>CM059187.1:41260377-42727877 GCA_030323885.1 Branchipolynoe longqiensis | reverse complement strand
TCGCTCCCCTCCCCACTCCCTCCCCCTCCCCCACTCCTGCCCTCCCCACTCCCACCGCACTCCCTCCACCCCTCCCCACTCCCTCCACCCCTCCCCACTCCCTCCCACTCCCTCCCCTCCCACCAACTCCCTCCCCACTCCCCTCCCCACTCCCTCCCACCCCAACCACTCCCTCCCCACTCCATCCCCTCCCTCCCACTCCCAACCCTCCCCACTCCCCTCCTCCTCCCCATCCCCTTTCCCGTTCTGACCCCCATCCTTGTCTCTTTTATTAACCATTCCCTGTCAGACATTGCCTCGTGGTATCCCTATTCAACATGTCACTTCCGAGATACCAGAGTTGGTGTCCAGCCAGCCACTGGGGATGCTTAGCGTGCGGAGATGAATCACATACTACTACATTCATATACATTGGAAGTGGTACTTGATGCAAGGTAGATTACTTGTTAGAATAATTTCCCTGCACCCTAATTCAGAAAATTATGCAGGTCAAGGCTCATCTACATATTTTGAAAATCAAGACATGTGTGTTGGTGGGTTCAATATTACTTTATAGTTGCATAGTCCGAGCGTTTAAGTTTCTGTAATTTTTCTCAGATAAATTTATTCTTATTATCTACTTTACTTTGAAGTAAATTTTATTTTAAATGGTAAACTTGTTAGATATTTGAAGTGTGAACATGTATAATCAGTTTTGGCAAGCATGATATAACTCTGACGCAATAGACTTCTGCAGTAAGAGGTTCTATTAAAATTGACTTGGTATTCCCTTCTATGCAGAAACAAATGCGTAATAAGTGCATTAATATCTAAGTTAGATATGTAGAATCAAAATTAGATAATTGGTTTTTTTTCCCGAAAATGTATTGTTTTATCAGACAACACAGCTTTAATATCATAGTGGATATACGGTAGGATGGCGCTGGGAGGGTATATCTCACCCCACTTCCAGGTGTATAACCACGCCGGCTCCCAGCTTCAATCCCCCAACCCCGCCCAGGGACCAGCCGACAGTAACTCGGAATAGACGTATTGCACTTCCTCGTGGCACCCCTGTTCCTGATATTTGTAGTGTAGCGCCCTAACATGAAGTCAGCATTTCGCGAGTAATGTAGATGGAGGTTCTGCCAATCTAAGCAAGCTGAAAGGAAGCATATTGCAGAATACAACACTGAAACCTTGTGTCTATATCCTACCCATATTATCTATTATGTTTTCGCAACTCAGTCGGTTAGATAACACCGAAATAGTTATGTAACACACTGTATTTCAGACCCTCAATTCACATCCCATCCCTATCACCCTCATCATGGCAAATGAACCCTTATATTGTGCATTCTGGGACAAAAGCATGGCATGTTATATAGGCTGCTTATATAAGTAATGTGTTATTTTTCCTCATTCAATAGCACCATATTTAGACGATTTAATATGGTTGCCCTCTTCGATAAAATATTGATTACCATATAGATCAGATTACGATATAGACCATATAGATTAACAGAATGAGCCTGATTGGCTAGTTTTACTCCGATTTAATTATTCGCATTTTGCAATGGCGAAAGTAAATCAGTACATAAGGTGAATGCATTTATATTATTTTAACCCTTAAGATACATAAAGTGACTGAATTTACATTAACCTTCAACAATCCATCTATTAATATTGCATCACCATTTTTAAGGTATAAATCCATTATTTTGTAGTGTCTGTATTATTAAGCATGCGTAGACCGGCGTAGCAAACTATACATTCGGACAATTAAATTGTATTTTACATTAACAACAAAAAAGACAAATACTTAATGGCTATACTAGTAAATGATTAAATTGCGTTGCTACATTCATTGATTACGCCGGCAAAATATAAACTTTAGACATTTAATATGCCTCATTCTAATGTTCCTTATCCATATCCTACTAATGCCGAGCATCAGTCTCGATAGCAAACACATATAAATAAATGTTTATATCATCGCTTTGGCTCGACTGCGATACAAATTCTACGACCTGCCACATAAAAAGTGGGCACTCAGCTGCTTCGGCCATTTTCTTTTTCAACATAATCGAGAAGAATGAAATCACAAATCGAGACATGACAGCCGCTTTGCTCGCCTGGCATGCAATGCGGGGATGCCTTTGTCACAGAATGGACACCCATTTCCCATCCGTTATCATTCTACCCGACTATAAATCTGTCTGTGTCGCCCCTGTCGGCCTGCCAGTGGGTGCGCGCGCACACACAGCCAAGCTGAAGGTGGCCATTCGACTTGGAGCACTTGCCAAGACTTCCGCCTCCTACAGCGCCACCCCCGAGGGTGCGGGTTTAAATTTAACTACAGCTCCGTTTGCTTGATGCTTGCTTTAACTATTTTATGCATTTTTATCTGTGCACAGTAAATAAAATTCAAGACAAAGCTAGAGAACCCACACCCTTAAATTCCATGCACACCCGGTACATCATTGAGTAAACCCAGTGATCTATCTATAGACAATAGTAAGCGCTTTATCAAGAGTAGTGATCAGAGAGTAGTTAGTGGCTCTTCCCACACCCTCCCTCCCGTCGGGGCGGGTACGGGCGGCCCGCCATTCCTACTATCCGGACTTCCTCTTCTATCCGGGACCCCACCCGCCTTCCTCACTCGCAATTCTTTTTCTATGCAATACATAATTATTATATACAGTGTTGATTTATATATATATATATATATATAACTAACCGGGGGTTTTGCTGAATGGCTTTGTATATATCCGCACCCCCTCAAATAGCATCAGTTATGCATTTGAATGTATAAGTGTTCAGCAAATAGGAGTTAAATGTGAATAGGACGCAAGTCAAATTACTGTACATAATAAACTAACCGGATAGATATGGCCATTGTACTGGAGCACAATGGTGATATTCATTTGTTAAATTGCTAAGTCCCAGGCTGTACTTCTAGGATTTACGGTAACGCGAAAGAACATGTATATAATAAAGTGGTAATTATTTTTATTATTTGAATGAATCGGATTATATTTAGGTATATTGTCTTGGTACAGTTTATCTTAATCATGATGTGTCGACTGCCAGGATCCTCAACCTTAGCCATTAGATCTTCCAGATGTGTGGGTAGGGTGGCTGAGAAAAGGCAAGACAGCTCCACACACCACATGGGTTCGGATGCTGTGGACGAAGTGAGCAGCTTTGGCCGGCGCCACCTGGTGGGGACTGTGGTTAACGCTAGGTGGCGTTGGAGTGCGGGGTTCCAGCTTTACGTATAAGGCTGCGCCAGGGGAACATCGTAGGCAGCGTGTTAGTCAGATGCTTTCGCGTCCCAAATTATCCATATTGACTTCAACATGAGGAAATTAGTTTGTTTGTCTCACGACCTGCCCACCCCCCGCTCCCAGCACAAAAAGTAAACATCGGCTACTGGGGGTCATACAGTGGGTAAACACAGAAAGAAGCTAATATAGTGAGAAAAAACCTCCCCACAGCTGATTTATAATGCAAGTACAATGAAATATACAACGAACAATACAACCATATAGATATGGTAAAAAAAAACACGATTCAACAGAGTTGTGTAAGTAGTTAAACTATAGTAAGATCAAATTCGGTCAAATTAATTATGGAATACCAATTTATGGTAAATATTTGTTCTAATAGTTTAATATGCTCAGTTTGATGTTGCATCTATCACCCTCTTTGCAAAAACTGCAATGTAATAACATTTGTTTAACTTAATTAATTAATAGAGCCAAAGTCATACACTATATATACTAGATATAGTACATATGCGACATCTTACATACACTACTCATACTGTATATACATTTGAACATACATTTAGCCAACATAACACTATTTGTATTGTATATACTATGTATAACATATATGCTATATACTCTTTATACTATATACACTGTCTATTGTACATATACTATATATCCCAAACATACTATATAATATATATGCTATATATGCTATATATACTATTTATTCTATATATAATATATATATATTATATGTACTATATAATGTTGTACATACTATATATATTATTTATATTATATACTCTATATATATATATACTTGATATACTATATATAATGTATATACTATATATACTATGTATATACTATATATACTATGTATATACTATATATAATATATAATATATATATACTATGTATACTATATATGATATGTATATTATTTATAACATATATACTATATATACTCTATATACAATATATATTATTTATATTATATATATTATACACACTATATATACTATATATACTATATAGTGTATACATACTATGTATATCATATGCTATATATACTATATTTACTACGCATACTAAATATACTAAGTATACTATATATACTATATATAGTATATATGGTATATACAATATATAATGCATATATACTGTATATACAATATATACAATATATACTATATATACTATATATACTATATATACTATATATTATATACTATATACTATATACACTATAGATACTGTATATACTATATTTACTCTATATACTATATATACTATTCATACTATTTATACGATATATACTATATACACTATATATAATATGTTACATATACTAAAATACTAAATATATTATATATACTATATATACTATGCATGCTATAATATATTAATATATACCATATATGCTATGTATATTATATATTGTTCGGTTGGTGCCCCCCCCCCCCCCAACACAAACAATATCCATAAATACAAGTGACTGAAAGAGGAGTGGGAGCATAAAAATAAAAACCCTAATTAAAGCCTTGAGAACCCAGGCTGCTTAGCAATTAATTGGTTATGTTGGATTTCATTGTTCGACTTCCACGTTTCCTGATTAACCGAATGGCTACCTGGTTCTTCTGGAGATACTAATTTTAATTTGGTTTAAATCGTTATATTTATTGAATCTATGTAATAACTAACACAAGTCTGTTCCAGTTACAATATTGTCACCAATGACAACTTCCTTCCCACAATTTTCATGTCTTTTCCAGATTGGTTCTCTAGACTCTACGCAACTGTCTCTCCCACATGACATTCATGATGGTAATAATAATAATGATTTGTATCCACTAATACTAATACCAATGATTAATTTCAGATCCTGAATGTATTTGGAATTTATCTCGATTACTTAACTGTATGTTTGACATGCATGTTAATTCTTACAGGTACAATATTCACTGCGTGCTGTTTATTATATATTGTATTCACTCAAGGCTGGGCCTTGAAACAATTGTTTTCCCTACCGGTCAAACCCCATTTATTAAAATACGCTTATAATATCACTTAATTGCAGCTACAATAAGTTTGTTTTCAAGGCCACAGTGATGATCGATGTGTGTTTTGCTAGGCTATTTGTCTCGTGATAAGTCGAGATATAAAACGATCATTTCACACGTTGAAAGATGCTTTTTTTCAGCTCTTATATTATTTCCTCCTTAGTTCCCTTTCAGCATTCATATACATACTACCTTTTACTGGTTACTGCAACTTTTGTATTATTACCGTAATTCCGCCATTACTAGCTGATGCGTTTATTGATCTCTTTCCTCTCCTGACTCAAGGCTGATCTCCCTAGTTTTCGAGGAAATACGGTACAGTTACTTCAACTATGGAGCAAAACGTGCTACCTCTACCTCAGCTTTGAGCAGAACTACACATATGCAGTATCACCTGACTTCAAAGGACAACTCTGTATCCAGACCAATGCGGTCCTCATATAGCAGGTGTCCTGTCATTGACGGGACATTAAAATGTGACGCATAGAATCTGTAGGTTGAAAAAAATAAAAAAATGTCTGCACATGGCAGAGGTTCGTCGATCACGGGTGTTGGTGAAGACGAGTACAACTGTACTACAAATAACATAATCACCATAGTCCTGCCCAAGTAACACTACCACTAGGAGACCCACAATGCCGGTGGCACAGGCACGATATCCGGCTCAGTCGTAGTATCACAAGCACTGAGCCTTCGCGATGCGCCCACCACATGTTGCTATATACAATGCCACTCTGTGGTGCGAATTAATGCCCCATATCACTTCTATTATCGCCCATAGATAACGCACACAATAGAAAACTGCGATGTGCCGTGAAGCTGGGGGGCCGGACACTCGGCATGCCTACGTTGGTCTCAACTGGTGGTAACAGCCTGTACTCCTTAATTAAAGTTGCATACACCACTAGTTTTGATGGGTTTTATTTTTGGGTGGAGGGCGAGGGATTGCTTTGGTGGGCGATCATACTTTTCAGATAAATATATTACGCTGACTATCATCACCTGCTTAACGTTGCATGCACCACTAGTTTTGATGGGTTTTATTTTTGGGTGGAGGGCGGGGGATTGCTTTGGTGGGCGATCATACTTTTCAGATAAATATATTACGCTGACTATCATCACCTGCTTAACGTTGCATACACCACTAGTTTTGATGGGTTTTATTTTTGGGTGGAGGGCGGGGGATTGCTTTGGCGGGCGGTAATACTTTTCAGATAAATATATTATGCTGACTATCATCACCTGCTTAAAGTTGCATACATCAGTAGTTTTGATGGGTTTTATTTTTGGGTGGAGGGCGAAGGGATTGCTTTGGCGGGCGGTCATACTTTTCAGATAAATATATTACGCTGACTTATCATCACCTGTTTAAAGTTGCATACTTTGATAATTGTGAGTTTCTACCAATGATGTTAAGGAATTGTTGTTCAAGTATATATACGGTGACTAAACTAGGATTATTTGTATGACCACTTCCAACTTATACCACCAGATATTTTAAAATATAATTTATTAGTAACCACTGTCCTCAGATGCAAATACACAATTAGCTAGCGCTACCTGGCAGAATGAAGTGTCAGGTGTAATGTCCCATGCCTAGAATGTATCGGTGGGGATTGCCCAATCTAGACTCTCATAAGTGATATTCAATCTTAGTCGATTAATTAGGTGCAGAAATATAACAAACACCCATTTGTGTTTATAAGAGTTGAACAGCGGACATCTGCAATGTAAAGCTTACAACGTCCATTGCGGGTGCCAGTGTAGCTGAGTTTGGTGCACCTGCACTATTCTGCTCCACATACAAAAATGGTTAAACAGAGACTAGGACTTCCGACATGATGATGATAGGTATGCACACAACAGTTATGTTTCATGTTTTCAAATTTCACTTCAATTATCTCCAAAAATTTGCTATGTGAAATCGAACGCGCTACAAACATAATATATTTATTCCAAAAATGATGTAAAACCCTCAAAATCACAGGATGATGCAACTTTAACCCTGTGCTGATGTCTAACTCATACCAGCCTACATAGAAACCTCGTAGACTAATGCCCGGTACACACCTCCCGTATAAAACCTAAAACTGCCCGTTTCGCAACTAAGTTTGAGTTTTAGTCGGTTTCAGTCTTTAGGTGTGTGACCCCTTAACACACCTGAGCCTGGGCTTAAGTATAAGATTCGAAAAATGAATCGGGCAGTTCTAGTTTTTATACGGGAGGTGTGTACCGGCCAGTAGTCGGGAAACGGAACGGGTCAGGTTGTGACGCGTCGCGCCAGGCAGTCAGTTTTAGCGTGTGAATCGTATACGGGAGGTGTGTACCAGGCTTAACACTGCTGTGTGGTGCTTCTTCACACAAGCATACATCACTCAGGCTTGTATAGTAATGATATGTATTACACAGGTCTTATTAGCCCCACATTGAAATGCACAGAAATCGACATAACAACTAACACCAAGTTTCTATTGCTAGCATACCCGATATGTTACTGTTAGAGCTTTACTTGTTAAATTAGCAACCCTATTGTTTGAGGTTACAAGTAAAGAAATTTGGCTTTGAAGTTCCAGTGATTTATTAATTGTGGTTTTGCGACCTAGCAACATCTGGACAGCTTAATAGTGGAATGCCATGTTGCTAACACACTATGGCTCTAATGACGCAACCAGCCATTATTTTCTTGACACTGAGTCAATCAGTTGTGGTCTTACAGTCCATTCCTTACCTGGTAATCACGACTAGTAGCCAACTTAGTAAGGTGCATTAATTGTGTGAGTATTTTGGTTGACTTGGCCTGGGGATTGCCAACCGAATTGATCACTTACTTTCCACATGGCAGGCCATGAGTTCAGAACCCGACTTAGTCAAACCAATGATTTAAACAGTTGTACTTGTCACTACCAAATCCTGACATTCGGCATAACTACGATACGCCAAGAAGCAGTGAAGTGAGGAAAATTAATTATCCACAGTTGAACATTCCCGTCCTTAAAGTAATAAAAAGAAAGAGTTGTCGAACGGGAATAAAAGAACTCTCACTCTTCCTACTGAGATAGCTAGTAAGATCCCAGGATTGGGGAGGTTTGGTGGTATCTATTATATACCAAGAGCAAAAACATTATATAACCAAAATTTAGACGATGCACATATACGTACCTGAATTCCTTTTAACATTTAAAAAAAAAAAAGTACTTATTTTATTTCGGTGACAGGAAAATGTCATCTGCAAAGGCGGTAAATTACCAACAAGCAGACCCATGTGAACCAGTCGACAGCTTGTCATGTATGCATACATTTCTCCAATGTCAGATTTATATTCAATAATCAACAGCACTTACTGGGATTCTTATGTTCATTTCACATTAAGTGGTAAATATGAATTGAAACCAATTAGTCAGAGAGAGGCAATCCTATGTGAAGGTTCAATTCAAACTGCTGCCGATGTCGACAATGGAGGACAAAGGGTGTCGGAAGGGGGGTGAGTGTCGGGACGTCAAAATAAAATATCAAATATTTCACTGGAACCCGGAAACAGGATTTCAGATTCTCGACCAGTTGGATTCAAGTGTAATCTACAAGTTAGTATGAGCTGCGTTCTAGTAGATTATGTTTGAAATTGTCACAAAAATCTTACCTTGCTAGAATAGCGAGCAGATCAGGTCAGAGTAGGATTTCAGTGCTGGAGAACCCGCTGCACCTCTGATGTATAGAGTGGGTGGACCGCCAGCTTGATGTACGTTTCATGAAGGGACCAGACGGGGTTGCCGAATGAGTTGAGTGTCCGTCTCCTGTTTTTGGAGATCGGTGATCCGAACCCATGAGTTCCTGGGTTCGAGCCCTGGTCGAGTTAAAGCAATGACTTAAAAATTGATACTGGTCACTTACTAGCCAGGTCCTCGGCATTATTAGCATAGGACAAGGACTGGTTGGCACAGTGTCAGGATAATGTGACTGAGTGGGATATCAGGTCATGATGCTGGTGGCCTGGTCTCCCAGTGGGACAGCACTATAAAGTCACCATAGGTGCGCACTGTCACAAGTCGGTACCCATCCTGATATGACCTTAGACATTGTTAGGACGTAAAACAACAACAAACAAACAAACCAAAGCATTATATGAAAATGCACATTTATTGGTTACACCTATATCCTTTCACCCTGGGCTGCACTACACATATGTGGGTAATATAGAAGATTAGCTACTGACACACCAGTATTCCACAACACTAACAATTAGCAGCATGTACGATTGGCTTGATAACCATAGCAACGAAACATGTTGAAAGGACTGTAGGATTAGCAAATAAGCACGTAGCTGTTCACTTCAAATTACTATATATACGTAAGCACCATAGTAGGAGGATAGAGAGTTTTCTGTATGCTCAAAATGTTCAATGCATCCCTGCACATTCAACATCCCAGATATAACTTATGTTTTCCTCAGACGCTAACAAAAACAACGCTGTTTTGGGTGAAGTACTGTCCTGCTCTTTAAAAAAAACAAAAAAAAACCTATATGGTTAGATAAACAATGGTCAAGATAAATAGCAACTGCCGATATCATATAGAACCCTAGCTTCATCTATCGATCATTTATATTTAATCTCATGCATGTTAACATTTAAAATCGAATATAATACAATATAATACAACATAATGTAATATAATAAAATAAAACTTAATTCAATATAATCTAATGTAACTAACATAGTACAATATAGAACAAAGTAATACGATGTAATATAATATAATACAATATAATGCAATATAATACATTATAATACTATATAATACAAAATAATACACCATAATGCAATATTATACAATATAATGCAATGTAATACAATATACTGCAATATAATATAACAGGCATGGTCAATCGTCCCAATAATTTCTTTTCGGTTCCTTCTCAAGGATCTATTGCTCTATGTATTTATCGGATAATTTATAAGAATGCTTTCCTAAATCCACAATTAAAGGTACGTCGCCATTAAAGCTGCACAGCCCGATGAAGCAGCACATTTTCAAAACCGAATTAATTATCTATATTTGACTGAGTGGGATATCAGGTCATTCACAAAGGATAATGTGACTGAGCACCTGGTCTCCCAGTGGGGCAGCACTATGCAGTTGCCATGAGTGCACACTGTCACAAGTCGGTACCCATCCTGATATGACCTGAGATGTTGCCAGGACGTAAAACTCCAGCAACCAACCAACCAACACTACAAACTCACTTTGTGATAAGACGGAACGACGTGATCAATGTATGACAGACTAGCCATCTCTCACATAACAGGAGCAGCGAATAAACATTAAACTACCACCGAAACAGAATCTGATTAATTCACACTCATTGACCCTTAGATAGCTTGGCAACCTGATTACACCCTCTCAATGATTTCCTTAGCTATTGTGCTACGGAATGGAAAATAAATAGACTATTCCAATTTTGTATTTTTACATCAAACATTTATAAAATTAGAGGCTAAAGCGACAATGTTACCAATATTGATTTGAAATTCTTTTTTCTTCATCATTTCTTTGGTTGCTGCCAAAGTCTGGTTTGGTTTTTCTCAGCATAAATTAGGTAAAATACCATAAGATGCAGACGTTGAGTAATGTGTGTGGGAAATGTTAACTTGTAGTTCATTGCCTTGTCTGTGAATATCCGTCCACACAGCACCACCTCTCACTACACGGCAACGGGCCAAGAAACTCCAAATGGCGGTGAGGCTTGGAGGTGGCATCACCAAGTCTACAGGTAGCAAGACTTCACTTAAAGGTAGTCAAGACTACCAAAGCTCTATCTCGTTTTGAAAGCAATAACAAGCTTACTTTTAGACTTAGTAGATAATAGACGATTCCCACCACCATCCCGCCCTCTGACGTCAGTGGTTGAATGAATGTTGCGAATAGTAGCTAACTTTCCTGCAGGCTCTGAAGAAAAGGTATTATAGAGGATTTGCACCACCCATCTGCCCTCTGATGGGATGGCAAGAACTGGTTTTCGGGGTGGTCAGAGCTCACCGCGCAGCATTTTCCGTGAAAAAGGTCTTACACGACTAATATATTCGTTGATGTGAGTGACAAGAATTAATGTTGTAGATAGGAGCTAACTAAACATGTTCCTTGGAAAGAGTCTATTGTTTAGTAGCCTAAGAAAGCGTAAGGTTCCCCGTACACACCCAGTCATGTCTGTCTTTCTGATTCGTTTTTACTGATGTTCATGAGCTACGAATTTGATGTTTTATAGTGGTAGTAACAGCCATTTACTTAGGGCAGTGCTTTAATAGTTTAAAAAGATCTGCTTAGATTGTTATCCATTATGTTAATCAATTATTAGGATGACAGGTTTAGCTCTATATCTAAAGTTCCTTAATACCAAAGACCCTATAGCACTAAGACGGCTCACTCACCCTGTACTGTGTAGTCAAGAGAACAGCCAGCGCACCAGGTGGTGGGTTTGATCATTTTGATAGTGTTATAATGGGTTGTGCAAATGGTGTGTTTGGTTGAGCGTGTGTGTGCATGTGTGTGTGCATGTGTCAGTGTGCTGGAAGAAGGATACTGGGGGAATGTGTGTATAGTGGCGGGGGTGGGTGGGGTGGAGAGGATGAGCAGCAGGGTTGGGGTAGTGGTGGTGGTGGGAGATCTATAGGAGTGGCAACACGCAACCAGTGGGAACCTCCCTCTCACCCCCCCCCCCCCCGCTTACATCAGGGAGGGGGTCATGAGGTGTGGAGTGAGAGTACTGATTGAGGTGGGGGAGGAGGAGAAGGGGGAGAGGGAGTGCGGGGGAGCAAGAGGGAGTGTGGGGGAGGAAGAGAAGGGGAGGGGGAGCAGGAGGAGGAGGCAGAGAGGGAGTGTGTGGGAGGAAGAGGGAGTGGGAGAGGAATTCCTCCCCCACATTCCCTCTTCCCCTTAAGGGGGGAATGGAAGGGAGGAGGAGGCGGAGAGGGAGGGGAAGGGAGGTGTGGTGTGAGAGTGCCAAGTGAGGTGGGTGAGGAGGGGAGGAGGAGAGGGAGTGTTGGGGAGGGAGGGGGAAGGGGAGAGGAAGTGGGGAAGGAGGAGGAGAGGGAGGTGTGGTGGGAGAATGCTGGGTAAGGTGGATGAGGATGGAGACAGGGACAGGGAAGGGTGGGGATCGGAGGGGGAAGGGGAAGGGTGGTGAGGCCAGGGGAGGGAGGGATGGAGGGGGAGCGGAGTGGATGGAAGGGGAGTGAGGGAAGGGCAGGGTGGGGGCGGGAGGGGGAAAGGGTGGTGAGGCCGGGAGGAGGGAGGGTCGGAGGGAGTTGAGGGAAGGAGGGGGAGAGAGCAGGGCAGGGTGGGGGAATGAGGGAGGGTGGGGCAAAGGGAGGTGGGGACCAGGCAGTAGGTGCAACATCGGCATCCAAATGACAGACAATCTCTCTGTTTTTATTTTAAACTCACCCTCTCACCTTGTATGTGTTTACATGTGAAACACCAGTCAGCAGCCGGGCTGATCAAACCCACCACAAGATGGCACTGCAAAATTTACATTACCATGGTAGAGATAGGGAGTGAGCCATCTTAGTGTTATAGAGTCTTTCGTAATACTCTGGTGGTTAACTTATTAGTTAGATATATATTATATATACTATATATATTATATATATATATGAGGTGGTATTGCAGTTTGCATCAGGTAACAGCTTAGGAATAATTCAGTAAGAGGGCTTGTGTTATTTGACTCAATTTGCTCTTCGCCAGTGTGACAACTATTAAGCACAACATGAAGTATCACCAATATATCTCAATTGCAGAGCCTGATTCCAACTGCAATGTGATATATAGATTCTATATGGGTCATATATAGAACCTTGTTGGCTCTGTCTTTCCAGCTTCAAAACTACTCCATCATGAATGTCCAAAGATGTAGCTGAGTTATGTATCCTCTGAACAGGTCAATGAAAACAGCTTTGGCACCAACCCCATAGCTCTAGCATAGACTAGATCTAAGCCGGTCTCTACCTACTGCGTTCTCTCTGCATCTAGCCTTGCTTCGCCATCCATCATGTTTAAGATAAAAAAGGAGGCGGGGAGGCTAATCTATCCACTCAAAATGGTGCAGACAGAACCTGTCTGAGAAGGATTTGTAGATTTATTCCCTTCACACGTTGAGCATAGGAGACCACAGCCCTTATACGTCTTCACAAGCAGCTTGCCAACATTGCTGTGGTGTTCTCTGTGGCGGAGTGGTTAGAGTCTCTGACTTTTTTCTAGGTCGGACTCCTAATCTGAAGGTCGGTGGTTCGGTTCCCCGTGCCCCCATCTCTGCCAATTTGGATTTCCACCGCTGTGTATAACTTACAGCGTCATCAAAGGCCAGTTGATCGCATACCATCTCTATGTGGTGTGGGAGGTTAAAAATCCCTTGGGTCGGTAAAAGTGTAGGCTCGGGCTTTCTATCGACAAACTGTCTAATGTTGAAAACAAGCCTATTCAGGCTTATCCATGATAGGCAGTATAAATCTTCAACAACAATAGACGCATTTCCGAACTCAGACAAAGCTTGAAACTAAAGTTCTCAGCTTTCAAAACACTAATCGGGGAGACATGAGATGCAGGTATGAATGAATGGACTGTCACATCGTGCACTCACTAACAGGCGAACTTCTAATTTCCGATCACCTACAGGTGTTGTCAGGTGCCCGCTAATGGCAGAAGTGGCCGAACACGCTGATGGAATCTGCGGGTAGATCAAACCGGTGCAGCTGTGCAGCTTAAAGTTGCATAATCCGATGAAACTGAAAGCATCTAAGTTTTGTTGAGCAGTAATACCTAGCTTAGATTTCATCAAATTAGACATCGTTGCACTCATTAAGGCATGTCTATGCTGATTGGTGCTCTTGAGCCATCCCTGCTTTACTAAAAACATGGGTAATCAAAGCTTATGTCTAGCATTTCGGTGTGTGCGCCAACATTAATTTGGAACGTTTTCACTTCAAACATATCCAAAGTTAGCTCTTTAAAATCAGTTTCTACCTTCAGACTGAATTAAAGTAGATCATAACTATCAACCTAAAATATATATCTTTAAAAAAAGATATAGACAACATAAGACACACGTAGAATAAAATAAAATAGAAATGTAGATAGCATAAGATAATCTATGAACTGTATAGAATTTATTATCTAGTATACATATAGTATACATATAGTACACATTTAACCTATATTTAGCATACATATGTTATATATAGTCCCGTCTGCTCCCATCTTCTCAAGCATGCTCACATTTGTCCACATCTGCTCATATCTGCTCACACTTGCTCCCATCTTCTCCCATCTGCTCCCATCTACCCAGATCTGCTCAGATCTGCTCGGATCTGCTCAGATCTACTCAGATCTGCTCCCATCTGCTAATATCGGCTAATATCTGCCCATATCTGCTCCCATCTGCTCCCATCTGTTCACATCTGCTCACATCTGCACACATCTGCACACATCTGCTCACATCTGCTCATCCCACCGCTTAGAGCCACTCCTGCCCGGCCATCATCATCCGACCCCGGGACAGCGGATGAAGAAACTCAAGTATGCTGTGCAGCTCGGCGGCATGTCTTCCACACAACCACTTTCCAAGTCTGTCGACTACCTGCCAGACTTCCAAGGTCTGTCACCGATTCTGTCAGTCACTTATCTAAGGCAGTACATGCTCCGCAGGCGGTACATGCTCCGCAAGGCGGTACATGCTCCGCAGGAAACCTACATCCTGAAACCTAAACCAGTATTCAATATAATTATACATGTCCATGTTTTTTCTCTTTATTTATTATTTCCCCTGTGTGATATATATTTGGACTTGGCTTGGAAAGGATTACAGTAGCGTGGGTATTTAATTAAAGAACCATAATTGTCTATAATAATAATTCCCCCCTTGCATTAGGGTGCCGTTTGTTTAACATGCCTATATGCATACTGTTTGCCAAATAACGCATCTTATTTTGGCTTAAGTATATATATGCTTATTGAGGTAGATATTTATATATTTAAACATGTACATATATATGATATATATGTTATATATATGCATATATGTATGTATACCTGTATATGTGTATATATGTACATATGTATATACGTGTGCATATATATGTGTATATGTATATATGGATATATATGTATATATATGTGTATAAATTTATATATATGTATATACTATATATATGTATTCGTGTATATGCATATACCTATTCAGGCGTATGCGGATATATATATATATATATAAATATATACTTACATATGTATTCTCATATTTATTGTTTATACTGATATGAGCTAATCAGCCTATTGAACTAAATATCCATACTACTATGTATATTACTAAAGAATTGTTGTTGCATACTAATCAAATTGACTGGCATAGATCAGATTGATTGGCCTCACAGAACACCAATCGGCCCTGCACTCTCCCATCACATGCATACAGGGCAGGACCCCAGATCCACCTTGACAGGCCGGCAAGGGAACAACAAGTTGCGTTTTGCGGTAAAGTTGGGTGGACTGGCCAAACAGAGCACACCCTTGTCCAAGTCCACCGACAGTTTCCTCAACACAGGTGTGTGATGTCAACTCATGCATTGCCTGTTTTTATTTTCACAGAAGCCGATTTCTGTTAGCAATGCTCTGATAGGATACCGTTGGTATGATTGTAATCCATGAACTAGGAACACAAGTACTATTTATTATTCGATAAGGAATGGTACATTTGTAGCGGAATCGGATGGACGGAAGAATCCGAGCCAACCCTATAGACACAAGTTTGTAATATTTGTGGGTGGGCAGAAAATAAATGGTGATGCAGGGTGGTCGCATTGCTGGCTCACTGAGAAGTGCCCAGAAATGTCGATAGCTAGCGACTTGCTCGCTTATTATATCCCGCAATGTGAGGTGTGAATGCCGACCACAGCGACACAAATGGATCGAGGAGAAATCCCCCATACAACCATGAGTCATTGCTGGTGGGGGTAATGGTGGAGAGGGGTGTGTGTGAGTCGTTTCCTTTAAATCAAGCGCAATGCCAAGATGGCGACCAATATAGGTTTAAAGTTTCAAGTGACAGGTCCGTTGAGTGTAGCTCAGGAGTCATGGAAACAGAGCTGTTGGATGGCCAGTGTCAGATCATTATCTGAAAGTAAGCTGAGCTGAAACAAGGTCAAGGTAGGCAAACATCATGACACAACTATTTTGGTTCGCGGAAGCAAGTAACAACCCAACTATAACATATAATCGGGAATGCTTAAACACTTAAAGTTGCATAGTCCGATGAAAGCAGCACATTTTTCAAAACCAAAAGACCGACCTA
Organism: Branchipolynoe longqiensis; assembly: GCA_030323885.1. Classification (NCBI taxonomy): domain Eukaryota; kingdom Metazoa; phylum Annelida; class Polychaeta; order Phyllodocida; family Polynoidae; genus Branchipolynoe; species Branchipolynoe longqiensis. Next base: position 42,711,222 of record CM059187.1, on the reverse strand, counting down.
GATTTGATTCTACATATCTAATTTAGATACTGGCACACTTATTAAGCAGTCATTTCCACATAGAAGGGAATACAAAATCAATTTAATAGAACCTGTTACTGCAGAAGCCTATGGTGTCAGAGTTTTGGCGTGCTTGCCAATATTAATTTTGGATGTTTGCAATTTAAATATCTAAAGAATTAGCTACTTAAAATAAAAGTTCCTTCAAACTAATGCAAGATAGATCATAGCAATCAACCTAACATATTTATCTCAGAAAATGTCAGAAACTCAAAACCATCGGACAAAACAACTGTAACTAGATAAAGCAATGCATGAACTTGGTCGCATTCAACCCGTGGGTGGGTGGGAGGGTTCTGTTGACGCTTCAAGTGAAAAGTGAAACCCTGGCCAGGGACATCATGTGACTGGAATCAGGGAAATAGGTTTGCGTGACCTCATTCACAAATCACGCATGTTGGTATGCCCACCCACATATGTCCAATGCCACTTGTCGACTCAATGTAGAAACCATATGTATATAATCTTTCAGACTGATTAGTTATTATATTCAAATATGAACATTCCATGCAGTATTTCATTAATACTCTAGTTATTGAATTCAAATATGAATATTCCCTGCAGTATTCTATTATTACTCTAGTTAGTGAATTCAAATATGAATATTCCCGGCAGTATTCTATTATTACTCTAGATATTGAATTCAGATATGAATATGCCATGCAGTATTCTATTATTTCTTTAGTAAGTGAATTCAAATATGAATATTCCTTGCAATATTCTATTATTACTCTAGTTAGCGAATTCAAATATTAATATGTCCTGCAGTATTCTATTATTACTCTAGATATTGAATTAAAATATGAAATTCCATGCAGTATTCTATTATTACTCTACTTATTCAGTTAAAATATGAACATTCCATGCAGTATTCTATCATGACTCTAGCTATTGTATTAAAATATGAACATTACATGCTGCACTCTATGATTATGCTACTCATTGTATTCAAGTATGACCACTCCATGCTGTTTTCTGCTATGATCCTAATTATTGAATTTCTATGTGAACATTCAATGTACAGTGTTACCATGCCAATAAGGCTTCATGCCGATGGTGTCTGCAGGTGATGCCCGCCCAACAGCAGGTGTGCGCGCGCATACCCGCAAACTAGCCTTTGCGATTAAGATGGGCTCCCAGTTGGGAAGTTCTTCACAAAGAGATGACACCGAACCACTGCTCCCCAGAGATGGTCTGTCATCAATAGTTTCACACTAGACACTCTCAAAGCATAGAATGCTTAACACAGCTTTCTACTGATATGATCTTAGATGTTGCCAGCACGTTAAGCTGCGACAACCAACCAACCAACCAATAAAGCTTTCAAGCTTGTCTTTCTCGTATCTGATTGGCTGCTCATTTCATGCTGTCAACACTTATATTTAGAGTTTTCACCTCTTTAATCTGACATTCCATACTTCGGCAACTCCCAATGGATTCTATTAATTATTAATGAAACTTTTCTTTTTCTATGGGAATTTGTTTCCCTTGACCACAGATATATGATTGTGAGCTTTCTAATTTAATTAGTGTCTATTGGCCCATAATTGATTGTCTGCTTTTACATGTAAAAGCGATGGTTTGAACAAAAAACTAACATTTCTCACCGTGAATATGGCCTATGCTGCCGACACGGCGTAAAGCAACCACCAATCAATCAATCAACCCAAGGTTCGGCATGAACACTACAGGATTTATTGTTGGATGTGGGCTTTATGCTACTTGAGACAATGAAACCCGTACTTGGAAGCATTACTGTTTCTGTCGTGCGTCAATTTCTGTAGCCAGGTCCCACAACTGCTGGATTAAAGAGGTACAACCTGCACTAGCATGGCAATGAAAACATAATTCTAACAAATTAATCACAATAATTATCTTGAAATGTATTCCAATGTTTAGAAACTTACCGAGTACATTGTATCATATAGCTTTTTGTGTCTTTATCGATATTCTTTGGGAGGATTTAATGAAAACCTTTTGCAATCAATTTAATTAAAAAGGTAAGGGGACCAAGTTACCATATCGTGTAGCAATCATTTTTATAGACGACAACACCATAATGATAGCTGGATTTTCGCATGTTGTCCTGCTAATAAATTGTAGGCAAAGAATAACTTGTATTGCAAATATATAGAGCTCATACACTGCTTAATATTCACATTTGTTCTTAAAACACAATCTAATACCTAAAAGTTGTCTTCTACTGCAACTTTCAGCCAAACCAATCAGATATGTGAAAGTAGGCCTCCAATGCTACCCTGTGTATTCCGACCATATAGCTCAATGTGTGTACTTATGTGCTAACAGTTAATTGATTTGTGTACAGTTCATGGATTGACTAATTCCAATTTTTATTTCTTTACTACTTTGTCCATTGTTCTAGCTTTGATTTACCTCCTATGCAGCTCAACCGGAGATTAATGATTTTATTTAATTCCTGTATAGCTCGGATACTACTAATACCGATTGAATTTATTCCCTATATCGCTTAAGCAAAACTATTAATACCTGTAGTGTTCAAATATGACCAATACTAGTCATCGCTCACTTACTGTCTAGATCAAGTGTTACTAATGCTAATTGCTATCTACTTCCTTATTGCAGCTAATATTAATAACAACCAATGCTATTTCATGTATATTGCAGACATGACTAACACTACCTTTCTTTATATTCTAGTCGACTCATTACACAATTAAATTCATGCTAAAGCGGTCAATTAAATCAATTACACTAGTCTTGCAATCTATTTAAACTGCACATTCTAAGTGATTAATAAATGATAACCAGAGTAGGCCTACTCTGCATGAGGGTAGGACAACAATGGTAAGGAAGCGAGACATTTGTGATTAGCTTTTTTTGTGTACTCTCCTTGTCAGACTGAATTAATTGGGGATTTTTTTTGGGGGGAGGGGGGGTCTAAATGACTACATGTATGAAGTGTGGCGAACATAATCTAAGCGACCTCTTTGGAGGTGTATGATTGACTGATTGATTGGTGGTTTCTTTACGCTGTGTCGGCAGCATAGGCCATATTCACGGCGAGAATTATTTTTTTTTGGTATTCAACCATTGTTTTTACAGAGTGCAAAAGCATAGAATCAATGTTGTGTCTGTAGACATTGAATTTAAAAAGCTCAGTCACATATTTTGTGATCAAGGGAAAGCGCGAACGTCGTCGTTTGCTCATTACACGTCGTCAGGGCCCGTCACTTCCCGGTCAACTTCCGGTATAAGCTCGCGCAATCTCCGGCGTCGTTAATCCGAAGTCGACGCGGCATGTGATTTGAGCGTCGATGGATAGGATAGAATAACCCACGTGGTACAGACCAGCCCATTAGTGTACAAGCAGCAGGAGTAATTGTATTGTGGTGACAGTGCTTGTTAGCGGGACGGCTACTGCTCCGAGGCCATTCCATTTTTTTATTTGTTGGTACATTAATTGATTAAGCAGGGGAAATTTCAATCACGGACGATTGGTCTTCCGAATTCCACTGCTCCTTGCCCTATCCTAGTAATGCAGAGCATCAGGCTAGGAGCGATAAGTAAACATTTTTAAGTCATTGGTTTGACTCGGCCAGGGTTCGAACCTGGGAGGTTCGAAATCCATGAACTACCAGAACGAGAGGCGGATGCTCAACTCATTCGGTCCGGTTGAATTCCTGAGTTTATATAACTTTCAGGTGGAGAAAAATGTGAGGCTGCCAGAAGCACACTGTGCCACATCCAGTTGCAACATGTCTTTGACGGACAACTCTGCATCAAAACCGATGTTGTCCTGACATTGCAGGCGTCTTGGAATCAGCGGGCCAGGACAAATGAAACAACAACAGTTTGTACATTGAAACATTGTTCGCGCATGTCAGGGGTTTGTTGATCAAAGGAGTTGCTGAAGACAGGTCTATCTTTCTAAGGATCAGCCACAGCCCTTTGTTATCTGAGCTATGTATTTGTTGCTCGTCAGGGCTAGGTTGGGTGCATACTATTGTTTCTATGGCTTTGAGTATTCATGGTCATACTTTTGTACATTAGTTTCTAATCTTGCACAGTAAAATCCATTTAAATCTATGCACTAACTGCGTAGATTGATTGCTGATGGTTAAACACTGTGTTCTCAGCAAGGGGCATGTTCACCATGATAATACGATAGTGACATTGCTATTCTGTCAGTCTTGTCAATTGCATTCACATGTCTACATTAAAATTTACATGAAACTCCGAAATGGTCGGATCCATGTCAAATGATGGCAAAAACCATCCCTGATGCAATTTTGAAGTGGTTAGACTTGTGTCAACTGACAACAAAATCTAACACACACAAAATAACCAAAATCTACTTACTGGACGTCATAGAGAAAAGCTACTTTTTGTAGCTCTTTGAATGACAGTGGCCGAAGGACAAGGTGTGTTGATGGGCTTGCACCCCAAAGGGCTGAGGGAGTGAGGTGGTGTCTGTTGATCCCCCTGAACCCACTCCCAGTGGGGGATGTGGGGGAGTTGGGGGCGTTGGAAGCTTGTGTCAGTTCTCTGTGCCGCAGCAATGACAGCGCCCCTCTGTGCTAATTAAACCTCGTGCAATTTGCAATCGGAATCTGCGACGCCAATATCGATGACCATGCAACTCAGGCTGTATTCATATATATATATAACTAAGTGATCTTTGACTGTTAACGTCAAGTCCACAGTACCTTATGCTTCGTCCCTTATTGGTGTGATCACATTGCTCCCTTACCTTATAAAGTGATCGGTCTCCCAGTAGAGACTGTGTACTATCGCGCTTATTTAACCTATGTGCACTGATGGTTCTGTGGTTCATTAAGCAGCCCACAGGAGGCGCCTTGTCACGCGGAAGAAGATGGCGACGGCTCTGCGCATGACAACGCTGGGGAACCAACCGGAAGCACATGATCTTTCAACTGGTTACTGATTTACTTACTCAATTACATTCATAGATTCATCTTGATTGACCATAGAAATAGCTGTGTTCATTTATGTTTTTGTTTTTATTTCACGTCCTGATATGAGCATAATATATGTTACCCGGGGGTAAAAGTCCCAAGAGAAAAGACAATATTGTTTTTATTTTGGAAAAAGAAGAAGAGCTCAAGCTGTAATTATATAGAAACATTACTATGGTAACAATGAACTTCATCCATGCACATAATGAAAGTTCTATAATGTGTGTTTCGAGAAATATAACGTCCGCTAAAGACCCATGGTATCTGAATAGATTGTGTCTATTAATGCAAAGTGCCCATCTTCAAAGGACAACGCTGCATTCCGACCAACGAATGTTGTCCTGACATAACAGGTGTCCTGTCACTGAAGGCAGAATCCAATGAGACGAAACCAGTTTGTAAACTGACCATATTGTTGGTGTAAGTGGCAGATACTAAGAGATCACATGGGTCGTTAAAGCAGGTAGGATTACGAAGAAATTGCAACCTCCATACAAAAGAACGACGTGTTTTGTCGGTTTACAAAAGTAGCTTCATTTACCTCTCTCAAAAAGTCATACCGACCTTTTTTCATTACTAAGCAAACTTGTTCCACTTTTCTTTTTTGTGTCTGCTTTTATTTGCCTTTCGAAAGGAACACACTGACCCTTTTACATTACTAAGCAAAGTTGGTAGATTTTTTGTGTTTTTTGGGGGTCTGTTTGTAAAAAATGTGTTATTTGCCTTGCTCAAAAAATCACTCCGACCTTTTTTCATTGCTAAGCAAAGATGATCCGTTTATTTTGTCTGTTTGTAAAAAAATGTCTGATTTGCCTCTTGTGGGAACTGGTTTATTGGATGTTGTAGGTATGTAAGATGGGGTTTGGGGGTGGGAGGTGGTAGGTAGGTAGGTGGGTGGTTGGGGTGGGAGGTTGGGATGTCGGTGGGATGTGGAATATTGGATGGGAGTGGTGTGAGGTGTATGGTAGGTGTGGAGGTGGAAAGGTGAAAGGTTGGAAGTGGACGGTGGGTGGTGAGTGGTGGGTGGTAGGGTGGGTTGTGGGTTGTGGACGGTGGCAGATGGGCTGGGAGGTGCAATGTTGAAAGTGGATGGTGGGAGTTAAGAGGTATGGGAGGACAGTGGCTGGTAGGAGGTAGATGCAGGATGCGAGAGGTGGGAGGTGTGGGTAGGAGGTGGGTGGTTAGGGTGGGGGATGGGAGGTGAGGGTAGGGGATGGGAGGTAAGGATAGGGTATGGAAGGTGAGGGTAGGTGTTGGGAGGTGAGGGAAGGGGCTGGGAGGTTACGGTAGGGGATGGGAGGTGAGGGTAGAGGGTGGGAGGTCAGGTTAGGGGATGGGAGGTGAGGGTAGGGGCTGGGAGGTGATGGTAGGGGATGGGAGTTGAGGTTAGACGATGGGAGGTGATGGTATGGGATGGGAGGTTAGGGTAGGGGATGGGAGGTGAGGGTAGGGGATGGGAGGTGAGGGTATAGGATGGGAGGTGAGGGTAGAGGATGGGAGGTTAGGGTAGGTGATGGGAGGTGAGGGTAGGGGATGGGCGGTGAGGGTAGGGGATGGGAGGTGAGGGTAGGGGATGGGAGGTGAGGGTAGGGGATGGGAGGTGAGGGTAGGGGATGGGAGGTGAGGGTAGGGGATGGGAGGTGAGGGTAGGGGATGCGAGGTGAGGGTAGGGGATGGGAGGTGAGGGTAGGGGATGGGAGGTTATGGTATAGGATGGGAGGTGAGGGTAGAGGATGGGAAGTTAGGGTAGGTGATGGGAGGTGAGGGTAGGGGATGGGAGGTGAGGGTAATGGATGGGAGGTGAGGGTAGGGGATGGGAGGTGAGGGTAATGGATGGGAGGTGAGGGTAGGGGATGGGAGGTGAGGGTAATGGATGGGAGGTGATGGTAGGGGATGGGAGGTGAGGGTATTAGATGGGAGGTGAGAGTAGAGGATGGGAGGTGAGGGTAGGTGATGGGAGGTTAAGGTAGGTGATAGGAGGTTAGGGTATGGGATGGGAGGTGAGGGTATGGGATGGGAGGTGAGGGTAGGGGATGGGAGGGGGGGGGAAGAGTTATCCAGTCGGCCTTGTCGGTGATTTGTCCATGTTGGTGCTAACCCAAGTGTCTCACAAGATATGTTTGCATGTGCATTGCGATAATTGGCCGGACAGCTCCCGCCGCCAGAGTCCTCCTCCCAAGGCTGACCGGAAGTACCCAGAAAAAGATGTCCAGTGCCATCCGGATCGCGGTCATGAGCAAAGCTTCCTCCAGCTATCACCAGGGTGCGTCACCGGCCAAATAGACCATACTCTTAATTAGCTATTGAGTGATTGCAATTTTACGTCTGGAGAGTCTATAAGGGGCGGGCACCGACTTCTGATCGTGAAAACTGATGGCGGCTTTATAGTGCTGCCCCACTGAGGACACCCGCACCGCGGGTTCAATGTCCCGTTATTTCACGCCGCCCCGTTATGGTGCTGTCACATTACGATGCTTCTAGCCGGCGCGCAGCCAATGCGAAAAAAGTCGAGACACGTGAAACTTTTCGGCGTGGTGGGAAAAAGTTTGACGTCAGTGCAACGTGTTGGTAGCGTGCGGCCGACATTGTGGTAACGTATATCGACGCGTGAGAAAAAAAACTAAAAGGTTTTGCCACGCCATCCTGATATGACCTTAGATGTAGCTAGGACATAAAACAACAAAGCAACAGTTTGGCGCAACATGTGGGAATGACCCTCACATGCGCGTGGCATCTGCCTAGCGTTCGCATAACATTATTCCAGCGATCTCGACGTGCTCCTAATATTGGCACCCACGCGTTGTCGCAAGTTGTCGGTCATCGAAAGTTTTGTGCAAGCACAAAACTTCGCCGATCCCCTTAAGCGTGCCGCCGACCCTCGTCGACCATCGCCATCCATCAACGAATACCAATGCGCGGCTAACGCGCGCGTAACACTTCCTGACGTATCCCGACGTTCCACCAAAAAATCACATACATCGACACGCGTTATCGAGAAGCATCGTAATGTGACAGCACCATTATACTGATGCTGAAATAAATCATGTTAAATATCCAACACAATAATAACCATTGCACAGCTGTGGATCGATAAGCGCCGATTGTCTTATTATGTCCAATTCAAATTATCGTCTAATGTGCAACAGCATTGGTCGTAATGCTTGCATTGCACTTGATTCGCAGTGGAGGAGGAGCACCCCCCCCCCCCCCCTCTCTCTACCTGCCCCCAGCCCACGACCCTTGCGTTGCGTAACCCCCCCCCCTCTCTCTCCCTTATAACCCAGCCTCACTGCCCTCTCTCGCCCACTTGCTATCCGGACCGCACCTCGTCCACACCTCTCTCTATCACCTCTCCGCCGGCCGGACACCTCCTTGATATGTCTGAAAAGAGTTCCAGGAGGGGGTGCCTGCCGGCATTTTCACTTTCTACCCTTACTCTGTCCGTGTCTATGGCTCGCCGGTTGGTCACCATAGGGCAGATAGGCACGGGCCTTTGACTCAACTCTCCTCATTTCTCTTTCCTAGATCTGCCCATTCGATTTCTCCCAGGCTCACTTCTTCCCCTAACCAGGGTTGTTGTGTTCTTGGGTGGGGCTCTTGACCTTTTACCATTTCTCTGTCTGGTTCTTGTTGCTGGAACGACCGCTGCTCCCACCTTTGCCCGCCTTCCTCGAACCCCTGCTGACCGGATACAAGTGCTACACTACAGACACCATACAGCTCTACTACAAACAGACGGCACGGAGAGATCCGCTGCCACCCGGCGCCCCGTCGCCACTACGTCTTGAAGGATGTCCCAGCCTTCACAACACTTCCTCTGAGACCACTTCACCCGCAGAAGACATGTCTTAACCAAAGACTGGGCCGATTTATCGGAGCCTCTCTATAAATGTTGCAGTTCTGCAACCGGTAACCGTCGTAAGGTTACGAACACCCCATACCATACCCTCTCTCGCCACTCAGCCTCCTTCCCCTGCCAGACACACTCCTCCCTTTCTTCTCCACCCACCCACCCAAACTACACTCACTTCTACCTTCTAGGGCGGAGGGCTCTTCGGGGGCCGCTCCCCTAAAAAGACTCTCACATTATCCTGCACTTTATTGTTCATTATCATTGTACAGATACTCCCCCACATTGTACATTGCCCCCCCCCCACACTTTACATAATAAAGTGTGCTTTTCTCCACCCCTGCCTCCGTCTTCCTCCTTCGCTGCGCATCAACACTATGCAAGGAGAGACTTGAAAAACCACCAGATCTTAAAGTTGTGTAGTCTGATAGTTTTGAGTTTCTGTCATTTTTCTGATAAAAATATATTAGATTAATCATTATAATCTACTTTACTTTAGTTTGAAGTAACTTTTATTTTAAATGGCTAACTTTTGAGATATTTGAAGTGCAAATATGAAAATTAGTTTTGGCAACCACTCCAAAAGTCTGATACCATAAACTTCAGCAGTAGCACGTTCTATTTAATTTACTCAATATTCCCTTCTATGCAGAAATATTTAATAAGTGAATCAATATTTAAGTTAGATATGTAGAATCAAATCTAGATAATTGTTTTGGTTTTGAAAATGTTATGCTTCATCGGACTATGCAGCTTTGACTAGAGTGCTCGGACATAATGTCATTCCCTTTACATTACGCAAAGGAGTTTGCGCAAAGGATCACGGGATGGATTTTCAGCGCGCCTTGTCTAATGTTAGCTGGTGCTGCACAAACTCACTATGAGTTACATGCGTACACCGGACGTGTAGTGCAGAGTGTGGAGTTCCAAAATAGATTCATGCCGTTAGGGATCGACTGATGATTGATTTCCACCGCCAACGATTGGGCAGTGAGCCAGGCCCAGCAAAACCCGCTGTTAGTGTTAGTCAGACTGGCAGTTTAATACTGTGGTGACGATTTACGCCGTCCCAAACTGAATTAAAGTTGCATAATCCGATGGTTTTGAGTTCTTGTTATTTTTTTAGATACAAATATTAGGTTGATCGTTATGGCCCTGTCACACTATCTAATTAATTGTTTTGGTTTTGAAAATTTGATGTTTTCATCGGACTATGCAGTTTTAATTTGTCACTATTGCTGCGGGGCATAAACTAAGACTTATCTAATATTCCCATCAAATGTGACAACAAATGCTCACTATCTGCATCACTATCTAATAAGTTCGGTATGTAAGTAGTACATCTAGCTAAGTGTTTTTGTTTTGAAAATTTGATGCTTTTTTCATCGGACTAGGCAACTTTATGCAAATTCTTACAAAAATGAGTCCTCATTACGTTGCCTGGTGTTCAGCATAACTATGGTAGGGCAAGGTCTGTTGTTGGTTCAGCGTCAGGTAAATGCGACTGGTCATGGTGCCAGCGGCACGGTATCCCAGTGGGGAAGTCCTATAAAGTGATCATCAATGCAGACCTGGACGTAAGCACGCAAATAAACCCAACCCAACATAGATTCAGACACAGGGTTTAAACCCACGTTCACAAGTATATTGATTAAAATCGACGAATGAGCGACAAGGAGGCGGCAATGGAGGTAAGTCAAGTTTACTAACATTACCCGGGTGAACCCACGCCAAGCCCTTGCAATGCGATATGTGAAATTATAATGAAATATTAGACGGGTCAGTGGGTGTAGCATTAACCAGCTGTCAACACGGGTCGCCAGCTCGTCAGGGAATGAGGCAGGGTCTGCCAGGTTATCAGTGACCGGTGGAAAGCCCGTAGCTGAGCTGAGCTGAGCTGATAGTTGATGGTGTCAGTCTGTGGCGCTTGTCATTCCATGCCAAACCAAAACACAATAACAACATTATGAACGCTCCCACCACCATCACCACCACCACCATGACATACCGTAATTCCTTGAATTATGCCCACCACGCGTAATGGTAATATTCTGATGTGATTCTAGGAACGAAACCGGAGACCTGGTGGGAGTAAAAATATTTATTAACACAGTGAAGGAGGGTTACACAGTGGAGGCCTCTCAGTTGATCTCGTCGATGTCGAGAGGGGCGATTGGATGGCCGGAGGCTCTGAGGCCGCCGGAGCCGACCCCTACGTAGTAGTCCTTAAAAAAGAGGGTGGGTGGGTGCGGTGAATTGTTCACACCGTGGAGGATCAAAACTGAATGTCCAACGGCTGGGGGGAGGTTTCGGTAAGTGTCGGTGGAAGCCGCTTGGGGCATGGTGGGTCCCCGGCTTCCCGCCCGAATCAACCGCAATTCGAAATTATGCGCCGATTCGAAGAAGGAAACCGGAGACCTGGTGGGAGTAAAAATATTTATTAACACAGTGAGGGAGGGTTACACAGTGGGGGCCTCTCAGTCAATCTCGTTGATGTCAAGAGGGGCGTCTTGGATGGCCAGAGGCTCTGAGGCCGCCGGAGCCGACCCAAAACAAAGCGCTAAGGCTCAGGGGGCCTCAGAGGGGGCGAGGCGAGGGACGTAGTCGAACACAGCCGACGACTCCCAAGTACCCTGGGCCATTGTGGCCATCAAGTCGGCGCCACGCGTGGTGCACACCTGGGCGGCCCCCTGCCGAAGGCCGTGGAGCATGAAGCGTGAAGCTTCTGGGACGCCCGCCTCCGCAAGCGCCTCCCTCACCATGGGGGTCAGTAGCTGAGGTGTGAGTGGGGTGCCTGTGTGGCACATGAAGGCTGGGGCATCTGAGGGGGCCGGCACCTGCCGCAGGGCTCGGAACCAGGCGCAGACCGGGCACATGGGCGACCCGGGCAGGGCCGGCACAAATAGGGCGACTGCCTGCGCGGGGTCCCTGATGGTCTTGGAAGATGATATGGCCATGCGCAGGCCCCCCGGGGCGCGGGTGATGTCTCCGCGTCGGATCATGTGGGGGCCTCCCCAGCCGCCGTGGGAAGGGGACAGGAGGTTCGACTGCCGCATGAGGGTGAAGAAGCTGATGATAATTGCTGCCCAGGGGACCACCCCTCGGTGTCCTCGGGCGCGGAGGTGGTCGAAGATCACGCGGATCATGGGCGGCGTGATGGATGGTGCGCGTCTTACGGGCACCTGGAAGAGCCTCTCGCTGCCTCCATGTGGCGCACTTCGGGGGCCTACCGGGCTGGTGTGCGGTGTGTCATGTGCGCTGCATGTTGTTTTGTTACGTGGGTGGCTTGTTTTGACTTGGGTGTCGAATCTTGGGTGCCTTGGGAGGGTAGAATGGGTGCCTGCATGTCTGAATTGTTCACACCGTGGAGGATCAAAACTGAATGTCCAACGGCTGGGGGGAGGTTTCGGTAAGTGTCGGTGGAAGCCGCTTGGGGCATGGTGGGTCCCTGGCTTTCCGCCCGAATCAACCACAATTCGAAATTATGCGCCAATTCCAGCGTGCTGAGTGCACTCATACATGCATTGACCGCATCCTCTTTTCTTGCCACCAGACGGCGCTGCCGCCGACCTGCGACGCATGACCATGACAACAAGGAGGAAGATGACGAGCGCCATTAGGCTCTCTGTTCTCCACCAGGTGGCAGAGGAGGCAGACTTCCAGGGTCAGACGCCTTCCGCTCTCATCATAGTCTCAGATTTTCCTGGTTTGGGTTTCTCTTTAGGTATTTTAGGCGTTTTTTGGTTGGAGTTTTTTGGAGGTGATTGAGATGAGGTGGAATAAATTATTCCTGACATAGTACTGGCTACAATCACACCTATGTTCTGATAGAGCCATCAGCCACACATTAGAGCAGACTTTAAGCTAATCTTCTGTTGAAAATTCATCTTTCCGATGCTCACTTATCACATTCATTCATATAATGTCTGACATAGTACTGGCTACAATCGCACCTATCTGCTGATAGAGCCAGCAGCCACACATTAGAGCAGACTTTAAGCTAATCTTCTGTTGAAAATTCATCTTTCCGATGCTCACTTATCATATTCATTCACATATTCCTGACATAGTACTGGCTACAATCGCACCTATCTTCTGATAGAGCCAGCAGACTTTAAGCTAGTCTTCCGTTGAAAATTCATCTTTCCGTCATGTATTATCACTTTCCTTCACAGCCGTGAGCCAACCAGGCTTCAATTAAAGTAGCAAAATCCGATAAAAGACATAATATTTTCATAAACAAAACCAAAACATTCCTTTGATCTTATACATCTAATTTAGATTCTGATGTGCTTCTTCATAATTTCGCGTTCGGGACACCATGATGATGATGATGATTTTCATAAACAAAACCAAACCATTCCTTTGATCTTATACGTCTAATTTAGATTCTGATGTGCTTCTTAATAATTTCGCGTTAGGGGTTCTCCATTAAAACCATGCAAATTCACCAGCTTCATTATGACCTAGTTAGCGTAGCAATGGTGTATTGCGCTTGGTTTCCAAATTTTGCTAAAAAGATTGATTAATTACTTTGTCTACTTGTGTTCCAAATATCGCCAATGGTAGTTAATTATTACAAATGTTACTCCGCACTAGACCACCATATGTTATAATTGTCAATATGATATATTAAACTCCAATATATGAAGAAGAAGAAGAAGAAGAAGAAGAAGAGGAGGAAGAAGGAAAACACTCCAATTAATTATGCAACTTTAAGCACACTTTTATTAAATGCATTATGTTGGGCAATATTCCATATCTCAATTCTCCAGATGTGTCTACACCTATCAAATATAAGAGCTAATAGTATGACATAAAATACATTATATATATGATCATATATAATTGTGTTATATTTGCATCGAGTAATCATATTCTCTTCGAAAGGCAGACGACCGAGGAGACACCGAGCCTTCTGTTTGCAAGACTTCCCGCGCAAATTGTCATCACGTGACACGAAAGAAGCTGGCAATTGCAATGAAGATGTCAGCCCTGAAGCATCCCCTTAGCACGGCGCCACCAGGTCATGTACACACCCACCACTACTTCTCATTAGTGTCCTTATTGTGGTTTAACCAGGTTAAAACTAATTCCAAAATAATGGAGTCTCCATGAAATAATATCCCATTTTTAATCGAAATAGTTTCAATTTGTTAAAAATAATGAAGACCCAGAAGCACTCTTCAGCCGCAGAATGTTATATTTGACATCGTATGAGATTTCCATTATGAAATAATAATATATATCGGGTATGATATGGTAACTCAAGTGTTGGGGGATGAACAAACTAAAAGTAAAACTAAGCGAAACTGCATCAGCAATGAATAAGCCAGTCGATGTGCAAATCAGCAACTGCTTGAAAATTCATAAGGAGTTATGCATATATTACTTACTTTGATTCAGTGCGTATGCATCGGTTTTATTTTCCACCTTTGACAAATGGTTTAAGCAATGCAATAATCTAGCATTTATATATATATTTTTTTAACGCTAACATCAACAACAATTTGATCAGTGCATGCTCAGTTTCGTATTCGGCTTCATCTCGCGCTCGTCCGTGTCGCTCCGTGATCCCGTGGTAATCGATGACGTAAGCTGTGTTGCCAGTCTACCAGTGTTTTCTGGTGCTAAGATGTGGGTGCAGCCACATGTGATTTATGGATAGGGTGCTCCTTAATTGTCGTATCCTTGCATCTATCAGGGTCCCACCACAATGTCTGACGGCAGTGGAAGTACTTAAGTTGAAGAACTAAATATATATGTGTATGATATATAAGTATTATGTGAGTATAAATGCGCGGAAGGGAATTATATTTAGATATTATTATTACTGTATATTTGCTGCTGATACCTGCAGCCTTGCACACTATGCGACCGGTGGCTCTACCACCGTCCCTATTCGTCGTGCCCAACTGTTAATTCGCGCCGGGGATTTTTGCTAACTGTGGTATATGGCTAGTTATAGAATATTCTGAAAAGTCCTTTCCTACACCAGCAGACTAGACACTACCAGCAATGGACGTTTTGAACAGAATATAATTATATATTTAGTAAATCGCTATCAACACCATTAGTTCTTCCCACTGACATCAAAAGGCGAGTTGTTGGTATATATCCTTTATCTGGAACGAACCGCTGTTGGGTGGCTTCAGGCAAGGCTGCCCAGAGTTCAGTCAGGGCTGTCCTGTGCCCATCCCGGTCCTTCCATGTTCCAACCAGGACCGTCATGATTCCATCCAGAGCCGTTCAGGGCCCAGTCAGGGCTGTCCTGTGTCCATCGATATCCATTATTGTTCCAGCCAGGGCTGTCCGGTGCACATCATTGTTTCAACCAGGGCCATGATGATTCCCTCCAGAGCAGTTCTGGGCCCAGTCAGAGCTGTCCTGTGTCCATTCATGTCCGGGATTGTTCCGGCCAGGGCCGTGATGATTCCCCCCAGAGCTGTTCTGGGCCCAGTCAGGGCTGTCCTTTGTCCATCCATGTCTGCCATTGTTTCGGCCAGGTCCGTCATGATTCCCTCCAGAGCAGTTCTGGGCCCAGTCAAGGCTGTCCTGGGTCAGTGTGTTCTGAGATGGGACCCAGTGTGCACCTTACCTCCTCCAGCACCTCGGCAGGTGCTCAGCCAAGGGCTCGCCAGCTGGTTTTCGGCAGATGACATTAGGGCATGGCACTTTGCAATGGCTCCAGGTCTAGACGAGCCGCACGCCACGATCCCGGAATGCACCTGGTCAGGCCATCGTCAGTTCCAGTCATGTCTCTGCGTCCATGTCTGTCCACGTCCATCAATCCCTGTAGCCGCAGCGTCTCCACAGCGCTACTTCCGGCAAACATGTTTCCGGTTCATGACTTATAAAATTGATACTTGTACTTTTAGCTTCCTAACCTGGTGCTCGGCATTGATAGGATAGGGCAAGGACTGGTTAGCTCAGTGTCAGGATAATGTGACTGAGTGGGGTATTGGGTCATGGTGCCAACAGCTTGATTTCCCAGTGAGGCAGCACTATAAAGTCACCATGAGCACGCACTGTCACAAGTCGGTACCCATCCTGATATGACCTTAGATGTTACAAGGACATAACATTCCAACAACCAACCAATCAACCAGCTGTTTCTGGATCGAGTTTCACGTTTCAAACCATTATTCTCTTCGCTCGAGTTTTTAGTGACCAGCGATGCTTTCATTTGTTTTGCCAATTTCGAAAGGAATAGAACGCGTGAGGCTTATTTTTGTCCGATTGGCGTCATACATCGAGGTCGTTTTGCGTCACTGTTTATTTGCTTAGGATTTTCTGTGATGGAATTAACTGCTATAGTACATACATGTAGAACATACGCACATTTACATCATATATTCTAAGAATTGAACAAATATATTTGTAATCTCAGGTGGTGCGTAGCTCTGCGTAGTTGGATATATGGAAGCTAGGTCCTGTCAAGTAGATTCAATCTCCTTTTGAAGGATTTAATCAGAGAGATCATACCTTTTGACTCTTACAAGACTAGTCAACGCAAATAGCCAACTGCCAATCAGTAGTGGATAGGTTATACTCCGTATATCAGAATAGTTATGGCACACGGTGTTTCCAGGTTGTCATCCAGTTCAGGACTGACTGCTCAATTAGAATGATAATTAAAGCACACAGCCAGAAAGTGACACCTGATCTTGGGCTCCGACTTTGATACCTCTGACCTTCGCCCAATTTGATTTAGAAACTCTAGGTTATGTCATCTAGTTCAGACACTGAGGGGTACATTCTTCGACTTTGTCTGTCGAATGAAACTCTCAATGCGTAGTTTTCAGTATATTATGCTAGACTACCGTATATATATATATATATATATATTATATATACACATGTGGATCATATATATACAGTAAAACCTCCCTAACCGACCACCACCACAGATCGACCACTCCCTTATATCGATCGCTTTATTTGGGTCCCAACAATACCATTGTAACCATATTCTAACTCCCTAAACCGACCACCTCCCTAAATGGAGCACTTAAAGTCGGTCCCAAGGTCGGTCAATTTATAGAGGTTTTACTGTATATACATATATGGATATAGGGCATCTGTATATACCAGCCATTAGCAGCTTTGGTAAAAAGTAAAATGTTTGTAGATTGAGGAAAGAACATACTTTTCTAATATGCACAATAGCTTAGCCATTATATCGCTATGAATAGCTTTGATTTTTGCTTGTAGTATCCAAAATAGATATCAATGACTTATTTTCTAATATGTCTAGTAAGACTTACATGCGCTCACGTGCCACCCCTAAAGCATTCCATCGTAGAACATAGAATGTGTAATACCATGTTTGGCTTCCGGTAAATACTGGTAGCATGAGACAAATATCCTTAAATATCCTTAAATATCCTTAAATACCCTTACTTCTACGATATCAGTGTTAGAATAATCGAATTCGATAATCATCTAGCTATATAATGAAAATTATACCTGATAATATATAAAACAAAAATACAGTTTTGGTAATTTAATGAACTGTTCAATTTAACCTGAAAACCTTTAACTACTTGCCTAGATACTCCAGGACTGAGATGTAGATTTATATTACCCATATCATCCATAATAAAATTCCGTTCTGGAATTAACCTTATTTGTGTGTGGGTGCTCTCTACCTGGCATAGACTGCTAGAATTAACTGTTTTGCCATGTTATCCGATCAGCGACTAGCTCAGGGCATAAAGGCCGGTTGGGACCTGGGACCTCGGCGGCCTCCACTCGCCGGAAGGTGGCTTCGGCCCTCAAGCTGGCCACGATGGGGCAGTCCAAGCAGGCCTCGACAAATGGCAAGGATCCCTCATGTTCCACTTCATTGTGATGCATCAGCGTCAATCTAAAAGCCTTCACTCACTTGTCCTGGTTTAGTGTTTGCATGCGTGTAGACTGAATATATTACATCTGCTGCTATTGGTGCAACTGGTACAGCTGGTGCAATGGTGCAGCTGGTGCAACAGGAAAACTGGTGTGAAAAGTACTACTGATATAACTAATGCACTACAGGTACAACTAATGCAGCTGGTGCATATGGTATTGCAGCTGGTGCATATGGTATTCCTTGTATGACTGGTACGACTGATACAATTGGTCACCTGGTGCAACTCATCAACTGGTGCAACTAGTACAACAAGCACAACCAGTCAACTGGTACAACTGGTAAAACCGATATAACTGTTGCAATTGGTGCAACTGGTACAGCTGTGCAACTAGTAAAACTGGTGCAATTTATTAACTGGTGCAACTGGTACAACCAGTCAACTGGTACAACTAGTAAAGCCAGTCAACTGGTACAACTTGTTGAACCGATACAACTGGCACTACATGACACAACTGGTAAAACTATTACAGCATGTGCAACAGGTACAACACAGCGATACTATACACACATATATGTAGACTGATGAACAACATTCACTGAAGAATTAGTGGTCTTAACCCTCCAACTGTTACTTAAGCAGATTAAGCATTTCTGTGACTATCCGTGGCAGCTGCACTAGCTTACCAGTCATACCAGCCGGTGGTGCACACAGGCCACACCAACCGCACCAACCGTACACACTGCAGCAATCAGTCAGCGTTTTTACAAACCATACGCACGTCATAACACGTCGGTTTGAAGATAGACAAATATTGTTAATTTCTATGAAAACTGTTATTTTATTTAATCTTCTAAATAGTGATTTGCGATGAATATCACATGTATCATCCCTTTATTGGTTGCTGATTTAATCTGTTTGTATTAATTCACATTTACACCTCCCATTATATGTAATTACTGGGAAGTTTCCCCTCTATTTAACTCAGGAAATATTGATTTTAGTGTTGCACTGGTAAAAATAAATGAATATATTAAGTACTTGACGGTCCATTCAAGAAAATTTCATTGACACTCAGGTTATTAATAATTTCATGTAACACATGTATACTTAATAAACACAATACAGCTATGTGATATAAATGCTGTATACTCCACATCATATGTATCCATCATCTACCATCACTACTAAGCCGGTGGACAAATCGGTAAGAGCTCTGGCTGGCTTCCCATGCTGGATATCGTGGGTTCAAACCATGGCCGAGTTAAACCAATAAAATACAAAACTGGTACTTGTCACTACTTTTGATGCCCCTTGGCAAGAATAAGATAAGACAAGGACTGGTTTACTCAGTATCAAAATAATGTGAATGAGTGGGATATAAGATAAGATAAGATAAGATAAGATATTTATTTATTTCCACATAATCATTGTAGATACAGATGCTATTTATATCATTAATGTTTTGCATGAAAAAGGAGAAAGCAGAAGTACAATTCTTATGAGGCGCTTTCCCCAGTTCAAAACAACACATATACATTGCTACCAATACACAAGAGTGGAGACAAAGGGGACATGGGCAAATACCATCCCATATCATTCCTACCTCTGCCGGGCAAGCTGATAGAGAAATGAATGTACAAGCACATCATGAAACATCTATATAGTGATAAAATACTAAATGACAAACAGGGGGGTTCAGAAAGGGATTCTCCACAACAAAAACTATATCCAATCTAACAAATGACATACTGAGAGGTATGAATGAAGGTGAACAGAGAGCTGCCACATTCATAGATACAGTGAATCATGACATACTGATAAAAAAGCTAGAAAGAGTAGGAATAAGAGGAAGAACACTAGACTGGATAAGGAATTACATCAGTGAGAGAAGTCAGAGAACAAAAGCAAATGGCAAAACATCAGAAAGTATACAGGTAACCTGTGGAGTCCCTCAAGGTTCAGTATTAGGCCCACTCCTCTTCATCATTTAGATCAATGATCTGGAGAAGTCCTTAGAGGGAATCAAATTCCAACTATATGCTGATGACACCGTGATATACACAACAAGCAATAGCAAAAAAGAGAACAGAGATAAGCTAAATGAGAAACTAGTAGCTTTAGATAATTGGTGTAACTCCAACAAGATTTCCATAAACCACAAGAAGTCGAAGGTCCTCGTGTTTGCCAGTGGGAAAATCAACTATGGCAATGAGAAGCCAATAATTTTGGGAGGAAAAGTTCTTGATTATCAGACCAACTTCAGATATCTAGGGATGAATCTTGATAGGAAACTAAACTACATTGATAACATAGAAGAAGTTATCAAGAAGGCAAACCACAAAATCTGGATATTAGTTAATACCAGAAAATACATAACTACAAATATGGCTATTAAAATCTATAAAGGTATGATACTACCATACTTTGACTATGGTGATGTAATATATATGGGGGTAATAAAAATATGTTTGATAAACTACAAAGAGTACAAAAGAGAGCACTTAAGATACGTCTGAAGGTGGAACATAGACACCCAACTGATGATCTCCATAGGAAAGCAAGAGTCAACACACTAAATAACAGGGGAAAAGCACATCTCAAAATAGCAGCATTCAGGGAGACAAGGAAGCCTGGGAGGGTGCAGGTTACAAAAAAGGCAACAAGAGGTAGTGATTTCCCCAGACTGATAATAAACAGAGCCAAAAACAGATCATATGAGAGGAGTACGGAGTACATGAAGGTAAGGGAATGGACACTGGGAGTAGAAGAAAGAAGTACAGGGACAATAGAAACATATAGAAGATTAACCAACAGAGAGCTAAATGCGCTGCTAGACTAATGACAACAACAAATAAAATGAATTAAAAAGGAAAAAGAAAGATAGATAAATAAATAAATAGAAAATACACTGATAATTCAAGCAAAGTTTTAGAGGGTATATATGCTAGGTATGATAGATTCAAAAGGTCAACTTTAAACTTAAAATCAAAACCTAATGACCACTAACACAGCAATGTGAAGACATTCAGAGAAATTAAATATTGGTAACCAAACTATTATCCAATTGTAGAATGAACAAACTCACAGAGGTTTGGGGGATGTGGGAGAATGCTTACAAACAGAGAAAGAATACATGCAGTAGTTAGCTACAAAATAACTGAACGTGATAAAAAGAAGGGGAGTCACAAGACTATTACTGTCTAGCAGTGTAAACAATTCATTAGACTTAACCGTTTTGGGCAGCATAAATACACCCATCACAAAAAAAGAAATATATATATAATAAAAATTAATAAATTTAAAATGGAAAGTAGAAAGTATATTAACATTACCTTTAATCCTGTAAATGACATTTCACTGTTTATATACTAGACTACTATGTATTTTCACTCCGGTAAAGCTTAAAGATTTTCTTTGTATACATTCGTTGAAACATATATATATGTTCTTTGAACATCTAATATTATTATCGAGTGAATTCCATATTTTTATACCATCTATAGATCTAAATTGAGACTGGAAGGTCGTTCATGGAGCCGACGGTCTGGTCGCACAGTGGAGCAGCACTATAAAGTTGCCACTGTCACAAATCGGTAACCATCCTGATTCGATTTTATTCATTGCAAGCATGTAAAACCCCAACAAATAAAAACAAACTTTGCATCTGCAGTCAGCGAGTCGACAGCATCGCTGGCTTCAAATCGCAGCTCTGTGACGTCAGTGAAGGCTGTCCGTTTCACCGGCGTGACGTCACCAATCAGCATGACGCCACCAGCACCGGACGATGGCAAGCTAAACCCACCATCATGTGTAGCTCACCATATATATATATATATATATATATATATATATATATATATATATATATACCCACATATACCTCGTCGCTGTTTACCACAACGTGGCTGCTTACCACAACGTCACCATTTATCACCCAGTGCATTGACCGACCGACTCACCTGCTACCTGTTAATAGTGTTAATGATGTCATGTGCTGAACAATGAATAATTCTAACCACATGATATCATACAGCCAATGTCTGAACATTCACTGCATGCTTACTGGATGTCAATGCGTGTTTCTGTGAATATCCCAACCATGTATAGCATTAGGTGATGCACCGGCTGATTTGTAATGTGCAATTAGCTGCCACAGGATAATATGAATCAATATTATCAATGCTGGCAATGAATAGTTCCTAATACATATAATTTATGTAGATATCTGCATGTCAAATGGTTGTTGAATTTAAAGGTTGAACTAATATAAACCTGCATGAAGCGTATTTATTTTCTTATCTGGTTCCTTTTGTATGCCATCTACACACATATATAATATACATATACTACATACATATAATAAATAATTGCATCTATTATTGCATGTGTGTATATTATATATTTAATTAGACACACACACATATATATATATATATATATATATATATATATATATATATATCTAGAATATATAGATATACAATAAAACATGCAACTATTATTGCATACGTAAGTATATATTATAAATATATATATATATAAATGTATATTTAATATATTTATAGATATGCACTAAAAGATACAGATATCGAATAGATACACATATACAATACTCCCTGTTGTGATAAACCCATCTATCAGTACAATGTTATTAATATCTGCATTTATTCCAACTCATGTTCCCAATTTTCTATTATTAATCCAAGTTCCTTTGTGTCAATATTACAAAATACATGACCCACCAGTGGCTTGACAGAACCCCGCC
The DNA here is from genome assembly GCA_030323885.1 of Branchipolynoe longqiensis. NCBI lineage: Eukaryota > Metazoa > Annelida > Polychaeta > Phyllodocida > Polynoidae > Branchipolynoe > Branchipolynoe longqiensis. The sequence goes on along the minus strand of CM059187.1, from coordinate 42,688,737 downwards.
CGCTTTCTCCGCATTAATATAACCTCCGTGACCCCTATGGGTTAAAGGTCGAATGTCAGCTAGGTCAACGAGGGCCAAGGTGTCGACGGCACTGAAGATGGCGGTTATGACGAATAAGTCGAGCGATTCTTCAACCGTGGAGGATGAGAAAGGCCACAGGGGTAGGACACTGTAACACCAGACACAAAGCTGACACTAACTACTCCCTAGAATAGGACACTAACCGTGCGGTTGCTGCTCGGTTGATCCATTCCATCCGTTTATTGATTTATTTTACTTCACTAATATTAAAAACAGTTATTGCAGCTTGTTGGTTAATCAAATATTGATTGCAATTATTAACATATTAATGTTGTATATGCATACGTCATTCTGTGTTGTGTAATGGAAACAACTGACTGCCCCTCCTAACTTGTTGAGTATTTGTTGTTAATTGTTGCTTCTTATTTTATAGCTGTACAATTTTTGTGCTGGATTATAAGCGATTGCATTTTGAGCAATTTACCAGCTAGAAAGTGCTTAGCACCAATGCGATACTAACACCAGCTGGGCATCACAACTGACCAATATTGCATCGTTGATGGAGTTTCAATATGATTTGATAGCTGCATGTGCTTTGTTTCCATATATATGACTAGACTCATATATGGAAATGTACATTGTGCTATATGTTACCTTTTTTTTACATTAACCAATTTGTAGTGCACTGTATGTCATTGCATTGTAAAATATTAAATGATACTAATATAGCTTTTATTTCTTTCAGAATTCATCGTGTTGTTTATGTCCTCGGTTCTCTCGGCGCTTACATTCTAATCGAACTTATTTAATTGCTCATCAGATTCTATGCGAGAATTCAAATGATATATGAGCCTGTCTCAAAAGTTGATATGTCTTCTTTTTTTAGTCCATTGTAATGATTGACACAAAACAGCACAGTAACGGTTACACTGAAAACACAAGGATATTTGCTTCAAATCAATATGTATTCTATTGGGTTTATGAAACACCATGTAAAAAACAAATCAGTTTATCCTGAGCAAATGCATAAGCAGATAGTATGTTGATCATTACAATGTACAAAGTTTTGTCGCATATTGCTTAGCACGTTTTGAGACAGTCTCATATACAAATTACTTAAAGTTATTTTCCCACTGGAACATATGAAGACTTTTCCATGACAACGTCTGAACTAAGTCCTTGGCATTGACAACCCAGTCTGTTTCAATCTACCAAGACCAATGTCACAAACTGGTGGAAAACTACATCCATAGATAATACATCCTACTGTTCATAAGTTAACGGCAAAGGATTGAATACTTAATTAAGCCCACCTCACACTGGTGATAATTTGACTTGAATGGGGTGTCCATGTTCTAATCTGACATTGATATTTGACATGTAGCCCTCACACATCCCGCGTTGCTGATGGCAACCATATTGTCAATATCACTCACATCAATGCGTTGCCTTTATTGCACCTGGAAAGTGGGTTCAGTCGAAATATCGGCAAGTGTGCGTTTGGCTACGACTGTGTTACCTTTAGCGATATCCGGCCTTGAGCCACACATTATTGTAACCTACTGTATGCCCAGTGTGTAATACTGACTCGTGATTTAGACACATTTCCTTGCAATAGAAAGCTATATATATATATTGGTATTTAAAGGAAATCGAATGACTTAGCAACATATAAACATTAATTGATACACCACATAACAATCAATGGATCAGCATTTAAACCCCATTCCCACCCAGGTAACCCAAGCCATGTTCACCCTGGACAATAGAACCAGTCTGTACACCAGGTTCACCATCACACTGGTTCCCCTCTCCTCACTGACCGATCCCTTACAGAATACTGTCAACTGGTCCCCCTCTCCTCACTGACTGATCCCCTGTAGAATACCGTCAGACTGGTTCCCCTCTCCTCACTGATTGATCCCCTATAGAATACCGTCAGACTGGTTCCCCTCTCCTCACTGACTGATCCCCTATAGAATGCCCTCAGACTGGTTCCCCTGTCTCACTGACTGATCCCATATAGAATGCCCTTAAACTAGTTCCCCTGTCCTCACTGACTCACACCAAATACTCTCCAACTGATTCCCCTCTCCTCACTGACTCCCTCGTCAGAATAACCTTTCCTCAGTGACCCACCACTAAATACCTCAGACCTATACCTCTCTCCTCACTGACTACCCACGCCCATCCCCCCTCCACCACACCGCAACTCAGATCAATTCATTATAAACCTGCTTCAACCAAGTGATGATTAATACCCCTGTCACACTATGACGTAACGAGCCAACGTGAGCCTAACGTGGTAATTTTTCGTCATTACGTTGGGTTACGTCATGATGACGTCAGAATGATGTTAGAATGACGTCGAGCTACATCACATTACGTCGTGTTACGTCGAGTTACATCAAGGTTTTGGACATGTTCAAAACTTTCGACGTAGGTCGAACGTCAGGGTTTACGTTCGCCATACGTTCTGTTCACGTTCAGTGAACGTCAATGACGTTAAACGGACGTTATTTCAACGCTTCTCACTACGTTCAACTATGTTCCACTACGTTCCACTACGTTCCACTACGTTCCACTACGTTCCACTACGTTCCACTACGTTCCACATTACCAAGTGCCAATACTTCGACTACATTGACCGACATTAAACTCAGGAAACGTCTAGGAGACGTCAGGAGAACGTCAGGAGAACGTCAGGAGAACGTCAAGAGAACGTCAGGAGAACGTGCATTCAACGTACGTTCAACGTCTCATGACATAGCTAACGTCACGTAACGTTCTTCTGGCGATGGAATAACGTTCATAACGTTCCGTGAGCATAGTGGCGTTGTCCTCTCTTGGTGATTGACGGTATCACTACACTTTACCAACGTTACGCTCTCATCCACTACGCTGCATCCACGTTCAACTTGTGCCCAAATTTGCATACTACGCCGAAAAGTTCAACGTTCTTCACGTTCTCCCTACGTTGACGTCGTTACGTCGTAGTGTGACAGCCCCATTAGAACCCTGCATTTGGCCTGGTACGACAATATGTTTGCCATTTGTAGTAGTTGTTCGCATGACGCTTTGCGAATGCTGCTTGGACTATGGGCCGTTTAACGTGCATTATTGCACACCTGTTACTTTGATACAATGGTGTGTTTTGGGCATTACCGCACACCTGTTACTTTGATACAATGGTGTGTTTTGCTTTGTCAAATTATACTAGTGCCATATGAAATAACTAGAATATAATTCTTTAGTGAATAGCGACATAGTGCTGTGTATGCGAAAGTAACCCCATGTGTGGATGGAGTGATTTCAAATGGGTCTCAGCCGCCATCTTTGACCCATTTAGCTGTGACCCATCTAAGATAACATTCCCCACCAAATCAGACTATTGGGTATGTATAAGAATATCTCAAATAAAATCATATTTTTCAACTTTAAAGTGAAATGGGGCCATATTAACTGCACCTTATTTGAACATTTAAAGAACATAGATACCAAATATCTATGCATCTATGTGGTGATTTATATGTGTATATACATATATATATAATCATACACATCTCCAATCTCAATTATAGATTAACAGGTGTGAGTATACATATATTCACACAGCTCAGATATCTGGAAACAATTTCTGTCGTTTGAATTTATGACAAACTAATTTTGTTTCAAATATGTGCATCCAAGTTCTATGCTTTCTATTAACTACATTTTAATAGAAATACAGATACCGAACCGCTTACCCCGGATTCCAGAAATCTGAAATTACCAGTAATCTGGCTATTTCTGAAACTGCTTCAATACCATTTAATTCTTTCCTTTTTATTTTAAATTTATAAGTATATATTTAAGCGGTCTCCAGAAACCGGAAAATCAAGAAATTTGTATACTTCCGGTCCCAAGCTTGCGGGATATTTGGTCTGGTACTTGTATATAAATAGAATACATGCATATATATAAACCAAGCTAACTAATATAGACGAATGTTCAACTCTTGAAAGGAATGACCATGACGAAATCATTGCTGCATCGCTTGTTTCCCTGCTGGTACCAATCAGCGTGAAGGTTACTGCACCTGACCTTGTGCTACTGCCGTTGCAGGTACAAGCCTAAATAACCCACCCGTGACTGCTTGCAAAGCCGACCCTCCACCAACCATTAAGACGGGGAAGAATGTCATAGAGATGGACATTCATGGCAAGAAGTTATTGTTCTGGACACCAGAGGGCTACAAGGATAGCGTCGTTAGCACAGACCCGCCTCAGCAGAGGCTGAAGTTGGAGTGGGTGTAAGTCTGCCAGTTATGTACAACCACACTACCACCCCTAGCTATATGTGGGTTATCCCACTCTGAGTGGTAATCTGCCACACATATCTGTGAATGGGCTATTCCACCCCAAGTGGTCATCAACCACACCTATCTGTGAATGTGCTATTCCACTCCAAGTGGTCATCGACCACCCCTATTTGTGAATGTGCTATTCCACTCCAAGTGATCATCGACCACCCCTATTTGTGAATGGGATATTCAACTTCAAGAGGTCATCTACCACCCCTATCTGTAAATGGGCTATTGCACTCAAAGTGGTCGTCTACAACCCCAATCTGTGAATGGGCTATTCCACTTTGTTGTATCCACTCTAAAAAATGCATATATATATAATATATAAGTTCTGATTACAATCATAAAGAGTTAGGTAATACAATTTGGGAAGCATTTAGTGGTTGGCTGGGCAAAGGAACGCAGCCTTCATGGTGCAAAAAGAAAATGTTAGTGTGCTAGCTCAATGATACGTTCTGGCAAAGTGACATAGCTAGCATTAGAGAAGGCTCAGTCACCCAAGAATGCTGGTGGAGGAGATGCACAGTCATGGTTTCGCTCATCGGATAAGTGGAAAATAAAATAATCAGGCTGAGAGATCTGCACTCCACTAATTACATCTCTATAATTACATATATTAAAGCTGCATAGTCTGATGAAGCATAACATTTTCAAAACCAAAACAATTATCTAGATTTGATTCTACATATCTAACTTAGATACTGATGCACTTATTTTATATTTGTTGCCACATAGAATTGAATGTTCAGCCAATTTAATAGAACCGGTTACTGTAGAAGCCTACTGTGTCAGAGTTTTGGCATGCTTGCCAAAACTAATTTGACATTTTTGCACTTCAAGTATCTAAAAAGTAATCAATTCAATATATGTATCTAAGAAAAATGAAAAACCATAGGACCATGCAACTTTAATTAAATATATATATATATATATATATATATATGTATATATATATATATATATATATATATATATTTAATTAAAGTTGCATGGTCCTATGGTTTTTCATCTATGTCTTACAGCATGTCGTCAGTGGATATCTCTTTTCTGAATAATAATAATGATAGTAAGCAATTTCTGTTAACCTTAAATATATAAATATATATATATATATATATATGTATATATATATATATATATATTTAAGGTTAACAGAAATTGCTTACTATCATTATTATTATTCAGAAAAGAGATATCCACTGACGACATGCTGTAAGACATAGATGTTTCAGGGACGAGGTTGTCACTCTGCAATATTGTTCCTGTCCTCATCTGGTTTGAAATACAATAGCTATGTCATTCAGTTTGCACATACTGAACGTATCCCTATGACACTTACATGACTGTTCCAGACCGACACGACAAATAAATGGGCTGGGAATTAAGGATGTTGCATTCATTGGCTGCAGATACAGTTACCATGGCAACACCTGCTTATCCAACATTCTCTCTGCTTCACAATCGCTGCGAATTGTGATCGTTTGGCATTCATTTCGCTGTAGATACAGTTACCATGGCAACACCTGCTTATCCAACATTCTCTCTGCTTCACAATCGCTGCAAATTGTGATTGTTTGGCATTTATTTCGCTGTAGATACAGTCACCATGGCAACACCTGCTTATCCAACATTCTCTCTGATTCACAATCGCTGCAAATTGTGATTGATTGGCATTTATTTCGCTGTATATATGGTTAGCATAGCAATGTCTGCCTTTTCCAACATTCTCTTTACGTCGCAAACACTGCAGATTGTGATTGTTCTGCATTCATCTGCTGCAGCTATGGTTACCGTGGCAACGACTGCCGGTCCAACATCCACGTGCTGACGAGCACTGAAGTGGTGTACCACATCGGGACGGTGGCCGTCATGTACAACTGTAAGAGCCACATCCAGCGCCATTATCGGGAACACTCTGAGGAGATCCGCAGGTAATGTGGAGCATGTTGGCGAGGCTAACATGCATAATTTGCGAACGAGGCAATCTGTCTTTGTTTACCTCACGCCTCCTTTCACATTCTCAACTCAGTCCACCTCACTGCCTCTTGCTGTTCACTTCGCTTCCCCACCCATCCACCCACTTTCTGGGGGGGTGAGCGCTGACTGTCTTCTCACCGCAGAAATCTGAATACATGATGTTCCTGGTACAGAACATGAACTTCGCCCTTGTCGGCACACAAATTGACGGGTCCTGGCACCCAACTGCATAGACTATCCTCAGGCTGAATTGATTTCTTGATTAAACCTTTCAAAAGTTTCATGTCTCTTTCTGTCTTTCTACTTAGCCGAGTGAAGCGAATTAAGCTTTTGAGCTTCTGCCATAACTTTTTGTATAATTGAGGGCGAGGCAAAGAGTGGTATAATAGTGCTTTATTTCAAGTTATCGTAACAGACAAGACAATTTTCAGATCTCAACATTAAAAATAAGGCACTCAACCGTACAAACAAAACAGTAAATTATTAAGTTGTGGGGTAGTGGTGGCAAAATAGGTGATCGGCTTAACCTCACGGGTTCATTTCCAGGCGTGAAGTGATTCAATTTGAACCGGGAGGCAGTGGTGACGTCAGAGCAAATGAAGGAGGAAGTCTGCGCTAGGTGGCGCCACTATTGAGAGGCTTGACTTCAAAGCCCGGAGGTTGGGTATGATAGGTGGCAGCAGTGTTTATCTTGGTGTTGATTCAAGTGACTCTTTACTGGGCCGAGAATTCTTCTTCTTTTTTTTTGTAAAACAGTTTATTCAAGAATATAAATTTGTTCAGCGCCGAGGCACTGGTCTTCCGGCTGTTTACATTACATTGTAAATAGGTAGATCAGTGGGTACTTAGATAAGGCATATTAGTAGATTGTGAAGGGCATTAATGTGTTAGTGGGTTAGCCATAATAAGTTTAGTGTTACCCATGTTATAACCAGTAACATGTGAAATTCATTGAATAGAGTACTGGTCTTCTGTGCATGTGGCACTACAGTTATTCACAATAAGTTATGTAGTCTGGTATTGCGACCAGGAGCTCATACATATAGGCTGAAAAGACAATATTATCCATTTTAGGACTTGTATATGTTACAGTTTGAAAACTGATATGAGATAGTATAAATGCAGTAACTAAATAACTACAATATCTACTAACATTAAGCTAAAGTTGGGTATTTGTAAGATGTAAATTCATATAGAGTTCGACAAGTATCATCTTCATGCACATTTATACCCCCCTATTAAAATTATTATGATGATTTTATAAGCTGCTGTAAAGGCTGGAAGAATGTTTTTGTCCATGGTCAAATTTACGCGTTTTAGTTAAATGTATTAGGTTGATTACTCTAATCTACGTTGTTTTAGTTTCAGATGACTTTTATCTTAAACGGTTAACTTTGGCGAGCATTGCAGTGAAGGGGTACACAACAAAATGCAATATGTGTTTAATTAATTCTTCAGTTAGATATTACCTGAAAAAAAAAGTAATTAATTAGATCAAGGAAATACTAAAGGGCAGCTGTTTGAATGTAGCAATTGAAGTGATCCAAAGAAAAGTTATTACCATAAAACCTGATTCAACTCAAAAGCCACCGTGTTAACAATTATAGGCATCAGTCCACGTTATTAAATTTTGTACATGCAGATGGAAAAGATAACAAAACACACTGTCAATTTAGTTTTCCCCCCGTTTGTAATACTAGAAACTTGTCTCCGTGGGCGTGTACTGTGTCTCGAAGCAGACAAAAAAAAAATGTTTTAAACAAGTTTGTTTTTTAAAAGAAAAGAATGCCATAAATATTAACCACCATGTCGTTTTGGGGATTCTCGTTGGATTTACATGACAGATACCCTACTTACAATCGGAGACAGTGATGACAATATTATTGTAAATGCCAATAGAATACTCACCAGGAAACTCTGAGTAAATTTAATAGAACCTGTTACTGCTGAAGATCAGACAAACATTTCAAGATTAATTTGGCATGTTTACACTCCAAATATCGCATGAAGTAATCATTTTAAGTCAAAGTGACTTCAAACTAATGTAAGGTAGATTGTAACCATCAACCTAATATATTTATATAAGCGCGGGCTTCCCATATGGAAGGTCGGGAGTTCGAATCCCAGCCGAGTCAAACCAATGATTTATGAAATTGCTACGTCTCACGACCTACCCTGACGCTCGGCATTACGAGGATAAGACAAGGACTGGTTAGCACAGTATCAGGATAATGTGACTGTGTGATATTGGGTCATGGTGCCGGTGGCCTGGTCTCCCAGTGGGGCAGCACTACAAAGTCGTTATGAGTGTATACTGTCACAAGGTCGGTACCCAGCAAAATCTTCATCCTTCCTTCCACAGTTTGGCAATTCACCCCAATGGCGTGACTGTGGCCACCGGACAGGGGGTCTCCAACCAGAAACCAGCCAGCCAGGGACAGGTAGGCCAAAGCAGGTTTTACCAGTTCACAAGTCGATCTTGTGCTGCAGTTCAAAATATCTACCCAGCTGAATAAAACTTAATTTGTGCCACTTTAGCGTACAGTCTACCTGGCCATTTACACTTTAGAGAGTGGTCTACTTGCACTTTAACCCTAATCCTAGCTCTAGCCCTAATCCGGTCCTGATATTACCTTAGATGTTGTTAGGACATAAAGTAAAACCGTGATGATTTATCAATGAATATGACTTCATGACATTGTCGACATCAATGGAAATGTTGTTGGTGTCATACATTCAGCATTCTCTCATAACGGTATTCATTTAGTTTCACCAGTACGACTTTCAATCTAGACCAGTTCAAACTGAACCAGCATGATGCTTCAGAATCTCTGGCTTCAGAATTGGGACAAGAAACAATAACGATATATCATTTCAACTTTAGATTTTACTTGCAAATATAAGTAACATTGCTGACAAAGTAAAGAGTTACCATAGAAATAAAAATACATGAACTCGAGTTCAGACGCAAAAACTGACTAACGCCATCCAGGAAAAATGAATCCATGATTTTACTTGCAAATATAAGTAACATTGCTGACAAAGTAAAGAGTTACCATAGAAATAAAAATACATGAAGAGTTCAGATGCAAAAACTGACTAACGCCATCCAGGAAGAAATGAATCCATGTTTCAGCTGAAGCTGCCAATCGTCCGATCATCAAATCAGGTTATTTGCAGAAGCTGCGATAGCTAGGAATTTTTGCTTAGAATGGCAGATGAATTCTTGGAATGGACGAGTGCTAAAGGCATGGGGCAATAGGGGGGTCTGGGGACAATTTTGGGCCTCCAGGAAATCTTTTAATCTAGAGGCTCTGAAATATCATTTCCAGCCATTTCAGGGACGTTACATACCAGTGTAGCAGGAAATTGCAAACCCTGTAAATTGCAAACCCCCACTTGTGATTTCCTAGGAAATCGCAAACCCCCATACCATATATGGGCATTGGGGGTTTGCGATTTCCTAGGAAATCACATATCCCCCCTGGACATCGCCAACCCCCAATGTTTGGCAGTCTTACAGCAAGCACATGTGCTTTGTGCAGTTTTGTTTTGCTTTTAAAATTCCCACACTGCACCATGACGCTGGTATTACGAACTGGTCTATTGTAAAAATTGTATTTATGTAAGCATGATTAAGCCACATTTATTTTTATATAAGTTGGATTAATTGATTACTTTTTATTTTATGCCTGTCACAGCAAGGGCCATATTCACTGCGATAACTCACAAGAAGGATAGGGGAACAGGTCAATTTGTGTCAGAGATACTAGACTATATCATTAAGAAAAGCCAGTACAACTATCTGTATCGTTATCATTTTCAGCGTATGTGCAGTCAAAATTACGAACTGGACTATCGCAAAGATGTTTTCATTAGGATTAATCCATCTTGATCCTCCTTGAATCCATTTTATCCCCCCAGATCTGGTAGAAGTTCAAAATCAAACATATAGCTGCCATGGTTGGGGTGATAAATGCTACAAAGCATCGGGGGTTTGCGATTTCATGGGGGTTTGTGATTTCCTAGTAAATCGTAAACGCTGCGGTGTGCAATTTCCAGGGGTTTGCGATTTACTGCCACACCGGGTAAGCCCCAACAACCACCCCTCCTGACTCCACACCCCCCGTTAGCTACTACCCTGATTTGATACTTGACAGTTTCCTAGTGTGCAGCCATTAATTAGATAAGGCAAAGACCAGTGGAATGAAGAAGACTAATTGTGGACGATTGGAATTTCCAGTGCTTAAAGCTGCAGAGTCCGATGAAGCATCAAATTTTTAAAACCAAAACATTATTTAGATTTAATTTTACATAGTTAACTGAGATATTAATGCACTTATTGAGCATGTAAGTACTGAGTCAATTAAAAATAATCTGTTACTGCAGAAGTTTATGGTGTCAGAGTTTTGGCATGCTTGATCAGTGTAATCTACTTTACTTAACATGAATACCTTTTATTATGAATATCTCACTTTGGAGTTATTTGAGGTGCATACTTGCCCCATTAATTTTACATGTTTATGCTTCAAATATCTCAAAGGTTAGCCATTTAAACTAAAAGTTACTTCAAACTAAAGTTAGGTATATTCTGAAAATCAATTCAATATATTCTTCTTAGAAAAATGACAGAAACTCAAAACCATCGGACTATGTAACTTTAATCAATGCATATCATTTTCTTATTTGTAATTTAACAAATTTAACTTAAATGTCTGCGTGGTACAGCTGCCAAGCACATCAGCGTAGTTGTGATGACATCTGTCTGCCACCGGGCGTGGTAGCCGAATCAGTAGAGCGCGGGCCCCGCGTGCAGGAAGGAGATCGGGAGTTCGGTTTCCGGTCGAGTCAAACCAATGACTTATACAATTGATACTTGTCACTGCCTAGCCTTGCGCTTGGCATTAATAAGATAGGGCAAGGACTGGTTAGCCCAGCATCTGGATAATATGAATGAGTGGGATATTGGTTCTGGTAGCCTGATTTCCCAGTGGGGAAGCACTACAAAGCTGCCATGAGTGTGCACTGTCACAAGTCAGTAGCTGTCCTGATATGACCTTAGATGTTGCAAGGATGTAAAACTCCAACAACCTTGAAGCTCTTCTCCCTGCCTACAGGCATTAGTTCGCGTGTGGCGGTCGGACAGTCTGCAGACACTGCACGTGTTTGGAGCCAACTTCTTCAACAAGGCAGTTGTAGGGCTTGGAATCTGCAGGACTAAGGTATGTCAGCTTGCATCTGACGCAATCCTCACAACTGTCGCTAGTTCACTTTTTCTTTCTTTTTTGGGGGTTAAATGTATGTTTATTCTGCTGAATAAGTTCTTATTTCAGTTCCAGCCATTTTTCAATTCGGCATTATTTACACAAAATGGTATATAGAGTAAAGTTATGTGATAACTGTTGAATACACAATTTGCAGCATATAACGCAATGGAATTGTGATAGTTACTCACAAGTTTCAGTGGAGTACGGCAACATTAGTCTCATATGACTACGTCAATATTAAGCCTGGTACACACCTCCCGTATACGATTAATGCACTAAAACTGACTGTCCGACGCGACCCGTCACAACCTGTCTTGTCCTGTTATGCCCGGTACACACCTCCCGTATAAAACCTATTACTGCCCGATTCATTTTTCGAATCTTATACTTAAGCCCTAAAACTGAGTTTTAAGTCGTGAATCGGAAGGCTCAGGTGTGTTAGGGGGTCACACACTTAAAGACTGAAACCGACTAAAACTCAAACTTAGTCGCGAAACGGGCAGTTTTAGGTTTTATAATAGGGAGGTGTGTACTGGGCATTAGTTGCATTGATGTGGGTATTTTCATGGTATTTAGAATGTAAGCAGAGGTAATCTTCTGCAGTCATTCGGTAAAGTTTTAATGCAGGATCTGGTCAGTTGGAGTTAGACAAATGGCATATAAATGTCAGTTTGCTAGGAATATTCTACTCTTACCCTAGTAACGTTTCAATAGTGCCCACGTCATCTTACCTATTCAATCCAGACCAAGTCTGTTAGGTCATGTGTTCTGGCTCTAATGCTATATCTCTACTCCCCTATTATCGCCAGGGGAATTTGATTAAAGTTGCATAATCCGATGGTTTTTGAGTTTCTGGCATTTATTTTGTTAATAAATATGTTAAGTTGATCAATATAATCTATTTTACTCAGCGTGAATGACTTTTATTATGAATGTCTAACTTGGGAGTTATTTGAGGTGCAAATGTGACAAATAAATTTGGTCTGAACTTAGAAATGCTAGACGTCAAAGGTTTGCCAACAGTGGAAGCTTCTAGTAAATTGACTTGGCATTCCTTCTAAGCATGTGCGATGAGTGCACTAGTGTCTCAGTTGTATATGTAGAATAGAATCTGCACACGTGATTTGGGTTAGCAAATATTATGCATTTGTAGTAGTCTGCAACTATTTGACTTACTACCCCCTCCCCCCCCCCCCCAAAAAAAAGGCTAAATTTTTAACAATATAACGTGGAAACCAAATATGTGGTACACAGTTTCTGAAAACAACCCATAGGCATATGCTATCCGTGGTGCTATCAAAGCCGATGTATACTTTCCGAACTTAAAGGTATTAGTGTTTGTTTCTAGTTAACAGGTCGATCCAATTAATTAGTTAAACGTATAGCCATTATCAAGTTTTATTTTAACTAAAGGCTTTCAGAATATAACCAAGTAAAGTCCTAGAGTGTCAAACACCCGATCAGTGATAACGGATATGCCAGTAAGAACACTTATCTTGAAGGGTTTGCTATTTTACCCATTTACATTGCAAGTTGCAGTTTTGGTATAGATTCAGGAAGTAGGTAGACCCCGGAATAGAGAGTCGGATAAAGGGAATAGAAGAAAGCCTGGGACAAGTCACCAGGGAACATTTAGTAGATCACTGCCATATTTTTTTTGGTCCATTAGTTGTTTAAGCAGGGGAAATTTCAGTCATAGACGACTGGTCTTCCTCATTCCACTGCTGGTCGATAGAAAGCCCGAGCCTACACTTTTACCGACCCAAGGGATTTTTAACCTCCCACACCACATAGACATGGTATGAGAGCAACCGGCCTTTGATGACGCTGTAAGTTATACACAGCGGTGGAAATCCAAATAGGCAGAGCTGGGGGCACGGGGAATCGAACCGCCGACCCTCAGATTAGGATCTGACCTAGAAAAAAGTCAGACACTCTAACCACTCCGCCGCAGAGAACGCCACATGGAACTTTAAAGCTGCATTTTCCCATTAAAAGATCAACTTTTCTAAACCAAAGGCACTTACCTTAATTTAATCCTACATATCTAACTTAGTTCGATCCTACATGGTGACGTGCGCGAATGGGGTGATGTGAGTGTTTGTCACAGCATGCATTGGTGACCTGGGTGAGTGTTCATAAGACGGTGCTCACTGACATGTTTGATGTGGTTGACGTGGTTGATGTGGGTGATGTTGTTATCGTGAGATATCAATGTCAATGTTCACACAGAAATCACATCGCTGATGTTTATGGACTCAGTGTCGGCATGTGTGTTGGCCTAGCAGACGTCCAGTCGTCCATGTTTACACAGATATTACATCGCTGATATTTATAGACTCAGTGTCAGTATGTGTGTTGCCTAGCCGATATCAGGTCATCGATCTCTACACAGTGCGCATGCAAAGGCCACGTGTAACGCCCTGGGAACCAGCTTCAATAGTAGTTGGGGGAAGTGATGCCATGGGTGGGGTTTCCCGATGTGGGGGAATACTTGGGTACAATGCCCATGCAAAGGATATGTGTTGGGGCCCAGGAACCAGCTTCATCTGTGGGTTGTTTGTGTCATGCAACTTACTTGTGTTGAACGGCCTAACAGATATTAAATCGCCGATGTTGATGTTAATGTTTCAGGAATATTAGCAATGTCCCCACTGTCAGTGTGCACAGGTCACTCACATTGAGTCCGGGGGTGGAGGAGTCAGTCAGTGTTGTTGGGAGGAGGGTAACCAGCTGGTGGATAGCTGCTGGCTTTGGTCTAACCATCCACATCCTCCTTGGTAGAAACCGTTTTCCTCACATTCACACAGATATCAGGTCACTCGGCCAAGTAGTAGGAAGCGAGCTGGCACCTGAGGTGTGTCACATCAGTAGGAGTCAGGTTAGAATCCTTATAGTCCTCCCCTTGGGTGGTGTCAGCATGATGCTGTCAACACCCGGAGATGGGCTGCATCCGTGCACACCGGGCATGTCAGAAGCAAGTCACACATAGTTAAAAGCACTGTCACTATTGAGATCGCTGTTATGAGTGGGGTTTGCCATCCCCGTCACATTTCAGGCAACAATTCAGGTTCAAAGTTGTTTACATACCTTCCATCGTAATGTGGGTGCCTTGTGTGGTATCACTAATGTACTGTCACTCTGGTGGTATCACTAACACAATGTCACTATCTGGAGCAGGCAGTGTCACATCAGTGCATGCCGGACTGGTCATTAGCAACACACGTGTTGTTTAATACACAGTCACTATTAAATTTCCCCATTGTGCTTGGAGTTTACGAACCGGATCCATCTGAGGTAATAATTGATGTTTGAAGCTTTGCAGTTGTCGTCGTTGTAGTGTAGGTAGATCTTGGAGCTCGGTCTGAAGATGTGGGTTGACACACTGTCACTACTGGGGCGGCCAGTATAACGTTGATGTGTGCGGGCCAGTTGGAAGCCAACACACTTGTTGTGAAAACACTGTCTCCATTGTGTATGGGGTTTGCTGTCCCCCATCACTTTTAAGGGAGGATCCAGATTTGAAACCTTGTACAGTCCTCCCGTAGTGCTGTAGTTACATCTTTGTGATCGGCCTGAAGATGTGGGTTCGAATGCTGGTGGATTGAAGGTGCTCAAGCAAAGCAAACTGTACAGGTTGGAGGAAACGGGCCAAATGCCTGAGTGGCGGGAAACAGCGGATCCCTCTAGGTGTGTGGAGTAGAACCCAGGGGTCAGCACTGGCTTTCCCACCCAAATTAACCACAATTGGAAATTATGCGCCAATGCCAAAGATTACTTTTTTATGTTTTCACCTCAAATATCTTCAACGCTAGTCAGTTATAATAAATGTTGCTTCAAACTAAAGTAAGATGGATTATACTGATTACTCTAATATTAAGTAATAAACAATTCTACTGTGCAACTTTAAACAATAATGTTACCGGTGCAATAACAATTAACATTAACACCAATGTGTGCATTGCTAATTGTTTTCTGGTATATGGATATGCCGTCTCTTGTCCAATCGATTTGCTCACTGAATTAAAGTAGCATAATCTGATGACTTTAACTTTCTGATATTTTAATAAACTAATCATATTATGATTTTATTTCTATAATTTACATTGCTTTGGTTTGGAGTACAAATTGCTAACTTTGAAGCTATATAAAGGGCAAGCATGCAAACTAGTTTCGAAATGCTGGATGTCATAGTTAGCTTCTGTGTATTGCAGTAGCCTGAGATTCTATTAAATTGACACCGACATTCCTTCTATTTGAAACAAAATGTAATGTTTAATAAGGACACCGGTATCTGAATTGGACATATCGGATAAAATGTATGCAAGTTCTTCGATTTCTAAAATGTTATGATTCCATCGGATTATGTGACTAACTTGGGGATTGAATACCAGCTCTAATAGCTTCATGGATGAGTTAATTTTCTAATTGTCCTTGTTTTATTCCCGGTTAGATTGGCTTTCAGACGGCGTCTAACGCGCAAAACGGACCATGCATGAAGGTGCTTAAGGCATTTCATACAAGAGTCTTTAAGGGTAGATCTTGATGATTTATGAAAATGAGTGTTCAAAGCAATCACCCTTTAGTTTCTACTTTGACTTCAATGAGAGCAAGATCTTCTCTCATTTGCATAGTTACAGTAGCAACTATTTACAACAGAAAAATCTGCATCCAAACCGATGCAGTCCTGACATAGCAAGTTTCC
Source organism: Branchipolynoe longqiensis (assembly GCA_030323885.1). Taxonomy (NCBI): domain Eukaryota; kingdom Metazoa; phylum Annelida; class Polychaeta; order Phyllodocida; family Polynoidae; genus Branchipolynoe; species Branchipolynoe longqiensis. The sequence continues at coordinate 42,672,422 of CM059187.1, read as the reverse complement.
TGTCATTGGGACAGTAAAATGAAACAAAAATAGTTTATGCATTCATTAATTGTTCGCTGATAACATGGGTCACAAAAGACAGGTACTACTGTACTTTCTGAAATGTGAATTGATGGCTTATTCTCAAGTGTATTAAATAACTTCGAAATATTATTAAGCATTCTTTTGAATTCAAATGAATTAGATCAAGGAATGATGTATATTTACCACTCATTTTCATGATCTTTATATCCTTAGCTGTACCCCATCTGTATTATCCTGAACTATGACCTATCTGGTGCTGTGTGATCCAGGTACCTGATCTAATGTCATCCTGGAGAATGGCCTCCTCTTTGTTGTGAGATTAAATAACATGACCTATTCAATGTAGTGCCATCTTGAAATTAGCCTGTTGCAGAATAATAACATCTTAAGTGGGAACCACTCCAATCATTAATGGACATGATCTTTTTCAGTGTAGCAGTGTTCCAAGATATGATCTATCAGGTGTAATGTGGTTATGAAATGTGACCTACCTCGTGTAGTTGGGTTATGAAATATGACCTACCTAGTGTAGTTGGGTTATGAAATATGATCTAGCTAGTGTTGCGTCATCCCAGAACAAGACGCATAAAGTTTGGTTGGGTTATGAAATATAACCAGCTAATGCTACCTGATCACAGAACAGGACCTGCCAAGTGTAATGAGGTTATGGAATATGACCTAGTTAGTTTTGTATGATTCCAGAATAGGACCTCTCAACTGTAGTGGGGTTATGACATATGACCTAGATGGTGTTCTTTGATTCCAGAACAGGACCTGTCCAATTTATAAGGCGGTGCAATATGGCCTAGCGAGTGTAGGGTAGTTTTTTGTTTGTTTTTTGTTTGGTCCATTAGTTGTTTAAGCAGGGGAAATTTCAGTCATAGACGACTGGTCTTCCTCATTCTACTGCTCGTCGATAGAAAGCCCGAGCCTACACTTTTACCGACCCAAGGGATTTTTAACCTCCCACACCACATAGACATGGTATGAGAGCAACCGGCCATTGATGACGCTGTAAGTTATACACAGCGGTGGAAATCCAAATTGGCAGAGCTGGGGGCACGGGGAATCGAACCGCAGACCCTCAGATTAGGAGTCTGACCTAGAAAAAAGTCAGACACTCTAACCACTCCGCCACAGAGAATGCCATGTATTATGTAATTTGTGGTGTTATAGAATATGACCTAGATAGTGTTGTGTGATCTGGGAACAGGACATATCCAATGTTGTGAGGTATATATGACCTAGATTGTTATAGTCGGATTATGAAATACGACCCAATTAGTGCGGTGTGTTCCCAGAACAGGACCTAGCCAGTGTCGTGCTGTTATTAAATATGACCTAGCTATTGCTGTGTACCTAGAACATGGCATAAATAATGTAGTATCATTCTGAAATATGCCTTATATATATTGTAATATATTTCTGACATATGATTTGCCTAGTGTTGTCTGATCCTAAAGTATGACCTCTCCAGTATAGCGTGATTCTGAAGCATGACACCCCATTAGTTAGCTAACACTAAGAGTAAGTGACCTGGAGTGATATTGTGTTTCCTACTCTACCGCCCATCTCTTCTTTTGTACCTACTTACCAGTTGAACATTATTTTAAGGTATTTTTCAAATTGTATATATTTCAAATGGAACTATTTCACAACATATTACGATATAATAATTGCAGCTACTAATCCTTAATTAAGAACGAACTATTCGACCACATTGTAGCATTTTGTGTTTTACAACATACCATAGAGGAAACTGCATCTAGAAAGCCTTCATGAGTAACCAACTGTTTGACTGCATTGTATTGTTTTTTTATTTTACAACATAATATAAATATGTAGGTAACTGCATCGAGGAAGATTTAATTAAAAACAAACTGTTCCACCTCATCGTATTATTTTGCATTTTACACCATCATATAGAAGTAACCGCAATCTAGGAAGCCTCCATTAGTAGTTAACTGTTTGACCACACTGTATTGCTTTGTATTTTACAACATAATATAAATATATATATAATATATATATATATATATATATATATATATATATATATGGTAACTGCATATAGGAAGCCTTACTTAAAAACAAGCTGTTCCAAGGCATCGCATCATTTTGCATTTTACACTATAAATGTATAATATATAGAGATAACTGCATCTATGAAGCCTTCATTAGTAACCAACTGCGTCATTTATGTATCCAGGAACCAGAAGAAATGACGCTATGCTCCACGGTTGCAGTACCAGAGTCAGTTGTCGGGAAGCCTTGAGTGATTTCAAATGGGTCTCAGCTTTCAGTGTAGACCAATTTGAAATCAATCCGTCCACCCGCTCCGATTTTTGGTACATAATGGTTACGCATATCACATTCTAATCATTACAATATAAAAGGTTGCTGCCACAACCTTAATACGTATGGTTTTCGCAACAGGAGCAGCTGTGTGCCATTGACGGACTGGCAGAAGATCACGTGATTTCCGTGTGGGACCTGGCCTCTGGGGAGATTATCGCCTCAGGACAGGTAAGGTGCTGGAGGTGCTTCTCGGTTTCTCCGCATTAAAGGGGTACTAACATCACAGATAGTGAAGTGATATATGGTTAATTGACATCATGAAAGCGGAATAATTGGCCATTTTGAAAGTGTGATAATTGTCCACATCATTCATATGCTATAGTCTAGTAGCAAGTATGTCAGCGTTTACAGATATACTCCACCCTATTGTGATATAGAAGTATGGCTGTTCTGTGGGTTCACCCTGCATACTCAGCTCTCGACTTCAGAATGAATCTAAACAAGGCAAATCAAGTTTTAATCCCAACTACTAGTACTAGTAGTGGTAGTACTAGCAAGGATGTTATGTTGCCCCTATCATCGCTCAATATGGCGGCCTATTTTTGGTTTGCACACTGGGAGAGCCCAAAACACCCTCGCTTTGAATACTTATACATCACATCCTTGGTAACATGAAGAGCACACCTTTACTTGGACACAGTTATCATGATTAAATACGAAGATGTCAGCTTGTATATATGTTAACAAAATTATCCTTTTGACCCACAATTGTCGTGATCAAATAAGAATATTTATAATTGGAACTACCTGTTTTCTGGAGTTGTTTAAGGCTTAATCAAGGTTGCGAGGATCTGTGGTTAAGCTGTGAGTATTAGACTCGATCAGCCCTAATCATCTTATTCAGCTGTTATTGTTAATGTGACATAGGCCAGGGAATACATATGCAGATGGATAGGCTTAGTCAATGAAATATAACTGAAGCCTAGACAGACTCATGGATTACTAATTAGAGAGGATAGTTTTAAATAATCAGTTCACAGCAATATAATTCCCCAAAGAAAGTGGCACGGTCCAAATAGGTCACTATTTAAAGCCATTTAACGATGCATTGTTCATGTTGGTTCGTCAACATGGGTAATTTGCCCCCAAACGAGTGACTACTCCTGCAGTGGTGCCACCTGGGTTTGAACCCGAACGCCCCCACGCCCCCTGCTGGACCTCCACGGAACCACATCTCGCCAGGTGAGATCTGTGACATCACTTCCAGTCGACGACAGGCCACCAGGTCCTGGAATACAGCACGTAGCCCGCTGTGTTGCACCTGCAAGGCGCTTCATGAACCGGATACTGATGGCCGTTCGCACCACCACACACTTCGGCAAGCACCCAGTCATCACGGATCTCATCAGGGACCTGGCCTGGTTCGCAGAATACACAGCCACCACCAACGGCATCGTACTACTCAAGCCCCCTTGAAAACCCACTGGGTGATCGAGTGTGACTCCTCCCTCCTGGCCGTGGTGCCTACTCCAACGCAGGTACTGTGCGCCTGCACCAGAGAGCTCTGGAGGTTCGCCGCCATCCACTCCTGCGAGGTTGAGGGATGTGGACCTGGTCCTCGCCGATGTCCTCAGGCGGGCACCATTCGATGAAGCCTCCCAGAAGAAGGCCGAGAGAATGCGTGAGAACCTCAACCTCGAACAGATCCAAGTCTGCCACACTGATGGCATTGCTCAAAATGCCATATAATCTGGGAAGATCATAAACATTTGCCTTTCTCTTCCCTGGTAACAACGATGACGACGAACACCGCCGGATCACCACCCTCTTCACAGCCGGACTGGCACCGGGGACCGCCAGCTAGCGCGCTACCTACAGCATGCCCAGCACCACTGCTATGACCCCCGGCACCCGACCCAGTTCAATGTGATGTCTCTGGTCGCCTCACTGAATGATGAGCTCAGGTCCCCCTCCGCATTCTACAACTTCATCAGCGGGGCTCGAACCTGGGTTCATCTCATGGGGGGCTCCCCAGCAGCATTCAACATGTATCCGGTCTCCGTCATGTATTGGGGAGTGGCCTGATTGTCACTCCACGTCCTTCGACAAGCCCCACCACTAACGGTCGCACTCCTTGATGAGGCAGTCTGCTACTTCCGGTAGGCCGGCTCAACCCCCGGGGTCCTCTCAGCCGAGCTCCTCATGGATTTCTTCACGCTCCTGCGCATGGGGAACCTCCTATTCATGGGTCGGTCCCATGACCCGGGACATACCATCACAGGCGGTGACGTCATCGACACCGGAAGTGGGCTCAGGATCCACATCCGCTCAACCAAAACCACCAGATCGACAACTGACGCCTTCACCGTCACCATCCGCCCTCTCTGCGGATCATGCTGCTGCCCCGTCCACGCCTGGCGCGCCTTCAAGAACTCGACCAGTAAGATGCCGGAAGCACCAGCCTCCCTACTTCTGGGCGATGCACCCCTCATGGCCATCACCCATCACCCTGACATCCGCCCTCTGAAACACGCTCGCTTCCATGCAACATCCCGATCTGATGTCCTTCACCCTAAACAGCATCCAGCGCTTAGGCGCCCAGGCCTGCGGCCATGCCGGCGCACAAGTCGACGATGTCCAGCAGCTCGGCAATTGGTGTTCCACAGCTGTACACACCTACATTCCAAGGGAGGTGTTCTCCACAGCAAACCAGGCACCACTCACATTGTTGAGAGCCTGATTTCCTGATATTGACTTCATTGATTGATTGTTTTTCATTTGATTGATTGACCCGACTTGTTGATTGACCATTGCCTCTTATACCGATGACTATCTTTGAATAAAGCCCATGTCATGCAGTTCCTTGTTTGTGTTGTAAATTGTTCATGTTGCTTTGTCAACAAGGGTAATTTGCGCATGAACGAGGGACTGCTCCTGCGGTGGCACCACCTGGGTTCGAACCCAAACACTCCCACACCCCCTGCCAGACCTCCACGGAACCACATCTCGTCATGCGAGATCTGTGACGTCACTTCCGGTCGACGATGGGCCACCAGGTCCTGGAATACACCACATTCCCTCCAGATGCCGGACCAACAACAACTACCAGCTTACTCAGCCACCCACCCATCCCCACAAGAAGAAGAACACCTTGATAGGGTTGAGAGCCTAATTTCCTGATATTTACTTCTTTGATTGATTGTTTTTCAATTGATTTATTGACCCGACTTGTTGACTGACCATTGCTCCTTATACCGATGACTATCTTTGAATAAAGCCCATGTCATGCAGTTCCTTGTTTGTGTTGTAAATTATAACTGATGTAAATTCCACCTGTCAACCCGTGTGTGACGTCACAAAATGGACTATTAGAAGTCCAACCCAGTATGCAGAGACTCATCATCATCATCATGCTGTCGGTCGCGATGCGACAAAGACTGCTTTCATTACTTGACTGATGCTCTCCATTTAGCTAAGTACATTTCATGAAAGCTGCCTGCAAAAGTGTTGAAGTGCTGCTGGCTTTTGCAAGTTACCAGCGGCACTCTCTCGGGGAGCAAGTAGAGGTTTCACACTGGCAAGAACATGTCCAGACAGGCGTAAAACTATTTGTCCCTGCAGTAGCTGGTCGGGAGATGTTGGGAGTTCTATACATCAACTGCCCTTGATGCTGCCACAGTGACATGGTTTTCTGTTCAGGGTTTGCTCCCTTAGCCTTCGGTTCTGTCAAGAACCTGTACCACAAGGCAGTGGTTTACAACTCTGCAGGGCAGGGGCGTCAAACTCCCTGAGGTATTGCAATACCTGCAGAGACTGAACGATCCAGAAACATTAGAACTAGTATCCTATGGTTACTCCTAATAGTTCTGAGTGAAATGCACGTAATAGTTCTAGAATTTGAATATTTTGTTTACATATAGCAATATTAATGTGAAGAATAATGAATAATGATAAACCACATAACCAGATATTTAACGCCGTGCATGATTTTCAATGTAATTCGAGTTTGACTCCAGTTTCCTAAATTCTGTGAATATCCCATGATGATGATATCCGATGACTAGAGACGGGTAGGTATTGGATGTCGATGTGTATAGCATTAGCAATATATCTCGCATTTGGCTTGTTAACCAGCATGATGCTTGCTGCATGTATAGTGTTCCACACCAAGTCTCAACTCAATCAATGCAAACAAAGTCTGCATGTCCGGATGGGTGTTAAATATAATGCATTATTTAGCTATGCGTACATGATAACTTGTAATGAAGCTAAGTCGCTTGTGTTCTAATTAGCGGAGTGATACCATTGGGGATTGATACAATGCAAGCACCCGATGCCATAATAGTGCATGAGCTGTTAGTGTAATTATGCCACCCGCCCCTGGCTGACCTATTCACATGACATGTTTGGACATGCGAGTGAACATATGGGCGCACTGGTAGGAATGAAGGGGGCCGGTTGTGGCGCCACCGGTCCCATCAAAGTGGTAGACTGCAGCTATCGGCATCAACTATATAATAATAATATAATAACAGAAATCCCTTCTGCGCCTTTATACTTGCATAATACTTATACATCAGATATCTTTTTGTGACGGATGTTAAATATGACACCTTGTTTTGCTATGCATACATGGCACATTTGAAGAAGGTAAACTGCTTGTATTAGGTACCGGAAGTACTTACTGGACGAAAGTATGAAAATCATGAAATTTGTTTAGTTTTTAAGCACTGCTATTTGGGTATATGTTAAAATTTATAATACCTTTGCTCTTTATGTTGATGCAAAGATTACTTGGCAGCACACCAAAAGGCATTAAGACAGCACACAGCCCCCAGCTCTGCCAATTTGGATTTCCACCGCTGTTTATAACTTACAGGGTCATCAAAGGCCGGTTGCTCTCATACCACGTCTATGTGGCGTGGGAGGTTAAAAATCCCTTGGGTCGGTAAAAGTGTAGGCTCGGGCTTTCTATCGACCAGCAGTGGAATGAGGAAGACCAGTGGTCTATGACTGAAATTTCCCTTGCTTAAACAACTAATGGACACAAAAAAACACACACAAAAAAAACACCAAAAGTCCCTTTATTATAGGCACTTTTGCTAATTAGCGCATTCTTTTGCATCACATTAATCAGAACAAATACCAAAGCATACGGTTTGGTTTTGCTCGGCGCTGAATGGCTGTTAGTTACACAGGCTATTAATAGATAGTATCAAAAAGCGCGCTAAATAAGCTTTAATTTAGTATATGATAGACATATATTTAAAAACTAAATCAAAGTATGCCAAACAAAAAACAGCTTGAAAAGTAAACAAGATAGAACCTTTCTGAGTTTGTTGTGGTAGTGTGCATTTACCTAACACTGTGTGATTAAGCTTAATTAACTTCCCAGCTTAAAGATCTAAAGAATGACCGCCAGTAGCTACTTGCATTCTAATTAGCAGAGTGATACAAATGTGGATTGATACAATGCAAGCACCCGATGCCATAATAGTGCATGAGCTCTACTGACATATTCACATAATATATTTAGACATAGTATACATATGTATCTATATAAAGGCCAGCTACAGTACAAAGAGACAACAATAAGAATGTCAAAAGAATCTTGGCGCCAATGAATAGGAGGAGCATCCATTGGGGATGAGTGGGACTGGTGGCGGTGCCACTGGTTCACCCACGCAAGCTGGGAAGTTAATTAAGGTTAATCACACAGTGCTTAACCTTAATTAACTTCCCAGCTTAAAGATCTAAAGAATGACCACCAGTACCTACTTGCATTCTAATTAGCAGAGTGATACAAATGTGGATTGATACAATGCAAGCACCCGATGCCATAATAGTGCATGAGCATGTGTAATTATGGCACCCGCCTCTGGCTGACATATTCACATAATATGTTTAGACATAGTATACATATGTGTAGTGAGCGCAGGCAACGAGGACAAGAGAGGGTGGATACAGTATTTTATTCATGAACACAACCGTTATATAATGAATTACCGTATCTGGCTGGGCAAGGCGCCCTACCGAGTTAAATGTAAAACTAAAAACTAAAATATATAAAGACCAGCTACAGTACAAAGAGACAACAATAAGAATGACAAAAGAATCTCGGCGCTAATGAATAGGAGGAGCATCCGTTGGGGATGAGCGGGACTGGTGGCGTTGCCACTGGTTCAGGCATGCGTGTGGTCAGGTGAGCGCAAGTAGTATATATACCATCAATAATGACAATAATAATAAGTTTCCTTCCATGCTTTCATACTCACATAATACTTATACATCACATATATATATACAATAACACACTGTTTAATGCTGTATATAAATTACTAATGAATTCAGCGATATAACATAGCACAAATAGATATGCACCTTTACTAAATGTTTAGATAACATAGGATACTAAATCGGCCGTGTCAGGATAACGCAGAACTAATTAATTAAATAATATTGTAATGTTGTGAAGGAAATGTGAATAAAACCGATATACAGGTGAGTTGGCCCAAACACCCTATAACGCTAAGACGGCTCACTCCCTATCTCTCCCATGGTAATGTAAATTTTGCAGTGCCATCTTGTGGTGGGTTTGATCAGCCCAGCTGCTGGCTGGTGTTTCACATGTAAACACATAGGCCTCCAAGGCGAGAGGGTGAGTTTAAAATTTAAAAAGACAGATTGCCTGTCATTTGGATTTGGCCGATGTTGCGCCTACTGCCTGGTCCCCACCTGCCTCCGCCCGCCCTCCTTCATTCCCCCGCTCTCACCCACTCCCCCCCCTCCCTCCTGCCCTCCACTCTCTCCGACCCTCCCTCCTCCCGGCTTCACCGCCCTTCACCACCTCCCCTTCCCTCACTCCCCTTCTATCCCCCTCCCCTCCCCCCTCCATCCCACCCTCCCCTGGCCTCACCGCCCTTCCCCTCCCCTTCCCCCTCCCATCCCCACCCTTCCCTGTCCCTATCTCCTTCCTCATCCACCTAACCCAGTGCTTTCACACCACACCTCCCTCCCCTCCGCCTTCCTCCTCCTCCCTCCCCCTTCACCCCTTCCTCTCCGCCCCCCCCTCCCCTTCCTCCCCCACACTCCCTCTCCCTCCCCCCCCCCCCTCTACTCACCCACTCCTCCCCCTCACACTAGCCGATAATTAGAATTCAACCGTGTTGATCATAAATAGAGAATCCCACTTCAGGCTTAATCGATTAATATATGCAAGACAATAAATGCACGCGGTAATGAGGGACGATATACTTAATGGAGTAATGGTCGGCGCAGACAAAATAACATATTTAATACAAACAAATATATGGTATACACACACAAATCAACAAAATAAATTAAACCTAAGATTCATGATTCCCAATCCGCGGCGATCGGATTAAATTGTCGTGTAGTGTGCGGCGACCTTCCTACTCATAGGCGTCATTTGTAATTCCGGATCGCAAGCATGACCGGAAGTTGGCATTATTATCACGTTGCTATGCAATACATCGGCATGCTCCATCCAGGAGCATGCGTCATGTTATACGACATGGGGGGGGGGGGGGGGAGTCACGTGGTGTCGGGGCTGGCATGCAATAATCACGTGACATGATGCATGATGCGAGGGAAATGACCTTATGGGACAATGTAGTTATATAATTACTGAGCACAGCACATGTGAGTCTCTGTCATGGAATTTGATTATAATACAAATCAACAAACATTGGCAAGGTAGAAATTGTTTCAAATCTAATAATAGAAATATAGTCCATTTGTTTGTTGGGGGTTTTGCATCATAGCAACATCTAAGATCATACCAGACTCATGGCGCCTTTATATATATGTGTGATGTATACGCATTATACAAACATAATTAATCAGAAGCTTTCACTCCTTATTATATTCAAATCATCTACTGTACTGATCTGTTATTAATTGTTCATCAACTATGCAACCGGGCCGATTGTGTCGCCCTCTGCCTGCAAACACTGTAACTTGTCTGGCAGTGCTCAGTCACTCCTACACACAATCAAGATTACACTAGTAACTATATATATAGTGCTGTCCCACTGGGATACCATACCGCCGACACCATGACACTGATCTGCTCGCCGCGAATATGGCCTATGCTGCCGACACGGTGTAAAGCAACCACCAATCAATCAATCAGGTCATGGTGCTGGCGGCCTGGTCTCCCAGTGGGGCAGCACTATAACATCACCATGAGTGCGCACTGTCACAAGGCAGTACTCGTCCTGATATGACCTTAGATTTTGGCAGGATATAAAACTCCCAAAACCAACCAACCATATATCTGATCACGTGTTCATTTCTGACGTCCTACAGTTAAACACGGACGTCATCTGTGACATCGACTTCAGCGCGTCCGACCCGAATGTCGTGGTGTGCGTCGGCAAGGAGCATGTCGGGTGAGCAAGTCTATAAATAGCCCTTCTACCGGCCTACTTCCGGAAATGAATGCTTATGGGAAAGACTGGGGGCGCGGGTCCATAGAACCGGAAGTTGCAGCGGTATACAAAACTCGGAATCTAGAGGGGGAAACCGGAAATGGAAATGGCTATAGACGATGCAATTCTTCTATGCAGAAAATTACATTGCTGCAAGGGTAATCGAGGGGCATGTGTGCTTTTCTATATATATATATATATATATATATATATATATATATATACGCACACTTATGTATAATATACCTAAAGTCAAACCTCTCTAAATGGACCGACCATGGGACCGACTTTAAATGGTCCATTTAGGGAGGTGGTCGACTTAGAGAGGTTTAAACAAATCTTTACAATGGTATTACATGGGCGCTTGCTTGGGAACCAAATATAGCGATCAATATAGGGGAGTGGTCGATCTGTGTAGATGGTCGGTTAGAGAGATTTTACTGTATATGGCATTCTACAAAGCACATGCTACAGCCACATACGCATTCCGTAAGCATCACCTCGCTTGGTCTGTGAGAGCATAATACGATTTTCTAAGACAAAACAGTTCTGATCACGCATCCTCTGTTTGATCGTACATATCCAACATCAATGCTGCTGCTACATGGAAGGATTATTAAGTCAATGTAATAGAATATAAGTTACTCCAAATTTAATTTCATAATTCACAACACGACAAGGGACTACATGACATGTCTTTATTCAATAAAGGCCCTCGGGCCACAGTGGTTCAGCATGAAAATATGTAGCACATCTGACAGTTCGTTACGGTTGATCATTAAGTCAATCTATCACAATCGATCAATTACAGGCAGTAGGTCAATGAAGTATGTCAAGGGTTTATAGAGGTAGGGACTCTAAAATTAAGTCAATGTATCACAACAATCAATTACAGGCAGTAGGTTAAGTAGTGAGAAATGTAAATCAAGCGTCTTATCAATCAGACCAGGGAGGACAATCAATGCAGCTTCAATTACCATCGCGTTTTATTCCATCTGCGTCATCATCATCATCATCATCATCATCATGCTGTTGGTTGCAATGCGACAAAGACTGCTTTCATTACTTGACTGATGCTCTCCATTTATGGTGTTTTGTGCGGTTGTACATTTCATGAAAGCTGCCTGCAAAAGTGTTGAAGTGCTGCTGGCTTTTGCAAGTTACCAGCGGCACTCTCTCGGGGAGCAAATAGAGGTTTCACACCAGCATGAACATGTCCAGACAGGCACAACACTATTTGTCCCTGCAGTGGCTGGTCGGGAGATGTTGGGAGTTCCATACATCAACCGCCCCTAATGCTGCCACAGTGACATGGTTTTCTGTTTAGGGTTTTCTCCCTTACCCTTCGGTTCTGTCAAGAACCTGTACCACAAGGCAGTGGTTTACAACTCTGCAGGGCATAACTGTGTACTAACTGACAATCCCAATCTAGGCCGCTGAAAGAGTATCCAATGAATAATTATGAAACTTCCAAGGTCACATTTTATTCTCATATCCAAATAAGAACTAAGTTAACTCACATGGCGTTCATAGAAGGCAGCCACACGCTACAATCACAGCAGGCATACCGTGCTTCATTTGCAACACTTGTGTGAAGCGTGATAAGCATTCCACCATTTCCTTCTCCAGGTGGTATTCAGTGTTCGCTGCAGAGAAAAAAGTTGAGCTCCTCCACAAGGGCGACTACGAGGTACAGTGTACAACTCCTCCTCCTCCAAGATCTCACCCAACTAAATGTAGAGATGTGTAGGCATCTAAAGAGATGGACAAAGAGGTTAGCAATAAAGAGATGGACACCAGGTTATCAAAGAACTTGTATGTAGAATTAGTATCATGCCCCGAACTGGCCTGCAATGGGGTGGGGACCCGAGTTGTCTGCATCACCGATTCTGGTTCCGGTTATGGTTCCGGTTCTGGTTCCGGTTCCGGTTCCTGTGATGCAGACATCCTGGGTTCTCCGCTCCATTGCTGGCTATCATCCTAAACTACAGACCTTCTGTGACAGGCTGCTTAACTACCGTCACATCCCGAAAAACTACATACATCGTAGACATCGTAAACAGGCCAAACACCTGACAAGTCCATTCTTATTGCCGGATATCTAAGACATGCGAGTCTAGGTGACCAACCCATAGTGCTGAGGAACACAAATCCAACAATAAGGAAGAATGCAAATTAATTTAGGTGTGCTTGTTAAACCTCTGACCCAATCGGGTTAAGCAGGAACAGGTTCTATTAAAATGACCTAGTATGTGCTCCTATGTATCAACAATTAGGCCTACTTAATAAGTGTATCCCTAGCAGTATCTGAGTTGGATATCTAGTTTCAAATCTTTATAAGTGGTTTGCTTTTAAAAAGTTGAACCTTTCAAACAAATCGAACCTCGATAGTGACATATTTTGTCCGACTAATTTTGCAGACCAACCTCAAAGCACGCTTTGTGATTGCGATGACGCACAACGAACAAGGAGAATTTATCACCGGGGACTCCAATGGCACCATCTACGTCTGGGCAGCGGGCAGGAATATCATCAACAACTACGTCAAGCATGGCCACGAGGTAAGGTTGGTTGGTTGTTGGAGTATTATGTCCTGCCAACATCTAAGGTCATATCAGGATGGGTACCGACTTGTGAAAGTGCACACTCATGGCGACTTTATAGTGATGCCCCACTGGGAAATCAGGCCACCAGAACCATGACCTGATATCCCACTCAGTCACATTATCCTGACACTGAGCTAACCAGTTGTAAAATATTCCGATATTCGGCAAGGGGGGAATGCAATTGTTCTATTACTGATCGGTGTACTTGGCCAGATGCATATATATATGTATATATATATATGGGTTGGTGGTGCCTGAGTGGGATGTAAATAGACATAGTGGTGCTGGCAGGTCTGGGTGTGATTGCCCTCAGGGTCTAGCCCTTCTGCTGGGGTAGGGGTCATCACACTCAAAAGGTCAAGGTTGGTGGTGGCGAAGGGGCAGACTACTGGTATCCATAGAGACCAGGAATGCTGGATTCCTATTGGTGAGACCAGGAATGCTCGATTCCCATTGGTTGAAGGAGGTGGTATGATACTCTACCAAGAACCCATGTAACTATATAACAATAAACCAGAGGGCTGGACTCTCTCTTACACTTTACTCTCTTCCTTTCTCTTTGTCTGTATTGTTTTCCTCATAGCCTACATATACAGCCACATATCTGAGCATTACAATCTAAAAACTGGTGAACACAACGAGTGGGTAGTTTCTACACAGTACTTGCCCTATCTTATTAATGTTGAGCAGCTGGCTAGGAAGCGACAAGTACCAATTTTTATGCTGGGTCATGGTGCTGGCAGCCTGCTTTCCCAGTGGGGCAACACTATAAAGTCGCATTGAGCGCGCACTGTCACAAGTCGATACCCATCCTGATATGACCTTAGATATTGCCAGGACGTAAAGCTCCAACAACCAACCAACCGATCACCTGGATGAATATTTACGTCCATGTGTGACGTCACTCGCCGCGAGCTTGGTGCAGCTATGTCCTATTGCTGAATATAACCTGCTTGTCTAACTGACCACCGACCCATCTAAGCATGTGACGTCATTCATGACAAGCCCTGTGGCGGGTATATGTTAAAGTTGCATAATCCGACAGGTTTTGAGTTTCTGCTGCTGTATTTCTTTTGTTAACTAAATATATTACTTTAACTAGGTCTGAAGTCACTTTTATTTTGAGGGGTTAACTTTGGACATATTTAAATTTAAGTGAAAGCATTCCAAATTAATGTTGGTATACTGGGCGCAATATGTGTAGCAGCGTAGCACAGGAGCACCAAACTGAGATACATGTTTATTGAGTGCACCAGTATCTATGGGTTGGATGTGTAGGATCAAATCTGTGTAAATGTTTTGCTTTCGAAAGGATTATGCTTTTATCGGATGATGGCCCGCTAGCTATTCCAAATAATATTTAATTTGTGGCAGCTAGTGAACGTCAACTAGATCTTATTTGTAACTAATTAAAAGGACATCTAGCTATACATATGGTTCCCTACAAGCTGGTTTGAAAAATAATAATAGCCAACATTACATAAGAATGATATATTGATTATTAACCTACATACGTATATTATATATACCCACTTTGACAGATTGCTATCAAGATATAACTAAAGGGTACATTCCTTACACGCGGAATGTGAATGTGAATGCGAATGCGAATGCAAATGCAAATGCGGCAACTCGATCGGTCCCTGTAGCGATCAGTGCGGCATGCGGCATGCGGCACGCGGTATGTGAATAGAAACCTCAGTCGCACTTGTCCATTAGTTTTAGACGAGGAGAGGCGACTGAGCATTACGGAACAGCTTCACACAAGGGTGCAGAGGGGAAACATATGGTAGTGGTGTTGGTGGGGGTTCGGGTTGGTAAAAATGCTACCATAGCCACAAAAATATGAATACTTATCTATAATTTGGTATTTATAAAGGTAGGAATCCCCATGTGACGTACCAAGAGGTACATAGATATAAATGCCATATTAGGTCATATACAGTGCAGTATTGAGTATACTTGTTTATTTTTATTTTTTAAATATAGCCAGTCGTGTGCCGCATGCCGCTTGCCCCATACCGCATAGAAGGAATCATGCCATTCGCATACCGCATACCGCATGCCGCATGCCGCATACCGCATACCGCGTGTAAGGAATGCACGCTTAACACTGTATTAGTAAGACACACCAGGAAATAGAAGACTAAGCAATAATTTAATATATATATGAGACCAGGTGTGCCACGAAAAGAACTGGACATGCAGTCAAGTAAACCCCAACCCTGACCGTTGTCACAATATATACACCACTTATTTTTAACTAGATATTATGTTTAACTAATTAATAGTAGCTGTAGATATCCCCCATACGCAGGTTACACCTACATTAACGGCCGCACCCCGACATTTTCTCCATGTGTGATTGCATTCTTGAAGGTCTTGAAGGGTTCTTATTACATAGACCAATGGGGTACTCTCTGTGGAAGTTCATTCTCCAGGTGACAGTACCTTCACTAATGGCCCTGTCACACTACGACGTAACGACGTCGACGTAGGGAGAACGTGAAGAACGTTGAACTTCTTGGCATAGTATGCAAATTTGGGCAGAAGTTGAACGTGGATGCAGCGTAGTGGACGAGAGCGTAACGTCGGTAAAGCGTAGTGATACTGTCATTCAACGAGAGAGGTCAACGTAATGACACTCACGGAACGTTATGAACGTTATTCCATCGCCAGAAGAACATTATGTGACGTTAGCTATGTCATGAGACGTTGAACGTACGTTGAATGCACATTCTCCTGACGTTCTCCTGACGTTCTCCTGACGTTCTCCTGACGTTCTCCTGACGTTCCCGTTACGCCCCGTGGGCATTTGCACTCGGTTTAATGGGGGTCAACGTAGTGGAACGTAGTTGAACGTAGTGAGGAGCGTTGGAATAACGTCCGTTTAACGTCATTGACGTTCGCTGAACGTGAACAGAACATACGGTGAACGTAAATCCTTACGTTCATCCTACGGCGAAACTTTTGAACATGTCCAAAACCTCGACGTAACTCGACGTAACACGACGTAATGTGACGTAGCTCGACGTCACTCTAACGTCATTATGACGTCATCATAACGTAATCCAACGTCTATCAACGTAATGACGAAATATCACCACGTTAGGCTCACGTTCGCTCATTACGTCGTAGTGTGACAGGGGTATTAGATCCAACTCATTCACTTAGTCAGGCATGTAATTATCACCTAGCCATACCTGAATCGTGGTTGGTTGGAGTTTTACGCCCTGGCAACATCTAAGGTCATGCCAGGACGGGTACCGACTTATGTGTGACAGTGTGCACTCATGGCAACTTAATAGTTATGCCCCACTGGGAAATCAGGTCACCAGCACCATGATCCAATATCCGACTCAGTCACATTATCCTGAGACTGAGCTAACCAGTCATTACTCTATCCTAATTATGCTGAGTGCCAAACTAGGAAGTGACAAGTATAAATTTTGTAAGTCGTTGGTTTGACTCGACTAGGAATCGAACTCCCAATCACCCACACGGGAGGCCTGCGCTCTACCGATTCGGCCACTGCGTCGGGTACCTGAATCATGACTAGCCTGACTAGCATTACCACTGTCCATAGTGACAGCATTACCCAACACAACAAGTCCAATCAATGTACTTCACTCACGAGCAGCGTGTCAATTGCAGAAGTGTTTAATACACAATAAAATAAAATATACATAGATTTTATTCATTTCTGGGGTTGCCGATTTTCCCTATTTTTGAAACTGATAATTGATTGATGGTGATTCTATGCCATACTGAAAATGAAGATCATATTCACAGCCATATTCACACATTTATTGAGGTGGCTCTTACTTGATGGCCCGGATTTTGCCCCATGTTACCTTTTTGGGGTATATTTACTGTTATTCAAATTTCTGATGACAGGTCTTCTGCTCACATGCAGGGCCCGGTCTTCTCACTGCTCACACTGAGAGGCGTCCTGCTGTCTGGGGGCAGGGACGGGCGGATCTGCGCATGGCTATGGAACAAGAACATGGACAAAGCTGGAGAGATTCAGGTATGGACGCATGTCATTGCTTTTAACCCACGCTAGTCATTTTCAGCACGGCCTTGACACAAACTCCTATTATTGGTCATTCTCCGAAACCGCAAGCCACATATTCGGTTTCTACGTTACGATGGTAATAATTAATTGGTTTGGTTTTTATAGCAGGTCAAATAATTATTGTTTCCTAAGTGTATTAAGTATGTTACTGTTAGCAATAATATGTGTATTTAATTAACCCCACACAATACATAAAAATACACTTGTATAATTGTGTGCTAAGGTGTCCTATCTTACTAAATTGGGCGCACCAGGCCAGATAGCGACAGGTATTAATTTTCACATCATTGGTTCGACTCGGCGGGCACCCGAACTGAAGACCTGCCAAAACGGCAATTGGGTTATACCCTGAATACATCCCAGTCAAAACAGTCAGTCGCCACCTGTTGATTTTTTAAAATAAATATAGGGATAATCGATTATGATGTCTGTGTATGCCTGAGGGTGTATCTGAGGAATCATTGGTCGCTATGACGCAGTGCTTTCCACCAATCAGCGCCCGTGTCTTATTTCGGTGCTGACGTCACGGCTCCTGACGTCTCCTCAGTAGCCGTGTGGGAAAGGTCGCCAGGCAAATTCTGATTATTGAAATAACATACATCCGTATAAACGCAGTTCTGGAACATGATCTTATTATGTCAAAGACAAGATGTAACCATTCCAATAAACACAACTGCGCATTTGCCAACTTTTTGAGTTGCTTGTTTGTTTTGCATGTTATCTTAGGTAAATATTTCTATTCAGCTGAATGCAATCTTTCTTCAGTGCGGAGGCACTGGTCTTCTGGTCACGTTTAAATTCCTCGGTCATTTAGAGTATTTGATTGCACGTACAATTATAAGATAATAAAATGTTATTACATTAGATTTGATAATACATATCTACCTTAGATACCACTTCACTCATTAAAGGTGTGTTGATAGACAGAAGCATTAATAAGTCATTATAATAGGACCTGGAACAGCTGAAGCCTATAAATAATATCCAGCATTTTGGTATGCAAAACAAAATTAATTTCGAATATTTTTCCTTTGACTACCTCCAAAGTTAGCCCTTCAAACTTAAGTGAAATAGATTAAAATATCAACATGCTAAATTTATTTATTTAAAACATGACAGACATGTTTAGCACAACATCAGCTGATTGAACTGTAATACAATGTTTCCCCACCTGGCTGCTGCCGTAGGTGCCCAAGTGTGAGGGTGGCGTGCGCATCATGGTGTCACACGGCGACCTACTGCTCATCGGCACGACAACTAACTCCATCCTAACTGTGAAGCTGAACGGCTCCCAAAAAGCGCCGCTAGATGGCGTCATCATCAACAGCATCGCACTCACACAGGTAGGTACATACAACAGTGTCACAATCATACAGGTATGTGACTACAGTAGTGTCACACTCTCAAATGTAGGTGACTATATTCCTGTCACACTCACACAGTTGGGTGACTATATTAATGTCACAGTCACACAGGTAGGTGACTACAGTAGTGTCACACTCACACAGGTAGGTGACTACAGTAGTGTCACACTCACACAGGTAGGTGACTATAGTAGTGTCACACTGACACAGGTAGGTGTATACAGTAGTGTGTCACACGGACACAGGTAGGTGACTACAGTAGTGTCACCCTCACACAGGTAGGTGACTACAATAGTGTCACACTCACACGGGTAGGTTGTTACAAGTTTAAAAATGTATGGCGAGCCTTTACATTATATCATCTAACACAAATTGTATAACTGATTCTGAGCTTCTACATTCTCTGTGTAAAAGCGATGGATAACAAATAATAATAATAACATGACGGAATAAAATTTAAACACATATCGCCATGAACATGGCCTTTATTGCCGACACGTCATAAAACCACCATTAATCAATCAACCGATCAATTAATCAATATGTAGCGCTGCAAAGGGTTCCACCCTCCCGTTCCATGGGTATGAGTAGTGACTGGGCATGCGCCATCTTTACTGTACCGGAAGTGACGTGTACTGTGTCCCCTTCTGCCAGGGTCACTTCGACGCTGCGCAGGGTCTGGCCATACCCATCAACCAGGAGCAGCCCCACCTGGTGCTGACTGGCGGGCTGGACGGGGTTGTGTGCCTCTTCAACACGGCGGCCCGACAGCCCGTCTGGAAGGCACTGCTCAAGGTACACCAACCATGTTATTACATATTATATTCTGCTGAACAGCCACACAGGCCGCCTGTTCATTCTCTGATGAGATTTGTTATCCATACTCAACAATTGGAACCGAAATTAAAGGGAAAAAACATTTTAATTTAAAAAAAGGAAAATTAAAAAACATACAAAAAACAACACCAACACTGGAGTGTTGATACAGACTTTTCTTCCCCTGATAGGTTGCAGGGGGGCACCCAGGAATTGGCTAGGGGGATTTTCCAAATATGGATCGAAACTACCCCTATTTTAGGGTAATTTTGTTCACCTTGGTTGGTGGAACAACACCCATTGTAGGGAAATATTTTACATGGTTTTCTGCTGCAACAACCCACATTTTGGTGCAATCTTTCACATAATCTTAAAATTTAGTGTTCCTTAATAAATTTAATGCAAGAATTTAGGTCTATATGATTCATGAAATTATATTTTGTTCAAAAATACTAATTTTTTGGGGTGGGGGGGGGGGGATTTTCGGGCAACCAGGAAACCCCCCTGGGTGCGCCCCTGGGTCGGGCGCTTGGTCATGACCTGACTGAAATGTGTCACTAATCAATCCCCTATGATAACGCCTCCCGCCCATATGGCCGAGGTTGTGCGGTAGGTGGAAGGGGCTGTGTTCAGGCACATCTGACCTCACTACCTTTTGTTCTCTCCTTACGTTGCTTCATCATCATCATCATGCTGTCGGTCGCGATGTGACAAAGACTGCTTTCATTACTTGACTGCCACTCTCCATTTAGATCTCTCCTGTGAGAGTTATGTCCATGAGTCGGTCTTAATGTCTCTCAGCTTCAGGTTTCTCTTGATGGTGTTTCATGAAAGCTGCCAGCAAAAGTGTTGAAGTGCTGCTGGCTTTTGCAAGTTACCAGCGGCACTCTCTCCGGGAGCAAATAGAGGTCTCACACCGGCAAGAACGTGTCCAGACAGGCGCAAAACTATTTGTCCCTGCAGTGGCTTACACAAACGATATTTCAACGGTGGACATGCCTTGCTGACCTCCCTTCCCATGTAGCGTGACGGGGTACTACACTATGTGCAATCTTCCAGAAACATCTCTGACAATGTTCCCCGCTCCCACCATACACTTATATATATATATCATTCAAATTTGACCGTCCAAACGGGTCTATAGGCGATAATGGCAAGATGCAGTTGGCATACAATGGTCAGAACCCCTCACAAGTGGCGCCTATGCGGCCAATAATATAACTAGACAGGGCCAGTAGATAGGAGATAGTGAGTATAGTATAGTATAGTATATTATAGAGAACTGAAAATAGATAGTGTCCTTGTTTATTTCACATAACAGATAATAGAGCACATATATATGTATAATTATATACATGTATATATAGATACGACCTAGAAATTTAAATATTTCCATAATTTCCATATAGATATCTATTTAGATATCATCCTAGAGAGGATATTATCAAATGAATTTGAGGATATCATCAAATGGTGCAACCTTGTGTCCTATGTTTACATTTGATGATATCATCAAATGGTCCCACCCTGTGTCTTATGTGCAATTTGGACAGTTTCAACTAGTTGGCTCCACCTCCGGGGTTAAGCTAGGGATGGCAGGACATGTGTGTCATGCGGGCAGAAAATCTCTCTATCCCACTCCCTCTCCCTCTCCCTCTCCTTCTCCCTCCCTCTCCCTCCCTCTCCCTCTCTCCCTCGCCCGCTCCCTTTCATCTATTCAAATACTTCTAGAAATTAGGAGCATCAATTTTTGGTAGTTCCAGAAGTATTTAATGATATTTTAAATCGATTTTATAATATTATCAAATCCATTTCAACATATGTTCAAATACAGTCTATTTCATCATATCATTAAATCGATTTAAAGATATGATCAAATATAATTGCACATGTTTAAATGGTGTACCATTTAGACACATCATCAAATGTATTTGATGACATCATCAAATGCATTTGGTGATATACTAAATTATTTGAACAGATCATTAAATACATTTAATGATATGGTAAAATCGATTTAATGATATTATCAAATAGTTAATGATATGTTAAAATACACAATAAAACAAGAAATGGCATTCCATAATATATTTATATTATAATTTGTATATATGCATATATATATATATGTGTGAGGAAATGTAAATATATATATATATGTGAAGATATATAAATGTATATACATATATTTTAATGTATATTATATCCATATATAAATACATAAATATGTAAATACATATACATAGTTATAATATATATACATATTTAAATGTAATAAATATATATAAATAAATATACTAAATATATCCGACATAAATACACACATACATAAATATATCTAATAAATGTGAAAAAAAGAAAAGAAATATAATATATACATGCTTTTGGGATTATTGTAGCGCATTCCCGGATATACCTATATCCCTATAATACACTGTGATCGGTATCTCTGTTACCGACATAAATAGTACTGACTATTTGATCTAAGGCTATTGGAAAAATCACCAACATTGACGCTACGATGGTGTCTGCTCCATTCCATAGAACACCATGATTCTCTGCATGGACGTCAACCAGGACGCCACTATGATCGTCTTGGGAACCAAAGAAACGTGAGTTGTGTTAACTATTCAATTAATGACTTGGGTTGTATTATCAGCGTTCAAGTTTTCTGAAGATGCACCAACTTTTGTTGCGCGTTGTCTTCCTTAAAATTTTCCCAACACGTCATTCTCAGAAGAGATGGGAATTGTGACAATAATGGAGCTCTCACACGATGCCATATATTCTTGATTCCATTAACTGCGGGATGTTTAGATTACACCCTTCTATTTGAGCCACCATTTATAATTATTGTTGTCTCTTCACATAGTGAATTTCAAGCATAAGGTTAAATTACAAGATATCAAAAACAAATAAATATCCAGGATCTGTTTCCACCATGCAGCCAACCGGAGTATGTGTTATATATTTCATATATATATGTATAGATACATATATATATGTTTATATATATACATATATATATATATATATAAACATATATATCTATATATGTATGCACTATGATGGTTGTTGTTTACAAGAGCTAATGTAGGCCTAGTATATACTAACATATCAATGCGCAACATGCTCTCTGTAAAAATAAAGGCATTGAGATGATTTCCATCACAAACCTTCCCTCTGACGGCAGTCGCAAAAACTAATGTTACTAACTGTACATGCTCAGTGGCAAAGGTTTATAGCGACTACTATTGCGGGTATCAGCTAACTACACATGCTCTGTCGTAAAGGTTTATTTAACTAGTATTCCAGGTATCTGTTAACTGTGCATGCTGTGTGGTAAAGGTTTATTTAACTAGTATTGTGGGTATCAGCTAACTACACATGCTGTGTGGTAAAGGTTTATTTAACTAGTATTGCGGGTATCTGTTAACTGTGCATGCTGTGTGGTAAAGGTTTATTTAACTAGTATTGCGGGTATCAGCTAACTGTGCATGTTCTGTGGCAAAGGTTTATAGTACCTAGTATTGCGGGTATCAGCTAACTACACATGCTCTGTGGTAAAGGTTTTATTTAACTAGTATTGCGGGTATCAGCTACCTGTGCATACTCTGTGGTAAAGGTTTATTTAACTAGTATTGCGGGTATCAGATAACTGTGCATGCTCTGTGGCAAAGGTTTATAGTAACTAGTATTGCGGGTATCAGATAACTGTGCATGCTCTGTGGTAAAGATTTATTTAACTAGTATTGTGGGTATCAGCTAACTACACATGCTCTGTGGTAAAGGTTTACTTAACTAGTATTGCGGGTATCAGATAAATGTGCATGCTGTGTGGCAAAGGTTTATAGTAACTAGTATTGTGGGTATCAGATAACTGTGCATGCTGTATGGTAAAGGTTTATTCAACTACTATTGCGGGTATCAGCTAACTACACATGCTCTGTGGTAATGGTTTATTTAACTAGTATTGCGGGTATCAGCTAACTGTGCATGTTTTGTGGTAAGGGTTTATTCAAGTAATATTGTGGGTATCAGATATCTGTGCATGCTCTGTGGTAAAGGTTTATTCAACTAGTATTGCGGGTATCAGCTAACTACACATGCTCTGTGGTAAAGGTGTATTTACCTAGTATTGCGGGTATCAGCTAACTAACTACACATGCTCTGCGGTAAAGGTTTATTTAACTAGTATTGCGGGTATCAGCTAAGTGTGCATGC
Organism: Branchipolynoe longqiensis; assembly: GCA_030323885.1. Taxonomy (NCBI): domain Eukaryota; kingdom Metazoa; phylum Annelida; class Polychaeta; order Phyllodocida; family Polynoidae; genus Branchipolynoe; species Branchipolynoe longqiensis. The sequence goes on along the minus strand of CM059187.1, from coordinate 42,648,559 downwards.
TCTGTGGTAAAGGTTTATTCAACTAGTATTGCGGGTATCAGCTAACTACACATGCTCTGTGGTAAAGGTTTATTTAACTAGTATTGTGGGTATCAGCTAACTACACATGGTCTGTGGTAAGGGTTTATTCAACTAATATTGTGGGTATCAGCTAACTGTGCATGCTCTGTGGTAAAGGTTTAGTTAACTAATATGGCGGGTATCAGCTAACTACACATGCTCTGTGGTAATGGTTTATTTAACTAGTATTGCGGGTACCAGCTAACTACACATGGTCTGTGGTAAAGGTTTAGTTAACTAATATGGTGGGTATCAGCTAACTGTGCATGCTCTGTGGTAAAGGTTTAGTTAACTAATATGGCGGGTATCAGCTAACTACACATGCTCTGTGGTAAAGGTTTATTTAACTAGTATTGCGGGTATCAGATAACTGTGCATGCGGTGTGGTAAAGGTTTATTTAACTAGTATTGCGGGTATCAGCTAACTACACATGCTCTGTGGTAAAGGTTTATTTAACTAGTATTGCGGGTATCAGATAACTGTGCATGCTGTGTGGTAAAGGTTTATTTAACTAGTATTGCGGGTATCAGCTAACTGTGCATACTCTGTGGTAAAGGTCTATTTAACTAGTATTGCGGGTATCAGATAACTGTGCATGCTCTGTGGTAAAGGTTTAGTTAACTAATATGGCAGGTATCAGCTAACTACACATGCTCTGTGGTAAAGGTTTATTTAACTAGTATTGCGGGTATCAGCTAACTGTGCATGCTCTGTGGTAAAGGTTTATTTAACTAGTATTGCGGGTATCAGATAACTGTGTATGCTCTGTGGTAAAGGTTTATTTAACTAGTATTGCGGGTATCAGCTAACTACACATGCTCTGTGGTAAAGGTTTATTTAACTAGTATTGCGGGTATCAGATAACTGTATGCTCTATGGTAAAGGTTTATTTAACTAATATTGCGGGTATCAGATAACTGTGCATGCTCTGTGGTAAAGGTTTATTTAACTAGTATTGCGGGTATCAGATAACTGTGTATGCTGTGTGGTAAAGGTTTATTTAACTAATATTGCGGGTAACAGATAACTGTGCATGCTCTGTGGTAAAGGTTTATAGTAACTAGTATTGCGGGTATCAGATAACTGTGTATGCTGTGTGGTAAAGGTTTATTTAACTAATATTGCGGGTATCAGATAACTGTGTATGCTGTGTGGTAAAGGTTTATTTAACTAATATTGCGGGTATCAGATAACTGTGCATGCTCTGTGGTAAAGGTTTATAGTAACTAGTATTACTACATCCTCTGTGGTAAAAGTCTCCAAGCTGGTTCTCTGCAGGTTGGTTTGAAATTAGTAACCAACAATGGATAACGATGTTCCCTCAATTATTAACCTACATACATAATATTATATTAAATATATCCCCTTTGGCAGCTTGATATCCAAGTCAACTATATAAGAACCCAGATAGAACAAATACTGTATTAGTAAGACACACAGAAAGTAGGAGACTAAGCAATAATTAAAAATATCTAGGTATGCCACGAAAATAACTGCACATGCAGTCAAGCCGGGACCCGACCATCATTGCCAGAAAATGTACACCAGAAAACCCTCCATCAAACATCCTCATTCTCATTAGCGTTCATTGTGCAGGCTCATCGTGCTTGACGTCACTATAACGGGTGGACTACCGCAAACCACGGAATCTGCTGTCATCAAAGTGACAGTGTGCAAAGTCAGCGCTGTCAAGCTGTCACCGGGTAAGGTGACACAGTGTGCTGCTTTTGTTTCTGTCGCTCTCTCTGTCTCTCTTTCTCTCTCTCTTTCTGCCTCTGTATTTCTCGCTCTCTCACAATGGATAATACCATATAAAATACGTAAGACCTTTAATAAATACATATACATATATATCGGCAATCTACCAGAGATTGCAATGAATAATACCATAGCAAATGTGTTAGTTAGGCCTTATATATATATATATATATATATATATATATATATATATGTATATATGTATATATATATATGTATATATATGTATATATATAGTTAGTTAGACCTTAAACATATATATATATTTATATGTAAATACTATAAACATCTAAATTCATGATTAATTTAAAGAATGGCCTACGCCCTTACAACAGGTGAGCAAAGACAAATACGAATTAACACCCTTGGAATCGTAAAAAGTTGCTCATGCCCAGAGAGTGAAATCGGCTTTGCTAGTTAGCAAGTATTGATGATGAGATCATACTTTCACTTCTGCCCACCAGATGGCGCCCAGATCGCAGCAGGTGATGGTGATGGCGTGGTGTCCTTCATAGACTGGAAGGAGGAGGAGCCGGGCAAATGGAAATGGTTGTTAGCAGCACAAGTCAAGGTAGAACAGTGTCTTCCGACTATTTGTTTGGTCTTTTTTGGTAACATATTATGTTTTTATTGCCCGATATGGAGCTTGTTGCCCAAGAACCTTTGGGTGAGAATTAAGCTAGGTCAAGTATGAAATCTGGGTTTGTGTTGGTCAGGTTAAAGCTGTACGCATAGTTCACTAAGATGACAAACAAACTCGGAATGTAATATATAAATGATATCATGGGCGGGATTCCCTCATCACATGACCTTACATGGTTCCCCATATGATCAAATATGGTTCCCCACACACCTGGGAACTCGGTTAGGTTGCATTTGGACATTAGCCATTGGGGCACTCTCCACCCACATATTCAGTTACACAAACTGAAAAGGTGTTCATGGAGAGCATTTGTTGGAGTACAATTCCAGTGTCAGCAGCCTATGCCGGTGTGGTGGTTTCAGCGGGTTCACGTGCTCAGAGGTGTCCCTCGCTTCTGCGCTGCTTCTGCGCATGCGCGGATTTCGCATCAACTCGGGTCACCTGAGCCACTTATTGGCGCATGCGCACATCCTACAAACTCGGGTCGCAATAATCGAATACGCTTCTCCGCGCTCGGTGGACAATCTTTTTTTTTTTTTTATAATAACCGATAAAAATACAGCAAAATAGGATTTAAAGTATTTTATGATGGCCCAGTTTACCTATATTTCCATTTAATTAATCTAAGTTATTCTTTTTATGCACATGGCACGTGTATTTGTCGACTCCACTCGCCGTGTTCTATTTTAATTTCTGACGACTCGGATGACCCGAGTCGCCCGGGTCGTGTTAATCGATTACGGCCCGTTGATGCGAAATCCGCGCATGCGCAGAAGCAGCGCAGAAGCGAGGGACACCTCTGAGCACGGGACCCGCTGAAACCACCACACCGGTGATGCGGATTCCGAGGGACACCAGTTTGCCAGGGACACTTCCATTCAAATGCATTGTTAACGGCCGTGAGCAAATCTTCATACAGAAGAAGTCAAATATCTCTCAAATTACACCATCTAGAAACAAATTGCTTCGTTCACATATAGAAAACATCTTTACCATAAAGACTATATTAAATTTATATGGTTAGGGTTCTTGATTTCTATTAATTTTGAATAAAACTAACGTTTTGCACTGCACATACCATCAAACTCAAGGCATTGTCAATGGTCGTGAGCAATGTTCATACAGAAAATACAGAAGAAGTCAAATATCTCTCAAATTCCACCATCTAGAAACAAATCGTTTGGTACACATATAGAAAACATCTTTACCAAAAACATTATATTAAATTTATAAGGTTAGTGACGATGCTGTTCGATTTTGATGCATGTGCAGAAGCGATGTGTCCCTCGCAAACTGGTGTCCCTGGGAAACCGCAACACCGGGTCCTTTTAAAGCACCTTTAAGAGAACTTGTGCCAATAGGAAGCAACACATCGCTACCAGGTTCCCCTTATTTATATGAACCATACTAATACTGTAGGTAGTATCAGAAAAAGAAAAAAAAAACTCCAATTTAGATGAATATTACTATTATCACCATATATACATTTCAAGAAGGTTAGTGGGATTTCCCCTGCTTAATCAACTAATGTACCCTCCCCCCCCCCCTCAATTAAATAAATAAATTCTCCAGCTGCACAGAGGCGCCGTCAACGGGATGGACTGGTCGGCGGACAGGTTTGCCGACTCTTGGATCCTGCGCACAAGTTCAACCGTCACAGAGATGCTCTACTGTGAGTTTCCTCTGCGCTGCAACTTCTTGTGGGAGGTTAAAGTGGCATAGTCCGATGCTTTTGAGTTTCTGTAATTAACCACGCGAACAAGGAGCCCATGTTATGGATTTTTAATGAACAACATTGTAAGACAGTAAGTACAGAAAGGAAGAGGAATTTGATGACAGTTTGAATGTTCGACTCAGGCCCTCAACCCTCTGCATATGAATGTTCGTTTGTAGGGTTGGGTGGGCGGCTGAGTGTGGTGGTCAGCTGAGCTGCTCGTCTGACTGCCAGGTTGGGAGTGAGTGAGAGGGTTGTGAGCTGCTCTTATATATAGGTCCTGAGACGTCATAATCTCGGGGTTGCGAGATCATGACGTCATAGTCTCGCGGGCTTGGTTCTGAGTGAAGCCAGCAGGGGAAATGCAGGGGGAACACTCCAAGCGGCGCCACGGTAGGGCTCCCTGTTCGCGCACAAATTATCCATGTTGGCGAACCATCATGAACAATTCAATATGGCGAAGACGAGAGTTCATATAAATTATAAACCCATTATATTATAATGGGTTTTTATTAGTTGATCAGTGAAGGGGTCAGTTACAGGTTCGATGAGGTCACATAAGGTCAATCGGGTCAATCAGGTCAGGTGGGATCAAATCAGGTCAAATCAGGTCAAATCAGGTAAATTTATCTCACCATTGGTTTGTGAATTGCTCATTTATCTGTTCAGTCCATTAGTCACTGGCCAGACTCAAACCCTCAACCCTAACCATTAAATCTTTTCTCTGTGGTGTGGGTGGGTGGGCAAATCGAGTGTGCGGGGTGTTGTTCCGATGGTGGTGGCTTTGAACATTGTGATTCCACTGTGGTCACGCGACCGTAACGGCGGGAATTCCAAGCGTCTCTGCCTGGAGGAAGATTAACGTTAGTTCTCAGAATTCCGCAAGGTGGCGCCACCGTACCATGGTGGCCTCTGAGTCAGTTTGTGTGTATTCCGGGTGGGGGCGACACACGTGATACGTAGCCAGCTGCGCCCCCCTCGTCTCCACCTAGAATTACCCATGTTATGACTAACATGCACAATTTTTTCTGAGATAAATATATTAGCCTCATCGTTATAATCTACCATACTATAGCTTAAAGTAACTTTTATTTTAAATGGCTGACTTTGGAGATATTTGAAGTCTAAGCATGTCAAATTAGTTTTGACAAGCATGCCAAAACTCTGGCAATATAGGCTTCTGCAGAAACAGGTTCTATTAAATTGGCTCAGTATTCCTTTCTATGTGGCAACAATTATTTAGTAACTGCATCAATACCTAAGTTAGATATATAGAATCAAATCTAGATAATTGTTTTGGTTTTAACAATTTGACGGTTCATCAGACTATGCAGCTTTCAGCAGTTTTTTTCTCTGATCTTCGTTTGTGTTTTGTTTAAAAGATCTTTTTTGTGATGGTATCGACTTGTGACAGTACGCACTCATGGCGACATTATAGTGCTGCCCTACTGGGAGATCAGACCACCAGCACCATGCGCTGATGAGCCCACTCAGTCACATTATCTTGACACTGAGCCAACCAGCCATTGCCATATCCTAATAATGCTGAGCACCTGGCTAAGAAGCGACAAGTATACATTTTTAGGTCATCGGTAACCCGTGAGTTCTAAACCCGCAACCTACCAAAACGGGAAACGGATGCTCAACTCATTCAGCCATCCCGTCTGGTCTATATACACGTATATATGCATACATTTACATATAGATATATAGATTGATAAATAAACACTTAAATAGATAGGTAGATGGATAGATGGAAAGATAGATAGATAGGTAGGGCCCCTCTTGTCATTAATATACACGACACCCCATTTTTTGCGTGTGTAATCAAACCAAACGGTCTGGCTGAATAAGTTGAACGCTCGCTTCCTGCTTTGGCAGGTCGTGGGGGTTCGACCTCTTCCCGAGTAAAACCAATGACTTAAAAATGTGCAGGCGTCAATTACCTAGCCTGACACTCAGGATTACTAGGATAGGGCAAGGAGCAGTGGAATGAAGTCATCCAATTGTCCAGGATTGAAATTTCCCCAGCTCAATCAAGAAATCTAAGAAAAAACTTGATTTGAATTAAGGCGTCGAAAAGAATGAAATATTCTGCAGAATAAAGATATTTCCAATAATTTAGTTTTATGTAAGCTGAGTTTCCTTCAATTTCATAGCGGATTAAAAGGCTGCACAATAAAAACACCCGATTTATTTGATACCGAATTGAGGTTATATTCCTCACACAAATTACTATATTTTAGCAGAATATTCAAATGATGGTAAAGTCGTTGATTTATTACTAAATTGCATCCCTATTATATTGACAACAAAAGTGTATTCCTTTAGTGCCTTTGAAATGGGGGCCCTTTCGTGAAAGTTCACTAAGAAATGTTGATGAGTTGTCAGGCCAAACAGGTGAAGATGAGTGAAGTTATTGTTTTAGTCAACATTTCTTAGAAAGAAACGGCAGGAAGAAAAGAATGTGTTGTTTCTGATCCGCATATCTTTCCTTTCTTTGTGATTTTATACTTCCGAATGTTTTTTTGTGTTTTTTTAATATTTCGGTATTTTCATTACCATTAAGAAACCTCAAGAAAACCCATTATTTATATCGTGTTTTAATTGACAAAAGAGGACAAATAAACTGACACGTGTACCACTTGACAGGCGTGTTGAAAGGAGCGTGGGGAAATAAATTAGTTAATCTTCGTAATTTGTTTAATCAACATTCTCTCGAAATGTCTGCCAACTATAACATCAACATAGGCGTCATAACACACTTGTTTAATTTATAATATAACCAGGGAAAACGACACTGTTGCTTTATTAATGTTTGGTCTATTGATGAGACATATTTATTAATTTGTTGACAACAGCAACTGTTCAACTTCAAGTGTGTAATATTCACTAACCTGCATTGCCGAGGACACTAATAGCCAAAGCTAGACTACAAAGACCTTCAGACAGTCGTTGTTCCCTAAATAACTCCTAGATAATAGTAATACGACGCGCCGCTCAGCACTTTTCAGTGATCTACAGCAAACAAGGTAATTGGACAGTCCTTGCTGTACCATTGAAACAAGGGGACAGGTTCTCTACCCCACCCTGAGTGATGTACCATCAAAGACAACGTACAACAATTAGAGGGTATTATCTTCTAATATTAATAATGAATACAATATTATAGTATAGTAAAGTTTGAACATACTTTAAGCACTTTAATCTGTGCCATACACAAATACAATTTGTGATTATACCTGAGTAATAAAACTACTACTGCGCCTAATCAAAGACAATGCACCTTATTTGCCGTGGGATGGCGCCACTGGATGATTGTGTCATAATTTCCTATATGAAAGCGCTGAGTGGCGCATCTTATTGTACATTCTCTTTGATAATAGGTTGTATGAAGCTATGCAAACTATAACCAGTCATATTGTGAATAAGTAAAGTTGTCTTAGTCGTGTTACAGCCCCTTTAAAGAAACAGAACCAATCTAATGCCTCTTATGTGAGAACGATATAAATACTTGTTATTAAATCCATTTCTGTATTCATGTGCAACATATCCTTTTGTTAATTATTTCAGCACGTCTGTATTCATCAAATAATGTAATCAGTTTCACATTGAAAACATTTTATCAGTGATTTTTCCTCAACGTTACGGAAACATTGAAATACAGTTTCCAGTCACTCTAATGAAGATTTTACTCCTGTACCTGTGCTCATAGCAACGACCCTCAACACACAAACTATGCCAACAAGGTGACAAGGCTGTAGCTCAACTGAGATGATGAAGCGCCTTAAGTCCCAGTCACACTACAGCTTGCGACCACTTTGCGACCATTTTGGACCAAAGAACCCACAGTTATCGGCTACCTCATTGTGACCAAACCAATGGTCATTGACCTGTGGGCGACTATTTTGATTGCAAGGTTTTTAGTGCAGTAGCTGCAACATCCTTGCAACCAAAATTGTGGCAAGGAGGTCGGTGACCACCGAGGACCATTTGCGACCACTATGTGATCAATTTGCGACCACTTGCAATCTCTTTGCAAACAATGCTTTTTGTGTGGTCGCAAAGTGGTCGCAAGCAGTCGGGTGAATGGGGAATTAGATAATGAAGTGCACGGGTGTGTGTTTTCAGGGAGAGGGAAAACGAAGGATACCGTGAAAAAGCCAGAGGATATGAGGAACTTAAAGTGGAGGAGTCATCACTGTCAACTCGGCTACAACGTGGCAGGTAGGATCAGCAAACTGATCAACACACTGTCGGCTTTATAATGCAATAATCACCTAAATATCCTCCTCTTACTAGTATTATGTGTATAATTAATAGCTTCATGCGAATATTATTACTAATGAAATTGTCATATCCTTTGCCTGCTTATAGCTGTGTTTACACGGGAGATTTAAAACGCCACATATGAAACGCCTTGCCTAGATCGACTCACATTTGCCGTGTAGACACGGTTCTGTGGCGTTTTAGGGCTGAATCGCTTCATATGAAACGCGTCATCTATACCACCTCGGGAGGTGGTTTATTTGAAGCGATTCAGCTGGTTCCCGGGCGGCGATAGTATAAAATAGTAGGGCTTGCAGCAACAGATGGAGCAGTAACTAATTGCTTGTACCCGGCAGTGTTAGGGCCCAATTAGGCCGAAATCTATTAAATGCGATCATATTTAACAGAATTACATCCTCAATAATGAAATTTAATTAAATTAACCTTAAATTCCAAGCGATATTACCGTAGCAGCAACATCGGCGTCGAATCACCAAGTGTAAACAAAACAAACAGCAGTGCTAGCCGGCTACAGGCGCCTGCTGATTCCCGGCGTCGACACACTTTTCAACTCCGCCGTGTAAACACGCTTCCAAAACGCTTCATATGAATCGCTTTGTCTACATCGTTTCACAATTCCCCGTGTAAACACGGCTTATGATGTGCTTGTATTTAATTTGGTTGGAGGAAGGTGGCCTTAGTGGCCTGGTCTAGAGGGGCGGAGCTAGTGTCTATGGGGGCATAGTTTACTTCTGGTGCTGCAGACAACTTGATCTCTTGCTACTCACAGGTGAAATATTTTCAGAAGGTCTCAGGGACACTGATTTCAACCAAAATCTCATATTTTATTCTCGTGTTTGATCCCTCACTCTTTTTTATTTTTTTTTTATTTTTTTTTTATTGAGGCTGTATTTATACTGTCCATAGCATATAAGCCCGGGTACCCAGGCTTGTTTTCAATGCTGGCCAGTTTGTAGTGTTGGTGTTATCTTACCACACAGTGGCTGCTGATAAGGTATTTGATTGCCTGCATTTCAGTAGCAGATAGATAATTGGTTGGTATGGTTAGTAGCCTATGTTAGTTTTTTTGGATTTTCTTGGTATATATGTTTTATTTTTCTACTCTTATTACTAGACTAGCCTACTCCTATTTACATATCATAGGCTTGTACGTAGCTGTGTGGTGTGTTATCTGGCTACTTTTGGCATGGTTACCTTCCATTGGGCATCCCGCTGGTGGGCCGTGACATATTACATGCCCCTATGTTGTGTTGCAGCTTACTGGGGGTTTCCTAGCCTTATTTTGCACAGATATTTTTTGTAAGTTTTAGGGTCAGGAATTTGTCGTTCCTTTACCGTTTGGGCATTCCACAACTTGGCAGCCATTTCCAGCGTGCTTCTCTCATGAGCTTTTATTCGGCTCGTCTGCTTTAGTAGTGGTGCATTATTTGCTCTAGTAGCCCTTTGTGGTTTTGTTAGAAGTTTACTGTTTTGACTATAGCTATATGCTAATGTTTTCAAATGAATTATTCTCCTATTTTCTAGTAGTTTCACTTTTGGTTCTTTGTGTATGTCATAGGTTGGGTGCAGCTTGTCTACTCTTAGACAGATTTTTAGGGCCTGTTCTGCAGTGTTTGCAGTTTTTTTAGTAGTTCTTTTCTCGCACCCATGTAGTTTACATCTCCATAGTCAAAATAGGGGAGCACCATGCCCTTGAAGATTTTATTGACATTTCTTGTGTCATGTAGTCTCTTAGCTTTGCAAATAGCCACAGTTTGTGGTTTACTTTTTGTATAATTTTATTTATACATAGGTTGTAGTTTAGTTGGCTATCCAACTCAAGGCCTAGGTATTTGTAATGGTCTACATTTTCCAGTGTTTGGTTTCCTAACTTACAGTGTAGTTTTCTTTCTGGCATTTGTTTATGCGAGAAGAGTACTGTTTTTGATTTGCTTGTGTTGATGGTTATTTTGTTGGACTCACACCACTCATCTAGTTTTAGTAGGAGTTTATTTAGTTTAGTTATTACCTCCTCCTCTGTGGTGCCATTTGCGTATATGACTGTGTCATCTGCATCTGAAACCACTAATAGCCACCCACATAAAATCCAAATGGCAACATGAGTGGGATGAAAACATTAATAAACTTAAAGAAATTGAACCATCTGTGGGAAAGCGACCACAGACTCATGCGGGAGGTCGGCGGGACCAAGTGGTCCTTAGCCACTGCCGTATTGGCCACTCGTGGCTTACACATGCTTTTCTGCTCAAGGGGGAACCTCCCCATGAATGTATTGGGTGTCAGTCCCCGCTGACACTCAAACACATTTTACTAAGTTGCGTTGATTTTTTGGCCCTGCGCCAACAGTTCTACACTGCAGACAGTATGCATGACCTTTTTACTAAGGTAAAACAGGAAAACATTTTAGCCTTTTTGAGGGCAGCTGGACTGTACCACCTCATATAGTTTACTAAATAGATTCTATCAATTATTAATAAAACTTTTCTTTTTCTATGGGAATTTGTTTCCCTTGACCACAAATATATGATTGTGAGCTTTCTAATTTAATGAGTGTCTATTGGCACATAATTGATTGTCTGTTTTTACATGTAAAAGCGATGGTTTGAACAAAAAACAAACATTTCTCGTCGTGAATATGGCCTATGCTGCCGACACGGCGTAAAACAACCACCAATCAATCAATCAATCATATTTTATTGGAAACTAATTACCCTTGTGCACATAACATCTTAGGACAGGGCATATTCTCTTTAATGCAGTAAACGTGTCCTGCCAGTTTACTACTGCCACTAAGATATGAGGTTAACACATACCAACCCTTCTGTTTTAATGTGAATGAACTCCTCACTTACATTTAAATGGATTACCAGATTTATGTTACCGTTGTAAAAGATATCTAGCCACGCGGAGAACAACGGAATATGCTAATGAGATCACGTGGTGGACACCTGGCTGCCGGTGGCTTTGACCCCTGGCCGGTGAATAGGGCATTCGTTAAAGTTGCAATGTCCGATGGTTTTGAGTTTCTGTCATTTTCTGAGATAGATATACTAGATGGAATGCCAGTTTGAAGTAACTTTTATTTTAAATGGTTAACTTTAGAGATATTTCAAGTACAACCATGCTAAATTAATTTTGGCAAGCATGCCAAAACTCTGACACCATAGGCTTCTGCAGTAACAGGTTCTATTCAATTGCCTCGGTATTCCTTTCTGTGTGGTGACACATGTTTAATAAGTGCACCAGTATCTAAGTTAGATATGTAGAATCAAATTGAGATAATTGTTTTGGTTTTGAAAATTTGATATTTTCATCGGACTATGCAGCTTTAACCACAAGTCAAAGCGTTCAGACGTCTTCCTTTTACAACAGTCACCTAGTCATTACAACCCATTCCGCTCTTTCTATGGGTATAAATGCTTTATGTCAGTTAATGTGTTATGTTAGCCTATTCAGTGTAAGCCAGATGGAGACTGTGATAATTGTGCAGGGACTGATTAATTCCATCTATCCCCCACCCGTACCCCCATCCCCATGCACCCCCCCCCCCCATCCCTCATCCACCTACAGGTGTTTACCACTCGAAGCAGGCTCGGGAGGCTGAGATCCTCTCAGTGGATGTGAACCCTCAGCAGACACTCGTCAGTATGGGCGACAGCAATGGGATCATCAGCGTCTTCAGGCACCCCTGCTCTAAACAAGGCGTAAGTCTTGTTGTTGTTGGTGGTTTTTGTTTGTTTTGTGTGTATGTGTGTTTTGCTATGTGCATTTTTTTCTATGTGGTTTATCTGGTGTTTTTATTTGTTTGTTTTTTGTTATTGTTTGTTTTTGTTTTTTGTTTTTGTTTTTGGTGGTTTTCTTGTGGATATCTTTTTTGTTGGGGGGAGGGGGGTGGTTCCTGGCAACATCTAAGGTCATATCAGGACAGGTAGGCTACTGACTTGTGACAATGCACACTCGTTGAGACTTGAGGAGTGTTGCCCTAATGGGAGACCATGCGATTGGCACCATTACCCGATATCTAACTCAGTCACATTATCATGGCCACTCAGAGTACAGGTGAATGACAAACTTCTTTACTTAAAGCTGCATAGTCCAATGAGGCATCACATTTTCCAAACCAAAACAAGTATCTCGATTTGATTCTACATATATAACTTAAATACTGATGCACTTATTGAGCATTTCCCATCCTGATATGACCTCAGATGTTGCCAGAACGTAAGACTCCAACAACCAACCAACCAACCAACCATATGAAGCATGTATGTCCATATAAAAGGGAATGATGAGCCAATTTAATAGAACGTGTTACTGCAGAAGCCTATGGTGTCAGAATATTGGTGTCCTTTCCAAAACTAATTTGACATATTTTCATTTCAAATATCTCAAAAGTTAGCCATTCAAACTATAATTTACTCCAAGCTAATACCGACCCCATACACCGGGCGCGGTGGTAGAATCGGTAGAGCGCAGGCCTCCCATGCGGGAGATCTGGAGTTCAATCCCCAATCAAGTCAAACCAATGACTTACAAAATTGATACTTGTCACTTCCTCGCCTGGTGCTTGGCGTTATTAGGATAGGACAAGGACTGGTTAGCTCAGTGTTAGGATTGTCCATGTTAGCCCTAACATGGGTAATTCGCAGTGGGACGTGGGGTGGTAGACCTCTCAAGCTTCACAACGACCGAACCGCCACCTGCCGATTTATGGACAAACTAACTTCCGCTCGGGTCGCCCCTAGCGTGACTCCATTCCTACTCCAGCACCCAACCCTGCCGCCACCTATCGTCTTAAACATCATACCATACGAAACCATGCTCGCAACACGCACAAGACCCACCATCAGTCGCCGCTTGGATACAAACCCGACCACTACAACCAGACTGATTCAGCAGAGGATCCGCCGCCGTAGGAATGCCGCAGGAACGCCGCAGGAACACCAAAAGAACAAGGGATAGCGAAATGAACAAGCAGAACCGGGGGACGCCCTCGATCCATAGTGATGAAAGTATTCATCACAACCCCTAAAGGAGTACGATCCCCAGGTTCATCCCTACGTACGCCCTCCAACAGCGAATCGGACAGGTGCCTACAGCAGCAGAAAAATCAACCGACTCCTCCGATCAATGGACTGGATAAAATAGAGAAGACACTCACAGACAAACTGGACACAGTTACGAGCGCCATCATGACAAGGATCAAGGCCCTGAAATCGGCTAAAGACCGTGTCTCCGTGACGACGAGTAACACTACTGCGCTGGCACCACCCAACCCACGTGGTGTGCATAATGGCCGCCACAGCGCCAGCCCGAGGCGGCAACGAAGCAGTAGGAGTCGCTCACGTACTAGGACAGCCACACGATCGCCAGACAGACGGAGTCATTATGACCGCCGAGACGACAGCTTCCGAAGCCACAGGAGGCATAATCGCAAAAGATCCCCATCCTACAACGATTCCGAATCGGACCACAGAGGATCAATCGAGGACCTGTTCAGGGACAAAGGATCGCGTTCAAACAAAAGAGGTAGGATCTCCTTAATGCCACACACCTTTGTCATCCGAGGGGACAGGAAAGGCAAAGTGGGCCTCGGTGAAAGTACATGCATGGAGTAATTTAGTGCCTTGTTCGGTATATGTAAGGACTCAAGCGTACCCAGATCATGGATAGAGCCACTACATGAACACCAGGAGCAACTCAGTACGATGGCACTTGACTGGGATTGGGACACATGCATACTTTGGTCGGAACGGGTATTTAGCATGATAGATGACAGGCGACTGCCAAGAGGCTGGGACGACATATATGCCATCAAGGATGTACAATGGGACGCCCAGGCAGTTGGAACACGCCTTGCTATTAAAAAGAAGAAAATAACCGACTACTACAAGTGCCCGGAGGACTACGGAGGCTACGACTACGGCAACCGCACCGCGTTCTCAACGGCTATGGACGGCCGCCCCTGCCATCAATGGAACTGGGGCAACGATTGCGGCCACTCAGCAACACACGGGACGCTACCCAACCATTACTGCCATGTTTGCGCTTGGTACGCAAATAAATACCGGAAAGCCAACACCCACCGCGAGAACGAATGCAACAACAAAAAACTAGCTTTGGAGAAGAAACAAGCAGCCGAATCAGAATCCTCAGGCAACACTGATGCATCATGGTCGGGTTTTCAGTAGATCAGCCGGCGGCAACGCCGCAAGCACCCTCCGACGGCACTGAGCTTCCGTCCGACTACAATAACACAGATAACACACACGGTGAGTGACTCTGCCTTAACCCTAACATTCATGAGACTTGCCTGAGTATTTCACCCACGACCGTACCCCACACATCCCCTACTGACCCACTTAACGCCACATGCTCAACCACCACCACGCCCTCCCTTCCCCGACCAACTAGGTCAGACTCCCTCCCGCCATTGCTCAAACTCATCGGGTCCGCAGGCCGCACTCCCACCTCCAGCGCCCACGCCACGCACCACCCTATCCATGCCACTACTGACCCACTTAACGCCACGTGCTCAACCAATGCCACGACCGCTCACCCCCGACCAACTAGGTCAGACTCCCTCCCGCCACTCCTCCAAATCATCGGGGCCGCAGGCCGCCCTCCCACCGCTCCCAGCACCCACCCAAACCCACCTACCACCCACCTTCCCGCCCCCGGGGAAGCCACCCACCCCAGAACTCCACCTCCAACACCTCCAGAGGGAAACCGCACGCACCGCCCAAACCCAAAAGGGATCCCCCCCCCCCCCGCCTCTGCACCCCGTTGACATCACGGGCCGTCGGTGGCCACGCCCCCTCCCTCGGCGATGTAAACACACCGGACACGCCCACCCCCCAACCTCCAACCCACTCGGTCCCTAGCCACCCCGACCCGCCCTCTCACCCCAACGGTATTCGGTGTTTACTCACAAGTTAATGAAATCACAAAAGAGATTGATGAGGCTCTTACTTACGACGACAGACGATGAGCAGAGGAAGACGTAGATGCCATAACCAGCGACGACCTACTAACACCGGTCGCACCCTACAACCCTCTCCACACGCCGGCATCATACCGACTGACGCTGGTCAACATTTGGCCAAAGACAGTCGCCGGCACCTGGTCCGACGAGAGTTATTTCGATATATATAATAAAGTCTGTGAACCCGTGGTCGCCCGAGTACCCGTGCCATCAGGACTAATAATAAACAAGTGGAGCCAATACCTTGCCAGCTACCATGACCAACAAATACTCGGGTATCTCAAGTTTGGCTGGCCAGCGGACTTCACCGAAGACCAGCCCCCCATTCCCTTGATCGCCAACCACAAGGAGGACCCAGCTCACCTGAATTGGATACAGAGGTACGTGGAGACCGAGGTGGGCCCTTTCGCGGGCCCCCCCTTCACCCCCTGGGCGCAGACCAGCCCCATGATGACCCGCCCCAAAAAGAACACCAACGAGAGGCGGGTCATCGTGGACCTCAGTTACCCCAGGGGCACAAGCGTCAATGCTGGCATTAGGAAGGGTCAGTACCAAGGAGGCCCCGTGACCTACACACTGCCAGGCATACAAGACTTCGCCGATGAGGTGACCCGCCTGGGCGACACCTGCTACCTCTGGTCAGCGGATCTGGCAAGGGCCTACCGTCAACTCTGTGCTTGCCCACTCTTGGTCCCCCTATGCGGTATAAACCTCCATGGACTAACCTACTTCGATCTCGCGCCACCATTCGGATGCCGTACCTCCTCCTTGGCATGCGCGCGAACAACCAACGCCATGGTCTACCTGCTGAGGCAGCGGGGGCACCACGCGCTCTGCTACCTCGATGACTTCGTCGGGGTGGCGCCTTCCCTCGCGAGAGCACAAGAGGCATATCAGGACATCATGACCCTGGCCGGCGAACTCGGAATCACCCTCTCGCCGGCCAGGTGTGTGCCACCGACCAAGAGCCTCGAATAGCTAGGATACCTCATATCCACAAATGAAATGACCATACGAATACCAGACATCAAACTCGCTGATGTCCTTGCGGAGTGCAGACTCTGGGCGACCTGGCAAAGGGCCTCCCATAGAGACCTCCATAGGCTGGTGGGCAGGCTCCAACATGTATCATGCTGTGTCCAGCCTGCCCGACGCTTCATAAGCAGGATACTCACAGCACTGCGTGTGGCACCACCGACGGGCAAGCACACTGTTCCTCCCGAGCTGGCAATGGACATTGCCTGGTTCCTAAGTTACGCCAAAACTACAAACGGCATCGTGCTCCTCCACCCCGACCCAAGCGAAGAATGGACAATCGCGTGCGACTCCACACTCAAAGGGGGCGGGGCTTACTCGCCCAAAGGCTTATTCTCGGAGGAGTACCCCCTCACCCTAACCGACCGCGGCCACAACATCAACCAGCTAGAAGCGATAAACCTGGCCGTCGCTCTCAACAACCTCTCCCCCTCCGAACCCCACGAGTACACCGTGGTGATCAACACCGATAACCAGGCCTCACAGGCAGTACTATCATCGGGCAACGGTCGCGACCCCGTGCTCTGTGCCTCCACGCGTGAAGTCTCGAGGTTCGCCGCCACTCACAGCTGCCTAGTCAAGGTAGTACACAAGCCGGGGAAGGAACTTGTGCTTGCCGACGCACTCAGCAGGCACCACAACGACCCGGCAGCCGACACATGGGCCCGCATCATGTGCATGGAAAAAGGCATCGAACAGATTAGAGTCCACCATCGCATAGACGAATACGGACTGCCACTTTAGACCTGTCCCTCCTGGGAAGCTCGTATATTTGCCCCTCTCTTCCCAGGTGAGCCTAACGACGACTGGAAACACATCTTAAAGCTACTCGACGCTGGACTCTCCGGTGGGACCTGGAGGAATAAGCGCCTACCATCGAAGAAGTACACGGACTTCGCCAGAACGAGAAGATTCAACCTGCGGAAGCCCACCCAGATGGACTTCATGGCCTTCATCACCCACCTCGACAAGACACTCAGGTCCCCTGGCGTTGTACTCAATTACCTTAGAGGAGCGCGGACCTGGACTAGGTTGATCGGCGGTGCCCCCAAGGGCTTCGACACCTATCCGGTCCAGTTGGTTAAGAGGGGTGTGGCCCAGACATCGACACAAGTGCCCTCGCCGGCCCCACCCCTCTCCACGACCCATCTCGAGGGCCCTGCCGCCCTGGTCCTCACCGCTGCTACCCTCATGATGTTCTTCACCCTCCTACGGCAGAGCAACGTGGTCGTTCCGAATAACCGGTCGACACGCCACACCCTCAGACGACGCGACATCACCAACGAGGTGGGCGGACGCCGCATACACGTACGTTCCACCAAGGCGTCGAAATCGCGAGCCGATCAATACGCCATATGACTACACCCCATACAAAACTCGCCATGCTGCCCTGTCAACGCCTGGCATCGCTACGCTGAAGCAAACCCAAGGGACCCCTCCGACCTCGCGTTCTCCACCCCTTGACCACTTCTATCCTCACCGCCGCCATTCGCAGGGCCCTCCAAGCCCATGGACACCCTACCCCGATGTCATTCACCTTACACGGCATCCGGAGAGGCGGAGCCCAGGCCTGCACGCAGGCCGGGGCCCTGGCCGATGACATGCGTGACCTCGGTGCCTGGAGATCCGATGCCATGTACAGTTACGTACCTAAAAAGGCTTTCTCGGTGGCCACTCGGGCACTCTCTACCTTATTTGGTTGAGATTGCCGAGGTTCCTGTTGTCCGTGTTCTTGAGACTGTAACTGTTCATCGGTTTCCCGAATAAATGCAAATTATACTACACCTGTCTCGTTGTGAATTGTCCATGTTAGCCCTAACATAGGTAATTCGCAGTGGGACGTGGAGTGGTAGACCTCTCAATCTTCACAACGACCGAACCGCCACCTGCCGATTTACTGACAAACTAACTTCTGCTCGGATCGCCCCTAGCGTGACTCCATTCCTACTCCAGCACCCGACCCTGCCGCCACCTATCGTCTTAAACATCGCACCATACGAAACCACGCTTGCAACACACACAAGACCCACCATCAGTCGCCGCTTGGATACGAACCTGCCCACTACAACCAGACTGATTCAGCCGTCGCCCACCCCTCAACTACAAAGGGACAGTAGATCGCAGTGGTTGAGATCGTAAGGGTTGAAATTGCCGAGGTTCCTGTTGTCCGTGTTCTTGAGCCTGTAACTGTTCGACTGTTTCCCGAATAAATGCAAATTATACCACACCTGTCTCGTTGTGAATTATGTGACTGAGTGGTGCTGGTGGCCTGATTTCCCAGTGGGGCAGGACTATAAAGTCGCCATGAGTGCACACTGTCACAAGTCGGTACCCATCCTAATATGACCTGCGATATTGCCACGACGTAAAACTCCAACAACCAAACAACAAACCGACTCCATACAGACCGGTTTCATTTGCATGATGTTTGGTGCTCTCACCCCGCAGGCCTACAGCCACACCTACCGCTCTCACCCACGCGTGCGCACTATCGCCTTCACCCACAATGGCCGGAAGTTGATCAGCGTCGGTGGTCCGGACAGCGCCGTGATGCAATGGCACATATCGTAATATCACCCCAATGATACAAGTTACCTCATTATTTTTAGTTATTCGCTACTGATTTGGTGGACTATAAGCAGGGCCGTAGCTAGCGGGAGCTAGGGACAAAGTACCCCTCTCCCCACACACTCACCAAAAAGAAAAGACCTCATGTGACAATTTTACTATCCCTGGAAATGACATTTCAGAGCCTCTAGATTTCAAAATTTCCTCCGGACCACCCCTTAGTCACTCACGCCTTCGGCACTCACCTGTTTCAAGAATTTAACTCAAAACCCAAACAAAGGTTACTAGCTACGCCCCTGATAAGCATGTATCAAAATGTATGTCCACTGCACCGCATATTCCAATGGGGTCACCTGTCCCAAGTACTAACAAGGCTGAATGTTGTTTAACTTCGGTGATCGGATCAGAACTGGTGTTTCCAATGTGATATTGGTCATTTGCTGTTATCAGGTTATTAGGATATTGTCAAACACATCGACTATTCCGTCCGTGTGCAATCTACATAACTGGCCAGTTTAAATATGTGACCACCTTGCTGTAAACTAATTTTACATAATCCTTATTGCAGCTGTACATACTATTTAAATCCTATATCAAAGGCGCATTAAAAGAAGGATTTAGATCTGCACAATAGACTTATATTGCTATGAATAATTAATCAATTATAGGCAATTGAGTGTATGGAATGGTCCAATTGTGATCTGTTTTAGATACATAGATATCTTATACAATGGGAAGGCAAAACGTTGCCTATGCACCGCTCCTATTGTTCTTTCTCGATAATATCAGTCAAAAACATCCATAGATGCCTTATATTACTAGAGACGGGGATGATTCGCCCAATGTTTGTCCAGCCTACTTTTAAATGCATTAATTGCTGTCACTGTATCCTGTGGAAGAGAATTCCAGTCATTCACTATTCTTTGCGAGAAGAAATGACCTCTTTAGCCTATTGTTTACTCTTATTTTATTGATCTTAATGTTTTGCATTGACACTCATGAAATGGCTGAGTATTTCATCGATATCACCCGAAAGATTTGTTCATGTTACTATTGGGAATTCATGTAAACGGTGTAGCAACACATGTGTATGCCTATATCGTACTGATCTGCAATATTTGGATGTTCCTAGCCTGTTCATATATATATATATATATATATATATATATATATATATATATATATCTGGTTTGTAGTAAGTCCACCCATACAGGCCGTAATCGATTAACATGACCCGAGCGACTCGGGTCACCCGAGTCGTCAGAATTTCAAATCGAACACTGTGAGTAGAGTCGACAAATACACGTACGTGCCATGTGCAAAACGATCCGACCCAAGTAACCCACCCCCTAGCTAGGGTTGGCTACGAGTGATGATGTCACATTTGCGCTGGTACCGTCCTGCAGGATAACAGCCACCGGTACCAGTCATACATGCTTTTTTTTAAAGAATAACCTAGATTAATGAAATGGAAATATAGCTAAACTAGACCATCATAAAATACTTTAAATCCTATTTTGCTGTAGTTTTATCGGTTATTTAAAAAAAAAAAAAAATTGTCCACCCGAGCACGGAGAAGCGTATTCGATTATTCGACCCGAGTCTGTAGGATGTGCGCATGTGCCAAAAAGTGGCTCGGGTGACCCGAGTTGATTAATCGATTACGCCCATAGTGTGTGTTCTATCCGTGTTAGAAAAACACTCTTATCTTTATAACTTGTTGTTTGTTTTAAAGTTGTCTAATAGTATGTGTGTATTATAAATACTACCCTAGAGCTCAGTTCGTTGCTATGGCAATTGTCATTTCTCGTCACTAATACAATCCTTCAACGCTTATTAATTAGAACAATCAGAATTCGTTTACCAAATTAGCCAGGTTATTTGCAAGTGAACAAATTGCAACTAAAAGAGTGTGCGGTTTAGAGATTCGTCGCTATGTTATATCGACATTATGAACCGATTTTAATTATGAAGAAATCAAAAGAACATCAATGCTTCTCTATGGAGGTGGGGGGGGGGGGGGATTTGTGTGGTCATGGTTTTGGTTACCTGTTACATGTCCTGATATTCTATGCAGACAAGACTTACCCAGCGATGATACTGTAGGGTAATTTATAACCCCTCACGCCATAGTTGGGATTAAGTCACAAGCCCCAGTCTTGAAAACTCACAATAATTATCATTATTATTAATAATAATATTATTATTATTATACACCAGAACATATATGCCGATATATAAGCCAGAACTATTGTCGTTTAACTGTCTATCTATATTAATGTGATTGACCACCTATACTCTGGTTGCAGAATAAACAGGTAGCACTGAGATGTCTTCAAATCCCAGGTTTATTCTGAGAATGTAAGTCAGGAATAATGACCAGACACTGCCCAATTAGATGTTCCTTGGAAGGTTGGATCCGCTAATGAGTGCACTGTTCTAACTAGCCGTCCTATTGCACCACTACCACTCTCTGGTAGTGGGCTCATTGTGGACTACACAGGCGTGAGGGATATTCACTAAAACTGTGCACCACATAAATGGCTTCCATGTTACCATGCTGATAATTAATTCCTTCTTTTATTGATAGCAAGTCAAATAATATTTGTTTGCCTCTGTGTAATAAGTATGTTAGCAATACTACATACATTTAGTATATCCCAGAAAAGATATCCGAAGTATATTTAAATGATTTTGTGATAATGTGAAAATGTTAAAATTTACACATCAGCACTATGCACATACCCACAGATTTTTTTTATTGATTTGTTTATTACAAATTTGTTCTTGTAAGATTTAATCTTGTTTGCTTGACTATGATACATTAAATCTTGTTTGACTTTCTTGTGTGTGCTAAAATGATGTTCTGAATGTGTCTTTGATTTCCATGTTACACAAGTGATGTTAATGTATTGCTAAATTTGTATAAGATCTAAATAAAAAAAATAAAAAAATTTCAACTCTGACGTATGATCAAGATGACAATCTTCATATGAACATGCTTTTATTTGGAAGGTTCTCTGCTATTATTTGGATGGTTTTCACTTTTTGTTTCCACGTCACACTTTAGTGCCCAGTTTCAGAGAATGACCCATGACTGTGCTTAGTGCATAGTGACAAGAAATACGTGCATTTAACTCAATTTGTCTGAAATGTACTTAACATTCAATTTGAGGTTCACATTCGTCAAGGGAAATCAATCATCTAGAAATGTATTAAGCAGGGTTTGATTTTACTTTAATAAGAGAAAACAGGAGCGGGACGTAACTCTGGTCGTAGAGTGTCCACCTCTGAAGGTGTAGGTCATCCTATCGATCCTGTTCAGAGGACCCATTTGTAGTTTGGGCTATGTTCCGTTCCAACCAGTGGTCCACAACTGGTTCATCAAAAGCTGTGGTATGTTCTGTACTGTCTGGGAAAGTTCATATAAAAGAACCCTTGCTTCTTATCGGAAACAGTATCCTATGTGGCGCCAGCAGGTTTCTTCCAAAGAAATATGTCAGAATGTCCATATGATATATCCCATCCCCCGCCATTGTATCATTGGCTATTGGACGTCAATAGCCGTGTTTACACGGGCGAGTTAAAACGCTTCATATAAAACCACTTGACTAGATCGATTTACATTTGCCGTGTAAACGCGACACTGTGGTGTTTTAGGGCTGAAACGATTCATATAAATCGGTAGATGTAAACCACCTTGCGAGGTAGTAGAGATGAAGCGATACAGCTGGTTCCCGGGCGGCAATAGTGTAAAATAGCGGTGCTCGCCGGATACAGGCTCAGCTGTAACTATACACTTGTACCCGGCAGTGTTAGGGACCGATTAGGCCGAAATCTATTGAATGCGATCATATTTAACAGAATTACATACTCAAATAATGAAATTTAATTAAATTAACCCTAAATTCCAAGCGATATTAACATAGCCACTATATCGGCGTCGTTATTCATATTGTGAATCAACGAATGTAAACTAAACAAATAGCAGTGCTCGCCGGCTACAGGCTCACCACTAAGGCTGCTGGTACCCGGGCGCCGATAGTGTCAAATAGCAGTGCTCGCCGGCTACAGGCTCACCACTAAGGCTGCTGGTTCCCGGTCGCGGACAGTTTCAAATTCGTCATGTAAACTTGCCACTACATCGCTTCATATAAATCGATTTGCCTAATTCGCTTCACAATTGCCCGTGTAAACACGGCTAATGTGCTCTGGAGTCGTTGTTAAATAAAAAATAAAGCTTTACTTTAAACAAGAAAAAAGAAATGCCTTCATAACCGATCAGACATGTTAAAACTAATTGTCTCTATTGTATATGGAAAAGAAGTGAATTTATTTTAGAGTTATATAGTCAGATGAGTGGGAGTTGCTGGCATATATTTGAAAGATAAATAAATATATTAGGTGCATCGTCACTATCTATCTTACTTTGGTGTCCACGAAGACAATCTTAAATTGACTTAAGCTGTATTCACACGGGCGAGTTAAAACGCCTCACGCAAAACTACTTGTGTAGTTCGACTCAGATTTGCCGTGTGAATGCACGGCTGAGGCGTTTTAGGGCTGAATCGATTCATATAAATCGTTTAATGTAAAACACTTACCAAGGTGGTCTACAGGAACCGATCTGCGCTGAAACGTTTTATTTATGACATCACACGCATGCGCAGTCGAGGGAAACGTGACAGTCGAGACCTGAGTGTGTTGACTTTCCGGTAAATTTGCTTTATGAACCTGCTAGAGGTGCACATATATTTTTTTCATCATTTATTTTTAGGGTTTCACTGCCCAGCAGAAGTTTTGACTGTTCCAAACCAATACGATTCAGTCCATACATATCTAGGTCGAACCCACACTCTCTCGACCGACGTCAACAAACCCAAACTGGCGCTGGTTAGCCTGGACTTGCTCATGCGCAGATATCCACTTCCGCCTTAAACCGATTCAAAGCACTGCCCGTGTGAATGCAACACACTTTGAAACTCAGCCCATGTGAATGCGCGCACATATAAATCGCCTTCTTTAGATCGCTTTAGATTTTGCCCGTGTGAATACAGCTTTAGTTATTCCCTTCTTTGCAGCAACAAATATTTAATAAGTGCACCAGTATCTACATAGGATCAAATCTATCAGAGAGCTTTGTGTGTAGAAAATGTGATGCTTTCATGGGCCTAGGCAGACTACGATTACATTTGTTTGTTTGTTGTTGCTTTACGTCCTAGCAACATCTAAGGTCATATCAGGACGGCTACTATTACAACTCACGTATACTATCAAGAATAACTCGGGCAACCAGATATTAGAAAACGTACACAGTATTTATTCTGGTAATTATATTAGCATTGTAAGTAAATGGTTGGTGATCCGTCATGGAATTGTCGACTGAACATAAAAATGGCAGTGTGACAGTTGTTCACAAAAATAATATGGAACATTCTGTGAGGAAAATACACCTATAAAAGTTAACAATACATTAACAGCACATTAATAGTAATGACATTAACTCAGTAATGTGAACATCGAAGGTGTGTAACACATGTATAACAGCACTAGTGATAAGTGGTAAACTTGGGTGTATTTTCACGGCGCACAAACTGTCGGGTTTGAGCGAAATAATGCATGAAAGCAGTGAATGGACATATATATATAATAGGTGAAAGTTGGGTAGTTCAAAGATTTGATTGATTGTTGATGGTTTAACGCTTTGTCGGCAACAAGGGTCATATTCATGGCGAAAAGCTAGCGGTATCTGTTCTGTCAGTCCTGTTAAATAACATAGCCTACATATTGAAATTTACCTGAAATTCCGAAATGATCAGATCCACGTGAAATGACAGCAAAATACCTCTAATGCAAGTTTGAAGTGGTTAAATTAGTGTCAATTGACAGCACAATTTTAATTCAGAAAACATCGCTAAAATTACAGAAGGCGATACAGCCCAGTTATTAGGAATTTAAAGATTGTGTCATGTTTTACGTCGGTAAAGAAGTCCCCACTTGTGTAGGATGATTACTAACTAATTAATATATCAAATTCTTCATCCCACTTTATTTCTGGCTATGGTAAATATAGACTCTACAGGCTACACACATTCCGAGGCTGGTCGAGTGTCTAAACATTGGATAAAATATTGTCCAATAATTAATAATCGACTTGTCTAAGTCGACATAAACTTTGCCCGTGTGAACACAGCTTATAAGAGAGAGCAGGCCTACGATTCACACAAAAAATGGTCAGTTAGATCATCCTTTAACTAGACCCTAAGCAATTGCACTGGTGGATATACATACATACATATATAAATTTCGTTGTTTATGTATTTATTTATTCTTCACAGTGCTTTGGAAGGATGTATCAGGTACACCCAGTGACAAAGACCCAGCAAGCTGAGATTCAATGCATTCTGTGGATTTTCCGATTTGCCAAAAACCGTATTTTACCCGATCTAGTGGGTTTTCTTTCTGGATATGTCGGTAGTAAAATCAGCCACATCAATATATTGATAATCATTATTTGAAATTCGCCAGTAGGTTTATAAAACACGTATACATTCCTTTCATGTACTCGATATCCGTATATTCAGTGTGTTATAATTATTATAAAATCACTTGCACATCTTAAGCTGTGTTCACATGGGCGATTTAATCCGCCTCATATGAATCCCCTTGCCTAGTTCGCCTCACATTTGCCGTGTGAACGCGATGCTGATGCGGATTAGGGCTGATTCGATTCATATAAATCGCTTTTTATAAACCACCTAAGCAGGTGGTTTATATGAAGCGAATTTTATGAATCGACTTAGATCGCCCGTGTGAACGCAACTGACTCACTTGAGGCTGATTAAGGACGTCACACGCATGCGCAGTCGAGACCTTAGTTTGTTGACTTTCCGGTCGATCAAAAGCGCATATTATATAATTTAATTAATGAAACCGCTAGCTATGCACAGGTATTTTTTTCATCATTTATTTTTAGGGTTTCACTGCCCAGCAGAAGTTTTTACGCTTCCAAAACAATATGATTCAGTCTATACATATCTAGGTCGAACCCACACTCTCTCGTGCCGACGTCGACTAACCGAAACTGGCGCTGGTTAGTCTGGACTTGCTCATGCGCTGATATCGATTTCCGGCCCAAGTACTGCCCGTGTGAACGCGCATCTAAATCGATTCATATGATTCGCCTTGTCTAAATCGCTTTAAACTTTTCCCGTGTGAACACGGCTTAAGCCAGGTTGTGGTTTGAAATCTCTGGGTTATTTAGTTATTCGCAATGTTTTGGCAGTGTCGAGCAGGCACTCACATTGACAGCAACATCAGTAGAAAGTTAGTGCATTTGACGGCTTTTCCCAGTTTGACTATTATAAAGATGATCAATCCAATTGAATTAGGGTTAGTGTTGCTCTATTAAGTTCTTAAAAAAAGACAGAAAAAAAGAAGAAAAAACAGCAACCGTCTGTTGTTGTCAACCAGGGATATTCTGGAGGCGAGTCGTCATTAAAGCTGTGTTCACACGGGCAAAATGTAAAGCGAGTTAAGACAAGGCGAATCATATGAAGCGATTTAGATGCGCGTTCACACGGGCAGTACTTGGGCCGGAAATCGATATCTGCGCATGAGAAAGTCCAGACTAACCAGCGCCATTTTGGGTTCGTCGACGCCGGCATGAGAGAGTGTGGGTTCGACCTAGATATGTATTGACTGAATCGTATTGGTTTGGAACGGTCAAAACTTCTGCTGGGCAGTGAAACCCTAAAAATAAATGATGAAAAAAATATCTGTGCACAGCTAGCGGTTTCATAGACCAAATTATATTATACAGTGTGATGTCCTTAATCCGCCTCAAGTAAGTCGGTTGCGTTCACACAGGCGAGATGGGCCGACCTAAGCTAGTTCGCTTCATATAAACCACCTCACTAGGTGGTTTATATGAAGCGAATCATATGAATCAATTCAGCCCTAATCCGCCTCACATCGCGTTCACACGGCAAAATGTGAGGCGAACTAGGCAAGGCGCTTAATATGAGGCGGATTAAATCGCCCGTGTGAACACGGCTTATGATAGTGACGTCACTGGCCCACGTGTCTATAAACATCTGTGCAAACATAACAATTTATGTTGTTTCTCTCATGCAAATAAGTTGTTGCTTGAATGACCTTGTGTGAGCAACTTCCTTATTTACACAAGTCTTTTGTAATGAGGGCCTTCTTCACATGAGTTGGTGTAAAGACCAGTGTAAAAGGTGACGTCGGTACCAGTCTGCTATAGACTTAAGTATGTATATTACAGGTGGTAAGTGACCAGCCTGACCACCCATGTTTATTTCGGCGAAAATCATTGTTACTCACACTCCATGTTAAATTAACAAATAAAATCACATTTGACAAGGTGCTTCCCTCTAGCGTGTGATAAATTGTCTTGATTCTGATGCAAGTCGTGTTGAAATAAAACCAACGAAGTCTGACTTCCGACGTTTTGCCAGAGATCGGGCCTAGCCCTGGACGTCGAGGGTGACTAATAGGAAAGCTAAAGACCAGTATTTATGGTATCGGACATATTCATGTCCTTTTCAAAACACCCACATATGACAATGTGTGTCTTTAGGACATGACTGTTATTCAATAATGTAGAGTTCGTGGTGAATCAGACATAGCTCCACTCGCGCCACGTTATAACTTGACTGTGGCGCCACCTAGAGAAAATGGGTGAAGAAAACGGGAGCGAAACATGCCGCCACCTTGCGGGTATATGGGGCACTAGAAAAGAGTGAAGTGTTCGGAGTGCTCTGGCAGCCGTGAGAGACGGGGACCCGTCGGGGAGGCATGGGATCCGTCATCGTCATCCGACGTTTCGTACCTGAAATTTAAAAGCAATGAATGGTTGCGGATAAACTATAATATAGTGAGTGAGTGCAAACTATATAGGTGTGTAAATAGGTTGAAAGTAAGCGGGAATAAAAGTGCATATCTTGTCAAAAGAAAAAAGAAAAAAAAGAAGAGATGTTACTAATTATCGGTTGAAACCTCACACAATGCATAAGCATATTCAGCGCTATAAGGAGCGACCCAACTAGCCACGGTGCGACCCAACCAGCCTCGTTTGAACTCGTTTCAGCTCGTTTAAACTTGTTTCCGGTACAAAGGCTAGGGGACCAGGTTGGAAACTGAGCGATAATAGATGAAAACTGCCTAAGCAAATGAATGCCAGGGGACCAGGCTATACCTTTACAGAGCTACCAGTGTAGTCAAATATTATTTGACTAGTTTATTGTTCAGACATTATCACATATTTATGTATCTTTTGCATAGATTAAATTGTTTGAAGTATATTTGAAATTGATCTACATTGATTTCTGTTTAAATCACACAATATCACTACTTACTGAATGGGAAACACATCCTGCAAGGGTATGCTCAATATGACCCAGTGGTCAGCCGTTTTTCATCCTTTCGTCGCTGTGGACCCTTCTCGCACAATGCCATCAATGGGTTAGGATATAATTTGTCTAACATTTTCCAAATAAGAAAGTTGTGTGTGTGTGTTTTTCATAAGGCAGCAGGCAATAATTGCACTAGTGAATTAAAATAGCCATATTGGGAAACTGCTAAATGAACTATATATAATTACCATGGTCTGTCATCGTCACCAAAGGATGCTGTGGTGGTCACCTGGGGAAAACATTACACAGAAAAATGATAATAACAAATATAGTCCACTTGTTTAATTTAGATCCAATGATGTATCACCTTTTAGGAATCCTATGACACTTTTGTCAGTATAATCAACAATGATTATTATTAAAACGATCACCATAATGAACGAATTAGTGTGATCTGAATCATTTTTAATTAGTCGAAGCTGTCGTTACTACTTCCAATTCGTTAAATACACAAATCAAGTATTGATGATCTACTTGTAGATGTGGTTACCTGATTTTATCATGCATTCCATATAATAAGTATTCGCTATGCGCCCGGTGGGTTTGACTCCTTATCACACATTTGAGTGTGAATACAGTGCCCCCCTCTTAAACGACCACCTTGAACAACGACCACCTGCCATATATGGCCAGAATTCCAATGCAGCAACATATTTTAACTACAAATTATCTCTCACCAACGACCACCCGTCTAAAGCAACCAGCGACCACCCTTTTCCCCCTTTATGCTACCATTGTTTGTCAGTTTTTACCGGGATTTTTTCAAATCAGTTTTTACTGTGTTTTAACACACAAAAGTACAATGTTATCTACCCCGGACCACTCAGGATCATGTAGGTCTTCTTCAAGCCTATTCAGCACCGCTGGGTATGTTTTCAACAAGACAGTGTTTACACATTTACATACACATTATTTTCAAACACATTTTCTGATTGCACAATGTGTACACGTAGAATAGGGTGAATATAGACGTAGAAAAAGATTAAACAAATATTTGCAAACATATATTCTGACTACATCTCGCCATGTTCTGTCAATTAGGCTACCAGTACACGTAGATCTGACCCTAACCCTAACCCTCTCACAAGCGACCACCTCCCTTATGTGACCACATTCTCTTTGCACAGGGGTGGCCATTTAAGAGGCGTCACCAACTTTGAAAGAACTATTTTGGAATTAGCTATGTGAGTAGATAGAGCTATGTGCCCACAAAATAAGATGTATACTAAGCTAACTTTAATTTACAAAGTTCCAAATTTATCCTTGCAGATTTTCAATTCAGCTCGATTTTGAGGGGATTTTTTATATTATTTTGTCAAATATGACTTTGAAAAGTGACTGGAAATCCCCTTTCATATAAGATAAACGATACAAACGTGATCTCAAGCCCCGCACTATACTTACAATAGGAGAGGAGGCGGACACATTTGCTGTGGGATTAGCAGCAGCTAGCGAGTTCCCCTCATGGTCGCTAGGTAGCGTGACAGTGTCATCTGAATCCGAGTTGCATTCAGTGTGAGCCTCGTTCTGAAAACCGGAAGTAAGGGCATTAACAACTACATTAAAGTGAAATAAATATACCACTTTACTTCCAATAGACTACATCACGGTTCCAGCGGCGCGTTGCATTGTGGGAAGGGTCAGAGCAAAACAGCCCCCCCCCAAAAGCACATGGCACATATGCTAATACACTGGGTGGAGCTATGAAATGTGCTAGTTTCAGCTCATCTCAGCTCTTGTTTGAAACATAGAATACTAACTAAAGAAATATATATAATAAATTAAGATATTAATCTTTTATCCAGCATTGCATTTACATCAATATAATCAGCACACCTTATGCCATGTGCATTTAGATTTAGAAAGATCTAGGCACTCAGACTAGTGTTAGAGCCATAGCCAGAGTACTCAATGCATTGTCAATGGCAGTGAGCAATCTCCATACAGAAAAAGTAAAATATTGATAAAACCACACCACCTAGAGACAAACCGCTTGGAACACATATAGAAAACATGTTTAACAAAACGATTATACTAAATTTATAAGGTTAGGGCTTTGGATTTCTATTAATTTGGAATAAAAGTGACATTTTTCAATGCGCGTATTGGCAAACTCAATGGCCGTACGCCTTTGCTTTGCTCCCAAGGCCGTTTTCAGCGCATGCGCAGTCGGAACCATGATGTAGTCTATTTGCTTCTGTGTGCCATAACCATTCACGCCGCCTGTAGGTAGTTAAACTCACTATTCAGTTGTGCTGCTTCATCCCAATTAGAACCGAAAAGAATGTGTTTACCTGATTGATATTAACAGTTTTATTAAAGCTTCATAGTCTGAAAGCATCAGATTTGCAAAACCAAAACAATAATCAAGCTATATTCATTTTCATCACTGCTCGTTGAGAGTAGTGTTATGGAGCTGATACAAACAAATGTGATACTCTGTCTAGGTCAGGATTTGAACCTACATTTTTGCCTTTCCACTAAATATGCTGCCATATCTTCAACCATCGTAACCGCACACAACTGTGTATGTGGCATTTCAACATAGCTGAGTGCAGTATTACATTCATCTCCCTGTAATTGTGTCCTTCGTAGAACTTGGGTTATTCTCCAAAACTGGGCACCACATATTTGGTCTCCACATTACAATGCTGATAATTAAATCTTTCTTTTATTGATAGCAAGTCAAATAATTATTGTAACCTCTGTATATTAGGTATGTTAGCAGTTCTATGTGTATTGAAAAGATATCAAAATTATACTTGTATGATTTTGTGCTATTGAAAATGTGAAAATTTACACCTTGACACCATGCATTTAGCCAAACGTTTTCTCAACTTTCTTGCAACTGTTTTCTTGTAAGACACAAGAAGTCAATCAAATCTTCTTTGACTTTATTGTGTATGTTAAAATCATCTTCTGGATGTCTCTTTGATTTTCATGTTACACGGGTGATATTAAAGTATATATATAATATCTAAATCAAAAAGTGAAATAATTTTTTTTCAACTCTGACATATATGCACAGCATGCCAACCTTTGTAGAAATCTGGATTCTGTTATTATTTGGAATGTCTTTGCTATTGTTTGGAAGGTTTTCACTTTTGGTTTCCATGTCACACTTTAGTGCCCAGTTTTAGAGAACGACCCACTTACGATTACCTATATCCAGGTTGTGTTCTTCCATTACATGTACAGCGCAGGTTCAACACAACGCGGAGCTCGGCATGCACAGATTCTTGATCACAATATCATGTGGATTAGGGCGTTAGGGACATGATTGGGATAGTCTACATAGAGAGTCACATTTGTGGTATTCTGGAGCAAGCGTCCTAAATATGAGACAATCTAGGCTCTATGGTAGAACCAACTTAACCACGCCTACTTATGTATATCGAAGTTCAACTGAAGTTTTCTGGTGTTTTTTTTTGGCAACCTGGTTGGGGGGGTGGAGAGGGGAGAATGATTTGTTTGTTGGAGTTTTACGTCCTGGCAACATCTAAAATCATATCGGGACGGGGGGGGGGGGGGATGAGGGGTGCCCACTTACTACAGTAATTTATGAAATAATGAACCTACTTCTAAATCGTCAATGCTCTCATCACCTCTCGTGCTGTCACTGACCACCGACACCTCCTCGATGGTCGAGAGGCTTGTCTCAAACTGCATCGATAAGGGAAGTCGTCCATTCGGGGCGAGCGCGAGCAGCTCCTCCGGGCTGAATATGTCGTCCACATACTGCTCGCCCTCGTCGGCTCCGCCCACCTCATCGTCCAGATAGTGAGCCGAACCCAGCATCAGATCCTCGCCGTCCAATTCAGGCCCCAGGTCCAGCCCCGAGAGGTCAGAGTCGTCCTCCGTGTCGCCATCCGCTGTGCTGGCGCTCTGACCTGACGATGACGTCATCGACTGGTCACGTGATGCGGATGCGGATGCGTCACGCGCTGAAGGTTGGTCATGCGCTGAAGATTGGTCACGTGGTGAAGGTTGATCACGCGATGATGCTTGGTCACACAATGACGGTTGGTCATGTGGTGAAGAAGAAGAGGAAGAAGAGTCACGTGACATGGAAGAGTCACGTGACGTGGCTCTCTCGCGTGACGTTCGAATATTCGTGGCGGTGAGTTTGGGTTTGGTGGGAACGGGTGGGGGCGGCTGGGGAGGGGGCGGGATCGTTGGCTCACTGATGGCCTCCTCTGAATAGTCAGTCCCCTTAGTTCCCGCCATGACCACATCACGTGACTTAGCACCCGCAACCTGCGACGCTGGACCACCGTTTGTGGCGCCATCTTTGAAGCGTGAGACTAACTCAGCAGGTATGGCTTGTCGATGGTGGTTTGAGCTTTCGTCCATCTGCTTTTCCTGCCCGCGTGACGTGGCAGTCGCCGACTGGCCTTCGTTGCCATGACTACCCCGGTGCCCGATCCCCTCCTCGTAGCTGAACTTGCGCGGGTCCCCTTTCGACCGGTCTCCAGGCCCAGCCTGCATGCTGGGCGTGCCAGACAGGAAGGATGAATGTCCGTAGAGTCGTGCTGGCTCCTGACTCGTGATGGGTTCGAGTAGTCTGAACGATGCGGGCACCATGGCGGATCGCTTTCTCTCTGGCCGGTTAGTCACCCGGTTAAATGCGGAAAACTCCGACAGCTGCAGGCCGGGCGATGGGGACTCGGCGCTGCTGAGCGGTGAGTTCCGCGGGGAGGCAGTCTGGCCTGAATAGAACAGCGCGTTTGTGGGGCCTTTCGAGTAGCGAGACGCCAGCTTGGCCACTGACCCGCTTAATGCAGGGTCCTGTTCATAGAAAACCCGGCTCTTCAGGAAGGACTCGACCACGTTGTTCTTCACCCCCGGAGACGGACCATGCGAAACGCTGCAGATTTCAGACTCCTCATTTGACGTCACCAAACCACCACCATCTTTCGGTGACTGCCTGGATCCCGCGCAGCTACCACCAACTAAATGATCAGTTAGACCTAACTCGGACACCAGTTTTACATTTAGGGAGTCGCCGGAACCGGATTCGATGCGGTTAAACCCGCCAGCGGACGACGGGGCGCCCTGGGACGAATTGTCTCTTAGGGGGGCGGGGTTTGCCGTGGCCCGGGTGTAGCCTTTGGGGGCGCTTGGAATCGGAGGCGAGAGTTCAGAGTGGGCCCATGGCGAGAGTTTCCGCAGTGGGTCAGTGTGCTCTCGTTGAATGCTGGACGACGGTGCTGAACATCCCATTGCCGGTGCTGCCACCTCGTGAGACGAAGCGGCAACAATGGAAGGCGGCACCATCTGTCGAGAAGAGTGGTCGTTTGTTCTGTAGATAACCAGACGCTGGACCGCATCTATGAACAATTTCCTGTCGTAGAAACAGAAATGTTATCGAAAGTGTCGTATGATATATTCGATAGAGGTGTGTTTAGATGTTTAAAAAAAAACTATTTTCGAAGGTAACATGGTCAACGCTATTATTAAAAACAGCCACCAAATGGCGCTGAACGAATTGTATTGCATCTCTTACTATCCATCATGTTGTTACATATTCAAATAAATTTAACTTTAATGCGCAGTAATGCATCCAACAACAAGCAGAAATGCAGTCCTTTAAATTGGCTAATCCTACAGGCTCAATTGAGGCAGTGGAATTTTGATAACACTGTATAAATACAATTAATAGAACAAAATTTGGAACTGGGAAAATAATAAACACATCAATAATGTTATCAATTGCTCCCCTCCACACACAGAAGCCTTGTTCACACAGAACAACTTTAGGCCAAACTAGAGGAGGCGAAGTAGATGAGGCGAACTAGTGTCGTGTCCACACATGGAGCTGTTTAAGGCGGAAATCGATGTCTGCGCATGAGCAAGAACCCCCATCTGTATCTGGCGAGCGCTGCTATTTGTTTAGTTTTCACTAGTCGATTCGACGCCGATGTAGCTGCTATGTTAATATCGATTGGAATTTAAGATTAATTTAATTAAATTTAATTATTTGAGTCTGTAATTCTGTTAAATATGATCGCATTCACTAGATTTCGGCGTAATCGGGCCCTAACACTGCCGGGCACCAGCGATTAGTTACTGCTCCCCCTGTTGCCGGCACGCACTACTATTTGATACTATCACCGCCCGGGAACCAGCTGAATCGCTTCATCTATACTACCTCGCGAGGTGGTTTACTTTAAGCGAACTAGATGAGGCGACTCAGGTTTAATTCGCCTCAGAGTAGTGTCCACACGACCAATTTGAGGCGAACTATAGGAGGCGAACTAGTTGAGGCAACTTAACGGACCAGTGTGAACGGGGCTAGAATGTCAGGCAACATATGCAACATGCGGATGCGGAGACCTGCAGAGATCTGCTGTGGAACACTTGGCTAAACCCGACACGTCAGACATCAGTGACCACACTCTACCTAATTAGTTTCTTGGACTGCTCGTCAATGTCTTCCTGCTCCACCAGGGAGCGCGGCACGTGCATAACGCCCTCCCACCGCCTCTGCACGTCCTTGACCTTGACCAGGTGCTGCCGCGCCCTCTGGTGGCTGACGGCGGCGTCCAGTTCCTCGAGTCGCCGCTGCAGCTCGGTGGCGCGCTCCATGCTGACGCGCAGATCGTCCTTCCTGCGGAGAGAGAGAATCGAGGACACACTCGGATAGGGCACATACCAAGCAAAGGAGACTGGAGGTTTAATCACACAACTACATCCAACCGAGACAGTACTGTGTACAATACTAGTGTAATAGTATGTACTGGCCTCTCAGGGAGGAGCCACATAGACATAGGCGTGGATAGGGTAATTGCGTCAGGGAGCCTAGGTAGTGAATGGTTAACATGCTAGCCCAGGAATGGCAAGAGGTGTGCGTTTAAATCCTGCTCCAGGCACATTATTTCCCATTTTCATCACACACACCACAAGTTGGCATCCGTCATGGCATGACCTTAGATGTTGATAGGAGAGGCAGCGCAAGTCATGGAAGGACAATTTTTCTGAACGTGATTACCCGTTGGCTGTGAATCTGAGTGAATGATGTTGCTAGTTTAAGTAGTCCACGCCAGGGGAGGCAAAGGGCATGCATGTTCATTTTAGCCACCGAATTTCAGATAATATTTATAGCATTTTTCTTGTCAAAAGTAAAATTGCTAAGGCCACCCCGCCTAAAAGTAAAAAGGCACCCATATAGGCCCAAAGGTTTCATTTTCAATATACGTAGCACTTACTCTGGTTAATAAGCCAGACATTTGGTTATTCAAGAGAAAGTGTTGTCAACAGAAATTACCCCACTCCCCCCAAATAGAAAAAGATTTGTTTAAACAACGACAAACAATGAGCGGCATACCAGTTTCATAATAGCTCACAATAATTCACTTGCTATTTTGATTTTGACAGTATCCAACATATTTTGAGGTCCTGTAATTTTAATTCCAACTTCTCTTTTGTGTGGTTAATTAATGTTATTCATAGTAACGTCATTTCCTAGT
The DNA here is from genome assembly GCA_030323885.1 of Branchipolynoe longqiensis. NCBI lineage: Eukaryota > Metazoa > Annelida > Polychaeta > Phyllodocida > Polynoidae > Branchipolynoe > Branchipolynoe longqiensis. The sequence goes on along the minus strand of CM059187.1, from coordinate 42,612,596 downwards.
GTAGTAAAACTGGTGTTCCGGTTGTGAGTGATCATTTGCACTATCTCTTTGTTTTTTAAGGAGTAATTATAATATCATAACACTCAGTAAAAGGATATAAGTTGCAGTATTTAGAAGTACAATTCTTCATCAATGTTGTAAAAATTGTTGTCATAGGCAAAATATAGTACTTAACTCATCCATGGTCTTTATACATTATATTTATGTGAAATTCAAATGATTTCCAGGACCATTGATCAATTTTCCAAGACCATTCAGAGTATTTCTGAATGGCTTTAAATTAGTTTTTCTCAAATTATTAACCTTTTTCTAAGATTATCTGAGCCATGTACTCTGTAAATACAAATTATATAAATATTAATAGTATTACAAAAACCCATTAAAAACCCGAACTAAAATACACGATTATATTAATTAAAGTTGCATAGTCTGATGGTTTGGAGGTTCTGTCATTATCACTGATAAATAGACTATGTTGGTCATTATAATCTACCTCATTTTTATTTGAAGCCTAGGGAGCCTAGGTAGTGAATGGTTAGCATGCTAGCCCAGGAATGGCAAGAGGTGTGGGTTTAAATCCTGCTCCAGGCACAGTATTTCCCATTTTCATCACACACACCACAAGTCGGTATCCGTCATGGCATGACCTTAGATGTTGATAGGAGAGGCAGCGTAAGTCACGGAAGGACATTTTTGTCTGAACGTGATTACCCGTTGAGTAATCACGTTCAGGCGCCACGTAAAGACCATGTTCATGAAAAGTGAGATAACCAATGGAGACAGCACTTCTTAGTCCCTAATAGCCAATGAGCAAATCAAATTTGTTTCAAAACCTGGTAAGTCCTACGTTAAATCGGACCTAAAATAGGTTGCAAAACCTTGTAAGCGCCATTTGAGTTTGTCTGCAGAACCACGTACGTTGTAGAGGGCCAATCACCAGCGCACATCAGATCACATGATGCACAAAATGGTGCTGCCCAGAATCACTAATTTTGCGCGCTGATTTTGCTAGATTCCTTCGGTGTATGGCTGTTTTGTCTACGTTAATTATGGAAACCTATGATGCAATTGATGAAAACGTGATGTTATCACCATCGGGAAAGCGTAAACGACGTCAGCCACAAAATTCCACGCGTTCTAAAGCCAAAGCAGCTCGGTACAGTGGAGAAGGTTTGATTCCTCATGTCAAATGCACACATAACAATACTGTGTGCACTGCCCAAACTCTGACTGAAAATGATTTACAATACATAAAAGGGCAACTCTATGTGACCACAGATAAAGTTAAGCAATATGCAATCCTTGTGTCTCACATGGATATAAGCCAGGTCCATCGCCGGAGGACAAGAGTAGAAAATGAGGAAAGGGCACAAAACAGAGGTGTGTCAATCAAGTACAGCATTGTGAAGGAAGATAAAACGAAGATTTCAGTATGCCAGGCATCATTTCTCAGCATTTTGTGTAAGTATGGTCACCATAAGCATTATTATAGGAAGTCATAGATCATTGTAGCCTAATGTCATTTTGATGGTGGGGGTGGGGTAATCAAAACAATTAGCTAGATTTAATCTATATAATTGTTTTGATTTAGAAAATTTGATGTTTTCATCGGACTATGCAACTTTAATTAACGTCATTATCACATGAGTTCCAGTTTCTAACACAGGGTGGCAGCACTACTGGCCGTCGTGACGGTGACTGACCCTGGGCTGGGCAGGTGGCGGCCGTCCCCGGGGGTCATGTTTGACCGCAGTTCACAGGTGAGTTCGTACAGGTGGTTTAGCTGCGCCGCCATGTCTCCAACCAGGTCCATTGCGTCATCCAGCGTCTGCTGGAGTCGATACGTCACGTCTACGTCATCTGACGTCTGCCGGGCAATCACCCCACTTAGCGTCAGGGCCTGGAGCAAGCAGACACAGACACAGAGTTAATCATTAGAATGCATGGTGATGCACACAAAAATAGGTATCGTAGTTATTCTTTTGTTATTCTATTAATAATAGAATATTAATAATAGAATAACAAATCATGTATTTCGATTATAATAGTCCAGTCCTGAGGACAATGATGCTTTCTACAATAACAATAATTTGCATTACAATAATAATTTACATAATAATAATAATGTAAATTACAATAATAATAATTTACTTGATTGAATTTACTTTATTATTTATTAATAATATAAAGTAAATTTAATAGAGTAAATTTAATGAGGCAAATTTAATCAGAAAAATAATAAAGTAAATTTAATCAAGGAAATTTGATATAATAAAGTAAATTTAATCAAATAAATGTAATAGACAACCTTCACTAGTAGGGGCCATGCTAAGGTGCTGTCCAATAAAACCATAATATGACATATTTACAACTTGGCTAAAAAGGCTGAAGAATGGGGACATTTTATATAACTGGAAAAAAAACCACTTCATAAATAGGAGAGGCAAGTATGCAGTCATGTCTTCCATTCATTTAAATTTCACAAATAGGGATATTTTTGTCTACGGAACTATATTCTAACTACTCCCTGCTGTACGAGTCTAATTCAGCCGAACAGAAGGTATCCCGGTATCAAAGTGAGTAATGATATCACGAATGACTCATTAACATAGTCAAAGTAGACACATGTTTACATGTATTGTCTCTCTAAGCTTAAATAAAAGTGTAAAACAAAGCGATAATTTAAAACAGCTTACACCAGGCTTCAGATTAGTTGCTGGCGTTTTGTATGTAGACACAACACAGTTTCAGACACAACATTATTCATGTTATTATTCCAGGGACAACGAAAGGCAGATATGCAGGTTTTATGAGACATTCTCTGACTGGCACATTGCCAAAAAGTCCCTCTGTTTACGACACTAAAATTGCTTATTTCAGGTAGAATATTATGGCAAGTGATAGGAGTGCACATCTGTATGTGGGAAGTCTGAACCATAAATTATTATGTACCATAATGTGTGTGTACATGCAAAACACCAGCAACTAATCTGAAGCCTTGTGTAAGCCGTTTTAAATTACCGCTTTGTTCTACACTTTTATTTAAGCTTAGAGAGACAGTATAATGATATTGTTAATAATTAATTAGTGTCCTCTAGCGTATTCACATTCCATTTTCATATACGACTACCAATACTGCTCACTCCATTTCCAACTTCTCTTAGGATTAAATATCAAGAACATGAAATGTGTCTTAAAGTTATATAATTCGAAAGAGATTAGTCCCCTCTAGTGTATCCTCATTCCATTTTAATTCATAACTATTAATAGACTAAAGTATCCTGACGTCTATTTATATCTACATACATCACGGTGATGCATAAACCAAGTGGAAATATACCTCAGTGGTGAAAACCGAGACAGCGTCGATGCGCGTTTGTAGCCAATCAGCGTGCGCGGTCTGGGTCACGTGTTGGTTGGCCAGCATTGCGCAGGTCTCGACGACCATAAGGTAGCCGGCGCATGCGCGGTGGCTACTGAAGTCTGCATAGTAACAGGGGGTGTGGTGGTACTGGTTGGGAGCGCAGACATCCAGACCGTACTCTACTAGACTCTGAGGTAAGAAGCGGGAGGAGGTTACAGTTGCATAGTCCGATGGTATTGAGTTTCTGATATGTTTCCGTATAAATATATTAAGTTGATTGTTATAATTAACTTTTCTTTTGATTGAAATAACTTTTATTTTAAATGGCTAAGTTTTGAGATATTTGAAGTGGGAACATGTCAAATTAGTTTTGGCAAGCACGCCAAAACTCAGACATCATAGGCTTCAGCAGTAACAGGTTCTATCAAACTGTTGTAGTATTCCCTTCTATATGGCAAGAGATGCTTTGCTTAATAAGTGCATCAGCATCTAAGTTGGCTATGTAGTATTAATTGGATGGGTACGAGGTATTACAAATATTGCCTATGAACAAAAATACAAACGAAAACCAAAATAAAAGAATTGAGAAACCCCCGAGATTACACCACAAAAATGTTTGCAGAAATTATTGATCAAACAAATCGATTCACATAGATTATGACCACTACAGCACAGCAGCGAAAACAAGTGCATGCACTTAACCATCATGAGCAGAATAAACAATGGATCATTTAAAAATAAAAGACTTTCCAGCGACTGTACCTGGAGACACAGGAGGTGGCCATACTTGGCTGCCACGTGTGCAGGGGAGTTTCCGTTCTGGTCGGTCAGGTCCTGGAGCAGCAGCCCCGCCGCCTCCATCTTGGACAGCAGCAGTTGTAGACAGCCGTCCTGCACACGGGAAGTGGGCAGGCATTGCCCGAATATAGGTCATAATACAACCAAAGGCAGCGGCGTAGATACATGTCGCACAGTAAGCATGTGCAAACTATTTCTCTCAGCATCATAGTCCCCCCCCCCCCCATCCTACATCTTTTATAATATGCACTTTAAAAAAGAAAATCTGCTTATAATTCTTTGTATTTCCTTTAAGCACGTGCACACTATTTTGTTTTTTTAGCATTACCATACTGAATCTTTTATAATATGCGCATGTGCATTGTGTGCTAACAATTCTTTTTAATTTCTGGCTACGCCCCTGAAATGCCATATATGTAGGTATACATAACAAACTGGGTCGGTAGGCCAAGTAGGTTTCATTGGGGGTCGAAGCCGAAGGCTGAGGTCCATTTTGAATAATTTTGCTTACCCATAGGGACTATTAGTAAGACAGATAATGTGATAATGTGAGTATCGGGATAATGTGGTTATATGAGATATCGTGCCATGATGCTGGTGGCCTGGTCTCCCAGTGTGGCAGCACTATAAAGTCGCCATGAGTGCGTACTGCCACAAGTCGGTATCCGTCCTAATATGACCGTAGATGTTGCTAAGACGTAAACCAACAACACCAATACCCATAAAAATATTGGCTAATAGGTCGCTGGTGTCACAGGGAAGTTGAGTACGGACTTAATAACTTATAAGCAAAATCAAAATCCTTCAAATTTGCTGTATGTGATAGTAGAGCTGGAGCTACTTTCCAAGTCTATCTTATGTCACTGAGGGAAGTTCTCATTGATGGGAGTTCCGAATGCATCCGTCATTGCTGTTTGGATGTTCGATGGAAACATGCTATTCAATTTGGACCCCAAGGTCGCCTAGCCCCGGTGTAGTAAGTTCAAAACACTACCCCACAAAAACACTACGGTAGTGTTTTCAACCTAGGTTCAAAACAGTACGGTACTGTTTTCAACCTAGTTGAAGGTAGGTTCAAAATACTACTGTGGCCACGCTCAAAACACTATCTTTAAGTTCAAAACACTACCGTTAAGTTCAAAACGCTACTAACAGCGTATACTACTATTACTAATATGTGGTGCAGATGCGCAGCCCTATCAGCGTATTCTACTAATATGTGAGATCAGACGGGATGGCCGAATGAGTTGAGCATCCGTCTTGTCACTTCCTAGCAAGGTGCTTGGCATTATTAGGATAGGATAAGGACTGCTTCGCTCAGTGTCAGGATAATGTGACTGAGTGGGATATCAGGTCATGGTGCTGGCGGCCTGATCTCCCAGTGGGACAGCACTATAAAATCGCCATGAGTGTGCACTGTCTCAAGTCAGTACCCATCCTGATATGACCTTAGATGTTGCTAGGAGATAAAACAACAACAAAAAACTACTATGTGGTGCAGATGCGGCAGCGCTATAAGCGTATTCTACTAAAGCTAAGATTCCATATATGCGGTCTGTGGAATGCGAATGTGGCCTAGATATCGATGCGATTTTCGGTCTTTCTTTCCACAAATTTGTGAAGGAAAGTCAAAGTTCCTGCTTGTTCTATGGAAAACGAAACAGCATTCGCATATGCACCGATCGGTCCATGTAGCGATCCACTTTCCACATTCGCATTCGCATTTGCATTCATATTCGCGTTCGGACATGGAAGCACCACTGTATATTTATATGCTTTCCCATTTTTTATCGCATTCGCATACCGCATACCACATACCACATATATGGAATTTTAGCCTAAAGCTAAGATTCCATATACGTGGTACGTGGTATGCAGTATGCAGTAAGTGAATGCAAATGCAAATGTGAATGCAAATGCGATATGCGGCAAATGCATTGACCCATGGACCGACTGGTGCGAATGCGAATGCTGCTGCATTTGCCATAGAAAACCAACAGTAACTTTGACTTTCCTTCACAAATTTGGAGCAAAAAAACACAAAAATGATATGGGTAGCCATGCTGCATACAGCATTCGCATGCCGCATACCATGTATATATATGGAATCTTAGCTTAATATGTGCTTCAAATGCCGAGTACAGTCAGCGTATACCAATATGTAGGGCATACAAGTAGGTTACATTGTGCGGCACTAAAGCCCCCACTGCCGTGTCATGATAGCGTTTTCAACTTGGATAGTCTTTTGAACGTACATATGGGTAGTGTTTTGAACTTGACGGTAGTGTTTTGAACTTAAATTCAAAACACTACCGTGGTGTTTTGAATGCGGTAGTGTTTAAACGTCCTACACCGGGCCTCCAATTGGTTGTTTGGTTGTTTGGAGTGTTATGTCATGGCAATATCTAATGTCATATCAGGATGGGTACCGACTTGTGACAGTGCGCACTCATGGTGACTTTATAGTGTGGTCCCACTGAGAAACCAGGCCACCAGCACCATGACCTGATATCCCAGTCAGTCACATTATCCTGACACTGAGCCAGCCAGTCCTAGCCCTATCCTAATAATGCCGAACGCCTGGCTAGGGAGCGACAAGCATCAATTCTTAAGTCATTTGTTTGACTCGACTAGGGTTCGAACCCATGGGTTCTACCAAAACGGGAGACTGACGCTCAACTCATTCGGTCATTTTCTACCCCGTCTGGTGGAGCCTCCAGTTGTCTTGGTCCGACATCGGATACCTTCTACATACCTGTCCGAATTTGGCGGCGTGGTGTAGCAGACAGCGACGTCTGGAGTGTGATGGAGACAACTCAGAGTGAAGGTTCATATTGTCCAACAACCAGTCCACCACCTCGATCTTCCCGTGCTGCGAGAGAGACGCACGCTGTGGTCACTACGAAGTCACACACCATCACCATAACATTTATGTTTCTTTGGGTGCCAACAATTGCAACATGCATTTAAAGTCCGATGGTTTTGAATTTATGTCATTTTCTGAGATAAATATATTAGCCTGATCGTTATAAGCTACCTTACTTTAGTTTTTGTTCAACTTTAATTTAAATGGGTAACTTTTGAGATATTTGAAGTGCAAACATACAGAAATTAATGTTGGCAAGCATGCCAAAACTCTGAAACCATAAGCTTTTGCAGTAACATTCTCTTAAATTGACTCGGTATTCCTTCATATGTGACAACAAATGCTTAATAAGTGCATGAGTACCGTAGTTAGATTTCTAGGATCAAATATCGATACCTATTTTGGTTTTTGAAAATATGAAGCTTTCATCGGACTATGCAGCTTTAAATAATGATATAAATGACGACTTTAAAATAATTTATCATGCCACAAACTATATGTATGATTATATTGATAAATATAGTAAGATGGATATATACAAGTCTACATTTTCACAATGATTGCGAGCTATGTTGCACAAGCCTAAGCATAAGCACATTGAAGTATTTACCCTTTGATTGCACAAACATTGATGCATGTCATTACTTGTGATGGAACTTTATTCTTTATTGGCATATATATTGAGTGATATGTAGTTTGAATTGTCGATAGGTTATATGTGGATTGTTGAATGGTGGGTTGTTGAATGGTGGATTGTTGAATGGTGGGTTGTTGAATGGTGGGTTGTTGAATGGTGGATTGTTGAATGGTGGATTGTTGAATGGTGGATTGTTGAATGGTGGGTTGTTGAATGGTGGGTTGTTGAATGCTGGATTGTTGAATGGTGGATTGTTGAATGGTGGATTGTTGAATGGTGGCTTGCTGAATGGCGAATTGTTGAATTGCAGATTGTTGAATTGCAGGTTGCTGAATTGCAGATTGTTGAATGGTGGCTTGCTGAATGGTGGATTGCTGAATATTGGGTTGTTAAATGGCTGATTGCTGAATTGATTACTGAATTTTGGATTATTAAATGATGGATTATTATTGAGCTATACACGATTGAAGTGCGGGTTGTGTGCTATTGAAGGACGGATTACGGACCGACTGGCTAGTAACCGTACCCTGTCAATACCCTACCTTTATCGCCATGGCCGTCGGTGTGAGGCGCGCCTTATTTTCTGTCGCCACCAGTAGGGGGCAGTGCGTACAGACATACTCTATGCACTGCAGGTGTCCGGCTGATGCGCATGCGTGCAGGACTGTGTTTCCCGCTGTGTCCCTCAACTTGTCCAGCGAGTCCAAGGAGAGGTGAGCGATCGACTCTTTCTGCAAGTTTGTTTGTTTGTTGTTGGTTCACGTCCTAACAACATCTAAGGTCATATCAGGAAGGGTACCGACTGGTGACAGTACACACTTAATGCGATTTTATAGTGCTGCCCCACTCGGAAATCAGGCCGCCGGCACCATGACCCGATATCCCACTCAGTCACATTATCCTGACACTGAGCTAACCAGTCTTTCTGCAAGTAGGATACATGCAGTGAGGATGATTCCGATAACGTTGGTTTGAATGATGTCGCGCCGTGTAATATGTAGGCTATGTCAAATGAGTATATTCCTACATGTGCTTAATTTAATTTAATTAGAATTGATTACCATTATTCCTTTCCCACTCTTCCGTAAGCATGATCATTGAAATGATGTTGTAGATGATAGTGATGGTAATACAATTATTGGTAAATTTAAATTAATCAGACGGTTGGTTGGTTGTTGGAATTGTACATCCTGGCAATATCTAAGGTCATATGAGGATGGGTAACGACTTGTGACAGTGTGCCCTCATGGTTACTTTATAGTGCTGTCCCACTGGGTGACCAGACCGCCAGCACCATGACCTGATATCCCACTCAGTCACACTATCCAGACACTGAGCTAACCAGTCCTTGCCATATCCTAATGATGCCAAGCAAGTAACAAGTATCAATTTTTAAGTCATTAGTTTGACTCGACCAGGAATCGAATTCCCAACCTTCCAGGCTCTACCGATTCGGCCACCTCGACCTGTACTTAGGATGTTGATGATGAAGATAGTAATGATAATAAAAAAAAACAGAATGGCCGAATTAGTGGAGCATCCATTTCCTATTTGGCACGTTGTGGGATTCGAAACCTGGGTTTTAATCACGGCCAAGACAAGCCACTCACTTACTGAATGATAACTATTGCTACCTGGCCTGGTACTTGGCATTACTCGCATAGCACAATGAGTAGTGGACTGAGGAAGACGAATAAATGCCCCCTGCTTAATCGGAAAATGTAACAAAACATAAATAAAATAAAAATTGTCGATACCTTGTCGAGACTTACCAGAAGATTGATGTCTCCGGTGACGGCCGCCAGGAGGCCGGGCGGAAGGTGCTCCCCGCCGCCGACGAGAGGAGGCGCCACTTCCGGCGGCGTGGCCTCTGGTACCCGGCAGGAGACGATCTCGACCACGTTCACCGCAGCACCCTCAGCGCCCATCGCCGTGACGGCGCTGTCCTGGTGAAGACTGGCCGGGACTAGCGGCGGCCGACCGTCCCGGGGCTGGCTGGAGTTGCCCAGTCTGGCGCCAGGGGAGAGCCCGGAGATGTAGCTGCGGGCGTCCGATTCAGCCAGCGACAACGCCGCCCCGCCGACCCCGGATGACGACATTCCCTCACCACCACCACCACCACCACTGACAGCGCCACCGGAACTGGAACCGGAACCAAAATCGAAACCGGAAATGCCCTTATCGGCAGTGTCTAATGTCGGAGAGCCCTGCAGGATGTCCAGACGGTCGAGGCCTCCCCCGGCTGAGGCCAGCAGCGCATTCAGCACCTGGTGGTCACGTGGTGAATTAGAATCAGCGCCACCACCACCACCAGCAGTGGCGCCCTCACGCGGCCGTGGCGCTGGAACCGCTTCCTGTTTGCTCGCCGGCATCGCCGCCGCCTTTGTCGTAGCTGTCATCTGCTTGCTGCTGTGGCTCCCAGCATTCCGCTTGGCACGCCCCATCAGATCCAACACCGGGAATTTGAACTTCCGGCTCTTCTTTGGCAGGCTGCCTCGTGGGTCGGCCTGCGCATGCCCGCTCCCTGCGGCGTCCCTCCCCTCCTCCTCCCGGCGACGCGCAGCCACTCCGGCCTTCCCGGCGTCGGCCCCGTTCGTAGTCCTACCTCCTTTGCCGACCTTCACCTTGGGCCGCCCGAAGAAGCTGGTCACTGTCTTCGGGTGCCGGGCCTCGACGTCGCCGTCGGCCGGCGGCTTCCCGACGTTCTCCCTGCCAGAGCTTGTTCCCGACGCCTCCGTGGAGAAACTCACCCGCTTGGTGGGCGTCCCCGGCGCCGCCGCTGTCTTTTTGGCGGGAAACGCGTCCTCCCCGATGCTGTTATAGGTCGGGCTGACGCTGGTTGCCGGCCGGTGTGAAACACCCGCACCGCCGTCGTCATGGCGACGGTGTTTGGCGGTAGCGCGGCGTGCCGACGACCGTGGCGGCGCCTGACGGGCCGGGGCGGTGACGGAGGAGCGGTGTGCGGAGCTAGACGACTGGTCCTGCAGGCTTTTCCGCGTCAACAAGTCTAAGATTTAAAATAAATAATATCCATCACACACAAAAACACATGAAAACGTTGTCATATTAAAGTTGCCTAGTCCGATGGTTTTCAGTTTTCCTCATTTTCCGAGGTAAGCATCGCTATAATCTATGTTATTTTAGTTTGAAGTCACTTTTATTATAAATGGCTAACCTTTGAGATATTTGAAGGGCAAACCTATCAAATTAGTTTTGGCACATGTGCCAACACTCTGACACCATAGACTTCATCAGTAACACGTTCTATTAAATTGATGTAGTAGGTCCTTTTATGTGGCAACAAATGCTTATTAAGTGTATCAGTATCAAATCTAGGTAATTGATTTTGTTGTTGAAAATTTGATACTTTCATCGGGCTCTGCAGCTTTATGTTCAGTTTCATTCACTTATTTGTTTATTAGGGCTTTTACGTATATGGATCAGGCAAGGTTTGTTTGCTTGTTGAGCATGGCCGGAAGACCAGTGCCTCGGTGTTGAAAAAAATACTGTATTCAGATGAATAAAAACGTTTACCAAAAGAAAAATAACTGAAGTTCAGCATGGCCGGAAGACCAGTGCCTAGGTGCTGAAAAAAATACTGTATTCAGATGAATAAAAAATGCTTACCCAAAAAAAACAATGTCAATTGGGAAGTGTCGGACAATTAAATGTTTTAAATATCTGGGGACCAGCCACATGGTACGCACCGAACAGCGCCTCCGGGTTCTGTTCCAGGGGCACGTCGCTGAAGTACTTCCCGGGGTCCTCGTCCGGGATGTAGTTCTCAAAGTCGTACTGCTCCAGGCCAAACTGCCGGAGATACTCCTGTTAACGGAGGAAGGTGAACATTAGCAGCCAACCACCATGTCGCTGCATGCAACATTAGTTCTTGCCACTGCCAAGAGGGGGCAGTAGTCAGTAGATAGTCTATGTTATTTCTACGACACTGTAGCGCGTTCCAGTGACAGCATAACCAGTGTCTCCGTTTTTTAAGTCGAAGCCATGAAACCAGTCAACTTTCATATGGGTTAAATCGACTGTTTCTTTTATGGAACACATTGACATATCAATAAATATATAACTAATAATAAAAAATCCTCCAGTGTGACTGACACTGGTCTACATCCGGTGGAGGCGAGGAGAAGGTGGAACCACCGGTTCAGTGTCAGTCTTACGGAGTATAACAATAATAATAATAATCAATCCTTATGCATAATTCGTTATACATCACATATACAGTGCAACCGAAATTGTATGTACCCCAACATAACGCTAATTCAGATATAACGTGAGTAGTCATTAGACCTGGAATTCTTCAATTGTAACATTTAACCCCGATTTAGCGTGACCACCTTTTTCGTGATGACAGTGGACCCCAACGGTCAGGTTATAAAAGGTTCACACTGTATGTGTATATGTGTGTGTTTGTGTATGTTCACCACGTACATTAAGGTTGCATAGTCCGATAAAGCATCAATTTCTTTAAACCAAAACAATTATCTAGAATTATTGATTCTACATATCTGGCTTAGATACTGATGCACTTATTAATCATATGTTGCCAAATAAAAAGGGAATACCAAGGCAATTTAATATATAACCTGTTACTGCTGAAACCTATAGTGTCAGAGTTTTGGCATGCTTACCAAAACTAATTTTACCTGCATGCACTTCAAATATATCAAAACTTAGCCATTCAAAATAAAATATACTTCAAACTAAAGTAAGGTAGATAAGAACAATTAAATTAATAATTTAAAAAAACGTTCAATGCCAGAAATTCAAAACCATCAGACTCTGCAACTTTAAACTTGTCAATCATCACGGTACTCTCAGCGCGGGAGGAATCATCAATCTGGCAGCTCCCATTTGAAGAAATACACACTGAATTATTCAGACACTGAATTATCCAGCGCCCCCAGATGGGTCTGAGGCCTGCAGGCTAGTTGGTTGGTTGTTGGAATTTTACGTCCTGGCAACATCTAAGGTCATATCAGGATGGGGACCGACTTGTGACAGTGCACTCCCATGGCCATTTTATAGTGCTTCCCCACTGGGAGACCAGACCTCCAGCACCATCACCTGATATCCCACTCAAGTCACATTATCCTGACAACAAGCCAACCAGTCCTTACCCTATCCTAATAATGACGAGGGTCAGCCTAGGAAGCGACAAGCATCGATTTTTAAGTCATTAGTTTGACTCGACCAGGGTTCGAATCCCACGATCTACCAAAACGGGAGATGGATGCTCAACACATTCGGCCATCCAGTCTGGTCGCCTGCAGGTGTAGGCAGTACCTGTGGTTAAACTGTTTCCCAGTGTGCGGTGACGGACGTGACCTAGTTATGAACTACAACAAGGATCCACCACACAACAAGTCACGGCAACCCCTTGGACCAGGTTCAATGTACTCCACTGCTATGTTAATCGGGGTTCAGTCAAGTGTCGCTTCTCCCTTAGCGGGCCTACTACACAAGTGCCGGATTAACCTAGTTGCAAAAGGAGCAAATTCTACCGGCACTGCATTTGAACGCTCTAAATGCTTGCAAGCTATCAATTGATAACTACATGTAGTGCTGATGGTGACCATGGTGGTAGTGGTGATGATGATAGTGACAGTGATGAGGGTGACTGTGATAATGATGATGAGGATGATGTTGATGGTAACCATAATACCTGTGGCTGAAATCTCAGATATATTTGTCATATAATATCTGGCTGTTTAGCAAATGGAAAGTACTACCTCCTTAACTATGCAGGTAAAAATATATTTTAATATTTATATATAATTGTTTAGTTTAGGGCCTGTTTACACAATATATGCTACAGGCCCTGTAACACAACAGAAGTTGGTAACCTGATCGACTCATGTAGGTTTATATTGTGCTGCATTGAATTCTCTTAGATGATTCAAATGCACAACTATTACAATAAAAATCTACCTATTTATCTCTGTTTTGTTGGTGCTACCAAAAAGGAACAAATCAGACTGTGACATTCTAGCATTTGGGGTGGCTTATTGTACATCAAACAGACAACGTGGAAACGTATTACTACCTATGTGTGACCAGGGTTTTCTTTGGCGGTTTTTGGTTTAGTTTTTTTTATTTGCTTAGTTATTTTTTACAATCCATGGTTTCTTGTGGATTACAGAATGGCTCTGACCAAAGCCATATCTGCTATTGACATATGTGGGAATGTGGTTGTGATCGTCCCAGACAAAGTCCCGCCTTGTGAAGAGATTAATGTGCTTGTTGCACTGACTTGTGACAGTGCACACTTGTGGTGGCTTTATAGCGCTGCCCTTCAGCGAGACCAGGTCACTGGCATCATAACTCGATATTCCACTCAGTTATATTATTTTGCAACTGAGCAAACCAGTTCTTGCTCTATCCTATTATGCAGCTACAAGTATCGCTTTTGCACCAAGCTATGTAGCTATAAGTATCGGTTTTGTAAGTCATTAGTTTTACTCTGTAAGATGTTCGAACTCTCAAACTCCCACATGGGAAAACCAGCCGGTGTTCTTACCATTTCAGCCACCCAATAATCCTTATTCTGCTGCATAAATTAGCAAAATTATATATTATCACCTGAAGCATAAATTTAATGATACCGGAAGAATCTCGAAAGAGGAACTATTTACAACATTTAACTAGATACTACAACCACTACTGCGATATGGCAATCTTTGCATTCATATGTAAACATAAACATCAATGCATTTCTTTGTACATTATGTAAAATAAAGACGTTACAGAGATGCCAAGTCTCCCGATTTGGCGGGAGATTTCTGGAAAAGATTACCAAAATAATCCCAATATCTCGCTTTTAAATTGCAATTTTATTTTATTTCTATATATATGTTTATATATATCTTTTATTTAAATTGTTATTGTTACATAATATTGTTGGTCAAAATTCACCAGAATGCACCAATCTGAATCACTATACCCCCCAAAACTTTCAAGGGATGCCTACCTACCCCGGATGCTCCCCCTGCAGTCACGATATTTCTCCCTATAGACCTATTTCAATGTTTACAAACATTGTGTATGCGCGCGCAGCTTGGCTTCAGAACGAAGGCACACTGCCAATGAGTTTGCTGGTATGCACAGTGCAAAACGTGAGTTTTAGTCAGAATTAATAGGAATCCAGAACCCTAACCATATAAATTTAATATAATTTTTTGTTAAGCATGTTTTCTGTATGGGTTCCAGGCAGTTTGTGTCTAGGTCGTGTGGTTTTAGAGATATTAAATTCTTTCTGTAAGAAGATTGCTCACGGCCATTGACAATGCATTAAGTTTGCCGGTACGCGCAGTGAAAAACGTCAGTTTTAGTCAAAATTAATAGAAATCCAGAACCCTAACCATATAAATTTAATATAATCTTGTTGTTAAACATGTTTTCTATGTGTATTCCAATTAGTTTGTTTCTAGGTGGTGTGGTTTTAGAGATATTTAACTTTTACTGTATGAAGATTGCTCACGGCCATTGACAATGCATTGAATTTACCAATACGCGTGCTGCAACACGTCGATTTGATTCAAAAGTAATAGAAATGCAGGACCCTAACCGTATAAATTAAAAATAATCTCTTTTTTTAATGTGTTTTCTATATGTAATCCATTCGGTTTGTGGCTAGGTGGTGTGGTTTTAGAAATATTCCACCTTTTCTCTATGAAGATTGCTCATAGCCATTGAGTTTGCAGTGTGACTGGATGTTGTACTGCAGCCAAGCAGCGCTCGCACTGACCTAAATACATGGGCTGACGTCATATGAAATTGGTCAATTTACAATTTGTGTATTGGGGAGATTTTCCGACTCACACTCTACTTGGCACAGGTCTCTGACTTTAGAAGAATGATGGTTAGAATCTGATGTTCAGTCTTTCACTGTATATTACACTCGCTTTGCTTATTGCATGAAGACATGCGTGTGAACTGTGAAGAGTTGGCGAAGTCTCTCCTCCTGTAGGCTACATAGAACCCGGCGTGTGACACCCACCTTGCCGTCCTCGCTGAGCGTGACCTGTAGGTCAGCTTCAAGGTCAAACAGTTCCCACGGCTCCTCTGTCATCTCCATGGCGGCGCCGCGGGGTCAGTCACTGCAACAATTCATCAGACATGGGTGTTGTGATGGTGCAACGGGACAGGTTAAGTACAGCAGCATATGTGTAGAGGGTTAATTACCGCAATTTAGTTGTAGTAGGTTAGGTACCATAACTTAGACGTAGTAGGTTAAGTGCCATAACTTAGGTGTAGCAGGTTAAGAGTATAACTTAGGTGTAGCAGGTTAACTAGCATAACCTATACATAGCAGGTTAAGTGGCATAACTTAGGTGCAGCAGGTTAAGTAGCATAACTTACACATATCAGTTTAAGTACACCAACTTATGTGTATCAGGTTAAGTATGCCAACTTAGGTCTAATGGTGAAAACAAGTCTATTCAGACTTATCCATGATAGGCAGTATAAATCTTCAAGAAGTATGCCAATTTAGGTGCAGCAGGTTAAGTACCATAACTTAGGTTTAGCAGGTTAAGGCCCATAACTTAGGTCTGGCAGGTTAAGTGCCATAACTTAGGTGTAGCAGGTTAAGTTATATAAACATAGATGTAGCAGGTTAGTGCCATAACATAGGTGTAACAGGTTAGTGCCATAACATAGGTGTAGCAGGTTAAGTGCCATAACTTAGAGGTAGCAGGTTATGGACCCTAACTTAGGTCCAGCAGGTTAAGTACCATAAATTAGGTGTAGCAGGTTAAGTACCATAACTTAGATGTAGCAGGTTAAGTGCCATAACTTAGATGTAGCAGGTTAAGTACCATAACTTAGGTGTAGCAGGTTAAGTATCATAACTTAGGTGTAGCAGGTTAAATACCATAACTTAGGTGTAGCAGGTTAAGTGCCATAACTTAGATGAAGCAGGTTAAGTGCAATAACTGAGATGTAGCTGGTTAAGTGCCATAACTTAGGTGTAGCAGGTTAAGTGCCATAACTTAGATGTAGCAGGTTAAGTGCCATAACTTAGATGTAGCAGGTTAAGTGCCATAACTTAGATGTAGCAGGTTAAGTGCCATAACTTAGATGTAGCAGGTTAAGTACCATAAATTAGGTGTAGCAGGTTAACTGCCATAACTTAGGTAAAGCAGATAAAATGCCATAACTTAGGTGTAGTAGATTAAGTGCCATAACTTAGGTGTAGCAGGTTAAGTACCATAACCTACATGTAGCAGGTTAAGTGCCATAACATAGGTGTAGCAGATTAAGTACCATAACTTAGGTTTAGCAGGTTAAGTGCCATAACTTAGATGTAGCAGGTTAAGGACCATAACTTAGGTGTAGCAGTTTAAGTACCATAACTTAGGTGTAGTAGATTAAGTGCCATAACTTAGGTGTAGCAGGTTAAGTGCCATAACTTAGATGTGGCAGGTTAAGTTCCATAACTTAGATGTATCAGGTTAAGTGCCATAACTTAGGGTGTAGTAGACAAGTACCATAAGCTACATGTAGCAGGTTAAGTGTCATAACATAGCTGTAGCAGATTAAGTGCCATAACTTAGGTGTAGCAGGTTAAGTGCCATAACTTAGGTGTAGCAGGTTAAGTACCACAACTTAGATGTAGCAGGTTAAGTGCCATAACTTAGGTATAGCAGTTTAAGCACTATAACTTAGGTATAGCAGGTTAAGTATCATACCTTAGGTCTACCAGGTTAAGTACCATACCTTAGATGTAGCAGGTTAAGGTTAATATGAACCCAGAAAGTAGTGATATGAGGGAACATACGTGGGGTTTTACATCCTGACAGTTTCAATTGGGTTATTGTTGTTTGTTGTTGTTTTAAATCCTAGCAACATCTAAGGACCTATCAGGACGGGTACCAATTTGTGACAGTGCGCACTCATGGCGACTTTATGGTGCTGCCCCACTGGGACAGGCCGCCGGCACCATGACCTGATATCGCACGCAGTTACATTATCCTGACACTGAGCCAACCAGTTCTTGCACACACAATGAGGTTTAGATAAAAGATTCACCCTGTACTTGTAGTACATGGGTGAACGACAACATAGTGTAAATAAGGGCGAAAATAGCTTTAGTATGGAATAGGAAGTAGAATGCCTGCCTCCAGTATCAAATGGATACTTATATCGGCACAGAGTTGGTGAAATGGGAGAGAATGCAAAAATACAAGATGGCGGCCATAGAATGCCGTTGATTTCACTTTTAAATCTTATTAAACTAGATATTTTATTATATGTTTCAACTCAACGGTAGCGGGGAAATATGAAGACATCTACAAAGAATAAATGTTGCTTCTTAGATTGTGAAATTAGGCTCTCATTTCATTAACCCGCTTTTTCGACCGTTTTTATATAGGGCTGGTCTTCACCCGTGTACTGCGAGTACCGGGTGAATCCTTTATCTAAATTAGGTTATTTCATTCCACTACGTCTTCCTTATCTCAAAGCTGTATATTCCGATAAAACCATCAGATTTTCAAAATCAAAACACTTACCTACACTTGATTCTACATATCTAGCCTAGATACTGTTGCACTTATTAAGCATTTGTTGCCACATAGAAGGGAATACTGAGCCAATTTAATAGAACCTGGTGCAGCAGAAGCCTCTGGTGTCTGAGTTTTGATGTGCTTGCCAAAGCTAATTTTACATGTTTACACTTCAAATATCTCAAAAGGTAGCAGTTCAAAATGAAAGTTACTTCAAAATTAAGTAAGGTAGACTACAACAATCAATTGAATATATTTATCTCATATTCCACTTATTTCCGTCGCGAATGGTCAGCAAATCATTTATAGTGCGGAGCCAAGAAGCGCCGCCTGTGGCGGAACTGAGCGTCCTGATGGCGGGACAGAAATGCAATTACGGGTCGAAGGAAAACAAGAGTGGTGGAAAGGTAAATTAGACACCACACACGCATCGTTCACATGCCGACCTCATTTACATCTACCGCAAAGTATTAGCACAAACCTGGCTCACAGGTCACAGGTACTGCACGCCACTGACACATACCACACGTCTACAGCCGATATTTCACTCAAGTTTTGTTTGTTGTTGTTTTATGTCCTAGCAACATCTAAGGTCATATCAGGATGGGTACCGACTTGTGACAGTGCGCACTCATGGCAACTTTATAGTGCTGCCCCACTGGGAGACCAGGCCACCAGCACCATGACCTGATATCCCACTCAGTCACATTATCCTGACACTGAGCCAACCAGTCTCTGCCATATCCTAATAATGCCGAGCGCCAGGCTAGGAAGTGACAAGTATCAATTTTTAAGTCATTGGTTTGACTCGACCAGGACTCGAACCCACGACCCCACGGTCTAGCAACATGGGAGGCGGACGCTCTAACTCATTCGGCCATCCCGTCTGGTCACTCAAGGTGCACAGTGCGATGGTTTTCAGCTTCTGTCTTTTTTGTTGACACTAATAACAGATTAATATATTACACTGATTGTAGTATTCTACCTACTTCTTTCGTTTGAGTTAACTTTCATTTTAAAGTTGCATAGTCCGGTGGATTTGAGTTTCTGTCATTTACTGAGATAAATACATTAGATTGATTGTTGTAATCTAGTTAGATTAGTTTGGAGTAACTTTTAACTTAAATGGCTAAGTTTTGAGATATTTGAAGTGCAAATATGTAAAATTTAGTTTTGCCAAGTATGCCAAACCTCTGACACCATAGGCTTCAGCAGGAACAGGTTCTTTTAAATTGACTCGGTATTCCCTTCTATGCAGAAACAAATATTTAATAAGTGCATAAGTATCTAATTTAAATAAGTAGAATCAAATCCAGATAACTGATTTGGTTTTGAAAATTTGATACCTTCATCGGATGATGCAGCATTAAGTAGCAAACTTTTGACATATCTGCAGTGCAAGCATGCTAAATTAAGTTTGGCTTGCACACCAAAACTCTGATTACCCCCCCCCCCCCCCCCCCCATAGCCGATGTTTATTTTTTATGCTAGGGTTCCCTAAAGGCTCAGTCACACCTTACCAGATAGGGGTACCGGATAGAAAACGGACACTGTCCAGTGAAATATATCAATATCCGTTTTATATATGGTAAGCATCCGGCGGGTCCGTTCTCTGTCCGGTGGTGTCCGTGTGTCAAGTTTTGAACATGCGCAAAACTTGTACTGGACACCCCCGGACTGAAGTGTACGATTGGTGTCCGGTTTAAGTCCGCTTAGTCTGTTTTGTCCGGTTCATGTCCGGTACCCATCTGTTAGGTGTCCGGTTTGTTTCCTGAAGAGTCCGTTGATGGTGCTGCAGGAATTCGGTCTGTCGGTTTATTATATGTTTTCGGCGCGTCCGTGATCAGTCCAGTTGGTGTCCGGTAGCTGTACGGTTGGTGGCCAGTTGGTGTCCGGTTGTCCGTTTAACATTCGGTTTTCACCCGTCGGTTGACCGTTGCTTGTCCATTGTTATACAGTATGGTCCGGTTATCATCCGGTGATCGTCCGGTGGCTATTCATTAATGTACGTTCCTTGTCCGTTTATCGTTCGTTCTGTCCAGTACATTTCAGTACATTTTGATACCGAACACCACCAGACTAGACAATTCTTTGTCCGGTGGTGTCCGGTGGTGTCCGGTACTCAGTCCGGTAAGGTGTGACTGGGGCTTAAAGCACACAAATAAACAAAACTGTGACAGGAGAGGGTTCAGCAATGTCCGGTTGTATTAAATTAAATTTTATTGTTTATTTGGATTTACATCATAGCAATATTTGAGGTAACATCAGGACAGGTACCAACTTGTGACAGTACACATTCATGGTGACTTTATAATGCTGCTCCACTGGGAGACAAGGACGCCGTCACCATAAGCCAATATCCCACTCAGTCAGATTATTGTGATACTGAGTTCAACAGTCCTTGCTTTATCCTAGTAATGCCAATCGCCAAGCTAACTAGTGAAAAGTATCATTTTGCATGTCATTGCTTTTTTTAACTAAGTGGTGAAATGGTTAGCACACTAGCCCGGAATGCAAGAGATGTGGGTTCGAATCCCGCCCTAGACGCAATATTTCGCATTTTCATCACACCCACGACAATAATTTCACTGCACCAGGAGATAAAGCATCTGCTGAGTGTATGTATATATTGGAATCTTACAAATGCATGTCGCAATTTCATGACGCACAACCCATGACACATATCGCATGTCGCACTGCGATTTAAGGGAATCTTGGCTTCCCTCCCCCCTCCTCCTCCTCGCCCCGCCACCCTGTTATCCGAGCGTACACCGGACAAAAACAGGTATGCACCCGAGCGCCACCTATAACACCTCCCGTCAACTAGGCCGATTCGGTCCGATAATCGGTCGGACCGACTGATGGAAGTGACTGGCTTTGAGTGCTGTCACTACGTCAGCTTTTGTTCCACCGACTGGAGACGACATCGGCCGACAATAGACCCCTTTCAATGTTTATAAACAGTGTGTATGCATGCGCAGCTTGGCTGCAGAACGAATGCACACTGCCATTGAGTTTGCCAGGACGCGCAGTGTAAAACGTCAATTTTATTCAAAGTTACTAGAAATGCAGAACCCTAACCATATAAATTTAATATAATCTGATTGGTAAATATGTTTTCTATATGTGTTCCAAGCGGTTTCTTTCTATGTGGTGTAGTTTTAAAGATATTTAACTTTTTCTGTATGAAGAATGCTCATGGCCATTGACAATGCATTGAGTTTGCTGATACGCACAGTGCAAAACGTCAATTTTATTCAAAACTAATTGAAAGACAGAACCCTAACTGTATAAATTTAATATAATCTGTTTCTTAAATATGTTTTCTATGTATGTTCCAAGCGGTTTGTTTCGAGGAGGTGTGGTTTTAGAGATATTTCACTTGTTCTCTATGAAGATTGCTCATAGCCATTGAGTTTGCAGCGTGACAGTGTGCCATCCTGCAGCCAAGCAGCCCACACACTGACCTAAATACGTATGCTGACGTCATATAAAATAGGTCTATAGGGAGCTTCCAAGACACCAAAGTCGCCGCTCACCATGCCATAATCAGGTCTCTGGGTTTGTTTTGTTTGTTGGGGTTTTGCATCATGGCATCATTTAATGTTATATCAGGATGGGTACAGACTTGTGACAGTGCACACTCATGGTGACTTCATAGTGCTGCCCCACTGGGAGATGAGGCCACCAGCACCATGACCTGATATCCCACTCAGTCACATTATCCCAAAACTGAGCCAACCAGTCCCTACCCTATCCTAATAATGTCTAGTGCCTGGCTAGGAAGTGACACTGACAAGTATCAATTTTTCTGCCATTGCTTTGACTCGACCAGGGTTCGAACTCGAACCTGTGGGTTCCAATCCCACGATCTACCAAAACAGGAGACGGACGCTGAACTCATTCGGCCATCCCGTCTGGTCGTACTTAGCAGAGATTAATATATACAAATATATATATATATATTTATGGATAGTGATAAGCCCGTTATGGCATGTAATAAGACCTGGAGTGAGTTGCACTCCCCGACCCCCTAACCGGGGGTGGGTGGAGGTGGGTACTAGCATGCACCTCCTGGTCGGGGCCTCTCCTCCACTAGCCCGGAGGAATGTTTACACGCACATACACAGAGTAACACCCCACTATGACACAATAATTGTGTGAGTCCATAAAATATCACTGTGAAAAAGGCCGCGGCACACAAAATCGGGATTCAGTTGACTAAATTGCCTTTGAATTGGGCATGTTGCATAGGCAACATGGGTAATTCGGGACACCTGGGATCCCACCACTCCGACCTATACTTTTGGTTCCCCCTTTTAAATATAGGTGGCCGGAAAGTGACTACAGGTGGTGCCCCCCGTGCCCGCGTGCAGGTAGCCGCCGCTTGTACCCGGGCCACCCCGCTCTGGTGTCACTTACGGCCTGCCGCCTCCACAGACGGCACTTCACCACCAGACGCTGGTCCGACAACACCACCCGCCTTTTCTCACCTCCAGACAGGCCGCTCTCCAAACCTCACGATGCCGCAGAAGAAAACAACATGCCATGCTGTGGCCTCTGTGGCTGCAGCCACCCCCCAAGACGCAGCCACAGCCGATACCATTCCCACCCCATGACAGGGTAGCCGCCCATGCTCCATAGCAGCGAAGAAAGCTGCTATTCCCCCCAGCAGGACGACACAAGTAGCAATGACGGGTCCGTGGAGGTGCAACTCTCCCTCCTGTGACAGTCTGTGACCGACTCTATTCAAAAACAGGCGCAGTTCACGAAATCGATGAGCGACCGACTGGACGTCAGATCTAAAATTAGTCTTATATCCCCATTTGGTTTGAATCTCGTGAAAATATTAGAACTAAATTCCCCAGCCACATGAAGTGCTGGATATATAATGCCTTTTCCACACAATTTAAGGACCTGATAGTCTAATGCCTTGCGTTCTGCATCATTAAATCGGTAAGGAAAAGGTATACTATTTTGAATAGGTTCCTCAATCAGTGGTATTCTTACTCCTTCCGCTAAACTAAGTATAGTTAAATTTTCTGTAATGTTATTCCATTCCGGTAGACAATTATTGAGGTTTCCAGATTTAAATATGCTTACTGGTGTTTGCTTTGCCACTTCTATTTGTTTCCTGGGAGGGGGAACGGTTTCTGAGCATTGAACTCCCTGTTGAAGGGTCTGTTCCCTTCATTCCAGCTAAAGGTCTGCCTTTGGCCCCTTTCCCTGGCCTGGTAGCTGTAGTTCGTTCCGAACTGGCTGCCTCGTTGTCCGGTTCGACGGCTTCGAAAGTCCTGCCTCATCTTTTTAAAGCGGGTAGAATTTGTATCCGCAGACTTCTTCTTGTCCACCTCCATGTGTTTCCCACACTTGGATCTGGTCACCACTTGTTTAAACAAGTGCTGGAGTTGACCACCAAACATCTTGGTCTTGTCCAGTGGCGTCACCTTAATGTGTTTGGGGGCAAGGAATAATGTGTATTCCTTCCCGTCATTATCCAAGACCTTGTTGGATTTCGCCACTTCTTTCCCTGCGTCGGTGCAGACAGCCTTAAAGATGTTTTCAAAACATCTGTAAGAAAGGAAGTTGCTGGCCGCTGTCAGTGGCACAATTCCTCCACCCATCTCTCCGCAGAGCGAAGAGAACTTGTTCTCAGCCATCACCCTGTTGGCTTTCGGTGTTATGGCCGAGAGAGTTGAGAGAACACCTTTGTGTACTGTGTGAAGAACCGTTTCAAACTTGTTACGGTCCTCACTCAGCTTCACATCGGAATCCATCTCCTTGATGGCAGATTCTGGGAACCCTTTGATCCCCGTGAACTTCTCAGCCAAGTGCCCCCTGGATGGTCTTCCTCATCATCGTGGTGGTATGGATCTATTTCCTTCCCAGCACTTTGCACTTCTTCATAACCTTGCCAGTTAACTCTGCATATTTACCCACGCGTTTAGTGTCCGAGTCAGAGCTCGTTGAAGATGAATCCGACGAAGAGTCCAAAGAAGAGGATTTGTCCTTCTTACTCTTTTTGGATTTCATCTTACTCTTCTTCACCATCGGCTTCTTCTTAGTGCCTTGGTGAACTCATCTCCATCTGATGATTGTGCCCTCTTTTTGTGTTTGCACTTGCACGCAACCACAATGAACTCCTCCTCCGAATCATGGTCCGATTGTTTGCTTTGTTGTTGTTTTACATCCTAGCAACATCTAAGGTCATATCAGGACGGGTACCGACTTGTGACAGTGCGCACTCATGGCGACTTTATAGTGCTGTCCCACTGGGAAACCAGGCTGCCGGCACCATGACCTGGTATCCCACTCAGTCACATTATCCTGACACTGAGCACATCAGTCCTTGCCCTATCCTAATAATGCCGAGCGCCTGGCTAGGAAGCGACAAGTATCAATTTAAAAGTCATTGGTTTGACTCGACCGGGACTCGAACCGACGACCCCATGATCTACCAGCATGGGAGACGGACGCTCTAACTCATTCGGCCATCCCGTCTGGTTATCATGGTCCGAAGAGGCTTGATCCTCTGTAAGATCATCCCAATCAGAATCTTCCGAGTCTAGGACTGTCTTCTTGCTTTTCCTAGGCAGCACTTTGGAAGGAAGCATCTCCTCCATTTCCTGTTGAACTAAGCGCGCAACTTGTTCATCCAGGTCAGATGGGTCGTGCTAGGAGCACCCGCCTCGTCATAATCTCTTTGTTCTGGCGACCTTTGCACCCGAACCGGTGGTGAAGGGTCTTCGTCTTCACTCAGCGCTTGAGGTGTGTCAACCTTACTCCGCTTCATAGCCATGGCTCGGAGTCTGTAAAACACCAAATATTAGACATAATTCGGCTGAATTTCACACAGGTAATTAACACAAAATTAACACAAGTGTGTATCATGGTGTTAAACCCATATTTAAACCGTTTTAACACAGGTGTATGGTTAATAGACAGTCATAGGGAAACGGTATGGACAACCAACCGAAACCAAATGAGGGGTATGGACCAGTGTCGCGGTCCCTCCCACACTCTCTGTCCTATAAACTTCTCCCACCTGTGGCTTTCTTGGCCAACAAGTTGGAGAAAATACTATAGGACTCGGAAGTACGCCTCAAACTATTTGGGGAATCTAAAAGAAACCCAGGAATAAATCCTATCGATGTAAATGGCTCCTGCCAAGCATCTCTCCATTCGGCAATGGGCCCCATTATCAAACGAACAATGGCTGCATTGTTCTAACGATGTTACATAAACAATCGTAATTAAGCTGTAAAACAGTAATATCTTAATGAAAAGTTCCAAAACCTTTTGTATGTGAATGCTAACATGAACTAAACCAACGTATCCAGTTAAAATGATACGAACCTGGTTGGTTTTGTAGTGAATGTAGAAAAACTGCTGGAGCTACTCAAAGAACGTCCTACCATTGTGAGTTTATTATGCTAATTTCTGGACACGGATGTGCTTCCTTCTCCCTGGACTACAAGTAGCCAGAGGTAAAATATATATGTATATCTTCACGCAATACTTCCCCAAATAGCAGTATCAACCATTGGAAGGAGCATCTGTTCGAGTTGTAATTGTAAGCTTCTCTGCCCCGGAGAGATAAACAGACAAACCCACAAAAAGAACCACCCCTAAGCGTACAAACCCAAATAAAGTGTATGGTAATTTATACACTACCATAATATAACACACAAAGTATAAAAATAATTTGTCATCTTAAAGTTTAAATAGCAAATTTTGGGATGTTACTTTAGGCAATCTTAAATCTTGGATTTAATATAGATGATTAATTTTAATTATGGTGATTTTAATTCAATTTAATTAGTGAATTATTTTAATTGGCAATTAGTTAATTTGGGAGGGGAGGCTCGGGGTGACATCAATCGCCTCCTTAAATAAAGGACTAAGTAGTACTAGGAAACCTCAGTACCCCGTTCTCCTCTTAACTCATTAATAAACTTACTAAATAATCTGTGATATAATATATATATACACACATAAATTCATATATATGTAAATGTGTTTTCATATCATAGATATGTTGGTTGGTTGTTGGAATGTTACGTCCTGGCAACATCTCAGGTCATATGAGGATGGGTACTAACTTGTGACAGTGCACATTCATAGCGATTGTATAGTGCTGCCTCACTAGGAGACCGTGCCACCAGCACCATGATCTGATATCCCACTGTCACATTATCCTGACACCGAGCCAACCAGTTCTTGTTCTATGCTCAAAATGCTAAGCGCATAGGTAGGATGCCACAAGAATCATTAACAAACAATCTTAAGTCATTGGTTTGACTCGGCCAGGATTCGAATCCGTGGGTTCGAATCCCACGATCTTCCAAAATGGGAGACGGACACTCAACCCATAGTTATGGAAGTACACATAATAGACATATATATGCACACCTGATAAATTTACATATCACCCTGCTAGACGCTTCACAACAGAATTATACATATAATGCAGTGTACTATATTCTATATATAATACCAAATGGTGGTTAAATTTTAGGGTCGTTTTGATCACTACTCCTCTGTTAATTGACACTCTCAACGTGCATCATCATACTCAACTGATGCTTCGCCATGTATGTCTTGTTAATAGCATGGATCTTTTATCCAGCATTGCATTTGCATCAATATAATCAGCACATCTTATGCCATGTGCATTTAGATTTAGAAAGATCTAGGAAACACAGACTAGTGTTAGAGCCATAGCCAGAGTACTCAATGCATTGTCAATGGCAGTGAGTAATCTCCATACAGAAAAAGTAAAATATTGATAAAACCACACCACCTAGGCACAAACCGCTTGGAACACATATATAGAAAACATGTTTAACAAAAAGATTATATTAAATTGATAAGGTTAGGGTTTTGCATTTCTATTAATTTTGAATAAAACTGATGTTTTTCAATGCGCGTATCAGCAAACTCAATGGCCGTACGGCTTTGCTTTGCTCCCAAGGCCGTCTTCAGCGCATGCGCAGTCGGAACCGTGATGTAGTCTATTGTTCGCCCGCACCATGGTCACATGAAGTTGTTTACTTGTTGCAGTCTATTGTTTCATCATGCAGACGGACATTAAGGTGGGTCTTGCAGTCAATGACATGCTAGTGTACCCCGATAAATCACCCCCCGCATCTTTAGTGCTTCAATTCCATTCATGTTAGGAGCCGTCATCCGTTTGGAGAGTGATAGGTGAAATATGACTGCCAGATGCAGTTTTCATTGGCAATTAATCACCAGTTTTGTACATTATATTGCTGTGCTCTGATTTATATTGTTTTTGAAAATATAACACAATGATTCATTGTATCCGAAATTCTTTAATTCAAAGTTAATTCACTAAACTGAACCCCGATTTAGCATGAGCCCAGTGTTTTGTGGATGATCACGTTATAATGGGGTTTGGCTGTAATTGGGTTGCCTTCAGTCAGAGAGCGTGTATATAAACAGATGAGAGGGACAACTCCCGTGAAAATCGGTAACACAGGCTACAGTGGCGTTCCTGGCGGTTAGTGTTGAACAAGCTTTGAGTTTGCCGGTACGTGCAGTGCAAAACATTTGTTTTTATTCAAAATTAATAGAAATGCAGAAGCCTAACCTTATCAATTTAATATAATCCTTTTGGTAAACATGTTTTCTATGTGTATTCCAATCAGTTTGTTTCTAGGTGTTGTAGTTTTAGAGATAGTTAATGTTTTCTGTAGGAAGATTGCACACGACCATTGACAATGCCTTGAGTTTGCCGTATGCGTAGTGAAAAACGTCAGTTTTATTCCAAATTAATAGAAATCCAGAACCCTAACCATATCAATTTAATATAATCTTGTTGGTAAACATGTTTTCTATGTGTATTCCAATCAGTTTGTTTCTAGGTGTTGTAGTTTTAGAGATATTTAACGTTTTCTGTATGAAGATTGCTCACTGCCATTGACAATGCCTTGAGTTTGCCCATTTGTTCAACAACCACCACTTGGAGCGCCACAGTCGGCAGCTGTTACAGGGTCTAGTATGAGAGTTGTCCCTCTCATCTGTTTATATACACGCTCTCTGCTTCAGTGTGCATTTTCAATTTCTCTACTCATGCCCGACCGTAGTAGCTAATGCATGATGTAAGAGTGATGGAATGGTGACGTGGGTGATGAAGATAGGGTACTGTTGGAGCGTGCTAGAATTCACACCCCTTCTCCAAACTACTTTCTGCACGCAAAATATCAATCAGGTAAAAAAATCCACTCAATCCATCAAATTAAATCATCCTTCAAATAAAACCACTCCCCACCCTACCACTCCTTAAGCAATCGCAGAGGTTCCCTATAACTCAAAGAATGGGAAATATGGTTGGTTGTTGCAGGTTTATGCCCTGGTAGCATCTAAGGTCATATCAGGACGGGTACCGACCTTTGACAGTCCGCACTCATGGTGACATTATGGTGCTGCCTCACTTGAAAATCATGCTGCTGGCACCTTGACATGATATCCCACTCAGTCACATTATCCTGACACTGAGCCAACCAGTCCTTGCCCTATCATAATAATGCTGAGCGCCAGGCTAGGAAGCGACAAGCAGTGTTTGTACCAAGGCAGAAATAAAAATTCTACTTTTGTGCAAGCAAAATCTTAGTTTTCCTCCAGTACTTAAAATATGAAGAAAAAAAAACTTGTCAGACAATTAACAACATATATTGTGAATAAAGTAAATAATTTCCGTAGTATTCCAAAGAATTTATGACATTCAAGTTAAGTTTTGAACAAGAAATATAAGCAAAATCCGACGGATTTGTCTAAAAATAATGCAAAATTATCGAAAATCTGACTTCATCTGAAGAATATGTGAATATCAAACGAAAGTCAGATAAACCGACTCCGTACAAACACTGGACAAGTATCAATTTTATAAGTCATTGGCTTTACTCGACCAGAACCGAACTCCCGATCCTCCGCACGCGAGGCCCACTCTCAACCGATTCGGCCACCGCGCCCAGTCAAATTGAAAACAAGTATGGTATAATTATACTTTATAGGCTAAAGCTAAGATTCCTTATATGCGGTATGCGGCATGCGAATGGGAGGATTCCTTCTATGCGGCATGCGTCTCCCCACCACCACCACTACCATATGTTTCCCCTCCGCACCCATGTGTGTGACCGTTCTGTAATGATCAGTCGCCTCTCCTCATCTAAAACTAATGGACACATGCGACTGAGGTTTCTATTCGCATACCGCATGCCGCACCGATCGCTACAGGGACCGATCGAGTTGCCGCATTCGCATACCGCGTGTAAGGAATGTAGCCCATTGACTTCAAGGCGTTTTCATTTTTTGCCGCATTCGCATACCGCGTGTAAGGAATCTTAGCTTAAGGCTCTAGATACCAATGGTGGTCACATATAAAAATAGTAGTTATATGTTGTATATATACATACTTAGATATATACATGTGAATTGATTAGACCTTTACATTACCGAGTGGTTAGTGCATAGTTTCCCTTCATAGGTTTGTATGCCTATTATGTTGTGAATTGCATAATTATCATGTTGTTTGAGATAACATTTTGAGATGGGGTGTTAGTAGAATGGTTTGTTTATTTTGTTAGATAGAGTGTGGTTATCTTGTAGGGTTATGTTTAAAAGGTTAATACCTCGGGTGTGTTTTTGACTACATGAAGTAGTTTGAGTAAGTAGGGTGTTAGTAATGATGGGATAAATTATGCTTGGAGCATTGTACATTCCAGTCATTTAGTAGTCTAGTACAGTCTTTATTGGTGTCTATGTTTATAGCAATACTACCAGACTGATATATATTTGCTATATACTATATAATACTGCCTACATCATTGTGTCAGTTAGGTACTTTAATCGAAAGACACGATAGGCGTAGGCACTTATAATAAATAGTCTGTGTGAGTAGGCAGAGTGCTTCCAAATAGATCAAAACTCATCTCAAATCACTCCACCCACTCATTTTGTGTGTAAATATTTCACTAAAATCGAAATATTTGATTCTATTGCACATTTACATAAGTACTTTTGCTATTTATTATAGAACCATATTATGGTGACAATATAATATGCTGCTTGTGTAATTCGGCGAGAAGAAAGAATCCCTGTATAGTCAAAGTAAAACGTGTGTAATACATGCTGTGACTACCGGACCCTCAGGCTGTTCAGTACGGGCATTGTCTATGGTGCATGCATACCTAATTAGCCATAACCATAGCAACGCTACATCCGGTAACACACAATTTAACATGCAGCAGTTTAAAATCGAACGCCACCTGTCCGGACAAACTAATCACAAATGAACCAAAGTAATCACAATACCGCCTAAACACTGTCTCAACTAGACAGGGTGGCTGAATGAGTTAAGCGCCCACCTTTTCCTTGGTAGGTCGTGGGACTCGAACCCCTGGGCTTGAACACTGGTCGAGTCAAACCGATGACTTAAAAATTGATACTTGTCGTGTCCTAGCCAGGCACTTGACATTATTAGGATAAGGCAAGGACTAGTTTGCTCAGGGTCAGGATAATCATAATGTGACTGAGTGGGATATTAGTTCATGGTGCTGGTGGTCTGGTCTCCAAGTCACAAGTGGGGCAGCACTAAAAAGTTGCCATGAGTGCACACTGTCACAAATCGGTACCCATCCTGATGTTTGTTTACTTGTTGTTGTGTTGCATCCTAGAAACATCTAAGGTCATATCAGGACGGGTATTGACTACAGTGCACACTCATGGTGACTTTATAGTGCTTCCCTACTGGGAGACCAAGCCACCAGCACTATGACTTGATATCCCTCTCAGTCACATTATCCGGACACTAAGCCAACCAGTCCTTACCCTATCCTAATAATGCCGAGCGCCTGTCTAGGAAACGACAAGTATGAATTTGACTCGACCCCACACACCCATGGGTTCGGATCCCCCGATCTCCCAAAACAGGAGTCGGACACTCAACTCATTCGGCCATCCCGTCTGGTCCCCATCCTGATATGACCTTAGATGTGTCTAGTACATAAAACCCCAACAACCGACATTATCTTATATGTAATATATATTTAATATACATATAAAGAATGTGGTGATGGATTCAGTGGGTGTCCTATCACTGACTCTAGGATGTGTATGTGGACAGGATGGGCGGGTGTGTGGGGTGGTCGAGTGCTGTGGGTGGCGTCGAGTCTCGGTCAACCATATAATGAGACAGTAACTAAAATAGTGGCGGAGCGTGGCAGTGCATGGCCTGACTGGTACGACTGCCGCTGTGTTTACATTTGGACTTTACACTGGGAACCAAGCCCCGTCATACAATTCGCGACACTTTGTCTTTGTATTTAAGCACCCGAACCCCGTTTGGCCTTTATTCCCGGTTTGCTTTGTTTGAGTTTGGTATCTTGTATTCAAATATTCTTCAGGATCATACTCA
Source organism: Branchipolynoe longqiensis (assembly GCA_030323885.1). Lineage (NCBI taxonomy): Eukaryota > Metazoa > Annelida > Polychaeta > Phyllodocida > Polynoidae > Branchipolynoe > Branchipolynoe longqiensis. The sequence goes on along the minus strand of CM059187.1, from coordinate 42,580,970 downwards.
ATCAAAATAGTCCCACCCCCTCCCCCAGTTTAAGTACCAGGAGTGCAGGATACTGGAATTCATGCCGTGACACTGACAGACATGATGGTTAAAACTTAAACTTAGGTCTTATTTATATGAACTCAGCCAGATCTCTTTGTATATGACCACCAGACTCAGTGACCGAATTGGTAGAGCGAAGGCCTCCCGTGGCCGGGTGGGAGATCGGGAGTTCGATTCCCGGTCGAGTTAAACCGATGACGTAACAATGTATACTGGTCACTTGCTAGTTTGGCGCTCAACATTAAATTAATAAGATAGGACAAGGACTGGTTCGCTCAGTGTTAGGATAATGCTGAGTGGGATATCGGGTCATGGTGCTGATCAACGGCCTGATTTCCCAGCGGGGCAGCACTATGAAGTCATCATGATGCATTAGTGCGCATGGGCACAAGTTGGTACCCGTCCGGATATGACCTTACATGTTGCCAGGACGTAAAACTCCAACAACCAACCTCTGTAAGAACCAAATGTATATAAGTGGCTTAAGACACACACACAGGTGTGCATGTTGGAGCTTTAACTACCAGCTACACGTTGCTCACAGACACAGCCTGACACGGAGCGCGGATCAAGTAAAGTTACATACACACACTCACACAGTCACAGGAAACAAGTTTAACAACAACAAACTGACTTACTCAAGTTACTGAGTCTGAGGTGCTGTCACAAGCCTCACTCACCTGTACTGAGGTCTGAGCCTGTAGATCGTATGTTGCCGTCACCATGTAGGTAATTCCAGGCTGGGAACATAACGACATAGCGTCTCCCCACTGCACTGCAGACTCCAAAAGTGCCCACCTGTGACAGGTACCTACAGATGAGCCGGGACACTTACGACACCTCGCATCCGAATCGCCACATCGCCGGGCATGACTGCGGGGTTCCCGTCCGAGACCGACCCAGCGGCATGCCGGCCGGCGCTGTGTTCAGGGCGGCCCCGGGCGTAGGGGCTGCCGCTGTCCGCCCACCGCACGCCGAGCCTTCCTAGCCACCGCCTCCTCCTCCTCCTCCACACCTGGGCAGCAACGGCAGATTACCTGTGACGCTCTGCGCGTGCTTAAAAAACACATACACACACAACTCTCACATGTCTCGCTTTCTCCTCCTGGTGGTTCCCCAGTGGCATGGAAGTCGTGGAGGACCTAGATGGAGGTGAAGGGAGGAGGCTCGTGGACTTGGAAGTATAACATACTTGCTGGAAACTGTAGTATAAATGTGTACAGGATGTCAGTCTCCACTCTCTCCCTCTCGGCACCTGCAGGCTGAGTGAGTGCGTTCGTGTGGGTGTGTGTGTGTGGGAGGGGGGGGGGGGTAGCTAGTACACACTGACGGTGGGCAGGGTGGAGGTAGGCTAAGCCAAGCGTGACGCTTGCTCGGCGGGGTACTTTGCATGGCGGGTTGGGAGAGCAATGCGGACGACTTGCTCCAGGTGGCGCCACAATAACAAACTCCATAGGTAAGCTGCTGCCACCTGTGGGCCTACTTTGAACTTGATCTTAGAGCCGTGTGTGCAATGAAGTGAGGGAGGCAGATAGCTAACATGACCTTTCTGCTACTACTACTACTAAACTTATATTTCCTGTTGTTTTATGTCCTGGCAACATCTAAGGTCATATAAGGATGGATACCGACTTGTGAAAGTGTGTACTCATGGTGACTTTATAGTGCTGCCCCACTCAGAGACCAGACCACTGGCTATCCCACACAGTCATGTTATCATGATACAGTCATCATCATCATCATGCTGTTGGTCGCGATGCGACAAAGACTGCTTTCATTACTTGACTGCCGCTCTCCATTTAGCTCTTTGCTGTGAGAGTTGCGTCCATGAGTTGGTCTTAATGTCTCTCAGCTTCAGGTTTCTCTTGATGGTATCCTTGAACCGGAGACGAGGGCGCCCTATCTTTCTGTAACCAGAAGACAGTTGAGAGTAGAGGATCTGCTTTGGTAGCCTGTCTGATGACATCCTCATGAGGTGTCCAATCCGCCGGAGATTCTTTTTGATCAGAAGATCTTCCATAGAAGGCAGCCCCGTCCGTTCGAGTATTTCCTTATTTGTCACTTTGTCCTTCCAGGTTAGCCTCATGATTGAACGCAGATGTCGCATCATGAAGGCATGCAGCTTTTTCACCTGTCGTATGTACACTGTCCAGGCCTCAGCTCCGTATAGTAGGGTGGATAGTATGATTGCAAGGTAGATCTTGCCTTTGACCCGAATGGACACATGGTGGTTGTTCCAGAGTCTCTGGCGTAGTCGGCCGAAAGATGCACTAGCCTTGGCCATCCTCCTCTGTATTTCAGCATCAATGCGTCCATCACTTAATATAGTGCTTCCGAGGTAGGTGAATTCCGGAACAGAGTTCAGCTTGTTTCTGTCAACCATGATCTCCTCCTCTCGGGTTCTTGTAGAGTTGGGTTGGTACAGCACCTCCGTCTTCTTGATGTTAATCTTCAGGCCGAACTTCTCTGATGCATTCGAGAAAGCGTCCACTATTTTCTGGATCTCTTCAGCAGAGTGGGCAACCAGCACACTGGCATCTGCGAATAGCAGCTCTCTCACCAGTATCCGAGTAGTCTTGGTCTTCGCTCTGAAGTGTGCGACATTGAATAGGTCAGCGCTCTGTCTGGACTGTATATAGATGCCATCTCCACATGTCTCGGAAAGCCTCATCGAGCATTGCTGATAGGAAGATGGAGAAGAGTGTGGGGGCCAGTACACAACCTTGCTTGACCCCATTGGTAACCCCGAACGATTCCGAGACTTCCCCTCCAACACTAATATTCACCATCATTCCTGTATGTAGAGCCTCGATCATAGTTGTGATTTTCTCTGGGCATCCATACTTCCTCAATAGCTGCCATAGCCCGCTCTTCCCGACTGTATCAAACGCCTTAGTGAAATCGACAAATACCATGTACAGTGGTCGGTCCTGCTCAATGCACTTTTCTTGTAGCTGTCAGAGACAAAATATCATATCCACGGTGCTCCGGTTACCTCTGAAGCCACACTGTGACTCCAGAACTACGTCAGGTGTTATGTGAATAGATAGTCTGCTGAGGAGTATCCTGGCGAAGATCTTGCCTGCTATGGAAAGAAGAGAGATTCCTCTATAGTTCCCACAGTCCGTTCGATCACCTTTCTTGTAGATCTTTACAATGCTGGCATCCTTCCATCCTTGGGGTACAGAACCCTCCTCCCAGGCATTGATGATTAGTTAGTGCAGTCTGTTGAACAGATTGTCTCCTCCGTGCTTCCATCCTTCAGCAGGAATTCCATCACCCCCAGGTGGTTTGCCATCTTTCAGGCTGGCGATTGCTCTAGCCATCTCATCCATGGTTGGAATCTCATCGAGGCACGTTTTGGTAACGCGCTGCTGGATGTTGTCCAGAGCTTCATGATCTATGTCACCAGGGACGGTGAGTAGCTTCTGGAAGTGTTCACTCCATCTTGCCACAACTCTCTTGCTGTCAGAAAAGGTCTCCATTCCATCTGTTGATTTCAGGTGAACAGGCCCCTTCTTCACGGGTCCCCACACTTCCTTCAGTCCACTGTAGAAGCCCTTCATGTTGTTTCTGTCTGCAGCTCTCTGCAGCTCCTCTGCCTTCATTTCCCACCAGTCTGACTTCAATGCACGGGTGCATTTTTGTAGCAATCTGCAGGCATCTTTGTATGCTGCAGTGGTGGATCTAGTGTTCCTGGTCTGCAACACTCTCTGGTGGACTTGGTCTCTTCTGCTCATAAGATTCTGTAGCTCCTGATTGTTGGGGTCAAACCAGTCCTGGTGTTTTCTGTCTGCCTTGCCGAGATATGTTTTAGCTGTGTTGTATACGACCTGCTGCAAAGCTGCCCATTCCTTGTCTGGTGTTGGGCTTTCCTTCTCCTCCCATTGTGTGCGAGAGCGCTGTCCATCTCCCGCTCGAAGCTCTCCCTGTGACTGATGGTACTTGCTGTGTTGAGCTTGGTCGGTTTATTTGTCCCTTGCCTGTTGTGCTTTTGTCGTATTCTGAATGCCACTTTTGACCTTAGCATCTGGTGATGGGTCCAGCAGGTAGCTCCACGCATGGCTGGAGTACTGTGGATGTCCATCTTATCCCGACACCTTGTGATGATGAAGTCGATCATATGCCAGTGTCTTGAACGAGGATGCATCCAAGTGGTCTTGCGTTCATCCTTCTGCTTGAACATGGTATTTGTCACTATCAGTTCGAACTCAGAGCACAAAGCCAGTAGGAGCTCACCATTGGAGTTGCCTTTCCTGATTCCATGTTTGCCCATGACCAAGGGCCACTTGTCATTGTCTCTTTCTATCCTTGCATTGAAGTCTCCTATCAGCAGTACCTTATCAGTGCGAGGGATGTCACTGAGCGTACTTGCCAGCTGGTTGTAGAAGGCCTCCTTGTTATCGTCTGGGTTTGTCATTGTTGGAGCGTACACACTGATAATTGTAGCAAAGTTGTCCTTGCTCAAAGGTAGTCTCATCGTCATGATTCTATCACTTACTGGCCGTGGCATTTCTGTCAGCTTTGTGACGATGTTCTTTTTGATAGCAAAGCCCACTCCGGCCTCCCTTTTCTCTCCTTAGGGGTTGCCACTCCAGAAGAAAGAGTATTCTAAGTCATTGAGACTACCAGACTCTGAGAACCTTGTTTCGCATAGGGTGGCGATGTCGATGTTGCATTTTGCTAGTTCCATTGCTACTAGTGCCGTACGTCTTTCTGGTCGGTCAGCTGCTTCTCGGTCGAGGAGAGTCCTGACGTTCCATTGAGCAATTGTCAGTAGTTGTGTTGTGTTGAGTTGTGTTCCTCCTAGCTGATTTTCCGCTGTCGATGGAAGATGAGCTCGAGCAGCACGGTCCTTGGTAACCCGGGCGACGTCCGAGCTGGTATGGTGTTTTGTGCGGTTGTGCATTTCATGAAAGCTGCCTGCAAAAGTGTTGAAGTGCTGCTGGATTTGGCAAGTTACCAGCGGCACTCTCTTGGGGAGCAAATAGAGGTTTCACACCGGCAAGAACATGTCAAGACAGGCACAAAACTATTTGTCCCTGCAGTGGCTGGTCGGGAGATGTTGGGAGTTCCATACATCAACCACCCTTAATGCTGCCACAGTGATATGGTTTTCTGTTTAGGGTTTGCTCCCTTAGCCTTTGGTTCTGTCAAGAACCTGTACCACAAGGCAGTGGTTTACAACTCTGCAGGGCAGTGGCGTTAAACTCCCTGAGGTATTGCAATACCTGCCAATCATACATTTAAGATGGTTATTAAATACTAACACTAATAAATACAAGTTTCAAGAAAAGGAAGCAATTACAGTACAACCCCATTAAACCAAGCTCAGATAAACCAAACGATCGGTTAATCCAAACTTTTTTTGGCGGCCCGGCAAAATACTACCATTCATCATATAAAAAAGTTGGTTAAACCAAAGTTGGTAAATCCAAATTATCGGTTAAACCAAACAAAATTGTCAGGCCCCAGGCCACTTCCGGTATGTTAAACCAAACTTTCATGTGGTTATAAGGTCATCTGAGACCCCACCAAATTTTGTATATGATAAATGGTAGTATTTTGCCAGGCTGCCCCAAAAAAGTTTGGCTTAACCAATCGTTTGGTTTAACCAAGCTTGGTTTAATGGGTTTATACTGTATATCCATAAAAAACAATAATCAAAGTGTCCACATACATTGCATATTACATTCATAATGCACCCACATTTTTGCCAAAGCCAAGTCAAAGTCGAAGCCAAAGCTAGATTAAACCAATGATCGATTAATTCAAAGACATTTCTAAGGTCCCTTCAAGTTTGGTTTAACGGGGTTATACTGTACTATGCAAACCAATCTTTTTCCTATCCTATTAATGCCGAGCGCCAGACTAGATAGCAATAACTATCAATTTTATAGGTAATTTATGAGCAGTCAGATAATGGATATACAACATGGACATCATATCCAGCAAGATAAAGCAGTTGATATCTCAGTGGGGAATGTGATAGCCTGAAGGTTTGAGGTTCAATCCCTGAATTGCTTCCTTTTCTTGAAACTTGTAATTATTAGTGTTAGTATCTAATAACCATCTTAAATGTATGATTGTGTCAATAATTGCCCAAAATAATGTCAAATATAAGTGTAATAGTCTGCACTCACCTATCAGGCAAGGAGCCACATGGACAGGTAGGTGTGGATAGGGTGATTGCACCAGGGAGCCTAGATAGACTAACGGTTAGGCTGTTATCTTCGGAATGACAAGAAGTGTCGGTTCAAATCCTGCTCGAGGTAAAATGATTTCCATTTGCATTACCCACACGACAGAAGTATTGATGTATGTAATAAATTAAGTAGTTGATATTTATTTGGAGTAAGAAAGCCATTAGTTTGTGGTGTAATACATAATTAACACGGTCTTTCCACCGTTCATGATACAGCATTTATCTATTGTGGATAAATTTCAAACTAGAGTAAAACTTTGTTGATGTACTCTGTGCTATTGACCACCTGTCGGCAGGTTATGTGAACACCCACAATTTGGTCATCGATTAACTGTGTATCATATGGAAATTATTCTAGTGTCTGATGAAGTTGGAAGAAAGGGTATAATTTGCCTTTATCCGAATAGGCAAATATGCACTAGTATTTTATTAAATAAAAAATGCAAGCTAAAATATGGTTATGAACTAACTATGGGTTTTAATGTTTGTTTTACTGTCAATACAAAATAAACGACACAGTTATTACTTTTGAGATTTGATGCACTTTGATCTTTATTTCCTAAGGACTCGGTTCTTCTAATGCACTATAATTATAATATAAGGTTATGTCTTCAGTTAACAGAAATTTACATTTTATTTAATATTACAGTTTAAGGAGAACTAATCAGTACAGCCAAAGCTAATGTTCACAGTTGATCAAATATTAAATTCAGCATGGCACTACAGTCATGTTCATGTTGACAAACTGCTAATGTTCCTCATGGCAGCAACCAAAGAATCTAACTTGAATAGATATGTCGACTTGAACTATATACTATTTAGTTGCAGATGTCTCTTGTTTTACTGTACTGTGATTGCCATACTGCATGTTATTCCACGTGGATCTATGCCTGGTAGACATTTATATACTTATAACTTCCTTTCATTTTAATTAACCTGATCTTTATAATACATGGTATATATATAATATATATAATGTCAGACGTGGTGTTCTCATTGGCGGAGGGGTTAGAGTGTCTGACTTTTTTCTAGGTCGTCCTCCTAATCTGAAGGTCGGTGGTTCGACTCCCCGTGCCCCCACCTCTGCCAATTTGGATTTCCACCGCTGTGTATAACTTACAGCGACATCAAAGGCCAATTGCTCTCATACCATGTCTATGTGGTGTGGGAGGTTAAAAATCCCTTGGGTCGGTAAAAGTGTAGACTCAGGCTTTCTATCGACAAACTGTCTAATGGTGAAACCAAGTCTATTCAGACTTATCCATGATAGGCAGTATAAATCTTCAAGAAAAGAAAAGAAGAAAAAAAAAAAGAGTTAGAGCGTCCGTCTTCCATGTTGCTAGATCGTGGGATCGTGGGTTTGAACCCTGGTCAAGTCAAACCAATGACTTAAAAATTGATACGTGATAATGCCAGGTGCTCGGCATTATTAAGATAGGGCATGGAGCAGTGGAATGAGGAAGACCAATCATCCGCGATTGAAATTACTCCTGCTTAAACAACTAACGTTCCAAAAAAATATATATATGCTGTATAAGAATTATACGAGGAAAATAACCCGGAATTCTATACTATCCTATCACCCACCCACCAGTAATCGGGTGGTTGAGCCTCCGACTACTCATCTACTGCTCAGGCTTCAACTCAGACGGTGGCGCCACCGCTCGCCTGCTCACTATCCTACTCACTTAGCGCCGATAATTTGGAATTTGGAACACTCTAACCCACTACCATGTCTTCCTCTTGTTCATTTTGTAGGTAAACAACTTGGTGTACACTCAAATTAATTTGCATGCGTTAACTTAAAATAACTTCAGAGATCTTCAATGTAAAATATGTTTAGGACAATGTTATGGAAATCCACATTCGAAACAAATATAGGGTAAGAACTTAACCAAATGGTTGTCATCAGGAAGCATATGCTGATGGATTCAACGTGTGCAGAAATGCTATAATGAAGAATAGGCCATGGAAGGAAAACAATCCTTACTCCCAGTTGTATGAACATGCTAGATAGTAGCGTCAGCTCTCTGCTCACACACACACATATGGAACCAACGGACTGGAAAATCAGTATTGCCAACTCTCAGGGAAGTTCCTTGAGAGTCACGGAAATTGAAGGTTCTGATCAGTGACCTGACGAGTCACGGATCAACCCCAATATCCCACAAATTTATGTACTTTTGTATGAATTTGTGTACTTTTGAACGACTGTCTGTACTTTTGTACGAATTTCGGTGTTTCTGTACGAATTTCGGTACTTTTGTATGAATTTCGGTACTTTTCTATGAATGTCGGTACTTTTGTATGAATTTCGCTACTTTTGTATGAATTTCGCTACTTTTGCACAAGTTTTTGTTCTTTTGATTAAAGATTAAATACAAGTAAATATTATGTTATTCATGTGCTAAAATATCAACCTTTAAGTTAACCCATTGGAAATGCTTTCAAATAGCGCATTAAATAAATGTTATGCGGGAGGGGGGGAAGGGACATGCTCATAGACCCCCCCCCCCCCCCCCCCTAGCAATCTTCCGGCTGCCGCCACACGGGTTCCACATCCGCAACAAAAAACCTCAAGGATTCTTCAGTCCCTCCAGGTTGGCAACATTTGTACCTACAAAAGGTGCATTAGAGATAGAGCGTGGTGAACTGGACTCGGGGTAGAGGCCGCCAGGATGGCGAGGGACAAGTGAACACTTCCGGCAGTGTTACATCCGCTGAAATCGCAGCAGGAGGTCTTGATGGAGATGGAGGGGGCGGTCACCGGCGAGGTACCGTTGCACTTCATGACGGTGGCACACTCACGCCTGATGCTGGATGGCTGCGAAGGGTCAGTCGATATTACCTTCTTGATCTGAAGCGGGGAGGAAAGAAAACGCAATTAAGAAAGGTGCGTGTGTCTGTGAATAAAATATGGTCTCCTTTGGTTATCATAATATATCAATCTGACATTTCTTTTGTTTTCATTGCTAAGCAAAGTTGGTCCACATTTATGTAATTTTCAAGGTATGGTTGTAAAACGAGGCAAATTAGTTATATACAGTAAAATCTATCTAAAGCGACCGACCATGGGACCGACTTTAAATGATCCATTTAGGGAGGTGGTCGGTTTAGCGAGTTTTGTTTATCATTGTAAATGTAATGGTATTGTATGGGCAATTATTAAGGACCCAAATAAAGCGATCAATATAGGTGAGTGGTCGATCCGTGGGGATGGTCGGCTAGAGAGGATTTACTGTATAAGTATAACTAATTAGCTATATATACATATGTATGTAGCTAATTAAAGGGGGGGGGGGGGGTATTATTACCACTTTCAGATCCATTTTCCTTGAAGTCCGAATTTGTCTGGGTTGTACACATTTAACTCAACATACTTAGGAAACTGTTTCAATCACAGGAGCAATCTGATTTTTGCTATGAAATAGATTTTCTAGTGCCTAAACCTATTGGAGAATAGTATTGCAAACACTCAGAGGATATAAACAAACGTATCCAAAAAGGCCCTGAATAATCCTGCTGTTTGCTGCTGGAGTAAGATCTATCTCCTTCCTTCTGCATGAATCTCCGAGGTTTTAGAGTCCATGCACATCAGCCTTCAATCAAACAAACAATCAATCATCCATGTGCACCAGTTAGCTGCAACTGACGTGTATAAACACATCATCCTAAAATCACATTTGAGCGAGGAAACACGGCACTTACATAGCAGCGGTCATTGTCTGGGGGGCACTGAATGACGTCAGGGTATCCATGGTAACACCTCTTATCGGGTTTGACCGGCGTACCGCCCAGCTGCTCCGAGCATTGGAAGCACATAATGGCGCTGTTCACTGAAAGCGAAGCAAGAGAATGTGTCAATCATCTGATGCCTTAAAGCCGAATAGTCCCATGAAAACATCACATTTTGTTTTGTTTTGTTTGTTTGTTGTTTTTTACGTCCTAGCAACATCTTAGGTGATAGCAAGTCGGGTACTGACTTGTCACAGTGTGCGCTCATTGCAACTTTATAGTGCTTCCCCACTGGGAGATCAGGCCGCAGGCACCATGACCTAATCCCACTCTGACACTGAGCCAACCAGTCCCTGCCCTATCTTAATAATGCAGAGCGCCATGCTAAGAAGCAACAAGTATCAATTTTTAAGTCATTGTTTTGACTCGACCAGGGTTCGAACCTACGATCTCCCAAAACTGGAGACGGACGCTCAACTCATTCGGCCATCCATTCTGGTCTTCACGTTTTCAAAACCAAAACAATGATCTAAATTTGATGCTAGTTGTCTAATCTAGATGCTGGTGCACTTATCAAACATTTGTCGCCACATAGAATGGAATACAGAGGCAATTGAATAGAACATGTTACTGCAGAAGCTGATCGTGTCAAAGTTTTGGCATGCTTGCCAACATTAACTTTGCACATTAGCACTTAAAATATCTCAAACGTTAGCCATTTAAGATAAAAGGTTACTTCAAACTAAAGTAATGTAGATTATAATGATCAGCCTAATATATTTATCTCAACAAAAGACAGAAACTCGAAACCGTCGCACTATGCCACTTTAATAGCATCAACTTTAATTGCCATGTATTGCACGTCATGCATGAACAGCAGAGAGTCACTGATTCACCCCTTAAAGCTGCATAGTCCGATGAAATATCAAATTTTCAAAACAAAACCAATTATCTAGATTTGATTTTATATATCTAACTTAGATACTGATGCACTTATTAAGCATTTCTCTCTGCTTAGAAGGCAATACTGAGTCAATTTAACAGAACCCGTTACTGCAGAAGTCTATGGTGTCAGCATTTTGTCAAGCTTGTCAAAACTAATTTTTAATGCTTGCACTCAAAATATTTCAAAAGTTCAGCATTTAAAATAAAAGTAACTTTGAACTAATGTACAGTAGATACTAATGATCGATCTAATATATTTATCTCAGAAAAAACTCAGAAATTCAAAACCATCGGACTATGCAACTTTAAGTTTTGTTGTTGTTGGTTTCACATACTGATTAAGCATGGGGAATTTCAATCTCATATTATTTGGATCCCAATAAAGACAAGACAATAAGTGATTGGTTGAGAACAATGACTCTGGCTGGCCAAACAATATCAGCCTACCGTTTTTATTTACTTGAGCAAAATTTTGCGGAGAATGGAACCGATAGTCAGTGACACGCTCACATGTGAGCTGCTCGTGAGGAGTTTGCCTGCATGGAAGCAAACCAAACATGCACAGGCCGCTGTACCAACTGTACGAAACACAACTATAGGTGCTAACGGGTTAGTTCGATAAATAATATTTATATAATCTGTTGTATTATATATCACGGATTTAGTCTTCTTACTTCCATTGTTCCTCGCCCTGCCATAGTAATGCAGAACATCAGGCTTAGTAGCGACAAGTATAACTATTTTTAAAGGTTATTGGTTTGACCCGGCCAGCAGGACAGGGTTCTTGTTCATCCCATGACCTACCATAGAAGAAAGAGGCGCTTTAACTCGTTTGGCCATAATCTCTGCTCAAATTTAATGTGAGCAATTTCTATACCTTCAGTACTACGACACGCCGCAGCACTACCACCAATCACTAACCTCTAACACAATTCACCCACACTCTCACTCAGTACTATGACACACCACAGCACTACAACCAATCACTAACCTACATAATTCACTCACACTCTCGCTCAGTACTAAGACACACCACAGCACTACTACCAATCACTAACCTCTAACATAATTCACCCACACTCTCACTCAGTACTACAACACACCACATCACTACTACCAATCACTAACCTCTAACATAATTCACCCACACTCTCGCTCAGTTCTAAGACACACCACAGCACTATAACCAACCACTAACCCCTAGCCGTGAATATGGCATATGCTTCCGACACGGCGTTAAGAAGCCACCAATCAATCAATCAACTCTCTAACCTCTAACACAAATCGTCCACTCTCCCATTCAGTACCACACTCTATGATGCTACCACTGGTTCTTCTAGGGTCCCTACCTCCGCTTTCTTGTGATTCAGTGAATCTTTATAATTCAATGAATTCACCTGTACACAACAAACCATCAGGCCATACATGCCACATTGCTTATGTAATTTCCTGGCGTATTCTTGCATAAAGAATTCTACTTCCCTATGTGCTGAGAAAATACTGTATTCGTGGTGTTCTATGTGACGGAGTGGTTAGAGTGTCTGACTTTTTTCTGGTTCGGACTCCTAATCTGAAGGTCGGTGGTTCCATTCCCCGTGCCCCCACCTCTGCCAATTTTGATTTCCACCGCTGTGTAGAACTTACAGCATCATCAAAGGCCAGTTGCTCTCATACCATGTCTATGTGGTGTGGGAGGTTAAAAATCCCTCGGGTCGGTAAAAGTGTAGGCTCGGGCTTTCTATCGACAAACTGTCTAATGGTGTAAACAAGTCTATTCAGACTTATCCATGATATTCAGTATAAATCTGATAGAATATTCAGATTTATGTCCAACGGATTACCCTTGCTATTTTGAATTATACAAATAAAAGATTATATGGCCCTGAATATAAGTTGTGGTACTATTTAACCGTTTGTCCGCATTGTGTAATTATAACCAATGTTAATTTGTATTTCGTCAAGACTATGACTAACTCACTTCCTCTTCTTTTGGACAGTATGATGAACATCAACCTATTCATTAACTGTTGTTCCCTCATCTGAATAGATGACAAAGCTTTATGCCAACTAGTTTACTCTGTTTGTAGGTAGTATCTTTCTGATTGAGGTTTCCTTTATGTAAATTACTGCCTGCAAGTAAATTTTGTCCACGTGCAAAAGAGTAGAAATCCATAAGCATGTGTATATATATATATATATATATATATATATATATTTCTATCGATGTCTATGTGCATATAAACTGACATATATATATATATATATATATATATATATATATACAATACCTACCTTGGAACAGAGCGTAGAAGAGAACACTTGTGACTATAATAGATCTCTGCATGTTGATTCAATGTGGTTTAAACAAATATCCACAAGCTGGTATCCACAAGCTGGAAGGACTACTGAAAACTTCTTATTCCCTCCAGGCTGAAACTTGTCAGCAGCTGTTCCACACCAAGACTGCTGTCCACAAATGCCGTGGTCTCCAATACAGGTGTCACTTAGACTGATTGAAGGCTGAGACGGTCGGCCCAGTGTCTGTCTCAGTCCGCTCAGTGTATGCCTCAGCTATGGAGCACTGCTTCACCCTCGCTTTCATTTGAACTCGGGCCGAACCCTCCACCCCAGTCTATATTTGCATGCATTTACATAAGGCAAGAGCATGTCGGGTAATGCCAGAGCTATTCTATGTAATCTCTTGATTCCTCACACTTTATTCTATGTACGTATTGATTTCTCTATTAAAATGTTTGAATCCCTTTACTACTAGTACTACTAATATTAATATGTTTGTTTACTTAACGGCCCCCCAACACAAAAAGTAAACATCGGCTATGGGAGGGGGGGGGGGGAATCATATTAATAATGCCGTGTTCTTCAGACATTATTCGATGTGGACTCACAATAGTAAGTATGCGATTTCTGCTCCAAATGGTGGACAAGTAAATGGTGCATATAGCCCCACATCATCGATTAATGATATATTTCGGTTCTGTTTTCACGCAAATACTTGATTATAATTTATATACAATACATCGAGTTAAGTCTATTGGGGAATAGAGCATTAGACATTCTTTGAGAAGGTTCCTATAGGTAGAAATTAGTTATCGGGGGGGGGGGGGGGGAAGTAAACCGATGTTGGCCAATTCGCGGCATGACATGTAGTTGTCAGGTTGGACTGCAATCTGAAGGGACAGGAGGGCGATGCCCGTCTGACCTACATCCATGTTTGAGTCCATATTTACTTTGTGGAAGGTGGTTACTGATTTTGTTTGTTGTTGTTTTACGTCCTAGCAACATCTAAGGACAGGAACCGACTTGTGACAGTGCGCACTCATGGCGATTTTATAGTGCTGCCCCACTGGGATACCAGGCCGCCATCACCATGACCTGATATCCCACTCAGTCACATTATCCTGACACTGAGCCAACCAATCAGGTGGTTCTTGAAGGTTTGTTGGTTGTTGGAGTTTTACGTTGTGGGAACATCTAAGGTCTTATCAGGATGGGTACCGACTTGTGACAGTTCACACTCATGGCGACTTTATAGTACTGCCCCACCGGATGAACAGGCCGCTGACACCATGACCTGATATCCCACTCAGTCACATATTCCTGACACAGAGATAACCAGTCCTTTCTCTATCCTATTAATGCCGGGCGCCAGGCTAGGAAGTGACAAGTCTCAATTTTATAAGTCATTGATTTGACTCAAGCGGGAACCGAACTCCCGATCTCCCGCAAACGACGTCCACGCTCTACCGATTCGGTGTTGCTGAAAGAGGTGGTGGTGGTGGTGGGGGTGGGGGGAGGGGGTAAAGGAGTGTTTTGGATCATATTATAATGACTCCAGGCTTTTCTGGTTAGATTCACAAATTAAACAGGGGGATTATCAAATTGATTACAACGACACACTCTACAATCCACGCCCTTCACAACCGTTGCTGTTTGATTATTTGGTTGATGTTTATTTAAAGAAACCAGGTTCAAATACTGATCAGGAATCTACCTTTTCTCCTATTTATATAGGTAATAGGACAATGCGACTTATCTAGTCTGTGTTTACCTTCCTCAAATCTTCGTTCCCACCCCCGACCCGCACACCCTCCATCGCCACCACTGCAAGCATTACAAAACAGGGCCCCCTCAGGACGAGCATTTACCCACCTTTACCGTCCCTTCCTCCTGAACCCCTGCTGCTGGATAAGAGTACACTGCTACCGCCGGGCCGGAGTGATCCCCCAACAATTCTTTGTTTAATTGTTGTAAACAGATCGCTGCTTCTACAACCGGCCCCCCTGAAGATTAATCTTCAACCAAAGATCAGACCGATTTATCGGCGCCTTTCTATATTGCTGCAGTTCTGCAGACGGTAACCGTTGTAAGGTTACGAACCCCCGGTCAAGTTCAAGTTCAAGACATGCCGACAGATGCTTTCAGGACAGGACAGGTGGTAGCGTGTGTGTAGGGCTAATGCTCTTAAGCCTATCTGCAGAACAAACAAAAGCAGATTCTGCATTAGAGCCTTAGGGGCAGTCATAGAGATGGCTGTTTGTCTGGCTTCACGGGACCTGGTATCGGCAGCAGCCTGCTTGTGTCACCCCATATCCAAATGATGTGGACGACATTCTTGTTGAACCAATGAAATGTGATACAATTAAAATGCTGCGCACTTACAATGTCTGTGTCTCTGTGTCTCAGGTGATTTGATCTTACATACTGGACTTATGTATGGGTGCACTCAACAATCATTAATATTGGGGGGAGGGGTGTCCTTTAGATCTGCCAAAAGCTGCTGGCTTTGACAGGCAACAACCTCATTTAACCTGTTCTAGTTAGAATGACAAAGGCATATTGCACTTGGCTTCAATTGATGTGCGCTCAACAATTATATTTTAAATTGCGGAATTAGATTTTTAAACTAGTGAATTATGCAACTTCAACCAACTTCAACGCTTTGTGGATATATAGTTGACCTTCTTTCCCAACGCCCAATGTTGGATTAGCTAGATCGGAAGATAAATGATTTTGATTTCAGAGGGATACAATTAATAATGTTAAATTCTTTTCAAGGATAATTCTTTTAGCGAGAATTCCGCATTAAACGAGGGGTCAGACTAATAGGAAAGGACTGCAATGAGTTCGCTATGAGGGACACGATAAGCGAAGTATGATAATGAAGTAACACTTTATTGATGCACAATTCGGTAGGTTGAAATATAACACCGAAACACCGAAAACACCAATTACAATTCGATTAGAAAGGAAAAGTGACTTGACATGCTGTTCATATAGGAAAATAAGGCATACTTTCAGAGGCCGTTCGTGTTCTTGTAGGAGCTTCTGAAATCGGCTGCTCTCAAATGCTAAGGTAGCAATATTAAAGGGGCAGTAACATGACTAACACATTACTTAGTCCCAATTATCATTGTTCATGTTGGTTCGTCAACATGGGTAATTTGCGCGCCCTCAGAACCACATCTCACCACATCTGATTGATGATGGCCCATCAGGTACTGGACTACACCACATCACCTCCAGACGGCGGACCGACAACAACTACCACCTTACTCGGCCGCCCACCCATCCCTACAAGAAGAAGAACACCACAATAGGGTTGAGAGCCTGATTTCCTGACTTTGACTTCATTTGATTGATTGATTGAGTCCTTGATTGATTGACATCACTTGATTGATTGTCCATTGCCTCCTATATGATGACCTGTCTCGAATAAAGTCCATGTCATGCAGTTTGTTGTTTGTGTTGTAAATTATCAACTGTGAGTAGTTATAATTTGAAGAGCATCAGACAACCTATTGTCACGAAGGTACTTGGGGCACAGTGATGGTCTGAAGGTCTCTGTGGTTACTCTGTGGCTATTAGTGTCATTCAGCCCCAATAGCACTCTTCAAATGGTAGAGTGACGTAGGCCCACGGATACTTACAGATGTGAAAAGTAGTGCAAACCCTAGTTGTACTTCAAGTAAATTTAAATCGTTTGAGTATAAAGCCACACTTCCTTCCCCGTACTACGTCACATTCTCTGTGGCGGAGTGGTTAGAGTGTCTGACTTTTTTCTAGGTCAGACTCCTAATCTGACGGTCGGCGGTTCGATTCCCCGTGTCCCCAGCTCTGCCAATTTGGATATCCACCGCTGTGTATAACTTACAGCGTCATCAAAGGCCGGTTGCTCTCATACCATGTCTATGTGGTGTGGGAGGTTAAAAATCCCTTGGGTCGGTAAAAGTGTAGGCTTGGGCTTTCTATCGACCAGCAGTGGAGTGGGGAAGACCCGTCGTCTGTGACTGGGATTTCCCCTGCTTGGGACAACTAATGTACCAAAAAAGAAAAAAAGAGAGACAAATAAGTGTTCACACTTCCTGTCTACCATTTGCTATATCGCTATATCGTCACATAACTACTAATAGCAAGTCATCGAATACTCAGGCTCAGTCTAATAGCACTGAGCAGATCAGTTCCTAGTTACTGGGGTTAAAGCTACCAACTAGGGAAAGGGCACAGGTGAAAGGAAGGTGGTAAAACCAAAAGTCAGGGACAATGCCGTTAGAACTATGGTTAACAATTTAACACCGCAGCCGATCCACCTGGTTACAGTCCCGAAGAGTATGGATGTGTTCTGGCATATCTAGGCACTAACGAGGGACAGGGTACAAGTGAAAGGAAAGCTGCAAACACAACAAATAAACAAATTCTGGGAACACATCCTCATCCACAAGCCTCATCCACAAGCCTATTACCATCTCACTAGATGTACATACTAGGCCATGATATTGGTTATATGATAGGAAGTTATACCCCCCCCCCCCCAAAAAATGCTGGTGGATGTCTGGGATACCAACCCGGAACCAGAACCCGGGCATACACCATAGCATTCCTCACAGCTGTCCAGCGTTTAAAACAAGCACCCTCGCAGGAGCTTACACACTATGGGTAGAATAAATACTGTATCAATAAAAAAAAAAGCAACAAAAAAAGGTACATAGTCCGATGAAAATATCAAATTTTCAAAACCAAAACAATTATCTACATTTGATTTGACATATCTAACTTAGATAATGATGCACTTACTAAGCACCTGTCACCATATATAAGGGAATACTGAGTTTAAAAAAAGCTGTTCCTGCAGAAGCCCATGGGGTCAGAGTTTTGGTATGCTTGCCAAAATGAAGTTTCTAGTTTTGCACTTTAAATATCTCAAACGTTAGCCATTTAAAATAAAGGTTACTCCAAACTACAGTAAGGTATGTTATAATTATCAACCTAATATAATTATCTAGGAAAATGCCAGAAACTCAAAACCATCGGACTATGCCACTTTATGCTCAAATATCCTATCATAAGTACAATGTGATTGATCTTTCAGACATGTGAATATTGTATTAAGATGGATAGCATATTCGAACAAGTCAGATAACTAGCCAGCTGGTAAAGCCAGATAACCTTTAGCCTATAACCCGTCCTGATATGACCTAAGATGTTGTCGGGACGTAAAACTTCAATAACAAACCAATGTTAACCCACATAACCCACAGTATCTTCATAATAGGCTGACGTTGCATTTGTGGCAGTGCAACGGTCATCTAACCATTTATGCTAAGAATACATAGTAATAGACGATTCCCACCACCAATCCACCCTCCGACGGGAATGGCAAGAACTAATGTTGTGGGTAGCACCTATTGTGCATCATGCTTTGTGGAAAAGATCTCATGGAGGATTCTCACCACCAACTCACCCTCTGACGGCAGTTGCAAGAACTAATGTTGTGGGTAGCAGCTCACCACGCATGCCCCATGGGAAGGGACATTTGTGCATTTTTTTCTGTGAGGTGGAATTACAATACCTGTGCATGCAACTTTCACAAGGACGGCTCGCACTGCAAAGCCACGCCTTAGATTGCGGCATACACATCCAAGGATGCTGTCATATTCTTCACACATCTAAACATTCACGCATATATATGTTTTGTAATAATACTAATATTAAACATACCAGTACATGGCTTTCGTGTCGCATTACTCCACATTCAACTAACTTTATTTTCTATGCTGATCGTTGAAATAAAAGTCGCTAAGACATAAACAAGCAAAAATGTTGTAAATAGCATAGACCTCGATGGAATAATATTAAGACTTCGAATATGTTTGTTCATTTCATATCACACATATAAGGACAATTGAAACTGCACATATCGTGCAATCTTCTCGAAGGGTTGATGGTGGAGGGGGTGTGGCCCTTAAATGGAAGAGTGCTCCGTCCACATTGAAATGGGTGCGTGTGGGAGAGGAGTGGAGGGAAGAAGCGATTTACATTATAGGGGAAGCTACTTATATTATATATGTGGATGGTTGCAACCCCAGTTATCACACGTAATAAATAGGGAGTGTAACTGTAAGTGACTTCTCCCCCCCCCCCTTCAATGCATATATGTGTGTGTGTGTGGTTGCATATGTATATGAATATATGAATATATGAACAACTCTTTTCAAAAACGCGATAAATGCCCGTCCAAAAATTGAGTTTGCAATGCCAGTGCCGGGTTTCTATGCTGATCGTTGAAATAAAAATCGCTAAGACATAAACAAGCAGAAATGTTGTAAGTAGTGTAGACCTCAATTGAATAATAAGACTTCGAATATGTTTGTTCATTTCATATCACATGTATAAGAACAATTGAAACTGCACATATCATGCAATCCTCTCGAAGGGTTGATGGTGGAGGGGGTGTGGCCCTTAAGTGGAAGAGTGCTCCGTCCACATTGAAATGGGTGCATGGGGGTGAGGAGTGGAGGGAGGAAGCCATTTACATTATAGGGGAAGCTACTTATATTATATATGTGGATGGTTGCAACCCCAGTTATCACACGTAATAAATAGGGAGTGTAAGTGACTTCTTCCCCCCCACCCCTTCAATGCATATATATACATACATATATATACATATATCTAAACATATATACATATTTATGTATATATATATATATGTGTGTGGTTGCGTATGTAGATGAATATATGAATATATGAATATATGAAGAACTCTTTTCCAAAATGCGATAAATGCCAGTGCCGTTGTTGCAGTTTCCGCAGCACACCAGTTTCTGAGGGACACATCGCTTCTGCACATGTGTCAAAATTGAACAGCATTGTCACTAACCTTATAAATTTAATATAATGTTTTGGTAAAGATGTTTTCTATATGTGTACCAAGTGATTTGTTTCTAGGTGGTGTGGTTTTAGAGATATTTCACTTTTTCTGTATTTTCTGTGTGAAGATTGCTCACGACCATTGACAATGCCTTGACTTTGATGGTATGCGCATTGTAAAACATTAGTTTTATTCAAAATTAATAGAAATGCAGAAATTTAATATAATCTATTCATTGAATATGTTTTCTATATGTGTTCCAAGTGGGTTGCTTCTAGGTGGTGTAATTTGAGAGATATTTGACTTTTTCTGTATGAAGATTTGCTCACGGCCATTGACAATGCATTTGAATGTATGTGCCCCTCGGAAACGGGTGTGCCGCAGAAACTGCAACACCGGGTTTAGGGATAGGAAGAGCTCTTTTCCAAAGCACGAGCTATGAGCTTGGCATTGGTATTACAACTTTTTTTTTTTTATCGCTGCTTATCACATTTAGGAAAAGAGCTCTTCAGATGTATGCATATATGTACATGCATATGCATCTATATACAGATATATTACTACTTGTGTACACTCAATATGTCATATAGATAATACAAAAATAACCAGACAAATTACAGCAATATAATTAATATAATCTGTGAGTGTCGAGCAACAATAAATTCACTTTGCCAATATGGAAGTCACAGAATAAATAAAAACAAAGGATATCTGTGCCCCTTTTGGCCCACATGTGTCTGTCAGACATATACCATGAATACATTATTCTGAAGCCGAATGATTAGACAGCGCAGAGCACCTAAATGAATCACCGGGTAAAGTGATCTTAATTCACACAGCGCTGATTAGGTACTGGCAGTACTTAGAAAACACTGGAAGAAAGTATGAAGATTGTGAAACATTGCTAGTTTTTAAATACTCTTATTTGGGTGTATGCTTAAATTAAAGATATCCAGAAAGTACTCTGAATGAACTAAAGCATTTCTCAAAATTACTTGGACTGTATATTAAACCAACAAACCAAAATACACTATATTACAGGCAATTTTGCAAATTAGCAAACTCTTTTGCATCACAGTAATCAGAAAAAGTACCAATCATTCAGTTTTGTTTCGCTTGACCCTGAATCGCCATCAGTCGCACAGGCTATTAATAGATCCTATCAGAAAGATCCCTAAATGGGCTTTAATATGTATGATAGACATACATATAAAACAAAATCAAATTAGGCCAAAGAAAAAAACACACGTTAGGTTTCATTCAGTGTTAAATGCACATTTTTTTCCACATAAATAAAATCTTAAAATGTGAATATCTTGAAAAGTAAACAAGCTGGAAACTTTCTGGTTACTTTGTATTATTCCGCATTTAACTAGCAATGTGTAATTAACCTTAATTCACTGCCCAAATTAAAGATATAAAAAATGACTCAGTCGCAAGGTTTCTGATGGGGATTAAAGTTGCAGTATCCAACTGTCGATTCTCGCAGATTTCATTGTGGTGGAGTCAGCGTTTACAGCGAGTTCATTTCACAATTTCGCCTATTTCTGTGTACTCGCCTTTTTCTGTGTACTCAGTCACTTCGCCTGCTGTCTGGTATGGGGTAGAGTGAATCATAACACGTATTTAAAGCAAACAGCTACACCTTGTGTACACTCAACTTTTTCTTATATGTATATTATCTTTATACATAATAGATTAAAGTTTCACAGGCCGATAAAAGAATCAAATTTCCAAAAGCAAAACACTATACTAAGGTAGATTATAAAGGCCAACCTCATTTATTCACCTTAGAAAATAACAGAAACTCAAAGCCATCGGACTGTGCAGTGAGCATTTCAATCACGACCAAAACGTTTGTCTCGAGTTCCGCTGGTCCCTCAAGAAGGACTGAAACCAAAACCCCAGCATGCCAGGTCACAGCTTTAGCTCACACACCGGAAGTTGGGATTGGTGCCACTCCCATCCTTATCCATCATAATCTTGTCATTAAAGACCCTACATTTTAAAACTTACTTTGCGCCTATAACCACATGCCTCATGATGACCAACCTTGGTAGGATTCTTTATTAGTGTATTTTTGGGGCACAATGCAGATTGTAGAAAAATTGTCCTAGCAACCATTTTAAATATTACTTCCTGCATGTATGTATGCTTCCCCTTTCTCTGACAACCCTAACTACAGCGTGCTGACTCTGGTCACCCACACCTTGTCCTAATTAGTAACCATGGTAACCCCCTCCACCCCAGCATAGCCAGGCCAGGAACCTGATGTAGAACCTGCTGGGTACCAGCCTCAGTATCTCAGAGTACTCGTATTGGTCTTCTTAATTCCACTGCTCCTGGCCCTAGCCTAGTAATGTTGAACGCTACTCTGAGTAGCGACATTTGTATCATTTGTAATGGCCATCACATTTAGCAGAGAAACAATGGCTAGAATCACTCATTGTACCACATTGTTGTAGACTATTTCAAGTTGGTGGTTGTGTATCATCAGATAATCACTTCATTCCAATTCTTTATGTGCGTTTGGTTGAAAACTATACATATGAGAGAGGGATAAAATAGCATTGGAAATAAGACTCTTATTTTCAAAGCATGTATAATATAACATATCCCTCTACAGGCCTCTTTTGAACCTACAATCAAGGCTCATTGTCCGTTCAAGGTTTAATTGTCTCAACCTACACACACACAAAAATGCTTCTGGTGAACACATCATGCAATGGGCTCTTTAATTCACTGTAGTGCCTACCCATACGTGACGGTACAGGTAGAGTTGAAGTCTAGGCGTACGTGTGTGCGCTGCAAGCGCATCAGGGGCCATATGCACCAATCGGAGTTAGGGCCTTAACCGCGGTTTGGATAGCTCCACACGGCTAAAGGTGGAAAATCTGTATGCACCAACCGGTGCCAGCACTAGCCGCGGACAGTAACCTAGGCTAAGGTACCCCAGTTTCAAATCAGGTTTAACTGCTAGCCGCGCCGGTTAGTGTGCGTGTGTGGGTCTCAATCTATTCAATGCTGTCATATTTAACAGAATTACGTAAGCCATAAGTGAAATTTGATCAATTTAACCGTAAATGCGAAGCAATATTAACGCTGCTGCCGTAGCAGCGGCGATATTAATATTTTCGAATCGACAAATTTAAAGTAAACAAATCGCCGCCGCCACAGCGACATCGATATCCATACTGTCCAAAGTCAAATAAAAATGGCCGCCGCCACCGCCACCGAATCGGCGGCAATATATTAGGCCCAAATCTATTCAATGCTGTCATATTTAAAAGAATTACGTAAGCTTTAAGTGAAATTTGATCAATTTAACCCTAAAATCGAACCGTTATTACCGCTCCCGCTGTATTGGCGGCGTTATTCATACTGTCGAATCAAGGGAATTCCCAAATCTATAATTAAACTCACGGTCAGCTATCCGGCCCGGCTAAAACATTGGCGCATACCATTTTACCTTTTTCGCGGAACCCCTGGTACCCGGAGCTAGCTGACCGGAGTTAGCGCCTAGCTCCGGTTACGACTAGCACAACTTGGTGCATACGGGCCCAGTAGGGTTAGGGTTAGGGTTAGGGTTAGGGTTAGAGTTAGGGTTAGGGTTAGGGCTATTTCCACCAATTTAAAATCTTAATTTATTATATATATTTAAGCAATTTGCATGTACGCCTACACTTCTATTCTACCAGTACGGTCACGTACGCTTACAACTGCTAAAGATACGTGAGGAACGACCGCGCATGCGCACGTACGCCTAGACTTCAACTCTACACGTATGGTCACGTACGGGTAGCCACTGCCTTAATTCACAGCGTCACCTTGTAATACCAGTCTCCTAATGTGCCTTGGATATTGCTAGCACGTTAGACCCAAACAAACAAACCTTCCATCCATCTAATCCGCTGACGACCTTTCGAATCTTTGACTTTTGCACATATTGCATTTCCTGTCAGAGGTGGAGGACGGTGCCCGCGTCACGCAGCGTCCATACCAAGACGAGGCTAATCAAGATGGCCACGGCACTTGCGGTGGCGCCCCCTGGTGTGGCGGCATTGCATAAGTCTCCCCAGCAGCAGTAGACCTGGTGCATGCTGCTGCCCATTTCGTCGTGACAGTCAGTGTTGCAGCGTCGGAGAAGCTCAAAGTTGTCCTCGTCAAACCGCAGCAGTTCCTTCTGCAAGGTAGGTCACATCATTAGTAATTGGTGCTGCAATGTAGGTCACATCATTATTAATTGGTGCTGAAATGTAGGTCACATCATTATTAATTGGTGCTGCAATGTAGGTCACATCATTAGTAATTGGTGCTGCAATGTAGGTCACATCATTAGTAATTAGTGCTGCAATGTAGGTCACATCGTTATTAATTGGTGCTGCAATGTAGGTCACATCATTAGTAATTGGTGCTGCAATGTAGGTCACATCATTAGTAATTGGTGCTGCAATGTAGGTCACATCATTATTAATTGATATTGGAATGTAGGTCACATCATTATTAATTAGTACTGCAATATAGGTCACATCGTTATTAATTGGTGCTGCAATGTAGGTCACATCATTAGTAATTGGCATTGCAATGTAGGTCACATCATTATTAATAATTGACCAGACAGGATGGCCAAATGAGTTAGAGTGTCCGTCTCCCTTGTTGGTAGATCATGGGATCATGTGTTCGAACCCTGGTCGAGTCAAACCAATGACTAACAAATTTATACTTGTCGCTTCCTAGCCTGGCGATCGGCATTATTAGGATAGGGCAAGGACTGGTTGGCTCAGTGTCAGGATAATGTGACTGAGTGGGATATCAGGTCATGGTGATTGTGGCCTGGTCTTCCAGTGGGGCAGCACAATATGAGTGTGCACTGTCACAAGTCGGTACCCATCCTGATATGACCTTTTGCTGTTGCTAGGACATACAACAACAACAAACAAATCATTATTAATTAGTGCTGCAATGTAGGTCACACCATTATTAATTGGTATTGCAATGTAGGTCACACCAGTATTAATTGGTGGTGCAATATAGGTCATATCATTATTAATTGGTGCTGCAATGTAGATCACATCATTATTCATTGGTGCTACAATGTAGGTCACATCATTATTAGTTGGTGATGTAATTGGTCATTTATTAAAGTCACATAGTTCAATGGTTTTGAGTGTTTTTGTCATTTTCTGAGATAAATACGTTAGATTAATTGTTGTAGTCTATTTTTGTTTTTGTTCGAAGTAACTTTTATTTTAAAGTTGCATCGTCCGATGGTTTTGAGTTTCTGTGGGATAAATTAAATACATGTAGTATTGCAAACATACTTTTAATACTCACAGTCAACAATAATTATTTGACTTACTACCCCCACCCCCTAAAATAGACAAAATCATTAACAATGTAACATGGAAACCAAAATTGTGGTACACAGTTTCTGAGAATGACCCATATATAAATTGATTGAACTGTCTGTATGTGTATAATCATAAGCAATGGTCGTCTTGATATAAACCATTTCTTTAACAGACTTACGCTTCCAGGAGGACAAGTATAGTAAAGTAGTCTGCCCTGACATCAGAGGCAAGAAATCATATAGCCAGATAGGCGTCTCGAGGGTGATTGCATCAGGGAGCCTAGATATTCAAATGGTTACAACACTCGCCCCCAGAATGGCAGAAGGGTAGGTTCGAGTCTCGCTCTGGCCATGCTTTTCCCTTTGATTGCAACACCCCCCCGAACAGTGAAATTCAGGTACTCACCCATCCTGACATGATATTTACTAGGATATAAAACCAAAACAAACAATCAGATACTCACACTACACATGCCTGAACAGTTGACAGGCTGTGTCCCGGAGCCCTCGCCCCCGTTCGCCCACGTCAGACACTCCCTGTTGCCCCGCCCTCGACCACGACTCACGGAGTAGATGCACTCGTTACACATCCTCGTCTTGGGGCGGTTCAGGGCTGGAAATTTGTGAAGAGTGTAATGCCAAGTACACACCTACCGTATATGATTCGCGGACTAAAACTCGCAACCCCATACCGTCCCGCTTATGACTGATTACGGGCCAATTCATTTTTTGAATCGCGAATCGCAATCGCAAGCAAGCAGTTTTGGCCCTAAAACTGAGTTTTAAGTCGCGAATCGCAATCGGTAGGTTTGCTAGGGGATCGCACACCTAACAACTTTTGTGCGCGAAATGGGCAGTATTAGGTCGTATACAGGACGTGGGTGCGGATAAACGGTAGGTGTGTACCTGGCATTACTCACATCGACTCAATTCAAATCCATGTTTAGCTCGGGGTAAATTCCAATGCTAAATTCACTTGTTTTATGACAATCATTCAGCTTGGTTAAATTGGAAAAATGGGGATAAATTCAGATGCAGAATTCACTTGTCTAATAACATTCATTCAGCTTGTTTCAATCAGAACAATAGGGGAACAGTCAGATGTTAAATTCACTTGTCTAATGACATTTATTTAGTTTGATTAAATCAGAACAATAGGGGTAAATTCAGATGCTAAAACCACCTGTTTAATAACATTCATTCAGCTTGTTTAAATCAGAACAATCAGGGTAAATTCAGAAGCTAAAATCACTTGTCTAATAACATTCCTTCAGCTTGTTTAAATCAGAACAATCGGGGTAAATTCAGATGCTAAAACCACTTGTCTAATAACATTCCTTTAGCTTATTTAAATCAGAACAATCGGGATAAATTCAGATGCTAAAATCACTTGTCTAATAACATTCCTTCAGCTTGTTTAAATCAGAACAATCGGGGTAAATTCAGATGCTAAAATCACTTGTGTAATGACATTCATTTAGTTTGTTTAAAGCGTAACAATGGGAGTAAATTCAGATGCTGGTGTTGGGGGCTTAGTGGCTGGATATTGGATGTTGGGAGCTGAGTGTTGGCTGTTGGGTGTTGGTTGTTGGGTGTTGGGGGTTGGTTGTTAGATGTTGGTTGTTGGTCATTGGTTGTTGGGTGTTGGTTGTTGGGTATTAGGTTTTACGGGTTTGGTGTCGGATGTTGGTTGTTGGTTGTTGGGTATTGGTGGTTGGTTGTTAGATTTTTGGTGTTGGTCATTGGGGGTTGGTTTTTGGGTGTTGGGTGTTGGGTATTGGGTGTTATGGGTTTGGTGTCGGATGTTGGTTGTTGGGTGTTGGGTGTTGGTCATTGGGGGTTGGTTTTTGGGTGTTGGGTGTTGGATGTTGGTTGTTGGTTGTTGGGTGTTGGTTGTTGGGTATTGGGTGTTACGGGTTTGGTTTTGGATGTTAGATGTTGGTTGTCGGTTGTTGGATGTTGGATGTTGGGTGTTGGGGGTTCGGTGTTGGGGGTTGGTTGTTAGATGTTGGTTGTTGGTCATTGGTTGTTGGGTGTTGGTTTTTGGGTATTGGGTGTTACGGGTTTGGTTTCGGATGTTGGATGTTGGTTGTTGGTTGTTGGGTGTTGGATGTTGGATGTTGGGGGTTGGAGCTTTCCCGCCATGCGCTACGGTTCACACTGCACGGCTCCATCGAACCCACTCTTCATACCGCTTTAAATCTAGGTAAGTATCATCCGTTTGAAGGTATTATGCTTTCATTAGCTTGTGCGCCTTTAAACGGACCAGACATAGGCTGCTGAGACTGGAACTGTACTCCGACAAATGCTCTCAGGGCACACCTTTTCACTGAAGTCAGTGTCCACAATAGATCAAAGATTCACCGCTGTGTTCAGTGGTGAACCGACAGGCTATGTAAAAGCTGGCGAAAATGTCCCTCACAGTTGATGGCTTCTCCTACCTTTCCTACCATATGTTGATTAGAATCCAAAAGCCACAACCCATTGTATCCATTTCCCCTCAATATATATCCTCCAGAGTGACACAAAATCAGTTAGGTGTGATAGAACCCATGTGGTAAATCTGCCATCTTTGAAAGAACTGTTTGTACCACCTGACCACCTAACATATGTCTTCGCCAGCTTTTAAATAGGGTTGGTTTTCACCCCTGTCCTGTAGTACGGTGTGAATCTTGTATCTATGTGCACAATAGCTAGTGTACAAGTGCACGTGTGCAACCAAAGGGGGTTTCCTGATTTCCCCTGTCTGCGGGGAACCAGATTAGGTCATGTGATGGGGAACCCGATTACTTCATATGATAAAGGAATCCCGCACATGACGTCATTCATACATTACGTTCAGAGTTCATTTGTCGTCTCAGTGGAGTATACTGGGCGACTTTACAGGCCTGCTCACTCACCCTCATAGTCGATGATTGGCGGTATGACGCAGCACTGGTAGTAATCGGGCCCGCCGCACAGTCCGACGATGAAGTGTCCCTTGGGGCAGCCCTCGTAGCGGTTCACACACACGCCCCCGGCGTGGCCGCACGCAGGGGTCGACGCGTCTGCAGGTAGGGAGAGATTCAAGGGCGCATTCCATATACGCGTAATGCATAATGCGTTATGCGTTACGCGTTATGCATTATGCGAATGCCAGCATTCCATATACGCGTAATGCATAATGCGTTATGTGGCGCACGACTGGCTATATTTAAAAAATAAAAATAAACAATTATTCTCTATACTGCTCTGTATGTGACCAAATATTGCATGTATATCTATGTAACTTTTTGTATGTCACATGGGGGTTCCTACCTTTATTATAACCAAATTATAGATAAGTATTCATATTTCTGTGCATATGGTAGCATTTTTAGCTTTCCCCTAACCCTATGTCTCCCTGGTGCCCAGCTCACCATGTGTTTCCAATTAGCACCCCTCTGTGAGGCTGTTCCGTAATGCTCAGTCGCCTCTCCTGCTGTTAAACTAATGGAGACATCAGACTCAGGTTTCTATTCACATCCAGCTTGACGCATAACGCATTACGTACCGATCGCTACAGGGACCGATCGGGATAATGAATTTCTGATGCATTCGCATTCGCATTACGCATTACGTGTCTATGGAATGTAGCTCATAGGTTTCAAGGCATTTCGATTTTTTGTCGCATTCGCATTCGCATTCGCATTACGCATTACGCGTATATGGAATGCGCCCTTCAGTCACTTAAAGGTGCATAGTCCGATGATTTTTGAGTTTCTTTAATTTTCTGAGATAAATATAATTAGGTTGATTGTTATAATCTATGTTACTTTTAGTTTGAAGTAACTTTGATTTTAGATTGCTAGCTTTTGAGATATTTGAAGTGCAAATGGATAAAAATAATTTTGGCATGCACGTCAAAACTCTGACACCATAGGCTTCTGCAGTAACAAGTTTTATAATTTGGCTCGGTATTCTGCTCTATGTGGTGACAAATGTTTGATAAGTGCACCAATATCCAAGTGAGATACTTAAAATCAAATCTAGATCACTGTTTTGGTTTTGAAAATTTGATGTTTTCATCAGGCTATGCAGCTTTAATGGGGTTGGACGGCCTAGCAACACCAACAACCATGTCAAGACGAGTCCGGTGGTATACTAGTGTGCCCTGATCCATGTCGGGCCTCACAGTGTTGCCACACTGTGGTACCATGCGATCAGCACTATGTCCCGGCTCATTTAAAATATAGAAAAAGTGTTTTCATAGAGAAAATAATTGCGTGAGTGCAAATGGGTTGTCCGTTATCCGCTGTATCAATAAGTAGTAAATATTTGCATGGTCATATGTAACATAATTTAGTGCAATTATACAGAAGCAGAAGAAAGATATATTTGGGAACATTATTTTGGGACTGCGCCAACCAGTTCTTGTCTTGGAACGCTGGAAGAGTCTCATGAGGAAAGTGCCTACTGCTTTCCATATAACTCATTATGGTGATATACACTGAGGTATATACCGCATGTCCATGTGTTTATTAATAAAGCTTTTGCAAAGGAAAATTTAAAAGATTTGAAAAAAAAAGACAAGTTAAATTCACTTAGCAGCATAATAGTAATACTGCGTCACCAATACTGCGACACCATTGTGCCATATGGTGGCTATTTTACGTAACTGCGGGTGGCACTGTTACCATGGAAACACTGATAATTCACAAAGAAACAGTACATTGAATCGTCGCGTTATTTTTTGACTTTCTATATTTCTATTAATTGAATTAGTTAAAAGAAAGGTGTTGCTGTTACATTCGGTGATTAAGTGCAGAGAGTTCAATCACAGACAATTGGTATACCGCATTCCACTGCATCTTGTCATATTCGAATAATGTCAAGTGCCAGGCTAGGTAGCAACAAATATACACTGTTAAGTCATAGCTTTGACTTGGCTGGGGTTGGAACCCACGACCTGCTAACCAGAAACATCATCATGCTGTCAGTCGCGATGCGACAAAGACTGCTTTCATTACTTGACTGCCGCTCTCCATTTAGCTCTCTGCTGTGAGAGTGATGTCCATGAGTCGGTCTTAATGTCTCTCAGCTTCAGGTTTCTCTTGATGGTATCCTTGAACCGGAGACGAGGGCGCCCTCTCTTTCTGTAACCAGAAGACAGTTGAGAGTAGAGGATCTGCTTTGGTAGCCTGTCTGATGAAATCCTCATGAGGTGCCCAGTCCACCGGAGATTCTTTTTGATCAGAAGATCTTCCATAGAGGGAAGCCCCATCCGTTCGAGTATTTCCTTATTTGTTACTTTGTCCTTCCAGGTTAGCCTCATGATTGAACACAGATGTCGCATCATGAAGGCATGCAGCTTTTTCACCAGTCGTCTGTACACTGTCCAGGCCTCGGCTCCGTATATGAGGTTGGATAGAACGATTGCACGGTAGATCTTGCCTTTGACCCGCATGGACACATGGTGGTTATTCTAGAGTCTCTGGCGTAGTCGGCCGAAGTCGACCAGAAACATGTGCTAATCGTATTAAACAATTAAGTCCAGTGAATGTTAATTACTGCCACCGAACAGAATTATATCATAGTAATGACGTCAGATCTTAACTCTGTCTCATCAGGCCCGTGTCCAGGGGTGGGGACTACGGGTGAAGCAAAGCAAACCGCAACAACCAGTTCTAGCACCCACCCCCACCACCACCCACCATTAAAGGGAACACATGAGAACTTGAGTAAGTAAGATGATTATTTCAGGTTGTAAAATGGTGCATCCATCATTTTGGAAACCCGCTTTGTATTTGAAACACCCAACCCTCTCTCTCTCTCTCCCTCTCTCTAATTGGAACTCCCTCCATCTAGTTGGAACACCTCCCTCAATTTGGACCCCCCACCCCTCGTCCCTGCACTTCCCGGAAATCCTTTCCCAAATCCTGGGCCCGGGCTTGGTCTGTGACTTATGAAGTAGTCAAGTATTCAAAGCGTACATATACATATCGGCTCACGTACCGAGTGAACCAGACGGGATGGCCGAATGAGTTGAGCATCCGTCTCCCGCTTTGGAAGATCGTGGAATTCGAACCCACCGGTTCGAACCCTGGTCGAGTCAAACCAATGACTTAAAAATTGATATGTGTTGCTTCCTACCCAGGTGCTCGGCATTAGTAGGATAAGGCAAGGAATGGTTGGCTCAGTGCCAGGATAATGTGACTGGGTGGGATATCTGGTGCCTGGTCTCCCAGTGGGGCAGCACTATGAAGTCACCATGAATGTGTACTGTCACAAGTCAGTACCCGTCCTGATATCACCTTATATGCTGCCAGGACGTAAAACTTCAAACAACCATACAACCTACCTAGTGTTGAAACGCACTGGGCGAGTATTGCGGCGAGTAACACCAGGGGGCAGCACATGGTGTCTCGGGCACAGCATCAGCACTCCTACTGCCGCCACCTGCCGAGTAATCAGCGCATCACAACACCAGCGTCCAGGTGGAGAGTGGGTGGGCAATCATTCGATCACGTGGTGAAGAGACACTGAAAATAGCACAAGAAATGCATATGTAGGTCACCTGATCCGATGCTTCTGCATTTATGCCTATTTGTATAAAAAAATATATTTAAAAAATAGCATTAAACATATATATATACATATGTATTTTATCTTTATAACCCAGGTTCTATTTAGTTTGAATTAAATGTTAATTTAAATGGTAAAGTTTTGGGATATTTCAAGTGCAAATTTGTCAAATTAATATTGGCTTGCACACCAAGTTCTCAGTTGTTAGCTGGGCATTTTATCAAGGAGAGCAAGGGTTGCAGCTTCAATACATTCAAGAATAACACAACTTAGAGTACATAGAAGATAGAAAAACCAGAACAAATGGATGCAATAGTTCTGTCTCAGAAAAATACAAAATCTCATCATATACAAACGAAACAAATGGTTGTAATAGTTCTCTATCAGAAAAATTTCAAATCTCATAATTATTTATGCCATACTATATATTATTTATATATATAATCATATATATATATTTGATGTGTGTGTTTATATATGTATATAATATACCATCATTCAACTGATCCTTGCCGAAGACAGCAACAAGTAACTATACTTAATTCAGTTGGTTTAACTCGGCCCAGGGGTTCGAACCCTACAACCTGCCAAAACGGGTAGTGGGTGCTCAACTCATTCGGGAACCGCGCCTCTTAATCAGGCTATGTTATGTAAACATGCCGCATTATTGACAGCCTCATTGTGGACCATGTTTTATTATGATTAATTCAGGACAACCGGAGCGAATCTTTATAAACAGCGACAATATGCACAACCACATTTTAATTAATCAACAAATTGATGCTTGGCTTAGAAAATAATGTCTCTGTTTTTTCTGACATAATTTGCTGTTGTTACTTGACAAATATTAGGCGTATTCATCTTTAGTAGAAATACCAAAACTAAAATAATTTAAAGTCCAGGCTTCCCGTGCGGAAAGTAAGGAGATTGAATACTTGTTGTTACCTAGCCTGGCGCTCAGCATTAATAGGATAGGACAAGGACTGGTTAGCTCAGGATAATGTGATCGGGTCATGGTGCCGATGGCCTGGTCTCCCAGTGGGGCTCTACTATAAAGTCACTATGACTGCACACTGTCACACGTCGGCACCTGTTCTCATATGACCATAGATGTTGCTAGGACGTAGAACAACAGCAAACAGGCGATACATCACAGCAGGACGAGTACCGACTTGTGACAGTGCATACTCATCGATGCTCTATAGTGCTGCCATAGTGATATATCATGTATCCGCCACCATGGTCTCACTATCCTACTTAGTCATATTATTTTGCTACTGATCCAACTAGCCCTTGCATTATCTTAGCAGTAATACCAGATGGGATGGCAAATGAGTTGAGCGGCCGCTTCCCGTGTGGCAGGTCGTGGGTTTGAACTGTTAACATAGTGGGGCAGTGGTCGGTCTAATTTTGCAGTTGACTGATATCTAGATTGTTTTTTTTAGGGGGGGGGGGGGTAAGTATTCTATTCCTCTGAATTATTCTTCATTCAACACCGGGTTTGGGGCCATGAATATGGTCTCTTGTTTACACAAAACTAACACAATTTGAACAATATATAGTTTTCATGCAATAGTGATACATAATCTTGCTAGTGACTATGTAGGCTTGACTATGTATATTCATATAAGCATATATACATATATATATATATATATATGTATATATATACATATATATATATATATATATATATATAGGTTTGACAGTGGATGAGTGACAGTTAGAGGTGGGGAACGATGTGAGAGCAACTACCATACAGAGTCAGCGGTGCATATCAGTTGTTAGTTTTGTATTGGTAATGAATTATTAAAGAAATCCACTACATGTGGGTAGTTTCGTTATTAATATCCACATAATAAACGATATAGTATATATATATATACATATGAGATTGATCAATTAAGGTATGCACTTGTTTTCGTTTCAAATGGCTGACACTCAATTTAGCGACAACCTAACATAAACTTAACTAATTTGTATTTATCACTCCCCCACCTCAATTATTTGTTCTTACTGGTCCTGTCAGTTGGAAAGCTACATTGGCATTGTCTCCGTCTGTCCAGAAACAGCTGTATGTATATATATATGCTTTCAGTCTGGAATGAGCGCAGTATTTAGACCCACACAAATATGGTGTGCTGGTTGGATTTGAGCTGTACAACATTAATTCCGATCCGCTTATTGCTTTGGCCGCTGCTATGTATTAACACACAAACCCCCATGCACTCATACATAACGGCCATCCCCTTGTGAACACATACCAGCATGGTAGACGCAGGCCACCCCCCACCCCCACACATACACACACTTCACCCTCCCAGTTGTTGTACTACGTGCACAATTCAAACGGATGGATGTGTATACAACAGATGGAATAATACTGGTAATGGTGATCAGTGTATCCAGCGCAGTGAAGATAGAGCTGGAGGAAAGATTCGCCTATTTTTATTTTAATAAAAAATCGATGGTTTCTATCATATACAGTAAAACCTCTCTAACCGACCACCTCCACAGTTCGACCACTCCCATATATCGATCGCTTTATTTGGGTCCCAGCAATACCATTGTAACGATATTCTAACTCCCTAAACCGACCACCTCCTAAATGGACCACATAAAGTCGGTCCCAAGATCGGTCGATTTAGAAGGGTTTACTGTATATATGGATATATGTATATATATATATATATATATATATATACATATCCCCTGATCTATTTATCCATAATGTCAAAAAGCAAATCCTGAGTCCAATAAAAGGCTTAGGAAATTGATGTGTTCCCTACCATGCCTGATAGGGGTGGGGTGGGGGTGGGGGTTTAGAAGGGTAAAACAAGAATTGGTTGTTTCAATGTCAGGATAATGTGACAGAGTTTCATAGTGCTGGCAGCATGGTATCCCAGAGAGGAAGTACTATTAAGTCCCCATGAGTGCGTATTGTCACAAGTTGGTTCTGGTCTTGATATGACCTCAGAGGTTGCTAGGACGTAACACTGCACTCCTTCACTGCTTCACCCTACGTATTGCGGGTCGCACTGTGTACCGCTCACCCTGTGTGGGTGGGGGTAGTCTGGAGCACATTGCACATACCACACTGCGCACATCACACTGCACACGTCACACTGCACACATCACACTGCACACAGCACACTGCACACATCACACTGCACACTACACAGCGCACACATCACACATCACACAACAAACTGCACACAGCACACTGCACACAGCACACGGCACACAACACACTGCACACAGCACACTGCACACATCACAATGCACACTACACAACGCACACATCACACATCACACAACAAACTGCACACAGCACACTGCACACAGAACACTGCACACAGCACACTGCAGACTGCAGCAGTGCACACAGCACACAACAAACTGCACACAGCAAATTGCACACAACACACTGCACACAGCACACTACACAGTGCACACATCACACATCACACAACAAACTGCACACATCACACTGCACACATCACACTGCACACATCACACTGCACACTACACAGTGCACACATCACACAGCACACAACAAACTGCACACATCACACTGCAAACATCACACTGTACACATCACACTGCACACTACACAGTGCACACATCACACATCACACAACAAACTGCACACAGCACACTGCACATAGCACACAGCA
Organism: Branchipolynoe longqiensis; assembly: GCA_030323885.1. Classification (NCBI taxonomy): domain Eukaryota; kingdom Metazoa; phylum Annelida; class Polychaeta; order Phyllodocida; family Polynoidae; genus Branchipolynoe; species Branchipolynoe longqiensis. Next base: position 42,545,304 of record CM059187.1, on the reverse strand, counting down.
CACTGCACACAACACACTGCACACCACAACACACATCACACTCCACACATCACACTCCACACAACAGACATCATCCTGCACACTGCAGCCTAACACACATCACACTGCACACATCACACTGCACACAACACACATCATGTTGCAGACTGCATATTGCAACAGTGCACACAGCACACATCAGGCTGCATACAGCAAACTACACACATCAGACTGCACACAGCAAACTACACACAACACACTGCACACCTCACGCTGCACACATCACATTTCACACATTACACTGAACATGGCATACTGCACACTGCACAATACAGCAGTGCACACATCACACTGCACGCATCACACTGAACACAACACACTGCACACAACACAGTGCACACTGCAGACAACACACAACGCACTGCACACACCACACTGCACACATCATATTGCACACTGCACACAACACACAACACACTGCACAGTGCCCACTGCAGGGAGCCGGGCTATGTGATAACACACTAGCTAGTCTGTTAGGCAGCACACCTGGGAATGGTCAATTAGTGCGACTACCCAGCGGTCGCCCGTCTGTCTGTCTGCGCCCACTCAGGACTCAACGACAACCACAGGCTGCCACTTCACCAGACTTCCACACTACCAGTCCATCACCCCCCCCCCCCCCCCCCCCCCCACCACAAGACCACATCTGATCATCATCTCACCATAAAGCTGCGAACACACTGGACGCGTGCGTCGCGCGTGCGTCAAGTACAAGCGTGCGTCATGCGGTTCTCACACGTAAATAGCGAACACACTGGACGCGTCTGCCACGCGTCTAAAGGCCGGTACACACCTCCCATATAAAACCCCCATTCCCCCCTCTTCCATTCCCCCCATTCCCCTCTTCCATTCCCCCCATTCCCCCCTCTTCCATTCCCCCATTCCCCCTCTTCAATTCCCCTTCTTCCATTCCTCCTCTTCCATTCCCCCCTCTCCCATTCCCCCTCTTCCATTCCCCTCTCTTCCATTCCCTCTCTTCCATTCCCTCCCTTTCCATTCCCTCCTCTTGTGTTCCCCTCTTGCGTTCCCCCCTCTTGCGTTCCCCTCTTGCATTCCCCCTGTTGCGTTCCTCCCTGTTGCTTTCCCCCCTCTTGCGTTCCCCACTCTTGCATTCCCCCATCTTCCGTTCCCCCTCTTCCATCCCTCCTCTTCCATTCCCCCCTCTCCCATTCCCCCTCTTCCATTTGCCTCTCTTCCATTCTCCCTCTTCCATTCTCCCTCTTCCATTCTCCCTCTTCCATTCCCCCCTCTTCCATTCCCCTCTTCCGATCCCCGTCTTCCATCCCTCCTCTTCCATTCCTCCTCTTCCGTCCCTCCTCTTCTGTCCCTCCTCTTCCATTCCCCATTCTCCATCTTCCGTTCCCCCTCTTCCATTCCCCTTCTTCCATTTCTCCTCTTCCATTCCCCCTCTCCCATTCCCCCTCTTCCATTCCCCTCTCTTCCATTCCCTCTCTTCCATTCCCTCTCTTTCCATTCCCTCCTCTTGTGTTCCCCTCTTGTGTTCCCCCCTCTTGCATTCCCCCTGTTGCGTTCCTCCCTGTTGCTTTCCCCCCTCTTGCGTTCCCCCCTCTTGTGTTCCCCCATCTTCCGTTCCCCCTCTTCCATTCCCCCTCTTCCATTCCCCCCTCTCCCATTCCCCCTCTTCCATTCTCCCTCTTCCATTCTCCCTCTTCCATTCCCCCTCTTCCATTCCCGTCTTCCGTCCCTCCTCTTCGTCCCTCCTCTTCCATTCCCCATCTTCCGTTCCCCCTCTTCCATTCCCCTTCTTCCATTCCCCCTCCTTCCATTCCCCCTCTTCCATTCCCCTCTCTTCCATTCCCTCTCTTCCATTCCCTCCCCTTCCATTCCCTCCTCTTGTGTTCCCCTCTTGTGTTCCCCCTCTTGTGTTCCCCCCTCTTGCGTTCCCCACTTGCATTCCCCCTGTTGCGTTCCTCCCTGTTGCTTTCCCCCCTCTTGCATTCCCCACTCTTGCATTCCCCCATCTTCCGTTCCCCCTCTTCCATTCCCCCTCTTCAATCCCTCCTCTTCCATTCCCCCCTCTCCCATTCCCCCTCTTCCATTTGCCTCTCTTCCATTCTCCCTCTTCCATTCTCCCTCTTCCATTCCCCCCTCTTCCATTCCCCTCTTCCGATCCCCGTCTTCTGTCCCTCCTCTTCCGTTCCTCCTCTTCCGTCCCTCCTCTTCTGTCCCTCCTCTTCCATTCCCCATTCTCCATCTTCCGTTCCCCCTCTTCCATTCCCCTTCTTCCATTTCTCCTCTTCCATTCCCCCCTCTCCCATTCCCCCTCTTCCATTCCCCTCTCTTCCATTCCCTCTCTTCCATTCCCTCTCTTTCCATTCCCTCCTCTTGTGTTCCCCTCTTGTGTTCCCCCCTCTTGCATTCCCTTCTTGCATTCCCCCTGTTGCGTTCCTGCCTGTTGCTTTCCCCCCTCTTGCGTTCCCCCCTCTTGTGTTCCCCCATGTTCTGTTCCCCCTCTTCCATTCCCCCTCTTCCATTCCCCCCTCTCCCATTCCCCCTCTTCCATTCGCCTCTCTTCCATTCTCCCTCTTCCATTCTCCCTCTTCCATTCCCCCTCTTCCATTCCCCTCTTCCGATCCCTGTCTTCCATCCCTCCTCTTCCGTTCCTCCTCTTCCATCCCTCCTCTTCCGTCCCTCCTCTTCTGTCCCTCCTCTTCCATTCCCCCTCTTCCGTTCCCCCTCTTCCATTCCCCTGCTTCCATTCCCCCTCTCCCATTCCCCCTCTTCCCTTCCCTCCCTTTCCATTCCCTCCTCTTGTGTTCCCCTCTTGCGTTACCCCCCCCCCCCCTCTTGCGTTCCCCTCTTGCATTCCCCCTGTTGCGTTCCTCCCTGTTGCTTTCCCCCCTCTTGCGTTCCCCCCCTCTTGCGTTCCCCCATCTTCTGTTCCCCCTCTGCCATCCCTCCTCTTCCATTCCCCCTCTTGCCATTCCCCCTCTTCCATTCGCCTCTCTTCCATTCTCCCTCTTCCATTCTCCCTCTTCCATTCCCCCCTCTTCCATTCCCCTCTTCCAATCCCCGTCTTCCATCCCTCCTCTTCCGTTCCTCCTCTTCCGTCCCTCCTCTTCCATTCCCCCCTCTGCCATTCCCCATTCTCCATCTTCCGTTCCCCCTCTTCCATTCCCCTTCTTCCATTCCTCCTCTTCCATTCCCCCCTCTCCCATTCCCCTCTTCCATTCTCCCTCTTCCATTCTCCATCTTCCATTCCCCTCTTCCGATCCCCCTCGTCCGTCCCTCCTCTTCTGTTCCCCTTCTTCCATTCCCCCTCTTCCATCCCTCTCCCATTCCCCCTCTTCCATTCACCTCTCTTCCATTCTCCCTCTTCCAATCCCCATCTTCCGTCCCTCCTCTTCTGTCCCTCCTCTTCCATTCCCCATTCTCCATCTTCCGTTCCCCGTCTTGCATTCCCCATCTTGCATTCCCTATCTTCCATTCCCCATCTTCCGTTCCCCCCTCTTGCTTTCCCCCTCTTTCATTTCCCCTTCTTGCATTCCCCTCCTCTTGCATTCCGCCTCTTTCATTCCCCAAGAGGGGGAACGAAAGCGGGGGAATGAAAGAGGGGCAACGAAAGAGGGGGAACGAAAGGGGGGGAACGAAAGCGGGGAACGAAAGAGGGGGAACGAAAGAGGGGGAACGAAAGAGAGGAGATTGGAAGAGGGGGGAATGGAAGAGGAGGAATGGAAGAGGGGGAATGGAAGAGGAGGGAATGGAAGAGGAGGGAATGGAAGAGGAGGGAATGGAGGAGGGGGAATGGAAGAGGGGGAATGGAAGGACACACACATAACACACTGTGTGGTCGGGCAAAGTCGGGCAAAGTCAGGCAAAGTAAGGCAAAGTCGGGCAAAGTCAGGCAAAGTCGGGCAAAGTCAGGCAAAGTCAGGCAAAGTCGGGCAAAGTCGGGCAAATTCGGTCAAAAGCCAAGCGTCACCACACGTCAAGCGTAAAAAATCGCTCCAAAAGCGATTCGTGACGCACGCGCGACGCACGCGTGAGAAACGCACGTGCCAGTGTGTTCGGGTTCTCTTTATTACATACATTTTGATTTTTGACGCATGCGCGACGCTTGACGCACGCGCGAGATACGCGTCCAGTGTGTTCGCAGCTTAACACCATGCCACTACTTCATTGTCACACCACAACATTGTCATACCACCACATGACCACACCACCATACTACTACACCACAACACCACCATAGTCCTACATCACCACACCACCGCACCACCATTAGAGCATAACCACACCAGTAGCCAGCCACACAACCTCAGCACCGTATTACCACACCACCACATCACCATAGACAGACCACCAGATTAGCACACCACCACACTTTCTCACCACCATCTTATATATTCACCACACCACCAGACCTCCTCACCACCATCTTATACTCACCACACCTCCTCACCACCATATTATACTCACCACACCACCACACCTCCTCACCACCATCTTATACTCACCACACCATCACACCTCCTCACCACCATCTTATACTCACCACACCACCACACCTCCTCACCACCACCGTATACTCACCACACCACCACACCTCCTCACCACCATCTTATACTCACCACACCACCACACCTCCTCACCACCATCTTTTACTCACCATCCCACCTCACAACCATCTTATACTCACCACACCACCATCCCTCCTCACCTCCATCTTATCCTCACAACGCCACAACACCTCCTCACCACCATCACCACACCATGACACCTCCTCACCACCGTCTTATTCTCACCACACCACCACACCTCACCACACCAGCACACCTCCTCACCACCATCTTATACTGACAACACCACCACACCTCCTTACCACCACCTTATACTCACCACACCACCACATCTTGTCACCACCATCTTTCACTCACCATCCTACCTCACCATCATATTATACTCACCACACCACCACAGCTCCTCACCACAATCTGATACTCACCACACCACCACACCTCCTCACTACCATCTTGTACTCACCACACCACCACAGCTCCTCACCACACCAGCACACTGGCACACCTCCCTTCACCTCACCTTCCTGCATCATTAACACACCTCCACATTCTCACACCAACACCCGACAACCACCACACCGCTCATCATTCGGCTATTCATCAACAAACGACAACATAGTTGGACTATTCCAGGTGTAACTTTAAACAGAAATTAATTTAGTAACCGCTAAGTTACTTCTGAATTCCAATGACCTATTGATTCCATTGATCGGGAATACAGTACTTCAGTTCCAGTAAAACTGTCTTGAGTATGGAGCAAGTAAAGTTGTTCTGGTTATGCCCGGTACACACCTACCGTTTGTGTGCGCACACCTCCCGTATACGATCGAAAACTGCCCGTTTCGCCCACAAAAATCGCTTGGTGTGCACTCCCCGCGCACACCTAGCGATTGCGATTCGCGCATAAAACTCAGTTTTTAGTGCTAAAGGCGGCCGTTTACGATTGCGATTCGCGATTCGAAAAACGAATCGGCCCGTTTTCAGTTTTAAGCGGGTCGGGTCGAGTCGCGAGTTTTAGTGCGCGAATCCTATACGGGAGGTGTGTACTAGGCATTAGTCCTCTCTGCTTTGTGTCTAGTGTATACATCCATACAATGAAATGAGGTGGCCTAGTCAGTGCAGCCTCGGCTAGGAACTGACTTCTGTCTGCGGTGAAAGTGTAAGAAGTGTAACAGGAAATAAGCCAGACATAAGGTCAGCAGCAAGTAGAACATGGCTAACTCTCCGTTAATCAACTTCTCGGTGCTTGCACTATTTTCTCGTAATCAATCCGAAATCAGCACCTACTTAAAGCTGCATGGTCCGATGAAAACATCAAATTTTCAAAACCAAAACAATTATCTAGATTTGATTCCACATAACCAACTTAGATACTGGTGCACTTATTAATCATATATTGTCAAATGGAAGGGAATACAGTAGCAATTTAACATGTTATTGCAAAAGCCTATGGTGTACTTCAAATATATCGTAAGTTAGCCATTCAAAATATAAGTTACTTCAGACTAAGGTAAGGTAGATTATAATGATTAACCGAATATCTTTATCTCAGAAAATAACAGAAACTCAAAATCATCGGACTATGCAACTTTACTTAGCAGTTAATTAACTAATCGACAATTATACAGAATCGTATTGCCAGATGAGTTGAGTGTCCACTTCACCAACGGGAGGTCATGAATTCAAACCGCAGATCAATGACATAACACCAGACAGGATGGCCGAATGAGTTGAGCCTCTGTCTCCCGTTTTGGTAGATCGTGAGATTCAAACCCTGGTCTAGTCAATCCAATGACTTAACAATTTATTCTTGTCGCTTTCTAGCCAGGTGCTCAGCATTATTAGGATAGGGCAAGGACTAGTTGGATCAGTGTCAGGATAATGCGACTGAGTGGGATATCCGGTCATGGTGCTGGTGGCCTGGTTTCCAAGTGGGACAGCACTATAAAGTCACCATGAGTGCGCACTGTCACAAGTCGGTACCCATCCTGATATTACCTTAGATGTTGCCAGGACGTAAAACTCCAACAACCAACCAACCAATGACGTAAAGATGTTCACTAGCTGGCCTGTTAGTCGGCATTATTAGGACATGATATGGAGAAGTGGAATGAGGAAAACCAATTGTCCACGATTTAAATCCCCCTTGCTTAATCAACGAATCAAACAATGAATATAATTTGTATTTTCAGATGCATATCATATGAAACAAAAATAGCTCATACATTGTAGTTGTTTGAGTTAACTGACTTACTGGTTCCCATTCGTAAGACATCATTCAGCTGGTAGTACCGATACAATATTGGGGCCTGATCCTATTCTATCTTTCGTATGGGATCGGCAATGTTATCAGTGGAATCAGGAGTCCACAGTTGGTTGGTTGGTTGTTGGAATTTTACATCCTGGCAACATCTAATGCCATATCCGAACGGTTACTGACTTGTGATAGTGCGCACTCATGGTGACTTTATAGTGCTGCCCCACTGGGAAATCAGGCCACCAGCACCATGACCCGATACCTCACTCAGCCACATTATCCTGACACTGAGCTAACCAGTCCTTGCCCTATCCTATTAATGCCAAGTGCCAAAGCTAGGAGGTGACAAGTATCAATTTTGTAAGTCATTGGTTTGACTCGATCGGGAATCTAACTCCCGATTTCCCGCATGGGAGACCTGCGCATTACCGATTCGGCCACCACATCCGGTCGGGAGTCCACGGTGAGACAGCAACTCAGCCAGCTGCTCCCAGAGTGATCTCATGCATATGTACGATAATATAGGTCACGAAGGTGTGCGCGGGACATGGACACTTCCAGTCTACTTTCACATTGAAGCGCTGTGTAATTAATAGATGAGGTACTAATGAATTGACGTAATCATCAATATATAACTATCGCTATGGTATGACATGACTACCTGAACTGGCGCTAATTAAGTAGCTAGAGATCGGGGGCATGCCTGCACACAGTGGGCGTAATCAATAAATACGACTCAGGTCAGCCGAGTTGCTAGAATTTCAAATTGAACACGGTGAGTGGAGTTAATAAAAACACGTGCCGTGTGCAGAAATACCTGACCCCAGTAACCCATCTCTTGGCTGGGGTTGGCTAGGAACCATGATGTCACATTTGTGCTGGTACTGTCCTGGAGGATAACAGCTACCAGTACCAGTCCTACATGGTTATTTTTTTTTGTAATAACACAGATTAATGAAATAGAAATATACCTAAACCATGCAATCATAAAATACTTTAAATCCTATTTTGCTGTAGTTATATTGGTTATTAAAAAAAAAGATAAAGTTTTGGTTTAAGCCACATTCTTTTCCAACCCAAGCACGGAGAAGTGTATTCGAGTATTTGACCCAAGTCTGTAGGATGTGCGCATGCGCCAAAAAGGGGCTCGGGTGACCCGAGTTTGTTTTTGAAGATTTATACTGCCTATCATGGATAAGCCTGAATAGGCTTGTTTTCACCATGAGACAGTTTGTCGATAGAAATCCCGAGCCTACACTTTTACCGACCCAAGGGATTTTTAACCTCCCACACCACATAGACATGGTAGGAGAGCAACTGGCCTTTGATGACGCTGTAAGTTATACACAGCAGTGGAAATCCAAATTGGCAGAGATGGGGGCATGGGGAAACGAACCACTGACCTTCAGATTAGGAGTCCGACCTAGATTAGGAGTCAGACACTCTAACCACTCCGCCACAGAGAACACCACGTTGATTAATCGATTACGCCCCCCTCTGTGGAGCATTGATGATATAGAGTGTTTATTTCATTAGGTTTTTAATTTATGATCCTGGTGTTTTCAAATTGTCTTGCTTTTCCTAATATAAATAATATAAGATACATTTAATAGGTATAATGTATTTTAATAATAATATATATGATATATAATATATGTAATATACATATCTAAAATATATATATAATATATATTTGCAACATAATAAATAACATGATATAATATATATAATACTGCATAAATAATACATAATATATGTATATAATGCATATCATTTATATATATTATACATTATACATTATATATGGTATATATTATGTACGGAATGGAATCTATAGAACCTATAGAACACATGGAAAACATAGAATACATCAAATACATAGAATACATAGAATACATAGAATACATAGAATACATAGAATACATAGAATACATAGAATACATAGAATACATAGATACGTAGAATACATAGAACACATCGAACACATCGAACGCATCGAACACATAGAATATACAGGATATAGAATATAGTATATAGAACTTAGAATATATAGAATAGAGAATATTGTATATATTCAAAGAATTGGCGTGGAAAAAGAAGCTACCCCTCTTCTTTAAGTGCCTGTCACACTATGGCAGATTGAACAACGGACAGAACCGGACAAAGAATATTCTAGTCCGGTGTTATTCAGACTTGAAATGTATCGATTATGTAATGGATGGTAACGGATCGGAACAGACGGGTAACAGACGGTAACGGACAGTAACGGTTGATAACGTATCTAACGATCAACGGACAATTCAGAATACAAAAAGAACTATAACGAACGGCAACGGACGTGTAATGGATATGTAACGGATGGAAATGGATGGTAACGGATGGGAACGGATATGAACGGATGGGAACGGACGGGAACGGATGGGAACGGACCGGGAACGGATGGGAACGGACAGGTAATGGACAGGAATGGACGGTAATGGATAATAACCACATAGGTCAGTCCGGCGCAATCCGTTACAAGTTTTGTGCATGCTCAAAATTTGTAACGGATCGGGCTGGATATCACTGGATATGAACAGATATCAACGAATATGCAATGGATATGCAACGGACATAAACCGGACTTTGCCGGATATCAACAGACTTTGTTTGGTTTCTTTCCATTTCCCCAATCGAGTGAGGTGTGACAGAGACTTTAGGTTTAGTTCTAAATTGGAACATTTTTTCAGTGTAATGGCCTGCCATACCTGGTGAACTTGGTCAGAATGCATTTTGGTTTCCGAATACAATTCTCACTGACCGGCTGCTGCCGCCGCAACACACATGGCCTCACAGGCGTGCCATGTCATGGCATAGATGGTTAAATATTTCCCGACACGAGTGATGTATTCAGGGTAGGCGGGTACTGGGCGCAGCCGGGGGTGGCACCACCAGTCGCGAGATGGAGGAGGCAGTACAGTATGTATTGTAATAATAACAATAATTAGCACATAATAATAATTAAGAGGGGTTAATTCCCTTCCACACCGTTATACTCGCATAATTCATTATACATCACATACATATCTATATAACTGCAGTGTCCAACCACACCCATCCCGCAGTAAGGCGGGTTGTCCTGCCCGGGCCATCAACTGTATAAAACCTGAAACCCTTCAAATAGATAACTCATTTACCAACATTCCTTCCCCTCCCCCCTAACCTGCATCCAAATGAAGGCTAAAATGGTAATATTATACTCATAGGCGTACACAACACAGTCAATTCATCTTAAATGTTTCCTTATAAATACCCTTCATGCATTCCCGTTGTGCTTACAGCATTAGCTTGACATATCAGATCATATTAATAAATAACACTATTTGGTATTGTAAAAAGATGGATCCAATAACAAAAATTGCTGTCTTCCCTGGTGTTATATTTAAGAATACAAAAATTAATGTATTATTAAATTGTTGAACTATTTAAACATATGTTCTTCTTTCCTATTCCAGGGGAAAATCTATTTATACCAAATCTATTCTGAGAAGAATACAGCTGTCCACTTTCAATTCAGTGAATGTGTTTTGAATTCTAATGTGCAGTTGAGGGCTATGATAACTTGTGTGTTATAAATTATGGTGTGTTGCCCCCTGTTCCCGATTCATTGCACTATTTGAGTCATGATCATTGGCCGAATGAGTTGAGCGCCCGTCTCCCGTTTTGGTAGATCATGGGATTCGAACAGCATGGGTTCAAACCCGAGTCGAGCCAAATCAATTATTTAAAAATTGATACTTGTCACTTCCTAGCCAAGCGCTCATCGTTATTAGGATAGGGCAAGAACTGGTTGGCTCAGTGTCAGGATAATATGACTGAGTGGGATATCAGGTCATGCTGCTGACAACCTGGTTCCCAGTGGGGAAGCACTATAAAGTTGCCATGAGTGTGCACTGTTACAAGTCGGTATCCCTCCTGATATGACCGTAGATGGTGCCAGGATGTAAAACTCCAACAACCAACCAATATTATTGCGCCTGGCAGACCATCTGACCTCACCGATTACAATTGTGAAATGCTGTTAGGGGTCATCCAATGTTTTTAACATCTTCACATGTACAATAGGGGAGTGTGGGGTATCAATCGAGTTCACTGATTATCATTTAATAAAATGTTAATATTTAAAATGGGTCTATTCTTGCCTTTATGTTCTGTAGTAAAATGCTGATGTGTACTACTTTGTGGGGGGGGGGGTCTGCAAAAGTAGTAGGCTTTGTGCGACTGTGTAAATGTTTTTTTTTTTCTTGAAGATTTATACTGCCTATCATGGATAAGTCTGAATAGACTTGTTTTCACCATTAGACAGTTTGTCAATAGAAAGCCTGGGCCTACACTTTTACCGACCCAAGTGATTTTTAACCTCCCACACCACATAGACATGATATGAGAGCAACTGGCCTTTGATGACGCTGTAAGTTATACACAGTGGTGGAAATCCAAATTGGCAGAGGTGGGGGCACAGGGAAGTTAACCACTGACCTTCAGATTAGGAGTCAACCTAGAAAAAAGTCAGACACTCTAACCACTCCGCCACAGAGAACACCATTGTTGGAGTTTATGTCCTGGCAACATCTAAGGTCATATTAGGATGGGTACCGACTTGTGACTGTGCACACTCATGGCGCCCTCCGCCACAGAGAAATGTTGAAAACTCTGGATGGCCCCTTAGTTGGTTGTGATGATTACAGCTGTGAGCTGAACACACTTTGATGCTGAATTTGTTTGTTTGTTGTTGTTTTATGTCTTAGGAAGATCTAAGGTCATATCAGGATGGGTACTGACTTGTGACAGTGCACACTCATGATGACTTTATAATGTTGTCCCATTTGGATACCAGGCCGCTAGCACCCATGACCCGATATCCCACACAGTTGATACTGTGCTAACCCAGTTCGTGTCCTATCTTATTAATGCTGAGCACCAGGCTAGATAGTGAGAAATATCAATTTTATAAGTCATTGGTTTGACTCGGTTGGATTTGAACTCCCGACCTTCCGTACGGGAAGCATGTGCTCTACCGATTCGGCGACCGCGTTTGGTCATTGATGGAATACTCGAGTTATTCAGCTTTGTTTGATCTCCTCCAAACGCAATGATATAGTTAAGTCAATTGAAAATGCAGCTGTTGCTAATGTGCTCAGTGGGACTCTGGAGCAATGAGTGAAAGTCTTTGACAACACGGCAGCTATAACCATAATAGTCTACAACTGTCTGGTCTACTACCGATGGTTTTCCCATAGTTAACTCCTCTCCACTATTTAGAAAGTTGTACAATATACCCCGCTTATCACTGCTCTGCTTAGCGCTGAATCGCTATAGCACTCTTTGGCCGAATCGATAGAGTGCAGGCCTCCCGTGCGGGAAATGAGGTTTCAATTCCTGGTCGAGTAAAAGCAATGACATACAAAATTGCTACTTGTCACTTCCTAGCTTTGTCACTGAGTATTAATACTAGGATAGGGCAAGGACAGGTTAGCTCAGTGTCAGGATAATGTGACTGAGTGGGATACCAGGTCATGGTGCTGGTGGCCTGACTTCCGAGTGGGGCAGCACTATAAGGTCGCCATGAGTTTGCACAGTCACAAGTCGGTACCCATCCTAATATGACCTTTGATGTTGCCAGGACATAACACTCCAACAACCAACCAACCTTTCCAGCCTAGCAGCCAATAAGAAGATGGCAACCGCCTATCTCCACCGTCCATGAACAGGAGGTCAAACCAGAACAATATGTGGGATTGAACCCTGGTTCCTTCCGCTGCTCTTGTCCATGCACATGTGCGGGCCGTCTAACTGTAACACAATCGGCTATTGAGGCTGATTATGTTTGAGGCTGATTTATCCTTTCAGTTTTAGTTACCGCATATATAGTGCTGCTTGGATTACCACTCAAATGCATAGGACTGTTTCTAGATCAAACGGATCTGGTACGGATCTGGTACACCAAACTAGTTCTCACTACGTTCTTGAAAATGTTGCCGAATGGGCTCAAACTGTGTGCGAATGGAATGGACATAGTAGCAACTTTTTACAGTCTTTTCACAAACGGAATGGATGGGCTAGGACTCAATGGCGCTCCATAACTTTGAGTATGCTCAAAATGTTCTTGCAGCCACATTCTACCCTGACCACAGCCCGTCTTAGAATGGGGTTAGACATTTTGAGAACTAGTTTGGTGTGATGGGGGTGTAAGACAGTATTATATAACTTGTCTTACCATTTCTCACTGCCTATGTTCAAAGCGAGCGTTCTTTCATTCTGATAACAAACCAAAAACACCAAACATCGTGCTGTATTTGTAGCACCTCAACTCAAATCGGTGGAACCTCCACTCGCCGCTCTCACTAGCACTCACACACTCGTCTCCACTCACCTTCACCCGTCCTGACATTCTCCCCACTGCCGCTGGTTCCCGACCACGCCTTTTGCGTCTGCGGCTCCAGGCGGCATACACCCGGGCACCCAGCTCACGGCGAGGGACAGCGTCGCCATCACCATGACAACATAGTATATGCATGGTCGCGCACGCGTATAATATGAATCATTTAGGACGTACATCCCGCATAGAAGTAGAGCATATAGCCCCATCTGGCGGGACTCGCGTAACCCTGACGTGGGCAGGAGGTTGTGGAGTTGTAAAAAGGGGGTGGGATGAGGAGAAAGGGGAGTTGGGGGCGGGGAGGGGGGGATGTTGAAGGTGGGTGGGTGGGTGGAGGAGTTGGAGGAGTTTTTCTATTGCTTACTTCATTATTAGCATGGAATTCATGCTAGCTTTGCTCTGTGGTTCAAAATGTCTAAATGGTTTGGGCAGTATCCAAAGGAACGAGAATTGAACTTGTGAGCGCCTCACTCTCCGCGATAATTCTACTTGAATGTCGTTTATCGGGAACCAGGAGCAAATGTAGCTTCACAATGCGTGTGTGCAGTTAGTGACGCGAGGCTTTGATCCGCCTGCCCTTGATACGGTTCCCAGTTACTTCATTGTTACAAAATATAAATAAGTAATGTGGTTTTAACACAGCGTCCTTACTAGCAGGAGACACTGCTAAGGCGCTGCGTAGTGACACCTACAGTATGGCTGCCTAGTGTATGACGTGAAAACATGCTATACTGAACTGATATGATAGTGCATGAAATGAAGCCGTGTACTGCTGAACACATCTGATGGCACATGAAATGACACTGTTCTATATTGAACACATCTGGTGGTAAATGCAATGGCACTGTGCTATATTAAACATATTTGGGGGTACGTACAATCACCCTTTGCTTTATAGAATACATATGATGGTACATGAATTAGTACTGTGTTATATCAAAACACATTTGATGGTACATGAAATGATACTTTGCTACATCAACCCATCTAATGGTACATTGAATGATATTGTGCTATATGGAACACATCTGATGGTACATGGAATGGTACTGTGCTATATCGAACACATCTGGTGGTACATGGAATGACACTCTGCTATTTTGAACACATATGATGGTGCATGAAATGAAACCGTGTTATACTGAACACATCTTGTAGTGAACGAGATGAATGTGTGCCATATTGAACACATCTGGATAAGCATCAAATTATATTTTGCTAGACTGTTAACTTGAATACATCTGGTGATGCATGAAATGTAGTTGTGTAATGTTGAACAGGTGAATGGACTGACACAGCATTGTGCTGAACACTTCAGGTAATGTGGTACAATAACATTGTGTTATATTGTGTTATGTCTTGAATACATCTGATAGCGCATGAAAAGTATTGTGTTATCTTTAACGCATCTGATAGTGTATGAAGGGCATTGTATTTTATTGAACAGATTTGAAAGAGTGTGAAAGGCATTACGTTTTATTGAACATATCTGATAGTGTATGAAAGGCATTGTGTTTTATTGAACAGATCTGATAGTGTATGAAAGGCATTGTGTTTTATTGAACAGATCTCATAGTGTATGAAAGGCATTGTGTTTTATTGAACAGATGTGATAATGTATGAAGGGCAGTGTGTTTTATTGAACAGATGTGATAGTGTATGAAAGGCCTTGTGTTTTATTGAACAGATCTGATAGTGTATGAAAAGCATTGTGTTTTAATGAACAGATCTGATAGTGTATGAAAGGCATTGTGTTTTATTGAACAGATCTGATAGTGTAGCAAAGGCATTGTGGTTTATTGAACACACCTATTGGTATATCAAATGAACTCAGTCATGATGAACGCATCCGGTAGAGGGGCACAGTGTATACAATGGGATTGTGGTAGTATATTGAACACACTTGGCGGTGTCGGTCAATGCAGTGAAACTGTCAGGATATGGAGAGAAAACAGCTGAAGTCTAGACCAATGTAACTTCCTGTGCCAGGGTGATAATACACTCAAAACACCGCAATACATTATCTGAGCAGAGTATGTATTGACTGGCGACTGGCGTAGACATGGGGCTAAGATTGTGCTTGGAGACTACTCTAGGTTCAGTCTGCCGATAAATTGTCCGCAATTCCATGACAATGCTCAGCATATGAGAGGCTGGCTCTTATTTTTTCAAATAATACTATTTAGATAATAGATGGAGAAAATCCATACCATTGCCAAATAAAAATGCTTAAATATAAATAAAACGCTGATTACCCAAAGTCGGGGATCACAACAACAAAATTCGTAGAATTCCGGAAATCGAAGAAATTTGACATCCCTGATTAAAAAGTAGGAACATACATTTCAATGCCGCACATTGATTAACGTTGCATAATCCGATGATTTTGGATATCTACTAGTTACATAGGCCTATATAATATTCAGGGATGAATGTGGTCTCTGACAAAAAAAACCGCGGAAATCATGCCGATACCTTGGCGCCAGCCCTAAATTTCCGTGAAAACACAGATTTCACCCTCATAGACTTCGCACTGTCAGGGAATTGCAGAAAATTGCCGGAAGTCAGGCTTCAACTGTCCTTTTATTTTTGTACATTAGTTGTTTAAGCAGGGAGAATTTCAGTCGCAGACGACTGGTCTTCCTCATCCCACTGCTCCTTGCCCTGTTCTAATAATGCCGAGCGTCTAGCTAGGAAGCAACCTTGTTGTGACTATATCATCGTTAATTCTTGTTTAGGTTTTATGTCCTAGCAACATCTAAGGTCATAAGAATGGGATTCAGACTAATCATTTGCTGTCATATATATTATATATTATATATATTATATATATTATATAATATATTGACATTTTGTTTAAGATTAATCGGTAAATATAAATCATCGGGGAAATCTGTGAAATCGCGGGGATCTTTCATGCCTGAGATCGACCGTCATAACTTACTTCACGTTATTTTGACAACTTTTATTTTAAATGGTTAAATTATCAAATATTTACGGTGAAAACATATTAAATTAATGTTGACTTGCACACTAAAATTCTAGATATAGGCTCTGCTTACACTTGTTATGAGTAGTAGTTTCATGGCGCGAGAGCACCAAACTGCAAGAAAGCTGTTTAAAGCTGCATAATCTGATGGTTTTTGAGTTTCTCTCATTTTCTGAGATTAATATATTAGATTGATCATTATTATCTACCTTACTTTAGATTGAAGTAACTCTTATTTTAAATGGAAAACTTTTGAAATATTTTCAGTGCAAACATCCTAAATTAATTTAGGCAAATATTCCAAAACTCTGACACCATAGGCTTTTCTGCAGTAACATATTCTATTAAATTGCCTCAGTATTCCCTTCTGTGTGGTGACACATGGTCAATAAGTGCACCAGTATCAAAGTTAGATATGTAGAATCAAACCTAGGTAATTGCTTTGGTTTAGACAATTTGATGTTTTCACCGCACTGTGGGAGTTCCCCAGTTTCTAAGTTTGAAAAAAATAGGATCAAATCCAGGTCAGTGTGAGTTTTCTCTCTCGAAAATGTGATGCTTCCAACGGACTATGTCTAAGCAGCTTCAATTATTAACCACGCCGACTTATTTGATCTGATGCCATCACAGGACTGCGGCTGCGCCTCTCACCTCTGTGTTGTCCGGCACTCCGCTCAGACTGTTGCTGCTGAAGTAGGCCTATGTCCCATCCAGGCTGAATGCCGCCAAAACCTGTAGCAGCGACACCTCCCCTGCACAACTCGGTATGTCCGTCCCCTCTCCGGCATCTACCCTTCGTCATACTGCAACAGCCGGCCACAGTCTCTGACAGAACTGGAGAGGGGGTGGCGGGTAGGGAGTGAGGCGGGTAGGGAGTGAGGGTCGGTGTGTGTGTGGGGTGTGGGGGGGGGGGGGGGGGTGCTGTGTGTGTGTGTAGACTGAGGCTGTACAGTAATTTAGATCAGTTATAACACTGGAACTAGTTCCCGGCATGCCAACAGGAGGCGGTTCTTCCGATCCCGACCTTCCCGCCTTTTTGACCGTGTGTGTGTGTGTGTGTATTTCCCTGATATTTGTGACAGAGACGGTGAAAATGCGTTGCATTTCGACATGACCACGATCGTTTTTGGTGGTAGCTGCATTGTCGGAATGCGTTATTTCTGTCGCTATCGCTATGACTATCTCTATTGCTGTCGCTATCACAATTGTTTTTGCTTTCACCTTGGTCTTTGCCTTTGCTATCGCTATCGCTATCTCCATCGTTATTGATATTACTATTGCTATGGCTATTGTTAATTTTCTTTTTCTTTTTTGGGGGTAAATATTTTATTCATCTGAATACATATTTTCTCAGCTCCGGGGCACTGGTCTTCCAGCAGTTGGAGTGATCGCATTTGATCTGTACATAGTGGAAGTGAATGTGTTGCATTGTGTACAGCACAACCCATTCTGAACATGAAAAGTAAGTGGGGGAGCAGCCTATGCTAAATAGTGTACAGCATAGGTACTCAACATAGTGCAAGGTATATGCATCAAGATAGAGTGTGCAGTAATTTACACTAGTGGTTAAATCATATGCTGTGTTTGTATATCAGTTAGATTTGGTTTTAATAACGCTACCGCTATCACAATCGCTGTCGCTATTGTCATCACTATCTCTATTGTTTTTCCTCTCAGTTGCTTTGCATTTGCCTTCAACTTTGCTTTCACCTTCACCTTCACCTTAGCCTTTACCTTCTCCTTGCCCGTCCTGATATGACCATAGATGTTGCTAGGACGTAAAACAACAACAAACAAACCTTCACCATTACCTTTGCTTTCACCTTCACCTTTGCCTTTACCTTCATCTTCACATTCACCTTTGCCTTCATCTCTGCATTCACCTCTGCTTTCAGCTTCACCTTCAGATTCACTTTTGCCTTAACCTTCACCTTCACTTTCACCTCTGCCTTCATCTTCACCTTCACCTTCACCTTCGCCTTCTCGTTCACTTTCACCTACCCTGATTCACCTTCACATTAACCGTCACCTTCACTTTCACTTTCACATCTGCCTTCACCTTCTCCTTCACCTTCACCTTACCCTTCACTTTCACATTAACTTTCACATTTACCTTCACCATCGCCATTGCCTTTGTCTTCCCCTTCACCTTTATCTTCACCTTCGCCTGTACCTTCGCCTTCACCTTTGCCCTTGCCTTCACATTAACTTATAAGTTATAGGCTTATCTTTGTCTTCAGGTAAGCCTTCAACTTCAACTTCACCTTTGCCTTCAACTTCACCTTTGCCTTCACCTTTGTGTTCACATTAACTTTCACCTTCACCCTCGCCTTTGCCTTCACCTTCATCTTAGCCTTCACCTTCACCTTTGTCTTTGCTACCACCTTCACTTTCACCTTTACCGTCATATTCACCTTTGCCTTAACCTTCATCTTCGCTTTCGCTTTCGCTTTCCCTTTCGCCTTCGACTTCGCCTTTGGCTTCAGCTTTACCTTCGCCTTCGACTTTGCCTTCAGCTTCGCCTTTGCCTTTGCCTTTGCCTTCACCTCTGCCTTCACCTTTACCTGTGCCTTCACCTTCACCTTTGCGTTCACATCAACTTTCACCCGTGCCTTCAGCTTCACCTTCAGCTATCTAGTCTGTTCACTATCGCCATTATTATAGTTTTTGTAATTGTCATCTATTTTATTGCTGCAGTCATTGCTATTGCTCTCACTAAATATTGATGTTATTATTGTGAAGGGATGAGCCCCGTTTCCCTGAGTACTGCCACATTCGTTCAGCAGCAGTACACGACGCACATCATAGTCGTATCTGTCTGTCAGTAGGGAGCTGCGCCTATTGTTAGGCGTCGACAGGCCTAAATGTCAAAGGACGCTCTTATTGCCTACTATTACTACACAGATGAACAAAAACACACAGATGAGACACAAGGCATCCACCGGATTCTGTCCTTCTCACAAGTTGCTATTTAAATGGGACTCGATTTTTGAAACGCCATAACTTGGTTTATGCTGAACAATCTGAAATCAGCAAATTTGTTAATATTTCTTATATTGGATCTAGGTAATGTGTAGTCTTTGTTTCATAATATTAGGAGATATATTGGGCTATGTTTGTTTCCGTATTGTTGGTGAATGATAAGATATTATTTAGCAAGTTTACCCTTCCGTATCCGAAGACTGAACACAGAATCTTTCACTCAGGCTATTTCTTCAGATAATCAATATTTACAGCACATGTGTTTAAATGCAAATGAGCGATAAGAATGTCACATATGTCAGTAACACGCCCGTGGTATATATATATATATATATATATATATATATATATATATATATATATATATATATATATATATATATATCCTCTAAGCATCTATATATAGGGGTATTGTGTCGGATTAGCTCAGCTAAAGAGATGGTTAACAACCGTTTGTGTTGAATATAAACTTTCCAGGCACCGACCTCAATAAACGGTCACAATAGATATTTTTATTACAAGCTAGCCGAGAATTCAAGTAAAAATATTTAAGGAAGATGGTAATTTTGACTAGTCATTTTCGGTATATTTTTCAAATGGTCTATTTATATTGGTTTATACTTGTTATTTTTGTTGCATTCATGCCATCACTTATTGTGAAGGAAATTTCAATTATAATATAATACATTGATTATCCTCATCCCACTAATTCCATGAATGAAAATTTTGATTTGTAGGTGTATACATCACAGTTCTGGCTACAAGTATTATATTGCTTTCTGTCAATAAAGTATACATGTACATTTGTTTTATTTATTTAATTTAGCAGGCTATTCGCATTGTGCAACAATGTAACAGGTTTTTTTTCCGAAGTGACAAGAACTGATTTATCATCACGAGTACCGTGACCAGCTGGGAGAATTATCTGGTTAGAATGTATGATTAATAGGCAGAAGTTTGTGGGAGCTATCCCTGGCTGAGGTAAACTACATAATTTTTAGTTGTTGCTACCTTTCCGGGAATTTGATCTTTGGGTGGGGGAGGGGAAGAGTGAGAGGGGCAAGTAGTCTTCCTCATTACACTTATCCTTATCCCATCCTAATGCGACTGAACCCCAGGCTAGAGAGTAATAATATAAGTATCAATTTTGTAAGTCATTGGTTTGACTTGGCCAAGATTTGAACCGGGGGGTTCGAATCACAAGACGGGAGGTGGACGCTCAACTCAATCGGCTATAATCCCTTCTGGGGATTACCGGGCCCTACATAATAAAGGCCACAAAGTTGTCACCTTGTTTCCGACAGGGGGCTAAGCTAAGGCTGGTTCAATGTAAGAATACTGTGACTAAGTAGGATATCAGAGCAAGGTGCTGCGAGAATTAGACCCCAATTAGACAACAGGAGAACTACACTGTCACTGGTTAGTACTTGTACTGATGATAACCTCAAATAATGCTAGATTGATAAGCCCTAATACATAAATAAAAGGCAGTCCTTGGCTCGTGTCAGCAGTAACATAAGGTCAGCATAAAATACCGATAGGTTTCAAGAAAAGCATACAAAGAAAAACTATTTAATGTTGACGATCAGAAGGGCCGCACTGTTGGCAAACCTTTTTTTGTGTGTTTTTTTTTGGTCCATTAGTTGTTGAAGCAGGGGAAATTTCAGTCATAGACGGCTGGTCTTCCTCATTCCACTGCTGGTCGATAGAAAGCCCGAGCCTACACTTTTACCGACCCAAGGGATTTTTAACCTCCGACACCACATAGACATGGTATGAGAGCAACCGGCCTTTGATGACGCTGTAAGTTATACACAGCGGTGGAAATCCAAATTGGCAGACCTGGGGGCACGGGGAATCGAACCGCCGACCCTCAGATTAGGAGTCTGACCTAGAAAAAAGTCAGACACTCTAACTACTCTGCCACTCTGCCACAGAGAACATCACACTTGAGGAGCAGGTCTTAATTACGGAAGCCTGAGTGAGTAGTTTTTTTCTTTTTCTTCGTGTGTTTTTGTTTTGTTTCGGTTGTGAAATCGCTAAAAGTATTCAGATTTTAGATGAACTGGTTGGTGTTTTCCACGATGGCTGGTTAATATTATAATGATGTATGGGTATGGTGGGGACGAATGGGGGCGGGGGGACGATGGGCCAGCACATCAGGTTGGTTGGTTGGTGGAGTTTTACCTCCTGGCAACATCTAAGGTCATAACAGGATGGATACCGACTTCTGACAGTGCACAAACATGACAACATTTTAGTGCTGCCCCACTTGGAGGTCAACCCAACCAACCCCAGCCCCATGACCTGATATCCCACTCAGTCACATTATCACGGCACTGAGTCACCCTGTTCTTTCCCTATCCTAATAATGCCAAGCGCCTGGCTAGGAAGCAACAAGTGCCCATTTTTAAGTCATTGGTTTGACTCAACCAGGATTTGAACCCATCGGTTCGAATCCTATGATCTACCAACATGGGAGATGGACGCTCAACTCATTCGACCATCCCGTCTGGTCACACTTAATAAGTGTAGCCGTATCGAAACTGGATAAATAGGATTAAATCTAGCGATCGAAAAATCGATGCCTTAATTGGGGGATGCAGCCACACACAACCCCACAGACACAGACACAGAAAACCATTGCCATTCACATACCAACACCAAAATGTCATGTTGAAATACACAGAGTGATATTTAAATCGTTCCTTATTTCTAAAGTTATGCTTTAGAAGCATCGCTCCATTCACACCGTGATGCGGACAATTTGAAGAAGATTTCAGTTTGGTACTCCAGGTGGCAGTCATTATCTGAGATACTTTACATTCTAGTTATATTGTGATCAGTATTCACCAACTATTAGTATTACATCTACCTACCTCGAAAGACTTCTTATAAGTGGTGTTCTCTGTGGTGGAGTGGTTAGAGTGTCTGACTTTTTTCTAGGTCGGTGGTTCGATTCCCCGTGCCCCCATCTCTGCCAATTTGGATTTCCACCGCTGTGTATAACTTACAGCATCATCAAAGGCCACTTGCTCTCATACCATGTCTATGTGTTGTGGGAGGTTAAAAATCCCCTGGCTTGGTAAAAGTGTAGGCTCGGGCTTTCTATCGACAAACTGTCTAATGGTGAAAACAAGCCTATTCAGGCTTATCCATGATAGGCAGTATAAATCTTCAACAACAAAAAAGAAAACAAAAAAAAAGAAGATGTTTACACTTCCTTTTTTATGTGCTGTTTTTGCTTCTTGTTGTTTTACGTCCGTGATTCGAACTCCCGACCTTCTGCATGGGAAGCCTGCGCTCTACTGATTCGGCCACCGCGTTTGGTGTATGTGCTGCTTAACACTTCAGTTTAATTAGAGATCTCTTACTAGCTAGGTATTTAACTGATAATAACTGGTATTAATTCGGTATTATACAGTTGCAGTAAAGTATATTCCATGGTGTCACCATACCGTAAGTGGCAGACCACCGAACTCTCAGCCTCAGTTCTCCCCCCCCCCTTTTCTTCTTGAAGATTTATACTGCCTATCATGGATAAGCCTGAATAGGCTTATTTTCACCATTAGACAGTTTGTCGATAGAAAGCCCGAGCCTACAGTTTTACCGACCCAAGGGATTTTTAACCTCCCACACCACATAGACATGGTATCAGAGCAACTGGCCTTTGAAATATGCGGGGTGTTATATTATTATTTTCATTATTTTTACTGAACCATTACTTGCGAGAACGGTGATAGTTCGTATATGCCCCGTGGTTGTATGTGTTTAGTAGAAAAAGTACTGAGAGAAAATGAACAAATGAAAGTGAAGATGAAAGCAAAGGCAGAAGTGATAGAGGAAGAAAAAGCGGAAGAAAATTGAAAGCATAAGAGCAACCGAAAACGCACGAGGAAGCGGAAGCAAACGTAGAAGCAAAAGTGGAAGCGGAAGCAAAAGAGGAAGAGGAAGAGGAAGCAAAAGTGGAAGAGGAAGAAAATGAGGACGAGAAAGTGGAAGCAGAAGAGAAAGCAAAAGAAGAAGTGGCAGTTGAAGTAAAATCGGAAGCAAAATGGAAATGCAAATCAAAGAGGAAGAAGAAGTTGAATACCACTAGTGTTCTATGACGTCACTAGGACATAGCTCAATAGTTGGTGGGTTGGTTGTTGGAGCTTTACATCCTGACAACATCTAAGGTCATATCAGGACGAGTATCAACTTGTGACAGTGCACACTCATGGAAACTTGATATAGTTATCCCACTGGGAGACCAGGCTGCCAGCACCATGACCTGATATCCCACTCAATCACATTATCCTGACACTGAGCCAACCATTCAATGCCCTATCCTAATGATGCTGAGTGCTTGGCTAGGAAGCGACAACTATCAATTTTTAAGTCAATGGTTGGACTTGCCCAGGGTTCGAACCCATTGGTTCGAAGGTTCGAATCCCACGATCAACCAAAAAAAGAGAAGTACGCTCAACTCATTCGACCATCCTGTCTGGTCATGTGACTATGTAACGATGGGGCGGGGCTGGAATGGCTCACATGGCTGACAGAGAAATGTGTCATCTCGGTGGTTGTAGACGGTTCACATGGGGATGTGTCTATATATGTATATATATATATATATATATATATATATATGTCAGGAATTCACGCTGTGCAGACGGCCGGATGTCACAATGATCCGACTGGACCAAACCAGCTCTATGTGGTTACTTCTCACATCTACACCGCCAACTCCAGGTATCACACATCCGGTAATATCACACATCCGGTAAGATGCCATTATGTACCATTATATACCACTGTATGCCATGATATATTTATACATATATATATATATATATATTATACGAGTCCCAGCCCTTAACATATTCTCGCTCCTTTAACCTATGAAAGCTAAACCACTGACTGGTGAATATTTGTTGTAACTTAAGCTGCATAGTCCGATGAAAACGTCAAATTTTCAAAACCAACTGGTGCATTCATTAAGCATTTGTCACTACATGGAACTTTTGGAAGGGAATTTTGAGGCGATTTAATATAACCTGTTATTGCAGAAACCAATGGTGTCAGAGTTTTGGAATGCTTGCCAAAATTAACTTTGCATGGTTGCACTTAAAATATATCAAAGGTTAGCCATTTAAAATAAAAGTTACTTTAATCTAAAGTAAGGTAGATTATAATGGTCAAGCTAATATATTTATCTCAGATAATGACTCAAACTCAAAACCATCGGACTATGCAACTTTAATGTTAATAACAACATGTGGGGCTTTTTTTCCCTTCAAATATCTAGACACTTAAGCGATGTGGAATGTATCTGGTAATAGGGACGAGTTTTGCAAGGCGTGGGAATTACGAGGATAATCTTTGTTGATGGAAGGCTTGGCAACACATTTGAAATCCTCGCAGATGCTTCTTGGCCACTACCCATTCTGCTGACAATTAACATAGACATAGTTATTTGTATAAGTTGTGAAGTATATAAACGCTTACAGTGCAGCACTTTGGGAATAGATCGAATTAAGTGTTTTTGCATCTGTGTTATTTGGTGTCCTAGTTTCCAAATCCGTATCCACCAGTAGAGAGAATTTACTTATATGTCTGTCACTAGAACTTTGTTTGTTGTTTGTTGGAGTTTTACATCCTGGCTACATCTAAGTTCAAATCAGGACGGGTACCGACTTGTGACAGTGCGCACTCATGGCAACATTATAGTGCTGCCCGACTGGCAAATCAGGCTGCCAGCACCATGGCCCGATATCCCCCTAAGTCACATTATCCTGACACTGGGCTAACCAGTCCTTGCCCTATCCTATTAATGCTGAGCGCCAGGCTAGGAAGCGATAAGTATCAATATTAAAGTCATTGGTTTGACACAACCGGGAACCGAATTCCCGACCTTCTGCACACGAAGCCCGCGGTCTACCGATTAGGCCAACGCATCCGGTGTCATTAGAACTGGACTACCTATGGCCTCCTGTATGACATATATTTATTCAAATGTCGCTTATGGATCTAGTCTTTGCCTTCACGGTCCACCGAGTCTTGGAACACAGGGAACCATTAAAATATTTGATGCAGTATTGAAGGGGAATTCCACATAGTTACAGACAGACAAATTCATTACATTTATTGCAATAACCCCACCCCCATTGTCATCAAATCTACATACATATGAGGGAGGCTGCCTACCCCTGCCCCCCCTCCAACAACTATATTAAATAAAGACATATGTTATTTAATTGCTTTAAACAAATTTCAATTGCACAAGCACACACCGATATCACGAGGAATGTCAACCCAGGCACTTTGCTTTACTTTGCACTCTGCTTTACTCCCCCAATACGGGCATTCCGAGTTCCACTGGCCCCCCTCAGTCAGACCCAGCACAGTGAATCGCAGCTTCAGCTCACAAGTAACAAAAGTGTGGGCGTGAATATACAATATACCGTGATACCGAAACTGGTGCTTTATTCAATCTATAATATTTGCAATGATGTGACCTTTTTAATTTAATGAGTGTCTATTGAGACATAATTGATTGTATGGTTTTTGCATGTAAAAGCGGTGGTCTGAATAAAAACCAAACAGTTCTCGCCGTGAATATGACCTATGCTGCTGTCACGACGTAAAGCAACCACATCAATCAAACCTATTTGCAATGACGATTTCGCTGCAATCTACATTAGAAACAAATGTACGGCAAGAATCCTGCAATGCTTGATCATCAGAGGGCTTATGGCTATAGGTCCAAAGTGAGTTTAAAGCATAGGTCATATAGGGAAGAATAGAGCTGGGAGTGGCACTAACCCTAAGTTCCCCAGTGTAAGCTGCTGGTGCGACCCGCCATGCTGGGCTTCAGTTACTGTCCTTACTGAGAGACCAGCGGAACTCGGAATACCCATATTATCACTATCAAACATCCACTTAGGGCCCATTTCAAAGCCACCAACATTTTCATCATAATACAAAGGGTATTCCATTTCCAGACCCCTGCCCCCCCCCCCCCCCCACAAAGAAAAAGTAGTACACATCAATATTTTACTTTAGAACATAAAGAGATTGGTTGGTTGTTGAATTGTTACCTCCTGGCAACATCTAAGGTTAGGACATGACGACAGGACATAACGAAAAGAAAATGAATGTTTTAAATATAAACATTGTATTAAATGATAAGTCATACCTGATTGACTCTGTCCTGAAGAAGTGATATGACTTTAGATGTTGCCAGGACGTAAAATTCCAACAACCAACCAACCTGATTAACACCGCCCTGTTCTCACCCCGCCCCCGTTATATGCTGTGTACAACTGTAAAAATGTTGAACACTTTGAATGGCCCCTTATACACAGCGGTTTCCTTGTCGTGTCTCTCTCAATATACCCTCGCTGTGAATATGACCTGTGTTGCCGACTTGGTGTAAAGAAACCACAAATCAGTATCAATCTACCCTCGCTCTTACCCCCAGGTGCCCGCACCCGCCCCCTGACTGACACGATGCGGAGCCTGCCCCGTGACGTCATCTACGGCCTGGAGTCGCCCTTCGACGACGACCGGGTGTCGCCGGGCTGGGAGTCCCCGCGGTGGGACGGCGCGTACCAGGTGAGGCGCTACGTCCGCTATGCCCCCACCCCGTGCCCGCCCTACGCCGCCGGGCCCGAGCAGTTCCAGCGGCCAGAGCTGGAACCCTACTACCGGGGCGCCCGCCTCCACACGCCGCCGGCGGTAGGGGCGCGCGGGGGCCGGCCTCCGCCGCTGTCACCCCGGCGGTCAACACCGCTGTCACCGCCTCTGACACCGCGGCGGACAAAGCCGCTACCACCCTCGCTCTCCCCGCCGTTATCAAGACCGCTGTCACCGCCACTGTCACGGTCGCTGTCGCTGCAACACCCGCCAGTAGTCAAGGTGCAAATCCCGAGGCCGAGCATCGTATTCCCGGCGAATTCTCGGCGGAAGTGCCGGTCCGGGCTCTTCTCTTCCGATCTGCCCAACTGGCCGTTGTTACTGGGGGCGGGCTCCGAGCCGAGTTTCCACGACGACGTGTACGGCGACCCGCGTCGCTGCGGCACCGGAAGTGGCGGGTGCACTCCGAAGATGAGGACTCCCGGAAGTGGCATCGCGACTTCCGGTTCCGTGCCGTCGCTGTTCGCTGACGACGGCGGTAGGAAGCGGCCTGGCCTGCGTCGGAGCGGTCTCAGCGTGCCGAGCTCGGGGGAGGCTGGTCGAGGTCCGGGAGGACACTCGGGGGGGAAGGTGGGCCGAGACGCCTGGGGGAGAGCGGCGCAAAGGGGGTCGGGAAGAGAGGCCCGAGCGGACAGGGGTTCTTCCGGCATGGCCATCCAGTGACTCCATGTTCTCAGGGTTATATCCTTACCAGTGGTGATCAGATCGAAGAACCCGCAGACTAACATAGAACACTATGAGGGAGAGTTAATAAAGCCATTCTTAGTATCCTAAGGCTTGGTATATGTCTGTATATATATATATATATATATATATATATTATATGCATGTATGTATATGCATGGATATATAGCCATATATATGTGTTGCATACATACAAATATATGTGTGTGTGTTTCTAATCAAAATAACCACAAAACAATAAAATGTCAGTCTTAAAGTTACATAATCCAGTAAAAACATATATATATTCCAGTGCGCGAGTGACAGTATTCACGCACTGGTAGCAGTGGGGCGTGGTGGCGCCACCTGTCCGACTGTGAAGAGGGGGTCACCCATAAAGTAGTACACAACATCAGGGTGGCCAATAAGGAATATTCCCTTACGCGCCTTTGTGCTCGCATAAGTTTTATACATCACATATATATGATATACACACATATATATACATATATATATTTGTGTGTATTGTATGTAAATATACCAATATGTATGTATTATGTCATCATCATCATGCTGTCGGTTGCGATGCGACAAAGACTGCTTTCATTACTTGACTGCCGGTCTCCATTTACTTCATGCAATCTGCCTGCAAAAGTGTTGAAGTGCTGCTGGCTTTTGCAAGTTACCAGCGACACTCTCTCAGGGAGCAAATAAAGGTTTCACACTGGCAAGAACATGTCCAGACATGGGCAAAACTATTTGTGACTGCAGTGGCTGGTCGGGAGATGTTGGGAGTTCCATACATCAACCTCCCTTGATGCTGCCACAGTGACATGGTTTTCTGTTCAGGGTTTGCTCCCTTAGCCTTCGGTTCTGTCAAGAACCTGAACCACAAGGCAGTGGTTTACAACTCTGCAGGGCAGGGGCGTCAAACTCCTTATGTATGTATGTTTCTAATAAATAACGATAACACAATAAAATGTCTGCCTTAAAGAGGCATAACCGGCTAAAAGAATCACAGTTTCTAAACCAAAACACTTACCTAGGTTTGATCCTACGCATCCAACTTAGATACCAGTGGTACACTCATTACACATGTATTACTACATAGAAGTAGGCCTGCACACTAAGCCACTTTAATAGACCATGATACTGCTAATACCAATGGCGTCCATATGTATGCATGCACATCAAAATTAATTGTTCATTTGTTCACGTCAAATATCTACTAAGCTAACCATTTTTATTTTTTTTAAGGCTGCATTGTCCGATGAAAGCATCAAATTCCCAAAACCAAAGCCTTTACCTAGATTTGATCCTACATATCCAACTTAGATATTGTCGCACTTCTTAGGCATTCGTACTGTACATAAGGGGTCAATTTAATAGAACCCATTAATGCTGAAGTCTATGGTAGACGAGGTTTGGTGGGCTTGCCAAAATTAATTTAGCAAGTTTCCACTCTAAATATCTCCAAAGTTAGCCATTTAAAATCAAAGTTACTTCAAACTGAAGTAATGTGGATTATGACGATTAATCTAATGTATTTATCTCAGAAAATGTCAGAATCTCAAAACCATCGGACTATACAACTTTAAATCACTTCAAATTGATGCACGGTGTATGAGAATAATCAACTATATATATTTATCTATAAAAGAAATGTGACAGAAATTGAAAGCCATCGGACTATATATCTTTAACGCAAATACCGCATTTTATTCGAACCTCCAATGGCAACACAAAAAGTAAAAGATACACCAAATGGATATTTCATCTAAGCAAAAATGCACCAAATATATCTATTTCGTCTATAGCATTTTAATCATTCGCAGATGTTCTTGGGTATATACTTGCACTGTATATTTAATGCCAATTTTTTAATAAAATTAATTACCAATTCATTCATATTAGTATTACTCTCCTTTGTAGTTATTGCCAATTCGCATGAGTGGCGTTATAACGAGCACACATGTATCGCACCTCTAAGTGCCATCAACAACTGCGGACTGCCACTTCCAATTATACATAATTACAGAAGATCAATCTCCAAAATACAATTAGTCTACGCCCATGAATAAACCGAGCCGCGCCAATAACAACAACAAAAACTATCAAAGTCAGGACACGCCCTTTCTTATTTGTAAATATATTTCTTAAAAAAAAAAAAAATTGTAATCCTGCGTAGATGTCAGACCTGGAATTGGAAACAAAACGAAAACAAGTTGAAGCACACCAGTCAGCTTCGGTAGGACTCCTCGGCATAAATCACAGCAGACAGTAATTGTTTTAACCTCGATTCTACACGCGAGTCATTATGGTTGGACACCAGGTGGGAGGCCAGCTCAAGATATCTCCATTATAAACATTCAGGTACTCTACATCGATTGGGTTGAATGTATATATATATGTATATATATATACACACATGTTATATATATATACACACACATGTTACTTATACGTATATGTTATGTATATGTATATATATATATATATGTATATATATATATTTGCAATACTCGCAAATATAGAAATCGGAATGATAATATATGTTTGTTTGTTGTTGGTTTACGTATTAGCAACATCTAAGGTGACATCAGGATGACAACCAACTTGTGACAGTGTGCACTAGTAATAGTGACTTTATAGTGTTGCCCCACTGGGAAATCAGGCTGCCAGCACCATGGCTTAATATCCCCCTCATTCACATTATCCTGACACTGAACTAACCAGTCCTTGCCCTATCCTATTAATGCCGAGTGCCAGGTTAGGAAGCGACAAGTGTCAATAATTGATTTGACCCGACCGGGAACCGAACTCCCGACCTTCTGCACGCGAGCCGCGCGCTCTTCCGATTAGGCCACAGCCTCCGTTCATAATATATGCTGTGTATATGTATATGTTTATATATATATATATACTTACAATAATATCAAATATAGAAATACCATTTTATATTTGGATTTGGACATTTAACAAATATACGCATTAGGATTGCAGTACACAGTCTCTTGCAAATATCTCCCTCTTACTCTCTTTCTCTTTTATTCTAGTTTTCTTTCTCATACTCTTCACTTCGACCCCACTCGCTCTATCTAAATATATATGTATATTCACATGGATATTTCTTTTAATATATTTAATATATATGTTATATAAATATATACCACACTATCTCTCTATAAATATATATCTATGTATATCTATATCTATATATAGTTTTGTTTACATACATGTTTAGATATACGCCGATCTCTATCTAAACACACCAGGGCTGTACCACCTCATTAAACATTAAAAATATTGTGTAGAAACAATGATAGTTGATACCGTTGAATTTGATATAGGACTTAGTTTCCTCTGGCCACCTTTTTCATGAGTGTGAGTTTTTCACTTTATGAGTGTCTTTTCACACATAACTACGCATAATCACACATAATTGCATTATGTGTACAAGTAATGGTTGAATAATACTAATAATAATATAGAACACAAGTTGAACATTTATCGCCATTAATATGGCATTTGCTGCCCAGATGGAGTTAAGCGATCACTGGTCAATTAATCAATCACTCTATATATATTGAGAGAGATTGATTATATATATATATTATATGCCTATTCATATAGCATCATTTTATATGTAATATATATAGTAGTATATATAGCGATATACCAGACGTTATATCTATCTAATTATATGTGTATATTCATATATGTACCTACTCTTTTTATATATTCAAGAATTTATATATATTTTTATACATCTAATTATGTGTGTATATTCATATGTACATATCTTTATATATATTTAAGAATTTATATATTGTTTATACATATATTTCTGTATGCAATAAATCTCGCTCCCTCTAACTCTAAGTATATATATATATATATTCCTATGTATGAATATATATCTTTTATATTATAGATATATATATATATACACATATATATATATATATATATATATATGTATGTCTCGATACAAAAACATTCTTGTTTTCACTCGGCCCACAAATTCTACATGCCGTGATCCTTTTTGTGGGGCACCAGCTGGGCCGCAAACAGCCGTCAAGTTGGACGCGGCTTGCCGACAGACGCGCCATCTGGTGCCGAACAATGACACGACCGGTTTCTGACACCAGGCGGCACCGCTTGAGGAAGGCGGTCGCAGCTAGGGGGACACGGGAGCTGGCTAGGTGAACCGGAGGGGACCCGGCGCCTAATCAGAGTGACCGGTTCAAGACTCCGTCATCAGTAGCCTACCACAAGTACCATCAGTGTTTGATGAGGTGACAGTCCAATAAGAGCTCGATCCCAATATGGTGGAGATTGTTGTTCACTCTATTGAGATCTGGATTTAAATTAATTCACAATATAAACGCATACAGATCTATGTATGTCCG
The DNA here is from genome assembly GCA_030323885.1 of Branchipolynoe longqiensis. Lineage (NCBI taxonomy): Eukaryota > Metazoa > Annelida > Polychaeta > Phyllodocida > Polynoidae > Branchipolynoe > Branchipolynoe longqiensis. The sequence goes on along the minus strand of CM059187.1, from coordinate 42,513,323 downwards.
ATGCCTAACTGCCACCGCCGGCATGCCGGAGCGGATTGGTATGGTCGGACAGCGAGTTCTTCTCCAGGAGCAAAGGTTAACTCAATACATACATGTTGTTTGGCCATTTGGATTTAATGGACTTTGGTAATGCAATTACTTCGAAGGCAGTGGATCCGAGACTATGGAAGCATACATACCCGCTATACGAAGGACAAGGCGGAGGAATTTGAGTTTGTTATAAATTGACACATTAAGTGGGTCACTTAAATATACACTCATCTTGGAAGAGGCTTTCACATACCTCGCGATTTGTTCAAATTGTGGCAGGCCGCGGTGTGTAGCCGTGTTAGCGGCTGCAATAATAATAAGTAATAAAATAACATGTGATGTAATTTAGTTAGGAATGGACACCCATAGTCGGAGAAAGTCGATTATCCAAGGAAGGATTCCCTTGTGTAAAAGGCGTCTGTATTCATTGATAGATTCAGCTAGGTTCAATCTGAAGACGCAAAATGCTTAACGCAGCGTTCCAACAGAAGTTCGCGTCAATTGACTTCCACTGTCGCGGCGCCGACAACCGGGCGCTTCGTGCAGGAGACCGGTGTGGTGGCGGCGGCGGTGGCGGTGGCGGTGGAGGTGGCGGTGGCGGTGGCGGTGGCGGTGGCGGCGGCGGCGGCGGCGGCGGCGGTGGCGGCGGCGGAGGCGGCGGTGGCGGTGGCGGTGGCGGTAGCAGGGGCGATGGCAGCGAGAGGGACCGCGGCAAATTTGACGGCGATGTCAGGGAAGTGCCCATGAACACGTCCTACAGTCACCGCGGCAACTGCCGCTCGTTCATCCACCGGAACCCGACCGACTCGCCGGCGGCGCTGCCCCGGAGACAGTCGCACATGGAGCGGCACGGCCGGTACCAGAAGAACGGCCGCCCGCCGCAAACCGACTATCGGCGAGTCGACTCGGACGATAGCCCCCTGCGCTTCTACAGCGACGAGTATAAGGCGCATGCACGGGAGAACGACCGGCGCCGGAAGTACGGCCCGGGCGACATCGAGGTCTGGTCTAAGAAGTCAGACGAGCAGGCCAAGTCGCAGACGCTGGTGGCGTCGTCGCCCGACTCGACATCGCTGGTTGGGTTGTGGCCGCGAGATGGCGCGTCGGCGTCGGCGTCCGGCACCAGCGACTCTGGACTCAGGGACTGGCTGTCGTGGCGCTGTTTCATCAACCAGAATCTGGCGCGCGTCGTGCTCTCCTCGGGTGGTCGGGCGGCAGCGGCCGCGGGAGATGCGGGGGGAGGCGGGGAGGCGGCGCGGCGCGGCCGGGGCGCGGGGGCCGTGCGTACGGTGTGCGCAAAGCCCGACTTCGACAAGAGCGTGGTTCGCGACATCCTGGAGGAGTATGCGGACCAGATGCAGAAGCCGCCCACGTCCCTGCACCAGAATGACTACCTCATGTTTGGGGTGCCTCGTGCCCAGCTGAGAACCACCACCGCCACCACCACGCCACCGCCGCCGCCATTCCCCGCTGTGAACACTCACCCGGAACCGGAACCGGAACCCGAGGTGGAACACCCACTGCCGCCTCCTCCCATCAGGGTGCTGCTCGACGGGAAACCGTCGTCCAGTCTGCCACAGTCCTTCACCATCCAGCGCTGTATCGCCGAGCGCGTCAAGGCGGCCGATTCTAGCTGCCTGCCGTCCATCCGCTGGAAGAGACCGAAGAGGAGGGCGAAACTCGGCAAGAAGCTGCAGAACAACAAGGGAGAGGCCTCCTCTGAGCCGGCCTACCTGCCGTCGCGTGGCAGCAACATGCACAGTGGCGACGCGGCGCGGAGAGCTTCCTCTGACGACGACCGCGTCCATCTCTACCGGAACCAGTGGGACCACGTGGCCCGAGCACGTGACCGGGTGGCACTCCCGCCCGAGTCGAGCTTCCTTTGCCGCTCGCACTCGACGGTTCAATCGTCGCACTGGTCGACGTCGTCGATGACGCTGTCGTTGACATCCTCTTCGTCCGAGGAGTATAGTGACGACAGTTACTCGTTGTATAGTGACGCCAGCAGCTCTATGTACAGCTATCCGTCCAGGCCTCTGTGTATGAAACAGAACGGGGAGAAGACAAAGAAGTATGGCTGGCGGTAACAACAGGCCCCTGTTCACCCCTGTTATGTTAGACTAATCTAAAAATAATGTTCACAGGGGAGTAGGCAAATATTTACAAAAATAAATTGTAAGCACAACATTTTTTTTAACATGCTTATATGACATTAAACAAATTGGAAGCCCAAAATAAAAAAAGTCCATACCGTATTATAAAAGGTTTAGTGTGGACAAAATATGACACTGAGAGAAATTGTCCACACATGCTTACACTAGTTACAGCGTGAGCAATTAAATATAAACACCCGGAAACTATGTGAATCTCTATTATAATAATAATTATTAATATCATTATTAAATGTATATTTAGTGGCGATAGCTTCTTCAACATGGTATCTATTACTTACATATCCACTACTAATTTCATAGATACTAAACCTGCATCAGGATTTATATATATATGTATAAATATATATATATATATATATATATATATCCATTGGAAATTAAAGCAGCCTCCCCACTCTGATAAATGTGATATCGGACTGATATTCGAGAACCTCTCTGCGTTTTGCCCTGGCTCGTTTTGTGAAGCACGTACAACTCAAACATATTCAGATGTTAGCTTACATTGCTCATATTTGCTATGTGTTGTAGACTTGCTGCATTTACTAGACATTGTATTGCTGTAATATGGGGGTTGAACCCCTAGGGACTCCAGACAGTGTGTTGCCATTGGCGTCGCGTCGGCAAATGCTCACCTCAGCATTCTTCATGCGTCAAATCCCATATTGGTAATAACTGCTGATTATTGAGTACGTTAATAGGGACTTATGAATTACTGTATGTACATATATGTATATGGGTCATTCTCTAAAACTGGGCGCAAAGGTGTGACATGGAAACCAAAAGTGAAAACCTTCTAAATAATAGCCAAAATCCTTCCAAATAATAGCCTAATCCAATGTCCTATGAAGGTTTGCATATTGTGCATATGTCAGAGTAGAAAAAAATTAGTTTCACTTTTTGAATTAGATCTTATACAAATTGAGCAATACATTAATATCACTTGTGTAACATGAAAATCAGAAACACATCCAGAACCTCAATTTACCATATAATACAACATAGTCAAACACGATTTTATTGAGTACTGCTAAGCAGACAAGGTTATGACTTAGAAGAAAAAAGTTGAAGAATAAGTTGAAAATAAGTTTGGATACATGTATGGTGTCAATGTGTAAATTTTCACATTTTCACTCTAGCGCAAAATCATACAATTATAATGTTGATATCTTTTGTGGGATAAATTCAATACATGTAGCACTGCTAACATACCTAATAGACAGAGGCTACAATAATTATTTGACTTGCTATCAATAAAACAAAGACTTAATTATCAGCATCGTAACGTGGAGACCAAATATGTTGTGCCCAGTTTTGGAGAATAACCCATATATGCATATATATATATGTATATATATGTATATATGTATATATATGTATATATATATATGCATATGTGTATATAAATACTCAACTGAATAAATGGCTGCTGACCTGGCCTAAATTAACTACAAATCTCTCTATATATACATATATATAGACAGATATATAGATCGGTAGTTGTTTTAGTATATATACGTATTATCTATGTACTATATGGATAGAAATATATTTGCCATGTCGGTTTGACCTATGTTATCATCATTCTTTCCGACAGTGACCCTATTCTACCCGATATATGAATCCATTCAATATGACAAGACCACCACATAGGTAACTTTTGTTGTGGGGGCGCGGGGGGTTAGAATGATTGCATTTAGGGACTGTCCATAATAATCGATGTTTTTCACAATCAAAACAAGGTTCAGATATATATACACATCAGGTAGACAAAGGGGGTAAAATCTATTTTCGAATTGCGTTTCAGGCTGTAACATTGGTCACATTTTATCGATGTTTTGATGTTAACATTAGGGGATTGGGGAAGGAGAGGCAAAGCTCAAACCTAATCTTGATGCGCGAAAAGGAAGAAGGCAAGGCGGGAGTGGAAAGAAAGGCGTTTATTGACGCCTCAACAGGAAGAGTATACAGAGGATAAACAAGAATAAACATGCTCATGAGGAGCAATGCAAATGAGAGGGGCTCATGAGGAGCAACAGCAAGAGTATGTACAGGGTGCCCTTAGGGGGCAGAGTCAATGTTTGTAGAGGGTCAGTGAGGGGGTGCCGAGGAGCCCTCCACCAGCTGAAAAGAAAGGGTTAAAAGAGAGAAGAAGATGGGTGTGTGGGTGGAGGAAAAAGGTAGAGAGCAGGAAGGCGGCAGGAGGGCGAGTGCCTGAGGGAGGCCGGCGGGCGGCCTTATAAGGAAGGACTGGAGGGCGACAGCAGGTGAGGTGTGAAAGCTGCCGGAACGGGGGAGGGCGAGGGGAAAGTGAGCAGCGGGCGTCGGGTGAGGCGCGAATGCTGCGCGACATCCCGGGGCGGGGGAGGGAGCGGCGGGCGGCGGCGTCGGGTGAGGCGAGAACACTGCGCGACAGCCCGGGGCGGGGGAGGGTCTCTTCCTCTCCTCGCATCAAATGCAATGCTTCGCATTACGACCAATGTTGTTAGGATTGTGAAAACCATTGAGATTTATGAACTGTCCCTTACTGAGACAGAGAAATGTTATCGAAATGAGCTGGCCTCTAGTGTGGAAATGAGCTGGCCTCTAGTGTGATAACGTGGAAACTTTCGGTGGACTTAGCTAAACAGTGAACACGCGGCATAAAGGAGATGTGTGTATATATGTGTATATCTATGGATTTATGTATATATGAATCCATGCATTATGTGTATATTTAGGTGTATATTATATATAATATGTATATATGCATGTATATATATGTATATGTATGTACACATGTATAGGTGCTAGTGGCGCAAGTGGCGCAAGTGACAATGTTAGCGCCGGTGTCACAGTTTCAACGCCCGGTCAGTTTCAGCGCCCGGTCAGTTTCATGCGCATGCATCAAAATCTAACATCATCGTCACTAACCTTATAAATTTAATATAATGTTTTTGGTAAAGATGTTTTCTACAAGTATACAAAGCGATTTGTTTCTAGGTGGTGTGCTTTTAGAGATATATCACTTTTCCAGTATTTTCTGTATGAAGATTGCTAGCGACCATTGACAATGCCTTGAGTTTGTACGCGCAGTGCAAAACCTTAGTTTTATTCAAAATTAATACAAATCAAGAACCCTAACCTTATAAATTTAATACACTCTTTTTGGTAAAGATGTTTTCTATATGTGTACCAAGCGATTTGTTAATAGGTGGTGTAGTTTTAGAGATATTTCACTTTTGCTGTATTTTCTGTATGAAGATTGCTCACGACCATTGACAATGCCTTGAGTTTGAGTCTATATGGGCCATTGAAACTGACCGGGCGTTGAAACTGCGACACCGGCACTGTGGTCGGGTGGTGGTGAAGCCACGAGTACCCATATGAGTAAGGACCAAATACATGCAGAGAGCCCATTGGCTAATAATATAATATCAAAATAATAAAATATAATATAATAAACATATAGAAAATCCCTTTTGCGGCTTTCTACTCACATAATTCTTATACATCGCATGTATATGTATATATACATGTATATGTGTATATGCATATATATGTAATAAATCTTCCGTTTGGTGGAGGTAAGTGTATATATAACATAGAAGAATATATAATGAGATGCAAAGACATACAAACAAGTAGTGCGATATGAGTTGGAGGTATAAAAAGACCAAAAGCACCCAAGTCAAAAGTCAAAAACTGCCTAGAATGAGGGAGGCATGCCGAGTGAGGGCTTGGCAAGGGAGCCGGCCAAGGTTAATAGGTTGGCTACCCTGAGATCGTCAGCAATGCGGTCCTGGAGGGGGGCCCGCAGGTATAGGTATACGCAATCACTCGCCCAGTCGCCTTTGGCCTTGATCTCCTGTATGGAACTTCCAGCCATCAGTAGGTAGGTCGGCCCACCCCTCCTGAGCGAATGGCTCGAGAAGAGGTCCGGGTTCAAACCGGAAAGAAGGCATAGCCGTTTGAGTACCACCGAGTAGTGTGGGTACTCCAACGGTGAAGACCCAGAGGGGGAAGGCGTGCGAAAGGCCTGATCATGGGGTTTTGCCGGAAGCTGGGCAAAGTGGAGCTCCACCGCCCGGACTGCACATAGCAGGGGGTGAGAGACCCTGGTGATTGGGATGTCTAGTGTCTTTTCAGCAAACTGGATTGTCTTCGACTTCCTGATCCTGAGGGACATGCCCCAGGGGTGGAAAGTGAAATCCTCCCACAGAAGGGATGCGTCAGACCGGATAATGTGGGCTTTCCTTAGTAGGCCCCGGAAGGACGTTAAGAAGGCCTCCCGGAAGGAGGTGTGCCCTGGTGCATCCGACAGCAAGGCCAACATGGCCAATAGCTGTGCTGGGAGCAGAGGCGCCGCCTGGCACAGGGTGTCACCCAGGGAGTGGCGCACACGCGCCAGACAATGGCGGACATTAAAGTCATCATAGTCATCAGGTGGAGATTGAGTGGGCTTAGGTAGGAGCTAATAGAGGCGTAGCGCATAGACTTTGCTAGCCAGGTTATATATAGGCAGATCTGCCAAGAGTCACATGGGGCCGGCTGGCGGTTGTACGATTCACAAAATGTCTGGTATTTTCTTAGCCTAGTGTTATCGCAAAGCCTGGTTGAAGGGGCTAGATGCTGGCCCATCAGTGTGTCACAGTCCTTCTCGAGAGCCCGGGTGTCTGTAATCAAAAGTATTTAATGAAAGATATGGCTGCAGCAGATGTGTCCTGGGCCTATCGCCTCAACCAGGCGTTCTTTCGCATCGTGTTCATTCAGCCGCGAGAGGCTGTCACATATGGTGTTATCTTTACTCTTAATGTAAACTGACGAGATGTTGAAATTGAACCTGACTGCTAACCAAAACATCTGGTATAACCATTTCATTATTTGCACGTTCTTTGATTTACCAGGGTTAAGTGCATGTATCACTGTGGTATTATCGGTTACCATTACTATGTTCCTGTCCGCCCAGCTGTGGGCCCAGCAGTTCACCACGCAGATAATAGGCTAGAACTCAAGGGAGTTTATATGGCCAACCTTGTTGTTACTATCAAAACAGTTCTGAAACGGCTGGTCCCTGTAATGCCCCAGCTCTGACCACCCCTTACCAGCATCCGGGCACCCCCCCACCCCACTACCCTCCTGTAAGCCAGTCGCCTATGTGGAACGCCGCGAAGCCGGAGCGGCTTGCGTCACTGTATGTGATGAGGGTCTGGGAATGGTGGGGGCAGGTATTAGCGGAGCCGTTAAAAGTGGAGGCGAACTTCAGCCACCAGCAAAGGTTGGCTTTGAAGTCCTGGTTTAGGCGGATTTTGTGATAGGGGCGCCTGACCGAGCCACCAAGATTTGCAGTGTGGCGCAGTGTGACACTAGGCCTGCCAACCATTCAATTTCAATGCGGGTCGCACACCTCTTGTTGTATAAACCACGGATACAGGCTAGTAGTTTCTGCAATTTATCATCAGGCAGGCTCAGGTTCATTTTGTTTGAGTCAATCAAAATACCTAAAAACCTGCACACATTATTGGTGGAAGTGAGCTTTTTAAAGGTGACAAAGAAACCCAGCAAATGTAAGACCACTATGAGGTCCGCCTGAGCCGTGGTGCCATTAGCAAATTAATCAGTAAAGGTACAAAAATCGTCCAAGTAATTTGTGACTCTGTCGTGGCCCCTGCGAACCATACAACATACAATAAAATCTGAAGGTTTAAAAAAAAAAGGAGCTGGAGCTGAGCCCCATACACAGCCTGTTGTCCCTTAAGAAAGTAGTTACACCCTTACTAAATTTCCATGAGAGGCCCTGGCGGCAGGCACTAGAAGGGTGGATGTTGACTGCTCTGTAAGCATCAGAGATGTCCACCACTGACATAAAGATCCCCTCGAGCATATTGTCTGTTACATCATCGATGCTTTTGTAGGCGAATTTTGTGGCACATTGGTCTGTAAATAAATTGACACAACTCTCCCTTGGGGCGCTACAATCGATTATTGTCCTAAAGCCTATTGAATCGGTCTTAGGTAGCGTGCCTATAGGGTGTGTACATATCTCCGGGGTATCCCTGATCGTCAATATGCCATCATCAATTTCACGCTGGAGCTTGGCTGACATCGTGGCATGGGTGAGCTCGCCCGTGCTTGATCTATAGTTGCGCCCGCTATAGGCGGATTCGCAGCCGCTGTTAATTATGCGTAAACCGAATATCACCCATCTCATGACGTAATCCCAATCGGGGTCATTGTCGTCTCTCAGGAAGGCTTCCACAAAGAAATGGCAAGGGAGGAGCTGGGCGACTGTATTGTTAATATGATGGGTGCAACTGCAAATACCCCTAGGACAGGTGTCATAGACTGAATTCAACGATCTGGCCATCCAGCTCGGTCGCCACCACGTGGTAGAGGGCGCCCACCTCCCCGCCACTATTAAAACTGAGCCAGGGCTCACCCACGGCATCGGTCACGGGGTCGGGATTAACACCGCCATTGCTATTCTGTTCCACTGCCTGAACTGGCTGGTGGGCGGGAAAGGGAACCCTGCTATTTTTTTTCCACAACAGCCATTTTTTGGTGGGGAATGGGATAGGAACCAGATTTGTTGCCTGCATCATGCACGTCGCCTCCCTCGGGCCTATCAATGCCCTCCCTCCCCACTACTATGCATAGCTTTACAGACCACATTAGTGCCGTCGCTGACTATACTACTGATATGTGCAACTCTCACAGCAGAGAGCTAAATGGAGAGCGGCAGTCAAGTAATGAAAGCAGTCTTTGTCGCATCGCGAATGACAGCATGATGATGATGATGATGATGACTTGTCAAAACTCTGACTCCATATTCTAATAAATATACTTCGTAAGGTCCTTCTTGGCAGTTCAAAAAGTGCACCAATATCTAAGTTGCATATGTAGGATCAAATCTAGGTAAGTGCTTTAATTTCGAAAATGTGATGCTTTCGTCGGATTTTGCAGTCTTAAATGTCTCACATGTGAGATTTTATGTTTGATTCTGCAGATTAATGTCTGGTGACACAGCTAATTATATTTAGTTCTATGTCTAAATGTCCCCATTTACAGAGTCATACCCCACGAATCTCGCAACTAAGTAACTTTCTGAACAATCTCGGCCTATTTTATTACAACAACAGTGAACAAAATAGCAGGTTACAATGTCAATAGAAGCATGATTTGCCAAAACGAGTCCTTTGTGCCCTTCACAATTACACACCCATAAATGATTATACATGTATTGTGGAACCATTTGAGGCTGAATCACAGCAGAATGCTCTTGTACTTTCATATTAGATAATTATTTAATACATATCCGCAATCTTGATAAAGCATGTATCTGAAATTATGACAATGAATTAACTGCTGAGAAATAACCAGTTTTCCTCTATTCATATGTTGAATCTGATTACCAGGTTGTGTGTATTTGTTGAATAAGTTTAACTATGTGTAATCAAATGCAAAATTAATCGATATGTGGTTATCCACTCAATGGTCCTCACGTGCTTGGTAATTGCTTTAGCTTTCTGTCTGTATGTTTCCTTCTTTAATAAATAGTAATATCTGCAAGTGATAAAATAACTGTAGGTTTACAATCTGGACCCGGCATTTCTCAATATAAATATATTAGTCATAGACAAATAATTAGTTGGTCTATCCACAATCAACTATCTACACTCGGCCCTACTAGCTATGTTCAACTGTTTAAAGCTGGATAGTCCGATGAAGCATCACATTTTGAAAACCAAAACACTTATCTAGATTTGATTCTACATATGTGATGCACTAATTAAGCATATGTTGCCACACTGAAGGGTGTACTGAGTCAATTTAATAGAACCTGTTACTGCAGAAGCATATGGTGCCAGAGTTTTGGTATGCTTGCCAAAACTGATTGTACATGTTTGCAATTCAAATATCTCAAAAGTTAACCATTTAAAATAAAAGTCACTTCAAACTAGAGTAAGGTAGATTATAACAATCAATTGAATATACTTATCTCAGAAAAATGGTAGAAACTCAAAACCATCGGACTATGCAACTTTTAAACAGAAAAATAAATAGGTAATAGGAAATTCTGAAAATCTCTGACATGCCAACTCGAATACTTAAAACACCCATCGCCAGATGTCGAATATCGATCCATATATGCCGACCTGTACGCTGGTAACCACATCTATAAGATACCATTTTCGCCCACCAATCCGCCCTCTGGTGGTACTGGCAACAACCACAGCTATGTGCAGCGGTTCACTGCGCATGCTCCTGGGGAAAAGGTCTGCAGATCACTTGTAAGCTCCACTCACTCACTCACACCCAGTGGCTCTCAATTCCCACACTATGCTATTGTTGCCGTGGATTCCTCCAGGTGGCAGCACCCTAGTTTGGGGCCCTTTATTGCTGAACCAGAATGAGACTCGGCTCCGTGTAAGCACCAAAGTGAGGTTACCTGTAGATGTGTAGTCCGATGAAAACATCAAATTTTCAAAACCCAAATACTTACCTCGAGTTTAACCTACATATCCAACTTAGATACTGGTGAACTTATTAAGTATGTGTTGCTACATAGAAGGACATACTAAGTCAATTTAATAGAACCTGTTGTTGCTGAAGCCTATGGAGTAAGAGCTTTGACAAGCATGCCAACATTAATTTGGCATGTTTGCACTTCAAGTATCTCCTAAGTTAGTCATTTTTAAAGCAAAGTTACTTCAAACTAAGTAAGGTAGATTATAACAATCAACCTAAAATATTTATCTCAGAAAATGACAGAAACTCAAAACCATCGGACCATGCAGCTTTAATAGCACACAGAGAAGTGCGGGCAGTTGCACATATGTGAGATAGTTTTGCTGGTTTAATTCCTCTCCAATGCATGTACACTGTTTATGTGTAAGATGCCCCAGAGGTAAGTTATTCGGTGTGTCAGTTGTTAAATACTAAGGCACTACCGGAGTGTCTGTCTTCACTGATCATCTCCTGACTAATGTTGTCCTGACATAGCACATACAAGACATGAGAGTTGGGTGCAGGTATCATGTCATCTAGGGTATACTCAAGTGAAACAAAGACAGTTTCTACATTGAAAAATGATCCATAGGGCAGGGCTTCGCCGGTCACAGTGGTCGGTCACGACAGGTACTACTGTATATTATATTTCTGTGGCGAGTTACAGAGTTAACCAGATGTGAATGCAGGGGAAGGTTGAGATGATATGCCATCCATAGTTTCATAGACTGAAAATACATATAAATCCCGCCTGCGACCGCCTGCAACCACTTTGCGACCACTTTGGACTAAAGAACCCACAGTCACCGGTGGCCACCTTGTGACCAATGGAACCTATGAAAATTGTCACCGACCTCTGAGCGACCATTTTGGTCACAAGGAGGCTCTTTGTGCTCCACCCAGCTGCTACCTTCTTGGGACCAAAATGGTCGCAAGGAAGTCGGCGACCACTGAGGACCACCTTGCGACCACTTTGGCACTGCTAGCCGTATTGGCCACTCATGGCTTACACATGCTTTTCTGCTCAAGGGGGAACCTCCCCCTGAATGTATTGGGTGTCACTCCCCGCTGACACTCAAACACATTTGACTAAGTTGCGTTGATTTTTTTGGCCCTGCGCCAACAGTTCTACACTGCAGACAGTATGCATGACATTTTTCCTAAGGTAAAACAGGAAAACATTTTAGCCTTTTTGAGGGCAGCTGGACTGTACCACCTCATATAGTTTACTAAATAGATTCTATCAATTATTGATAAAACTTTTCTTTTTCTATGGGAATTTGTTTCCCTTGACCACAAATATATGATTGTGAGCTTTCTAATTTAATGAGTGTCTATTGGCACATAATTGATTGTCTGCTTTTACATATAAAAGTGATGGTTTGAACAAAAAACAAACATTTCTCACCGTGAATATGGCCTATGCTGCCAACACGGTGTAAAGCAACCACCAATCAATCAATCAATCAATCAAAGCTAGCAACTTTGTGACTACTTCTGACCTCTTTGTGACCAACCCTTTGTTGTGGTCGCAAAGTGGTCGAAAGCGGTCGTGAGCAGTAGTGTGACTGCAAAATTAGGAAACAGAAATATGATGAACTAGAACCTTTCCTTATTTATACCCGCACGATTGATAATACAACATATATATATATATATATATTTATATATATATATGTATATATATACACATATAAATATATGTCCATAGTAGATATATATATGCTGCATTATATATATGATGTACAGTAAAACCTCTCTAAATCGACCGACCTTGGGACAGACAATAAGTGGTCGATTTAGGGAGGTGGTCGGTTTAGGGAGTTAGAATATGGTTACAATGGTACTATTGGGACCCAAATAAAGCGATCGATATAGGGGAGTGGTCGATCTGTGGAGGTGGTCGGTTAGGGAGGTTTTACTGTATATATATATTAAAATGCAACATAACATTTGTCTCTCTGTTTTTGTTGTTTTCTTTCTGTAATCAGGCTATGTAGTAAAGTATATATCAATATACCTATGGTGCAAAGCGAACACTTGTACTAACAACCAGAGAGGCGCTGACCAGAAACACCTGCATTCTTCTATCATAAATACCGGCGAACTTCAGGTGTCTGGAGTTCAGAGATGGATCACGGTCCTCCACGACACAACATGGAAGCAGTTGGACGATAATCCGTAGCATACTTGTTTCCATGACAACCAGCGTTGTGCCAGTTAGCGATGCCCTGCTACGACCTATCTTATAAATAGCCCGAACAACTTCAGAATAAATGTCTCATAGTCCTCAAGAACACCACGGTAACAGTTGTGCTATATCATTCGGGACACCGGTTTCCATGGCAACCAGTATCGTTCCGGTTACAGTCACATCATATCCACCAGATCATATATCATGTGTACATGCATACACCCATGTTGTTGTCTGCAAAGATGTTACCATGTTTTATCAAATGGCATAGCTATAGAATATATCATTTTATGACCACAGCACCATTTTCTGCAATACTTCTAAATACTGCCTGCTATATCGCATGTTATTACACACGAAGGACACTTTGCGCATCACGAATAAGAGGCGGACACCTATTTTGATCGGGGAGCAGAAATCATATCATATTCTGGTTATATATATATATATATATATATATATATATATATATATATATATACAGTAAAACCTCTCTAAATCGACCGACCTTGGGACCGATTGTAAGTGATCCATTTAAGGAGGTGGTCCGTTTATCAAGTTAGAATATGGTTACAATGGTATTGTTGGGACCCAAATAAAGCGATAGATATAGAGGAGTGGTCTGTTAGAGAGGTTTTACTGTATATATAATTATATCCATATATATAATATTATGCCGAGAGGGTGATAACAATGGGAAATATTGCACCTGGAAGAGTATTCGAACCCACACTTCTTGCCATTCGGGGACTAACATGTTAACCATTACACCACCTATACTCCCTGATGCAATCACCCTATCCACGGATTCGAATCCACGTGTTCGAGCCCTGGTCGAGTCAAACCAATGACATAAAAATTGCTACTTGTCACTCGGCGCTCTGTATTATTAGGATAGGGCAAGGACTGGTTGGCCCCATGTCCGGATAATGTGACTAAGTGGGATCTCAGTTCATGTTGCTGGTGGCCTTATCTCCCAGTGGGGCAGCACTATGAAGTTGCCATGAGTGCACACTGTTACAAGTCGGTACCCGTCCCGATATGACCCTAGATGTTACCAGGACGTAAACTGTCAACAACCAACTAACCCTGTCCATGCCCACCTGTCCATGGGACGCCTTATGCCTAGTACACACCTACCGTATGCGATTCGCTCACTAAAACCCGCGACTCAACCCGACCAGCTTAAAACTGAAAACGGGCCGATTCGTTTTTCGAATCGCGAATCGCAATCATAAATGGCCGCTTTTAGCACTAAAAACTGAGTTTTATGCGCGAATCGCAATCGCTAGGTGTGCGCGGGGAGCGCACACCAAGCGATTTTTGTGGGCGAAACGGGCAGTTTTCGATCGTATACGGGAGGTGTGCGCACACAAATGGTAGGTGTGTACCGGGCATTACCTGAGAAGTCAGTGCAGACTACTACATATCTACGACCCATATCGCATAACTGACATCCCCTGACAGAGCCAGTATTAAACTGCATCCACCGATAACCTAGAAAATTGCATTTCCTCTCCCGGATCGAAAAGACACCCCACCGCTTGAATCCCTGGTTACTACCATTGTGCCAACGTCCAGAAGTGTGTTTTTTGGGGGTTTTTTTTGGTCCATTAGTTGTTTAAGCAGGGGAAATTTCAGTCATAGATGACTGGTCTTCCTCATTCCACTGCTGGTCGATAGAAAGCCTGAGCCTACACTTTTACCGACCCAAGGGATTTTTAACCTCCCACACCACATAGACATGGTATGAGAGCAACCGGCCTTTGATGACGCTGTAAGTTATACACAGCAGTGGAAATCCCAATTGGCAGAGCTGGGGGCACGGGGAATTGAACCACTGACCCTCAGATTAGGAGTCTGACCTAGAAAAATGTCAGACACTCTAACCACTCCACCACAGAGAACGTGTTGGAGTTGTGTTGTGCTATATTTAGACAGAAGAAGCTTTTGCAAATCATACTACAATGACGAAGTACTACTTGTTTAACAGCATTTACACGCAGGGCGACATAGAATCTTCATGTAGCCCGGGTTCCGCTGACATTCCCCAGACCCTGCCCACTCAGCGCAGTGTTCGTTGTAGTTTTTGCAGGCGGGGCCTACAAATGAAGAATGGACATCAGTGAGAATATATATTATTATGTGATTTATAATGTATTATACGAGTATAAACAGTCGCATATTCCCCGTTCAGTTTCCCCCACAATCTATCGGACATTGTCTCAGTATCTACAGACCTATTTCAAGTGACGTCAGCACGGGTATCTAGGTCAGTGTGCGCGCCTTTTGGCTGCAGGACGACACACTGTCACACTGCAAACGCAATCGCTATGACTGAGCAATCTTCATAGAGAACAAGTGAAATATCTCTAAAACCAAACACCTAGAGACAAACCGCTTGGTACACATATAGAAAACATATTCAATGAATAGATTATATTAAATTCATAAGGCTTTGGTTTTTCATTTCTATTAATTTTCACTCAAATAAACGTTTTGTACTGTGCGTACCGGCAAACTCAATGCTTTGTCAAGGGCCATGAGCAATCTTCATACAGAAAAAGTGAAATATCTCTAAAACCACACAACCTAGAGACAAAGCGTTTGGTACACATATAGAACACATTTTCAACGAATAGATTATATTAAATTTGTAAGGTTAGGTTTCTGCATTTCTATTAATTTTGAATAAAATAAACGTTTTGCACAGTGCGTACCGGCAAACTCAGTGGCAGTGTGTCTTTGTTCTGCAGCCAAGCTGCGCGCGCATACACGATGTTAGTAAACATTGAAATAGGTCTATATATTCTACACGCAGTAGTGGTGTACTTCCTTATTCCACCACGGCGGCGCCACCCGAGAATGGACAATGTGCTGCACGAAATAATCTCACTTCCGCTATAGGTCTTAGCTTATATACAAATACTCAAAGCTGCATAATCCAATGAAACCATAGCATTTTCCAAACAAAAGCTGTAACCCATAGTTGTTCCTCCATATCTAACTTAAATACTGGTAGTCCCACTAAACACTTATTGCAGTTTGGTGTTCATGTACTATGATGCTGTGTTGCTATGCTGCTATGATGCTATGCTGCTATGCTGATATGCTGCTGTGTTGCTATGCTGCTATGCTGATATGCTGATATGCTGCTATTCTGTTGCGTTGCTCTGCTACTATGTTGCTGTGCTGCTATTCTGCTATTCTGCTATCCTGCTATGCTTCTATGCTGTTATACTGCTATGCTTCTATGCTGATATGCTTCTGGGTTGCTATGCTGCTATGCTTCTGTGTTGCTATGCTACTATGCTGCTATGCTGCTATGCTGCTATGCTGATGTGTTGCTATGTTGCTATGCTGCTATGCTGCTGTGCTGCTGTGCTGCTATGCTGCTATGTTGCTATTCTGCTGTGTTCCTATGCTGCTATGTTACTATGCTGCTCTGCTGCTGTGCTGCGATGCTGCTATGCTGTTGTGTTCCTATGCTGCTATGTGGCTATCCTGCTGTGTTGCTATGCTGCTATGCTGCTGTGTTGCTATGTTGCTATGCTGCTATGCTGCTATGCTGCTATCCTGCTGTGTTGCTCTGCTACTATGTTGCTGTGGTGCTATTCTGCTATGCTGCTATGCTGCTATACTGCTATGCTTCTATGCTGTTATACTACTATGCTGATATGCTTCTGGGTTGCTATGCTGCTATGCTGCTGTGCTGCTATGCTGCTATTCTGCTATGCTGCTATGCTGCTATGCTGCTATGCTGATGTGTTGCTATGCTGCTATGCTGCTGTGCTGCTATGCTGCTATGTTGCTATTCTGCTGTGTTCCTATGATGTCATGCAACTATGCTGCTATGCTGCTGTGCTGCGATGCTGCTGTGTTCCTATGCTGCTATGTGGCTATGCTGCTGTGTTGCTATGCTGCGATGCTGCTGTGTTGATATGCTGCAATGCTGCTATGCTGCCTGCTGCTATGCTGTTATGCTGCTGTGTTGCTATGCTGGTATGCTGCTGTGTTGAAATGCTGCTATGCTGCTGTGCTGCCTGTGCTATGCTGTTATGCTGCTGTGTTGCTATGCTGCTATGCTGCTATGTTGCTGTGTTGCTATGCTGCTATGCTGCTATGCTGTTATGCTGCTGTGTTGCTATGCTGTTATGTTGCGGTGTTGCTATGCTGCTTTGCTGCTGTGCTGCTATGCTGCTATGATGCTATGCTACTCTTCTGTTCTGCTACTATGCTCGAAAACAGGTCAACACAGCCATAAGCAGCATTTCATTGTATACACCAAAGAATAACTTCACATGGTTTTATTTCAAGCATATCCAAAGTTAATTCTTTAAAATATAAGTTAATTTAAACTAAGGTAATATCTATTTTTTAATGACAATAGCTTGAGCCATCAAATGATGCAACTTTAACCATGCCTAAGTCGGTCATGATTCAGTGAATGGGGAACAATAAAATGGGTGATTAATAAATAAATAATGATAACTGGAGTGCTGGTTATCCTTATTAAGCTGTATAATCATGATAAGGGAAGTGAATGGTTCAGGCGCAACAACTAACAAATCCCATTCGGGCAGAAATGAAACCATGACTACCACATTTTAGTTGAAGCTGCCATCATTTTGATAATCAAATCTCTTTTGGGGTGCTTCTTTTTTTTTTTTTTACAGAAGATGCCACATCCCCTAAATAATGCCTTACTCAATATGAATTTGATTGATTTTAACTCGAAAGCACAACAATAAACTACGTTATACAGAAAAACAACTCAAATGGATTTGTGATTTTTGTTTACGCTTAAGCCCTTCCATTGATGAATAGGTCAAGAAGCAGGCAGTACTAACTCGGGTCGCAGATGCCACACAGGTGAGGGCAGATGGACACGTCGTCGTCAGTCACACACGTCGTGTTGCCCTTACAGAAGTCGCTGTCAATGACACGCCCACACCCTGTAGCGGACCAAGCACAGTACCACATGGTTGGGTGGTTGCTGGAGTCTTACGTCCTGGCAACATCTAAGGCCATATCAGGACTCAAGCTAAGATTCCATATACGTGGTATGTGGTATGCGGCATGCGAATGCGAATGTGGTATGTGCACCTCTATGATATATGCCAACCCCAAATAGCCGGTGTTTACTTTTTGTTCTTGGGGGTTGTTAAACAAACAAACACTCCAAAAAAGACACCTATAGCATTTTGGGTTTTTTTATGCTCCAAATTTGTGAAGAAAGATCAAAGTTACTATTGTTTTCTATGGCAAATTTGCACCGATCGGTCCATCCATTTGCCGCATTCGCATTCGCATTTGTATTCGCATTCACATTCGCATTCGGACATATGGAAGCACCACTATGCCTTTACATGCTTTTCGATTTTTGCATTCGCATTTGCACCGATCGGTCCATCCATTTGCCGCATTCGCATTCGCATTTGTATTCGCATTCACATTCGCATTCGGACATATGGAAGCACCACTATGCCTTTACATGCTTTTCGATTTTTTTGCTGCATTCGCATTCGCATTTGCATACCGCATACTGCGTATAAGGAATCTTAGCTTAATACTCATGGCAACTTCTTAGTGCTTCCCCACTGAGAAATCAGGCCGCCGGCGTCATGACCCGATATTACTCACTCAGTCACATTATCCTGACACTGAACTAACCAGTCCTTATCCAATCGCAGCCATGCTGCGCGCCAGCAACAGTTATCAATTTTGCAAATATATTTTGAATATATAAATGATTAATTAAGAGGAACAATGTCGAATTCGAGTAAATTATCACTTAGCAACAAAAATGTCCCAACAGATGAAAGGAAGACATTTCTTATGCGAAGAAATTTCATTCAATCAGAAAGTGTGAAATATATTCATTTCCAGGAGGTGTTTGTGTTTGCTGATGCAACTTCCAAGTTCATGCACATGGTGAAAAATAAAGATTGGGGGAGACTGAAATATGAAAGTAGAGAAAGAAATGAATTGAAAACGAAATATAATGTAAATTGTAAAAAGTTCCGATACATTGTTATTTTCGGGGATCCAGAAAGTTGGCAAAACAATGAGGAGACAGTTGAAGAAAATGAATATTATTAAATCATTTTTACATTCTTCTCTGTGCCAGCACTTGGAGGTGTCGATGTCTACATCCACATCTTCGCCACTTCCATCGTCGACGTGGAGGATGTCACAAAGGTCACATGACCACCGACAGAAGAGGTTCATGTAGCCGACGTTCTCCGAACACTGTCCTGTGGCAGCCCACAACTTGCACTCCTCGTTGAAATCCAGACACTGGGCACCTAATAGAAAATAGAGATCGACTTATGTGTGTGTGTTTAAATATTTGATAAAGCTGCATAGTCCAATGAAGTATCACATTTTTTTAAACCAAAATAATTATCTATATTTCTTCTTTCTTTTTTTTTTCTTCTTGAAGATTTATACTGCCTATCATGGATAAGCCTGACTAGGCTTGTTTTCACCATTAGACAGTTTGTCGATAGAAAGCCCGAGCCTACACCTTTACCGACCCAAGGGATTTTTAACCTGCCACACCACATACACATGGTATGAGAGCAACTGGCCTTTGATGACGCTGTATGTTATACACAGCGGTGGAAATCCAAATTGGCAGAGCTGAGGGCACAGGGAATCGAACCACTGACCTTCAGATTGGGAGTCCGACCTAGAAAAAAGTCAGACACTCTAACCACTCGGCCACAGAGAACACCACGTTCTACGCATATAACTAGATACCGATGCTCTTATTAAACATTTGATTCTGCATAGAAGGAAATACTGATTCAATTTAATAGAACCTGCTATTGCCAAAGACCGAAGACTATGGTGTCAGAGATTTAACATGCTTTCCAAAACTAATTTTGGGTATTTGCACTTCAAATATATCAACACTTAGCCATTTAAAATAAAAAGTTACTTCAAACTAAAGTAAAATAAATAATAATGACCAATCTAATATATGTATCTCAGAAAAATGACAGAAACTCAAAACCATCGGAATATGAAACTTGAATTTCACAGCTAAACTGCGTTGTCCGATAAAAGCAGCACATTTCCGAAACAAGAACACACATAGATATGATCCCATATGTTTAACTTAGATGTTGGTGCACTCGTTAAATGTTTCTAGTTGTTATTATATTACGGACAGATGATTCCTGAAAACGAAACGAGTTGTGAATTGAACGTGTTTTTATTCTGAATATTAATAACTTTTTATTGCTCATACAAATAGGTTTCTAAAAGATGCTATAATAGATTAACATGGGTGTTCCCATTTCCCCTGGTCCCTCATTAAGGACTGAAGCTGGCATCCAGCATGCCGGTGTAACGATTTCAATTTCCCCCCCCCCCTTTTCAAGTTCCCCCGGGGAATCTGAAAACGTTTTTAATTTCCCTCTGGTGAAATTGAAAACGTTTTCAGATTCACAGGAGGGAAATTAAAAACAGTTTTCAGATTCCTCCCCTTATTTTCAAATCCCCCCTTCTGGGAATTTAAAATTGTTTAAAAAAACTTTTAAAAAACGTTTTAAAATTCAGACCTATAATATTTTTTTCTTAGCCATCTTGGAGAATTTGTGTGTCATTTGGGGTGAAATATGTTTTGTTGTACTAGTAATAATTTCCATTAATCTATTCTCTGTGTATTATATTGGTCATGAAAAATAACAAAAAATAACAAAATTAAAGAAAATTCCCCAAAAATGGGGGGAGGGAAAGTTAAAACGAGGGAGTGAAAACGAAAACGTTTTCAAATTTCCCTGGGATGAATTTGAAAACGTTTTCAAGTTCCGGTGTGGGAACTTCAATCAGGGGGGAATTTGAAATCTTTACACCGGGTCACAGCTACTGCCTACATGATGGAAGGCGTGGGGTGGGGAGAGAGGGGGGGGTGAATACACATACACCATGATACCGGAAGTGCTATTCTATCGCATATAACGTCTTTGCCACGAGAATTTCACTGCAATCTCCATTAGAAAGAAATGTGTGTCTATCAAAGATCTGCGCGAGTGAGGCAGATAGTGGGGATGAGCGCGGTCACGTGACATCGCCCACCATTAAAGTAGCATAGCTTATAGCAGTGGAGCAGTTACCCAAGGCGCTCAAGGCCCGGATAGCAAGCAGTAGTGAGTGAGTTCAACCTTAGCAGATAGCGAGCGGCCCGCAAGTAGAGAAACAATAGGGTTACTGAGTAGAATATATAATAAAGAGTTGAGTAAAGGGTGACTTGAGTTAATAAAATAATTTACCGCCGAACCTGAAGTAGTTAGGTACTGGTATTAGAATTAGGACTAGAATAAAACAATATTGAGTTAATAAAATTATTTACCGCCGAACCTGAATTAGTTAGGTACTGGTATTAGAATTAGGACTATAGTAAGATAATCAGAAACAGATGGACAGTCAATGACCAGCGGAATTCGGAATAACCATATTGATCCCACCCATGCTGGGGGGGGGGGGGGCGGGGGTTCTCGGGGGGGGGGGGGGATTGACATTGATTAATTTGGCATTGGTGGCTTACAAGTTACAGCATTTTCATGCATGACTAAATATGGTCAATAATATCTAGGTAATAATTAGTAACATATATTTGTTTGTTTAACGACCCCCCACCCACCCCCCACCCCAGCACAAAAAGTGGACATCGGCTATTGGGGAGAGTATCAGATATAGAGAGATGAAGGGCGATGCAAGTCACAAGCATTTACCGCAGCACTATAAAGTCAACATGAGTGTGCACTGTTACAAGTTGATACCCGGCCAGATATGACCTTAGCGGTTGCCAGGATGTAAAACTCCAACAAACAAACAAACAAGTGCAATGATTGTGTGAGCCATGGAGGTGTGGGGAAAGTGCAGTGTTTATGGCTATTGTGAGCATTGTTGGATGAGTCCCCCCCCCCCCCCTCCTCTCCACTCCCCGCTCGCCACTGAGATGTGATTCTATTGTATCACAAACATATCGCTCAGCGCGTTGAAGCTATTGCCATGCTTAATATAGGTGTTTACATGTTACAAGGAGTAACAAGTTTCATCAGGTCTTCGATAAATTTTAATTTATTAGTAGCATTTCGATACGCATTGCATATATAGTTAGTTATCTCCGCTGTGGTGTTGATCAAGAACAAACACTATATGAACTTCGGGCCTTTTAGAGTGATTCTAAACCGATGTCATTCCAAACAACTCTCCAAAATAAAGATTTGCATATCCAATACATATATGTTATGTAGTTCACTATGTGAAAATAAATAAATAAATAAGCAGCGCTTTCATACCATGCCTGACTGCCATATATTATGAATGTTTTTTATTCCTTCTTTCTTTTAAAAATCCTACCACTGCGGCGCCTGCATGTAAAGAGTATTCTCACCTAAAGTTAGGTTTGATTCCGCAAAAAAAACCCACATTCCTGCTGATTTGACACCATGAATGGGGGACATGTTGCGTAGTTCATTTTCTGACACTTGGTGGCGCATCGGTACTAGTGGGCCTACTCGGTCATTGACAATGCTTTGCGTTTGCCGGTACGTGCAGTGCAACACGTATATTTTATTCAAAATTAATAGAAATACAGAACCCTAACCTTATGAATTTAATATAATCTATTCGTTGTATGTTTTCTATATGTATACCAAGCGGTTTGTCTCTAGGTGTTGTGGTTTTAGAGATATTTGACTTCTTCTGTATGAAGATTGCTCACGGCCATTGACAATGCACTGATTGCCAGGAGGTCAGCAAGTCTCAGACGGCTGTTGAGAACAGGGGAAGATGGAGAAAACTGGTTGCAAAGTCATCTATGATGCCCCAAAGACCCTCGTGGTTAAGGGGATGATGATGATTATGGTGATAGTGATGATGATGGTGGGGTGATGGTGATGATACTGGTGCTGATGATCATGATCATGATCATCACCATCACCAGCATCATCATCAAAATAATAGTCAAGAACATAGTTTTGTTCATTAACCCATTGAAACCTTAAATTAAATAGCAAACGCTTGCACAACTATCGTCAGAAAGGTTGGAAAGATCGAACACACGTACTGGTAAAGCACAGGTCGTCGATGTAAGCTTATGCTGCTTCTAGTTAATGTTTTGGTATACATCATTTGTATTGATTCAGTCGTTTCACATCAGTCTTTAGAGACATGTGTGAAAGCGTAACAATCAAATACATGATTAATCCAAGCATTTGAAAATGCCAAAGAAGGGAGAATGTACAGTAGTGCTAATATACTAATATACTAGTATAATAGTATACTAGTACTACTATGATGCTTTTCAGTTGTAATCGGAAGATGGCAGAGAATGCGAATGTGGGAATATAATAACTAAATAAGACACTTACTTGTTTGTCCTGATAACCAAAAGGGAAAAGAACTACGGAATGTAAGAACATATATTGTTGTTTGATGGTAGGCACGATGTTCTCAGAAAGAAACCATGCCTTGCATTGGGATATCTCACAAGCGAAATAAACCTATTTGAGGAGCCGAATACTATTCAAATATATACGGTAGTATTTATGTAATATGGGCACCATACTGTTTTAATAAATAGTCAGATATACAGCGGTCACTTTATTGTTACATATTGGTCACATTTTGAACTATTGGAAGCTCTTTCGTTCTTGTTTGCATATAAGGTATTCCTGTGTGATTTCAAGCATCATTTGACGCAAACAATTATGACCTCAATATATGTATAGTAGTGCGAGTGCTTAATCCATAATCGGAAGTTATCTCACTCCCAGCCCTCGCTCGTCCCAAAAATTAAATACCATCAAGGATTCATAAAAAAATTAGCAACATCTACTTCGTCAAACATAAAATTAGTAGCTATATCATCCCACTAAAATTGGTTATTTTAATTTGAAATATTGGTTCTGCTTGCCCAGAGACTGCTGTTGATCTCGATATTTAGTTTAGTTCCTGAGATGGCATCTAATGAACAGTTTACTGAACACTTTGTGCGTACTTGATGGACATGTTAAAACCAGTTTATGGACAGTTAAAGAACATCTGATGGAAAGCTAATGGGTAATTAGTGGGCACTTGATTGTGCAGTAGACGAACATGTAATGGACATTTAATGAACAATGAGTGGACATTTGATGAACAGGTAATGGATATTTAATAAACAGTTGATTGAACAGTTGATTGACAGGTAATGGACATTTACTGAACAGTTGATTGGACTGTTGATAGACAGATAATAGATATTTAATTAGCAGTTGATTGAAGAGTGGACGGGAAGGTAATGGCTATTTAATGAACAGTTAATTGAACAGTTTGTAAAATATTCCGATATTCGCCAGGGTGGACTCTACAAGTTGGTGGACAGGTAATGGATAATCAATGAATAGTTGATTGGACAGATCATGGTCAGTTGGTGGACAGTTGATCGACAGGGGACAGGTAGTGGATAAGTGATGGATAATTGAAAGAAATTTCAAAAGTAGTTGATGGACATTTAATGAATAGTTGACGGACAGTTGAAGGAGAATTGAAGAATAGTTATTGGACAGTTGATAGACAGTTAATGGGCAGTTAATTGGACAGTTGGTGAATAATTGGTGAACAGTAATGATAAATAGCTAATATACAATTGATGGACAGTTGATGGACAGGTAGTAGACACCTAGTGGACGGTTAACATACAGTTGATAACAAGTTGATTGACAATTGATGGACAGTAGATGGACAATCGATGGATCGTTAATTGGCTGACACCTGATGGATAGTTGGTGGATACTTAATGGATAATTGGTGGACAATTTATGGACAGGTGGAGGACATGTCTCCCTAGTGGACAACTAATCAACTAACCAACACAGATCAGACGGGTTTCCGAATGAGTTGAGCGTCCGTCCCCCGTTTTGGTAGATCGTGGGATTCGAACCCTAGTCAAACCATTGACTTAAAAATTCATAATTGTCACTTCCTAGCTAGGCACTCAGCATTATTTGGACAGGACAGAGACTGGTTGGCTCAGTGTCAGGATACTGTGACTAAGTGGGATATCAGGTAATGGTGCTGGCTGCTTGGTATTCCAGTGGGGCAGCACTAGAAAGTCGCCAGGAGTGCGCACTGTCACAAGTCGGTACACATCCTGATATGACCTTAGATGTTGCCAGGACGTAAGACCAACAACTAACCAACCCTAGTTGAAAGAGGGGAATGCCGGTAATGCACGAACCTCTCCCGCAGACGCCGCACGACTCTCGGCACTTGGGCAGAATCCAGTCGGGGATCGTCTGACACATCCCTTCAGACGCCACCCGGCGGCAGAACGTCGTATCGAACGCGTCGAAGCATCCTCGGAGAAAGAAAAACGGAAAGTCAATTATATACTCGCGCAACAATCATAAATAATCATCGCCGTCACATTTGTTATTTCGTCTATGCATTTGGAATATACTTTCCTTTCCATTGTTTAAAAAAGGGAGTGGGTAGGGGTGGGGGAGGGGGAGATTTATATGTGTTAACCAGTATATTGAATCTAAGTCGGAGAAACACGCCAGTGGGGAATTAAGTAGTTTCTGGCGCGTCCAACAGGTGGCGCCACAAGTAGAGACCCTGCAGAAACAGTTTGCTTACTGGCAATTCGTATTTAGAACGATATCAAATTAGTTTTATTCCAGTGGATATTATAGAATATATATCTCCTTATATTACTTATACGGGGCAGTGATCTCCTCAAACACTACCCGTTAACAGCTGCAGAATGGGAACTCGCTGTTCCCCACTCCTAGCGAGAATAGAGACCAGATGGGATGGCCGAATGAGTTGAGCGTCTGTCTCCCGTTTTGGTAGATCAGGATAATGCGACTGAGTGGAATATCAGGTCATGGTGCTGGCGGTCTGGTCTCCCAGTGGGGCAGCCCTATGAAGTTGCCATGAGTGGGCACTGTCACAAGTCGGTACGTGTCCTGATATGACTTTAGATGTAGCCAGGACGTAAAACTCCTACAACCAACCAACTTAGCGAGAATACACACACACACACACACACACACATATATATATATATATATATATATATATATATATATAGCCATTGAGAGCCATTGATGGCCATTGAGGACGATTGAGGGCCAATGAGGGCCATTGAGGGCCATTGAAGACCATTGAGTGCCATGGGGGGGGCCATTGAGGGACATTGAGGGACACCGAGGGCCATTGAGGGACATTGATAGCCAGTGAGGGCTATACATATATATATATATACATATATATATATATATATATATATATATATATATATATATATATACACGTATGCAGATATATGTGATGCATACACGGAAGGGAAGTGCATGTTTTATAATTTACTCATCATTCTTTATTGTGCCTCCTCGACCTCACGCTGCCACCAGCCTTTCTAATTCCTAAATTCTGTCAGCTATTTCTATTCTGACTATGTTCTATTAGTGTAATCATTATCTACATGGGACTTTAGTTCCCCCTTCTCTCACTGGGTGACATCTACAGGTGGTCAACTGCCGCCATCTACGAGAGCCACTTAATGGGCGAAATTATTATACAGTCTGTCCCGGTGGGGTCAAGTAAGTCTTGGTCCCTTCTCGGAGCCATATATATGACATATATGGGTGAGTATAAATATAAATACATATGCATTCGCATGTATACGTGTTTATTGTAAATATGTGAATTATATGTGTGAACACATATATATATATATCATATATATTTTATATATTTATATATATACTATATGTATATTATATATGTATATATTATATATATATATAAATGTGCGTCCATATATATATATATATATATATATATGTATGTATCAAATTTATGTGTGAGCATATCTATATGCGTATATATACTTTTACGATATATAATTGTGAGTATATATATGTATGTCTATATAGAGAGAGAAATCCGCCCATCACACCGAGATATATAAATATGTAGATATGTTATTCAGGCGCACTCTCAACGGCTATAAAGAAACAGGAAGTCCGAATAGAGTCACGACCTGCCCAATACAACCACCACCACCCCCAACACCACCAGCAGCCCCGCACCAGCCGACTACCCACCCATCCACCACCACCCCACCACCATCGCACCCACCCCACCACCACCTCCACACCACCACCACCACCACCCCACCACCCCCTCCACCCCACCACCACCACCACTCCACCTCACCACCACCACCACACCACCATCATCACCACCACCACACCACCACTCGCACCCCTCACCACCACCTCCACCCACCACCACCACCCCAATCTCACCACCCCCAACACCACCACCAGCCCCACCACCCCACCCATCTCACCACCCCCAACACCACCACCAGCCCCGCACCAGCCGACTACCCACCCATCCACCACTATCCCACCACCATCCACCCCCCCCCCCCCCATCTCACTACCCCACCTCACCACCACCCCCCACCCCACCCCACCACCACCACCTCCATCTCACCACCACCTCCACCCCACCCACCACCTCCACCCCACCACCACCTCCACCCCACCAGCACCACCACTCCCACCTCACCACCACCATCACCCACCACCACCCCCACCCACCACCACCACCACCCCACCACCACCCTACCACCTCCTCACACACCCACACCCCCACTTCACCACCACCTCAGCACCACCACCACCACCACCCGGTCACACATGGTCCCCATCCATCGCCACCTCTTTTTGCACTGAGGGTGTAACTGCGGTGGAAGAAATTTCTAAGAAAAGTTTCAGGAAAGCCAAAGACAAGTGGGTTAAAAGTACATAGAAGTAATGCATCAAGGGGTGGCGAGATAGATACTCGCCCTCTCCTGCACCAAATGTAGAAGTGAGTCTTCTTGTATGCTTCCCGAACAAATGGGGGCTGATTTCATTCGGGAAATATTACTTGAACATATGATATATGTAGGCCTACGTGATTAAATATAATTTTATTTATTTGTTTGTCCTTCTTTGTCTTCAGGTTTTTTTTTCAAGTTGCATAGTCCGATCGCTTTGAGTTTGTGTCATTTTCTGAGATAAATGTATTAGGTTGGTCCGGATAATCTATTTGACTTTAGTTTGAAGTAACTTTTATTTAGAATTTCTAAGATATTGTCATGGGGGTGATGAAAATGGGAAATATTGTGCCTAGAGCGGGACTCGAACCCACATCTCTTTGCATTCCGGGCCAGTGTGCTAACCATTACACCAACTAGGCTCCCTGATATCAACACACTACCCACGCCTACCTGTCTATGTGGCTCCTTGCCTGAGAGGTCAGTGCAGACCACTACAATATTTAAAGTGCAAACATTCCAAATTTATCTTGGCAAGCACACCCAAACTCTGACAGCATAGGTTTCTGCCGTAACAGGTTCTATTAAATTGACTTGGCATGCCCTTCTATCTGGTAACAAATGCTTAATAAGTGCATAAGTATCTAAGTTAGGTATGTAGAATCAAATCCAGTGAGGACCAGTGAGGACCAGTGAGGGCTATTGAGGACTATGGAGGACCATTGAGGAGCATTGAAGGACATTGAAGATTATTCTGTGCGATTGAAGACCATTAACGCCATTGTGGGTGATTGAGGTCCTTTGGGGGAGATTGAGGGCGATTGAGGGTGACTGAGCGCGATTGGTAACCATTGTGGGGCGATTGAGGACCATTGGGAGTGATTGAACTTGGAGGCGATTAAGGGCGATTGATAGCAATTGAGGGCCATTGGTGGCCATTGAGGGTTATAGGCACCTTGAGCGCCGCCGAGGGCTATTGAGGGCCAGTAAGAGATATTGAGGGCGACTGAATGTCATTGGTAGCCGTTGAGGGTCATTGAGGGTCACTGAGGGCGATTGAGGGCGATTGAGGCCGATTGAGGGTCATTGGTGTCCATTAAGAGGCATTGAGGGCCATTGAGAGCCATTGAAGGCCAGTGAAAGTCATTCAGGACCATTGAGAGCCATTGGTAGCCATTGGG
Organism: Branchipolynoe longqiensis; assembly: GCA_030323885.1. Taxonomy (NCBI): domain Eukaryota; kingdom Metazoa; phylum Annelida; class Polychaeta; order Phyllodocida; family Polynoidae; genus Branchipolynoe; species Branchipolynoe longqiensis. The sequence continues at coordinate 42,484,421 of CM059187.1, read as the reverse complement.
GGCCATTGAGGGACACTGAGGGCCATTGAGAACCATTGGTGGCCATTGAGGGGGGCATTGGGGGGGGGGCATTGAGGAACATTGAGGGACATTGAGGGCCATTGAGGGTCATTGGTGGTCATTGAGAGCGATTGAGAGCCATTGAAGGCAATCGAAAATCATTGAGGGCCATTGAGAACCATTGAAGGCCATTGATAGTCATTGTGGGCAATTCATAGCCATTGAGAGCCATTGATGGCCATTAAGGAACATTGAGGGCCACTGAGGGCCATTGAAGGCCACTGAGTGGAACTGTGGACCATTGGGGGCCATTGAGGGACACCGAGGGCCATTGAGGGACATTGATCGCCATTGAGGGCTATTGAGGACCATTGAGGGACATGCAGGGCCATTGGTGACCATTGAGTGTTATTGGGGGACATTGAGGGCCATTCAGGGTTATTGAGGGCCATTGAGTGTCATTGATAGCCATTGGCGGCTATTGAGGAACATTGAGGGCCAGAGAGGCAATTTGAAGGCCATTGAGGAACATTGACGTACATTGAGAGACAATGAGGGCCGTTGGTGACCACTGACGGCCATTGAAGGACATTGAGGGCCATTGAGGGGCATTGAGGGCCATTAATGGCAATTGAGAACCACTGCGGGTCTTTGAGGGCCATTGAGGGCCATTGAGGGCCATTGAGGGCCATTGAGGACCATTGAGAGAGATTGAGGGCCACAACATTAGTACCTCATTCTTGTGCAACAGTCTATCTGTGCATACAATTTGGTAGATAAATGATTCACCCCGTACTTGCAGTACCCGGGTGAATACCAACCCTATATAAAAGCTGTCGAAAAAGCGGGGAAATGAAATGACAGCCTAATTTCACAATCTAAGCAGCAACAATTATTCTTTTTATATGTCTTCATAATTCCCCACCACCTTTGAGTTGAAAAATATAATAAAACATATAGTTTAATAGAATTTAAAGGTGAAATCGATGGCCGCCATCTTGTCTTTTTGCATTCTCTCCCATTTCACCAACTCTGTGCCGATATAAGTAAGCATTTGATATTGGAGACAGGCATTCTACTTCCTGTTCCATACTAGATCTATTTTCGCCCGTATTTATACTATGTTGTCGTTCATCCGTGTACTCCAAGTACAGGGTGAATCCGTTATCTAACAATTTGGTTGATGTAGATCTATGATAAAGCTGATTCTAAGAGTTTAACAGATTGACTAGAAACTATGCACTGATGTCACGCCATCCACGACACACCGGAAGTGGTGGCCATGTTGCAGGTGCCAATGGCATAAACAAATGAGTACAAAGGAATGCAGCTAGTGTTGCCAAGCTGAGTGACTGCTGGTGAACATTTTGTAATGGGTGTTATGGTGGGAGGGTTTCACTTGGAGTGTGCTAAAATCAGAAAGATAGCCAACAACTAAACATGGGAATTGGCAAAGGTGTATGGGAAGTGTAGCCTCACTAGGTTGCAATGTGTATATGGGTTTGCCAGTTTGTGTGACTCTGTGCAGTGATTCTTTGGTGTTCTGTTTACTCATTCGGGGATTCGCAGGTTCCCAACTATAACTATTTGACCAAATCAAAATGATTTTTTTTGTTATGAATTGTACTTTTTGACATTGTCTTATTAAAAATCTGCTTGAACAATTGATTTAGCAATTGACAATTTAAATTCGTTTATATATGTAGAATGGAAATTGGTTAGCAGAACTCCCCTCACATCCTTCCACTTTTGATTATATTTGGTCAAAGTTCCACTTTTAATTCAAAATTAATACATCTTCATATTTAATATTAAAGAATTACTTTATCAAGAACAATAATATATATATAGCCTAACTGTTTTTGGATTTAGGCTTGTAATTTCAATGTCTACAGGATGGAATAGAAATATTGCACCCTATGCATATTTTTTTCATTTCGCTGCCTGCATATATATATACATATATACACATTTAATATATATTAATTCTTTGATTAAGTTTATCCCTTTGTTCCTTGCCTTATTCTTGCAATTCCATGCTTCAAGCAAGGTCAGAACAAATGTACATTTTGTAAGTATTTGGTTTGATCCAGCCAGTGATCGAACCCATGACATCCCATAAGGGAAGCGGAGGGCCCTACACATGCAGCCAGTGGTTTTATTTCAGTTAAGACCACTTTCATAAATCTGGCTAACTGGTGAGGTATTTGGGGTGGCAGAAGCATCTGCGGTTGGGGTGGCACACCCTAGTCGATCGCAGCGGGGGGTGAGAGTGGGTGGGGGTGGGGGTGGGGGGAAGGCTGTGGAAGCACCAGTTCCAAGTTCCAGTTAAAGAGAACTCATGGAACTAACAAGAGAACAACAGCTCCGTTGGTAATACTACTGGTAACAGTGTACACTACTATTAACGTTCAGCGCAATATGAATTTGCTAATAACAGAATACAGTTGGTTTGAGTGGTTGAAACGTAAACTATAGCGATTAGTTAGTAAATTATCCACCTGATGGCGCCACTCCCACTTGAATAGCAATAACCAGTAAGCATGTGGGGCCTGACTCTCGCGTGCCAGGGGTGGGGTGTGTGTGTAGGGGGGGGGGTGTTTTCTAAACACATCCCATTTAGGCTGAAAGAAGCAATGTGAACGTACGTGCTCAAAGAAATAATACTGCGGCTAGCATTGTTAGGAAACAGCCCTGTTTGTGTCTATAGTGTTGGTGCTAGTTTGAGTTATTATTGGTAATGGAATTGTTTGGTGCTTTGATATCGTTTCTGTTATATTGATATTGATCGACTATGAGTGATTAAAGATGTTAGCAAATAAATATGTTTTGGGGGATGTTTTTAAGCAAACAGAAAAAGCTGTTGTTACTAGCGTATGTGACTGATCACGGGGTTTATTAGCAAGTCAACACTCAATTAATTCAATTGGAATTGGTATATATATATGGATGTAGTGTTTATTAAACACATTAAATTTGGAGGTGACGAATTGTTGTTCAATTTCTTCTGTTCATTATTTTGCTTCTAATGGTATTGGTCGACTTTCATTGATTAATAGAGATGCTAGCAACAGGGTGAGGGAAGGGGACAACACGTGCCTTCTGAAGCTTACAACTGCGGTTAATAGCATTTAAACATTCATTTAATTCTATTTGAAGTGATAGAGGTACTGTTTGTTATATATTTTCGATTGGTGGCGACAGATTAAGGAAAAGGGGTGTTATTTTTCATATTGGTTCTATATTGAGATTGATGAACGTTCAGTAACTAAAAGGAATGCTAGCACTAAACACAAACCAGCACCGGTCACTGGGGCTGATGATCCGGTTTACCAGCAATTCAACATTAATTTTAATTCAATGGAAGTGATGAGTGGTGTGTTTGTTAAACATATTCGATTTCGGGTTGGAGTGGTGGGTGTGTCCCGATGTGGCGTGGGAAACCCGGGTTATAATGAGGACGATGTGCGTCGGAGATACTATATTGCTATAGCACCCCTCCCCCACCCCATTCCACCCTACCCTACCCTCACCCCACCCCACCCCCACGTCCACCCGTCCTCTCCTACACGCACACACCAACACACACACGTTTTGACAGCCCAACTACACATACCTCACCCATCCCAGTTCACGTGCCCGCAATTTCTCACCCCTTAATCGGTTTAATATATATATATATATACGTGTGGTATATATATGTGGTATATAAATATATATATTTATATTTATATATATAGTATGCGGCAATTCTCACGTAATGTATCCATTTTTCGGGAAATATAGGATTGGTCCACCCATATATAGGCTAATTTATTTCGAATAATCCGTTATGGGGACATAAACAATGACACTACCAGCATCAGTCCTTAAGGCCCTGTCACACTATGACGTTTCTCACCGGCGCCCCGGCAACGCGCAAAATATTTGCAATCCGTCGACAAACGTCCAACTCTTCGGCGGTTTGGGAGAAAGTTTGACGGGTTGTATTGTGTTAGTGGCGTGTTTTTGGCGCACGGCCAACGCATTTCGACGCGCGGCGGAACAACAACTCAACGTCCCGCCAGCGGGTTCCCAGCGTGCCATCAGCGTGTTATCGGCGCGTTGTCGGCGCTCCGCCGGTGGGCCGACGGCGTGGTAGTAGCACGTTGGTGTCATGTTAGTAGCATGTCAATGCGTGCATACCCGCCAGCAACATGTTAGGACGCGCCCGCAGCGCATCCACACCCGCCGCCAATGCGTCCAGGCGCGCCGGCAATGCGCCAAGAAATGCTGCAGCAACGCCAATAGCACACCCACTACCCATCGATGGCACGTTACGGATGCGCCGACGGAACGGTCGCATTTTGGTGAAAAAATGCCAACATTAAGCGACATTGCTCAACGCGATGCCAGCGTTCCGCCGGCGCGCCGGCAACGGGTTTCAACGTGTTGCGAATGCGTCCGTAATGCGCCCTCCAACCCGTTGGAGCGCGTCGCTGCGCGCCGACAGTTTTGTGCAAGCACAAAACGATCGGCGCGCCCCAACGCGCGCCAACGTGTCGATTCACACGTTGCTATCGCTCAACGTGTACCGACGCACCGGTAACGCGCTGGTAACGCGCCGGCAATGCGGCGGTAACGTACCGGACGTGTACCGACGTTTCGCAACAAAAAAAAAACACGTCGGCGCGCGTCGACCCGCATTGGTGAGAAACGTCGTAGTGTGACAGGGCCTTTAGTCTCCTTACAATCACCTTAAAACACAATGGAATATATATGTATATATATATATATGTATATATACACACATGGATATATATATATATATATAAATATATATATATGACCATCAGGGCTTGGTTTCCTCTCCAGCGGCGCCACCTGCGAGTGGTCAGTTTCAGCCATTACCCAGCACGGCTGGCCCGGTTGTAAACTATATAGCATAGACATGCATAGGTAGTGAGTGATAACCAACAAAGTTTCGCGACCCTGTTAGAACGTGTTAAAATGCAGTTCTACACGTGGCCGATATCATCTGGGAAATTTGACCTACTGCATGGATGACAAGCTTTTACCCTCTAATTGGCCAGTATCCTTTTCACAAAACATGTGCAGGATTCATGGATGTCCTCAGACGTGTTCACACAAACCGACGGTGGAGGTTGTGTGCACGTGGAGGGGTTGGTGACGGTGTATATTCAAGCCACTTATAGGGTCAAGAGTACACTGACCAATTGGCGGTGCCTGATATTCGCTGAAGAATCAGATGTGGACAAATGCAGATGGTTTATACTAAATTATAGGTCGCGGTACAACTTCTACAACTCTCATGTATGTACTTCAGCAACAACAACAAATCGACGAGAACAATATATTAATAATAGTAATCGGGAAAAGGTCTAAGCTCGCAGTTCCTATGTCTTGGTTCAATAGCGGCTTAATTTGTTCCTAATCATAATAATGAATTTGTTTTTTGTGTGTCCTAACTTCACATTAAGATGGTATTATGTGATGAGAAAAGTCATGACCAACTCCTGAAAGATAGCGACCACCCCCGCTCCTTGGATGGTCGTGTTCATAGGGAAGCTACTATGCATTATATATAATATAAATTTAAAATATTAAAGATGATAAGAAATATTTAAAATATTAAAAATATTAAGGATATATATTATGAATTATATATTATGTGTTATATATGTTATATATGTTATATATGTTATATATGTTATATATGTTATATATGTTATATATGTTATATACGTTATATATGTTATATATGTTATATATGTTATATATGTTATATATGTTATATATGTTGTATATGTTATATATGTTATATAAATCATTAAAATATGGTTTATAGCATTTTATTCCATCATGTTTTATTCCATCACCGAAAAATCAAGCTAGGTTCATGACACCTGAATATGGACTTAGAATAGGCATTTCTTTGCTCCTAATAAATATTTATAGCTGCATCAGACCAGGGATGAGGACATTTCCGATTTTCGAAGGTTTTCCTTTTTTTCCCATTGTTATATGGATAACTTTCTGTCATATGTTTAGCACTGTCAAATTTACTGGAAGTCAGATTTCTGTTTTTAGTTGTTAGAGGTAATGCTCATCCTTGTGTAGATACTTGTTTGGAGATTGATCTAGGAAGTACCTAGGTACTGCCATATACTGATATAGATTGTGCTTAGAGTATTATCTTATTAAGTTACTTTGAATAGTGTATTTTAATTATGCTTAGATGGAAATATACCCTATTGTTAGATTAGTATTCAGTAGTTAAAATTATGGTTTGCAGGTATTGCAGGAATAGCAATACCTCAGGGAGTTTGACGCCCCTGCCCTGCAGAGTTGTAAACCACTGCCTTGTGGTACAGGTTCTTGACATAACCAAAGGCTAAGGGAGCAAACCCTAAACAGAAAACCATGTCACTGAGGCAGCATTAAGGGCGGTTAATGTATGGAACTCCCAACATCTCCCGACCAGCCACTGCAGGGACAAATAGTTTTGCGCCTGTCTTGACATGTTCTTGCCGGTGTGAAACCTCTATTTGCTCCCCGAGAGAGTGCCGCTGGTAACTTGCAAAAGCCAGCAGCACTTCAACACTTTTGCAGGCAGCTTTCATGAAATGAGAGCGGCAGTCAAGTAATGAAAGCAGTCTTTGTCGCATCGCGACCGACAGCATGATGATGATGATAAGTTATATATGTTATATATTACATATTGCATATATTACATATGTTACATATATTACATATATTATATACATATTACATAATATATCAAGCTATATTATATATAATACATAGAATATACTGTGTGAATGTATAAATGTTATATATATTATTTATTTACATATACATATATTATATGCATATTATACAATGTGCATAATATATAATAATATTATATATGTTATATGTATTTTATATTTCGTATATATTGCATATATTGTACAAATTGTGTCTTTGTGGTCACATTATGTTTTTTTTTATGTTAAACAAGATCCCGTATAAATAAAAACTGCGACGTGTTTAAAAAAAGACGTGTGGGAGGAGGTGCTTGGTACGTGATAGCACGAGCTGCTCGCTGCGAGGTGTCTTCTGACGGTGACTGCTCCCCGTGACACATAGTGGACAACCTTACTTAGAATGATGACAACTCATGTTTGCACACACGTGTATGGCACAGAATAGCTGAACATCAAAACACTGCTTTTCCCCAGGTCAACAAAGCCATACTTAGAATTATCACCCACCAAATATATTAGGTGCCGAGTGTATGTCTGCTTAGTTGATATTAATAGCACATCCCCTGCGTTGATCTGATAGAGTGCCGAACTGGCAAGGGCGTCAGTTTGATGTGCATGGCGTGATGGGTTCGATCCTTTACTGAGACAAGTCAAAGAATTACAAAGTTGATGTTTGTCCGAACATTACCTGACGCTCTGAATTACTAGGGTGGATACAGCAGGGAATGGTTGGTCCAGTGTTAGGATAATGTGACTGAATGGAATATCAGGACATGGTTCTGATGTACCGTCAGGACATGGTGCTGATCCCACGTCGAAATCCTGACACCGTAGGCTTCGGCAAAGAGGAGTTCTATTCAATTGACTTAGTACTAGTTTTAGTAGTATAAACTGCCTACATTCAAACAAGGAGGAAAGCGTAGCGGTGATGGGATGGACAAGTCTTTATTGCTGTCTGGGCTAGCAATTATATGCCTACGCGTTACAAAGTTTGAAATCTGAGCACCGAATGAACAAATATGCCGGCCCGGCTGCGGAACCCACCGTTTTGGCACCAACTAGGGCAGACCCTGGCTCGACAGGAACGGCCATTGATTGGACAATATCTAACGAGCCGAATGCAGGATAATTAATTATTAATCGATCGATAATATTAATAATAGAACCATTTAATTCCGGCATTTTTATACGCATAATATATTATACTCCTTATATATACCCCTTTATGAAGTGACACATTACTAATAAGTGTACCAATATCTAAGTTGGATATGTAAAATAAAATGGCAATGAATGTTTTTGTCTGGAAATGTTGATGCTTTCATCCGAATATACAGCTCTAAATTAAAGACTTTCTCTAAGCTACTTGACACTTCCGTTATCCTATATATGTATGTGTAACCCTTAAAGATGCATAGTCTGATGAAAACATCAAAGCAAAAACAATTATCTCGATTTGATTATATATGTCTAACTTAGATACTTGTGCACTTAGAACCTATTACTGCAGAAACCTATGGTGTCAGAGTTGTGGCATGTTTGCCAACATTAATTTTCCACGGTTGCACTTCAAATATCTCAAAGGTTATCCTTTTTTTTAAAGTTACTTCAAACTAAAGTACGGTAGATTTATAACAATAACCCTAATATATTTATCTCAGAAAAGGAGAGAAACTCAAATCCATCATACTATGCAACGTTAAGTTCAAGATATACACATAGACAATGCAACGTCCGCGTAATTTGCTACTATTGGAATCAATGGCAAGTAGTTAAGTTGCCCTTTGCTCTTCGCCTACTGAACCGGAAATGGGGAATGGTTGGTTGGTTGTTGTAGTTTTACATCCTAGTAACATCCAAGGTCATATCAGGATTGGTACTGACTTGTGACAATGTGCACTCATGGTGACTTTATAGTGCTGCCCCACTGGGAAATCAGGCCGCCGGCACCATGACCCGATCTAACACTCAGCCACATTATCCTGACACTGAGCTAACCAGTCCTTGCCCTATCCTATTAATGCCAAGCACCAGGCTCGGAAGCAACAAGTATCAATTATATAAGTCATTGGTTTGACTCGACCAGGAACCGAACTCCCGATCTCTCACACGCGAGTTTCGCCTCTACCGATTCGGCCACCGCGCTCTGTAGAAATGGGGAATGGAGGCAGGCGAGGGGGTACATGGTCTTAGAGGAAGACGTCTTCGTAAAAAAAAAAAATTATGTCTTCTGTTGTTTAAAAGATAAATCTCAAATGTGCCAGATATTTTGGAGCTTCTTTTTTTTTTTACTGTGGGATATGGCTCGTGCGCACGCACCATTTTGACATCCTGGAAAGGCCGGACATAGGCAGTGGCCCTTAGGACAATGTTTACTAACAGTTAGTCTCTAGTATTTAAACAAGCAGAGGGTTTGAACGCTCTCACTGCATGCATGGCCTTGTATTGCATGACCTTGAATTGCATAACCTTGTACTACATGGCGTTGTACACTGCATGACCTTGCATTGCATGGCATTTTACTGAATGTATGTCCTTGTTTTAATGGCATTGTACTGCATGATATTGTATTGCCAGGTCTTGTATTGTTCGGCATTGTGTTGTATGGCCTTGTATTGCATAACCTTGTACTACATGACATTGTAATTTGTACTGAATGTATGTCCTTGTGTTGAATGGAATTGTACTGCATGCCATTGTAGTTCGTGGTCTTGTATTGAGCGGCATTGTATTTCATGGCTTTGATTTGCATAGGCTTGTATTGCATGGCATTGTACTGTGTAGTATTGCATTGCATGGTATTGTATTGCATGATATTGTATTACATTACCTTGTATTACATGGCCTTGTACTGCATTGCCTTGTGTTGCATAACCTTATATTACATGGCCTTGTACTGTATAACGTTGTATTGCATGGCATGGTACCGAGTGACCTTGTATTGCATGTCCTTGCATGTTGCCAGGACGTAAAACTCCAACAACCAACCTACTCAGTTCGCCTGCTGTGTGACATGACTGGTCGCGGCTGAATGCCAATTACTGAACAAATAACTATCCCCATCACTGCAGAGTACCCCTTGTGTTGAGCAGGGTGGTGCAGGGAGAAGATCGAGTGTCTTTGGTTAAACATTACTTGTGATTTTTTTAAAGAGGTTTCGGTGATTTGTTCGCAAAACGCGCCACCGGAGACGCTACTGACGGGTACTGGAGGCGGACGAGGTGGGGGTGAGGGAGGAACCTGGGGCGATGGATAAATTGTGATGGTAGCAGTGGCCGTGTTGGTAAGCAATGCACACAGGAGGGCTTGTGCACGAATCTGTGTGGGTGTGCGCGTGCGGGTTCAGGGTATTTGCTACGTATGGGATGGAATGTGGTGCATGGTGTAGGGGTATTTGTCAGTTGGAAACAGATACTCTGGATCATCGACTAAGAACTGAAAATCTTACATTTTCAACAAAAAGTTGATAAATGAAATAATTTTATTCTAAAATATGAGTTTGCAGCTTTGTGGTGGATCAATGCTAGTTGGAATATTAGATACACAACATGTACACATACACATATATATATATATATATATATATATATACATATATACACATATATGTATATACATATGTACGTGAACGTGAATATATATATATATATATGCATATATATTTATATAAATCTATCTGCATATCTACATATATAAACTTTACCTCGGTACTAAGCCTCACGCTACTCGTAGCCCAGGGAGAAGGAAGCACATCCGGGTCCAGCAATTAGCATAATCAACTCACGACGGGAGGACGTTCGTTGAGTTGCTCTGGCAGTTTTTGATCTACAACGACGTACTAACTGCAAGTATTGATATTGAAAGTGGTGCACTTTGGTTATGATACCTTGTGGCATATTTTGACAAAGTTTTTAAAACTTTGTGATGTTTTTGGTTACTTTTATGGGTGTTTTACGATATGTGAAACATCGATAGAACAAAGCGCCATTTTTTTCCTTCGTTCTACAAGCCACCCGTTGCCGAACGGAGAGCGATGTTGGCTGGAGCCACATCTCGTTTGGATTTTTCATCGGTTTCTTTTATGGATTCACATTGGAAATTAATCCTGGGTTTCTTTTATGGACTCCCCACATTTTGTTAGCATACCTCCGAGTTTCGTAGCATTTTCTCCAACTTGCTGGCGCAGTAGCCACAGTGGGGAGAAGTGTACGGAACAGAGAGTGTGGGAGGCTACCAATACACTGGTCCCTACCCCTCGTTTGGTTTTGGTTTCTATACCACATACCTACGACTATACACTTTAGCTTGCTCACGCCTGTGTTGGAACGGTGTATCTTTATACTCGCATACTACGTTATACATCGCATATATAAGCATATATACATATATAAATACATATATATTCATATATATATACATATATATATATACATATATGTACATACATATATATACGTGTATAGATATATATGCATATATACATGTAAATGCATGTATATACATATATGCAAAGATGCATATATATGCATATATATATAAATATGCATCCATATATATTACATATACATACATCTACATACATATGCATATTTACATATATATATATATATATATATATATATATACTGCATATATATATATATATGTATATATATGTACATAAAGTAAACATGCATAATTGTATGTTAATATATAGCTGTGCCTTTTTATATGCCTAACTCCATATTTCTATGTTCATGTATGCATTTACTCATGCTTGTATACTCACTGGATTCTACATGATAGGGCGGGTTGAGTGTGGTGGGGACTGGTTCGTCTACTCGGCGTCCTACTTCATTCTGCATTCTATAAGAGTCAAAAGGGGTAAAGGAAATAACAATAAACACAGCAGCATAAACATAGCAAGGGTCCTGGGAGGTCTATACAATATGGATGCTTACTGTCCCGCTTAAATGTCTTCTAAATATTTAAAATATACAAAATCCATCACGAAGAATATCATGCATGAAACTGGACACAATCAATCTCTTAATTGGATGATTGGATTGTGATATTTTGGTTTGGTTGATATATTTTTACATATTATATTATGGAAGTCCAGTGCATATATATATGATAACCTAATAGTGTGTCTGACCTGGTGCCGGATACGTGACTTGTAGAGAGGGGAGGAAGCCATGATTATAAACAAACTGCTTTGTTTATGTCTCAATTGTAAGAGGCTGCTGGCATTAGAATAGAGGAAGTGTGGAGAGGGGGCGCAACACCAAAGAGAAAATGAGGCCATTTGTTACAGAACCCACTAAGTACGTAAGTGGATTGTAGGCAAAGCCTTATTCTGGGATCACACTAAGATATACAGTAAGACCTCTCTAACCGACCACCTCCACAGATCGACAACTCCCCTATATCGATTGCATTATTTGGGTCCCAACAATACCATTGTAAGGATATTCTTACTCCCTAAACCGACCACCTCCCTAAATGACCCACTTAGTGTCGGTCCCACTGTCGGTCGATTTATACAGGTTTTACTCTATACATATATACATATATACATATATACATATATGTACATACATACATACATAAATACACATATACACATATACATATATACACATATACATATATATATGTTCATGTATACATATATACATATGTACATATATACATATATACATATACACACATACACATATCCACATATATACATATATAGTACATATATACATATATACATATATACATATACACATATACACATATATATACATATATACATATATACATATATACATATATACTTATGTACATATATACATATATACATATATACATATATACATATACATGTATACATATACACATATATACATATACATATGATATATACCTATACACATGATATATATACATATATACATATATACACATAGTCACATATACATATATACATACATATATACACATATACACATACCCACATATATATATACATATATACACATATACACATATACAGATATACACATATACACATATACACATACATATATACATATATACATAATACATATATACATGTCCTCCGGTGCGACTGACACTGGTCTACATCCGGTGGAGGAGAGGAGGGTAGGTGGAGCCACCTGTACAGTGTTGGTCTTACGGAGTATAACAATAACAGTAATAATTAACCCTTACATATCTTTATACTTGCATAATTGGTTATACATCACATATACATATATACATATATACATATATATACATATATACACACATATATATATACACATATATAGGCCTACATATTTACAGTTTACATATATATTATATATACGTATATATACATATACACACGCTGTGTCCAGCTGGGTACAGCCCCAGTCCACTTAACTCACGCTTGCCCTGTTCACTGCGCCACATGCACCTCATCTCCCGGTAGGGGCGCCCCGTCGATATTATGTCCACGCGGATGTACCACCTCCTCACCTTCACCCAATTAAGACCCAGATGTGTTTGCCCTCATTTCTTCACCGGCACAAACTCCTGGTCGGAGCACCGCCTAGACACCTGGTTTAAATAGCTGTACCCCCCCCCCCCCCCCCCCCCTGTGATGTATGTGAAGGACACGTCCGAACCCGATGAGTGCTGTTGTAAGACTGGTTTTATTCTTGGTCACATGTCCCGGTTCCGGTGGTGGTCAGGTGGTCACATGACCACCCTGCCCTGCCTTGCATACCTTGCATACCGTACATGATTCACATACCTTACATCTTCCTCCCTAAACAAACAAGTTCAATAAACAAATTTAATAACACAATAAATGTCATTTCCGTTTTTTGTTTCATCTTAATTTTCTATGTCAACATCTGGTCATGATACATTAATGCAGCTTTAGACATCTATACATATACATATATATATACGTTCTTTATATGATATATCTACTACATCCTGTTTTCCTTACTCTATCTTTACTTCTTTGATATCACAACAGGTTCTAACCTTTTACCAGATTACATAATACAACGCCTCTTCTCGCTAATGCACTATACTCTCACATACAAGTATCCAAACACCTGTTAATTACACACAATTGTGCTACTGTATTCACCTGACCCTCTTACTCAATCACGAGTACCCTAGTCTATCTACTGGCCGCGTGACCCTTCTGGCCCGTGTCATGTACCCACTCAGCCTTGGCTCTTGTGCCTCGCTTGTGACCCTTTGTTGTTTATCATGGCTGAGGGTGCTGTCCACCAACTCGATGGGCGGGAATTGAGTAGGTACCTTAAATAACTGTGTTCGATTACGTCTTAGCTTGTGTTTCTCGTCATTTAATATTTCATAGTCTCGCCTTCCAGGGTTATTTTTGTTTATTATTGTTCCTTTTCCCCATTGTTTCTGGTATGTTTGGTATCTAATTTTGTCTCCGATGTCTAATTCTTTGTGATTTTCCCCTGCACGCTTATCAAAATGCTGTTTCTGTTTCTGTTGTATCTGTTTGATTTGTTGTTTTTTCGATGCTTGTGCTTGAGGTTTTAGACGGCTATCATGTGATGGCAATTTGGATCGCAATCGTCTGTTCATTAGCAATTGCGCTGGTGATGCCCCTAACCCACTTATTGGTGTATTCCTGTAGTTTAACAACGCCATGTTCATGTCCTTTCCCTCTAGCATTGCCTTCTTGATCATTATCTTGATTGTTTGAACATACCGTTCAACCTGCCCATTGCTCTGCGGGTATAATGGACTCGTGTATGTTGGCTTAAAACCATACTATTTTGCGAACGTTTTGTACTCGGCACTCACAAATTGAGGCCCATTGTCCGTTACCACTGTTTTCGGTATCCCATATCGCCCAAACATTTGTTTTAATGCCCTGATCGTGGCTGCACTAGTTGTCTCTTTCATTTCCACTACCTCTGGAAATTTCGAATAATAGTCCACTATTAATACGAAATGTTTCTGGTCAACCTGAAAATAATCTACTCCTATCTTGTTTTACGGCAACTCAGGGATATCATGATTTATTAGTGGCTCTGCATGTGGTTTGTTTCTAAACCTTTGACATCTAGCAATTCTGTCCTCCAGCTGCCAATTTAAGCCTGGCCAAAAAAAATACTCCCTCGCTAACTGCTTACTTTTTACAATGCCCATGTGTGTTTCGTGTACTTTGTCTAACATCATAGGTTGCAGCTGTTTTGGTATCATGATGCGGTCTCCTTTCATGAGTATTTCATCTTGTATTGTGATCTCATCTTTGTATGTAAAGTATGGTTTAACCTCACTTCGTACGTCACTATTTTTCCCTGGCCATTCTGTTTTGACATAATTTGATATTTCTTTGAATGTGTTGTCAGCTTGTGTTATTGTCCTTATCTGCTGTAACTCATCTTCAATGATGTCGATGGCAGCTATCGTGATCTCTTTGTCAAATAGGCTACCGGGCCTCGTGGTCGCTGCATGCGCACGTGACAAGGTGTCTGCAAAATACATGGAAGTACCTTTTTAATACACAACAATTAAATTATAATTCTGCAGCCGCGTGCGCATACGCTGCATTCTTGCTGACAACATGAAAAACGGTTTACCCATGATTGCAACCAAGGGCTTGTGATCTGTCTCGATGATGATCTCTTTCCCGAAAATGTATTGATGGAACTTTTGGCACCCGAAACATATTGCCAAGAGCTCCTTCTCAATTACCGCGTAATTACTTGGTGCGTTATTTAAGGCCTTAGACGCCATGGCGATAGGTTGTTCATTCTGTAATAACGCGGCTCCCAGTCCTGACTGTGAAGCATCCACCTGTATTTTTACTTGCTCATGCACATTGTAATATCTCAATACAGGCGCCTCAATTAAACAACTTTTTAATTTGTCAAATGCCTTCTGTTGGCCCTCATCCCAATGCCACGCAACGTCGCTACCTAATAAAACCCGCAACGGTTTTGATATTTCAGACAGATTTGGGATGAACTTTGACACATATCCTACCATGCCTAGGAAACG
This sequence comes from Branchipolynoe longqiensis, assembly GCA_030323885.1. Classification (NCBI taxonomy): domain Eukaryota; kingdom Metazoa; phylum Annelida; class Polychaeta; order Phyllodocida; family Polynoidae; genus Branchipolynoe; species Branchipolynoe longqiensis. Next base: position 42,468,651 of record CM059187.1, on the reverse strand, counting down.
CTGTATCTCTGCTTTACTAGTGGGCAAGGGCATTTCTACAATTGCTTGTATGCGTTCGGTATTGGGTTTGAGTCCTTCGTGAGTCAGTACATGTCCCACATAGTTTACTTGTGTCCTACATATCTTAGACTTTTTTGGGTTCAACCTAAGATCTACACTTTGAGCTCTTTTCAACATTGATTCTAGACGATCGTTATGCTCTTTCATTGTAGACCCATATATCAAAATATCGTCAGCTACTACGTTCACTCCCGGCAAGTCAGCCAGAATAACGTTCATTTGCTCAATGAATATGTCACCCGCTGTCTTTATCCCGAAAGGCAGACGCGTGAACCGATATCTGCCCCACGGCGTGTTAAATGTGCAAATTTTTTAACTCTCTTCATCTAGCTCTATCTGCCAGTATCCACTGTTAGCGTCCAGCACTGTGAAAAATTTCGCACCATGTGTTTTTGCTACAACTTCCTCTACAGTTCTGATTGGGTACGGTCCGCGTAAGACAGCCTTATTGAGCTTTGTTGGATCAAGACATATGCGTATTTTATCAGGCTTCCTGACTATCGTAATCGAACTGACCCACGGGGTCGGCTCATCCTGCTTAACAATAACTCCTAGTTTTTCCATCCTCTCTAACTCATTTTTTACACTCTCTTCAATGGCATGCGGGACCCGACGTGGTGGATCTATGGTAGGTTGAACATTCGGGTCGATATGAATTTTAGCGTTACTTTTTATAGTCCCCAGACCCTCAAACACTTTGTGATATGTATTTACCAGTTCATTCGCCGCTGTGCTGTCAGCATGTATCTGCACTTCGCCGACCCTGGTCAGCAGGTTGAGTTGAACACAGGCAGCCTTTCCAAGTATGGGACTTCCAGACGCGGTAATCTGGCACAGGATGCTCCAGTCGTTCATCATGATGTTCGCCTCCCCCTCTGGCTGTATCCGTTGCCCAGAATATGTCACGAGTCGACACCGCGATGGCTTCATTTCGGTGTTCTTCAGCTTGTTGAAAACGCTCAGAGGTATTATATTGGCCTCGGAGCCGGTGTCCAGCTTGAAATGTACCATTACATTCCCTATGTACATGTCCGAGAACCACAACTCTGCCTCTTCTTCATCCTGTCTGATTTCACCAACGAACAAATCACTGTTGATTTCCCCGAGCGAGAGGTCTCTGTCCTGGTCGTCGTCTTCACTATCATCTGGCCTGCTATGCCTGTCGACTTGTATTTCATCTACCGGCTTTGCCATTCTATTGTTTCGACACACTTTCTTGAAATGTCCTATTTTGCGACAGCCTGCACACTCCTTTCCTTTCGCCGGGCATGGCCTGCCTTCGTGTCGGTATCCACACCGGGTACACTCCTCGCGGGACCGGCCCCTTTTGCTGTAGTCTGGATACCGGCTGGCCCCGCCCCTCTGCATGCTCGCGGCAGTAGCAGCGGCAGGCGTGAACTTCCGTCTTCCAGCCTTGTACAGGGCGTTCACCTCACTCTCAACCGGTTCACTGTTACTACTGAACTGCGTGTCCGCATGTTCGCTGAGGCGGCACATTTCTACACACCGTTCAATATTTAGATTAGGCGTCTGTAACAACCTATTCCGCAGGTCCTTGCTTCTCACTCCGCATACGAGCCGGTCACACAACAGTGAATCCTCTAGCTCTCCGTATTCACAATACTCGACTCTGTTTTGCAACTCTCTGATATACGAGTCCATGTCTTCAGTTGTTTGGTTATATGAATGAAAGTTATACCTGACAACAGTAATATTCGCCTTCCCTTCACAATATTTCTTGAATGCTTCAATTAACGGGCTTATCTTTTCTCTGTCGGTGCCTTCCAACTTGAACGTTCTGTAGACTTTTTGCGCGTCCGGTCCTGCGACATGTAGGAATGTGAGACACTGCACCTTCTCTGACTTTGCTGTTACACCAGCAGCGCCAGCATATATTTCATACGAACTCAGCCAGTCACGCCAGTTCATTGCCATGTTGTTCGCTAATTTCAGCGGAGCCGGTGGCTTTAGCCCCGACGTCGTCATTTTGTTCAGTCCCGATCTGACACCATGTGATGTATGTGAAGGACACGTCCGAACCCGATGAGTGCTGTTGTAAGACTGGTTTTATTCTTGGTCACATGTCCCGGTTCCGGTGGTGGTCAGGTGGTCACATGACCACCCTGCCCTGCCTTGCATACCTTGCATACCGTACATGATTCACATACCTTACACCCCCCCCCCACACACACAGTCCCCCCCCTTACCCACGCCCACGCATCCTCCCTCACTCCCATCCCCAGTAGTGTCTGAGCGCAAGGAAGCAGGTGCCGAACCGATTTTTACTAACCTTTATTCACCTGGGAAAAGCTAGGAACATTCAGTTATCGACGAGATCTTACTAATACTAGGCGTGTGGTTCGTTACGTAGGCTATGCTACTCGGTTAGCAACTTTAGGCATGCCTCTACCAGTTCCATTACTAAGCCTTGTTGGAGAATATGGTATCTCCGGTTCTCGATTCGAACCCTGATCAAATACATAGGTTTATGCGTGGCCTCTGTATCCTGGTTCTCAACATGTGTATTGCCACTGGGTGTGAAACAATTTCACCTGGAGCGGAACTCGAACCCACACTTTTGCCATTCCGGTGCTACCGTCCTGATGATTAGTATATTTAGGTTCCCTAGTAGAATCACCATCCCTACCTGTGTATGTGGCATTTTATCTTGGGGGGGGGGGGGGGGCGGGGGGGGGGGGGGGGGGTGCACCTCAGTACACTGGCATAGGACAAGGAACGGTGGAATGAAGAAGACCAATTGACCGCGATTGAAATTTCCCTTGCTTAATCAACGAATGTAAGATACACACACAAACTATAGACATAATAATATCATGCTGCTACATGTGGAAACCCTATTTTGGGTCTCACAGACAAACCCCAAACCTTTTGCCTTAAACAAGTTAAAGCTGCATAGTCCGATGAAAACATAAAATTTCAAAACCAAAACAATTATCTAGATTTGATTCTACATATCCAACTTAGATACTGGTGCATTTATTAATCATTTATTGTCAAATATAAGGGAATACAATGGCAATTTAATAGATCATGTTACTGCAAATGCCTATGGTGTTAGAGTTTGGACAAGCTTGCCAAAATTAATTTAACATATTTGTACTTCAATTATCTCATAAGTTTGCCATTTAAAATAAAAGATATTTCAAGCTAAAGTAAAGTAGATTATAATGATTAACCTAATAATATGTTTATCTCAGAAAATAACAGAAACTCAAAACCATCGGACTATGTAACTTTAAATGGCTCATTGTGATTGAAGTGGGAGTGCGTTTATTTCAAAGTTCTAGGATCTTACCAAAATAGACTGTTAGATGACACCCACACCCACACACGTACACGCACGCACACGCACACGCACACGTATACGCGCACGTAGACGCACACGTAGACACACACATAGGCACACACGTAGACGCACACGTAGACACACACAGGCGCACACTCACACACGCACACACACGCACACACGCATGCGCACACACGCACACATGCGCACACACGCACACGCACACGCACACACGCGCACACGCACACACGCACACACGCACACACACGCACACACGCACACACGCACACACGCACACACGCACACACGCACACACGCACACACGCACACACGCACGCGCACACACACCCGGAGCCGGAGCCGGATCTCTACACCACTGTACACCCGTCACTGGAGAGAATCCGCCACCTGCCAGTGCCTGTGTGTTGTCAGTGTAACATAAGGTGCACTAGAGGTCCAAGTAGCTTGACCTATACATATACATCGCAGTTTATAAAGATCCTGGTCACTGTGGATTCATGATAAGTGCCAACAAACATCTAACGTTCTCATAAATCTAAGCCAATTCTACATATTGCCGCAGAGGTAGTAGGCGCGACTTGGACTCGTGAGAAGCGCCCCGTGCAGACAGACCCCAGTCACCTGTTGTTGCTGTGGCTGCGGCTGGTATCCCGCTGGTACCCGGCATGTATCATGTCACTCAGTCCTGCTCGCCAGCCACCGCCCGCCGCGCCCAGCACGGCCCTAACAGCGTCGCCTGTGGCAAATATTGGTACTACAGTTAGGGAACAGGCTTCGTCGGTAAATGCACAGCGCCGTAAAACCTCCACAGTAAAAATTCGTAATGTTCTACTGCATTTTGGTGTCGTCTATGTTTCTACAAAAGCAATTTACGGTGACATTTTGGCCAAGCAACAGTTGGTACCGGTAAGGAGGATGGTGTTTTGATCTTGGTTTAATTAAAGGCTTTTGGTTGGGTTTATGATATATATATATTTCAGTAGAGGAAGGATAACTTATTTCTGTATTAAAACAACTTTTTTTTAAACATTTATATATAGAAAGAATGGTGCATGCTGTTTAGCATGTGTGTGCCTTTTATTATGGGTTTAACGGTAACATAACCAATAGAATATGAGCCTACCAACAAAAAATAGAAGTCAGATAGAACACAGTTAATAATGAGTGATGTGAAATGGTACAGCATATTTAGACGTACTGTCATCACATACTGTCATCTGTAAGGAGTATAGAGTCTATAACGTTATAGCTATAATATTGTGGGTATCTACGTCCAAATATATCAACAATATCAACACACTATTTGCTTCAACCGACTGATCTGACACGTATTTCTCCTGAATTGTTTCAAAGATATTAAATAGAATAACAATTAAAGTCAGAATTTTATATACAGAATTAACATGAAAAATGCTCACTCGGAAACACAATGAAAAAAGAATGCTCACCTTAATACGATTGTGTGTGTGTGGGGGGGGGTGAGCATTGTTTTGTCATAAAGAACCGACAGTTCACTTTTGAGACACTAGATTGGTTGGTTTTAAAAATTTTACATCCTGGCAACATTTAAGGTCATATCAGGACGGCTTGAGTGCGCACTGTCACAAGTCGGTACCCGTCCTGATATGACACTAGATGTTGCTAGGACGTAAAACAACCACAAACAAACAACAGTCAGGACGGCTACTGACTTGTGACAGTGCACACTAATGCGACTTTATAGTGCTGTCCCACTGGGAAATCATGCCATCAGCACCATGACCTGATATCCTACTCATTCACATTATCCTGACACTGAACTAACCCATCCTTGCCCTATCCTATTAATGCCGAGCACCAAGATAAGAAGCGACAAGCATCCATTTAGTAAGTCATTGGTTTGACTCGACCGGGAATCGAACTCCCGATCTCCCGTACGGGAGGCCTGCGCTTTACCGATTCGGCCACCGCATCCGGTCACTTTTGAGACATTGGATGGAAAATGGATTTGATCAGTTGATAGTTTGAGACAAAGCGCTGAAACCTGAAGGTCATGAGATGAAGGTATGCGTAATTACAGGTTAAAAATATGACTGTAAAATGAAACTTCAGAAGTGAGGCGGCGGGAACGTGTAGGACATGTTTTTTGGTGAGACGCCGCAGGGTGTTTTGTGACAGTACTAAGTGCCTGCTGTCACCATATAATCTAGTCTACTGCTGAATAGTTTCAACCTAATACTCATGCGCTTTGCCAACGCTAACCCTTCCAGACATGTAGTTAGTTGAATACTTCTTTTTGTCTGTCGGTTTCCTTCCTTTAAAAAAAAACTAAAGACAAAAGGACATATCGCTTTCCAAATTCTGTTCTTATAGTCACAGAGTCCAATGCTTTTGAATTTCTGCCATTTTCTGAGATAAATAAATTATGCTAATCATTATCGTCCACTTTAGTTTGGTTTGAAGTAACTTTTAATTTTAAATGGCTAACTTTGGAGATATTTGACTTCAAACATGTCAAATTAATTTTGGCAAACACACCGAATCTCTGGCACCATAGACTTCAGTAGTAACAGTTTGTTTATTGTTGTTTATCATCCTAGCAACATCTAATGTCATATCAGGATGGCTACCGAGTTGTGACAGTGCGCACTCATAGCGAATTTATAGTGCTGCCCCACTGGGAAACCAGGCTGCCAGCACCATGACCTGATATCCCACTCAGTCACATTATCCTGACAGTGACACTGAGCCAGCCAGTCCTCGCCCTATCCTAATAATGCCGAGTGCCTGGCTAGGAAGTGACAAGTATCAATTTTTAAGTCATCGGTTTGACTCAACCAGGGTCAGTAGTAACAGGCTCTATTGTGCTGACTTATGACTTCTATGGCGCAAAACATGCTTATTAAGTGCACCAATATCTAAGTTGAATATGTAGAATTAAGTCTAAATAAGTGTTTTGGTTTTGAAAATTTGATGTCTTCATTGGATTGTACCAACTTTAAACTCGGGCGACTCAATATTATATTGTTCTGGCTCTTCTATGCAGTTATGTGTCTATTTATATTTACATTTACATTTATCCTGTTCTGCTTGATAGGCTATAGAGCCTGTTGCAGGTTGGGTTGCTCGCCGCGATGACTATGACACAAGTAATAGGATGCTGGCTGTACCTACATTCTGACCACAACTTATCTAGCCTTCCCTTGAAACAGTTCAGAGTTGGTGCATCTGTGACTTGCATGAATTGGTCGTCCGTTAAAATGCCATGAAAAGCTATATTTGCATACTACATTTAACATAATGCAACTTGGTCATCACCCTGGGCGAGTTGCCCGGTCGGATTAAAACTAATAGTTTACTTGTCCATCAAAAAGAACGGGGTACTTTCTTGTGGTTGATCTTCTGTTGGACGACATTGAAAGTTCAGCTTTGACTAGAGTTTGGAAGCCGACGTTATTTAATAAATAATGCATAGCCCTGATATTAAGTTTGATGATATGTCTCAGTCCGGGAATCCCATTTATGGGGCAATAACTGCTTAAGGTACTTCATGTCAGACACATATGTTTGGATTTTACAGAGTTCAAAATGACGCTCTGAAAAGAACTGTAGGTAACCGATAGATGGTGCCAGGACCATCCGACATATAAATGTAGTATTTACTGAGCATTTAGTATTATTTATTTAAATGTAATACATAATTTATTCTATGCTCCCTGAACACGAAAAACACAAAAAGGATAGGCATGGCATTATTTCTTAATTACTCATGGGTATATTTGAATTATCTGGTTACTGGTTGACATAACTGCTTTTATTCTTGATGACTTCATAACCTGCTTCTATTCTATTCAATGACTTCATAACCATCAGCATAACCATCAGCATTGGCACGACCAGACGGGATGGCCGAATGAGTTAGAGCGTCCGTCTCCCGTGCTGGTAGATCGTGGGGTCGTGGGTTCGAGTCCCGGTCGAGTCAAACCAATGACTTTAAAATTGATACTTGTTGCTTCCTAGCCAGGCTGCTCGGCATTATTAGGATAGGGCAAGGACTGGTGTGCTCAGTGTCAGGATAATGTGACTGAGTGGGATACCAGGTCATGGTGCCGGCGGCCTGGTTTCCCAGTGGGACAGCACTATAAAAGTCGCCATGAGTGCGCACTGTCACAAGTCGGTACCCGTCCTGATATGACCTTAGATGTTGCTAGGACGTAAAACAACAACAAACAAACAAACAACAACAGCATTGGCACTTCTAACCATCCTATTTAGTTAGCATAATAGTAGCATAGAACCGCAAAGCACGATTAACGATTCCAGAACTTTCAACAACCCAGATTTTAATTTTAAATGTGATTAATACGTATCGTTTTAGAACATCTTTAACTTAGTACAGCAGTACCTGTCGTTGCTGACCCTTGTGATCGGTGAACTCCGGCATGTGTGAATAATTTGTCAATGTCTGAACTGGAATATTTGTCTAATTTAACTGACGCTCCAATGACTAGACACGTGCTATGTTTCGATAGCATTGGTCTCGATGTAGCATTGTCTTTTAAGGACATGCACTATTGCAATTAAAGTTGCATAGTCCGATGGTTTTGAATTTGTGTATCTTTTCTGAGATAAAAATATTAGATCGATCACTAGTATCTACTTTACATTAGTTCAAAGTTACTTTTATTTTGAATGGTAACCTTTTGAGATATTTTGAGTGCAAACATGGAAAATTAGTTTTGGTAAGCTTGCCAAAACTCTGACACCATAGATTTCTGCAGTAACAGGTTCTGTTAAATTGACTCAGTATTGCTTTCTACGCAGAAACAAATGCCTAATAAGTGCATCAGTATCTAAGTTAGATATGTAAAATCAAATCTAGATAATTGGTTTGGTTTTGAAAATTTTATATTTCATCGGACTATGCAGCTTTAAAATCGACTGGATAATTCAGGCACGTTATGATTTGTAAATGTATATTAGCCTGTCTCAAAAGGTGATAACTCTTTTTGTTTGCCCATTGTAACGATTGATACAAAACAGCACAGAAACAGTTACACTGAAAACACAAGGACATTTGCTTCAAATCAATATGTATTCTATTGGGATTATGAAACACCATGTAAAAAACAAATCAGTTTATCCTGAGTAAATGCATAAGCAGATAGTATGTTGATCGTTACAATGGACAAAGTTTTGTCCCATATTGCTTAGCACCTTTTGAGACAGTCTCATATATATATATCTTGTATATATATATATATATATATATATATATATATATATATATATAGTGAGAGAGGGTTGGAGTGCAAGTGATAGTACGTTGTTTATGGATATTGGATATGACATAGTTCAATTACTAAATAACGATGAGTTCATGAGCTCTTGAATTGAATTAATAGCGCCTCGAGCTGAGTTAAGCCTGGAATCTGACTTCAATATAATATAACTAGATGCATATATGAAATATAGTTTTAATATGTATAAATAGATGCTTACACATGGTGATTTATTAGATTCTACAACTGCCTCATTTTTACTCCATGAAGTTCAGGACGGAGTTACACTATTTATATACAGACAACCTGGCCTCACTTTTAAATATTCAAAGAGCTAAGTGTGGTCCATTTTGGTGTGTGGTTTGTATTTGTCTTTAAAAAGAATAAAGTACTATGATTATCTGACTGTTCATTTATTTTTCCATCAAAACATCGAGCCTATTAAAGGTCTATCTGCCTTGCATTTAAACAAATAATATCTGCACATAAACACTCTACTCTGATCAGCATATATATATATATAATGCCAATTAAACGATTGATTAATGTATTACATGTGCCTGATAAGGTGTAGCTTGATCTGAACTGGTCGATGATTAGCTGAGAACTCCGGCCCCGGAATGATGCACTCCACATGTGTAAACTCTCGAGTAGTTCAACAACGCTCTCTGAGCCACTCACACACATGGTCCTATGCACCAATGGAAGTTCACTATTAGAGCAAGTTCATAGCTTTAACCATACACCATCTATACGCAAAAGAAATAGATATAATGTAATAAGTCTGCATTGCACATATATAACATTTCATGTCAAGTTGAAGCTCTTCGTGAGACGCTTCTATATGTAACAGATTCGATGAGCAAATGTGAAAAAAAGGAAAAAGATATTTTAGATTGTGCGACTTTGGTTGTTTGCCTCTAAGTTGAGTCGGTCTGTAGAAGGGTTCCCGGTCACCGCACATAGTTACACAAGGTTACACAGTATGTCACCGACGTGGAATCACACATCATTGTCAGTCCTCATTTATATCTAACCCTCTATATATCTTCTCTACTCCCCATGTGCTTCTTTTAAACCTCTTCTTGAGCAACTCAACCAATCCCTCCCCCCCCCCTCCCTCTCGCCACCACACACCCCTTTGCCCTCTTCTCACTTGTCTAAAGACCTGTTTTTACGTCATAGTTAAGCTCCCCTTGAACGACAAAAAATACATCTACAGAAAATAATTCAGTTCCAGACCTCACAAGGCGGCCTTATAACAAGAAATGTGTCCTTGTGTGCTGAACAGAGACGGGCAGAAATAGGGCGGGGTGTACACAGTGTCCAAATAAATCATGTAATTACCTTGCTTCGTGACTTTGTTGTGTTCCCCATCGATGAAAGCAGGCGGTGCATAAACTACCGCCAACAGATTCTGAAATAAAGAATGAAAAATATATCCTTGTTTTGGTTGTCTGTGGTGGTTTTGCATCCTAGTAACATTTAAGGTCATATTAGATCGGGCACCGATTTGTGAGTGTGACAGTGTGCACTCATTGCAACTTTATAGTGCCGCCCCACTGAGAGACTGTGCTGCTGGTACCATGACCTGATATCCCACTCAGTCACATTATCCTGATACTGAGCAGTATTGTCCTCGCTTTATCATATTCATGTCAAGTGTCAGGCTAGGTAGTGACTAGCATCATATTTGTAAGTCATTGGTTCGACTCGGTTGCAGCTTGATCCCACCGAGCCAACCAGTGCTATTACCGATTCGGCCACCGCATCCAGTCCATATCTATAGCTATAGACTATTCATTTATTTGTCAAAAGCATGGTTGTGAGATTCCTTGAAGGGGAACTTGATTATTACTTGATTATATATAGAAAATGAACATTGTGCCTTTCGTTTATGTCGAAACTATTGAATGGGATTTATTTTTATAAATATTGGTGATGTGGTGCAAAGGCTTTCGGCAAAATAGTATTCTACATCCAATTTAAGAAGATTTTTCTTTTCCTACAGACGATGACGGATGGGAATGTAATGATTTGTAGTCACCTCCTCTGGTGAAATGCAACATACACAGGTAGCTGTGGGTACCTTGATTTCATGTAAGCTACTTTGCATGTTTTTTTCTTCTTAAGTTTCTTACCAATCTTTGATAAATGCAAAGTACTGGCCGCATCTTTTATTGTACTGCCACAGGGGTATTGTAATCTGATTGGACTACAATGCCTAGAATGGGGTTGTCGGATCCAAATTTATGTCATTCCGGGGGGAGAGTCTTAACCATTAAATTTGCTAGGCTCCTTGAAGCAATCCTCATACCCAATGCTACGTATGTCCGTGCCATTTTACGTGTGCACGTGTCATTTCACTCGCCCCCTGGAATTGGAATCACAATTATTATGCATATGATTACACATATCCAGGATCTTTGTTTTGTTTGCTGAGCTTCTACATCCTGGCTACATCTAAATATCAGGATGGGCACCAACTTGTGACTGTGGGCACTCATGACAACTTCATAGTGCTACTCCACTGGGAAACCAAGCCACCAGCACCATGACCTGATTTCCCACTCAATCACACTATCCTGATACTGAGCTAACCAGTTCTTGCCCTATCCTAGAAATGCTGAGAGCCATGCTAGGTAGCGACAAGTATTTATTTTGTAGGTCATTGGTTTGACTCAACCTTCCGCATGGGAAGCCATCGCACTACCGATCCTGCCACCGCGTCCAGTGGACATATATATACCCCTGTCACACTACGACGTAACGAGCAAACATAAGCCTGACGTGATCACGTTTCGTCATTACGTTGACCTATGTTGGGTTATGTTATGATGACGTCAGAATGGCGTTAGACTGATGTCGAGCTACGTCATGTTACGTCGTGTTACGTCGGGGAACGTCAAAGTTTTGAACCTGTTCAAAACTTTCGACGTAAATCGAACGTAAGGGTTTACGTTCTCCGTATGTTCTGTACACGTTCGGCAAACGTCAATGACGTTAAACGGATGTTAGTCAAACGCTGCTCACTACTTTCAATTACGTTCCACTACGTTGACCCAAATTAAACCCAGTGGAAACATCCACGTGGCGTAATGGGAACGTCAGGAGAACGTCAGGAGAACATCAGGAGAACGTCAGGAGAACATACGTTCAACATACATTCAATGTTTCGCCACTGTGTCATGATGTATGTAACGTCACGTAATGTAGTTCTGGCGAGGGAATAACGTTCATAACGTTCCATGAACGTAATGACGTTGTCCTCTCTCGTTGAATGACAGTATCATTATGCTTTACCAACCGATTTGTTGGTCTCATCAACTCGCTGCATCCACGTTCAACTTGTGCCCAAATTTGCATACTACGCCGAGAAGTTCAACGTTCTTTACGTTCTCCCTATGCTGACTTCGTTACGTCATAGTGTGACAGGGCCTTTAAGAAAACTTTATCACAAAACGGCACTCAGCATGTATATAATGATAATCAAGGAGAAGGGTCCACAGCAAGAAAAGGAGGAAAAATGGGTGACCACTGTCCCATATTGAGCATACCCTTGCAGGAATAGTTTCCCATTCTTTAAGTACTGATATTGTGTGATTTAAACAGAAGTCGATGTAGATAAATTAAAAATATACTTCAAGCATTTTACTCTGTGCAAAAGATACATATATGTGTGACTATGTCTGAACCAGAAACTACTAAAAAAATAACAACTGGCACCTTTCCATAATTTGAGCCAATCAGAGCTGTTCTTTTTTATTGCAAAAGGCGGCCCCCATAAGAACAGCTTTGATTGGCTGACACTGAGACCTGTTCTCAGCCAATCAGAGTTGTTCTTTTCGATTGCAAATGGCAGCCCCCATGGAGACTGCCATTTGCAATAATAAAGAACAGCTTTGATTGGCTAAGACTGAGAGCTGTTCTCAGCCAATCAGAGCTGTTCTTTTCAATTGCAAATGGCAGCCCCCATGGAGGCTGCCATTTGCAATAAAAAAGAACAGCTCTGATTGGCTGACACTAAGGTCTCACGAAAACGAGAAGAGGAAAGTCCATCTCCGGCAAGTCCAAACAGGCTCAGACAAATTCAAACGTGGCTGGTTGTCCCACTCCTTTCTGCGCTGAGTATGCTTATGCAAGGCACCAGTGCCGTGAGAGTGTTACAAAAAGGTGGGAACACCAAGCATAGACCGTCCTGATATGACCTTAGATGTTGCTAGGACGTACAACAACAAACAAATCAAACCTGGAGCAGGACTCTCACGCACATTTGTGCCAATTTTGGGCGAGCGTCCTAAGCATTATCCTATCTAGGATCCTACATAGACCTTCATGGTTGTGCATGTAGCATTTCACTTGTGTGCAATTATCACTCCAGTCCAAACACATCATTATTTGGATGAATGTGTGGCTAGTGAGGGTTGAGACCGATTAGTATAGACTGAGCAATCAGTCGCCAGACTCAAGAAAATATGGAACTATCCAAGAAACGTCAAGCCTTTAAGTTTGGAATCAACACTTGCGCTGGTGAGTCTACGTGCACCGCGAGTAGCAAAACCAATATGCTGGAAAGTCTCGCAGCAAAGTGGTAGCAGACTGTTTTATGTCTACAGATGTTTAATTTGATTTATTGGGTTTTTTACATCATTGCATCACCTAAGGCAATGTAAGTAGGAGTGCCGATTTGTGACACTGCGCACTCATGGCGATTTCATAGTGCTGCCCCAGTGGGATGCCATTCCGCCGGCACTGCGACCTGCTTTCGTCCCACTCTGCGACATTACCCTGACACTGATCTAGCCAGTACTGACCTTATCGTGGGAATGCTGAGCTCAGGGCAAGGTACTGACTGATAAGTAACGGTTTTATATGTCCACGGTTTAATGCTGCATAGCCCAGTGAAAGCATAGACTTTTCACAGATAAAACAAGTATAAAGTCCTCGGTTTAAAGCTGCATAGTCTGCTGAAAGCATCACATTTTCTAAGCTAAAGTAATTATTTAGATTTGATTTTGCATAGCAAACTTAGATATTGCTGCACTTATTAAGCCTGTGTTGCTACATAGAAGGGCATATTGAGTCAGTTTAATAGAACCGGTCACTATTGCAACCTAAGGTGTCAGAATTTTGACAAGCTTCTTGAAAAAGTTAAGTGTGCATGTTTGCAATTCAAATATCTCAACAGTTAACCATTTAAAAGTAAAAGTTACTTCAAAAGAAAGTGATGTAGATTATAACAATCAACATAATACATTGATCTAAAAAAGGAATGGCACCAATTCAAAACCATCGGACTATGCAACTTTAACTCGGCCGGGGATTGATCCCGCACCCTCTCTCGCACGGGAAATGGGCATCCTACCCACTCGACCATCCCGTTTCCGTTGTGAACACAGAGGTGGCAGTGAGCTGAATTCGTGTATGTGTCATGGTGCGCTACACTTGAAACAATGCTGCTTTTGATTAATTTACTAAAGAAAATCTATTGTGGATTTGCTAGCTTTTACCAGGTTGTACCCGCTTGCATACCCTTGGAGACTAGCAAGAAGTTATCACTTGGTCTCAACACTCGAGAGAGTTGCTTATGGTAAGCGCGCGTAACACTGGGACAGTGGCAGGAAGGAGGTGGGGTGGAGGGGGGGGGGGGGTGAGTCTGCACACAGGAGGGAGACCATTCCGGTGCTACGTCCTAAATACCCACCATTATGTATTTACACTAAAGGAATATACGGCTACATAATCGGAGAATGTGTGTATCTGGTAGAATATTTGCCTGTCTGCATTATTTACATTGAGTGACTACATTTATAGCCGTGTTTACACGGGCAAATGTGAAGCGAATTAGACAAAGCGATTCATATGAAGCGAAGTAGCGGCGTGTTTACACGAAGCGAGTTTGAAAGTGTTTCGGCGCCGGGAATCAGCGGCCTTAGTTCCGCCTGTAGTCGGCAAGCACTGCTATTTGTTTAGTTTACACACGTCGATTCGACGCAGATGTAGCTGCTACGTTAATATCGCTTGGAATTTAGGGTTAATTTAATTAAATTTCATTATTTGAGTATGTAATTCTGTTAAATATGATCGCATTTAATAGATTTTGGCCTAATCGAGACCTAACACTGCCGGGTACCAGCGATTAGTTACTGCTCCCCCTGTTTCCGGCACGCACTACTATTTTATACTACCGCCGCCCGAGAACCAATGGAATCGCTTCATATAAACCACCTCCGGAGGCGATCTACAAAAAGCGAATCATATGAATCGAATCAGCCCTAATCCGCTTAAGCGGTGCGTTTACACGGCGAATGTGAGGCGAACTAGGCAAGGCGATTCATATGAAGCGAATTAACTCGCCCGTGTAAACACAGCTTATGATTGAAACGGGAAAGTCAACTAACACACCCATACAAGTCCCGATACTTACAACTAACAAATGAAGTAGGTACAGTATCCGTGTTCGCTGCATATCCGGCAGCGGATGTGTGAATGCAAAATGTCCCACTCTCCTGTGTGTGTGTATGTGAGTAGGTTCTGTGAGCAGCTCACTGTCACTGCAAATGCAACCACCAAGTCAAACAACCTACCACCTCACCGACTCCCCGGTAAACAGACTGCACTGCCCCCTGCCGTCTCTCACTAACAACACTCCCCGGCCATGGGGGCGTCGGCTACCTGGCCGGCCTCGGAAGGCCCGTCTCCCCGGTCCAGTGGGCTGTCATGTCATATCACATGACCAATGGTAGACAATATTATTATATCTTAGTGTTGTAGGGTTACGTTGCTAACCACGGCTTCTAAATAACCGGTGTTTATGGAAGTCGACGATCTAGCCTCGACCGTGTGTGTATGTAGAGAAGGAGGCGAGGTTAGATTATATAGCAGTTCATGTGGGTGTTGTGTGTCGTAGTGCTATAAAGCATTGGGTGTGTGGAAGAGTGCATTGGGTACTTTCTTTTACATTCGATGTCTAACTTCAGGCTCTCTTTTGTTTTAAATGAATCAAATAAAGTCTGCTTAAGGACACCCATTTACATTGAATGCATTATGATTTTTTCCCCATGAAAGAATAAAACAAAATCCACTAATTTCTACAACTTTGTTAGTGTTGTGAGGATTCCTTTTTATTATTGTTGACTTGATTTTGTGGGTGTTCATTTGCGACCCCCTCCCCCCCCCCTCCATACACAGACCATCACCACTCGTTTCTTCCCCGGTGTTCACGTGTTCATGTTGGTGTGTTGCAATTTCCACGGGCAGTGGGCAGGTTGTAATTGTACCGTGTGCGGTTTTTTATCAAACTTTTTTTTATTCATTTTTGTGTTATGTTTGTGTGTGGTGTGGATTTCTTTTTGTATGCTGGGGTCGGAGCGGTGAGCCGAGGGGTGGGTTGCTTGGCAGCGCAGACTCGTGGAGTAAATACAATGTATGTGTCCAGTTAGTTATCCTTCAGGTCAACGTGACCTATATCAACGTGACCTACATAAAGGGGTGTACTCATTGCTACTTAATAGTGCTACCCGACTTGGACACTGGGCTGCGTGTACCATGCCTGATCTGATATCGCACTCAGTCACATAATCCTGATACGGAACAATCTAGGCATTGCCCTTCCCTATCCCAATCATGCCAAGTGCCAGCCTAGACGGAGGGGGTGAGTTGTTATTTACCCAGATATGGAAGTTAGCTGAAACAATGGTACTTTGTTAGTCATGGGTTATTAGCTATACCTTTAAATAAATATTTTAATCCTAGTGGATTGTTAGTATGCAGTAGTGTAGAGAATGAATTATGCAATTGATATTTATCGCTTCCTATCTTGGCGCTCAGCATTAATAGGATAGGGCAAGGACTGGTTAGCTCGGTGCCAAGATAATGTGACAGAGTGGGATATCGGGTCATGGTGCTGGTGGCCTGAATTCCCAGTGGGACAGCACTATTAAGTCACCATGAGCGTGCACTGTCACAAGTCGGTACCCGTCCTGATACGACCTTAGATGTTACCAGGACGTAAAATTCCGAAAGCCAACTAAGTAGTGTAGAGAGATATGTGTAACGGATATTCCATGGAAAGAGGTTGAGGAGAAATGAAGTCAAGTGAGTGTTGATAACCCATCGATTGCAAGCTCTGATGGGGGATTTACATACAGGAAATAATAATGCAGGATACAATGCAGTTTTCTAACTCGGTAACAATGCAGGATCCAATGCAGTTTGATAACTCGGTGATAATGCAGGATCCAATGCAGTTGGCTAACTCTGTAATAATGCAGGATCCGATGCAGTTAGCTAACTCGGTAACAATGCAGGATCCAATGCAGTTGGCTAATTCGGTAATAATGCAGGGTCCAATGCAGTTGGTTAACTCGGTAATAATGCAGGATCCGATGCTTTGGGGAAAAACAGGTTTTGCTAACTCTGTCATGTGTGTGAATTTATTATACCACTAATGCCGAACAAGTTTGCTTGCTATGCCATATGAGGTAGCCTATTCAATCATTTTCTGCTATTGGCATTCATATCATTCGATCGGTATTACTTTCAAATTTAGACAAGTTCTCACTGAGCTACTCTGAGTCTGATACTCCACGGCTTCATCAAGTTTGATATTGTAGTAGTCCAGACATGAGCTCCACTACCATACGGTGGCAGCAAGGACTGCTCCATCACCATCACAGTTTACATCGATAGGTTTTGTGGTACGGTAGCCACTGGGCAGCGCCACGACAGGGCTGCCCGGTGGCTAGCGTAACCTCCCCGGAGGAAGTTGATGTGGGACCGGGCAGGGCAGAGGCGAGTCACTTGATCATGGACACCGCAGTGAGCGGAGAATAAAAGACGACTAAGAAGCAAGTGTACTCGTTCTCCTGCTTGCTTGGGGAGTCTGCAGCGTGAGGGTCGAGTTCCGGACGGCCAACAAAGGGGCCCCATCACAATATCAACCCGTGGATAGCTGCGACCTGTAACATAAGGATGGAAAGAGCATGTTAAATATATCATATGACTTGGCAGTTCTGCATCATAAGCAGGGCCACCATTAGGAGCGGCGACCCCCAAATTGGGAACATTATTGGCAGCTCACCCCTCGACACACCCACAGGTTCACAGCCGAGCCCTATTTTATTGACTGATTTACAAGACTAGAGTAGATTATCCTAGTATGGCTAGTCGTTGAGCGCGGGGATCAATAGACCTCACCCCACCAGTTAAGCTGAAAAGTACCCGAATAGAGTAGTTCCAGATCCTGCTGATAGATCTCACTAGCTTAACTGGTGGGGTGTAATACACATTAAGAGAGCGGCGGTGAAATTCCAGAAGAAAAATACAATATAGTTGTCTTTAAACAAATATATATTATATGTATTACATGTTAATTATACAGTAGCTTGATGCATGTTGCGATATGAATATCTTAATAATTATAATCAGGCATTTTATTATTTTTCCATGAATTCTTCACGGAGAAGTACCCGAATATAGAGTGGTTCCAGATTCTGCAGGTAGATGTCACTGGCTTAACTGGGAGCAATCAGTCAAATTTGCTTAAAGCTGACTATGATCATAAGTGTATGTTTTGGGAGCATGTGATTTGTTTACCACCAAGTGTGCCTTTAACAGTGTTTAATATTGATGATGATGATAGAACCGAGTGCGCAAATCCACTGGTTTGTCGACAAACACGGCGATGGACCTGGTTTGTCGACAGAGATCACGTTGGGTCAAGTGTTATAGGGTCTTTGGTTGGGTCGAGCATTGGCATAACCAGCGGTGCAGTGTTAAAAACTAAATATTAATAAGTGAGCGAACGCAGGTTTAATTTATTTTAAATAATGAGGGAACCCCGTTCCTCTCCCAATCAAAGTAAAGGGAACGCCGTTCCCACGTGTTCCCATAGCACCACACGACTGGGCAGCACCGATTGTACAGCACATGGGTCGAGGGTCTGAGTTGCCGATGTGCCGCTATGAAGTGGCGCCATCTCTTGTTGGGCAGCTGAAGCTGAAATCGGCGGTTGGGCCTGAGATAGGCTCTCGGTATCTCGCGCGCACAGTAGTCCTAACGGCTACCCACCCGATCATACCAGCATACCAGTGGGTCAACACCCTGGTGCTAGTTAGCAGTCGTCTCCATGGAATGTCAGTGCCATGTAGACAGTGACAACTATAGTAACATAACTGTGGCACCGTTATGAGAAGCAATGAAAAGATAGTCAAATAAAATGTATTGCATATAGGCCTCTAGTACAATGTATCAACAATAAATCGAGTACTATGTGCAATGAATCCTTACAATGTACATGTATATTTGTTAGTTTGTCTCTGTTGGTTTGATTGTTTGAATTAGATCATGTTGGCTTGGGATTTTCGTATGCTACGCACGTGGAATACGTTAGGCCCTACTGGAATAAAACGCGTCGGAATAATTAAAGAGCTACACAACATCATAGGGCCTATATTTGTAATTTGCTTAAACATGTGTAATTTCAGGTGGTGCACAGATGCTGGGTCCATGTATAACTAACCATCGATCATGTCATCGGTTTTGTGAATAACGCTGAATATAGGCTGTATGTGTGTATTCTGCCATTTGCTTAGTGCTTCAGCTTTATGTGTCTATAATCCATTTAGCTGGAGGCAATCACAGTCAATCACTGTAACTTTGGCACCTACGGGAATGAGGTCAAGTGGATTAAAACCGAGGAAGATCCTTTAATCAGAGAGAACTTTCCCCGGCGAATTTCATGGTATGTGACGGGGCCATTAGCTGTCGTATGTTTGGGAAACAATGCTTTTAAAACACACTCAGGATTCTCATAAATTCTTATCATAGTGGTCAGAATGAAAGTTAAATCATTCCACCTATACCAAGTCGTCTGATTGTGTTCCAATTCCATTTGGGCATGAGAGTCACGGTCCTCGGACATGCTTGTTGTGACTAGTTGCGATTTGACTTGCTAGACTAAATAGATTATATGACCCCCGCCTCGTCAATATAAGTCTACATTAAAAGTGGGTGTTTGAACTAGTAATGTATGCCTAATACTAATATGCAAAGCTGAGCGGATGAATTTAGTAAAATAAATCCCATTGTACTGTCACAGAGTAGGCCTAGTAGTAGTATGTCTTCATCAACCTCTATGACCGGCAAATCCTTGCCATGCGCGAATATTTTTGCCATGTACAATCCTAATATATATATATCACTATATTATCAGTTGACTATACGTTGAAGACAGGTACTCCTGTATATGAGTGTCATTTCTTCGCTTACGGACATTCTTTGGCACAACGCACGTGTACAGACCCGTCGCCAGGAAGTTCTCCGGTGAGTTGACTGTTGCTACGTTCGACGTAAGATCACGTGATAAAATCCAATATGGCGCAGACGACAACATTGAGTTGAAGAGTAAACATCGTTTAGACCACCCGCATTGTTGGACTTATTGGACAGCTGATACGGAAAAGAAATAGTTGAATTATAGGTAAGTCGGAGACGAATACGATGCTGCTGATTGCACATAGCGATAGTTTATCAAACCAGTGCAACCACAATCCCAGTGTCACTGGGTGACTACATACCACCCGCCCAACATTGACGCAAGAGGCTGAACGTGTGCTTCTCCACTCGTCAAGTTTCAAAGTTTGTGTCATGTTTATATCGAGCGCCACGTTAGGGCGAGTGAGGCGAACCACAGGCACAGACACAGTGAAGTTGTGGCTTAAAGCTGGAAGACTGCAGTAAATTTCTAAGGACTTGTGCTAAGTGGCTTAGCTTCATGGATGGGCCATGCTTTTCAATGTTTGCCACATCCCAAGTTTTGTCGTACCCAACAATCGGTATATGCAGTGAATTGCTAGAAACAGGTGTACTAGATGTCCTTGTGCAAGTTATAATTAATTATTAATTGTAATTAAATGTGACCATGGACACTTGTCCACTTCACCATGTCAGCTTTATTACTGCCATTATTATTATTATTATTAGTAGTAGTAGTATTTTTATTATTATTATTATTATTATTATTATTATTATTCACATCATTATTAGTTATAGACTTACACGACACTTGTCAGTTTAAAATTTCATGATGGTATATAAGAGTATGATACAGTGATTCAGAAGCATTTATACTTTATTGTCTGTAGACTAATATTAATAATAGCATAGTCCATATAGGCCCCTTTTATTGATAACGTTTTAAATAAATATTTTAACATATCTAGTATTACACGTCTTCACCCACCCTATAATTGGCCAACCCTTGCCATATATATAAGCCATTTTTCAATATACATATACACCATGATTTTGTCCGTTGAATCTCACTGTGATGAGAGGACACCTACTATGTCAGGACAACATTGGTTTGGATGCAGAGGTGTCATTTAAAGAGAGGTACTATTGCATGCATGTTCTAGAGGCGATGTCTGACTAACGACATCTATGTAGTCAAATCATTAAATTGTTACTGCAGAATGCTGATTTTGGTTTGTTTGACATGTGCATGCGTATGTAATCACTTGCTATTTATTTCTCCCAGCTGTTATCAGTATGATTTTACGACATTATCTAAATTTGTGACACCTTTTCTATTTTATTCAGTCTAGCCAAGCTATATCTATAGTGTACATCCAGAAAATAGCGAGAAGCTGAAAATTATCTAGTCGGACCATCTTCAGTCCATGGCATGAAATACGCCATTTCCCGTCTTATTTTCAGCTACAAATATAGGGGTTTAGTTGTAAAATACTTTATTATTCAACAAACACCAAAGTACAATTGAGTGATAGTATGATACATATTGGTTGCTAAAACATTACTCCATAGACACATTGAAATATTTAATACTGGAATAAAATGGTTACTAACTCCACATATACAACTCGCACTCAATATCTACACCACCCCAATTCCTCCCCTTTGAACTAAATCATTTAGAACTTGCGGTTCTATATATAATTTTGTATATATATTTGTTAAATGATTCGAAAAGAAATTGTTTGGTGACTCGCCTGTAATTGTAAATGCGATAGGCAGTGCCCTATTGATGAGAACTAATCCACACATTTGTGTTAACTGCTCATTTGCACACGCTCGTGGAAATGTCGTCAGCTTCACGTGAGTCTGTGTAAATAATAAGTCATGTCCGGTGTTTTATATTACAGACGAGACCCGATTTATTTTGTTTCAACAGGGTGTGAGAAAATCTGACTGACCCTTCTTACCTTTCAGCTGATCCGTATGATGGCCTAGATCGTGAACCGTGAGGCTTAGTTCTAAAGGGAGGCTCCAGGGGGCGGCACCACCCACAGCTCACAATGCCGTTCGTGTCTACCTCACCGTACGGCTTATTGGCGCAAAGCCATTCGATGAGCTCGCCCTTCTCTATGGAGCGAGGTAAGTCAGTCTGTGTAAAGGACAACCAACTTGACTCGGCCCACTAAATAATTTAAGCTATCTTGATTGATTAAAAGTTCAAAGTTTCTATAGATAGATTGGGAGAAATCGTGGGTGGACCTCGGTAAACAAAAGAATTACCAAATTTATACTTGCCGCTAATTTATTCTCGTCATTACTAGGATAAGAACTGTTTGGCTTAAATATGCTCCAGTACAGCCTTCACTTTGTAGTCTCTCGACAAGGAACGGCATTATATATATATATATATGCAATTCACCATGAATTGGAATAGCTAAAGCTACCTCGTCTCTGGAAAGATTATTGTGAAATATAGCCTCAAAAGCTTCCAACGTTTAGCCACCCCTGTGGTGGGCTTAATGGCGACAAACAGACCACCAGTGAATACTTTGTACTTAAAACATGTGACAACGAAAATAGATCCAGCTTAATGGTATGCCAATGTATTCAAATGACTTTGAATGGCAACCATAGGTTCAGAGCTCAAATAAAGCAGGTCAGGATGTCAAGTAGGCCTACACAGCTGCGATTAACTTAGAAAAGAAAATCCTCCCACTCTAAAGCCGTGTTTACACGGGCGAGTTAAAACGCCTCAAATAATGCGCCTTGCCTAGTTCGCCTCACATTCGCTGTGTAAACGCGACTCTGAGTTGGATTAGGGCTGAATCGATTCATATTATTCGCTTTATATAAACCGCTAGCTGCGCGCAGATATTTTTTTCATAATTTATTTTTAGGTTTTCACTACCCAGCAGAAGTTTTGATCGTTCCAAAACAATATGATTCAGTCCATACATATCTAGGTCGAACCCACACTCTCGTGGCGACGTCGACTAACCGAAACTGGCGCTGGTTAGTCTGGACTTGCTCATGCGCAGATATCGATTTCCGCCTTCAAACTCGGTGCGTGTAAACGCGCCACTACTTCGCCTCATATAATTCGCTTTGTCTAGTTCGCTTTACAATTCCCCGTGTAAACACGGCTTAAGGCAGTGGTGCCTTGCGGACTGCTCATAACGAAGTGTATTTTAAGGGATCACTTTCGCGTGGTTTCTTTCGATACTTTTGTACCTTTTACTTCTATATTTTACATTTTGGGAAATCTGTATAGACTCAACGACACACATTCCCCACTCTAGCTGTATGCATTTACACACTGGTATGGTCACGTCTCAACTAACCCGCCTCCACTTGTGCTGTGTTAGTAGAGGAGTTAATTTAAAAAAAAGGCGAATGCACGACTGGTCTATATCGGCATTTATTGAGTTTAATTTTTCCTGATGTGTTATGGTTAGTTTGTTTCAGGTTATTGATGATCCCCAGCTCCCGGTTAATGCCGCCCCCCCCCCCCCCCCCCCCCCCCCCCCCCCAGCATAAGGCTGGGTTCGAACCCTCAACCCTATTGTTCTGACTCTTATGCTAGAGATGTGGGTGAGTTTAGAGTTGATGCTGTCATTTCTGAGTTTTTGTGATTTGTGATGAACTGCCCAGTGTGTGGTCAGATGACCGGAATTCTGGCGGGAAACGCGCGTGGGGACGCGACCCGATTAAATTCCATGTGCCCGAGAGCCTGGAGGCAGTGCCACTATAGTGTGTTTGGAGGTTCTCGGACATCGGCCCAGTTAGGTGAGTTTAAGTTGCCTATGCTTAGTGGAGACGTCATGCCCCCAAACTGTGGATTACCCATGTTATCCTAACATGAACAATGTCACACACAACAACTAGTGGTGACAGTAGGCTGGGGTTCCAAACAACTCGGAGAAAACTTCTGCTGGATTTACCTCTACAACATTGGTTCCAGAGTATTTGGTCTCTGTATTAAAAAGAATACTTGAAGCTGGCTTTGGGGTGACGTTACAGTACTGCTATTTTTAATTTTTAATTTGTTAAAGAAACATTGGAGAGGCACATTACCTGACAAAACATAGTGCTAGCTCTACCACTACTACAACCGTCCCCTCTCCTCCTCTCGGAGTACTAAACGACTCTTGTAGCTGGATTTAGGGTAGGATCAGGGTTTTGTTATTTTTATTTCACAATTTTAGAAGCATTGTAGAGGACTGACAAAATCATAGCAAGTTAAAGTAAATACAGCGTAACCATTAGTATGAGTATTATTTATACTAATATTTTCCCGCTAGTAATAGTATATAGTCTGAGAACAAATCCTTATATCTGTGTTTGAGGTGGGGTCTGGGTACTGTTAGTTCCAATTCACAACTTTTAGAAGCTTTACAGAGGCACATAGACTGACAAAAACACGGTGTAACCCTTAGCACAAGTACCCCCCGCAGCTTTTCTAGAAGTATTTGGTCTCTGCATAACAAAATAACAAAATGGTTGTACCATTGACATTGTAGCACGGGTCCCCACTCCAGCTACAGACACATACAAAGTGTCAGGTTCACCTTTCATCCCACTCCTACTGGAGTTAATATTATACACTATGAAGGTATGGATTGGAACCAGTAGGCTCATATGGGGGTTGTAAGACAATACATGACTAATGCCCCCCCCCCCCCCCACCCCCACGGCACCCCCTTCTCCTCCAGCAGTAGCGAGTAGGGAGCTGTATCACTATCAAATATAAATGTGAGTGACCATGCATTGAGTTAACCCAATCAATAGAAAACATGTGTACAGAGGAATCACCTAAGCATGACAATCAATCTGAGGGTTAGAAGGTCTTGTATATGTGGTCAGTGGAGCATTCTGGTATTATTATTTATAATTAACTATGTAGCAACTGATAGGTATCTAGCCTGGTGACAGGTCATACACAATACAATAATGCATTATGCTTTCTACTGAGGAGCTTAATGGGGCTGTCACACTACGACGTAACGACGTCGGCGTAGGGAGAACGTGAAGAACGTTGAACTTCTCGGCGTGGTATGCAAATTTGGGCACAAGTTGAACGTGGATGCAGCGTAGTGGACGAGAGAGTAACGGTGGTAAAGCGTAGTGATAGAGTCATTCAACGAGAGAGGACAACGTAATGACGCTCAGGGAACGTTATGTACGTTATTCCAACGCCAGAACTACGTTGCTTTACGTTGCCTTACGTTACGAACGTCATGCAACGGTGGCAAAACGCTAAACGTACGTTGGACGTACGTTAGGCGTACGTTATCCCGACGGTTTCACTACGTGGACTGCACTTTTCCACCGGCTTTAATGTGGGTCAACGTAGTGCAACGTAGTGCAACGTAGTGACCAGCGTTTGACTAACGTCTGTTTAACGTCATTGACGTTCGCCAAACGTGTACAGAACGTACGGCGAACGTAAACCCTTACGTTCTAGTTACGTCGAAAGTTTTGAACAGGTTCAAAACTTTGACGCGCGCCGACGTAACACGACGTAAAGGGACGTGGTTCAACGTCAATCTAGCGTCATTCTGACGTCATCATAACGTAATCCAACGTAGGTCAACGTAATGACGAAACGTGATCACGTCAGGCTTACGTTTGCTCGTTACGTCGTAGTGTGACAGGGGTATAAAGCTGCATCATTGAATGGAAACATTACATTTTCGCATGCCAAGGACTTACTTAGATTTGATCTTACGTAGCTAACTTAGATACTGGTGTACTTATTGAGTATCTGCTGCTGCATGGACGGAATACTAAACAATTTAATAGAGCCTGTTACTGCTGAAGCCTATGGTGCTTAGCATTTTAAAACAGACACCAGAATTCATGTCTCATGTTTGCACCAAATTAATGTTGCATATTTTCACTACAAACACCTTTAAAATAAATGTTGCTTCAATCTAATATAAGGTAAATGTACAGCGATGAGTTTGACATATCTATCTAAAGAATAATGCAGACATTCAAAACTGTCGGACTATGCTGATATTTTATGCGCAAATTCTATGATTCCACCATGTATTTATGTGCACTTAAAATATTAAATTGAAACTTATGTCGTACTGCATTCTTACCACATGAATAGTCTTCAGCAACCTCTGTAACTCCAATCGGCGAAACATTGCGATTTGCAAATGATTAGTAATTGATTGAACCTGATGCAGCTAAGTACAACAGTTCAGGGGCGGTCTGCTATATACAGTAAAACCTCGATTTAGACCGACCATGGGACCGACTTTAAATGGTCCATTTAGGGAGGTAGTTGGTTTAGAGAGTTTAAAAAAAATCAGTACAATGGTATTGCATAGGCGATCGTTTGGGACCCAAATAAAGCGATCGATTTAGCGGAGTGGTCGATCTATGGATCTGTGTTTAGTATATTTGGGGACAGCAAACCTTTAGTACATTTGCTACCTGATCCTATGCTTACGGGTGGTTTAGAGTGTGGTGTATGAAACGTGTTTTACTAATAAATCAACCAGAATTTATCCCTAAAATAATCAAATCGAAATGAGCTATCAAAATGATAATTATTTACAGTAAATACAAAAGAATTTAGATATAGTTAGTAAAACTTGTAGTCCAAACGGAATGATAAAGGCTGTTTATGAGTAAAGAAAAGATGCAAGATCTCCATGTTTTCACGGATTTGTCCTATTTTTCTTTTGTAAATATGTCAGCTATTTAGTGTGGGTGAGCGGGGGGGGGGTGAACTTCCATGTTTGTTTGTTTGTTTGTTTGTTTGTTTGTTTGTTTGTTGTTGTTTTACGTCCTAGCAACATCTAAGGTCATATCAGGACGGGGGTGAACTTCCATGTAAATGTAGACATTCTCATACTCATAGGCTTGTCATTTTTAGGGATTCCCTTACGGAAGTTCAGGAGTTCAAATTCCGACCGAGCTAAACCATTGACTTACCAAATTGATACTTCAGGACTTAGCTTGGTGCTCGGCATTAATATTCGTTTGGTTGTTACGTCCTGGCAACATGTATGGTCATATCAGCATGGTAGCTAACAAACTAATGTAGCAACCCCAGCCATACCTAGATCTAAATCTAGACTTATCTAGTTCTAAAATTATCTGTACCTAATGTCAGTTTTGTCAACAAGAATTGGCTTCAAATGCTTGCATATAATGACTGCGAGACCATATCCATTGTTAATTATTACTGTGAACCATAATAAATAATGAAAACATTAATAAAATAAGAAAGACAGACCACCAATGTTACTATTTGTTTGTTGGTTGGAGTGTTATGTCCTGGCAACATCTAAGGTCATATGAGGATGGGTACTGACTTGTGACAGTGTGCACTCATGGCAACTTTTTAGAGTGCTGCCCCACTGGGAGACCTGGCTGCCGGCACCATGACCCGATATCCCACACAGTCACATTATCCTGATACTGTGTTAACCAGTCCTTGTCCTATCCTAGTAATGCTGAACGCCAGGCTAGGAAGTGACAAGTATCAATTTTATAAGTCATTGGTTTGACGCGACCGGGAATCGAACCCCGATCTCCCGCACGGGAGGCCTGCGCTCTACGGATTCGCCACCGCGTCCGGTATCAACGTTACTATAATTCTAGGTCTAAGTAGATACCAAATAGGTATTTGAATGTATGTATTGCATGTGTTTGACAGGAAACATGTACAAAGTCATTGATATATTGAGCTGGCAGTATATATATGAAGTGCTGTATCTATCACATCTAGTAACTTGAATTAATTTTGTGGTAGTTTTGTGCCGGCTTCTGTTGTGTTGTGTGCCTCCCAATGTGTTGGCTTTGGAGTCATACAGACAACAGTAATTCTTCTACTGCTACCAGATGGTTGGTTGATGATGGAAATCGCCTATTGTTAGTGCATGGTCTGCTGAGCACATTGGTGAGGTAGAATGATTATTGCAACTCATCCTGGTATATGACCACCACCCTGCCAATAGGCGGTAACACCATAAGGTGTTTGGTGCGCATTGTGCTTTTGTCAGCAAGCATTCATAAGTTATGAACGAGGGGCACGTGTACTAACTAAGTGTTCAGTATCAGACTAAATAGGAAATTTATTAAAGTTGCATAATTTGAATGTTTTCAGTTTCTTCCACTTTAAAGATATGTATATATCGTTATATATATATATATATATATATATATATATATATATATATATATATATATATATATATATATATATATATCTTTACCAAAAAACCGACATGTGTTCATTGGACTATGCAGCTTTAATACCGTTGTGGTTATAAATCGCTTAGCTAGGGATATACTTTATATGAGTCATCACATCTTGTAATTAGATGACATATAGTGGGTCTGTTCTAATAATAATATTACTATTTTTTAATATAATATATATTATATCATATATATTAGATAATATATATATTATAATACATTTATGTATGTATATAATATGAGGAGATCCTTTTATCAAGTACGCATATGTGACACTGTATGACGTGTGTTTAGGGTTGGTACCATGCAATAGGATTACCAGCAAATCTTGGTTGAAAATGTTCTGTTAAATTGTAGACAGCAACGAAATTCGGTTAATTGGACCCCAAGGCATATGGTGTGGTGGCGTTAAAGTGTTAACGCTCAATACGCCTGGGGCCGTATGCAGGAGTCAGTGTTAGCGAGGTTTGGTGTTACAGCCTATTACCGGTTAGCTATCGCCGATGTCGGGAACTGTGTCAAGTGGTATGCAGGAGCGCGTAACACTTACATTATAGCTAAACGTGAAATTATTTATAGATTTGGGAAATCCCTCTGCGTCTGTACCCATATTTTAGGCTTATATCTATTAAATGCTATCATATTTAACAGAATTACATACGCAATAAGTGAAATTTTATCAATTTAACCCTAAATCCGAACCCTTCTTAAGGCTACCGCCGTATTGGCGGCGATATTAATATTTATATGTTCGAATCGACGAACGTAAAGTAAACAAATCGCCGCAGCCGCCGCATCGACGTCGCTTTCCCTACTGGTGGCGGCGGCGGTTTGTTTACTTTACGTTCGTCGATTCGAACATATAAATATTAATATCGCCGCCAATACGGCGGTAGCCTTAAGGAGGGTTCGGATTTAGGGTTAAATTGATAAAATTTCACTTATTGCGTATGTAATTCTATTAAATATGACAGCATTGAATAGATTTGGCCCTAATAAATTCGCTAAACCTAATATTTTTTAGGGGTAAGGTAACACCGGTTAAGCCTTTGGTGTTAGGCCTAACATTGACTCGTGCATACCATTTTTCGCCGCTAAACCGGAATTCCTGCCAAACACCGTTTTCCTCGCTAACACTGACTCCTGCATACGGCCCCTGGAGTGCAGCTATTCGGCTGAAATGGCATAAAGTTTGTTCGCCGCAAATAACAATTATTTAGACTCCAGTTAATGGAGAGAATTATGGAGACTATGTTGAGCTGTAAGCGTTGAATATATGTATGGGAATTATAAAGAGTTCGAAATACACTAGAAATCAAAAAGCAGCAACTCCCCCTCTCCGCCCCCCCCCCCCCCCCCAAAACACAACAACAATTAATCAAGACGGAGATGCGGCCAAGATTTCCCACGCCTATTGCACGCCTTCCTCTCAGCACATCTCCTTCCTGTTCATTATTCCACAGATGATGAGGCTGCAGGAGGATACACTCCCCCCCCCCCCCTTTCCACCTCCGCCTCCCTCCCCTCCCCCTATTATATCATGCGGAATAGGGTCTTCCAGGTTGGCTTGCTGTACACCCTCTCTCCCCTCTCCCCCTCTCTGCCCCCTCCCCTCTCCCCACTTCCTCTGTCTCCCTTTCTCTGCCTCCCTCTCCTTCGCTCTCTCCATCTCTCTCCCTCTCTTCCTCTCTCCGCCTCTCCCCCCTCTCCCTCTATATCTCCCCTCTCTCCCCCTCTCTCTTTCGAGATATCTCTCGCGCGGTCTTTGGCGCTCTCGATACATATATACAATGTATATATAATAAATTATATTTTACATATATTGTTACATTATATGAATTTATATATCATTGTGCTTTTTCATTGGATGCCCTCATATGTACACGCTATTGAATTGAGACCTGAACCTATTCATGTACAAGTTCGCCAAATGAACTTGTGTTATCTGCATGGACTTTACATCGTTACATTTTTTTTCTGTGCAATTCCGAATGGAGGATATATTGAATTACTATTAAATTGAGCCGGATGACCCCGAGATCGGTCCCTCAAATAAAAAGTACAACAACCCAATAAATAACCACAGACACCCTGCAAATACGGTTGAAGTTGTTTTACGCGGAATGCCATATACATATATATGGATGGTGACAAAGCGTGACTCACCACGTGGTATAACTTACTGTCGTCAAGGTGATGCAAACAAAGGGAACATTGCACCTACAGCAGGATTAGAACGCACACCTCTTGCTATTCCGTGGCTAGCATCCTACCAATTATCCTGATGCAGTCATGTGGGTCTATGTGGGTCCTTGCCTGAGAGGTCAGTGCAAACTAGTACACTCATCCCCTGGAATTGTAACTCTTTTAAATGGTTTATGTCCATAAATCATTTATTGATCAAAATTACATACATACAGACAATGCAGTTACATATAAGCCTACATACACCGAGTAGATTCAACAACCATACATGTATGGGATCCGGGTCATGGAATGAGTGTCATGGGAAATATTGTGCCTAAAGAAAGATTTAAACCCACATTTCTTGCCATTCTGGGGCTAGGATGCTAACTGTTGTGGGGGTGTCTATGTGGTTACTTGCCTGAGAGGTCAGTGCAGACCACTACACTCGTCCCCCTGGAATTGTAAGTCTTTTAATGCTTACAATTACATACATACAGGCAATGCACTAACACATACATACACAGGGTAGGTTCAACAACGATACAGCGTGTAGCTTGTACATGATCCTGGTCATGGCACCAGTGTCGTGGGGGTGATGAAAATGGGAAATATTGCGCCTAGAGCGGGACTCGAACCCACATCTCTTTGCATTCCGGGCCAGTGTGCTAACCATTACACCACCTAGGCTCCCTGATATCACCACACTACCCACGCTTACCTGTATATGTGGTTACTTGCCTGAGAGGTCAGTGCAGACCACTACACTAACCATAACAGTACCTAGGCTCCCTGGTTCAATTACCCTATCCAAGCCTATCTGCCTATGTGGCTCCTTCCCTGAGAGTTCAGTGCAGACGTCTACACTTACAATTCAAGGACTTTTAAATTGTGTTCTTGTTTAAAATTTCTAGGCCGGAACAAGGACAATTGCACTTATGTACCTAACGCAGTGTTTACTGCTGCAAAACCATGCAAAAAGTTGAATCCTTGCTCAATAAACTGAAATAATTTCAACTAGCATGTCTAATTCTGTAGCTAGTATCACGCAAGGAATAGAGTTAGATCAGGAAAAATGAATTTTATAGCAGAACAGTCAGACTAAGCAAACTGTAAAACTCACTACATCTATATCCGTATTTTTGTCAGTATGTCTGTCACTTCTGTGGCTAAAAACATGGATGCTGAATTCGGATTATAGAAACCATAACCCAGCTGAAAATATGTTGGTATTAATATAAAGACCATATTAAAATACAAACAAAAAATACGAAACAGCGATTCACGCCGTTGTAATTTCATAGCCATAATTTAATGTTGTACCCCTCCCCCCGTGTAGGTGCAAAAATCTGTAAAAAGTGACTGATGTTAAATAAATATGTTGATGAATTTCAAATAACATCCCTGTAAGGCTATATATATATTTCTATAGCTGATTTTACTTACGTCATATACAGAATACAGCCAGATCGAGAAAAACACGTTTGTGACAGGAATGCCACACTGGTCGTCTTCTAAGAATTGTGGGAGAGCATTAACAAAATCAGGCTCCTACCTGAGCTCCAAATACAGGGATTAACACAGAATACAGAGTCCAAACATTCTGGGGGTCGGGGGGGGGGGGGCACACACAACAAACAAAGCCATATAAGTAGAGGCAGCAGAGGTAGCAGGGGTCTTTTCGGCTGTCTCTGAATTGTTTTCGGTGTAAGCCTCGTTCTGCAATCTACTACGAGAGTATTAGCAGTCACAAATTGGGACTCAGCATGGAGAGATATAAAATTGATTTTGCTCATCTTAAGGACAAAGAAGAAAAGTAGGAATTCAATCAAGAAACAGTACATTGTATGGCCTCTGCGAACCTCATTTTAAATATAGTGAAACAATATTGCAACTTTTGGGAACACTAAACCGCACTCAGTTTCTATGCAGTTATTTGATTTATTTCACTTGCCTTTGTTTTTGCGATAGTGAATTAGATTTGGGGGTGGGAGGGGGTACCGACATGCAACCCCCCCTGCGCGGGGTGTGGCACTCCACTCGCTCGGAATTTAAAAACTATTTAAAAAATATAAAATACATGTATGTGATGTATAAGGATCATGCAAATATTAACAATCAGAAGATTCCTCTTACAATCACATTATCTTCCAATCATCTTGTACTGTATATGTTATCGCGTTCAGCTTCCCATTTTGATACCCGTCCTGACATGACCTTAAATGTTGCTAGGACGTAAATACCCCCCAAAGCTAAAATATATTAATATATTGATGTAACTAGACCGAAGACCGCCCCTTTCTCCAGTTTCTTCTCTGAGGGTTAATTTCTTTCTCTTCACCAGATGGCAGTGCTGGTTTGTCAACCTAATTCCCATAATCTTATAGTTATGGAGGCCGTCACAATTCAGTTAAGATATCGGCGTCAGAATTGCGACAGATTTGTCGTGGATTAGGACAAAGACCCTATAATACTAAGACGGCTCACTCAGCTTGTACTGTGTAATCAAAATGATCAAACCCACCACTTGGTGCGCTGGCTGTTCTCTTGGTTAAACAGGTACTATATTATATGTATAAATGTATATATGAATGTGAAAGATGTGTGATGATGGCGATGCTGATGATGTGATGTGTATTTGTTCATAGCAATTTCATATTGATGTGTGTTCATGCTTACCTATCTCATGTATAATATAATTGTATGTGTTTACATGTGAAACCCCAACCAGCAGCCGGGCTGATCAAACCCACCACAAGGTGGCACTGCAAAATTTACATTACCATGGGAGAGATAGGGAGTGAGTCGTCTTAGTATTATAGGGTCTTTGATTAGGATAAGGAAATGCACACCAAAATGTTGGCCACAATATGATTCAAAAGCAACAGGTTCTATTAAATTGACTTAGTATTCTCTTCTATATAGCAATGTTTGATAGTATCTAAGTTGGATATGTAGGTTTCAAATCTAGATAAGTGTTTTGGTTTCGAATTTTGATACTTTAATCAGACTAGGACACTCTAAGATTTCGGGGTAATGTGTTGACTGACCTCCACCTGGACGAATCTACGTAGATGTGGCATCGCCTATCATCGGGAATGGGGTATTTCAAAATTGAAAAAAAGGTGTTTTGTGGGTTTTCTTCTGGGTTTTTTTTCTTAACAAAGACTGGTACAGCGTGCATTCTTTCTTAGTAATGCCTATTTTACTTTACGGTATGATAACATACATGCTTTATTACTGGTAGAATTTAACACCAGGTGCATATTTCTTGAAATAGTGTTGACACCATCTTACAAGCACGAACATTTCTCTTGTTTGCACATTCACGTACATTGTATGGTATCTTAGCGATGGAGTTATTTTCTTGGATGCGTTCCTATAAGTGGTCTGGTTCAACATGGGGATTGATATAGTAAAGAATTTAGATTGCTTGTTTGTTTTGTTGGGACTTTATATCCTAGCAACACTCAAGGTCATGTAAGGATGGGTGCAAACTTGTGGCAGTGTGAACTAAAAGTTACATCTAGTGTAAAGTAAGGTAGAGTTTAATGATCAACCTCATATAATTTAATTATTTAAAAGGAATATGGCAGAAAGCCAAAACCACCACGCTATGTAACTATGTAACTATCAGGCTACCAATTTATCATGTTATCTATTAAGCACCCAAGTCGTGTTGATTGCACATTCTCTATCGTAATATTTCGACTTTATAGTGCTATTGGGTGCCACCACCCGATAGTTCTGGTAGTCACTCAGTTGCATTATCCTGATATTGAGAAAACCAATCCTTATCTTATTGTATGTTGTAAAATTTTCCGCTAATCAGCAGAGGGGGGAAATGGAAATCCTCTATTATTATTCTGTGTGGCCGGCCAAGAGTGTGTGTATATGTATGTTGTGTATATATATATGGCTTGGCCCATGCTTGAGGGCAGGTAATTATAGACATAGGGATGATTGGCAGGTCTGGGTGTGAGTGCACTCAGGGCCTGGCTCTCTGCTGAGGTAGGGGTCAATGCACTCAGGGGTCAAGGTTGGTGGTGGCCACAGGTCAACCAGCTCTGGTGGTGGGCAGACCACTGGTGGTCATGGTAACCAGAAATGCTGAGTCCCTATTGGAGGAACTGGGAATGCTGCGTCCCTATTGGTTGGAGTGAATGGCATGATCCTATACCAAGAATCCATGTACTATATATAATAAACCAGAGGGGCTTGGACTCTCTCTTACACTTTTAATTTTGCTTTAGTTTCTCGCTTTCTCTCCGTCTGTATTGTTTTTCACTTTAGCCTACCTACATAGCCACATACTCGAACACCCACTCTACACTACCATCGCGGACCGCCAGGCCAGATAGCGAGCAGCATCAATTTTGCATGTCATTGGTTTGACTCGACCAGGGACCTCCCGCTCAGGAAGCCAGTAATCTTACTGATTCTGCCATCCTGTCCAGTGAAGAACTTAGATAATGGAAATTAATACGGAATAAGTTAGGTTTGATCGTTATTGTTTGGTTAATAAGTCAGCTTGGTACAGCGTATGGCCTTAGCGTATGCCGACGTATGTGATTTTCGACCAACACGTTGGCATACGGTGTCATACATTACATATATGTTGGGCATACGTCGAGTATGCTCGGGATACGGCGTCATAGGTCAGCGTAGGTCGAGCTGCTAAAAGAATTGTGTGCATGTTAAAAATGTTCAACGTATGTCACCGTATGGCTCATACATTTCTCATACGCTCGGTGTACGTTGGCATATGTTATGCAGACGTTAGGGGTAGGTCGGGATAGGTTGGAACACGTTAGCCGGATGTTCAGCCTGTTGGGAATACTTCAAATGTATGCCTGCCGTATCTCCAGCGTACTTAACGTATATGCCATACTTCTAGTGATGAAGTAATGTACGTAATGTTGGTCAGCGTACCGTGAGTGTATGCGAGCGTTTTGCAAACGTTTTGCAGACGTTTTGCAAACATTTTGCGAGGCACATGAACGTTCTCATATGCTAGCAATAGGACAGAGATACGTTCTGCATACGTTACGTACGTTGTGTGTACGTTGTATGTATGCCCATCTTTATCCCCCGCCCCTGCAAAGTTCGACGAATGCCGACCTACTGGCAAATTGTCGTACGTTGGGCACGCGCTGACGCCGTACGTCGTAGTGTGACAGGCCCTTTCAGCATGATGTGATGCCTTAAAAGTAATACCCCTGTCACACTATGATGTAACACGGTAGCGTAAACCGACGTAGGTGAAATTTGGCCATTATGTCGAGATACGTTACTCGTTCGTTAAGCCTACGTCAAGTTACGTTGGGTTACGTCGAGATACGGTGACACACACCAAGGTTTTGGACATACCCAAAACTTTTGATGTAGCTCGACGTAAGGCCATTATGTTGCTCTTACGTTGCACTCACATTAGGCTTATGTTGAGATATGTTAGACGTTCGTTAGAGCTACGTCAGTCTATGTTGAGCTACATCGACTTACGGTAGACTGACGGGGAGCCTGGAGGAACGTGCAGCACATGCACTGACAACGTGGTGTTAACGTATCTTGGCATAGGTCTAACGTGTCTCTGACGTGTATGTCTAAGGTTAGTCTAATGTAAGTCCAATGTGTCTTGATGTATTCGAATCGAAGTATTTGACGAACAGCTGGCGTGCGCATAACGCATGTAATGTGTGCAAAGTTCTTTAAACGCAAGCGAATGTGGTGTGAATGTGGTATGAACGTTTTGCCTTCGAGTGTATAAAGGCATCCGTTACACTCACATCGAGCGCGTTGAGCGCTCACTGTCCTTACGCTGAGCATGCTGGACTGTCGTTAGACTGATGCTGCTCACTCGCGGGCCTAATGCCGACTCACATTACAAATTACATCAGAGTCACACATAGCTACGTTAGGGCGGGCATAATTGCGCGAGTCCTACGCTAAGCCAATGCTAGGGTTTCGCTAGGCTGACACCATGCACGCTGGAGGCTCATTAGCCTTACGTTGGGCCATTTTTTGTTGTTGACGTTCTAACTCATTGAGACACGTTACAACTACGTTGGACCAACATTTCGCCTACGTCCACTACATTGCACTGACGTCCAATTTGGCCCTGAAACGCTGAGAATTTTGACATATCTTGACTTAAAAAAGTGATTTTTACATTGCCCACTCGCTGGCCTGTTACGTCGTAGTGTGACTGGTATAATTCACAGTGTGGTTCCCCCCTATCGAAAACAATGTAAATATGTATTGTTTGCTACAGATGGCACTCTATTGCTACTAGGTTATTTACTTGTAAAGATCACGTGTGCGAAATATATTCAATGCACTGTGGTTGCAAGTTTACTAAAAAAAAAAAAAGAAAATGAAGACGGAATGAGAATTTCATTCATTTCATCAAATACAAGTTCTACTGATTAGTGATGAGGGGGTAACATAGTACGTAGTGCAGTAGTATGCGCTGACCTCTCAGGCAAGGAACCTCGTAGACAGGTGAGCATGGATCGAGTGATTGCATCAGAGAGCCTACGCAGGGTAATGGTTAGCACGCAATCCGTGGAATGGCAGGAAGTGTGCTCTAGGCGCAATATTTCCAATTTCATCACCCTCATCTCATGACAGTTGGTGTCGTAGCTTAGCACTCGGCATTATTAGGATAGAACAAGGACTGGTTAGCACAGTGTCAGGATAATGTAAGTGGGATATTGGGTCTTGGTGCTGGCAGCCTGGCCTCCCAGTGGGGCAGCACTATAACATCACCATGAGTGCACACTGTCGCAAGTCGGTACACATCCTGATATGACTTTAGATGTTGCCATGACGTAAAATTCCAACAACCAACCAACCAACTCTGAGTATCACTTTGACTCCCATTGTACTGTATACGCAATGAGACAACAAATCGGAACCTGCCTAGCTACGCACTTAGCGGGCAGTGTCATGTACAACTATACAACCTCAACCAGCATAGTGCATGCTTTCCTTGTTTTATTTCCATCTCCCCATTTCTCTCATTGCCTTCTCTCTCATAACTAGTTTCATGAGCAGCAGATCAAGTCTCAAATACTGATTTGGTGGGTGTGGCTGGGTGTGTTAAAATATTTATAGTTCATGTATGGTGGTGATACAGTCGTTATACGTGTCTTATGGAAGATTTCCTCCTACCACCTAGTGATCGTTGTATGTGAAATTCATTGACCATTATACTTGGAGAAAGCGATTTATCCAGTATGCAGGGATGAAAGATCTCCACGTTTTCATGGATTCCCTCGATTTTTATATTCACCGATTAACATTCACAAAATGCCAATATATATGATAGTAATTGGTTAGTCCGAACCCCATTCGTATGTGACCATAGATATTGCTAGAACATGCAACCCAAACAAGAAAGAGTTTGTTATTGGCGATAATACATTCACGATAAGGACAGTTGAAACCTGACTTCCTATACTTCCCCCCTCAATTTTCTGTCAGTGCTAATCCTATGAAGGAACATCCACATTTTAGTGGAAATTCGCAGTTGGTTTTGCAGGGACCCACCAGGCGGCGTCAAGGTCCTGGCCTGATTTCCGCGTGTTTTTTTTTGCCAGAGACCACGTTCATCCCTGCATTAGCATATATGCATTACCATATGCTTTACACTGTACTATATCAACTATTCTCTGTAAGTGTGCTAATCATCTTATTGGGTATATTCTCATTATCATATTCGCACTAAAACATCTGAAATAAGTCTGGAGTTTACACCTGATATGTAGCAAGTATAGAGTTCTGTTGGTTATTCCTTTCGACTATTTTGTTTGCGGATCCTTTAGTACGACTGACCGCCCTCCCCATCCCTCCCCCCCCCCCCCCCCCCCCACACACACAGACATACGCTCACAATCCCCACCCACCCTCTTACTGTGCTGGTGGTGCTTTGTTTATTATTGGAGGGGGGAGGGAGGTGGGGATGGTATGGTCGGAAATGAACATGACACCACTTCCAGACGCGCACGACAATTTAACGCCGCGTGCGCAGCCGGAAACGCCTGGCGTTGGGCGGCGGAACACTGGAGTTAGCTGGCACTGCCTGACATGTACACTGGTGCACTATTGTAGTACTGGTTGCAGTGTGTGCACAGGCGTACTGGCCTACCAGCACACTCGTCCTGGCACTCGGGGACCTTTCTGGCTGTACCACTGTATACACCTACCGAGTATTCCTATGTGGTCCTAGCCTTCATTCAGAACCAGACGGTGCCATGTGGCAAGTGAGGCCCAAGTGTCTCTATTGCAGTATTAGTAGTTCGTGATTAATTACTCAGGACTACGGGAGTGTTTTTGTTTTGTTTTGTTTTTAAATATGGTAGACGCCCGAAGGTCATTGGTGCTAGTATTAATGGATCACCGCTGCCACTGGCACTGTTGCTAAATTGACACATGCTTATTTTCACACTGGAGGAATTTAGCGTGCTTATATCACACCCTTCAGAGGTGTGGGATATACTCAATTTGGACTACCAAGCGGTCTGTAGTTCTAGAGGCATCCGTCACTCACTGTGACAGTGGGAAATATATATATATGTAACATTATGTATAGCACACACAAATCTAATGGAGTTGGCCACTGCTCGTGAGCACCCAACATCGCGCCCTCATGGTGACACCGGGACGGCGACCCGCCACTGAAGGAGCTGCCCACAGCCGGCGAGCCCCCGCCAGTAGGCCGCCGCGGCCCGATGCCCGTGCCGTCCTCTCTGAGCCCCGCCTCCAGCGCCGGCAAACGACAGTCGGCGCCGTTGCGCCTGCCCCTGCTGCGCGGTCCGGCGCCCGCCCGGCTGTCCCACTCCGACACCCGACTCGGGAAGGGCCCGAGGCCCTTTTGGCCGGAGCTGCGCAGTAGTCGCTGGATCGGCAATAGCCACGCATCCCACGAGTTCAGTGAGTAGGGAATGCAATTATTTTTTTAATGTAAAGACCATAGCTGATGGGACAGGTTAGCTCAGTATCAGGATAATGTGACTGAGTGGGATATCGGGCCATGGTGCTGGCGGTCTGATTTCCCAGTGGGGCAGCACTATAACGTCGCCATGAGTGCGCAATGTCACAAGTCGGTACTTGTCCTGATATTACCTTAGATGTTGCCAGGACCTAAAACTCCAACAACCAACCATAGCCGATGAAGTTTTTTTCTTCTTCAAAAGTTGCTTCCTGCTAGTGATAGGAAAAGGTTGTGGTGGTCATGGTGGTGGGAATCAATATTTACATGTATCTGTATACAGTGCGACCCCGTTATAACATGATCGTTGGGGTCCATAAAATGTCATCATGAGGAGTCGTGCAATATCGGGGTCAAGTGTTCACCTAATATGTTCAATAATAAAATACAAACAAAAGAGGTTTCAATGACTCATCGCGTTATATCCGAATTTGTGTAACATTGGGGCGCGTACAATCGGGGCTTCACTGTATGTATAAAGTAATACATGTCAGGTCAGCTTCAACCTCACTTTTAGACTTCTTGTGTGTAGAGCCTATGTACTTACACATACATGTATTATGTTTATATATGCCCTACTAGTGCTATATGTGTAGGGTATACCAGCTGTTTGTTGTTTGTCGGAGTTTTACATCCTGGCAACATCTAAGGTCATATCAGGGCGGGTGTTATTATATGTAAGCCCTACACAGATATGCAATTAATGTATATCGTTTTTAAATTGAGCAGAATGACAGTTGGCTCACGGTGTCGAGGAGGCGGGGAGGAGAGAACACCCGCTCCGCAGTGAATAACATGGAAGCTAAGGAGAAACATTAAGGGGCTCTCATTATTTATATCCACATAATAAATTATATATATATATATATATATATATATGCGCGCACACACACACACACACACATACACCCAAGACTCCCAACATGGGGATCCTCTGCTCCTCTGTATCGCTCTCCTTCCCAACCGACTTCTAAGATCCAACCCACTGCTTCCCTTCCACCCAATAACTTAAATCATAATTACAATATAAAATGCACGACATAAATTAGTATTGTGTAACCTCTGCCGATTCTTGCACGCCAAAGAGTTCATTATAATGCCATGCTGGCTAGGGTGCTTATACGGTACATATAGGATACACCAAGGCGCCTTATTCATCGATAATGTAGCATTTGACATGGCCATAAATGAGCTAATACCTAAGCCGGATTTGTATAACACTTAGCACTGACTTACGCGGCGTAGTAACATTGGCTTTTGTGTAGTATTGAACTGGATTATTTACCTCACAATGACGTGTTCAATTTGGTACAAGACACAATAAATGCATATTTTAGTCTACTAATTTGGCCGCTCCCCGCAGGCATTCCCATCTTAGAGTTGCATAATCCATTGGTTTAGAATTTTTGCTATTTTAACTTTCTTTTACTTTTTCTTTTTAAAGAAAGAAGGTTGGTCTGCATTGCCTACTCTGTATTGGTCTGGCGGAACTTTTATTTTAAAAGGCTAAGTCTGGAAAAAATTTAACTTAAATGTGCTGGACAGCACATGCTTTGTTTGACCTAGTTTAGATGAGGAACGGTGTATCACTGGAGCACAACACTCAATCTATGCTGGCAATTGTCAGGATTTGTTTACCATTTTCGAAATATAACTTGCAGTCACCGACGCTGTTTTCTTAAATAGACTTAATAGTCCTCATATGAGTAATGAGTAGTCCAATATATCGGAGGTCGGATATGTAGGGTGAAATCTGGGTAAGTGTTTTCTGTTTTTTAAATATAATTTTCATCGGATTATGCAACTTCAGTATATTACTTTATTGAAAACCATATTGCTGGCTCCTGGACGCGGACTGTATATCGCAAGGCCAGAAACACACTTCCTAAGCCGTATTAGTTTGAGCTGGTGTGTTGAAGAAAGCTGAGCCCTGAGGTCCACCTGGGATCTAATGCTAAATGTACACTAATGAACTGTATTTCTGTTTAGCTTGTGGCAGCCTGTGATTTGTTTAGAGATACATTTTAAAGGCACTTTAAGGCAGGGGCCTAGTTTGGGATTTTTTAGGTGGTGCACAGATGGAATAAAACACTATTGCCATTAAATGCGATGGGATAAAATGATATAATTGCATCATATATATTATTTTTTTTTAAATATATCAATAATTTCAGGTGACACGCAGCTGCGTACCTGCGTATCTGGATAACACAATAAAATACACTCTAAAGTATCCCCCTAAGCTACTCCCGAGTGGATGAATCTAAGGAATATATATGCTGAGAATGATTACATATTTATAACTTCCTCCCAAACTATTATTTTAGTTAGCAACCATCACCCAGCTAGTTAATGCCGTACGATGCTGAGGT
Organism: Branchipolynoe longqiensis; assembly: GCA_030323885.1. NCBI lineage: Eukaryota > Metazoa > Annelida > Polychaeta > Phyllodocida > Polynoidae > Branchipolynoe > Branchipolynoe longqiensis. Next base: position 42,426,972 of record CM059187.1, on the reverse strand, counting down.
TGCTTTTCAACATGTTTGTATTCACAGACAACATTTCTGCGACAGTTTTGAACAATTAGAGAATTAGAAGAACTATATATATAGTGTTTTTCTGTATGTAACAGAGCCATGTACAGCTCTTCAAATTGGCTTCCTCTGGACTTTCTTTTCTGTATTTCTTTGCAGGATGTATTGCAGTTATTTTGTATGCACTAATCTTTGGATTGCATGCGATTCCGTGATCAGAACATTTGATAATCCAAATTTCATACAGACCCAAGCCTCCTTCATAAGGTGTTTCATATTTTATGTGTTCGTTAACAAAATATTTTCGGGGTAATATATACTTAAATACTGAATGGTTTGCAAGCAACCAATGACACTTTAAATTGCTTTGTAACGGGAACACATACTTATTTAACTATTTGCATCAGTGTGCCCCCATTTGTTCAGGAGTATACCGTTTCCAAATAAGACCATATGTAGGCATAGTATGTTAGTAACTTGTACTCCCCTCCACAGGTGAAATACCACATACACCAGTAGGTGTTGGTAGGATGATTGCATCAGGGGAGCTGGGTAGTCCAATGGTTAAGACACGTGTCCTGTAATGGCATAACTATCAGTTAGCGTACCGCTCTAGGTATCATGTTCTCATTTGTTACACCACCCTTCATGACAACTGTGTTCAAAAGAAAATATAGCTCCCCTCAGATTGAGAAACAGTGCATGAGCTAGCGATTAGTTCTTCCTTCTTGAGCCATTCTAGGAACATGCCTTCATAGAAGTTATCTCCTTTTCCTGATAGTTTTGTCTAGAACCAGCTAAGATCAATCTTAGGTCATAGTTGTGGTTTTCTTTTTCCCTTATGATCCATGTGTGTGTGTGTGTTTGTGTTTTCCATTCATTTTGTTAATGGAGCTCAACAAATAGCAATGAAAACACCAATGTTTCCTTGATAGGAGTTATCTGCTTTTCCTGATATTTTTGCCTAGAACCATTTGAGTTCAATCTCAGGCCATTGATATGGTTTTCTTGTTCTCTTTACAGATCTGTGTGTGTGTTTCAGTTGTCCATGCATTTAATGGAATCCAACAAATAACAAACACACCAACGTTTCATTGATTCAGAGTTGTCTGCTGTTCCTGATATGTTTTTTTCCTAGAACCATCTGAGGTCAACCTCAGGTCATGGGTGTGGTTTTCTTTTTATCTTTAGAGATCTGTGTGTGGGTGTGTATGCTTTGGTATGTGTCTCATATTTCCATTCATTTGAAGGACCCCCAATAATAGCAACACTAAAAACACCAACGTCTGCCTAGAGGGGAATGAAAGCCAGGTGTGTAATATTGCTCGTGGCTTTGGTCAATTATCATTGACTGCTGTGAGTCATAACTTAGTGTGCCTAGTTTCCATGGAGCTATGAAGTATGTACTTGAATACACTGTTAATACTCGTCAAGCACATGATTTGTTATTTGCGCTGAAATGTTTCCCCCCATTATTATATAAGCACTCTATAATGAAAATATAGGAAAATAAAGCGTACTATTGGTACCCGTGTTCTATCCACTAATTCGTCACTGAACATAAATGACACTCCGACCATATATCATTAGTTCCGCTAACTGTTATAGTGGCACCACCTGCCAGTGGTATTAGAACTGCTAACTTCAACCACACGGTGGGGTTTAAAGTTATACGCTACATTTATATATAATATATATACGCTATATATATATATATATATTATATATAAACGTTTATATATATATATGCTATATATATATTATATATAAACGTAGCGTATATATATATACGCTATATATATAAACGTAGCGTATATATACGCTATATATATATGTATATATATATTATATATAAACGTAGCGTATAACTTTAAACCCCACCGTGTGGTTGAAGTTAGCAGTTCTAATATATATATATAATACATCAATATAATTCCATATGTTCATAGTTGAGATATTCTGCTTAAAAGAGAGAAATTCTGCAGACTGTTGTGAAATTCTAATCACTAATATTGAACTTGTTCAGTGCAAATACACAATACCACTTGGGGGGGGGGGGGGGCTTAGTCTGCAACGGTCTGATAACGAATATGTTAATAATTACATGTATGTTTATGTCATCGTGGAAGTCTAATTTGGTAGCATTGGTATGTGAGCGCACAGGGCCATGCATGTGACTGTCGGCCTGGTTTATGTACAACGGTTTGGTGGGTGGGTGAGTTGGTGAGTGAGTGGGTGTGCCATTATTAGGAACACCTGAGTAGTCATGGCTTGAAGGGGTACCTCAATGGAATTATATATATGGATCAGATAATGGTATGGCTATACTGTTGATATATTGACTGAGTGATATACAGAAATGCCTGTACACGTTCATAGTAATTTCACCAAATGCAAACTGCATTGAATTATATGATATAGCTATTAATCGCTATGAAACAGGTGTATTAACATTAGGATGTAGTATTTTCTACACGGCAGGGTTCGTTATCTTGTACCTGATATCATGTAGGAGAAATATTGAGTGAGTTTCTACGCATTTAGCATTCTTGATAAAAACTCATGTTTTAGTAGCTATACTTAAGACCTATTGACAAGGGTAATCCTGAGTTGTGCTTCCCCGGCTGAATTCCTCAGTAAATGGTGGACTGAATAACTCTTAGGACGCTGGCATACTGGAGTGAGTAAAGAACAGTGTTAACGTGTCGCATTTCACCGGTGTAGTCAGTTAATCAAAAACCGTTAAACTCAGCCGTCAATCAAAAACGTCAATCAAAATCTCAACCTCTTTATTCCTCTGAACACAGTCTCTGTGTCTCTGAACACAGTATTTGTGTGTGTGTGCGTGTATGTGTGTGTGAACATCGGGGCAATAATTGTCTAGTTGTTGTAAAGAATGTTGCAGTAGGAGTCCTTTGTAACTCCTATGTTAGTTTAAAATAGTTTCTGAATTTGTCAAATGTTAGCCATTTCGTGAGGGATGTTGATAGGTGTCAGTCGTGACAGCGTGTCTCAAGGTGTAAAAGAGTTAGTTGTTTTATAGTGTGCGTGTGCGTGTGTGTGTGCGTGTGTGTACGCGTGTGTGTAGTGCGTAGCGTACATTGCATTCATGATCAAACGCGTGGATCTATTGTGATCTTGGTAACAATGCATATATCTTGTAACTTGTGAACGACTAAAGTGATTCACACTCCTGTATACTATTATGCACTTCAGTATGGTGTAATGTCTTCCTTTGGAAGCGGATTCACACAAATTATATTTTCACGTTCATGAGATCAGTTTGGCCACGATTTTAGCGCCTGCTAAATGTTGCACGAGCCCGGCTGTTTATTGCAGTGTTGGAAGGGTGGGCGGAGGGGAGGGTGGATTTATATCTTGAAGTCATGTGTGGTGGTAGTTATTAGCCATAGCTCATGAATAATACAGAAAGTAGCCAAAATGGCGTATATTAAGTAACATATATGCCACTGATATAAGTTGCATGTATATTTCATTAATACTACTACTACTACTAATAATAATAATGTAGTATGTACTTTTAAATACGCTAATCTAGTGTGTATGCTATGTTTGGGATACTGGTAAGGGGGTATGTGGCAAAGATTTGGAATGGCGTAAGACAACTAACTCATCACATCAATTTAGCTCATTTCTAATTGCGACGTTGCACATCCTTATTTTACAATGACCTGCATACTAGAAGACCATACAAGATCTTTGACCTCAACGTCTACAAATTAGGTATCATAAAAGAATCTTTTGCATAATACATTGGGGTAATGTACTATTAATACTCTTTTACTTTATTCCTTGTCTTATTATGTTTGAGCATCAGCAATTTGCTTCTCAGTAAAGTGTTGAACAGTTTGAACACAGCAATGTACATATACATGAATGTTAACAAAAAAAACATCACAAAATAGAAAAAAAAACACGCGCTATTTACATTCTGCAAAGACTAATGAAGTGAAATGAAATAGTTCGTTTGTTGTTTTACGTCCTAGCAACATCTAAGGTCATATAAGGAGGGGTACAGACTTGTGACAGTGTGCACTCATGGCGACTTTATAGTGCTGCCCCACTGGGATACCAGGCCACCAGCACCATGACCTGATGTCTCACTCAGTCACATTATCCTGACACTGAGCCAACCAGTCCTTGGCCTATCCTAATAATGCTGAGCGCCTGGCTAGGAAGTGACAAGTATACATTTTTAAGTCATCAGTTTGACTCATCAGTTCGAACCCACAAACCCATGGGTTCGGATCCCCCAATCTCCCAAAACAGGAGACGGAAGCTCAACTCATTTGGCCATCCCGTCTGGTGAAATGAAATAAGATAGTGTGAAGCGGACTGAGGGAGTTTTATTGTCTCATTACATTTGTTGATTTAACAGGTGAGATTTCAATGGCGGGCAATTAGCGTTCCCGATTCAATTGTACCTTACAATTATTATTCCTTTGTTCTTTGCAACTTCCTAGTAATGCAGAGTATAGTATAACTCCGTTAACCAAGCTCGGTTAAACCAAACGATCGGTTAATCCAAACCCTTTTCAGCGGCCTGGCAAAATACTACCATTTATCATATAAAAAAAGTTGGTGAAACTAAAGTCGGTTAATCCAAATTATCGGTTAATCCAAACAAAATTTCGGACCCCAGGCTACTTCCGGTACGGTTAAACCAAACTTTCATGTTTCATATGGTCATCTGAGACACCTCCCACCCACCCCCACCCCATCTCCCACCCACTCCTACCTCCATCTTCCACCCACCCCACCCCTATCTGCCATGCACCCTATCTCCCACGCACCCCAACCACCAAATCCTACCCCACCACCATCTCCCTCCACCCCTATTTTCTACGCACCTCCCCCCCCCCCCAAACCCCACGCCACCCCCATTTCCCACCCCACTCCGACCCCACCCCATTTCCCACCCCACCCCCATTTCCCACTCATCCCCAATCTCCCACCCCCAACTCCCTCCCTGCAAAGTCAAAGTCGAAGCCAAAGCTAAAATTAAACCAATGATCGGTTAATCCAAACAAATTTCTAGGGTCCCTTCAAGTTTGGTTTAACGGGGTTGTACTGTACCAGATTATGTAGCGACAACTGATATTTGTTAAGTCATTGGTTTGACTCGGGTGTAGTTTGATTGTAAGTGAATACACTTCCCACAGTCGCAAGTTGCAGATTATATATTGCTGGTTATTGAACACACTGAGCTCCTTCAGGCTTCTAAGAGTAAGAATCAATACTACCATAATAAGCATACCTGTTGTGCCATCTATTGTTATATATCTCACCCATGAGTACTTTGTTTCTTAGAAGGCATTGTCCGTACTCTCCCCGATTGCTGACGCAAGTGATATCATAAATAAATATATATATATATATAACCTCTCTAAATCGACCGACCATGGGGCCGACTTTAAGTGGTCCATTTACGGATGTGGGCGGTTTAGAGAGTTAAAATATCCTTACAATGGTATTGTCATGGGGGTGATGAAAATGGGAAATACTGCGCCTAGAGCGGGACTCGAACCCACATCTCTTTGCATTCCGGGCCAGTGTGCTAACCATTACACCACCTAGGCTCCCTGATATCAACACACTCCCACGCTACCTGTTATGTGGTTACTTGCCTGAGAGGTCAGTGCAGACCACTACACTCGTCCCCGGAATTGTAAGTCTGTAATGCTTACATTACATACATACAGGCAATGTCTAACACAACTACACAGGGTAGTTTCAACAACCATACAGCGCAAGCTTGTACAGGATCCTGATCACGGCAACCAGTGTCAGGGTGATGAAAATGGGAAATACTGCGCTAGAGCGGGACTCGAACCCACATCTCTTTGCATCCGGGCCGTGTGCAACCATTACACCTAGCTCCCTATCACACCCCCGCCTACCTGTCTATGTGTTACTTGCCTGAGAGGTCAGTGAGACCACACAGTATGTCTTTTGGTCCATTAGTTGTTTAAGCAGGGAAATTTCAGTCATAGACGCTGGTCTTCCCATCCATTGCTGGTCAATAGAAAGCCCGAGCCTACACTTTTACCGCCCAAGGTATTTTTAACCTCCACACACATAGACATGGTTAGAGCAACCGGCCTTTGATGACGCTGTAAGTTATACACAGCGGTGGAAATCCAAATTGGCAGAGCTGGGGGCACGGGGAATCGAACCGCCGACCCTCAGATTAGGAGTCTGATCTAGAAAAAAGTCAGACACTCTAACCACTCCACCACAGAGAACGCCATTGTTGGAACCCAAATAAAGCAATCGATATAGGGGAGTGGTCGATCTGTGGAGGGCTTGGTATTGAGAGGTTTTACTGTGTATATATATTACGGGTATTGTTTATGTATAGTAATGGAGAAACATATCCATATAAAACCATTCACTCTAGGACAAAAGCACCAAGCTTGAAATTGCATAATCCCATGGTTTCGAATTTCTGCCATATTATTTTAGATAAATATATTAGATTGCTCGTTATAAGGTACCTTACTTAATTTGAAGTAGCCTTTATTTTAAAATGATAATTTTGGAGATATTTGAAGTGAAAACATGCCAAATAAATGTTGCCGTGCATACCAAGCTCTGGATATAAAACATGCCAAATACATGTTGCTGTGAGAGTGATGTCCATGAGTGGGTCTTAATGTCTCTCAGATTCAGGTTTCTCTTGATGGTATCCTTGAACCGGAGCGCCCTCTCTTTCTGTAACCAGAAGACAGTTGAGAGTAGAGGACCTGCTTTGGTAGCCTGTCTGATGACATCCTCATGAGGTGTCCAGTCCACCGGAGATTCTTTTTGATCAGAAGATCTTCCATAGAGGGCAGCCCCATCCGTTTGAGTATTTCCTTATTTGTCACTTTGTCCTTCCAGGTTAGCCTCATGATTGAACGCAGTTGTCGCATGATGAAGGCATGCAGCTTTTTCACCTGTTGTCTGTACACTGTCCAGGCCTCGGCTCTGTATAGTAGGGTGGATAGCATGATCGCACGGTAGATCTTGCCTTTGACCCGCATGGACACATGGTGGTTGTTCCAGAGTCTCTGGCGTAGTCGGCCGAAAGATGCGCTGGCCTTGGCCATCCTCCTCTGTATTTCAGCATCAATGCGTCTATCAGTGCTTCCGAGGTAGGGGAATTCTGGAACAGAGTTCAGCTTGTTTCCATCAACCATGATATCCTCCTCTCAGGTTCTTGTAGAGTCGGGTTGGTACACCACCTCAGTCTTCTTGATGTTAATCTTCAGGCCAAACTTCTTTGATGTATCGGAGAAAGCGTCCACTATTTTCTGGATCTCTTCAGCAGAGTGGGCAACCAGTGCACTGTCATCTGCGAATAGCAGCTCTCTCACCAGTATCCGAGTAGTCTTGGTCGTCGCTCTGAAGTGTGCGACATTGAACATGTGATACATCTGTATTTATAGTTGTACTCGGTATAGACCCCTTTCAATGTTTGTAAAAATTGTGTATGCGCGCGCAGCTTGGCTGCAGAACGAATGCACACTGCCACTGAGTTTGCCAGTACGCGCAGTGCAAAACCTAAGACTTATTCAAAATTAATAGAAATCCAGAACCCTAACTTCATTAATTTAATATAATCCTTTTGGTAAACATGTTTTTTTATGTCTATTCCAATCAGTTTGTTTCTAGATGGTGTGGTTTTAGAGATATTAAAATATTTCTGTATGAAGATTGTTCACTGCTATTGACAATGCATTGAGTTTGCCGTACGTGCAGTACAAAACGTCAGTTTTATTCAAAATTAATGGAAATCCAGAACCCTTACCGTATCAATTTAATATAATATTTTTGGTAAACATGTTTTCTATATGTATTCCAATCAGTTTGTTTCTAGGTGTTGTGGTTGTAGAGATATTTAACTTTATCTGTATGAAGATTGCTCACTGCCATTGACAATGTATTGAGTTTGCCGTACACGCAGTGCAAAATGTTGATTTTATTCAAAATTTATATAAATCCAGAACCCTAACCGTATCAATTTAATATAATCTTTTTGGTAAACATGTTTGCTATGTGTATTCCAATCACTCTGTTTCTAGATGTTGTGGTTTTAGAGATATTTAACTTTTTCTGTAGGAAGATTGCTCACTGCCATTGACAATGCATTGAGTTTGCTGGTACGCGCAGTGCAATACGTCGATTTTATTCAAAATTAATAGAAATGCAGAGCCCTAACGTAACCTTATAAATTTAATATAATCTCTTCTTTGAATATGTTTTCTATATGTCTTCCAGTTCAGTTTGTGGCTAGGTGGTTTGGTTTAAGAGATATTTCACCTTTTCTCTATGAAGATTGCTCATAGCCATTGAGTTTGCAGTGAGACCGGATGTTGTCCTGCAGCCAAGCAGCGTGCGCACTGACCTGCTGACGTCATATGAAATTGGTCAATACATATGCCACTAGCCAAAGTGGTAGAGGTGCAGCGAGTTGGATACCATTTGTTCGTGTTATCAATTACCTAACTAACCGCCCAGTCCCTTCTCCAGCACAGCATGATGTTTTCCATAAACATTAAAAAAAAAAAATCTAGTTATACAATTAATTTTTTTATCACGGCGAATTCCAAACGTGCGAATGTTTAACAATATATACAGCGTGGGAGACTTGTATTGACGTCTTGATTTTGTCTTTATTTTAAACTAGATTCAAGTTGCTCCAATGTTCGGCCCATAGACGATACGTAATGGTTATTTTCTAGCAATCTGTTACTTCCTTCCTGCTGTTCCGATATGCAGTAGCTTAAAAACTTGGTAGTTACTTCGTATTGGGAGGGGAGACGGGCTGTCAGTATCTATTTCTGAAGGCATAGTCAGTCGGGCTTTAATTTATGGCAGCAATTTCCATGTAAGCAGCTGCACGCATCGTGATTGGTAATCGTCATTTTCATTAATTTTTTTCCAATCAATAAAAAGGAGAGGTAGACCTAAGTCGAATAGTCTGGTCTTTAATTAAAAATAAAATGGGGAAAAAGAAGAAAAAACTTCATCTCATGCAAATAGTTGATCCTATTTAATGACCTCTTTACAATTGACTGCTCATGGAATATTTAAGGATAAGGACTGTTTTGCTGGTAATAAGATCGAGCCAGCCCATGTCTCACATATTTCCCCACGGATTTGGATTCTCAAATATTCAATTGCCTGGGTGCCACATTGTGCATTGTTAGCGTTATTTCATGATGATGGACTCTCTCTGTCTCTCTTCTCTCTCTCTCTCTGTCTCTCTCTGTGTCTCCTCCCCTCTCTGTCTCTCTGTCTCCTCTCTCTCTGTCTCTCCCTCTCTCTGTTTCTCCCTCTCTCTCTGCTTCTCTCTCTGTTTCTCTCTGTGTTTCTCTCCAAGGAGCAGCGCGTACAGAGTACACTCCTGGGAAGGGTGGTGGTAGTAACTATGTGTGTGTGGGGGAGGGGGGGGGGGAGAATGGAGGGGCCAGCAGCACAATGGGGACCTTTCAGTTTGCATGAGTCTCTCGTCAGATGGCGCACCATGCCGGTCTCTGTACTACTTTGGTTAGAAGTAGTTCCTTGTACTATCAAGTGTCTGTAAATAAGAGGTGGGGATTGAGGGGGTGTAATTGGGTTGAGGTGTGTATGGTGGGTGTATGGTGGGGGTGTATGTTCATGTGGTGGGTGTGTAGGAGGGTGTGGTGGAGGTGTAGGGGTGTGGGTCAGGATTTTGGTGTATGGTGTGGGTGATTTAGGGGTGTGTGGTGGGGGTGTAGGTGTGTGTATGGTGGGGTGTAGGTGTGTATGGTGGGTATGTGGTGGGGGTGTGTGATGGAAGTGTAGGGGTGTAGTGAGGATTTTGGTGTGTGTGGATTTCGAGGTGTGTGGTGGGGGTGTAGGTGTATGTGGTGAGTCGGTATGGTGTGGTTGGGGTGTAGGTGTGTATGGTGGGTGTGTGGTGGGGGCATATGTTTGGGTGGTGGGTGGTGGAGGTGTGGGGCTGTGGTGAGGTTTTTGGTGTGTGTGGCGGGGGTGTATGGGGATTTATGGGTGTGTGGTGGGGGTGTAGGGGTGTGCGGTGAGTGGGTATGGTGGGGGATTCGGGGTGTGTGTGTGGTGAGGGTGTAGGTGTGTGGTGGGGGTGTAAGTGTGTGGTGGGGGTTTAGGTGTGTGGTTGGGGTGTAAGGTGTACTGGGGGTATAGGTGTGTGTCGTGGGGTGTAGGGGATATAGGTGTGTGTCATAGGGGTGTAGGCTTGTGGTGGGGTGTATGTGTGTGTGGTGGGTGTTGATGGTGTGTGTGGTGGGGGTGTAGGTGGTTTGTGGTGGAGGTGGAGGGGTGTCTTACAGAGCGGCACCTCACAATCTTTAGCATCCCTAAACCCCCACCACACACCTACACCCCCACCACAACCCTAAACCCCCACCACACATACCTATACCCACAGTACCCCTTACACCCCAACCACACACCTAAACCCCTGCCACACACTTACACCCCCACCAAACACCTACACCAGCACACACACCACACACCTAGACCCCCACCACATCCCTAAACCCCCACCACACAGCTACATCCCCACCACACCCCTAAACCCTCACCATACACCTACACCCCCACCACACACACCACACACCTTCTCCCCCACCACACCCCTAAACCCTCACCATACACCTACACCCCCACCACACACCTACAGCCCCACCACACACCTACATCCCCACTACACACCTACACTCCTGAACCGTTGCCACACACCTACACCCCCACCACACACACACTACACCCCCACCACATCCCTAAACCCCACCACACCTCTGAACCCTCACCACACCCCTAAGCCCTCACCACACACCTACATCCCCACCACACACACACAACACACCTACACCCCCACCACACACATACCTACACCCCCACCACATCCCTAAACCCCCAACACACACACACATACCTACACCCTTCTATCCAACCATGATGGCCGACTTGGACCGGGAACGGGTGCTGCCACCAAGTGTATGGCGGGAGAAATGGCTCATGAAAGCCCCCTATTGTATGGGGTATAGTTAGGGTATGAGAAATTGATTGGGTGTGTGATGGTGGATAGCAGAGAAGATGGAAGACGGAGTAGAAGTGAGAGGCGGGGCCACTGGATGAGTGATGGAGGTGGAAGGGAAAGAGGAGGGAGTTAGCAGTGCAATGGTGTGGGATGCAATAGTGTAATTGAGGGGATGAGAAATTGAATACAATATAGCATGGAATGAGATAGTGGGTAGCAGAGAAGACGGGGAGAAGGGAAGAGGTCAGGGGGTGGGGCACTGGAGGGTTGGGTATGGGGAGGGGTATTGCAGAAGTGATGATGCTGATAGAGGTGGAACAGGGTGAGACTGTCAGAGTCGATTAACCAGCGGGAGTGTGGATGATGGTTATGGGTGAGGAAGTGGCAGAAGGATGGTGAATTATGGGTGAGGCCTGACGTGTGTGTTGGGGGGGGGGGGGAGGGCGAGTGGCTGGATCGAGGGGTTTGGGATTGGGTTTAGTGTGTGGAAGTGATGGCTGAAGGAAATGGGAAGCGGAGGATTGGCAGTAAAATGTGGTATGAGAGGCGGGGGATTAGTGGGAGTAATGTGGGGGTGTGGGTGGATGGGATAGGGGTGTGAATGAGAGTTACTATATGGGGTTAAATGTATGTACATGCTGGATGGAGGGAGAGGTAGAAGGAGAAAGGAAGATTGAAACACTAACAGTAATGGTGAAGTTTAACGCGTACAAGTAGGAGTGTCTTTGGAGAGGGAGGGGTAATTAGAGTGAATAAAGAAGAAGGTGCTTCTATCTGTGGCAATGTTGGAAGAGGGCAAGGTATCGAGGAGTGGGGAGGGCGGGGATCAAATGTGGCAGGGAAGTTAACAAAGTGAATGTTTAATGTGTACAAGTAAGTGTTTGGCGGGAGGGTAAGGTAATTAGAATGAATATAAGATGAGGTGATTCAGTCTGTGAAACTTCTGTGGACGAAGAAAAGGGAGGGGTATGCCTGGGAATCAAATGTTGCAAGGAAGTTAACGGGGGAGCAGGTGTTTTGCATGTAGGAGTGTATGTATGTGTGTGTGAGTTTGGATGGTGTGTGGGTGAGGTGTTGGTTCTCAGGTGGCTGGCTTGCACTGTGCTACCATTGTCAGAGTTATGGGTGAGGCCTAACGTGTGTGTGTTGGGGGGCGGGGGAGTGGGTGCGAGTGGCTGGATTGAGGGGTTTGGAATTGGGTTTAGTGTGTGGAAGTGATCGGCTGTCTTTGGAAGGAGAGTGTCTTTGGAAGGAGAGAGGGGTAATTAGAGTGAATAAAGAAGAAGGTAGTTCAGTCTGTGCCAGTGTTGGAAGAAAGCAAGGTATGGAGGGGTGGGGAGGGCGGGGATCAAATATAGCAGAGAAGTTAACAAAGCGAATGTTTAATGAATACAAGTAAGTGTTTGGTGGGAGCGAAAGGTAATTAGAATGAATATAAGATGAGGTGATTCAGTCTGTGAAACTTCTGTGGACGAAAAAAAGGGAGGTGGATGCCTGGGAATCAAATGTTGCAAGGAAGTCAACGGGGGATGGGGTGTTTTGTACACGTAGTAGGAGTGTATGTATGTGTGGGTGTGTGTAAGTTTGGATGGTGTGTGGGTGTGTGTGGGTGTGTGGGTGAGCTGTTGGTTGTCAGGCGGCTGGCTTGCACTGTGCTACCGTTGTCAGGTGCTGATTGATGTGTTATGATCGGGCTACCAATGGAGGATACCACCGTGTTGGCTTTATATTTAATTTGCATATAATCTCCCCCAGCCCCATATATTTTTTGCGAATCTATCTTGGTTACAGCGCTATATCGTTGAAACAATAAATAAATATCCTTATATTAGTACTTATATTTATCAAAGACATGTATATTTCTATAGGCTTTCACTGGTCGTTACAATTCGCTCTCCTCTACCTTTCCCTCCCTCCCTCCCTCCCTCCCTCCGTCCCTATCTCCCTCTCTCCCTGTCCTCTTCCCTCCCTACCCCTCGCGCTCTCCCTCCCTCCCCTTCCCGCCTCCCTCAGCCTCCCCCCCCCCCTCCCGCCCCCTCTGTACCTACCACCTCTGCCTCCCTCCCTCCCTCTTCCCCTATCCCTCCTCTCTCCCCCCCCCCCCCACCCCCCCATCCCCCCTCTCCTACTTCCCTTTCTCCCCCTCCCTCCCCCTCCCCCCTCCCCTCTCCCCCCTCCCCCCTACCCCTCCTCCTCCCCTCCCCCTAAGGTTGCATGCCACTTTTGTAAGCGGCTCGTTAGCGTGTGTCGGTTTGGCGCCTGCCTTGCCGGGCGCGCTGGTGAAACATCGATATGATGATGTTCATACCACTCAACTAACAACCAGATCGGCACCCGAGCCAGCAACACAATGCGCGCCGTGTTGTAACTTGTAGTCGGCGGGAACATCAGTCAGTCCGCAGTGAGCCAGCGCGTCAGCTGTCCTCCGTCGGCGCACCGTGCCCCGCCTCACCGGCCCCACGTCTCCGCGTCCCCCGGCCAGCATAACCCACGTGTCGCACCCGTCACCGCCACCCCGCACGCCGCCCTACGTCGTCGACGTCGCCTAGAGAGCGCGTGGCTGACGACGTCGCCTTGAGAGTGCGTGTCTGAGTGTGTGTATGTGTGTTTGTGTGTGTGTGTGTGCGGTGTTACGGGCGAGCGACTGAGCGCGACGAGTAGCCTCCCGTCCCTCCCCTCGGCCGTGGACCCCTTCAGGCTGCCAGTGCTCTACTCCGACAGGTACCTCATCGCCGGGCCTTACATCGTCGTCAAGAAGACCCCGCGCCTCCCGGCACCGACACGCGCCCGCGCCACACCCGACAATGGGCACCGTGAGTGGTCGTCTGGCTCTTTTTGTTGTTAATGTTGACAATGGTCTACTGAGCTGCCTAATCCGCATTCATTCCACTTCATTCCACGTCTCCGTACTTGAGTTGCTGTTCCAATGTCGCTGTTAGGCCGTGTATCCATAGACTGTTTCCTTGTGGTGTGTTCCCTTGTTCTGTGTTCGCTTGTGACCTTGTGATGCACCACACAGTCAATGAACCTGTGTTTTGCTTAGTGGTCGTTCCCATAGGTTGGACCCAGGGACTGTATGGCCTTGTGTGCGGCACATGTTACATATTGACCGGGAACATGAAGGCGATTTAGCCTTTATTACATAAGTTTAGATTTCAACCTTCAGCCATTATTCACATTAGCATAGAAATTTTATTTAAAAATAAGACTGACCAGTCCGATATAAGTTTTATCAGAACAGGTGAACATGGAACAAGGGAACATGTCAGAAGGGAGCAATCCAAAGTTGGTGCTCCCCCCCCCCCCCCCCCCCCCCCCCCACGACCACCACAAAGACCTAGACATGCTCTTACTAGTCTTAGGGTGGGGCGGAATCACATCACAGCATTGCACAAAGTGACATTTGATCTAATGTAGAATACTTCTTTGTATAATTTCACTGCAATCCACACTAGAATCAAATGTTGTGCAAGAACCCTAGCAAGTTTAGTCATCAATAACAATTTGTTTATGGGTTCAATATGAGGTTAATGTATTAGACATATGGCGAAGGATAAGGATTGTAGGAATTGTCACCATTTTGTCAGCGTCTAAATACATCAGGTGACCGCTTCAGTCCTTCTGCAGAAACCTGCCATCTCTGAACTCACAAGAGGCGTGTTAGACGAACGGTGTGCTTACAGAACAGGTCAGGCCACATCTACCTGTACGTCTGGCACCTGAAGCTGTAAAGTCTGATGAAAGCAGACCAGACGGGATGGCCGAATGAGTTAGAGCGTCCGTCTCTCGTGCTGGTAGACCGTGAGGTCGTGGGTTCGAGTCCCGGTCGAGTCAAACCAATGACTTTAAAATTGATACTTGTCGCTTCCTAGCCAGGCGCTCGGCATTATTAGGATATGGCAAGGACTGGTGTGCTCAGTGTCAGGATAATGTGACTGAGTGGGATACCAGGTCATGGTGCCGGCGGCCTGGTTTCCCAGTGGGACAGCACTATAAAGTCGCTATGAGTGCGCACTGTCACAAGTCGGTACCCGTCCTGATATGACCTTAGATGTTGCTAGGATGTAAAACAACAACAAACAATCTGATGAAAGCACCGGATTTGCAATATTAAAGCACTTATCTAGGTTTTATTCTTCTTATCTAACTTTGATACTGGCACACTTATTACGCATCTTTTGCCGCATAGAACTGTTAGAAGGGAATACTAAATCAATTTAATGGAACCTGTTATTGCAACAAGCCTATGGTGTCAGAGTTTTTGCGTGCATACCATAATTAATTTGCATATTTACCCTTCAAATCTCTCCAATGTTAGCCATTTGAAATGAATGTCACGCCTAAGGTCGACTATATCGATCGAACGTAATATATTTAAGAAATGAATGAAAATTAAAACCATTGACTATGGAACTTTAGTGGTGACAGTTGACATATGGTATGTCATATCAGGCGTCCTACCCATCTTCACCACGCCGATCATTATCACCACTAGCACCATCACCGCCACAATCATCTTCATAATCACTGTACCCTCATTCCAGCCCTCGTAATGAGGATCTGTTTAAACATACTTTACACCAGTACAGTCTCGCATCAAACATCCACATATTGGCTCACCGTGAACAGGGAGGGCCCTGGTGTTAATTTCAAATACTATCTTCTCACTCTCCTATTATTGAGTGAATAGTTAATGGTCATTAATCACCTCACCTAGCTTGTGGTTTTGGGGAATTCCCCTCCCACCATCCAAATCCTCCCCCTCCCCTGGTGTTTGAATCTAGACTGGGTAGATTTGACCACCGTGGGAACCGTACCCACCTGCCTCCCCACGTCGCGCACCCGCTAGCCCCTCCGACACTCCACCCCATCTATTCCCAATCCACATCTCGACCCATTCCAAAGCGGGCAGACAACAGTCATTGTAAGCCATATGTACTGCTACCTCTAATGGTGTTTTCTTAGAAGTTTCACGAAATCCCTGGTCATGACAATCAGTCGATATAGTTTCAGTGTAGCGTCCATATGGGACGAAGCCCAAGGCTGAACTCCATTTGAAATCACTCCGCTGATCCATATTACGTTGCATGCTCATTTGTTAAGGCATGTCTTTCATTTTGTACTGGACTGACACGTACTGAGTTATATTATTTGCTGTAGAACTATATTGTAGTGACTTCATGTAGTACGAGGGGCGTGAACCCATTTCAAAGTAACACATGTGCTATATATAGCCTATTAAATTCTTAATAACATATTCTTTATAAGTATGGTGATATTAAGTGAAGGGCTTGGTGGCCTACCTGTTCTGATAAAACTTATATCGGCCTGGTCAGTCTTATTTATAAATAAAATGTCTATGCTAATGTGAATAATGGCTGAAGGTTGAAATCCAAACTCATGTAATAAAGGCTATATCGCCTTCATATATGGGTTTCTACTACACAATTGTCGATGCTCTTCCTGAGTGCCTAGGTTCTTGAGTGCCGATCGGGCTCAGCCCTAAAGAAAAAATAGCATGTAGTTGGAAGAGTGGGTGGTAAAATTGTTAGACATAGTAGTGCACAGAAAGTGTGCATCGTTGGCGCACCGGTAAGCGAGAGAGAGGGGGAGGGAGAGAGAGAGAGAGAGAGAGAGTGAGAGAGAGCAAGAGAGAGAACACAAGGGAGAGAGAAAGAGAGAGAGAGAAAGCAAGAGACAGTGGCGAGAGACAGTGGCGAGCCGGAGACGCTGGGATGAAATGTATGAAAGTTTGCTGGCCAATCAGGTGGATGGATAGATAAAGGATTCACCCGGTACTCGCAGTACACGGGTGAACGACAAAGTAGTGTAAATACGGGCGAAAATAGCTTTAGTATGGAACAGGAAGTACAATGCCTGGCTCCAGTGTCAAATGGTTACTTATATCGGCACACAGTTGGTGAAATGGGAGAGAATGCAAAAAGACAAGATGACGGCCATAGAATGCTGTCGATTTCACTTTTAAATCTTAGTAAACCAGAAGTTTTTTATTATATTTTTCAACTCAAAGGTAGCGGGGAAATATGAAGACATATACAAAGAATAAATGTTGCTTCTTAGATTGTGAAATTAGGCTCTCATAAAGACTCATTTCATTAGCCCGATTTTTCTACCGTTTTTATATAAGGCTGGTCTTCACCAGTGTACTGCGAGTACTGGGTGAATCTTTTATCTAGTGGATGGACAGTTGACTCCAGTGTCTACTCAGTCAAATCTAAAAGCACAGCAGGTGGGGGATGGGGGGGGGGGGGAGTTCATTCCCGCAGAATCAAACACAATGAAACCATTGCGACCAACTGCTTATATATTTATAGTATCACCAGATAAATAATGGAACTACAGTAATCCTCTCCATACGGACCCCTCCACACATCGAACACTCCCCTATATCGATCGCTTTATTTGAGTTCCAGAAATACCATTGTAAGGATATTCTAACTCTCTAAACCGACCACCTCCCTAAATGGACCACTTAAAGTCGGTCCCATGGTCGGTCGATTTAGAGAGGTTTTACTGTAGTTAAAATCGACTACCCCCACTACTCCCGCCTCTATAAGAGCGCAGTCGTTAGCTAAATGAGTGACACTTGTTTTAATGCATGCTTAACTGCATAGGTGTTTCCTTACAGTTTCATTATGGTTTCATTACAAATAAGGAGTGTTATCGCTTGTCGCGAATGACGTTATGCACTTTGTATGAATATTCAAATGCTCAATCAGTCAGGCAAAGCGACTCAAAATCTGCAGTTAGAAGAAGGACAGTGTATTTGCAACAAGCTATTGGGCGTACGGTAAGAGCACTCACTGATTAGCTTCCGCGCCGGAGGCCGTCGGTTCGATTGCCGACTGAATCAAACCAATGACTTGCATTCTTCATTGCCCCACCATAGCGCTCGGTATTAATAGGATAAGGCAATGACTGGTTTGCTCAATATCACGTTAATGTGACCGAGCGGGATATTGGGTCATGGTGTCAGTGGCCTGGTCCTCCAGTGGGGCAGCACTATAAAGTCGCAATGAGCGTGCACTGTCACAAGTCGGTACCCGTCCTGTTATGACCTTAGCTGTTGCTAGGGCGTAAATCCACAATCAGAATCCTGCAACAAGCTAGCCACGTATGCCATCACGTGATGGCATGAATATTCAAATAGGCAGTAAGGTTGGACAAACACTCGACCCGTCTATATTTAGCACTTTGTTGTAATTACGACTAGTCCTATTTATAGCCTCTCGATCTGTTCGTGAGTCCAGCATGTACGTGCAGCTATAAATAGAACAACCCTTCTCTCCGTATTGCCTTGCCACAACAGCTCATATGACCCCCTGACCCCCCCCCCCCTCCCCGCCCACGCATCTCAGGTGGTAACTTTCGTTCGGGGTCAAACAATACCAATAATAATGAAACAGCAATTAAAAGAAGTTACATGTTTACTTGTTATTATTTTGAATCCGTATTACCTCCGTGAAGTTCAACTATTTCTGGGAGTTTAATCCAACATTTGGTTTTAAATTGTTGATATCATGTCGCTGTTGATAATTGGTATTGATCTGATTGGTTCTATATATAGTAGAGAAGCAGCGATTGGTCATGTCCGATGCTGGTTGGTGCGCACGCACTACACGTGAGAGGGTGGGCTCCAAACCCCAATCCCACCTCCCTCCCACCCACCACCCGTAAGGGGTATTCGGGGGGGGGGAGGAGGAAGGGGGGGTCATTTTAAAACTGTACAGCATCGTCCGACAAAAGCATAACATTTTCTAAACCAAAATACTCTTCTTGCCTGGTACACACCTCCCGTTTACGATTCACGCACTAAAACTGACTGCGCATCACGTATACGATCTAAAACTGCGATAGTTTTTCGAATCCCTTGCGATTCGTTTAACCCTAAAATGACTTTTAATCGTGAATCGCACGGCTCTGGTGTGCTAGGGTCGCACACCTACGACTAAACTCAAACTTTGTCGCGAACGGGCAGTTTAGATGTATAGAGGGGTCCGGCATAGATAACGGTGTACTCATTACGATTAAGCATTTAATGCGGATTAGAAGGAACACTAAATCAATGTAATTGAGCCTGTTACTGATGAAGCATGCCTATGATGTCTAGCATTCCAGTGTGCACACCAACATTAAATTAACAGTTTCTAAACCAAAATAATTACCTGAATTTGATCCCGCACATCCAATTTCGGTGAAGGTAGGGGATGGGGGCTGGGGATTAAATGTGGTAGGGAAGTTAACAAAAGCGAATGTTTAATAAGTATTTGTTGCTGTATAGAAGTCAATTTAATAGAACCTGTTTCCGCTGAAGCCTATGGTGTCATAATATTTTATATGCATGCCAAAATTAATTTGTCATCTTTTCGCTTAAAATGTCGCTAGTTAACCATTTATTATGAAAATTACTTCAAACAAAAATAAGGTCGACTAAAACTACCAACCTAATATACATATAGTGGTTCGTTCTCTAAAACTGGGCACAAAAGTGTGACATGGAAACCAGAAGTGAAAACCTTCCAAATAATAGCAAAAATCCTTCCAAATAATAGCCTAACACAATGTCCTATGAAGGTTTGCATGTTGTGCATATATATGTCAGAGTTGAAAAGAATTAATTTCACTTTTTGAATTAGATCTTATACAAATTGAGCGATACAACAAAAATAAATGGCACTAAGTCAATGGAGAGATCAATTACAACTGGAGTACCCAGGGTTCCACGCTTGGGCCACTACTCTTCCTCATATTCATTAATGACTTGCCCTTGGTAACAAATGAGGCCATGTTCACACTGTTTGCTGATGATGCGGCCCTCACAGTCCATAGCCCAAACATTGCATCTGCAGCAGAGGTAGTTGAGGATGTACTAGCTAAGGTTAACATCTGGTGTAAGGAAAATAAACTGACAATTAATGCAAAGAAATCTGAATACATAATTTTTGCAACCAAAGTAAAAAAAATCCAGAGCACAACCTATCAATTTACATTTGGGTGATGCAGTATTGAATGAGGTAGAATCATACAAATATTTAGGGACCACACTCGATTCTACACTAAATGGTAATCGACAACTCTCAAGACTTACTCAAATGATAGCCATAAAAATGACAACTTTCAGAAAAATTAGGTACTACATGAGCGAGAATACAGCCCTGTTACATTAATATCACTCGTGTAACATAACAATCAAAGACACATCCAGAACCTCATTTTAACATATACAACATGGTCAAACAAGAATAAGCAGGCAAGGTTATACTTACAAGAAAAGGTTGAAAAATAAGTTGAAAAAAGTTTGGCTACATGTATTGTGTCCTTGTGTAAATTTTCACATTTTCACTCTAGTGCAAAATCATACAATTATAATTTTGATATCTTTTGTGGGATAAATTCAATACATCTAGAACTAACATACCTAATACTAGTAATAGACAGAGACTACAATAATTATTTGACTTGCTATCAATAAAACAAAGACTTAATTATCAGCATCGTAATGTGGAGACCAAATATGTGGTGCCCATTTTTGGAGAATAACCCATAATATTTAAGAAGAAAGACATAAACTCAAAAGCATCGGACCATGCAACTTTAATTTGACATGTTTTCATTTCAAATATCTAAAACATTAAACCTTTAAAATAAAAGTGAAGTAGATTATACTAAAACATTAAACCTTTCAAATAAAAGTGAAGTAGATTATACTAAAACATTAAACCTTTAAAATAAAAGTGAAGTAGATTATACTAAAACATTAAACCTTTAAAATAAAAGTAAAGTAGATTATACTTATGACCCTAATAAATAATATCGACCTCGATTCATCTGAAACTATGGCAGAAACACAGAACCATCGGATTATGTAACTTTAATCACCCATATTTTAGAGGCATGTTATCTTTAATATCCATATTTTAACTGTATTACAGTGAGAAGTTCTAAAGTACTTCTAAACCTGAAGAAATTTCCCTCCATGTTGTTGAGTGGAGGGGAGGTCGATTTATTGGGTTTCCCTTGTACTACGAGACTCCCACGGCCGTAATCGATGCATATCGAATGTGTGGTAGATTATCTGGGCTCAGTTATGGCTTACTACCCCCTAGGTACAAGATTCACCCCGTACTGCTGCAGTAGGGGTGCAAACCAGCCTTATGTAAAAGCTGGCGAAAAAACGGGTCAAAGAACTGAGAGCCTAATTTTACAATCTAAGAAGCAGCAATTATTCTTTACATATGTTTTATTATTTACCCGCTACTTTTGAGTTGAAAAATATAATATAATATCTAGTTTAATAAGATTTAAAAGTGAAATCGACGGCGTTCTGCGGCCGCCATCTTGTCTTTTTGCATTCTCTCCCATTTCACCAACTCTGTGCCTATAGAAGTATCCATTTGATACTGGAGCCACATACTGGAGCCTCACTTCCATACTGGAGCCTCACTTTCATACTAACGCTATTTTCGCCCGTATTTATATAAGGCTGGTCTTCACCCGTGTACTACAACGGGTGAATCTTTTATCTAACTACCCCCCACCCCCACCCCCTCCTGTCTCCACCCACCCTCCCTCCCACCCCTTCTCTTCCTACCCACCATCATTCAGTTCTGCGTCCGTGTCCCATGTTGGTAGATCGTGGGGTCGTGGGTTCGATGCCTGGTCGAGTCAAACCAATGGCTTAAAAATTGATACTTATCGCTTCCTAGCCTGGCGCTCGGCATTATTAGGATAGGGCAAGGACTGGTTGGCTCAGTGTCAGGATAATGTGACTGAGTGGGATATCAGGTCATGGTGCTGGTGGACTGGTCTTCCAGTGGGGCAGCACTATAAAGTCGCCATGAGTGCGCACTGTCAAAAGTCGGTACCCATCCTGATATGACCTTAGATGTTGCTAGGACGTAAAACAACAACAAACAAACAAACCATTCAGTTCTAAACCATAGCAACGCACATATGAGTATGGCACTGCGGATGTTATCAGTTATCGGTTATACCGAATGGTTAATGTAAAATCGTCAGCTACAGTGTGCCCGTGTCCAAGGAGAACAATGTATAATTTATAAGGTTAACTGTAAGGTATATATATATATATACGTTTATACATATATATGGATAGTGATAAACCCTTTATCGCGTGTAATAATGCCTGTAGTGTCCTGCATTCCCCCCTCCCTATCCGGGTGGGGGGTGGGGACCTTACAGTTAACATATGAGCCTGTCTCAAAAGGTGCTAACTAATTTCTTTTTTGTCTGCGAAACGATTGACACAAAACAGCACAGAAACAGTTACACTGAAAAGACAAGGACATTTGCTTCAAATCAATATGTATTCTATTGGGATTATGAAACACCATAAATCAGTTTATCCTGAGCAAATGCATAAGGAGATATTATGTTGATCTTTACAATGGACAAAGTTTTGTCCCATATTACTTATCACCTTTTGAGACAGATTCATATGCATATATGTAGGCCTATATATATGTTTACATATGTATATGTGATATATAACACATTATAAAAGTAGAAATGCTAAGGAGAACATATATAATAATGGGACATTCTCTAAAACTTGGCACCAAATTGTGACATGGAAACCAAAAGTGAAAACCTTCCAAATAATAGCAAAAATCCTTCCAAATAATAGCCTAATCCAATGTCCTATGAAGGTATGCATGTTGTGCATATGTCAGAGTTGAAAAAAATGAATTTCACTTTTTGAATTAGATCTTATACAAATTGAGCAATACATTAATATCACTCATGTAACATGAAAATCAAAGACACACCCAGAATCTCATTTTAACATATACAACATAGTCAAACAAGATTTTCTTGATTACTGTTAAGCAGACAAGGTAACATGAAAATCAAAGACATACCCAGAATCTCATTTTAACATATACAACATAGTCAAACAAGACTTGCTTGATTACTGTTAAGCAGACAAGGTTATGACTTAAAAGAAAAAAGTTGAAAAATAAGTTGAAAAAAGTTTGGTGTAGTTTTAGAGATATTTCACTTTTCCTATATGAAGATAGACATTGAGTTTGCAGTGTGACAGTGTGTCGTCCTGCAGCCAAGAAGCGCACACACTGACCTAAATACCCATGCTGACGTAATATGAAATAGGTCTATATACATGCTAGTTTATGAAGTCATGCGTGACAGCCCTTTTGGATCCACATAATAAACACAGGACGAAAAACCTCAACAAAACACACCATGCACACAGGTACTGTGGATGAGATAGGACTAGTCACACCTGTATCCCTGCAGCTGTTACTTCTACCTGTACCAAAATACAGGTTTTACCGGTACCTCCTAACGGTATGTATGAGAATATATAACCTAAAAATAGCAGCTGCAAATAACATCAAAGACACCAATTATCACACATGGTGAGGCATAGATAACAGATTCACCCTGTACTTGCAGTACATGGCTGAAATCCAACCCTATATAAAAGCTGTCGAAAAAGCGGGGAAATGAAATGAGAGCCTAAATTCACAACCTAAGAACCAAAACTTCTTCTTTATTTATTCCTTCATATTTCCCCGCTACCTTTGAATTGAAAAATATAATAAAACATATAGTTTAATAGAATTTAAAGGAGAAATCGACGGCGTTCTATGGCCGCTATCTTGTCTTTTTGCATTCTCTCCCATTTCACCAACTCTGTGCCGATATAAGTATCCATTTGATACTGGAGCAAGCATTCTACTTACTGTTCCATACTAAAGCTATTTTTGCCAGTATTTAAACTACGTTGTCTTTCACCCGTGTACTGCAAGTACGGGGTGAATCTTTTATCTAGGTGAGGCAGTGTTAGAGCGAGTGTTTATTCATTACTTAATCGGCTAAGGGCATAAACTGAATATATTTCCATAGCAACATCGGTTATATTTGTCCACCAATAGACCTTTTCCCATAAAGTATGCGCAGTGAGTTGTTACCCATATCAGCTTTTGCCACTGTCATCAGACACGGGCTGTTAGTAGAAATCCTCTGTAAGACCTTTTCCGCAGAGCATGCGCAGTGGGGTATTACCCACAACATTAGTTCTTGCCACTGCCATCAGAGGTCAGGCTGGTGGTGGAGGTCCTCTATTGTTCTTAAGCACCTACACCATGTTTCAACTGGAATCATGTATTGTTCTTAAAAGCATGCATCAGTGTTTCATCTAGAATCATTTATTGTTCTTAAAAGTATACAACAGTGTTTCATCTGGAATTATCTATTGTTCTTAAATGCATACAACAATGTTTCATCTGGAATCATTTATTGTTCTTAAACGCATACAACAGGGTTTCATCTGGAATCATCCATTGTTCTTAATTGCATACAACAGGGTTTCATCTGGAATCATCTATTGTTCTTAATTGCATATAACAATGTTTCATCTGGAATAATCTATTGTTCTTAAATACATGCAATAATGTTTCATCTGGAATCATCTATTTGTAGACGCATGCAGCAGTGTTTCACTTGAACGTCCCAAATCTACAGAAGTCAATGGTTCGGCTCTACGTAAAAGACCCACTTTTAAAGTTTCATAATTCGATAGTTTTGAATTTCTACCATATTTCGTTTTAGATAAATATATTATGTTAATCGTTATAATCTACTTCACTTTAGTTTGAAATAACATTTAATTTAAAGGGTTTACTTTGGAGATATTTCAAGTTTAAAACATGCAAGATTAATATCGGTGTCGACCTCCAAATTCTATATATTATTTGTTTTAACAGTTACAGGTTCTATTACATTGACTTGGTACGCCTTTTATGTAGAAATACATATTTAATAAGGGTAAGTTGGATATGTAGGATCAAATGTAGTTAAGCCGTGTTTACACGGGCAATTGTAAAGCGAATTAGACAAAGCGATTTATATGAAGCGAAGTAGCGGCGTGTTTACACACGGAGCGGAAATCGATATCTGTGCATGAGCAAGTCCAGACTAACCAGCACCTGTTTCGGTTAGTCGACGTCGCCACGAGAGTGTGGGTTCGACCTAGATATGTATGGACTGAATCATATTGTTTTGGAACGGTCAAAACTTCTGCTGGGCAGTGAAAACCTTAAAATAAATCATGAAAAAAATATCTGTGCACAGCTAGCAGTTTCATAGACCAAATTATATAATATGCGCTTTTGATCAACCGGAAAGTCAACAAACTAAGGTCTCGACTGCGCATGCGTGTGAGGTGCTTAAGCTAGTTCGCTTCATATAAACTACCTCGCGAGGCGGTTTATATAAAGCGAATAATATGAATCGATTCAGCCCTAATCTGCCTCAGAGTCGCGTTTACACGGCGAATGTAAGGCGAACTAGGCAAGGCGCATTATTTGAGGCGTTTTAACTCGCCCGTGTAAACACGGCTTTAGAAGTGTTGTTTTCAAACATTTGATACTTTCATTGTATTATGCAGCTTTAACAACAATATCTAGCTTCAACTGAGCCGATGACATCATGGTTTAATCTGTCCGATTCTGGTTGTGGCTATCAGCCAGTCTGCACCGATCGATCCACATGTGCAGTCATGTCGGTATTTGTTTTGGTAACACCCACCACAAAACCCTCTGCTAAGAAATCCATTGCACCCGCCAGGCTTCCTTCCCCACCAACCCCCCTCCCTCCAAAAGCACACAGAGACAAAAAAAACACACCAACAAAACTATATGTGATACCCAACCAGGCAAACGGGCGACGCCAAATTAGATTTAGGAAGAAAATGAAAGAAAGAAAATCGTAAAATAGGCTTTTATGCAGGAGAAAGCAGTTCGCCCCCATGCCTTGCTCTGCCTAATTTTTATTTTTGTTATTGAGGCTGTATTGATACTTTCCATAGCATATAAGCTTGGGTACCCAAGCTTGTTTTCATATATGTATTTTATTTTTTTCTACTCTTATTACTAGACTAGCCTACTCCTATTTACATATCATAGGCTTGTACGTAGCTGTGTAGTGTGTCATCTGGCTACTTTTGGCATGGTTACCTTCCATTGGGCGTCCTGCTGTCGGCCATGCCATATCACATGACCCTTTGCAGTGCAGCTTAGTGGGGGTTTCCTAGCCTTATTTTGCACAGATATTTTTTGTAAGTTTTTAGGTCAGGAATTTGTCGTTCCTTTACCGTTTGGGCATTCCACACCTCGGTAGCCATTTCCAGCGTGCTTCTCTCATGAGCTTTTATTTGGCTTCTGGTCTGCTTTAGTTGTGCCGCATTATTTGCTCTAGTAGCCCTTTGTGGTTTCGTTAGGACTTTATTGTTTTGACTATAGCTATATGCTAATGTTTTCAAATGAATTATTCTCCTATTTTCTATTAATTTCACTTTGGTTCTTTTGTGTATGTCATAGGTGGGGTGCAGCTTGTCTACTCTTAGAAGGGGCTCTATTCTGCAGTATTTGCAGTTTTTTTATTAGTTCTTTTCTCGCACCTCATTTTCGATGCAAAACTGTCTTTCGGGCCACATATAAAGTACCTGAAAACAAGATGCCTGAAAGCGCTAGATATTCTGAGGGCGCTGTCCAGCTCAGAGTGGGGAGCGGACAGAGATGTTCTGCTCTCCGTGTACTGAACCTTGGTTCGGTCACGAGTGGATTACGGCAGCATAGTATACGGTTCCGCAAGGAAATCGTATATTGGGCTGCTAGTCACGGTCCACCACCAGGGGCTGCGCCTGGCCCTTGTTGCTTTCTGCACCTCACCGGTTCAGTGCCTCTACGTTGAAGCCAACAAACCATCACTTAACAACAGGAGAATCAAACTGGCCATGCAATATGTAGTCAAGATAAAAACTAATGCATTGAATCCAGCACACAATTGTCTATTCAAGTAACATGATGAATCCAGGTATGAAGCCAGGCCGAATTACATTCGGCCACTGAGGCTCCGAATGAAACCTCATTTGGAGGCCTTAGGCGTGGATTTGGACGTGTTGGAGGATGCCAAGGTACCAGAACATTGAGGAAGCCGTCGGTTATCCTCCGACTCACGGAACTGAGGAAGTCTGGGACACATCCACTCGAATACCAAGGACTGCATGCAGAGATTCAAGGCCAGTTTGCAGACCACCTCTCCATATACACTGATGGTTCGAAAGACCAAAGCCGAGTAGCTGATGCGGCAGTCTGCCGATGGAAGAAATGTGGCGTACGCTTGTCCGATCAGAGCTCGATTTTCACTGCGGAAGCCCGACCACTCCTTCTCGCGTTGGAGTGTATCGAGGTATCCAACCACACTAACTATGTTATATACAGTGATTCTTTCTCCTGCCTCCTGGCTGTTGCTGGACTGAAAACGAATCACCCTATTCTAGCAACAGTCATTTATAAAATGAACCAACTGGCAACGGATGGTTATGACATTCACCTGGGCTGGGTGCCTGGCCATGCCGGCATAAAAGGAAACAAACGAGCTGATCGGGCTGTGAAGAAGGCCCTGAACTATGATCTTGAACCGTGTCTGATCCCTCACTCTGATCTGAAACCACTAATAGCCACCCACATAAAATCCAAATGGCAACATGAGTGGGATGAAAGCATTAATAAACTTAAAGAAATTGAACCATCTGTGGGAAAACCACCACAGACTCATGCGGGAGGTCGGCGGGACCAAGTGGTCCTTAGCCGCTGCCAAATTGGCCATTCGTGGCTTACACATGCTTTTCTGTTCAAGGCGGACCCTCCCCCTGAATGTATTGGGTGTCAGTCCCCACTTACACTCAAACACATTTTGTTGAGTTGTGTCGATTTCTTGGCCTTGCACCAACAGTTTTACGCTGCAAGCAGCATGCACGACCTTTTCACAAAAGTAAAACAAGAAAACATTTTAGCCTTTTTAAGGGCAGCTGGTCTATATCGTCACATATAGTCCCTTAAACAAATTAGATCAATTAACAACCTTTAACTTTTATCTTAATTCTATTTCCTTTAGCCATAAATTATGCAACTGTGATCTTTTTAAATCCACTGTGTACTGACACAAAATTGATTCTGTGCATAAACAAACCACCAATCAATCAATCAATCGCGCCCATGTAGTTTACATCTCCATAGTCAAAATCGGGGAGCACCATGCCCTTGAAGATTTTTATTGACATTTCTTGTGTCATGTAGTCTCTTAGCTTTGCAAATAGCCACAGTTTGTGGTTTACTTTTTGTATAATTTTATTTATACATAGTGTTGTAGTTTAGTTGGCTGTCCAACTCAAGGCCTAGGTATTTGTAATGGTCTACATTTTCTAATGTTTGGTTTCCTAACTTATAGTGTAGTTTTCTTTCTGGCATTTGTTTATGTGAGAAGAGTACTGTTTTTGATTTGCTTGTGTTGATGGTTATTTTGTTGGCCTCACACCACTCATCTAGTTTTAGTAGGAGTTTATTTAGTTTAGTTATTACCTCCTCTTCTGTGGTGCCATTTGCATATATATGACTGTGTGATCTGCATATAGTCGGAGGCATTCAGTTTGCAACCATTTTTCAAGATCGTTTATATAGATTATAAAGAGTAGTGGCCCTAACACTGACCCTTGGGGTAAACCACATGTGACAGGTTGGTTGTCTGATAGTGTATTGCTTATTTTTGTTTTCTGTTGCCTGTTACTCAGGTAGCATTTTACCCAATCCATAGTGTTGGATTTTATGCCCATGGTTTTTAGTTTTTCCAGTAGTATTTTATGGTCTACTGTGTCAAATGCTTTGCTGAAGTCAATGAAGGTTGCTCCAACTAATTGCTTTTGGTTCATTAATGCCAGTATGTCATCTGTAAGGTTAGGTATTGTTTTTGATGTGGAGTGCAGTTTCCTGAAACCCCCTTGTCTTTCGTTTAGTATATCGTTTTATTTCCAGGTGTTCATTTATGTGTCTATGTAACACTTTTTCAATGAGCTTGCCTGGGGTTTGAAGAATTGATATTGGCCTGTAGTTTCCCATGTTTTGTTTGTCTCCACTTTTGTGAATGGGGGTGATGGTTGCCATTTTCCATTATGAGATAAAACGCCCCTGCTCAAAGGAGATGTTGAATAGGTCTACTATTGTGGCCAGGATGGCTTGGAGTGCCTCGTTCAGTATTTTGGTTGGTATTTCATCTATTCCACTTGGTTTATTTGTGTCTATGTCATTTATTAATTTTTTTACTTCTATCATATCTGTTTTGCAGATGGGGATTTCGTTCTGCACAGTTCCTGATCTGTTTTCCCATCTTTTTTTGAATTTTTCTGACTGCTTTTGCCCTATTGTGGCAAAGTGTGTGTTCAGTTTGTTTGCTGCATCTTTGTCTGTGAGCATTGCTCCTTTATTATCTTGGAAGTTTGTATGCTCTTCTTTGTTATTTTTTGGGAATAATAGGTTTACATTTTCCCGAATTTGTTTGTGTTGCTTCCCCAGTCTTTGTCCTGCTTTACTAAGTATTTCTTTTTTGCTATTCTCACAGCTTTGAGAGAGTTGTTTCTGGCGATATGTTTCTGTGCACTTTGCTTTATCACCCAGTTTACTTTTGGTTGTGATGAGTGTTAGCAGGTCTGTGTCTACCCAAGGGTCTTGTTTTTTTTGTATTTTTCTTTTCTTTATGGGGCATATCGCATCAGTTGATTTTCTTATTTCTGTGATGATGTTGTCCCATAGAGGCTAGCTATGGCTACATTTGCTTGTTTTTCATTTTTATTAGGCATCATAGTAGTTCTATGTGCTCATTTGAAAGATTTGTTGGTTTTAGCTTTTCAGTGTCTAGGTTTTTGGTGGCTTTGCAGTAAATGGCAACACCTCCACCCATCTTTGTTTGGTTCATTGCATTGATGTGTTGTCTGTCATTATGTACAAGCCTATACCCGTCTATATTGAGGGTGTTGTTCTGGTGTTTGTCAGTGAACCATGTCTCTGATAGCGTTAGTACATCTAGATTGTCTTTTTTTAGATGCATTTTTATTATGTCTATTTTATTGGATGCGCTCTGGCAGTTTAGGTGGGCGAAGTGTGTGCCCCTTCCCAGTTTGCATTCAATCTCTTCTACCATATCTTTTTTACTTACTTTAAATAATATTTTTAGGATAGTGGTTGCTTGATTTCGCGAGTTTTTGATTTTGTTTTGATTTGATTTTATCTTAGTCATTGATGGATTCGGCGCGTATGTGCTGGTGCATACAGCACACATGGCCCCTTTTGATAGATAGTCATGCAGACCTCCGCTACTTTTACTTTTACCTGTGCGCATGGAGGAAATCATGAAGATTACAGCGTGTATTAGTTGTACCTGATTATATTTATGATTTAGGGTTTGGTTAGTGAAATTGATAAAAGTTTGGGATACTTATATTTTGGAGGCCTGGTGCTCTTTCCAGTTCACTGTGATGCTTGTTGACAGCCTGGCACTAATGTATCTGGTATATTCCTCATTGTAGTGTATACCATCCATCATGCCAATGCCATACCGTGCCACTCTCTTTCAAGCCTAATTAAATGGACACTAGTATATAGTCTCAAACAGTTGTTGGGGTGGGGGGATGGGTGGGTGGGTGGGTGGATGGGAAGGTGGGAGAGTTCCCCGACCCCAAAGACTCCCTCCATCAACTTCCCCCATCAACTTCCCCAACCTCTCAGGTGGGGAGATGGGAGGGGGCAGTGTAGAGGGGAGGGGGCGGCGAGGGTGGACAGCTGCCACTTGAAATTAACATCACGGTCTGGCTTACAAGTTAATCAGCGATTATGCACATGTTTGAGGATAGACTGAGTAAACAGTTGCCAGCCAATCGGATCTTTACGGGCAGTCAACATACTTTAAGCGAGGTATTTCTGGGTTTTATATTATATTATGTTATATGTATATATTATATACTCAGTCAAGTGCTGGTTCTCTATACTTAGGTGGACACCTACTACAGGATCTTCACTCTGGAATGTTAGGCTTTGTCTGGGCCAGAATAATTCAGCCATGTCTTACCCATCTGTAAAAGGCTAAGGTTCGAATCTGTGGCTGTGTAGGCAGGCTATAGTGAAATCAATACAGACAAAGAGAAAGGAAGAGTATAAAGTGTAAGGAAGAAGAGAGAGTCAATCCCTCTGGTTTATTATGTATATGGTTACATGGGTTCATTGTAGAGTATTACCCCACCCTTTCCCCCCAAAGGAAAACAAGCATTCTTTGCCCTACCAATACGGATCCAGCATTCCTGGTCCCCATGGACCTGGACATGGTCTGCCCACCACCACCAAGCTGTATGGCCCCCATGACCACCACCAAGCTGTATGGCCCCATGGCCACCACCAATCTTAACCTTTGAGTGTGATCATGTCGGCTTTTCTTTAGCTTGATTGATCGATTGATTGGTGGTTGTTTTATGCCGTGTCGGCAGCCTAGGCCATATTCACGGCGAGAAATGTTTGTTTTTTGTTCAAACCAGTGCTTTTACATGTAAAAGCAGACAATCAATTATGTGCCAATAGACACTCATTAAATTAGAAAGCTCACAATCATATATTTGTGGTCAAGGGAAACAAATTCCCATAGAAAAAGAAAAGTTTTATTAATGATTGATAGAATCTATTTAGTAAACTATATGAGGTGGTACAGTCCAGCTGCCTTCAAAAAGGCTAAAATCTTTTCCTTTTTTACCTTAGTAAAAAGGTCATGCATACTGTCTGCAGTGTAGAATTGTTGGCGCAGGGCCAAAAAAATCAACGCAACTTAGTCAAATGTGTTTGAGTGTCAGTGGGGACTGACACCCAATACATTCAGGGGGAGGTTCCCCCTTGAGCAGAAAAGCATGTGTAAGCCACGAGTGGCCAATACGGCAGCGGCTAAGGACCACTTGGTCCCACCGACCTCCCACATGAGTCTGTGGTAGCTTTCCCACAGATGGTTCAATTTCTTTAAGTTTATTAATGTTTTCATCCCACTCATGTTGCCATTTGGATTTTATGTGGGTGGCTATTAGTGGTTTCAGATCAGAGTGAGGGATCAGACACGGTTCAAGATCACAGTTCAGGGCCTTCTTCACAGCCCGATCAGCTCGTTTATATCCTTGTATGCCGGCATGGCCAGGCACCCAGCACAGGTGGATGTCATACCCATCCATTGTCAGTTGGTTCATTTTATATATGACCGTTGCTAGAATAGGGTGATTCATTTTCAGTCCAGCAACAGCTAGGAGGCAAGAGAACGAATCACTGTATATAACATAGTTAGTGTGGTTGGATACCTCGATACACTCCAAAGCGAGAAGGAGTGCTCGGGCTTCTGCAGTGAAAATCGAGCTCTGATCGGGCAAGCGTACACCACATTTTTTCCGTCGGCAGACTGCCGCAGCAGCTACCCGGCTTTGGTCTTTCGAACCATCAGTGTATATGGAGAGGTGGTCTGCAAACTGGCCTTGAATCCCTGCATGCAGTCCTTGGTACTCGAGTGGATGTGTCCCAGACTTCCTCAGTTCCGTGAGTCGGAGGATAACCGATGGCTTTCTCAACGACCACGGGGGATGTTCTGGGACTTTGGCATCCTCCAACACGTCCAAATCCACGCCCAAGGCCTCCAAGTGAGGTTTCATTCGGAGCCTCAGTGGCCGGATGTAATTCGGCTTGGCTTCATACCTAGATTCGTCATGTTGCTCGAATAGACAATTGTGTGTAGGATTCAATGCATTAGTTTTTATCTTGACTACATATTGCATGGCCAGTTTGATTCTCCTGTTTTTAAGTGATGGTTCATTGGCTTCGACGTAAAGGCTCTGAACCGGTGAGGTGCGGAAGGCCCCAAGGGCCAGGCGCAGTCCCTGGTGGTGGATCGTGTCTAGCAGCCCAATATATGATTTCTTTGCGGAACCGTATACTATGCTGCCATAATCCACTCGTGACTGAACCAAGGTTCTGTACACGGAGAGCAGAACATCTCTCTCCGCTCCCCACTCTGAGCTGGACAGCACCCTCAGAATATCCAGCGCTTTCAGGCATCTTGTTTTCAGGTACTTTATATGTGGCACAAAAGACAGTTTTGCGTCGAGAATGAGGCCCAGAAATTTGGTTTTCTCAACGACTTTGATGGGATCCCCATCCAGGGTCAGTTCTGGTTCCGCATGTATTCTGCGCAGCAGGCAGAAGTGCATGCAGACTGTTTTGGTCTTGGAAAATTTGAAACCGTTCAGAACTGACCATCGATGGATCCCATTTATGCTTGGTTGTAGCTGTCTCTCTATGACATTCATGTTAGCACCGCTGTAATATAAAACAAAGTCGTCCACGAAAAGACTACAGGAGACCCCCCGATTTACAGCAGAAGCAATACCATTGACCTTGACCCCGAAAAGGGTCACGGCCAGTATGCTGCCTTGAGGTACTTGAGGTTTAGCAAAAAAAGAAAGGATTATTTGTTATTGTATAATCCCTCTACTCTTCGACTGTGTTACATTCTTAGTTAGAGAGTCATATCGCAGTCATTTCCTAACTCAGGGTAAAAAGCTGGATTCCAATCAGACAAAGTGGTCCTTGGTACCTGTAATTTCGGAGGCATCCAAAACAAACAAACCCAAACAGACAAGAACACCATGCACTTATCCCTAAATGTATTTCTAATGCAGTATATAACAACAAGAAAATCATGTAGTTATCGCACAATGTATATGCCAACATAGAGAAAACCATGCACTTATCATAAAAAACTATTGGAAATGCGATATATGACATCATGAAGAAAACCATGCAGTTATCTCACAATGTATTCCTAATGTAGTGTGCGACAACATAAAGAAAAACATGCAGTTATCCAATAAGGTATTCCTAATGTAGTGTGTGACAACATAAAGAAAATCATGTAGTTATCCAAGAATGTATTCCTAATGTAGTGTGTGGCAACATAAAGAAAACCATGCAGTTATCTAATAATGTATTCCTAATGCAGTGTGTGACAACATAAAGAAAAATATGTAGTTATCTCACAATGTATTCCTAATGTAGTGTGCGACAACATAAAGAAACTGGGGGTGGGTGGGGAAGGCAACCATGTCTGTGTGTGGTTGTGTGTCTGTGTGTGTGTGTGTATGTATGTGTATGTGTGTGGTTGTGTGTCTGTCTTTGGATGTGTGTTGTTCTGTATTTCTATTAACTTTCAATAAAATTGAAGTTTTTAGACTTCGCGTATCGGCAAATATAATAAAATTGTCGTGTATGTGTGTATGCCTGTCTGTGTGTGTCTGTCTGTGTGCATGTCTGTCTCTGTCTCTGTAAAGTTAGGTCAGGAAACACACAGACCCATACACAGACACACACAGACACAGAAACACACACAGCCAGACACATACCCACACAGACAGACACACACAAACATACACACACAGACACATATACATAGACATACACACACAGACAGACACATACAACGACACACAGACAGACACACACATAAACATACACACACGGACACACAGACAGACACACATACAGAGATAGACACACATACACACATAAACACACACACACATAAACATACACACCCACACCCACACCCACACCCACACACAGCGGGGCTGGAATGTACACACCGCACGGCACCGATGTAGCTAACACTGCCCTTAAACCTGCTACGGAGTGGTGTTAGTCTACCCGGTCTTAAACTCGCTGTGTTCGCGTAACACCGCTCCTTACATACTGACTTTTCAGCGCTAAACTGGAAACCCCGGCCAAAACCAGTTTTGTTTCGCTAAGACCGCGTCATGCATATGGGCGCAGGAGAGTATTAAACTGAATGGAATCCGCCCAGTTGAGATATACTTTCCTTTGTTTGGGAGGGTTAGGGCAGTTTGGCGAGGTTTTTAAAAACACAAATCCCCCACCCACAAAAACAGCCTGTCCTACGCAATTAAAGCACCCCACAAAAGGAGTTCAGCATTTCTTTTGCAAAAAAAAATTTAATTATGTATATTTTTGCTTGTATGAAGTGTCTCAGTTGTATCTTTGCGCCGTGACTGCCTGGTGGGTGATGCTGGTGTTACCAATGGTACGGCACCTCTGACGACGAGTAATCGATTAGTTTCTCCTTTGCAACATTGGTTCAGCTTGTGCCGTATATAATGACTGTTCGCCAGCTGCCTGTAGTGTTAGTGTTACAGTAAAGTTGATAACGATGCCTCGATAGTACGAGAACTGCCATCTCAAGATTGCCTTAGCCGTCCTCAGCGATGCACCCAAGTAGTGACATTCACTGACAGACTGAGATGGTGTTATATATAGTGTATTGTATGTATATTATTCACTATATGATATATTATATTTATATTGTTCTGTGATTTGTAATTAATTATGCGAATATAAATAACATAAGGATCCAATTCTTCACATGTCTCCATGCTCTATCATAAAGCATATTGATGCTTGCGAAACTACCTGGTGGCGCCCCTGTGGTGATCTCTCTAGCTAGTAGTCAGATGCCACCGAAACACTATTATTTATATATACTATATGTATATAATATATACAGTATGTTTAGTAAATATATTATATATATGTAGTATGTTAACTAAATTGTTTATTAAAGATCTAAGCACACGGAAAAACTCATTATCTATATATAGTATATATGAATATAATATATAGTATGTATTGTGTCTAGTATATATTGTATATTAGATATATTGCCTATTATCTAAATGGATAGACTTTTCCCTTATACTTAGATCTTGTAATGTATAATTTAATAATTATATTTGCACTCACCTGCCCTGGTGAAATACCACATACAAATGTATGTCTGGGTAGGTTGATTGCATCAAGGAGCCTAGATAAGCTATGGGTGGGACACCCGCCCTATATTAGCAGAAATGTGATTTCAAGCCCCACTCTTGGCCTGGTATATGTTCCTGCTTGTTGCAACACCTGATGACAATACTGAATAGATATGAACTGGTAATTTAGCAGGAAGGCACATATTGCTCCTTTTTTAAATTTATATATTGGTTAATTTCTTGTTATTCAGAGAGGACCACTTTATAATGGATATTTTATTGTTGAATGCCTAAAGATATGCATCATGCAACTGTTGTATATCAGGGTTCGTACGACTCTACGAGTTCTTGAAAACCTGGAAAGTCTTGGAATTTGATAACTCAGGATAACAGGCCTGGAATGTCCTGGCCGACTTTAATTTAACAAACCTCTTTAAAAATATCCTGGAATTTTGCAGTGAAGGTTCCTGGAAAGTTCCGGAATCTGATATGTCAAAAACACCCTCTAGGAACGGTCATATCGCCGTGTAACACAAGTAGTCGACATTCGCGACCCTGCATGTAGACCCAGGTAATTGCGAGCCGGGAGCGGCTCCACCTGGTTCATTGATCCGGGTTCCAAATACCTGCGGGCTGCACGTCCAACAGGAGGTACAACTCCGCCCCCTACACACTCACTGTCTTACCACTCTCACCGAGCAGCTCACTGCACATCTCAATCCGGCGCCCGCCCCCCCCCCCCCCCCCATATATATATATATGTATAGACACTCCGATAACGTCAACACAGCAACGCAGTCCCACGCCACGTGGCGCATGCGCGCTAACCCAAAGTAAGGCTACACGCAGGGCGCGTATTTGGTATTCATCAAATTTATATAGTGATTATATATATATATTATATTATATATAGATATATTATATATATATCCTCGGAGCGAGTGAAGGATAGGCCCCGCGCAGGAGGCGGAGCGGTGCGTGATGGGGGCACCCACCCCCCACCCCCACCCGGATAGGCGGGAGTGGGGAGTGCAGGACACTACAGGCATTATTACACACGATAAAGGGTGTATCACTATCCATATATATCTATTTAAAACAATTATGTCACTTAACAAACTTTTATTTAAATTTGTTTTCTTTTAAAGAGAACACATCTGTATAGACGGGCGTGCAGTGAGACTGACACGGCATGTCTCCAGGCGTGCATTGCATGGGTCTGGGTGGGGTGGAGGTGGGTGGGTGGGGAGGGGGCTGACCGATGGCGGGAGTTTCTCAGTAGTTGGCGGTGCCAGCGGGCCCCTGTGGGACGTCACGCACGGCTGGCAACAATGGGCAGTTAGCGTGTGCCGCCCCGCCCATTACCATGGAGAGGGGTCGGGGGGGGGGGGGTGAGGGGAGGGGCAGGAGGGGGGTTGCAGTCTGTAGCTGGCCACCCACGCCAGAGACACTCCCCTCCAGGGCGCGAGGAGCATCCGAGCAGAGAGGATGGGTGCGTCTCCACACGAGGAGGGCAGGCGTGATCGGAGTTGGCGAGGAGTGTCGGTCCAGGAGGCTTGATAGCGAGCAGTGTGTTAGTGGGCGATAAGCCGATGGATTTACTAGATTATTGTGCGGATACTAAGCACGACTCGCGGCCTGCTCGTATAGGGCCTGATGGGAGAGGCAGGGTCATTGGAGACAAAGGGCGGACCGTACACTACCATGAGCCCACGCCCACTCACCACCCACACTCCCCCCTCCAGGTCCCCTGTCACTGCGAGCTCCTAACCTGGTTTAATGGGAGTATCGCACTCTGACTGGAGCTTGTTTAATTAAAGCACACTTCTGTGGACATCGTATGGCGACCAATTGGTGGCTGTCGTGGCACCATTTGAGGACAGGTGTCTTCACTACATGATCACCCCGACTGTCACCACCTGCTCCCTCCAGGGTGTGGGTTACTGCCTAATCATAGTGACGTCATCATGTATGTGGTGACGCTTTGTGACCATTTGAAAATATCAATCAGTCACTTGATTCCGGTGAAGGTATCAATCGGTCACTTGATTCCAGTGAAGGCATCAATCAGTCACTTGATTACAGTGAAGGCATCAATCAGCTACTTGATTCCAGTGGAGGCATCAATCATTCACTTGATTCCAGTGAAGGCATCAATCAGTCACTTAGTTCCAGTGGAGGCATCAATCAGTCACTTGATTACAGTGAAGGCATCAATCAATCACTTGGTTCCAGTGAAGTCATCAATCAGCTACTTGGTTCCAGTGAAGGCATCAATCAGTCACCTGATTCCAGTGATGCCTTCATCAAAGCGCCGCCACAGCTTTATTCTTGTGACATCATCGCCCGATCCTAATGATGCTAGCAACTTATTTCGATGACGTCAACAGCTACCACGCTCCATTGGTTCATACTATAGTGATTATAATGCGTTTTGAAATTATATACATGGTTTCTTCATGACTACTAATCAAGTCTAACTACCGTGGGCGATAGGACTTGAGTACTTGACCACAAACGCGCGATATGCTACCTCGGTGGCTGAACCCCCATTGTGAAGGGCCGTAGAGGGTTCCTGCCAACTCGGCCTGCTCAGCCCGGGCGGGGTGCCAGCGGCCATGATGCACTCGTACCCGTTGTACCTGGTGCTGGGGTCCTACAGTAAGATGGAGATAGACCGCTACCTGCGTGTGTCGGGCACCAAAGCCCCGCAGCTGCGGCCGCGGCCCCCCACACTGCCCGCACTCTCCAGCTACAACTACCTGTGCGGGCCATATGGCTACGATTACTACCGAGGCTACGACAGCCTGCCGTCAGGTGGGCCGTCCAGGCGGTGCACACTGCTGGGTTTGGGCAGTGACCAATTGTGTATTTATATTTATATATATATATATATATATATATATATATATATATATATATATATATATATATATATAATGAGTCAGGATCACGAAAATAGGCCAATTGGGGAAAGTTGTCGGCGTCGAGCATTGGATGTCGGCGTCGAACAGCATAATTATAGTTTAGCATTGACAGAAGTGTTGGAAAGTCCTAAATTTATCCTGAATGTAAAGGTAGAGAAAATACACCAACCTTATTTGTTTCTAGGATAATTTAATATAAAACAAAGAAATGCACTACACTTTAAGAATTGCGGTGCCAACATCTTAAGTAAACCACCAATTGGCCCATTTTCGTGAGGCTGACTCATATATATATATATATATATATATATATTATATATTTATTTATTTGTGTGTGTGTGTATGTAACACACATATATATACCCATATATATATATTATTTGATATGTACACATATGCACATGTTTATATGTAACTGTATATATGCATATCTGTGCGCATCAAAGAACATATATATATATATGGGTTATTCTCCAAAACTGGGCACCACATATTTGGTCTCCACGTTACGATGCTGATAATTAAGTCTTTGTTTTATTGACAGCAAGACAAATAAGTATTGTCGACCATGTCTATTAGGTATGTTAGCAGTTATACATGTATTGAATTTATCCCTCAAAAGATATCAAAATTATAATTGTATGATTTTGCGCTAGAGTGAAAATGTGAAAATTTACACATTGACACCATACATGTAGCCAAACATTTTTTCAACTTATTTTTCAACTTTTTTCTTCTAAGTCATAAACTTGTATGCTTAACAATAATCAAGAAAATCTTGCTTGACTATGTTGTATGTGTTAAAATGAGGTTCTGGGTGTGTCTTTGATTTTCATATTACACGAGTGATATTATTAATATCACTCGTGTAATATGAAAATCAAAGACACACCCAGAACCTGTATTGCTCAATTTCTATAAGATCTAATTCAAAAAGTGAAATTCATTTTTTTCAACTCTGACATATGCACAACATACAAACCTTCATAGGACATTGGATTAGGCTACTATTTGGAAGTTTTTTTGCTATTATTTGGAAGGTTTTCATTTTTGGTTTCCATGTCATACTTTTGTGACCAGTTTTAGAGAATGACCCATATATGGGTATATTTGTATCAAAGAACATATATATACAGTAAAACCTCTAAATCGACCGACCTTGGGACCGACTTTAAGTGGTCCTTTGTAGCAATATGCATATGTGTATATATATATATATATATATATATATATATATATATATATATATATATATATATATATATATATATACTTATATATATGGGCTCAGATTTCTGGATTGAACAAAGACCAATTATATATTATGTATGAACTCTTTTATACTCACATGTATTAGTATAATTTACAAAGGCTCACATTTCTTAATTGAGCAGTGGTCAATATAATATATGTATATATATATACATTAATATATATATATATATACTTATGTATATGTACAAGTTTCGAAGTATATAACAAGGCATACTATCATCCTTATATTCAACAGATTGTGGTTTTTTTTAAAACGTGGTCAATAACATCCTCTATGTTTGTTTCTTTCTTCTCTCCAACTCCCCCTCTCCCCATACTCTCCAATGCAGATATGACACTTAGTTCGCTCAGTCGCCACAAGCGCTCCTCTGCATTGAGCGACAAGCATTCGAGTACAGATCGGCTGGACGAGGATGATGACAAGAACCGCAAGATTGTGGCACAGAGCAAGAAGAAAAAGAAGCGCAAGTACCCGATCACCGCCAACCTTAGCGGCACCAGATATGATGTTGGTAAGTTGGAGCACCCACTTCAGTAACTCGCTGACTTCGAAACGCCAGCATTAGGCAACACACTTCCCCCACCATGTTGGAAATGCCAACACTGGGTGATGCACTTCCCCCACCAGGTTGGAAATGCCAACACTGGACAATGCACTTCCCCCACCAGGTTGGAAATGCCAACACTGGACAATGCACTTCCCCCACCAGGTTGGAAATGCCAACACTGGACAATGCACTTCCCCCACCAGGTTGGAAATGCCAACACGGCAATGGATTTCCCTCACTGGGTTCAAGATGCCAACGCTGGATAATACACTTTCACCACCAGGTTTGAAATGCCAACACTGGGCGATGCACTTCCCCCACTGGGTTCAAAATGCCAACACCGGGTAATGCACTTCCCCTAACAAGTTCAAAATGCCAACACTGGGCAACATACTTTTGCCACCCATTTAAAAACGCCAGCAACAGGCAACACACTTCCTCCACACAGTTCAAAACACTAATACTCCCCTCCCTCTCCCCCCCTCCCCTCCCACATAATTGGTCTAGTCTGCGCAAATGTGATTTATTTTTTTACTTAGGAGGCTTCATCAAATGATGGAATCGTTGAACTGTTGCTGCAGCTTTAATTATGCAAGGCTCCTTATTGGCACGTCTCCCGATCTGTTTGGCTATGTGTGTTGCTGGCGTCTCGGGTATGCGCAAACATTGCTGAAGGGGAGAAAAGATGAAGGTGGCGGAGGGTGAGAGTCATCAGTGGCAATATCTTGCAAGGTTAATGCTGGGTGTTAACTGGAACACCTGTGTCCGAGTTGGGACGATGTGGCCTTGTGCCGACTGTCTTCCCCGATAGTGGTCGAGCAAATCACAAAGGGTTTTCAAACTGGGACTATCGGACGTTCTAACCACTGACACACATATTTAGTCAACATTATGGATCACTGCAGCATTGGGTTCAGTTGCATAATCTGGTGGTTTTGTGTTTCTGTCATGTTTTTAAAATAAATACTTTGATCATTATAATGTATTTTACTTTTAATTTGGAGTAACTTTTAAATTAAGAAAAAGAGATAACTTTGCAGATATTTGAAGTCAAAACATGTGTATTAATTTAGCTGTGCACACCGAAGTGCTTGCATGTATGACTTGCAGCCATGACAGGTTCGTTTTTAATTGACGTAATATTTCCTTTATGCAGCAATATATGTTCAATAAGTGCATCAATAGCTCTAAGTTGGATTTGTATGACCACATTTAGGAAAGTGCTTTGTTTTCGAAAATGTTATAGATTATGCAACTTTAAGTGGACTAAGTTCTCTAATCTGCTAATTTGATCAAATTCTATCTGTGTTATCATGCTTAGTGGCTATAGGGGGCTATTGCTTTGACCCAGTATTCTCATTAATCTAGTTTTCAGAGAGAATTTAGAATGAGAAATCGAATTTCTCCCCTGCCACTACAGAATGGCTTGATTGTGTCCTTTGGTCAATGGCTCCGTGGATTTCAGCTTGACAGGTCTTAGTAAATGGAGAAATTTGACTCTCTAGGTCAAGCAATTAGGTCAGAACAGCCGGCTCAACCAACACCATTTCCAAATGTGTCTGACTAATTCTTCATAATGTATCACACCGTCACCCATTTTCTGTAAATTTACACCACAGAGGGTTTGTTGATTTTATCGATCACATTAGGTAATGACATTATGTAAGGATATCATAGTTCCTTTTCTCTTCTTATTCTTCTTCTTCTTCTTCTTTAAAAAAATAAAATAAAAGCTCCCTCAAGGTTAATCTGTAGTAGACACACTTCTTTTGTTTGGCCTAATTGCTTTGAGTTTTTTGTTGTTAGAGTTTTTGTGATTATTAGTATTTTTTCTTTGAATTGGGCGGGGGGAGATCGTACTGGATTTAATTAGTTGTTCTAGCCACTCATGCTGAAGTTCAATTCATGCAGCATGGCTAATCGCTGAAACATTGATTTAAATAGAAAGTAGGTCACGTGGTTTAAGCCCTGGTATCAGGGCCGACTTCAGGGTGCGCCTCGGAGAAATTTCGGATGTCACGCTAGTCTGAACGGCATATAGCTGTTGGTCGCCTTGAAAATGCCGCCCCCCCCCCCCCCAGAGGGACAAGCATTTGCAATTGAAAAGAACAGCTCTGATTGGCCGAAACCACTGAAACACGCGGCTATTTTGGAGGCACTTTTTGCCTCCTACATGAGAAGTGAGACGTCTCCGAAGCGACTCCGAGGTGCACCCTGAATGCAAATAGGCCAAAAAGGCATCGCGTAGCCGTCTCAGAGTCGACTCCATCGTGGAGTCAACTCTGAAGTGTACCCTGAACGCGGCCCAGATTTAATCAGCGGACTCAGCTTTGTTTATATTATAACATGCAATATGATTAGTTGTGGGTACTTTCCAGTATTCTCCCTAATCATAATTTTCACAAAGTGCTTAGAAC
Organism: Branchipolynoe longqiensis; assembly: GCA_030323885.1. Taxonomy (NCBI): domain Eukaryota; kingdom Metazoa; phylum Annelida; class Polychaeta; order Phyllodocida; family Polynoidae; genus Branchipolynoe; species Branchipolynoe longqiensis. The sequence continues at coordinate 42,384,013 of CM059187.1, read as the reverse complement.
AAGAGTCAAACTGCTCCTCCCCTAAAGTTAGCATGGTCATATTTGAAGGCTTAAGCTTTGTGATTATTTAAAACAATGTACAGTATAACCTCTCAAACTGACCACCTCCACAGAGCGACCACTCCCCTATAGCAATCGCTTAATTATGGTCCCAAATGATCGCTTATATAATACCATTGTAATGATGAAAAAAACTTTCAAAAACCGACCACTTCCCTAAATGGACCATTTAAAGTCGGTCCCATGGTCGGTCGATTTAGAGAGGTTTTACTGTATTACTATTAGGGAAGTGTAGGAAAGAACACTATAGACATTAAAATTATTAATAAACAGTGTCAGATTATATATAGTTCAGTTGTAATGTTTACATAGCATAGGATTGAACCGTGAGCAAGACGTTCAACTGCTTTTATAAAAATCAAGGACTACAAATCTATCATTTGTTGCATACTTGTGTTTGCCGCGATAACCAAATAAAGTATAATTTCTACTTAACCATAATAAAACTATGTGTAATTGAAGAGCCGGTTTGGTGATAAGACATTTGCTGTCAATGTGAAGGTTCGTAATGGACATTATGTGTATTCCAAGTTCCGCTAGTCCCTCAGGAAAGAATAATGCTGCGACTCAACACGCCGGGTCGCAGCTTATGAAGGTGGGGCGATGTGGCATTTTATTGAATGTTAAATATTTACTTTGACAATTTCACGGCAATCTACATTAGCAACAAATGTATGGCAAGAATCCTACCAAGTTTAGTGAGCAGGAAACAATTTATAGGGGCAAAGTGAGTTTAAAAGTATAGAGTTTACAATGCAGGGTAGGAATGGAAGTGGCATCAACCTCAACTTCCAGTGCACATGCTGCGGCTGTGACCTGGCCTGCTGGGTCGCAGCTTCAGTCCTTCCTATGGGACCAGCGGATCTTAGACAGGCATATTGTTTCAGCTACACGGCTACATGATCATATCAAATTCTCAAGATGACATTCATGCTTCTAAAACCATCCTGGTATGCTTTTATGTAATAAATTCGACTTCAGCTTCGTTCATTTGTTTATATTCGTTTTGTGTGCTTATTGTCAGTCCGTCAGATGTGTGATCGCTTGGGATACACCATTTCCAGAGACGAGGATCAATCAAGGTGATACATATTATATTTCTTTACCCACTCATTTTCACAGTCAATCTTTTATTTCTTCTCAAGTTAGCTGAGTTCTCTCACTAATCTCGTCCGCTCTCCTGCACATTGTGAAGTAACATGATATATAAGGAACGCAACTCTTGACTATATCTCAAATCCCTACACTAATTAATATAATAATAATAATAATAACTTTTGCATTTTGTCATATGTACAGCGGATCTGCTGGCGTCATCTATGTCAGAAAAATAAACCTCACATCCAAGTACATGCAACCTTCTGACACTATCCCTAACGATAATAATATGATTATTATTACTTTGTAAAAATCTGTTATTTCGCGAATAAAACCTAGTGTGATTGCTCTAACACTGGTCTTTCGGACATAAAACATGTTGACTAATAATATACAAATGAGATTATGCAGATACTTTTGACAATGCATAGTCAGTCGGCACATATGGGTAATGCGTAGATAAAAGTTATGCTAAAGCTACTTACTGTTGTAGCATTTGTTGTCGTCATAATCACGATCACCAACATCATCATCAGCAGCAGCAGCAGCATTTCTATCTGCTCTTTTTGTACCCTTTGTTACTGAACTCACCCTTCCTTTGCACTACCTCCTCCATTCACATCTTTCCTCCCTATGCTTCTCTTCTCCTCTTCCCTTCTCTTCTCTTCCCTTCTCTTCTTTTCTCCTCTTCCCACCTTTACCTCTACCCTCCTGCCTGCTCCTCGTATTGGTCCACTTCTAAGTCGGTCCTATTAATGGTGGTAGTAGGAACTGCTGCACGTGTCCATTTTCTTGAGTGTAAGGAAGTTGCCTCTCTGCTACGACACATAAGAGACTATGCTTCCACCCCCGCCCCACCCAGCTACCTCTACTGGAACGACAGTTTTGTCTCGTCGGAGCGGATTTCCGAGCTAAAGCCATACCAGCGGATCAATCACTTCCCGGGGATGGGCGAGATCTGTAGGAAGGACTGCCTCGCACGCAACATGCTCAAGTCAGTACTGCTTTTCTTATTGAGTTCCCTTTTTACTAGCATCAAATGCTCTGTCCAGTATGGTTTCTCGCTACACCCCACCGAGCCCCCGCCACACCACCCACTACTGTAGACCAATCTACACAGCTACAGCTGTGTAGATTGTTTAGTGGGTTAGGGTGTATACTGCTATTCTAGGTCTGTACATTGTTTACTGGGTCAGAATGTACACAGCTCAGCTTTAGCTGTGTTGCACGTGGACATTGTTTACTGGGTGAATGTACGTAGTGTTAGCTCTTTTAAGTTATTTACTGGGTCAGAATGTACACGATTGTAGCTGTGTTATGTGTGTACATTTTCCAGCAGGTAAACATATGCACATCTATAGCTGGCTTAGGTATGTGCATTGTTTGGTGTCAGTATGTACATGTCTGTAGCCCTGTTAGGTGTGTACGTTTTTTTAGTGTGTCAGAATGTACACTGTTTAGTGTGTCAGAATGTACATGGCTGTAGCTGGGTTAGATGTGTACATTGTCTAGTGTGTCAGAATGTACAGAGATGGAGCTAGGTTAGGTGTGTACGTTGTTTAGTGTGTCACAATGTACACAAGTGTCACTGGGTTCGGTGTGTATTTTGTTTAGCAGGTCATGGTGTACATGGCTGTAGTTGTATTAGGTGTGCACTTTGTTGAGCAGGTCACAATGCACATGGCTGTAGTTGTATTAGGCGTGCACTTTGTTGAGCAGGTCACAATGCACATGGCTGTAGTTGTATTAGGCGTGCACTTTGTTGAGCAGGTCACAATGCACATGGATGTAGCTGTATTAGGTGTGCACTTTGTTGAGCAAGTCACAATGTACATGGCTGTAGTAGTGTTAGGTGTGTACTTTGTTGAGCAGGTCACAATGCACATGGCTGTAGTTGTATTAGGTGTGCACTTTGTTGAGCAGGTCACAATGTACATGGCTCTAGTAGTGTAGTAGTAGTAGTAGTAGTAGTAGTAGTAGTAGTAGTAGTAGTAGTAGTAGTAGTAGTAGTAGTAGTAGTGTTATGTGTGTACTTTGTATACTTTGTATGAGCAGGTCACAGTGTACATGGCTGTAGTCGTGTTAGGTGTGTACTTTGTTGATCAGATCACCATGTACATGGATGTAGTAGTAGCAGCAGCAGCAGCAGCAGTAGCAGTAGCAGTGCAGCAGTAGCAGTAGCAGTAGCAGTGTTATGTGTGTACTTTGTATGAGCAGGTCACAATGTACATGGCTGTAGTCGTGTTAGGGGTGTACTTTGTATGAGCAGGTCACAATGTACATGGTTGTAGTCGTGTTAGGTGTGTACTTTGTTGATCAGATCACCATGTACATGGATGTAGTAGTAGCAGCAGCAGCAGCAGTAGCAGCAGCAGCAGCAGCAGTAGCAGTAGCAGTGTTATGTGTGTACTTTGTTGATCAGATCACCATGTACATGGATGTAGTAGTAGCAGTAGCAGCAGCATCAGCAGTAGCAGTAGCAGCAGCAGCAGCAGTAGCAGTAGCAGTGTTATGTGTGTACTTTGTATGAGCAGGTCACAATGTACATGGCTGTAGTCGTGTTAGGGGTGTACTTTGTATGAGCAGGTCACAATGTACATGGCTGTAGTCGTGTTAGGGGTGTACTTTGTTTAGCAGGTCATGGTGTACATGACCGTAACATTATTGGTTGCATTGTGAGGTCAGAGCATACATGGGTGCAGCAATATTAGGTGTATGCATTGTTTAGTGAGGTCAAAGCACACAGTGCAGCCGTGTTGGAGTGTCCATTCTTTATCAGGTGTGTGTGGCTATCAGTGGATAGGACGTGGCCTACATGACATGGTAATGAATGTGAGTGTATATGACTGTGATTGTGAGAGATAGTGTACATGGATCTAATGGAGTGTAGAAGATATCATGGAATCAAATCATGCAGTCTCAGCAGTTGGTCGAGAAGCCGGGTAATAGCTAATACCTAGTCATGCAACATGTGACTGATTTACTAATAAATCAGACATGTCTTCTGCTAACTTGTTATCAAAACAGTGCATTTTGAGGGAGGAAGAACATCGCAGCACCATGGTTACACCAGCATTATTTAATGGAACTTTTTCCTGTACATTTACATCTCGATATCTATGATGACTGTGAAAATGTGATAGAATATTGGCTGCACATTACCGGCAATAATGCAGGTTTAAGAAGGAATAGGTGTCCGGTTTACTAACCATTTATTATTAACAATTCAGCGAACATCCATCGAAATATCAAATTCCAGTTCAACGTTATGAGTGAATCCTTATTAAGCGTTAAGAATATGGAAAGTCGCTATGGTTTCTATTTAGTTTCGCTTACCAATTTTGCTTTGTTTGTTTGTTAAATGTATGTTGATTTGCTAGTAAGCCGGCTCAGGGCCTATACTAATGACTGTCTACTTGGTCATTCGAGACTTAATTACCAGCGTTCTTCAATATTAATGTAGAAATCGTTTTCAATAGACACGACCAGACAGGATGGCCGAATGAGTTTAGTGCCCCCTTTCTCCATTGGCAGGTCATGGGATTCGAACCTCTGGTTTTCAACCCTGGACGAGTGAAACTAATGTCTTAAAAATATATACTTGTCACAACACAGCATTACACTAGACATTACTAGGATATGGCAAGGAGCAGTGGAATGAGGAAGAACAATTGTCAGTGATTGAAATCTCCCCTAGTTAATCTTTGTTATAACAGAGATTAAATTTTTTTAAAGCGAATTAGAAGTCTTGTGAAATGAAAATTATCTTAATAAGGCTCAACTCATTATATATAAAATACCACTTCAATGCTTAATGAAGTTTTGTGTTTATGAAATGGTGAATTAAAACAAAACGTTAAAATAAACCCTGCGAGACTCAAAATATTCAGTGGCGATTGTTTCCAAATATACTATTTACATTAGATTAGATTAGAGTGTCTGAGCTGTATGTTCAGGCCAAGTAGGAGACTCCAGCATCAGGGCTCACTACATGTGGTGAGGATGCTCTGTTCAGTTTTGTCATGTGCGGCAATGAATTTGAATCTGCTGGTGTTTGCTGGGTGTACCCTGGAATCTGTGGATATAATCCTTGGTGAGAAAACAGTTGGTTATTATATTTGGAGTATAGTCAGGAAGGGAGATTAGTACAATGAATCCATTCTCCATTGGCGATCCTTAAACCTAGTGGGAAATCAATGCACCGACCGCTTTATAGTTGACTAGCGCAGCCTGTTCAACTTCAGAGCAGCAAAGTCCCTCCGCTGTCATCATTGACAATTAACGTTATTGATGAAAGGCGCATGAATCATTGAATGTGTTACATAAAATATGAACCGCCACGTTAGTTCTAATCACAGCAAGCCTTGGAGCCAGAAGGTGTAGGGGGGCGGGGGGGCGGTGGGGGGGGGGAGATGCTACTACTGCCCTGGGTGTCTAGAGAGCCACACGACCCCCCCCCCCCGCGCCCACACACACACACACACCACACTGAGTATAGGGGGAGGAGAGGCAGGTACGCGGTATAGGGAGACGGGTTGTTTATTTGTTTGTGTATTGGGATTTGATATCCTAGCAGCATCTAAGGTCATATCAGGACGGATACCGACTTGTGGTAGCTCGGTTGTGTAGGTTGTTAACCTGGGGTAAGATTTAAAGTTGCATAGTCCGATGGTTTTGCGTTTCTGTCATTTTCTGAGATAAATATATTAGATTGATCATTATAATCTACCTTACTTTAGTTTGAAATAACTTATTTTAAATGGATAACTTTTGAGGTATTTGAAGTGCAAACATCCAACATTAATTTTGGCAAGCACGCCAAAACTCTGACGCCACATGCTTCTGCAGTAATCGATTCTATTAAATTACCTCAATATTCCATTCTGTGTGGTGACAAATGTTTAATAAGTGCACCAGTATCTAAGGTAGATATGTAGAATAAAATCTGGATAATTGTTTTGGTTTTGAAAATGTTATGTTTTCATCAGACTATGCTTTAATTAAATTCATTTAGAAGGTGGCCAAAAATGATATTGTCAGTGTGGTGTGAGACTGGGGGTGTGGTCATCAACAATGCCAGTATTGATGAGGAGATGAGATGGGAATGTGTGTGTGTGTGGGGGGGGGGGGTCGAGCCATTCGAGGACACGAAATCATGCACTGATATCGACTTTATAGTGCTGCCCCACTAAGATACCGTACCGACTCACCACTCAGTGACGTTATTTTGATACTAAGCAAACACAGCCCTTGCCCTATCTTAATAATGCCGAGCGCCAGGCTAGGTAGCGGCAAGTGTAAATTTGGTAAGTCATTAGTTTGACTGGCCCGGGAATCGAACCCAAGGCTTCATGCAAGGCAATCGAGCGCTTAACTCTTTCGGCCATCCTGACCGGTGAAACGGGAGGTCGATAGTGAACAATCAACATAAGAGGATCCGCACTCTGTAATATATGAATGCAGAGAATGGAGGGGTGTTGGGGGGGGGGGGGGGGAGACTATACTGCAATATAGTAGGCACTGCCTACGTCTTTGGTAGTTAGATCAGACGGGATGGCCGAATGAGTTGAGCGTCCGTCTCTCGTCTTGGTAAATCATGGGATTCGAACCCATGGGTTCGAACCCGAGTCGAGTCAAACCGATGACTTAAAAATTGAAACTTGTCGCTTCCTACCCATGCACTCTGCATTATTAGGATAGGTCAAGGACTGGTTGGCTCAGTGTTAGGATAATGTGACCGAGTAGGATATCAGGTCATGGTGCTGTCGGCCTAGTCTCCCAGTAGAGCAGCACTATAAAGTCGCCATGAGTGCGCACTGTCACAAGTTGGTACCCATCCTGACATGACCTTAGATGTTGCCTCGGCTTCACCCTAGTGAAAAACACTTCGCAATTCCTCGATCTAAGTGACATATAAAACGCACAGGTGATGTGTGGAAAAGGTCAGGTTCAGCAGTAACCGATGCTTGTAATGCTGATCTATTCCGTGTAGGTCAGCCAGTAATGTTCAGTTCACATGCTAACTGTGAATAGTGCTCACTTAACTGGTTGTTCCTTTTTGTTAGTGTGCGTGAGTGTGCTTTTAGATTTAGGAACATATATCACAATTTTAATTAATATACTGAGGCATGTTAGTGTGCTCCACATATACGTATGGACTATGAAATAGATGCCTGCCAAACAGCCATTGATTTCCTGTAGCATTTTTGCCTTCTGTCCAAGTGAGCGTTGGCCTGCTACTTTCAGTTTAAGATCCTAGGTGGCACCACCTCCGCGTTATCATTAATAATGTTGACATTCCACCATCAGGTGAATCTGTTGCATTCTCCCTGTAGTTATATTCTAACGCGTGAACTTGCTGCTTATGCTCACGTGGAACCCACTTTGCACATGCGTATTTTCGATGGATGGCTAAGGTAATATGGGTTGCTAGGACGTAAAACCCCAACAAATAACAAAGATGGCCGAATGAGTTAGAGCGTCCATCTCCCGTGTTGGTAGATCGTGGGTTCGAGTCCTGGTCGAGTCAAAGCAATGACTTAACAATTTATACTTGTCGCTTCCTAGCCAGACGGTCGGCATTGCAAGGATAGGGCAAGGAGCAGTGGAATGAGGAAGACCAGTCGTCTGCGACTGAAATTTCCCCTGCTTAAACAACTAATGTACCAACAAGACTTAGTGTTATGATTGTGCAGACGGGGCAACTGAAGCATAAGCGTAGGGAGCCTAAAACTTACATTCCCTAGGCACTATTTCTTACACAATATACAATATGGATAAAATAATAGAAATAATTGTGTTGCCTAAGGAGGCTATTCCATATGCAATATTGTTTACATATACATCAAATCGAATCAGTCCGCGCACCATTCAGTGCATTTTCGCGCACAAACTTGTGGAAGTACCACACACAAGTGGAATTTGAAAGCAGTTACATGCAATACATGTGCACATAACGCATTTCTATGCGAAGGTGACAATCAGACATCAAATACGCGTATTGCATATCGTATATCGTGCAAGTCCCGCGTTCCTCTTGCATCTGGAATGTTACTTTTGAAACTCCTGGTTTTAGTAACGATAATAGAGGCACTCTCAATGCGCGACGCAACCAGAGGAGGACCTAAATTAGATGTGTGTTAACGGTATGCGTGCCAGGAGCCCCGTTTACTAAGTGATCACTGCACATTTGCGCCAACTTGGCACGCGTGTCATGCATTAACCCTGCCGCTCAAAGATTGGTTCGTTCTGTAAGAGTTTTTTATATGCAAATGTAGTTTTTATCTGAGATGAAGCAATACACACGTTGCAGTACTTTATTTTGTAGCCATATCGGTGGTTTTGGTTGTGTTGTGTTTGGTGGGCGAGGTGTGTGCATTGAGCTGCTCCTTAATAATTGAGCTTCTCATTAGTAAGTCTCCCCTGGTAGCAAACAGTACACGGCCATTTGGCCACCACCTTCAGCCATAAATACAGGGAGTATCGCGCAGTCATCGACCATTTTCTACAAAGTAGGAAGCGTAGATTGAGAATTTGAACCATGAAGGTTTGGTCTCTAGTTCACTGAAATGATTACTTTCCTATTTGTATTGGATTTTCGATTTTATTTTTGATAATATATGCAATATTTCCTCATGCTTAGCACCAGAAGATTTACTGGAAGTGAGTAAAAAATGGTTTTAAATATAAATTGGAGACGACTTTTATCCTCGAGTTAAAGTTGCTTAATCCGCTGGTGTTGAGTGTCTTTAAAAAAATAGATACATATATTAGGTTGATTGTTATAATCTGAAAGTAACTTTGATTTGAAATCACTAACTTAGGAGATATTTGAAGATAAACATGCAACATTAATTGTGGTGCGCTTGTCAACAGTTTGATCCCATAGGTTTCAGCAGTAGCATATTCGATTACGTTGACTTAGTATTTCCTTCTATGCTGCAACACATGCTTAATAAGTTCATCAGTATCTAAGTTGGATATGTAGAATCAAATCTAAAAATGTTTTCGGTTAGAAAATTTGATTGCCTACGTGGAGGAAGACTAATTGTCTGCAATTAAAATTTGAAAAGAAAAAAAGGTTGTGAGGTTGTGAGGTATGGGTGGGGTATAGGGGAACTCATACTGAGTGTGATGTGGGGGTATAGTGGGGTGTTGGGAATTTTCTAAATATGCGTGGCGTGTTTTATGCATGCTCCCTTGGTAAAGTGTTTTTTGGGGTCTTATGTTCGATCAACATCTATTGTCATCAGGATGTGACTTGTGACAGTGCGCACTCATGGCGACTTTATAGTGCTACCCACTGGGAGACCGGGCTGCCAGTAGCATGCCAGGGCCGGACTCAAAGTTGATGCGACACGGCCTGGGCAACAAGTTTGTTTTGTTTGGCCTAGGTGCCCTTTTCACAAGTGCCGCTGTTGCTGCCTTGCAGGATGGCGAAGACCCACCCGGAAGAGTACAGCTTCGTGCCGCGCACGTGGATCCTGCCCTCCGAGTACAGCGCGCTGCAGAACTACGCGCGTGAACTCAAGAAAAAGAAAAAAACCAGAACCTTCATCGTGAAACCATCCAATGGTGCTATGGGAAACGGGTAAGTATTAGGGGCCCGCTTTTCATAGCATTGTATGGGATGGCTCGATGCGCGGGTTTAGTTACACGTCACACTGCCACCTAGTGGAGAACTAAGGAACTACCCTGCCACCTAGTGAGAAACACAGGAGGCTCGGCGCCAGTTTAACCGGAGGGACTATTAAACAACTACTAAACGGGAAGTATAAAGAGCCTTTTTTTGCAGTGGTTTGTAGACAGTAATGCATACTTAGTCATATAGAGGGGGTGTAATGACGTCACAAGACAACTTTCGGTGGCCATATTGGATTACATAGAGAAGGCTTGCAACTGCCTACACTGTGCTTATTTACTGATTTGTGGGTTTATTTGTCACTGTTTGGCCTCAGAAGTTGTTGCTAAAGTGCTATAAGTAAACACATTGGATGTAAACTGCCCAGAACCTCCCATAACACAAGAAAACTCTGTTTTACTGTATCTGCATGCATTCACAGCATGGCTAGGGAGGGTGCTCATAATCCAAGATGGCTGACCGCTGATTGCTCAGTGATGAAGTCACATGCACTCCCTCTATAGCCGTGTTCACACGGGCAAAATGTGAGGCGAATCAGACAAATCGAATCAGGTGAGGCGAATTAGCGGCCCGTTCACACGGGCAGTACTTGGGCCGGAAATCGAAATCTGCGCATGAGCAAGTCAATACTAACCAGCGCCAGTTTGGGTTTGTCGATGTCGGCACTAGAGAATGTGGGTTCGACCTAGATATGTATGGACTGAACCGTATTGGTTTGGAATAGTCAAAACTTCTGCTGGGCAGTGAAAACATTAAAATAAATGATAAAAAAAATATCTGTGCCCAGCTAGCGGCTTCATAGGCTAAATTATATAATATGCGCTTTTGATCGACCGGAAAGTCAACAAACTAAGGTCTCGACTGCGCATGCGTGTGAGGTGCTTAATCCGCCTCAGTGCGTTCACACGGGCAAAATAAATCGATTCACAGAAATCGCCTCACGTAAACTACCTCGCTAGGTGGTTTACAGTATCCACATCACGTGAATCGATTCAGCCCTAATTCGACTCAGACGCTCGTTCACACGAGAAATGTGAGGCGAACTAGGCAAGTCGCTTTCTACGAATCGATTTACATTGCCCGTGTGAACACGGCTTATATCTGCTTTAGGAAATGTGATGCATACCATACATATTGCAACCAATAGTTTATGAACACTTTGCTGTTCAGAATGGTCTACATTGTCACTAGGCCTAGATGCAAAAGCAATGAAAAGGTATACAAACTACAATCTAAGATTGGGAGACTACTTATTTTGTGTGGAAAGATCATGCAATTTCCCGACAAAATTGCACTGCTAGTGTAATATAATTATTTAATTGTATTAAACCTATCTGTGCTGTCAACATCCCCAAGAGTTTAGACTGTTCGTTTCCTCTATTTTCTTGATATAATTATATCGAATCATCCACATTTATGGACACTGCGACGGACAGTCACAGTGGTTTCAGGTAAAAGGTGTCTGGCAAGCATTGCAATTGACTGCGTGTCATTCAGTCCTACTCTCAGTCCTCATAGAAATAGGTTAGGGCCTATTACATAATTGGAAGGTAGTGCTAACCTTAATATCACTTAACAACGTTTTTGAGTATGCATTGTAGCCTCTGATTCTGAAAGTCCATCACTCCCCTGAGTTCCTACTGGGTTTGAGCTCAAATAGCCCATTCAAAGTGTAATCTTCCATTAAGATCGTACATGGTAGCAATCACTTGGCCAGATCTTTAAATGATGGTGTATGGCAGCACAATGGTGGTAAATAGGGGATCACTGGCCGAACCCCCAGGTGGGTCGTTCTCAGAAGCTGTGTACCAATACTGTGACATCAGTACCACAAAATCAAAATGCTGTCAAAGTCTTGCATACAAGCTTCCTCAATGTATATGTCCTTTTGCATCTGAATAATTGAAAATAAACATTCTGACATTTTTAAGTAGGTCAAATGATGCTCACACCCAATAAATAGCAGTAGGCCCTAAAGCATGGAAACCAATCTGACTCCAAAATCAAATATTTTCCAAACAAAGCATGACATTTTTAGGACATTTCACATGCCACTTGCTTTATAAACAGTAGTAATAATTTGAAACCTCATTGCTATGGTTTTGTGATGATTAAAGAGAAAACCAGAAAAATATTAACAATGTATGTAACAGTCCAAATGGAATCAACAATTTTACACAAATGTTCAGCTTAAATTTCATCCATAGAGTGTCAAATGGTGAAAATAGTGCATGTACTGTATCTGTACTCAGTGTCTGATACAGAGTTTCATAGTACTTGCAAGTGGAAACAAAATGACTCCAGAAAAGGTTAACTATTTCATAATTTTTAATATTTTTTTAGAAATAAATGTCTTCAACTTAATGAAGACATTGTATATGACCATTTGAAGTGAAATGTGCTGTTGTTCAGAGGTTTACATTAAGTTTGTGATACTTTATTTTCAATGCTGTTCACAATGTCACAAATTAGTGATGTCATTTTCTATTTACTTAGCAACATCCATCCCAATAAGATACATAATATACAATATTAACATTTACTTTTGATCTAAGATATTTCCCACATTATTGGGCTAAATAATGAAATCTAAATATTGACACTCCAATAATGGGTTTCTTTGAAATATGCATTTCAAGTAGACTACCTCAAGTGTTACTAAGTTTCTGAGAACGACCCAGGTACATAGTGACTAACTGGCTGGATTGCCAGTGAAACCATGGCTGAGTTGTGGTATCTCTAGTTAAATGGAATCTCACTGCCTGTATCCCCAGTTCAATGGTGGATGCCTGGTGGTATCATCAGTGAAATGGTGGCTCACTGGCTGTATCCCCAGTTAAATGGTTGCTCACTGAGTGTATCCCCAGTTAAATGGTGGCTCACTGACGGTGTAATACCAGTTAAATGGATCACTGGTGGTGTATCCTCAGTTAAAGAATAGCTTACTGACTGTATGGCATGTGTAAATGGAAAAGTCCTGATGCAATGCAATTGTAAGTGTTTACTTGGTCGCTTGCCATCAGTATTCTTGATCTCATGGTCTGCATTATTTTGTATGGACCTATTGATTTTCAACTCTTAAGAAGAAACAATGCGAGTAAAGGATGCACTTCTATAGACTTGGTGAAAAACAGCAAATACTTAACTTAAATTGTGAACGTAACATAACAGACACAACTAAATGAAAGTGTCTCGGTTTCTCCAGACAGGAGACTCTAACATGTATTTGTATGAGCAGGCAATACTGGTCTTTCTCCAGCCAAAAGGGACATCATTCGACTACTACTCTGATTCTGACATCCACTTTAAGCTTACACACATGGTTATTCCCCCGTCAGGATTTGTTAAATCTCAATTGGAGTGAGTAGGGGGGGGGGGGCATCATTCAGAATAGGAAGGGCAAATAACCTGTTTGTTGCTAATTGTTTGTTGATATGCATTATATTTTGTCCATGTTCCGATTTCGTACCAAATAACGGATTTAAATTATAGGTGTGGTATAAATTATATTACGAGCAACATATTATTTGTACTCTATATATACATGTATATATATATACTGTACATTCACATATATGTATATATTATTACATTTACATATTATATATATAATATACATATATATGAATGTACACATAGAATAGTGTTATAGAATAAAGAAACCACTGTGAAGGGCTCTACATCTATTCGCATGTCTGCATGGGAGTGTTAGTTTGCCAGTAGTTAGCTCGTGCGTATGTTCTATTCTATCCACTTTATCCTGCTCGTTGAATACTTTAGACGTGCCATGCACACAGTACCTACTCAAATATGCCTAATCTTCAGTGCCTTATCTATTTACATTATCTATTCCCTAGCTGTGGGTGTTGCCACCAAGCTGCTTAAGTAGTGTGTGTGTGTGTGTAAATGCTACTTAAATTGTCGAAGTGGTTTATAGTGTGGCTATTTTATAGATGTTTTCTACATGCCTAAATTGTGTAAAGATGGTTGATAATCTGCTCACCAAAATCTGCTCGCACTTCTTTGTGTAAATACCCATTCATGTTCAATCGGGAGCCAGATTTGATGTTTCTCTGAAGTCTGTTAGTGCAGGTTCTAATTTATCGACCAGGTCACAGACTTCCAAATCCGACTGCCACACGACCTTCATCTCAAGTCTCCCATGCAACTGTTGCGGAAGTAGCCAAGCCTAAAGTGTATCTAGTTAATTAGACTTTTAAATTTATTTTTTTATTGCGGCTGTATTATACTGTCCATAGCATATAAGCCCGGGTACCCAGGCTTGTTTTCAATGCTGGCCAGTTGTAGTGTTGGTGTTATCTTACCACACAGTGGCTGCTGATAAGGTGTTTAACATCATGTGACGTTACAACATTAAATAATCATTTCAAATCTAAAACTTACAAGTTAAAAATAAATGTTCCCATTTCAAATTGTGGAGGAAACCGCTCCATGAGCCGGTACGTAGACTGTTTGGTCTGCATCCTACTTCTCACTAGCCAAGATCTTTCCCATTCTACTGACAACATATGGTCCTTCCTCAGACACTAATTGCATGCAGACTTGTATCTCATCGCACATACTGGTTAGTTCAGTATCAGGATAATGTGACTGAGTGGGAAATCGGGTCATGGTGCTGGCGGCTTTATTTCCCAGTGGGGCAGCACTATAAAGTCGCCATGAGCTCGCACTGTCACAAGTCGGTACCCGTCCTGATATGACCTTAGATGTTGCCAGGACGTAAAACTCCAACCAGCCAGCTTCCACTTCGAAGCTCCATTCATTTTACTGTTCGTATTTCGGTATCCATTGCACACCCCTTACTGCTGTCGATTGCATTATCAGATGATCCCCCACGATATGGACTGTTCCATTGGATCCCTTGCTCAGCCCCATTCTGCAGACTGCATCATAGATTCAGCCCTATTTTGCACACTCCATCAGATACCCCTCTCCATTTTGCACACTGCACATCATAAGCCCATTTCCATTCTGTAGGCTGAACCCAATTCTGCATACTGTACATCATAGACTCGTCCCCATTCAGCGCACTGCTTTATAGACTCATCCTAATTCTATGGATTTCATCATAGACTTATCTCCTTTTTATGAATTGTATCATAGACCCATCCCAATTCTACAGACTTTCATAGCCTCATCTCCAACCAATGTACTATATCATAAACTCATCTCTAGTATGCACATTGTGTCATAGACTCATCCCCATTCTGCAGACTGCATCACAGAGACTCATCTCTATTCGATAGACTGCATCATAAGTTCATCACCATTCTGCAGATTGGATCATAGCCTCAACTCCAGTCAATAGATTGCATCATAGGCTCATTTCTATTCTGCATCAGAGAGTCATCACCATTCTATGCTCTGCATCATAGGCTAATCCATATTCTATAGACTACATCATATTCATAGACTCCTCCCTTTCTACATACTGCAGCATAGACTCTCCCGTTTTGCAGACTGCATCCCAAACTAGTCCCTATTCCACCAACCATAACATAAATCCATTCACATTCTAGGAACATAGCTCTCATCCTCATCCTCATTATACAGACCACATTCCAAAATCATGCACTTTCTATAAACTACACCACAGACACAGTACTCATCCTAATTTTGCACCCTGTGCATCATAGACTCCTCCCTCCTCTGTACAGACCCCCCCTCCCCTGCTCCTCCCATTTTACAGACTACGCCATGCACAGTGCACAACCAACAGAGCCCTGATTCGTTCCCCTATACACAACCTGCAGTCCAGAACGCCCCGGTTTGTGCCTGTGCCTGTGCTCACGTGACCTTTCTCTAACCACGTGACTCCCGATAGGATCAGCCTAGTGCGGAATGCAGAGAAGATCGCGCCCACGGATCACACGATCGTCCAGGAGTACATTGACAAGCCGCTCGTGGTCGAGGGCTACAAGTGTGACCTCCGGATCTACGTACTTGTGTCGTCGGCAGACCCTCTCCGCATCTTCCTCTACAACGACGGCCTCCTGCGCATGGGCACAGAGCAGTACATCCCGCCAACCGATACTAACATTGTATGTATGTTTTGTACATGTACACCTCTCACTAGGCGCTGTGCCAACTTGAATTCAGCGTCCCGGGTTTGGTTTATTTGTTGTTTCGGTTACATTCGTTGATTACTGACCACCGATAGCCGATGTCTACTTTTTGTGCTGGTTAAACAAACAAACAAACACACAAAAAAAACATTCATCGATTAAAGTTGCATGGTCCGATGAAATATAATTTTGTCAAAATTAAAACAACTACTTACATTTGATCCTATATATCCAACTTAGATACTGGTGCATTAGCTCATGATTTCGGACAGCATATACAGAATAACCCGTGAATTTATAACCTCACTCCTTTGTACACTCACTTTGAAACACCCATTATGCAGGGAGGCCATTAACCAGTTAGGCCAATCTCATGACCCCATTAGCCACCCCAGACCAAGTAGGCCTACTATGCAGGGCCATAGAGGGGAAGGGGAAATGAGGTGGATCTTGCCCCTCCCCTCCATGTTGGATATTCAATGCGGTTTGGTCAATTCTATAAATATAATTAATCAATTTGGGTCAATTAAATTTTGAAACTTTTACATTTGTCAATTAAAATTGCATCTGCCATCGGGACTATGTATGGTATGAGGGAGGATGAGACATCGATGACATAACAGTAAATAATAACAGAGCAATAATATGTACATGATAAATGCAAGCAGTACGCATATCCTTGGCGGTCTAAATATATGTGAGGATGCGCACGCATGTGTTTTGCGCGCATCTGTTTGAAATTTGTCACTTACACTGTATATAAAAGGAAACATTTTTTTGTTATTGAATTAAAAAGGAGTGAACCATATGGAGTGAGATATGTGCATTTGAAAGTTTTTGACTTTCAGATCTTTTGTATTAGCTAATGCAGCAGCCATTCCATACTGGCCATATCAGCCGGGCCTGAGCATTAATAGTTTGATGGGATCTACCGCATATACACAGGTTTCCGGTTTTAATGCGATGATGGCAGCAGCCGTTCTGGTTGTGCCTATGCGTTATCATTTGGACAGGATCCAGTGCAAATGCGCCGGGTTCTGTGCTTAATGCTATGATTGCAGCAGCCATATTCTACGATCCAGCCAGACCTGAGCATTAATGGCTTGACACCGCAAATGCATAGATCTCGAGGTTTAATGGTATGATGGCAGCAACTGTTCTGGTCATGAGTTATCATTTGGATGGGATCCATCGCAAATGCGCTAGGTTCTATGACCGCAGCAGTCATTCCGCAGCGTATACACCGGCGGACGGTTTGGGATCGCAGAGCGTGCACTTCGTCATAGGTGACTGTAGAAACTGATATGGTGCTATGACCCCAGGCCGTCCTCTGAAGTATACGCTGTGGAACGGCGCATTTGCGATGGATCCCGTACAAATGATAACACATAGGCATGACCAGAATGGCTGCTTCAATCATAGCATTAAACCCAGAAACCTGCGCAATTGCAGCGGATCCCGTCAAACCATTGACGCTCAGGCCCGACTGAATCAAAGAATGTGCAGTTTGGTGGGTGGTTGCATAGTTTGATGTTTTGAAATTTCTGCCATTGGGACGATATCAATCATATACTGATGTATATTTGATGTTTGATATTCGATGCTACTTGGTCAATTCGATAGATATAAATGAAGTTAACCTTTCTACAAAATAATATTTGGTTAAAAACCCTAATGCCATGGGCCTATGGCACCAATCCGTTCCCAGAATGTTCACACCCCAAACAGAAATACCTGCCCTGTCAGGTTCCAGGAGTAATAGGTCATCTTACATCATGTGCTCACCGCGAGATGACCATCTGGGTCATAGCCACAGGACTTTTGGCAAGCTTGTAGAAATTATTTTGAGTTCTTTCAGCTCAAATTGCTTCAAAACTAATCATTTTTCATCAAAATGACTCCGGATTAATGATTAGTAGCTCATAACGATCAATTTGATATATATACTTTAAAAAAAGACAAAAATTCAAACGCCATCGGACCATGCAACTTTAAGTACAGAGGGAATTCCATTCACAGACAATGAGGACCTTTCATGAGCCATTTCTCTCGCTATACACTTGGTGGCAGCACCCGTTCCCGGTCCAAGTCGGCCGTCATGGTTGGATAGAAGGGTGTAGGTGTGTGTGTGTTGGTGGTGTAGGTGCGTGGTGGTGGTGGTGTAGGTGCGTGGTGGTGGTGGGGGTTTAGGGATGTGGTGGGGATGTGGGTATGTGTGTGCTGGGAGTGTAGGTATGTGGGTGGTGGGGATGTAGGTGTGTGGTGTGTGTGTGCGTGGGGGTGTAGGTATGGAGAGGGTTTAGGGGTGTAGGTGTGTGGTGGGCTTTTAGGGATGTGGTGGGGGTGTAGGTGTGGTGTGTGTGTGTTGTGGTTGTGTATGTGTGTGGTGGGGTGTGTGGTTGAGATGTATGTGTGTGGTGAGGGTGTAGGTGTGTGTGTGTTGAGGGTGTAGGTGTGGTGTCTGTGGTGGGGGTGTAGGTGTTTGGTGGGGGTATAGGTGTGTGGTGGGGGTGTAAGGGGTACTGGGGGTAAAGGTGTGTGTGGTGGGGTATGTGGTGGGGGTTTAGGGATGCTACTCTGTAAGACACCTCTACACCTCCATCACAAACCACCTACACCCCCACCACACACACCGTCAACCCCCACCACATCCCTAAGCCCTCCACCACACCCCTACACCACACCCACCCCACCACACCCACTCACCACACATCCGTACACCCCCACCACACACCCCTAAATCCCCATACACCACCACCACACCCATCAAAATCCTCACCACACCCCTAGACCTCCACAACACACCCACCACGCAAACATATGATCCCACCACACACCAACCATACACACCTACACATCAACCACACCATACCCACTTACCACACCCCCTACACCCCCACCACACACCCCTAAATCCCCACACACCCCCACCACATACAGCAAAATCCTCACCACACCCCTACACCTCCACAACACACGAGACCGGCACGGTGCGCCATCTGACGAGAGAGTGATGCAAACTGAAAGGTCCCCATTGTGACCCAACACCTCAAAATGAGTTACATTTCCCCACACAAGTAAACTGAGTTAAGGACGTATTCAGAAAAAGCAGAGGGTAAGCTTTAAGATGATAACTAATTTATTCTTCTAGGAGGTATATTATATTATTGCATCATATACCCCGATGAATGGACCCTCAAAGCTGCATAGCCCGATGAAAGCATAGAAATTTCTAAACCAAGACCCTTACCTAATTTAGATACTGATGCGCTTATTAAGTATTTGTTGCTGCAGAGAAATGAATACTAAGTCACTTTAATAGAAACTGTTGCCACTGAGGCCTTTAGTAGGTACTCCAAAGTGATTTTTTATTTTAATGTTTCAGTGTTTAAAATTATATATGCCTATAGATCTTTTAAATCCGATTCCAGTGATATCAAATGTATATAAATCTCTTGAAAAGTTCAGAAATTATGAGGTTTTAAAGAGTCATTTTGTTGCCCCTTTTTGTACACATTTCCAAATTAGGGAAATCTTGGTTTTTAAGGCCCTGACACAAAGGCTATGTTGCGTATAATTTGTCCAATATTAAAGAATCTCACTCTCTATAGCACAAATAACAGGTTCCATTTTTTTTCCAGACCATGAGCTTTGTTATTCAGTCAGATATTTCATGCTAAACTTGCTAAATTCCTTAATATCTACTGAATATCATCAGGGTTAATGATAAATTCTTTGAAACATCAGAACTTCTGTTCTACTTACACTATCATTCTATTTTTTATTCCAAAATAATCAGAATCAAAAGCTTCATATGATCTTACATGTTTTTAATTAATATGAGGCAAAAACTGAAGTTCACTTTTATAGGCATTGCTAGCTGACTGCAAGTCTAGGTCGCAAATACATTAACTTTATTAAGATGATTAAACAGATTCCCTCGGGCGACAATAGGCTTCAGAAATGTTTTCAATGTCGGGCACCTTCCATACTCTAAAGTCATCATTGATGGATGCCACATCAAGCTTTTTCTGCCAAAACAGAGGCTTTAATCAACACCATATTCATCGCTCCAGTGCTGGAGACATGAAGACATGGTCATTTCTCAGACCAACCTTGCAGAGTATGATATAAATCTCAACCAAATAGTGTTCTGATTAGGTAGAGGAAAACTTGAGCTTTCTGAGGATATAATTTTCAGGACAATCCTGTTTAATTTTCAAGGCGAATGAGCGTCTCAATGTTTTCACTCCTTCCATTCAATCAAATTTCCCACTCAAAGACAGCCATGCTTGATATGCTAATGAAGCACGGTTTCTTCTCCATCTTTCACTGGTGGTTATTTTTAGCTCAGGTGACCATACTCAGCAAGGTATTAATTTTAGGGAAGTGAGTTGCTAAGACTGGATGCAAACAGAATGGCCAACATGCACAGAGCTGCTGATGGTGCACCCAAACAAGTGTTCATTGACTCTAATTTAATTCATCATGTTAATTAAATAATTGAAGACCCTAAAAGACAAAAGAACAGGCATTCACCTGATGTAATTTTTATTTCAAACAAAGCAGAATTAGTGGAGATTACAGTGGTTTTAGAATGGTTAAATTACGTCAGATTTTGCGATGCGGACAGCGTATCCGTGCACTTTGGAGTACCTACCTTTAGTGTAAACATTTTTATGTGCACACCAACATTTCATTTGTATGTTTTCACTTGAAATATCTCCAAAGTTAGCCATTTATGATAATAGTTACTTCAAACTAAAGTAAGATAACTTATAGCGATTAACATAATATATGTATCTAAGAAATTGTCAGAAACTATCACATTTGACAACTTTAAGCAGAGGCATTTAGAGCAGTCACTCTTACCACCTCACTGGGACACTTAGGTGTAGGTGGAATTATTGTGATTTGTGAAAGGTGGCCCATGTTAAACTTAAAAATAAACATCTTTATTCGAAGTTTGAAATCAGAAGAAAATTATCCTAATTAAATTTGGATGTAACTTCCACAGGTTGATATAATAAGAGCTGATTAAAAGAAGAAATTCTCTTAAAAGAGAATAAATAATTACATAGTGCCTATATCTTATTACTTAAATGGTTTTAAAGAATAAATACATATTGCCTATGTCTTCTATTACTTAAATGGTTCTACAAAATAATGACCTATTGCCTATATCAGCTATCACTTAAATGGCTACACAATAATCACCTATTAACCTATACCAGATATAACTTAAATGGTTTGGCACAATAATGACATTGCCTATATCAGCTATCACTTAAATGGCTCTACACAATAATGAACTATTGCTTATATCAGATATCACTTAAATGGTTTGGCACAATAATGACATTGCCTATATCAGCTATCACTTAAATGGCTCTACACAATAATGAACTATTGCTTATATCAGATATCACTTAAATGGGTTGACACAATAATGACATTGCCTATATCAGCTATCACTTAAATGGCTCTACACAATGATGAACTATTGCTTATATCAAATATCACTTAAATGGTTTGACACAATAATGACATTGCCTATATCAGCTATCACTTAAATGGCTCTACACAATAATGAACTATTGCTTATATCAGATATCACTTAAATGGTTTGACACAATAATGACATTGCCTATATCAGCTATCACTTAAATGGCTCTACACAATAATGAACTATTGCTTATATCAGATATCACTTAAATGGTTTGACACAATAATGACATTGCCTATATCAGCTATCACTTAAATGGCTCTACACAATAATGAACTATTGCTTATATCAGATATCACTTAAATGGTTTGACACAATAATGACATTGCCTATATCAGCTATCACTTAAATGGCTCTACACAATGATGAACTATTGCTTATATCAGATATCACTTCAATTGCTCTACACAATAATGACCGATTGCCTATATCAGCTATGGTTTGACACAATAATGACATACTGCCTGTATCTGCTATCACTTAAATGCTCCTATCACATCAGTTCTTATCCAACCACCAATGCTACGCAATGCTGGGGCCTGGAAGTGCTCAATAGACTGGGTGCTTCCAGCATTGATTTAAACATAAATATCCCCCCAATTACTATGACCCTTTTTCCTCCATTAGATCATCACATAATACTCAATTGTGTACTATTGTTCAACCCGTAGGAGCATCTATACATGCATCTGACAAACTACTCCGTGAACAAACACAGCAACGACTACGAGAAGTCGAGCCATGCAGACACGGGTAGTAAGCGCTCGCTCAAATTTCTGAATGAGTACCTGCGTAAGAAGGACTATGACGTGGCCTACATGTGGAAGAACATCACCGATATCATCGTCAAAACGCTCGTCGTTGCGCACCCCCACGTGCTGCACGCTTACCGAATGTGTCGTCCCGGCCAGGCGCCAGGTAGCGACAGCGTCTGCTTCGAGATCCTGGGTTTTGACATCATGCTCGACCGGAAGCTGCGACCATGGCTGCTGGAGGTACGTTACTGGGGTGTTTGTGGGTAATGTTATTTCCCCAAAGCGCAACATGGTTGATTGGTTGTTGGAGTATTACCTTCTAGAAACATCTAAGGTCATATCAGGACGCGACTCAGCATGTACAAAACAACCGGGTTTCTGCAGAGGTTTGGTGGTAATATCTATGGGGATGTGGGTA
This sequence comes from Branchipolynoe longqiensis, assembly GCA_030323885.1. Taxonomy (NCBI): domain Eukaryota; kingdom Metazoa; phylum Annelida; class Polychaeta; order Phyllodocida; family Polynoidae; genus Branchipolynoe; species Branchipolynoe longqiensis. The sequence continues at coordinate 42,361,449 of CM059187.1, read as the reverse complement.
CACGATTTAAAATGTGATAGGTGTCATGGTTTAATTGAGGGAAGGAGAAGAAATGATGGGTTTGATTAATCAGGTCACAGCATAATGCGTATAGCATCAACGAGTACTGATGAATAAAATCACTCACTACTCGGTAACTTCTCACCCCATTGGCTACTCAGTATATATATGTTATATGGAGCCACACTAGTGAAGAAGTCTTTCTGGACACAAAATAAATTATAGGTTCAAAACAGTGGGATCATGTTTAAATAAATATTACTGTCATGAGATGAAAGATGCGGTCGACCCACATCTCTGAGATCAACAAGCTGGCTTCAGGAAGAGCAGATCCTGCACTGACCAGATAACAACCCTGCGGATCATCCTGGAACAGTCCTTGGAGTGGAACTCACCTCTCTATGTCAATTGTATTGACTATGAGAAGGCGTTTGACAGTGTGGATAGGCAGACCATCTGGAGACTGTTGAGACACTATGGGGTGCCGGCAAAAATCACTAACATAATCAGAAACTCATATGAGGGAATGACCTGCAGAGTGGTTCATGGCCAGCAGCTTACCGAGGCCTTCCAAGTGCAAACAGGAGTGAGGCAGGGATGCCTACTGTCACCCTTCCTTTTCCTGTTGGCGATAGATTGGGTAATGAGGACATCAACTGCCCAGAAGAGGAATGGCATCCAATGGACACCTTGGACACAGTTGGATGACCTCGACTTTGCTGATGACCTGGCACTTCTTTCCCACACCCAGCAACAAATGCAGGAGAAGACCACGATCATCGCAACTCACTCAGCACGCCTAGGGAAGAGCAAAACCCTCAAAATTAACAATAACAACACAGCCCCCATCAGACTAGAGGGAGAAGCACTAGAGGAAGTGGAAAGCTTCACCTATCTTGGAAGTGTGGTCAACAGGCTGGGAGGGACAGATGCTGATGTGAGGGTTCGGATTGGAAAGGCAAGGGCAGCTTTCCATCAGCTGAAGAATGTCTGGGGATCCTCAGAGCTGCCTAGGAACACCAAGATCAGGATATTTTGCTCCATGGTAAAGCCTGTCCTTCTGTATGGTGCAGAGACTTGGAGAACAACGGTCACCACCATGAAGAAAATCCAGTCCTTTATCAACACCTGTCTCAGACGAATCCTAAGAGTACGCTGGCCAAACACCATCAGTAACCTGGAGCTATGGCAGCAAACAGGACAGCAGCCTGTTGAGGAGGAGATCCTTTGGAGACACTGGAGATGGGTTGGCCATACCATTCGCAAGCCTGCATCCAACACCACAAGACATGCCCTCTCCTGGAATCCACAGGGGAAAAGGAAGAGAGGCATGCCAAGAAATAGTTGGCGCCGTGACCTGGAGGCAGATGTGAAGAGGTCTGACCATACATGGAGACAGCTGGAGAAGATGGCCCAGGACCGGGATAACTGGAGAGCCCTTGTTTGTGGCCTATGCCCAAAGTTGGCCAGTAGGCGTAAGTAAGTAAGTAAGTCATGAGGGTGATGTCATGAGAAATATTGTGCCTAGAGCAGGATCCCAACTCCCACTTCTTGCCATTGCAGGGCTAGCATGCTAACCGATTTCACTACCTAGGCTCAATAATGCCATCACCCTATCGACACTTAGCTGTCAATGTAGCTCCTTGCCTGAGACAGTGAGAGGTCAGTGCAGACGACTGCATTAGTCATCCCTCCTACCGGCCACCACCAATGGAGAGCCCAGAAAAACTACATTGTATTTTGCTATAAAATTGTAGTGAAGCCAAACCTACGGGCACCCTGTACTGCTTCCCTCCTCCATGAACCACGGTGTTGCCAACCCAGAGTTACTGAGAATCCTTGAGGTTTTCCTTGAGAATCCTGAGTGGCAGCAGTCACAAGCTTGGTAGGAGGGTCCAGGGGCATGCCCCCTCCCCAATTTAAAAAGAAGGGCTATTTGAGGGAATTTCCCACGGGTTATAGGCTGATATTTGGGTTGTTGGTGCTTTTGCGTGAAATTTGTGGGATTTTGGGGTCGATCCGTGACTCGTGAGGTGATTGATCAGAACCTTCAATTTCCGTAACTCTCAGGAATTTCGTGAGTTGGCCACCCTTGAACCACCATAACGGAGGAGTGTTAGCATAGGGGTTGGTCACTCATTATCTAAGAATGGTATGCAGCCACAAAGTCACGTGATTAACCCTCCCAGCTACTGCGGGATATTTCAGCGCCTACAAACACGTGCATTGGGTGGGCTTGCGGGGGGGGGGGGGGGGGGAGTCAATCCATGACCAAGCACCTGATGTCTCTTGAGAATACATATTGAAACTGACACGATGGTGTTCATGCCTTTTCCGTTGGTTCCAAGATTCAAGTAGGGAGAATCAATCTCATCACAATATCTGTGTTTATTTGTTCAGATTAATCGGTCGCCCAGCTTCGGTACTGACGAAAAGCTGGATTACGACGTCAAGTCTGGGGTGATGCTGGACACACTGAAGTTGCTCAATATGAAGTAAGTTTCACAATTGACAAGCAAACTTTATTTAGTATTCATTGCATGCATTTTGAAAATGCAGGTAATGCTTGATCTACATGACCATATTGAACATGACCCAACAATCCTGAAGGGTTTTGTTGTTTGTTTGTCTGGGCTTTACGTCCCAGCAACATCCATGGTCATATCAGGATGAACACCCAATTGTGACAGTGCTGGCACCATAACATAATATTCCACTCAGTCACATTATCCTGAAACAAAGATAAATCAGTCTTTGCCCTATCTTAGTAATGCCGGCTAGATAGCCACAATTATCAATTTTGTAAGTCAGTTATTTGAGTCGACCAGGATTCAAACTCTCTACCGATTTGGTCACTGCGTCCGGTTCAATCCTGAAGCCAGTGCAGACGAGCTGCACCCATTATTTGAAGCTCGTCTGCAGTAGCTTCAGAATAAAATGGATTAAATTAAAAATTCATTTAACCATTTTAATTTCATGTGGAATACAGATACCCTAGTTATTTACCTCGCACTGTTTCTATTTATATCATACACAGTTTTATGCTCTTTATACCCCAACAATGATGAACTGCAATTGGAATAAATCCTGGATAAGAAAAGGGTAATTATGATTATAAAAGAGGTTAATAATAATTATATATCCGAAATTCAAGGTATTCAAACTTTTGAAATTGATCTTATGAATCAATACATACATCATCAAAAAATCCCTTGTGGTACAATTGTCAGTTGCATTTTGCTTTTCAATTCAAGTATCAAATTAGGTCAATACTTTCAATACCAATCCATATTTTGAAAAGTGTATAAAAGACACTTGTTTTAAAATACAGACAATTGAAATGGGCCTCTACTTATTTCTGGTTATGATTACTGTCTTAGTTGCGAATATGGTTTAACATCACTCACTCAAATCTGCACAGAGGAAGCGACAAGCGAAAGAACATGGCTGCCCAGAAGTTACAGGCGCAACGCCGTCTAATGCGGCCGACGAAGCGGGTCGACAGTGAGATTTCGGAAACACAAAAGAAGCAGCAAAGTCTAGAACGCCGCAAGGATGAGCTGGTAGGCTGTCCTAGAAGGGGAGATGAGTTGGTAGGGTGTCATGGTAGGGGCAATCAGCTAGTAGGGTGTCATAGATGGGGAGATAAGCTGGTAGGGTGTCATAGTAGGGGAGATGAACTGGTGGGGAGTCATAGTAGGGGAGATGAGCTAGTAGGGTGTCATGGTAGGGGCAATCAGTTAGTAGGGTGTCATAGTAGGGGAGACGAGCTGGTAGGGTGTCAGAGATGGGGAGATGAGCTGGTAGGGTGTCATAGCAGGGGAGATGAGCTGGTAGGGTGTCATAGTAGGGGGGATGAGCTGGTAGGGTGTCATAGCAGGGGAGATGAGCTGGTAGTCTGCCATACTATTAACGGTTTGAAACAGTGGGATCATGTTTATGTTAGTCACCACTCCCCTTCCGGCCACCAACAATAGTCCCAGGAGACTGCATTACATTTCATATGAAATTACTGAGGCCAGATATATCTGTATTCCCACTGCTCACTACACGAAACACCAAAGGTGGGGGTGCCGGATGAAAGAGGATCTTAACAGAGGATTGGTGACCCAATATATAAGAAATCTGTACAGCCACATAAAGTCCCTGCTGGGGTTTTTAAGCACCCATAACATATGTCTCGGGGGGAAATCCATGACAAAGTGCCCGACCTCTCATTGGAAAAACTGACACTCAGATCTGTTCTTTCACTTTACTGTTCAATTTACTGTTCCCCGTGCCCCCAGCTCTGCCAATTTGGATTTCGACATCAAAGGCCGGTTGCTCTCATACCATGTCTATGTGGTGTGGGAGGTTAAAAATCCATTGGGTCGGTAAAAGTGTAGGCTCGGGCTTTCTATCGACCAGCAGTGGAATGAGGAAGACCAGTCGTCTATGACTGAAATTTCCCCTTCTTAAACAACTAATGGACCAAAAAAAAAAAATATATAACCTAATTAACTTCACTTTAAAGTTCAATATGACCTAGTTAACATAGCAATGGTGTATTGCACTTCATTTCAACTGGTGTGTACACACAAAGTAGTTTGCATGCTTTCACTTCGAATATCTCCAAAAGTAGACATTTCTGATCCAAGGTACTCTAAACTAAGGTGGAGTAGGTCATAATGGTCAACCCAAGATTCTTATCTAACAAAATGTAGAAAAAAAATTTAAACTAACAGATTATGCAATTTTAATATGAGTGCAGTGTTGCGGTTCATTCTGTGGACACGATGCATTGTGTGAGCTGGTTTCCAGTTGACGCCCAATTACTATTGCAGAAAGACATGCTCATCCGACTCCGAAAGGACTCTGCGCGGGAGGACTTCGAGGACAGGAACTGTGGCCGATTCAAGCGGATATTCCCGCCGGATGATAAATTTCGGCGAGAGAAGTATGCGAACCTGATGGCAGATGCCTTTGGGGTTTTCCTATCTGGACGAGCAAACACGCTACAGCAGGAGATTCATCGAACCTACAGCAGTCGCTTAAAGGTAGACGCCACCTCCTGGGCATATTCTGAGTCTCACTGAAGTCCTACAATAGTAGTACTTTAACACGTTTTTTTTTTAGGGAAGTGATGTGGGTTGGTAAATATTGTATTCTTCACAACAATATAATGTTGTTGGCACCGAGGCACTTGTCTTGCAGGCATAGGTGTGGAGAGTTAGTTGCACAAATTGTTATTTACACAAATTATATTTATGTAAACATTACTCCATTCATTGAAGAACAGCCACAGAATGGTGTCGGGTGTTGGCGGAACCACCTGGTCCTCACTTGCTGCCGCATTGGCTTCTCTTGGCTGACTCATTCCTTTTTCTTAAGGGAGAACCACCCCCTGAATGCATTGGGCGTCAGTGTCTAATGTCAGTCACACACATTCTAATTGAATGTGTCTTGAAATAAATGTTGCTGTCATTTGACACTAATTAGACCATTTCAGATTTTCATGTAAATTTCTATGTAAATATAAATTTATTAAGCACATGTTTTCATGAAAGCAAAGTGATAATAAACTCTACTAACGTTTTGCTATGAATATCGGCTTTTTGCCAGCATGGTAAACATTATTAAATGAGCTGCTCAGTTTACCTGCCTACACTGTGAATTCCTGAGTGAGCTGCTCATAGTTATCCACGTATGTACTCCAAGTTATTGAGTGAGCTTCTCATAGTTCTCCGCCATGTTTACCACGAGTCACTGAGCGAGCTGCTCATTGTTCTCCATATATGTACTGAGAGTTATTAAGTATCTGTCGTCTATCATGGTTCTCCATGTGTACCACGAGTCACTGAGAGAGCTGCTCATTGTTCTCCACATATATGCTGTTAGTCACTGAGTGAGCTACTCAGTGTTCTGCATGTATGTGCTGTGAGTCATTGAGTGAACTGCTCATTGTTCTGCATGTATTTGCTGTGAGTTATTGAGCGAACTGTTGCTAGGGCGTAAAACAACAACAAACAAATAAACAAACTCCATGTATGTGCTGTGAGTCACTGAGTGAACTGCTCATTGTTCTCCATGTATGTGCTGTGAGTCACTAAGTGAACTGCTCATTGTTCTCCGTGTATGTGCTGTGAGTCACTGAGTGAACTGCTCATTGTTTTCCATGTATGTGCTGTGAGTCACTAAGTGAACTGCTCATTGTTCTCCATGTATGTGCTGTGAGTCACTGAGTGAACTGCTCATTGTTCTCCATGTATGTGTTGTGAGTCACTAAGTGAACTGCTCATTGTTCTCCGTGTATGTGCTGTGAGTCACTAAGTGAACTGCTCATTGTTCTCCATGTATGTGCTGTGAGTCACTGAGTGAACTGCTCATTGTTCTCCGTGTATGTGCTGTGAGTCACTGAGTGACGCCCGCTGTTTTCAGGAGGAGGACATCCTGGACATGATTGCCCAGGTTGAGGCGGATGAACTCCCAAGAACTAGCGGCTTCAACCCTCGTCCGATACGCGGTCCCAAGGTGAGTGCCGCGTGTCCGCCATCTGTCAGGTGTGCCTGCACCGACAGCCTCGACGTGACAGTCACTGCATTGTCGCTGTCATATGTGATTTGCACACTGATCGACGTCGTAAGCTGATATTATGCATCTTGACACCGTATTTGCGTGGGCCTAGCAAATTGAGGCATCCTATTTCTCAGCGAAATCGCTGATTTCAGCAAAAACTGAGTTTCCAAATCAGCGGGGGGATCCTATCTGCGAACAGAAATTGTAATTCATTGACAGTGTGTGAGAATGTTAATTTTAATTATTTGGTAGTCTTGAAGTCTTAAAACAGTTGGAATTTCAAAGCCAAAATATGTCCAAGTAGGTGCCAGATTGCACATTTTAATCATAGGTTTTAAACAAATTCTAAGACTGTAAGAGGGAAGCATGTCCCTGGACTCACTACTTTTTCAGGAATATTTTATCTTTGTCACTGGGACCCCTGACAATTATTTATTATGTTTCCACAAAAATGAAACAGCATAGTAGGAAACCCACATGTCATCTCAACAATAAATCGAATTTGTAGTAAATGTGCGCACAAAACCTCCATCGCAGTCCTTCTCTAGTGTGTGCTAGGCCTATGACACTGACAGTTTTTGCGGGTGGGATTAATTTAAAGTAGACTGTGATGGCTCGCGCCAACTGTTATTGGAGTGGCTCATTGAAGCAAGGAGGATCCGATATGGTACATACTTCATGTGATTAAGATTATGTTTCACTGTTAATGCCACGGATGAAAGATCTCTGCGATTTCGCGGGTTTTTCACAATCTGATTTGTATGATTTCTAAAATAAATATGTAGATAAATAATTCTATGTAGCTTAACTTACCGGAAATATTTAACTTTTCCCCAGGCTCTCTGGAATGGTCAGTGATGTCCTCCCATATATTGAGTGTGGGTAAATTTCCGCGAAGACGTGGAAATTCTCTCATAGCAGTTTAGCATTACCAGGGAATCGTGGGAAGAAAGCAGGAAGTTTGGTTTCATCCTATACTCTCCTAACACTACCCCATCTCCATTCCATTGATCAGTCAGTACAAGCTATTCTTGGAGAGCATTCGATTGTCATTGTTATGACCATATTATCGCCCACCTGGCTGTCAATTCCAACTTTCTTTTGTCACTCCCGAGATATCATTTTCATCCCTGTACTGCTTATAATTATAAACCTGTGAGGCGATCGTTGGTTATTGAGACTGAGAGAGTTTGCATTGTGAATTCGTCTCTCAAAATGTTTACTGGTCCTATTTGCTGCTGCACATAGGACTCGTACCTCTCCTACGGGGAGCTGCCCAGGCTGGGTGTAGGTATATCCATGTCGTATGGTCACGTGGTGTAGGCAGGTGCCGGTCACATGTTCCCCCATAATTCAATGCATGGCTGCGGTGAGCCCAGCACGGTGAACCTCATTTGACCCCGATGTCCCCATCCTGTTATTGTTCTGTCGTCTCTCACGGCGCCTCATGCTGAAACCTGGCTCAACTCTCCCGTATTTCAGTTTACCTACACAACTAGAATGTCAACGCCTCAGATGCGCGTAATTATTTGTCATTCTTTGGTTTGCTTGCGGTGCTGAACAAAACTGGCAGCCACAGTTGTTGCGTTGAAGTATTCAGCCTCACCATGTTGATGACCTTCACTCTTTGCTTGTTGGGTTTATTTTTTGGGGGGAGGGAGGGGGGGTTACCTACAGATGCAGCCGGTGCAAGCAGTGTGTCTTGATTTCACTCACAGTTGCTTCACTTAGTTCTCGTACTACACGACCGCCAGGTTGATTCACTACAACAATAAAAATGTGCGTGTGTCTTTGTACAGTGTGGAAACTGCAAGCAGTGCACCACACAACAGTTTTAACAAATATAATGTTTAGGACACAACTGCCAAATAGATCCCACTTTCCACAATGAGAGATGTGTGTTCCAGTAGCCGGGTGGTAATCTGCTAACAACATAATCAGTAATCAGCTCATCCCGAGCCATTGATTACCATGGCTATATTCACTTGCTTTACGTGTGATGAAATGCCAGAAGTCGCCAACTGACATGTAGTAGTATAATCATCGCTTCGCATTCATTTAATTTCACACAGTCATTAAATTCACTTCCGGTAAGTGACTTGCCTAGTTATCTATGTGGCTATAGAATTGTGATGTGGATACTCGGTGAGGAATCATAGATTTTTCTATATAACCTGTATGTATTGAAGTATGCATGCGACGTAATATTAGCATGTTTTAATTTAAAGTCCTCCTCCTTTGTGTATGTCTGTAATATGTTAGCGTTGTGTGTTTTTTGTGCAGACCAGCGAACAGGAGTTTCACCCTCAAACCTCTCTGTCTCTCGTTGCAATCTGTGTAGTGATCTATATACTTTGTCTCCTAAACAAACTGGATGTAGCACTAACAAAAGAGCTACTTGATTGAAAGCATATATGGACACTGCTAACAGTGCACCACACAACAAAAACAAAACAGTTCTGTCAATCTTTAGAAAAAAAGCCCCAACAAAATCCCATTTCTTGATACCTCGCGTTTTTCTGTCAATCTTTAAAAACAAAACAAAAAAAAACCCACATTTCTTGCTGCGTGTAGTTGAAGCCCTGCTGTAGCCGTCTGTCCTTCCACAGCCCCTGTGCAGCATGCCAGTGCTGGAACCGCAGCGACTCCGCGACGACCTGGTCGATGACGACGACGAGGATGAGGAGGAGGAGTTGGACGACTCGCAGGACGAGTCGACGACCGGCCGCCTGTCGCCGCCGACGAGGCCCCCTTCGCGGGGTGCCGGGTCCCGGCCCAACTCCGCGGTCTACACCCGTTCCAGCTCGGGTACGCGCCCCCTGTCGGGCAGCGTGACGTCATCGGCGCGCACCAAGTCGCGAGCAAGCTCGGCGGCGCAGCAGCTGTGGCCGTTCCAGCGCCCCAGCAGCGCTATGGGTGACGCCTACCTGCTGGTGAGTAGAGCATTGTGGGTGTGTTAGTTGATTACGCAACAAACATGCACATACATACATGTACATACACACATACATAGGGTCTACACACATACATGCCCACACATACATAGATGTGTACGTACATACATACAAACAAGTATACATACATACATACATACATACATACATACATACATACATACATACATACATACATACATACTACATTCTTACTTCATCTTCCGAATACCGGAAGTTAAGTACCAGGGGAGAGGACAAGCTCGCGCAGGCCGGAAGTAGCCTCAGTTTGAAACTCGGCAGCGAAGTAGCTACAGCGAGTTGGAGGAGGCTACTCAAGGTAAGTGTTTTAAGGAAGATTTACCTTATATGAATATATAAAATTATATTCACGTGAATTGTGAAGTAAACCGTTTGGTTTTGTGATTTTATGATGAGTTGTGGGTGCTAATAAGCCCGATGTTGTCGGTCCAGAACGACCAGTAAGACTGCGAGATACAAGTGCGCGTTCACATTCTCGGCCGTACGATCGAAGCTTCTGGGTCTTCATCGACGGAGTGGTCGCATTACTGATTAATTGGTTGAAATCCAATTAAAAATGGCTAAAATGATGTCTGTTGAAGACAAGCCACCGATTTCGCTACACTGTATGAGCGAATCGGAGAGTGAATTGGTTGAAACCGTACTGGTTGCCAAATCTAAACCGCGAAAAAAGATGGCGGCGGAGTCGAAGTCGAAGACGCACACGAAGGCTGTCGAAGTAGGTCAAGTCAGCATCGTGAATAGTGGTGCAAGTGTACCGGATAAAGATGTAGGACCAGATTTGTCGGAGTTTAAGAAAATGTACGACGAGATGTTGGTGCTAAGAGGATGAAGCAAAGAATTTCCATAGAGATTCGGAGCGTTTTCATGACGAATGGCATTACGAACGAGAGTTGGATGTAGGTCAGGAGGTCGGAGGTGAGGCGCATGACGGTAGTGAACGTTATGTAGGTCAAGATGGCGCTGATGGTGATTGGGCGAGTTACTAGCCAGAGGCCTATGACCAGGATTTGCACTGGGAGGAAGACGAGTGCGGTTCGATCGGGTCGTTAAACACGGCTGATCAAGTGTTGGCATTAAAATCAGGTGTTACAAAGGCTAAGGTTCAGGTAACGGATGACCAAGTGGCGAGTACGTTAAAGAAATCGCCGTTTGAGAGCTTTAGGATGCCGCAGCTGCCTAAGGTGGTGACAGTGGAACAGCCAAAGGCTACGGCTACACTGACGAGTACCACGGTTGGTACGGTTCAGCGTACGGAACCCAAACCAAGGCGAGTTTTTAAGCTGGACACTGGATTACAGCAGGGGGCTCTGCTTACGGAGCTACAGGAAACCTACAAAAAGGTCAGGAAGTCGGTGACACCACGGATTACTATCAGTGAGAGCATGGCAGGAGCCATCCAGCACTATTACGGTGGCCCAAATGAAGGGGCTCAGAAACATTTGAAGACCATTAGGGAAAATTCCCGCCTGTACACGGGACTTGCAGATGTGCCATCAGCGAGGGTGCAGGTACTAAATGAGGAAATATGTTTCGCCGGGGGCCGTAAGGAGGGGTAAAAATGCCCTTCTGACGGCATCAAAAGGCATAGTGGGGGTGCTCACGGAAATAGCACCTACTATGGACATTATTCTGCAGAGGGGGTCAGCGGACCCGGAGCTGGATGCCCAGGCTGTAAATATGTTAAATGCTATTAAGCTAGTGGTAGCTACGCACGCACAAATGAAATTGGAACGAAAACTAAGTGTGCGTAAGGTAGTGCATTCCCAACTGGGGAAGGAACTCATTAAGGACAAAAGAGATGTCTTGCTAGGCGATAATCTAGGTGAAAGAAACAAGCAGTTGCTAAAGTCGGTGAGAGCGTCCGACAACTGTATGAGCACTAATCTCGCGTATAGAGGGAAACGGAGGAACGCATTCGATCATCAGGGACGGGTTGGCGGTCCTTACAACAGGCAGTTCAGAGGGAACGGCCGGTTCAGAGCCAGGGGGGCAAGAGGGTCCTCCACCTGGGGTGGCAGACAACAACATCAACAATTGACGGAGAAAAAGTTTGGCAGGACGGCTGAGGACTATTCGCACAATAGCGTCCCGTCCTTCCCGAGGGGGGGCCGTGGCCGTGGAAACCCTAGCAGGGGTTTTCAGAAGTGAGGCACCCTGACCAGGTGGGTGTCTCCACAGTTCTGATTGAGGGTAAGAAACATTTAGAATTATTTAAGGCAGGCAACATAATTAATGTTTTAAAAAACTGGTCAAAATTAACTAGTGATAAATGGATTTTTAGTTGTGTAGTAGGTTTAACAATACCATTCGAAAAGACCCCGTTACAAACAAGAGAACCGTTCCCATTTACGATGGATAGTACGGAAATAAAGTTTGTAAATGTAGAAGTGAATAACCTAATAAAAAAGGGGGTGCTTTTGGAGGTGAGTCCAATACAGGACCAGTGGATCTCGAATATATTTCTGAGACCTAGGCCTAATGGAAAGTTCCGTATGATACTTGACTTAACAGAACTAAATAAAATAATTCATTATGAGCATTTCAAGATGTTTAATCTAAAGACTGCATTAGACTTACTGAATGTAGATATGTGGATGGCGAGTGCTGATTTAACGGATGCTTATTATTCTTTAAATATAAAGAAAACACAAAGAAAGTACTTAAGATTTCTTCTAGGAAAATGTTTACTCGAGTACCAGGTCCTGCCAAATGGTTTGGCGCCAGGGCCACGCATTTTTACTAAATTGCTAAAGCCTATCTACTCGGAGAGGGGGAAAAGGGGACACGTTTGTTTCCCCTATTTGGATGATAGCTTTGTCATAGGACGTACGTACGTACGTCAGCAATAACAGATTTGGTAGATTTGTTTGAAACATTAGGGTTCACAGTTAACCGAGAAAAATCTGTATTGAAACCTACTCGGTGCCTAAAGATTTTTGGGGTTTGATATAAACTCATCGGTAATGACAGTTTCACTAACAGAAGACAAGGTGGAAAAGTTAACATTAGAAATTGATCAAATCTTAGGAGAAGATTTCCCGAGCATCAGGCAGGTGGCGGGACTAGTAGGCCTGATGGTGGCCTATTCGCCAGCAGTAGAGTACTCTGGGGCACAATTTTAAGCAATTAGAAAGAGATAAGATTAAAGCCCTAAAAAGAAGCAAAGGCAAATTTGATGATATAATGTGGATATCAGAAGAAGGAAAGTCAGATATTTACTGGTGGATAAAGAATATGAGACGACCAAGAAAGAACCAAAGGTCGAACTACTGACATGCTTCCCTAATGGGATGGGGGGGGGCGCATACAGAGACTAAGCAGACGGGAGGGCGTTGTCATCCCGCAGAGCTCGCACACATAAATGTGTTAGAACTGAAGGCTATTTATTTTGGCCTAAAAGGTTTATGTAGGATGGAGAATACTCATATCAGGATAAGAACAGATAATACTACAGCCCTAGCATATATAAAAAACATGGGGGGCACCAAATCAGAAGATTGCTTGGTAGAGGCAATAAAGGTTTGGGAATGGGCAGAAGCATCTAAAAATTGGTTAACTATCACTCATATACCGGGTGTAGAGAACGTCTTGGCAGACCTACGTTCGAGAAAGTTCTTGGACCATTTAGAATGTTAATTAAATGGAAACATTTTTAACAGGCTGTGTGAAAAGTGGGGTACATCAAATGTAGATATGTTCGCATCTAGACTAAACGCCCAGTTACCGATCTATGTGAGCTGGGAACCAGAACCAGACAACTGGAAAACAGATGCTTTCTCATTTGACTGGGGAAATAATTTTATTTATTGCTTCCCACCATTCAGCCTCATCCCCAGAGTTGTACGAAAGCTACAAAAGGACAGGACGAGGGCGAGCGTAGTCACCCCACACTGGCCGGCTCAGCCGTGGCATCCACTTCTACAGGAGGAGTTGGTGGAACAACAGTGCTTCCTGTGGAAAGAGGGAAACCTCTCTGGGACAGGGCCCCAAAAAATAGAAAAATCAGACGAGGGTTTAAAAACAGCATAAGATTGACGGGGTACCTCTTTTGGCCATAACTTTACAAGGATATGAGGTAGACAATAAAACCCTCCAATATTTTGAATTTACGTGAAGGGATTCAACAAGAAAGAACTATCAGGCACATATAAATAGATGGGCCCTATGGGCGTTAGAGAAAGGGGTAAAGGTATTAAATCCCAAAATTGCTGACGTATTACGTTATTTACGCACGTATTTCGAGACAGGTGTAGGGTACGGGGCGTTAAATGTAGCATGATGTGCACTGAGTGTAATTTTACCACGTTCACAGGGAAAAACAGTGGGTGAGCATTACTCAGTCAAGTGGTTCTGTAAAGCTGCCATGAGCCGAGGCCGCCACAACCCAGATACGATAGTTTCTGGAGTGTGGAGGTAGTACTGAATTGGATTCTTAAGCTACAAGGAAATTCTCAGTTAAGCTTAAAGCTACTGTCATATAAACTTGTTGTTTTACTGTTACTGGTCTCTTCACAAAGGGGCCAGACGATTTTAAATCTGAATATAGACAGAATGAGAGTTGAGGACAGTTCTATAGTATTTAAGATGAAAACGTTACTTAAACATAACCAATTGGGTCAACCGCTTGACTCGGTGAGGTTCTTTAAATACTCAATTGACAAAAGAATTTGTGTGGTTAAAACATTAAAATGCTATGTGTTAAGAACAGAGAAGGTATGACGAGGAAACACACAACTTTTGCTCTCGTACATAGGGCCGCATGGACCTATTTCTAGGGCAACATTGGCCCGGTGGACCATTGAGGTGTTACGGTCGGCAGGAATAGATACCAATAGATACAAAGGTCATAGTACTAGAGGAGCATCTGCATCCTCGGCAAGGGCCATGGGGGCAAATTTGAATGCAATTATGCGAAATGCTTCCTGGCGAGACAGCAATAGTTTTGCAAGATTTTATCATAAATCAATTGATGATCCTGGTGAGGTACAAAGTACAATCCTGAGCAGAACAGGGAGGAGATAGACACCAGAAGTGAGAGGAAGATTGTTAGCTTTATAGATAAATATATAAAGTCATAATTAAGAGAGAAATTGATATGTTTTTACATATATATGTATGTTGATTATATATATATATATATATATATATATATATATATATATATATATATATATATAGATATATATATAGGAAATAATGATTACTAAATAGAAATTAAGTTGTTGGCAGTAACAGGTTTTCACTATGATGAAAATAAGTAATAAAAAGCCCCAGTTGGGATTAATGAAAAACAACTGAAATATAGAAAAAATATATTTTTTCTGTAAGAAATGTTCATTATCACGAGAGGTACAAGAGTGTTTACGGATGTTGCTGACTTACTGATAAGTAGTATTAGTAAACCTGTGAAAGCACGGTAATTATTAGGTTACATAAGGCTGACAGAATAGACGGCGGTGCTAAAGTGAACGGGAAAACAGAAAGTAAAGGGAAGAAAGTAGGGGGAAAAAAGAGAAGAGTCAAAAAGAAGGTCGGTACACAAAAAACCATACTTCAAAGGCTCTCCCCTGGTACTTAACTTCCGGTATTCGGAAGATGAAGTAAGAATATTTTAGTTATACTAGACTTACTTGTAAGTTGACGTATTACTAGGATTCTTACGAATCTACGAATACGAAGGTAAGGATCAGGGGCCCACCCTCCCACACCTATAAGTTGAAAAATACAACCCATTAACTCGAGTATAAAGATAAAAAGATCTAGGGTTGATTGGAAACTATAGGAATAGATAAGGGAGATAGGGTTCCTGATCCTGGTGTTAGGTTTTTTGCTTCCCTCCAACTACGAAGACTGAGGCTACTTCCGGCCTGCGCGAGCTTGTCCTCTCCCCTGATCCTTACCTTCGTATTCGTAGATTCGTAAGAATCCTAGTAATACGTCAACTTACAAGTAAGTCTAGTATAACTAAAATATACATACATCCATACGTACGTACGTACATCCATTTGTACGTATGTACATCCATATGTACATACGTACATACATACATATGTACGTACGTACATATGTATGTATGTATACATATGTATGTATATACGTATGTATGTATACATACGTATGTATGTATGTATACATACGTATGTATGTACGTACATACGTACGTACATACATACATACATACTTACATACATACATACATACATACATACATACATACATACATACATACATACATACATACATACACACATACATTCTAAGTTGTTTCCTCATTGGCCACCAGGAGGAAGCGTTGTCTGCTTCAAATGAGAGAACTCGGGAAGAAAAGTTAACTGACCGCAGCCTTCTGTTTCTCACTGATATGAGGATCAAGTTTCCGGGAAAAACAGATGAAGAAGCTGAATACATACTCCATAAGGTAAGCACTACTGGCTATATAATGCCGGCAATCAAGACTGATACAGCAAAAAGTCTTTGGTTGTATTAGTCAAAGTCAGTCTTTGATTAGATGATTTAAATTGATATAAAAAAAACACTATTTGCCTACTTAATATTTAAACAGCACTAACAATAAGCCCACTAACATATGCACTACAGTATTTGTTTGACAAACTAAATATGCCACATAGAGACATAAGAAAGGAACGCTCACGTATGAGTACAACTCCTAGTTTTCCAGGACAAAACTTCTTAACCAGTTATTGTTTCCATGTACATATAAACTTGCCTTGCTGTACGTGATTCAGCTCAGTCTGCTCCCCTTCTAGTGTACAGAGTGGAGTGTGCTGTACACAATACAATACAGACTACTTTCTCACCAATAGGTGTAACCAACTACGCTGGCCAGAAGACCAGTAGTCCGGCACTGACAAATTGTATGTTCAGTGGAATAAACACATTTACAACAACAAAATGTGAAAATAAGAACAAATGAAACAAAGCAATAATGAAATTATTTAACTGGAATAAAACCTATCAATAAAAAAAGGAGTTATCTATGATCTAGGTGTATTCTCCTAGATACAGGCACCGGCGCGGTGGACGAATCGGTAGAGCGCAGTCCTCACGAGTGGAAGATTGGGAGTTCAATTCCCAGTCGAGTCAAACCAATGATTTACTAAATTGATACTTGCCACTTCCTAGCCAGGTGCTCGGCATTATTTGGATAGGGCAAGGAATGGTTGGCTCAGTGTCAGGATAATGTGAATGAGTGGGATATCAGGTTATGGTGCTGGTGGCCTGGTCTCTCAGTGGGGCAGCACTATAAATTCGCCATGAGTGTGCACTGTCACAAGTCAGTATCAGTCCTGAAATGACCTGAGATGTTGCCAGGACATAAAACTGCAACCACGAACCAATGAGTTCTTGCACTGCCGGTAGACGGTGGGTTGGTTGTGGAAATCGCCTATTGATTAACGACGTTCAAATCGTTTCATTGTAGTTGTACGAAAACTGGTCGTTCCACAAACCGAGAATAGCCTCCTACTGGCTAGCCAAGTTGGATTCTATAAAGCGAAGAAAGGTACAATTTAAATCTATTGTGTGCTGATTGCAGTTCATGTATGACTGCATACAGGCCTAGAGGATGCTATTGCCTATGTTTCTTTTCTTTATGTTTTGTTTTGTTGTTTACTTTGGTTATAGACCATTTTCATTATGAAGCCATATGGAATCTCTTTTCGTATACAGTAAAACCTCTATAACAGACCACCTCCACAGATCGACCACTCCCCTATATCGATTGCTTTATTTGGGTCCCAACACTACCATTGTAACCATATTCTAATTCGCTAAACCGAGCACCTCCCTAAATGGACCACTTAAAGTAGGTCCCAAGATCGGTCTATTTAGAGAGGTTTTACTGTATGTTGACCAAATCTAGGGGTTCCTAACTCTGTAAATTAAATTGAAAAAAACTTTGTGCCAAGGTATTGATATTCTATTAATTAAATAAGTCGAATAAAATTTAGATAATTATTTTAGTTTTGACAATTTGATGCTTCATCGGACTATGCAGCTTAAAACAAATGTGTCCTTACACCTGGTTATTGACAGTTCACTAATTACATCAATGTATCTTCACACCAGGTTATTGACAGTTCACTAATTACATCAATGTGTCTACACACCAGGTTATTGACAGTTCACTAATTACATCAATGTATCTTCACACCAGGTTATTGATAGTTCACTAATTAAATAAATGTATACACACCAGGCTATTGACAGTTCACTAATTAAATAAATGTCTACACCAGGTTATTGACAGTCCTCTGGTAAATAAATGTGTCTACACACCAGGTTATTGACAGTTCACTAATTACATCAATGTATCTTCACACCAGGTTATTGACAGTTCACTAATTAAATAAATGTCTACACACCAGGCTATTGACAGTTCACTAATTAAATAAATGTCTACACACCAGGCTATTGACAGTTCACTAATTAAATAAATGTCTACACACCAGGTTATTGACAGTTCACTAATTAAATAAATGGATCTTCACACCAGGTTATTGACATTGTGCGGTCCAATGTGCGTGCCGTGCTACAGCGAACATGGAAATGCGCAGACATAGAGTCATTGTCCATATACCGCCTCTTCAGTCGTGTGTTCAACCGCCTTCTCTGGAGCAATGGCCAGGGCCTATGGAGTTGTTTTCAAGCTACAGGCGACCCTGAGTATGTACATCTTGTATACATAATAAGGAAGTGGACACAGTAACCTTTGCGAACAGGTGGCTTCCTTATATAATAACTTTGACTTCACATTACCCTAACTTCATGCCAAATGTAATAATATTTTGACCTGTTCTGTGTATTATTGCACATGCATTACTTCGAGACACAGCATCTCCTGATCAGTTGATACCCCAGTCACACTATCTATGCTTGCGACAACTTTGTGACCACAACCAGACGAGTAGTCGCAAAGTGTCCTCAGTGGTCGCCAAACTCCAGGCGACCATTTTGGTCGCAAGGAGGTTGCAGCTGCTGCACCAAAAACCTCCATGCAACAAAAATGGTCGCTGGCCATTTTCATAGCTTGCTGACCAATCGGCCACCAGTCGGCTTTTGGGTTGCAAAGTGGTTGTAAATGGGTCGCAAAGTAGTCGCCAGTGCTCGCAAGCCGTAGTGTGCCAGGACGTAAAGCTCCAACAAGCAACAGACAAACTTACCTAGATTATCGGCCACTTATATCAAAGACCCTATAATACTAAGACGGCTCACTCCCTATCTCTCCAATGGTAATGTAAATTTTGCAGTGCCACCTTGTGGTGGGTTTGATCAGCTCGGCTGCTGGTTAGTGTTTCACATGTAAACACATACAATTATATTATACATGAGATAAGTAAGTATGAATACACATCAATATGAAATTGCTATGAACAAATACCCATCATCATCAGCATCATCATCAGCATCGCCATCATCACACATCTTTCACATTCATATATACATTTATACATATAATATAGCACCTGTTTAACCAAGAGAACAGCCAGCGCACCAAATGGTGGGTTTGATCATTTTGATTACACAGTACAGGCTGAGTGAGCCGTCTTACTATTACAGGGTCTTTGCTTATATCCAACGTACATACTTCTACGCTCATTAAACGTTGGCTTGCTTCACAGAAGGGCATACTAAGTCAAGTTAATAGAACCTGTTACTACTGAAGCCTATGTATGATGTCCACTATTTCAGTGTGCATATCAGCTTTCATGTTTTGTGTTTTCACGTCAACTATCTCCAAAGTTAACTTTTGAAAATAAAAGTTAATTTAAACTAGTGTAAAGGAGATTATAATTGTCAACATTGCATTTATCTAAAAGGAAATATGCCGGAAATTCAAAACCATCGAATTATGCCATTTAAAACATGAGGGATTTACTCATGTTTCCATATGCAAAACTACAGTCAAACCCCTCTAACCGACCACCTTCACAGATCGACCATTACCCTATGTCGATCGCTTTATTTTGGGTCCCAACAATACCATTGTAACTATATGCTAACTCCCTAAACCGACCACCTCCCTAAATGGATCACTTAAAGTCGGTCCCAAGGACGGTCGATTTAGAAAGGGTTTACTGTACTTCCAATGTTTGACAAACTATCTAAAGCGCTATCTAGGTTTTGACATGCAAGTGAAAGTGTATACACAGTTGCCAAACTTGAGCTATGGTTACTATTTTTGCATTCGCTATTATTCACATGCCTACCTAGTTTAATATTTGTGGCAGTTTCTAGTTGCTAGTCTAAACTAGTATAATCTTACCGGTGCATGAATTACCCATGCAATGAGGAGAACATAGCGACTAGTTCTTTTGGGGTTTTGCCACTTGGAAACAAAATGGATCGCAGTCTCAGCATTACGAAACGTGACCCCCCCCCTCCCACTTGCTTTCTTCTCCTCCACTCCACAGCGATTCCTGGGAAGTGATCTTCACCAAATGTACAGAGAACGTGAGGACGTCCGAGATGTCGTGTTGTCGCAGAATTGTGCAGCTGTGTCGGGACTGCCTCCTCATTGTGTACCAGTTTGCCGCTGAGGCTAAAGGCAGCAGTTTCACGAACCTGGCGGCCGCCCACCCACCGCCACCCTCTGAGGGAGATCGACATCCACGGTTGGTAGTACCTAGGCACCCCTCAAGCCTGCTTTGTTTACTTACTATATAGTTATTTATATGTATATTATATATTTATAATTATATACACGCGTTTGTTTAGTTATTTTCAATGTAGCTATGGAATCCACGCAAAGGATTAGGCAATGTCTTCCCTCCCTCAAATTATATATATATATATATATATATATATATATATATATACATATACATATAAATATATATATAAATATAGATATATATACATATAGATATCTTTATATATATTTATTTAAATATATATCTACATATACCTGTCGTATATATATAATATATATATAGATAACTATATACAGATATATATCTATCTAATATATATATATATATATATATATAAACGCCATCTTTGCTGAAATGAAACCATGACTACTGCGTTTGAGCTGAAGCTGGCATCATTCTGATTGTCAAATACGATTGTTCACAGAAGTGATAGACTTTAACTGGAAAGTACAAGGAAAAGAATGATTGTCTTAATGGTATTTATTTTCCCTTTTCCTCAAACTACATGTATTTGTGCATGAACACCGAAAATTGGTCCAAGTGGTCCTTAGCCGCTGCCGTATTGGCCACTCGTGGCTTACACATGCTTTTCTGCTCAAGGGGGAACCTCCCCCTGAATGTATTGGGTGTCAGTCCCCACTGACACTCAAACACATTTTACTAAGTTGCGTTGATTTTTTGGCCCTGTGCCAATGGTTCTACACTGCAGACAGTATGCATGACCTTTTTACTAAGGTAAAACAGGAAAACATTTTAGCCTTTTTGAGGGCAGCTGGACTATACCACCTCATATAGTTTACTAAATGGATTCTATCAATTATTAATAGAACTTTTCTTTTTCTATGGGAATTTGTTTCCCTTGACCACAGATATATGATTGTGAGCTTTCTAATTTAATTAGTGTCTATTGGCACATAATTGATTGTCTGCTTTTACATGTAAAAGCGATGGTTTGAACAAAAAACTAACATTTCTCGCCGTGAATATGGCCTATGCTGCCGACACGGCGTAAAGCAACCACCAATCAATCAATCAATCAATCCGAAAATTGGGCCTTCACAATCCCATATTATATTTCTATTAAATAATTTTTGTTTTCACAAAACATATACAACCTATAGGTATACAGTAAAACCTCTCTAAATCGACCGATCTTTGGACCGACTTTAAGTGGTCCATTTAGGGAGTTGGAATATGGTTACCAAATAAAGCGATCGGTATAGGGGAGTGGTCAATCTGTGGAGGTGGTCGGTTAGAGAGGTTTTACTGTAGTAGGTGTGTGACGCCGACAACTTATGATATGCGACTCGACAACTTCTGCCCCATGCACCAACTGGCCTATTTTCATGAGACTGACATACATATATATATATATATATATATATATATATATATATATATATATATATATATATATATATATACATATATATGGTATTATATTATGTGTATATATATATATATGTATATCTATAATATAGGGAGAAAATCGTTTATTTATGTAGCAAATATAGATAGCATTATGTAGAAATGGTATTTATGCTAAGTAGCTTATACATAGTATTTATAGTTGTTTTATAGTAGGCCTATTCCTTAAACATCAAAGCAGCAGCACTATATGTGCTTTCATTTGATCTTCTGCCTAGTTCCACTAATATATCGAACACGCTGAACCCATCAACTAGACTGCGTTAGATGTATGCTGTCTCTCAGCACTCCGTTCCACCCACACTGGAAATATAGTGCAAATGTAGGCGAATGAAACGCGAGATTGATCATATCTGTAGTCTGAATATGAGGCGTGAATGTCAGCACTTAGCTCTCCGGAATTCCTGTATGTTTTATTTATGTCTATTTTGTCATTGATTATGTAGGGTTGGTTGTTGTTGTTATTATTATTACTATTAATAATATTATTAATTACACTATGTTATCATTATTATTACTATGTTATTACTATTCCTAGTTTTGCTATTATTAAGAATAGTATTAATATTACTACTATCATTACAATTATTACAATACAAGTATTATTAGTATTATTAATATTATTGTTGTTATTATTATTAATATTATTATTATTACAACAAATATTATTAGTAAGATAATGATGATTTATAGGAGAGATTTATGCACACTGAATGTTGTTCATTAGCTCTCCAGCCCACTACTCTCCCACGTGAATTCACTTCTACGTCCCCCTATAATGGACATTTTGGTCACGTGGCATTCCATTTCCCATCCTGGCCTCTGAATGGGATTACAATGTGCAAGTGCTGTAACCAAAGAACTGTGGCAAATATGTTGCATACATCTTTAAACTTGTTCAATAGTAACATCCAGACCTTTAAATACATTATCTATGAAATTACTTGCGAGTGAAGTGCTCAAACTATTCTCTCGCTGGTGTTTTCTCTTCTTAGAAGCGATTTGTAGATGTACCTTTACAGTAGGTCCTATCTATGATACCTTTTGGGTACATACACAAATTAACTAAGCAAAGTATATAATCTTTGAATGACTATGGTTTTTGTATGTGTGCCACCGCTGTGCCTGGTGGTTACCCTCAACCGTGTGGATTTGTGTGTTTTCTTTTTATTAAATCAATTTTGCACAGCAAAGCAAATTTAGACAAACTGTTTCAGAGTTCATGATCCTACTTGTGTTTGCCACAGCTTATTGAGTAAGCTATGAGAACGTCTACTGGACCCAATGCTAGACGACACCAAGCATTGCCACCGACTATTAAAGAGTGAATGCACACCGATTACAAAATAAAGAGGAGATCCGACATACAGTGGAAGCCCAATAAAAGTGTCACATCTTATCGACTATCAGACATTCTTTCTTATTTCTGCAGCAAACACACAAACACCCACCCACACACAAACACATATTTTGATGTTTCTGCAGGCTATGAAAACATCTTTTTCTCCCCCTCTTCCTCTCTCTCTCTCTCTCTCTCTCTCCTCTCTCTCTCTCTCTCTCTCTCTCTCTCTCTCTCTCTCTCTCCTCTCCCTCCCTCCCTCCCTCCCTCCCTCCCCTCCCTCCCTCCCTCCCTCCCTCCCTCTCTCCACATTCCCTCCTTCCTTCTCTCCATCTCCCCCCTCCTTCTTTCCTTTCCTCCACCCCTCCCAGCCTTGCTCTCGCTCCCTCCATTAAAGAGTAAATGCACATCGATTAAAAAAAGGAGATCCGACATACACTACGAGGTCTAATGGAAGTGTCATGTCTTATCGAATGTGGTACATTCTTTGTTATTTCTGCAGTACATACACACACATATTTTGATGTTTCTGCACGCTATAGAAACATCTTTCTTTCCCTATCTCTTTCCCTCCCTCCCTGCTTCCCTGCCTGCCTCCCACCCTCCCTCATTCCCTCCCTCCCTCCCTCCCTCCCTCCCTCCCTCCCTCCCTCCCTCCTTCCCTCCCTCCCTCCCTCCCTCCGGCCGTCCCTCCCTCCGTCCCTCACTCCCTCCCCCTTCCCCCCACCTTCCTTCCTTCTCTCCCTCCACACCCTCCCTCTTTCCTTCCCTCACACCCTCGCTCTCCCTCCGTCCCTCTTCCCCCCCCCCCCTCCCCATAACCCCCCATCACTTCGTCTCTGTGACTAATTAGGAACTTTCTGAAGCTGTATTATACAGAGGTGACGGGTAAATGCCCATGGGCTGGCTAGGAATATATTGCGCTGCTGGCGTGTGTTGTGGGTGCTGTGTAACAAACCAATCTGCTGAATGATTTGGCTGTTACTGTTAGCTGTTGTTATTTATGTATACCAGGAGGTGGTGTAGTCTGCCTTAGGATACAAACATAGGAGAACTGCATTTAAATTGACTCGCACTCTTGTTTTGAAACCCTGCCCAGTTCAATCGCCGTCATGTAGTATTCACCCTCACCACACAGACCTGACCGCATCCACCCAGCAGGTGACGATGGCCAAATGAGTTGAGCGCCTGTCTCCTGTTTTGGGAGATTGAGAGTTTCGAACCGAAAAATTTATTTTTGTCACTTCCTAGCCAGGCACTTGACATTATTTGGATAGGGCAAGGACTGGTTGGTTCAGTGTGAGGATAATGTGACTGAGTGGGATATTGGGTCATAGTGCCGGCGGCCTGATTTCCCAGGTAGCAGCACTATAAATTAGCCATGAATGCGAACTTTCACAAATTGGTACCTGTCCTGATATGACCCTAGTTGTTGCCAGGACATGAAACTCCACCAACCAACCCGTAAATCTCTAAACTACTGCCTCCTACAGAGTAGGCATGGTGCCCATAGCTCGAGTTACCACTGAGCTGTAGCGATGTGGGTATGCTCTGTGTGGCTCGTAGGGTGACGCACACTGTGCTCACGATGCTGCATGTATTATGTTGGATGACCCGTCCGTGTAACTATTTAACCGGACTTACTTGCGGCACCCTTAGTTGCTAACGGGCTTCCCCCTGAGCTACTCATGTCCAGCCACCACCAGCAGCACCACCACCAGCAGCACCACCACCGTTACCACCACCACCATCATCATCATCACTATCATCATCATCATCATCATCACCGGACGCAGTGTCCGAATCGGTAGAGCACAGGTTCCTCGATCGGAAGGTCGGGAGTAAGATTCCTGGTCGAGTCAAACCAATGACTTACACAATTGATACTTGTCGGTTCCTAGCCTGGCACTCGGAATTAATAGGACTGGTTAGCTCAGTGTCAGGATAATGTGACTGAGTGGGATATTGGGTCATGGTGCGAGCGGCCTGATTTCCAAGTGGGGCAGCACTATGAAGTCGCCATGAGTGTGCACTATCACAAGTTGGTACCTGTCATGATATGACCTTACATTTTGCCAGGATATAAAACTCCAACAACCAAATAACCAATCATCATCATCACCACCATCATCACCACCAATGCCACTATTGGTTTGACATAAAAACATGCGTTTATACATATATATATATATTATACACACGGTAGTTGACTTCGATTGATTTTGTGTGTATCTCTAAATTGTGTAGACAGGTGTTATCATGTATTATTTCCAAAGGAGACTTTATTGTCTATATGTAGCTGCTCTTTGTATAATTCAAAGCAATATAAACCTATCGATTTGAGTGATTAACTATGTATCGATCTGGCGCGGCTCTGTGCAGCAGCATGTGCTAGGAAAGTCACCGAACGATTTCGTATCACGCGAGAAATGTTAGCACTTTATAGGGAATCGGGCTTACTCAATAAATGAGGGGTTTCGCTGGAGATATTAGTAACTTTCTGTACGACTGCACAACTGATTCAAGTTACTGGTTCCTGTGTAACTACCAATGTACCTAGCGCCGAGTTCTACCTATCTTTTTTTTTAAAGATGCTGTATATTTGCTGTGCATACTGTTTATTTATCCTGCGACAAACTGAGCTATTCGAAATTGTCAGTGGGTAGAAATCCGTTGATCAAGCTACATCTGCAGTTATGTGTGTTCAATGTCCCATGGGGAGTGTATATTGGGGGCAATGCGGTCGACTCCACTGGGGATAGGTAAAAGATTTACCCCGTGCTACAGTAGCCTGAGTAAGGGTGAAGAACAATCCTATATAAGTGGAGAAAATGTGGCAAATTAAATGAGAAAATACATTCTTAATCTAAAAAGAAAAATATAATCTTCACATACCTTGATATATTTACCATAAACTTTTGAACTGATTGGATTAGTCCAGTAGATCAACAAACTTTATTGTTTGAATTGACAGAGCCGTTATGTCAACATGGCAGCCATTGGCAGAAAGTTGAGAGGTTCCTGGGTAATAATCCAATCTAGGTCATGAAACAGTCATTTTCATTGGCTGAGGTAGTGAGGTGGTGCAGCGAGTTCATTCAAACATGGAGAATTTACTTCATGGATTCTATCACTTCAAACTGATTTAGTGTCATTATGCCTTGATATTATGTGATTTGAACAGTCTGGAGAGTATATGTTGAAGGAAAACATATACCATCTGATTGTAGCTATTGGATTTTAATCAACATAAGTTAGGAATGCCAAACTAAGATCATCAACAGTGACACATTTTCTCTGACTTTTAGATAGGGTTGTAATTCACATCTGAACGCAGTCAGAGGTGAATCTTTTATCTACACTGCGGCCTGCTGCTGATGGTTGCTAATGACGCTGTATTCTTGTTGCTTGTCCGCACACAGTCCGCCATCTATCGGCGCTAAGGCCGCTGGTTCCCAACACTCCAAGCCGTCGCCGAACCAGCTCTTGTCGCGCACCGTCTACCAGCAGTCACGCTCGTTCAGCATGAATAGCCTCCAGCCGCAGCCCCAGCCGGGACCATCGTGACGCCGGCCCTCTCCGCCTGGCGGCAAAGACCGGAACCACGACGTTATCGCACGACTCGACCACTCGACACTAGATGGCAGCACTCTGCAGTACCTGCCCGGCCCGGGCAAGGAGTACCGCTCGGCGAACAGTGGGTACTACGGCCGGGCCAAGTGACGGCGAGGCCAGCGTCTGGTCCGGTATGACTTCTGTCTGTTTGCAATCTGCGCTGGCCTATGCACACGTAGCCTTTGTGGACGGACGGCAGCGCCGCGATTCGGAGAAGGCGTGTGGAGATGGCCTTACTCTCTCCTTAACAACGAGAGCAGGTTTGAGTTGGCCCTGTTTGTAGTTGAAGAGCGAGTCATCACGGAGCTGTGGACACCACCGCTTCACATAGTGGTAATTTGAATACACTATCAGTATCATTGCCGCTGGAGAAATCATTTGTTTTCTGTTCCACCCACCTTAAAGTATTCTCCACTGAGACAAACAGACAAAACTTGGAATGTAATATATGAATGACGTCAATGGTGGGATTCCCTCGCTACATGATCTAATAATATTAATATGGTTCCCCGTATGACCAAATATTGTTCCCCACAGATCAAGGAACAGCAGGGAACCTTTAGGTTGCACTTGCACACTAACTAGTGTCACACGCTTCTTACACAAACTGAAAAGGTGAGCTTGGATAACATTTTCCAGAGTACAGTTCCAGTCTCAGTGGCCTATACTTGGTTCGTTAAAAGATGCATAATCCGATGAAAGTTTCAAATTTGGTAATGGAAAACACTCACATAGATTTGACCCTTCATATCCAACGTAGCTACTGGTGCATCCATTAAGCATGGCCGTGTAACCACCTATGTATTGCAGTTTGGTGCTATGCTATGCTTAAAAACTGGAAAACAAAGCTATATATATATATATATATATATATATATATTATATGGCAGAAACTCAAAACAATAGGATTATCCATCTTTAATGTCTTTTGGCATCAGCTCCCGGTAAATGTCTCGGTCGGTGTAAAGGATGACTAGATAAGACTTGGTTCCTAATTGAATTACTCATTCGGTGGAAGTTATATAAGTTACCCTTAGACAGAAAGAAAAAGTATAGACTGTGGAGAAAATGTAGAAACCGGGCGTAAAGCATTATGTGTAGTGCGTCTGTCGGGAATGAGCCATTAAACAGTTCGGGCTGCAGGTTTGGTGGGCGTATCTTTGTAGCGCCACATATAAATCACAACTGTGAGAACCTAATCTTGTACGTTTCTAATTTGCTGCCATTATAGCCCCACTGTCTGTTTTCTGACAGTGGGAATGCACATGTCCGCCCCGTGTGTGGTGGAAACCTTGCCAACAAAGCGGTGAGGAACCGGGTCGATTTGGACATTGCCTTTTCGTCAACGTTTTCAGACTTAACACACTGGCGTGCAATTCTGGTTACTCATGCTGCTCTCCTAAGTACATCCATAAACTTGAATGGAATGCCCACAATACCAAAGCCTACACTGCTGTGCACACTTGTCCCGCGTGTGAAGTCTAGTTTGTCATTGGCCGAGGGGAGGTGTGGTTATTAGTAGCTGCTGGCTTAGTAGCACCAGCACTAGTTCAAAACGCCCACTGATGCAA
Source organism: Branchipolynoe longqiensis (assembly GCA_030323885.1). NCBI lineage: Eukaryota > Metazoa > Annelida > Polychaeta > Phyllodocida > Polynoidae > Branchipolynoe > Branchipolynoe longqiensis. The sequence goes on along the minus strand of CM059187.1, from coordinate 42,333,290 downwards.
TACTAGCCGTGACGTCACAAGTTTTGACACCTCCATACTCGTCCTCCCAGCTCCCACCATTAAGCTAAGATTCCTTACACGTGGTATGCAGTATGCGAATGCGAATGCGGCAAAAAATCGAAACGCCTTGAAGTCAATGGGCTACATTCCTTACACACGGTATGTGAATGCGAATGCGGCAACTCGATCGGTCCCTGTAGCGATCGGTGCAGCATGCGGTATGCGAATAGAAACCTCAGTTGCACGTGTCCATTAGTTTTAGACTAGGAGAGGCGACTGATCATTACGGAACGGTCACACACAGGGGTGCTGAGGGGAAACATATGGTAGTGGTGGTGGTGGGGAGATGCTTGCCGCTTACCATGTAGAAGGACTCCTCCCATTCGCATACCACATACCGCATACCGCGTATAAGGAATCTTAGCTTTAGTTAATTACACCTGTTGACACTAATGACAATCTCCTCCGTCTATCAGTCATATCACCCGGCGTTAAAATGGACCACCCTCTTTTTATTATCCCATCCCTCCACCACAAGGGATGCTTATAATGATTATCCTCACTTCGTGGTGATGCTTATATTGAGCAGCGTGAATTTCAAGTTTATGTCAGTGCTCTGTGTTGCCTGTGTACATATGTTCCATGAACCTTTTACAGCAAATCTATCCCCCAAAAATGTCTGCATGTATTGCCTAAAGGGCGCATTCCTTACACGCGGTATGCGGTATGCGAATGTGACAAAAAATCGAAACGCCTTGAAGCCTATGGGCTACATTCCTTACACGCGGTATGCGGCATGCGAATGCGAATGCATTTTCCGATCGGTCCATGTCGCGATCGGTGTGGCATGCGGTAAGGGGCACGCAGGGTGCGAATAGAAACCTGAGTCTGATGTGTCCATTAGTTTAACACCAGGAGAGGCGACTGAGCATTACGGAACGGTCTCACACAGGGGTGAGGAGGGGAAAAATGCTACCAGATCCACAGAAATATGAATACTTATCTATAATTTGGCAATTATAACGAAAAGGACGGTCCTAACATGGCTCAGTTTAGCTTGCTCCGAGGGATGTTAGGACCGTCCTAGATTTTGTTGACCGAAAAGGACAGTCCTAACATGGCTCAGTTTAGGATGTTAGGACCGTCCCAATCGGGAGACTGACGGTTATGGGAAAGCTAAAAATGCTACCATATGCACAGAAATATGAATACTTATCTATAATTTGGTTATAATAAAGGTAGGAACCCCCATGTGACGTACAAAAAGGTACATAGATATAAATGCAATATTTTGTCATATACAGAGCAGTATGGAGAATAATTGTTTATTTTTATTTTTTAAATATAGCCAGTCATATACCGCATACTGCATACCGCGTGTAAGGAATCATGCCATTCGCATGCCGCATACCGCATACCGCGTGTAAGGAATGACGCTTTATCATTACGAGACTGTTTTTAGCGGGTCAAAAACTGGGTCACACATGTTGTGCGAGAAATAAAAGACATGTCACCTGTTTTCAAAGTTATTTAGTAAATAATGGAATATGCATGCTTTCAATACACAGTTTCGAAGCTGTCGATGTGTCAAGTGTCAGTGCATGATTCAAATAATAACTTTTCGGTTTCATTATCCATATAGTAGTCTTAAAACGCTCAAGAGAAAATAATTTTTGTTTAATGTTTTCAGGTACCAGTTGTGTGAACTGTTTTTGGCTCAAAGATTCGTAGACTAGATTCTTCTAATTGAGGATTCATAGCTGATTCCAAAACACCTAACATTCTGTGTTTAATTAATATCTGGCCATTTGTAGAACGCAGCCATTTTTGTCTGATTCAGTCCCATAATACACGAGCAGTGCTCACTGTCATCAATGGCTGACAGTTATTGAGATGTGAGTCGTAGCCTGATTTATTGTTGGTTTGTTGGATTCAGTCCCACAATGCACCACGGGTGCTCATTATCATCAATGGCTGACAGTCGTTGGGACATGAGCCATAGCCTAATTTATTATTGGTTTGTCTCATTCAGTCCCACAATGCATCAGGAGTGCTCACTCTCATCAATGGTCGAAGGTCATTGGGACATGAGCCATAGGCTGATTTATTGTTGGTTTGTCTCATTCAGTCCCACAATGCATCAGGAGTGCTAACTATCATTAATGACTGACAGTTATTGAGACATGAGCCATAGCCTGATTTATTGGGGGTTCTCAGATTCAGTCCCACAATGCACCATGGGTGCTCACTGTCATAAATGGCCGGCAGTTATTGAGACATGAGCCATAGCCTGATTTATTGTGGGTTTGTCAGATTCAGTCCCACAATGGATCATGGGTGCTCACTGTCATCAATGGCCGACAGTTATTGAGATGTGAGCCATAGCCCCTCACCGTCCTCTACCTGTCCGATAGTCGGTATTGCATGAATATAACCCCATTTACAGCGTGGCAACAAGTGAAATGCTTAGTTGATAAACTTGAACTGTTGAGATTCAGTCTCAATTTGTGTTTATTCTCCTCGTGGATTGTATAATAAGCAGCCTTGTTAAGACCCAATATTTACTTAGCTAATGGTTTGAAGTTGATCAATTCCTCAACATCTTAGCTTGTTAAGAATTATGGTTTTAGTCAACTAAGCGCCTGTCGGTGTCAAAATGATTGAGTCCTCAACTTGTCACTTCGGCCTTCCTTATGACGTCATACTGGGCACGTGTAATGCATGCCCTATGTGTGACTAGAAATGGTGGCACTTTTGCGACACCATATTTTATTGAATTCATTTCATCTCATAATGCATCATTACCTTCCGTATGATAAACCAATCTGTGATACTGGTTCACCATCATCAGTTCGATCATCATCGTTAACATTCTCATCGTAAGGATCACATTTCACCTATTAATAATATACTATACGTATACGCGCCTGTGTATTTTAGCATAGTGCCCTTGTTATCAGTTTATTATAATACCTCTCAGCTGTTATCGCAATCACTCTTAAGTTAACAGAGGATGTTTATAATCAGTATGCCTTTTAAAACTGGGGTTGGGGAAGTCAGGATTTACCACTATTCTCATCGAACACTGTTATTATGGTATTTTTCTCTGAAGATAATGTTATTAGTACATTGGTTAAAGCTGCAGTCCGATGAAGTATCACATTTTCAAAACCAAAACAATTATCTAGATTTGAGTTTTTATATCTAATTTATATACTCATACACTTATTAAGCATTTCTTGCCACATAGACGGGAATACTGAGCCAATGTAATAGAAACTTACTGCAGAAGCCTATGGTGTCAGATTTTGTGCATGCTTGCCAAAACTAATTAGAGATATTTACACTTCAAATATCTCAAAAGTTAGCCATTTAAAATATAAGTTACTTCAAACGAAGTAAGGTTGATTATAGCAATTAATTTAATATCTTTATCTCAGAAAAATTACAGAAACTCAAAACCATCGGACTATGCAATTTTAACGTTTAAAATAATTTAGTAGCTAGCTGATAAGGTGTTAAATAATGTGATATATTGGGCTTTTTCTTTATATCTGGTAAGGTATTTGGTTTCTAATTAATACACCGCCTATCACTAAATTTTACTCAAAGATTTATTAATTGTTAATATGCTTCCCTGGTATATTTTGCTTGTGCATAATTCTAGTCTAAAATATCTTTTCAAGGCCACTATTTTCCGGAGTCACTTAAAAATCCTTTCAGGAGAAGGAATTCACTAACTCTTGTTAAACCTATGAATTTGAATAAATGCTTAATAATGTACGATGCAATAGGTTAGGTTGTATGTCTCGATTTATATAAGGAATAGTTATCTCAGTCGGTCTATAACAAAGCATGTTCGCATACGGTTTGTGACTATTGCATTTTACTGCCGTTTCCGATCTGAGTATGTTCTTCTATATATATATATATTCAAATAAATAAAAACTGATAACTGATTGCCAGTGTAAATATTACCTCGGGTGGCATATTTTATTCTGTCAACTGATGAATAATAAATATTACAATTGTATTCATCGATGTTTTGACTTCTTTCATAACTAATTCCCATTAGTACTTCATCCACGAAGTTTCAGTCTTAAAGAGTACATTTAGTAGGGAATCATGGAGCATTGTCAGCTATTGCTCCATGGCATTTAAGGGTGTCAGTGCGGAACCGAGGTTCAGTTTGTTTGTTGTTGGTTTACGTCCTAGCAGCATCTAAGGTCATATCAGGACGGGTACTGACTTGTGACTGCGTACTCATGGCAACTTTATAGTTCTGCCTCACTGGGAAATCAGGCTGCTGCACCATGACCCAATATCCCACTCAGTCACATTATCCTGACACTGAGCTAACCAGTCCTTGCCCTATCCTATTAATGCCGAGCACCAGGTTAGGAAGTGACAAGTCTCAATTTTAAAGTTATTGGTTTGACTCGACAGGGAATTGAACTCCCACTCTTTCGCACACAAGGCACACGCTCTACCGATTTATGCCACCGCGCACGGTCCGAGGTCCAGCTGCCAATCTTATTAAGCATTGACAAACTAATTAATCTTAAAGGGGCAGCTACACAACTCCACTTATTCACAATTATCATGATCGTATAGGGCTATTTATAATGGGGACCCTACATAAGCCATTTCTCTTGCTATACACTAGGTGGCAGCACCCGTTCCCGGTCCAACTCGGCCACAATGGTTGGATAGCAGGGTGTAGGTGTGTGTGTTGGTGGTGTATGTGTGTGGAGGGGGTGATGGTGTGTGGTGGGGTGTTAGGGATGTGGTGGTGGTGGTGGTGTAGGTGTGTGGTAGTGGTATGTGGTGGGGGTGTAGGTCTGTGTGGTTGAGGTGTAGGTGTGTGTGGTGAGGGTGTGTGTGTGGTGTAGGTGTATGTGTGGTGGTGTGTGTATGGTGGGGGTGTAGGTGTGTTGTGGGGGTGTAAGTGTGTGGTGGGGGTTTAGGTGTGTGTCATGGGGTGTAGGGGGTATATGTGTGTGTGGTGGGGGTTTAGGACTGGTGGGGGGTGTAGGGGTGTGGTGGGGGTTTAGGGATGCTAAAGATTGTGAGGTGCCGCTCTGCAAGACACCCCTACACCTCCACCACAAACCATGCACACCCCCACCACACACACCGTCAACCCCCACCACCCACACCCACATCCCCACCATATCCCTACACCCCCACCACATCCCTAAGCCCCCACAACACCCATACAACCCCACCATACCCACTCACCACACACCCCTACACCCCGACCACACACCCCTAAATCCACATACACCCCCACCACACACACCAAAGCCTCACTACATGCCTACACCACCACAACACACCCACCACACAAACATACACCCCCACCATCCACCCACCATACACACCTACACCCCAACCAGACCCACCACACCCACTAACCACACACCCCTACACCCCCATCACACACCAAAATCCTAACCATACCCCTCCACCTCCACGACACACCCCTACACACCGACTACCCACCCACCATACACACATACACACCTCAACCCCAACTACACCCCCTCAACCCCCTCTTATTTATAATTGTGCACTTGATAGTAGAAGGAACTGCTTCTATCCAACCAAAGCATTACACATACCAGCATGGTGCATCATCTGATGAGAGATTTATGCAAACTGAAAGGTCTCTATTGGGACTCCCTTTTTATGGAGTTTTTTTTGTGTTTTTTTTTTAAAATATAGTTTACTCATTGAATAAAGTCTTTTTGTCAGCACCGTGGCACTAGTCTTCCAGCAATGTGACAATACAGTTATTTACAATATATGCATATCTAGTCTGATATTGTCATCAGCAACTAGCCCAAATCAGCTGAAATAACAATATCAAACATTCAGTGGTATAGTTTGACAATTCACATATAAAAGTAGCAGTTATATGTTGTATTCATACACACTTGATACATACATGTGTATTGATTAGACGTTTACATTACGGAGTGGTTAGGTACATAATTTCCCTTCATAGGTTTGTATGCCTACTATGTTGTGAATTGCAAAACTATCATGTTGTTGGAGTTAACATTTTGAGGTGGAGTGAGTGTTAGTAGAATGGTTTGTTTATTCTGTTAGATAGAGTGTGGTTAGCTTGTAGGGTTATGCTTAAAAGGTTAATACTTCAGGTGTGTTTATGGCTACATGAATAAGTTTGAGTAAGTAGGTTGTTAGTAATGATGGGATAGACAATGCTTGGAGGATTGTACGTTTCAGTGAATTTAGTTCTTACTTAGGCATGCGAGTATCGGTGGTGAAGCTGTACAGACGGATAGGCTCTCTATGAAATAGAACTAAACCTCAGGTCACTAATTATAGAGGGTTATAAAGAAGCGGTTCACTGTAATAGAATTCCTTAAAGCTGCATAGTCCAATGAACGCATCAAATTTTCAAAACCAAAAAACTCTACTAGATTTGACCCTACACGCCCAACTTAGAGACTGGCACACTTATTAAGCATTTGTTAGCGCATAGAAGAGGACAATAAGCCAATTTAATGAAACCTTTACTGCTTGAATCTATGGCGTCAGAATTTGGGCATGCTTTTCAAAATTAATTTAGCATGTTTTCAATTCAAATATATCCAAAGCTTGCTATCTAAAATAAAAGTTACTTCAAACGGAAGTCAATTTGATTATGATTCGAATAAGGGAAGTCGGAAACCGAGTGGGAAGGAAAGTTAATGTTTATTACAAGAAACAGTTACATGCTAACTTTTGAGATATTTGAAGTGCAAACATGTCAAATCAGCACACCAAAACTCTAACACCATTCTGATATATCTAAGTTGGATAATTAGAATCAAATCTAGATAATTGTTTTGGGTTTGAAATATTGATACTTTCATCGGACTGCTGGGTTAATGCTGCTAGAATTTTAATACTTTGTTAATATATATAACGAATGTTCAGGTAAAGAATACATGATAAAATCAGGTGACTGAATCTTTAACGCTCACTATTAATATGAAATGCATAATAACGAAGGGTGGAAATATGGCAATAATTTGAATAAAGCTGGTCTGTGAGTAATCATGGCATATTTTATGTACAACAGGTATAAAAGTATTCGCTAATTCTTTATGGATTAATGTAAAGTAAAGTCTTCTGAAATTCAAAGTAGGCTAAGTTGCACATCTTCTTATTTAGGAAGAAATAAAGATAAATAATTCACGACACGGAGATAACATATATGGGTAGTTTATTCGTTGGAAGGACTCATTAAGACAGTCATGACAGGAAGAGATCAAAGCAACCGAAGACAGCCTTTTCTCCACGAGACAATGGTTAATACACAGGAATCAAACCCTCAGCCCTACCCCTTGATCATTAGCTATAGGTGTGGGTGGGTGGGTGAAGAAATGCTGGGAGATGTTGATGTGAAGGCTGCTGCGGCGGTTGTGGTCGATTGTTCGAATTTGGCGCGCTCAGGTAGCGTCAGTCGTGTTGGCGCTGGTGGCGGCATTTGGCGGAAAGGTTTGGAACTAACATCGTTGGTCAGTTCGTGTCAGCATTGATGCGCGAAAAGGAAGAAGGCAAGGCGGGGGTGGAAGTAAGGCGTTTATTTACGCCTCAAACAAACAGAGCATAGAGAGGGAGAGGCTCAGGAGGAGCAGGTAAAGAACTCATAAGGAGCACATGTAAGGTAAATCAATAAATGGAGATAAGGTAGAAGGGGCTCATGAGGAGCAATGTAATGAGGACCAATGTAAAGAGCTCATAAGGAGCAATGTAAGGTAAATCAATAAAAGGAGATAAGGTAGAAAGGGCTCATGAGGAGCAATGTACAGGTGAATGAAGATTATAGTTGAGTGTCAGTAGATGAAGGAGGGAGTGCCGAGGAGCCCTCCACCCTGCTGGAAGAAAGAGTATAGGAAGAAGATGGGTGGGTGGGTGGAGAAAAAGGGTAGAGAGCTGGAAGGCGGCAGGAGGGCGAGTGCCTGAGGGAGGCCGGCGGGCGACCTTATAAGGGGAAGGGACGGGCGACAGCGGGTGAGGTGTGAATGCTGCCGGCCCGGGGGAGGGCGAGAGGTGGCGAGCAGTGGGCGTCGGGTGAGGCGCGAGTGCTGCGCGGCAGGGGGGCGGGGGGAGGAGGCGGCGGGCGGCGGCGTCGGCCGAGGTGCGAAAGCAGCGCGACAGCGCGGGGCGGGGGAGGGTCTCTTCCTCTCCTCGCGTCAAACGTAATGCTACGCATTACGACCGATGCGCGAAAAGGAAGAAGGCAAGGCGGGGGTGGAAGTAAGGCGTTTATTTACGCCTCAAACAAACAGAGCATAGAGAGGGAGAGGCTCAGGAGGAGCAGGTAAAGAACTCATAAGGAGCACATGTAAGGTAAATCAATAAATGGAGATAAGGTAGAAGGGGCTCATGAGGAGCAATGTAATGAGGAGCAATGTAAAGAGCTCATAAGGAGCAATGTAAGGTAAATCAATAAAAGGAGATAAGGTAGAAAGGGCTCATGAGGAGCAATGTACAGGTGAATGAAGATTATAGTTGAGTGTCAGTAGATGAGGGAGGGGGTGCCGAGGAGCCCTCCACCAAAAAAGGCGGAGAGGGCTCGCGGCACGCCCGAGGGGGGTCGACAGGGCGGAGCATGTGGGGAGGGCCGGTATAGAGGCGGACCGCGTCAGGGGTCAGGTTCCCTCGGGGGGCGGCGAGTGTCCGGGGCCTCCGTCGACATGGAGCGGGCGGCCAAAAGGGAAGAGGCCCGCTCCTTGGCGGGATCCGGTGAGGAGGTCCGACGAGGGTCGAGCAGGGGGCAGCGAAGTCCTCAGGGCTGGGTGGGGTGGTGGTCGGGGTCTGGGCGGGTGGGTTGTTGAAGGCGGTGTCGTGAGGGTCGGCGGCAGAGGGTTCCTCGTGAGGCTGGGCTGGGATGTGGTCCGAGGCGTGAGGCCTGAGGTGATGATCCCCGGCTGGGACTGGGCGGCGCTGCGATCGGTAGTCGCTGGGAGGTTGTCGATGGAGGTCGCGGGGCTGTCGGCAGTGGTGAGGGTGAGGCGCCGGGAAGGGCCGGCCGGGGGGAGGCCGGCGGATCAAAAATCCGCCGAGGCGGGGGGGGCTCACGGGCTTGTTTGGTCATGCATCCGGCCTCGCAGTGCATAGTCAGTATGCGCCTCACGTTTGCGCAGTAGGCGCATATGTGACGGCGCCTGTCCCCCGCCTCGCCGTGGGCCTCTCCGACAGGGGCCCGATCGCACGAGGCGGGGTCGTGGTTCCAGGCCGGGCAGGGGGCCCCGTGGGTGTGCCTATCATAGGCGGTGCGGGCGTCGACGTGGGCTCGGGGCAGGTGTGTGCCTCGGGGAGGGTCGTCACCTCGGGGGACCGCTGCTGCTGGGGCGGCCTGAGGGGCGGGGAAGGTGAGAGTCTGGACCCTCAGGAGGTCGAGGGCGACCGGGTCGTGCCACCCCTGGGGGAGCCTCCCGTCCGCTATCCATGTGAACACCGTCTCGGAGTAGCGGCGGACGGTGGGCCAGGGGTAGAGGAGGACGTCCCTGAGCACGGTGAGGTGATGGTGGTGTAGGCCCTGGAAGGAGTGGGCCGGAAGTCGGGGTGGTCGATGAGGGTGAGAAGGGCGAGGCTATATTCGTCCTTGGTTGCCTCCCCCCTCTTCACCGACTTCCTCTCAGGCCCCCTCTCTACCAGGTCCGATGGGAAGATATACTCGACCGGATCCCTCGCCGCCTGACCGAGTGCCGCGCCTCGGCGGAGGCAAGTATTTCCCGGACGGCGTCGGCCGCGGACGCCGGGGTGTGGTGCGTCGGCTCCTCGTGGTAGGCCGGCGACGGGGGAGCTGGGGCCTGGGTCCCGAGGTGATGGTAGCGCTCATACTGGGGTGGGCGGCCCCCGGCAGGGGCGCCGGAGGCGGCGGCGGGGGCCGGGCCCCGGCCGGAGCGCGCGCACCCGAGGTGGACGGGCGGTGGCGGCAGTGTCGGCGGCTTGGCGTCTGGGCGCAGGGGAGGTCGCCTCGGGGGCGGGCGGAGCCCCTCCGGCCTCCAGGCCGTCGATCCGAGCGTGGAGATCGGCGGTACCCTGACGCTGCTCGAGTCGGAGACGCTGGAGCGCCTCAAGTATGGCCGCGGTCTCGGCGCCCGAGGTGGGGTCCGAGGGCGACGCCGGGGCGGAGGCCCGGGACTCGTCCCGCCGCGGGGTTGAAGCCGGCCCCGGGGTGCCGCGGGCGGCCGCCCGGGAGCCCTTACGTCCGTTCCCTTTTCCCCGAGGCATGGTGTAGCAGCGGTCCGAGGTGGAGGTAGGCCCAAAGAAAAAGGGTAGAGAGCTGGAAGGCGGCAGGAGGGCGAGTGCCTGAGGGAGGCCGGCGGGCGACCTTATAAGGGGAAGGGACGGGCGACAGCGAGGGAGGTGTGAATGCTGCCGGCCCGGGGGAGGGCGAGAGGTGGCGAGCAGCGGGCGTCGGGTGAGGCGCGAGTGCTGCGCGGCAGGGGGGCGGGGGAGGAGGCGGCGGGCGGCGGCGTCGGCCGAGGTGCGAAAGCAGCGCGACAGCGCGGGGCGGGGGAGGGTCCGTACAGCATTAAAAAGCTAGGTGGCGCCACCGTACCGAGTTAACTGCTGGGGAGATCCGGGCTGTCGGTCCTGATATTGGTTCAGTTCTTGTAGTGTCGCAGCTCGGGCTGTCTCGTCTCCGGCGCGAATTACTGATGTTAAGAATAACATCCACAATGTATTCAAGAAAATTCCCCATACATTCCCCCTTTCCTAGTCATTAGGCTATTTAATTTATTCTATGTACTCCTGAATATGTACACCTGCTTCTCTAATTAAAGACCAGACGGGATGGCCGAATGAGTTGAGCGTCCGTCTCATGTTTTGGGAGATCGGGAGATCCGAACCAATGGGTGCATGTGTTCGAACCCTGGTCAAGTCAAACCAATCACTTACAAATTAAAATGATACTTGTCACTTCCTAGCCTGGCGCTCGGCATTATTAGGATAGGGCAAGGACTATTTTGACTCAGTGTCAGCATAATGTGACTGAGTGGCATATCAGGTCAAAGTGCTGGTGGCCTAGTCTCCCAGTGGGGCAGCACTATAAAGTCGCCAAGACTGCGCACTGTCACATGTCGCTACCCGTCCTGATGACCTTAGATGTTGCTAGGACGTAAAACAACAACAAACAAACTCTCATTAAATAATAAGACGGTTGTTCATTAATTAGAATTCTAGGGCTAGGTCTATGGCCTACACTGTTGCCAGTCGTTTTTAGAAAATGATATATGACTAGTAAACAAGATAGCTAGCTGATTGGTTGTAGGAGCAGTGTCTGTCACACAAAATATATTAAATGAATAAACTACAGTAAAGTGGGTTTTTTTCTTCTAAAATCTTGTATTATTAGGCTGCGTACTTGATATAGGCCTCGGCCTAGTTTGGATCTTTGAGGGGCTCAGCTGCAAAGCTAGGTGACCAGCTGGCGAGCTAAAGACACAGACAGAGTAATGGTAGAAAGTGAAATGCTGGCGGGCTCCGCCTCCTGGAACTCTTTTCAGACATATCAAGGAGGAGCAAGGCCAGCGGAGATGAGATAGAGAGAGGTGTGGACGAAGTGCGGTCCGGATAGCAAGTGTCGTGAAAATCCGGGTTGGAAGCAGTCTCCATATATGAAGAAATGGGATGGTCCAAACATGTAGGACGGCACAAACATGTGTTCTAACCACTATGAAAGCAACTACCTGGGAAGCAGTCTCCATCCATGTGCTTAAGTTCCAGTTGCGTTAACACATGCCACTTAGGCCGATTCAAGCTAGTTCGCCTCATCTAATCCACCTCGCGAAGCGGTTTACTTGAGTCGACTCAGCCCTAATTTGCCTCAGCAGGCAGTCACATACCCGATCTGAGTCGACTTAGATGAAGCGAACTAGTTGAGGCGACTGAAGGCCCGTGTGTGAAAGGGGCTTTAGTCAGAAAAAGTCGTCGCTGCCGAGAGAAAAAGAGCATTAGGAAGGGAATTGTGGTTATTACAATGTTAATGAGGAACTTAGGGATATACAAGTACACACTCACTGTATTTCGTTATTGTTTTATTGTATGTATCAAGGAAAATGTAACATTGATAACCACAGTATCAAAGAGAATAGTTACAGAGTGTGAGTTATGAATAAAAACGAACCTCTGTACAAGGTAGAAAACAGAGAAGGAATAGTGCCCTTCTTTGACACCAGGCGGTGCCACCAGGCGGTAACGTCATCACAGCAGTTTGTGCGAACAGGATCCATGTCACATGAATAGCGAAAATTAGTAAAAGGATTACCAAATCTTCGTTGATTGACCGTGATAGTAAATGATGGCGTCCGACGCCTAAATTCGCTTGACATTTTCAGACCGAATTGATATTTCTAAGGAATGAGTTTCTTTCACTTTGAAATGTCGACCTCGCCAAATTAGGAAATTTCACGTCACATTTATTTTCGCGAATCATATCACAGGTGTGTTCAAGTATAGAGAAAAGAGAGATTTGTGCGAGTCCTTTTCTCCCAGATATATGTACAATTACATGAGTTACACTATTTTCTTTTCTTAAGATTTTTCGGATTTTCTTGTGCGTTGCAGTTATTCCCAGCATTCTGCCTGCAACATTCTATCAATTTAGTGATAGTATTGACGCATATATAAATAGCCAGAGCTTCCAAAAATATATAGCTTTGTCATTCTGGGAATCTTCAGGCTTCAGATATAGTAATTATACATGTAGGACCTACGACAAAAGCATACATTTCAGGGAAATTTAAAACGTAGTCTACCTTTGGTTACTGATAAACGATATTTTCTCATTTAAAGTATCTTCAACGACGCAATATGTGCCATTATTTCACAATGTTGTTTTAACCTCTTTAAAAAGAACCAAATATATTGTATTTTCTAAATGAATAGTTTCTGAACAATGTTAAAGTTGTATAGTCCGATAGTTTCGAGTTTCTGTCATTTTCTGAGATAAATATAGTAGATTGATTGTTATAGCCTACCTTACTTAAGTTTGAAGTAACTTTTATTTTAAATCGCTCACTTTTGATATATTTGAAGTCCAACCATGAAAAATTAATTTTGGCAAGCACACCAGATCACTGACACGATAGGCTTCTGCAGTAACAGGTTCTATTAAATTGTCTCAGTATTAACTTCAATGTGGTGACAAATGTTTAATAAGTGCATCAGAGTCTAAGTTAGATATGTAGAATCAAATCTAGATTGTGTTTTTGGTTTTGAAAATTTGATATTTTCATCGGACTATACAGCTTTAAATAAAGTTCAAGGCCGTGTGTTGACATCAGACCACGCTACATGTAGGCCTAAGCTAAACATGGAGGAAATCAGTTTTCCGTGGTGGCTAGCTCTATAGTACACCCTGTGCAGTAGGATTGTCCGGGAATGGGTGCCATGCCTGGTCACGTGAACGAGCATGATATCAGCCATCCAACCACCACAACCTCGACAACCACGATCAGCGGTCGTCAGGCAACCTTTATCGCCAAGAATAACACAAGGGGGCGCCACCACCTACAATACGGCAGTCAGAACAGTGAGAGCTGAGAGGTAAATCCTTACAAAGAAGTAGTTGTAAATACATATATACGATATATATATATATATATATATATATATATATATCAGCTAGTACATATATGGATATACGGGGGTTTATTATTATTATTATTATTATTATTATATTACGTTATAATATTGTTTATTGTCCAATAAGGGAAGAATCCGAATTAGCTGCGGCCTGCTGGCCTACGGTGGCGCCCCCACCGGCAGCTCTTGGTACTTCCGCTCACGCGATGTCTGAATCACTTTGCTCTAAAAATGCATCGTTGAAATACGATACCCAATATATAACTTGGCAGGCTTCCTTTGGAATGTTATTTCAGATATTAACTTTTTTCCTTCTTCTTTTTATGTCGATCATGCATTAATTAATAACTCTCGAATACGCGTATACTTTAATAATCACATGCGTTGCAAATATATCCGCAGATCACGCGAGAGCTGCGCATGCGCGCTAGGAGGGCGCATAAGCTGCCGGGCTACCGTGTGTCCTACTGTCTCCACTTGGCATTTTACCCGAGTTGTCAAACCAGTGGCGTCCTACTTAGGCCTACACAAAGGCATCCAATTTTCTCAACCTGATTTCAGTAAGTGGCACAGCAAGCAACAGCGGGAGTGGGCTAGACCCCCCCCCCCCCCCCCCCCCGCCCCCACGTCCACACTGGTCGGCCGGCTTGCATAATCCAATGGTTTTAAGTATTTTGAGTTTATTTTTTGCTTGTTAATTTTCTGTGCATGTTATATATTGTTAGGAGCATCGCTATAACCTATGCTATTTAAGTTTTGAGGCGATTTTTTTTTGTTTTCATCGGACTATATGCATACAGCTTTAAGGTATCTAATATTAGATATCTACGATCAAATCTATGTAAGTGGCTTGCTTTCTTTTGTATCGAAAAATGCATGCTTTAATCGGACAATGCAGCTCTTCTTTAACAACCACAAGGATCAACACCAAGCAATTGGAGATCGGACTTAACTCCAAAGTCGATATGGAGGGGGTGGGGGTGAATACATTCGTGGAGTTAAGTAAACAAAACAACAGCAATATAGACGAACATGCATCTCATGAAAACAATACATAATGTGTGAGTATGAAACCGACAACACAGGGACGACATTATCATGGTTTTTTTTATCGACTGGAAATTGAATAGTAAAAATAATTACGGGCTTGTTCTTTTCAGCTGGGAATTGGCTTGTTAATTAATATAAGTATAATTCTAATGTCAAATGCTATGGCAAATAGATTAGAGATTGTAAGTACAATATTTTAAGATATAGCAGTCTGAAGGTCGCCACACATAGCGCATAGTTTGCAACACAGTCGTATCACCTACTCGTATAGATAAAGATTCACCCCTGACCCTGTTCAGAGGTGAATTACAACTCTATGTAAAAGTTGGAGAAGATGTGTCTCATTGTTGATGGTCTTAATTTGGCATTGCTACCTTCTAGTGATTAAAGTTCAATAGCTACAATCTGATCGTATATATATATATATATATATATATATATATATATATATATATATATATATATATTCCCTCAACATATACAATATCAAGGCATAATGACACAAAATCAGTTTGAAGTGATACAGTCCATGAAGTGAATCCACCATGTTTGAATGAACTGGTTGTATCACCTGACTACCCCAGCCAATGAAAATGACTGCTTCCTGGCCTATATTGGATTAGTATCCAGGGACATCTCAATGTCCTGCCAATGGCTGCCATGTTGACATGTGGGCTCCGTCAATTCGAACTTTCAAGTTCATTGATCTCTTGTAGGCCTACTAATTTACTAAGTTCAAAAGTTGAGGCTAAATATATCAAGGTATATGAATAATATATTTGTTTTTTTTTAGATTAAGAATGTATGTATGTGCTCATTTCATTTACCCATATTTTCTACACTTTTTATATAGGGTTGTTCTTCGCCCCTGTAGACTCATGTTACCGTAGAAGGTCCTAAAGGGTGAATCGTTTATCCATAGTATGAGGTAAATGGTTTATATACTAATTGGTAGTGTGTTGCATTGTGATAATTGTGAACCCCAGAGTCATAATCGCATAGATAGCGTACATAACGATGTCGTCAATAGTATGTCAGTCCGGTCTCTGGATATTTGTTATTGGAGCTGACACCTACCATAACCCGGGAAGGCGTTGTATTTCTAGACTGCACAATGAAGTCATTATTACGACCAGAAGGTGAAGGTCGTTGTCAAAGCCATCCACACAAGTCAGGGATCGACGGATAAGGCCATATTTACACAAAGTTGTGCAAATTAAGAATTTATTCACACCAGTTCATGTAACCAAGAAGGTAATTTGTTGCTAAAGGTATTTAAACTCGATCGAGTGAAGGTAAAAGTTCGGTAACACATCTCTGGTGTAAAAGAAAAAAGACGGAAAAAAGACGTAATTATTTATATAGGTTCGTGTAAATAAATGTTCTTTAGTTATGCAAATTTGTTGTTTTTAGAGGTAAGTAGATACATCCCTAGCCATTATATTAGAGAATCTCTGTTAGGTTAGAACAGTACTGGTTCCCATAGTTAGTTTGGCGGATGCACATTGCACAACTGTCGGCCCTTATGGCTGGTACACACCTCCCGTCTGTGCGCACCCACCTACCGTTTACGATGTAAAACTGCCCTTTTCGCGCACAAAAATCGCTAGGTGTGCGCCCCCTGCGCACACCTAGCGATTGCGATTCGCGCATAGAACTCAGTTTTTAGTGCTAAAAGCGGCCGTTTACGATTGCGATTCGCGATTCGAAAAACGAATCGGCCCGTTTTCAGTTTTAAGCGGGTCGGGTCGGGTCGCGAGTTTTAGTGCGCGAATCGTAAACGGGAGGTGTGCGCCAGCCATTAGTCGATGATCGGACTCAATCCCGATGGTCGCCGACCGGGATTATCTTAAAGCAGCATAGTCCGATAAAGCATCAACTTGTCAAAACCAAAACAAATATTTAAAATTAACTCTACAGATCTAACTTAGATAACGAGGCCCTTATTAAACATTTGTTGCCACATAGAAAGGAATACTTAATCAATTTAATAGAGCCTGTTACTGCTGAAGCCTATGGTGTGAGAGTTTTGGCATGCATGCCAAAACTAATGTAGCATATTTGCACTTCAAATATATCAAAACTTAGCTATTTAAAAAATCTAAGTTTTCGAACTAAAGTAAGGTAGATTATAACAATCAATTTAATATATTTATCTCAGAAAAATGACAGAAACTCAAAACCATCGGACTATGCAACTTTAAGCCTATTGCGAACCAGATCATGATGCTCACCGGCTATAATGGTACTGATACACTGAGCGATTGTTGTGGCTGTTATTCCTAGCAACGACAGTTGTAGCAATTGTTAATTACCAAGGTGACAGTTAGTGCGGCAGATACGATCCGACGAGAGCACATTGTGAAAATAGTAGACTACCAACTTTATGAATCCTTCAGCAATTTGGTGTCAACGGTCTGTTGTCAGAAAACACAAATTGACTGTTGTAGTATATACAGTAAACACACAATACTCATGTATGTTTCACTCGAATCGGTAGGCATATATTCCGACCTTCAGAGCTGCCAGATGTTGTGTTAAACCGCACATAGTTATTTCATACTTTCACCTATAGGCCTACAGTAGTAGGCCTACAGTAGTAGGCCTACAGTAGTAGGCCTAGACTACCTGTCTTCAGCTACCTCTGATCAGCGAACCCTTGCCATGACTGTGCAGAAAATTGTCCAATGTACAAACTATTTTTGTTTCATTTGATTATTCCTTCAAACACCCTGAAAGCACCTGCTATGGGAGGACAACATTCCTCTAGATATAGAGTTGTCTCTTAACGACTGGTACTTCTGTATGTCAATCGACCAATGGGGGTGTGGGATCCATCAGCTGAATTATTAGCTTGGACCACAATGACAACTCAGCGACCTGTAAGTGTGTGGATTTTTGTTAACCAGAGGAACTACACTATCAGGTAAGAGTTCTCTCCGAGGAACTAACGTAATCTCGACTTTAGAATAAATACTAAAGTAGGCATATTATGGAATTAGTTGCATTTCCATAGGAATTATTTGTAAACTAGACAGGATTTTCTTCTCAAATGTGTGCATGCTATTTACCAGAAGGCATCTACTACTTAGGCTAACCCTGCTTAGTAAAGCTAGCCCCACTTTTATGAGGCAATTATGACAAAGCACACCAACCATTCCCACCCAGCCGAGTGTATATTATTACATCAGAATGGTCCTAATAAAATATAATCGCTGGGCCCTCTATAATGCAAATAATACTGCATATGTAAAATTCACTCTAAGACAATCCAGCCAGCGATTCATACCTTACAAATAAATACTAAACATATAGCTAAATACACAGTGCTGGACCCCAAATGGTTATAGGACACATGCATCTCTACAGCAAAGCATGAGAGATTTTTTATGAGCGAGACATTTCAGACTTGATAAATTAGTTCCAGGCTTGCCACAGAGTGTCGCCACTTTTGAGTGGTGGGTTCAAAAGACCGCACAGATAAAGAGCGACTATTTGAAGGTTCTCTTTGTTTAGTTTTTTTTCTCTCTCCAAAACGCGATAATCGGCGGTCCAAAAGATGAGTTTGCAATGCCAGTGCTAGGTTTGTGGATTATGTTTTGGAGAGGAGCTCTTCATATATGTATATATATATATATATATATATACATATACATATATACATATATACATATATATATATATATATGAAGCGCTCTTTATATAAAATGAAGAGCTCTTTTCCAAAGAACGAGCTACAAACTTGGCATTGGCATTGCAAGCTCATTTTTGTTGGAACGTCGCTTATCGCGTTTTGGAAAAGAGCTCTTTATATGTTGAATGGTCTACAATTTTAACGTGAGCTGGTTAATAGTCTGCTTCATATGTTCATGCAATGCAGGCCAACACTAATACTACAGACCGCAGTGAGTAATGCACACCCTGGCATGGTTTTATATGCTGTAATGTACTTAAGGCGTATATCTGGGTCACCATTCCAAATTTTGAGTTACTACACTTCAATGCCATTACATATACATGTAATGCATATATACAGTAAACCCTCTCTAACCGCCCACCGCCACAGATCGACCACTCCCCTATATCGATCGTTTATTTGGGTTCCAAACGATCGCCCATACAATACCATTGTAACGATAAAAAAAAACTCTCTAAGCCGACCATCTCCATAAATGGACCATTTAAAGTCGGTCCAATGGTCGGTCGATTTAGAAAGGGTTTACTGTATGTATATTATATATAATTATATATATATTATATATAAGCCTAAGCTTTAGTGACTCAATGTTTCTGGGGAAACATGTGTCTGCCAATAGGGGCCACTCTGTTGAACAGCAGTGATAATAGCTGCAGAACCTGGATTTATTTCGTCGTTTTTATATAAAATATACAGCATATCTACCTCTGTCATCAAAAGACAACCTACACACCGCTTTCACCTTTGAACCTTGATTTGAACCAGCTCATTGTTTCTGCATATTATCAGATAGCAGTAAACATGGATTAAAGTTGAAATATGCATTAGTCTATCTGCTAAGCATAATCTATAGCATATACTGCAATTATTCCAGCTTAAAATACACATGTATCCTCCGATGCGAGTGATGTTTTCTGGGTATACGGTACCGGGGTGCGCCGGAGATGGCGCCACCAGTCATGACACATAAAGGAGACAGTACAGAGTGTCGGTGTAAAAATAATATAATAAGGAAATACTTTTCTTCCGCGCCTTTGTACTCGCATAATGCGTTATACATCACATAATTCCCTCAATAGTGGACCAGATTGGGTGGTTGAATTGTTAAGAGCACTGGCATAATTCCCATCTAGGAAGTGATGGGTTTGGAACCTGATGGAGTCAAACTAATTACAGACACCAGTGATACGTGTCGTTACTACCTAGCCTGATGTTTATCATTAATAGGATAGGTCAAGGACTTGTTTTCTCAGTAATATGATAATGTGATTGAGTGCGTAATGGTGCTGGTGGCCAAGTCCGCCAGTGGGGCAACACTATGAAGACACCATGAGTGTTCACTGTCAAAAGTCGGTACCTGCACTGATATGACCTGAGATGTTGCTAGGACATAAACCGGAGAGTATTACGAATCAAGGGGATTCATTTACTTTTGTCTTTTTCTTGTTTGTTTGCTAAGCATTCAATAAAGTCCCACCATTTAAATATCCCATCACATAACTGAGACACTCGCCTGCTTATGAGTGAAAGCAATATATGGTGATTGAGGATGGCTGGGCCAGTCAGTAGCCATCAACATCTGCTTTAACTCCAGTCTGAAGAGATATGCTAATTACCTGTTTTCAAAACCCTGCGAGTATTTAAAAATGATGCTTACAAACTGGGGCAGGTGGAGTGATTATCTGAGTGGGGTGGGTGGTAAGGGGGGGGGGGGGGCTATAGCCGATTTCAACAACCAAACCGCCCTATAGTGTCAATGGAAGAACTAATGATGTGGTTAACAGCTCGATGTGCAGCATGCTCTACGGAAAATATCTAATAGAGCAATTCCACCACCAACTAGCACTCTGATGGGCTTAGCAAAAACTACTGCTATAAATAGCAGCTGAGTGCACTTGCACTGTGGGGAAAATTCTGTTATTTGCATATTCTCAGGATTCCATCCATGGTGTTAATAAATAAATGCTAAGTGATGCTGATGGTACACAATCAAGGGTTGTATCCATGGTGATGGCTAGATAAAAGATTCACCCGGTACTTGTAAGTTGTAGTACACGGGTGAAGACCAGCCTTATATAAATACGGGCGAAAATAGCGTTAGTATGGAACAACAGGTAGAATGCCTGGCACCAGTGTCAAATGGTTACTTATATCAGAACAGAGTTGGTGAAATGGGAGAGAATGCAAAAAGACAAGATGGCGGCCGCAGAACGCCGTCGATTTCACTTTTAAATCTTATTAAACTAGATATTATATTATATTTTTCAACTCAAAGGTAGCAGGCTATCAATAAGACATATGTAAAATAATTGTCCCTTCTTAGATTGTGAAAGTAGGCTCTCAATTCTTTAACCCGCTTTTTCGACCGTTTTTATATAGGGTTGGTATTCACCCGTGTACTGCGAGTACCGGGTGAATCCTTTATTTAGGTAATGGCCAGTGCCGTGACATTCCATTGACACCACAGGGCAGGTTGATAACGGACATAATACATTGCTAAGGTTTAAAATCCAAAGTAATTATGCAAATACGCCTAGTCGCCTTAGTATGGGGTTTCATTGCCTAATACCTCTGACGTGTGTATTGCCTTCGGCATCGCTTCGTTCAATACTCATCTCAGAGTCTCAAGCAGCGAGCCCCATATCGGGTAATACTTGCTTAACATGTGTGTATGTATTAGGCTAGAATATTTGTAGTGCATGCTGCAAGTTATGCATCCAGAACATGACGAGAGCTGTCGTTGCTTTGAATGAAGCCCTCACCAGTCTCACAAAATGTAAGAAGCCTGTTTATATGCCCCATATGGCGATTATACGTTCAGAAAGCAGACTTTCGATGGCAATACTGAAATTTCGCCCTGCATCGGATCTCACGCCAAAAATAAACACCATTATGAATCTCATATCGAGGTCTTTGTGTGAGTAATATACATTCAAGAAATTATGACAATATAACCACCAACAATCAAGCTAACATTTAATATAGCTTGCATCGTAAATATAATCCACATTTATAGGACAACAGACAACGTCTCACAAATGCAAGATTACAAGATATCAGACAGATGTAGTTTCTCATGCTGTATATAGACGGACTTTGATTATAAAAAATATTTGATATGTTCTAGGTTAATATCTTTAGGAAAGTAAAAATATAATCGTTCAACCGCCATATATATATATATATATATATATATATATATATATATATATATATATATTGTGTAGCATCAAGTTTATGTCCCATATATAGTGTTTTTAGACTAGAGATTCAGCCGGGATGTATATATAATTACATATATACATGTATATATATACGTTTGTTAAGTCAAGACTTTGCTTGATATTTAAGTTGAAATCTAACATCTTTTGCACCGAGATTAGAGCCGACGTTATTCTATTCTGAAAACAGGGGGAGGAAGCTATGTCCGTTCAGTAGTCAATGTTTACCTTACTTACTAGGCTAATACTTGCTCACACATGAATGGAATCAGTTAGTAAGTTCTGCATACCTAGTCTCCACACCTTCAACTAAGGTAAGGATGGCAGTATAAGCTAACTGGGGCCAAATGTATGAGGGCTGGCTAGGGCTCGTAACCCACGCGTCGTGCGGATTTCCCGGGTTAGAGGCCAAAGTGTCAATGTATGAGGGCGGGATAGGCAAACTCCTCGAGGGTTAACGTCGTCTTCACTAACTCCAACTTGAGCCTGGGATAACGTGCAGGTTAGGGACCGATTCGGGCCAAATCTATTCAATGTGACCATATTTAACAGAATTAGATATGGAATAAGTGAAATGTTATCAATTTAACCCTAAATTCGAAGCTTTATTAAGGCTACCGCCGCATTGGCGGCGATATTAATAGTTATATTTTCGAACCGACGAAAGTATAGCAAACAAATCGCCGCCGCCGCCGCCGCATCGACGTCGCTTTCCCTACTGGCGGCGGCGGCGATTTGTTGACTGTACGATCGTCGATTCGAAAATATAACTATTAATCTCGCCGCCAATGCGGCGGTAGCCTTAATAACGCTTCGAATTTAGGGTTAAATTGATAAAATTTCACTTATTGCGTATGTAATTGTGTTAAATATGATCGCATTTAATATATTTGAGCCTAATATATGGCTACAAACGCAGAGGGATTTCCCGAATCTATAAATAACTGAAACGTTAGCTAACCCGCACGCGCTTTGGACTGATACATCCCCCGTGACACATATATTAACGCCGACAATAGCTACCCCGCCGGCCGCCCTTAACTCCGCAGCCGATAAATTGTGGCTCTTACATTTGGCCCCTGCACTCTTTCTGAAACAAGGGTTAGTCTTCAACTAAACCAAGGTCCGCCTCAACCTAACTAAACCAATCTATTTCACCGCGGGCTTCTGTATGAGCGCTGTTTCCTATCCAGAGGGAGTTCTGTGTATGAGCCGTATTAACCTGTAAGCTCCATTACCTATGTTCAAACGCGTATATATGCAATAGTGTGTGTTATTCCTCGATAATAATCTAATCCTATATAACATTCCCAGTTATCTCCTTACTTAGGCACACAGTGGTGCTATCGCTACTCTATACCTTTCATCTAGACTGGTTCAATAACCTATCAGCTACCTAACTGTTTTGTTCTATTCATTTAGCATCTTGTCTCCCCAAAGTGGCGTTCTCTGTGGCGGAGTGGTTAGACTGTCTGACCTTTTTTCTAGGTCAGACTCCTAATCTGAGGGTCGGGGGTTCGATTCCCCGTGCCCCCAGCTCTGCCAATTTGGATTTCCACCGCTGTGTATAACTTACAGCGTCATCAAAGGCCGGTTGCTCTCATACCATGTCTATGTGGTGTGGGAGGTTAAAAATCCCTTGGGTCGGTAAAAGTGTAGGCTCGGGCTTTCTATCGACCAGCAGTGGAGTGGGGAAGACCAGTCGTCTGTGAGTGGGATTTCCCCTGCTTGGGACAACTAATGTACCAAAAAAAATGAGAGACAAATAAGTGTTCACACTTCCTGTCTACCATTTGCTATATCGCTATAAAGTCCCTTTCTCCGTGTTTGTTTTAATAGAACCCCCCCCCCCCCCCATCTTTACTGATACGACCAAGAGCCTCTCAGTAGAGACTACAATAAAGATACCAGTACGATAGCACTATGCACATCCCAGTACACTAAGGTGGGTCATACATACTGCTCCTATGGAAAATCTGCAATCACGCTCAAGTGGCGCCACCAAACGTCGATCATGTAAACATTTCTCGCTATTATATATAATTATAGTGTCTGAACAGCGGCATCCTGCTTGAAAATATAATAAACATTTAATAATTTTGAGTTAAATACCCATCTAGATCAATTAATATGTCAGTGTATTTGATATATTATTTAAGTTAAATTGAGTCACTTAAATCTAGAGAGCAAATGCCTTCTAATACAATACTGGGGTATCTAAGAGCGCTCTAAGTTCTAACTCGATATTCAATCACTGTAAGGGCAAAGAAACCCACAAGCACATGTATGACTAAGCAAAACATTTTCCTTTCTAGGTGGTCATCGTGGTCATCAATTAATTAAATCTACTGGAAAATGAACAGGATTGAACAGATTAATCAGTTATATAGGCCAACAAGACAGTCCCTGAGCCAAGTTCTTCTTATATCTGACATTCTAAATCTTGAGCCTAAGCACATGCCACATATAAAATCGACTTGCATTTAAATGTCTGGGGTTGCTATTTTAACTAGCACCTGCGTTTATATTGATATTCAAGAAGCACTTTATTGAATACTTTATTAAGTATTTCTTATTCTATGTTTCTGGTTGATTCATTCTTTGATTGTTGGATGCACATATCTATATACATAGATCTATTTTATCCATACTATATTATATATAACATAGGCATATGCATAATTAATGCGCTTCCTGTTTGAAGTGCCACAAGCGAATCGATGCCTCTGAAATGTGTGTAAGACCTATCTTTGTGTAGTAGCAGCTTTGCCTACCGTTGCTCTTGCGAACTAAGCCCCATGGTTGGCTGTATTTATGCTTTTCCCATCTCAGAGTCTATTTGATTAGATTGTCCCGTGGAACATGTGGTTTAATGTAATTTATTAATAACTATTGTGACCATCACAAGTATGTATTCTTCGATACATAGTGTCAAGACTACTCTCCCTGTGCGGACGGGCTAACTTTGTATTGTTAGAATATATATATATATATATATAGTATTGAATGTGCAGGTAGATTTGATCAAAGTATCCCACTAAAACAAATAGCCCGATTCTATCATGAACCCAATCCGTGAGTGAAAGGATGGTCCGCTTCCCCTTATGACCAACACCTGTAATATGCTTAGCTTATTTCCTGTTTCTCTAACGCTGTGAATTACCACTTGAAATCCAGCTTTTTAATCCTCTCAATACAGTCATTTTCAAATTTGTATCTTAAAATTCTCTTTAGATGCCTATAATATGGTATCACAGTTATTCATCACTATAAAGCCATCCTGAAATGACTCGGGCACAAATTACTACCAGGCGAGAATTGACCTTGAATAACACTAGGCCGATAAACCCTCTTAAAGACGATACTAACACCTTTTCAGGATAGTGTGCCCAGATTGGGGCCCTGTTTTAAAATGATAGATGCATATACTACTTTCGTATTAATAAAGAGTATACTTGTGCATTCATACATAAGGCTTAGCTAGGAGTGACCTATGTGGGGTTCAATGCTGGACTGCTTCCATTCTAGGGCAGGCTTCTTAACTATACAATTACTCAGACTCCCTATCTATCCTTATGTCCGATTTATTCTATTATGGGAATGTTTTGTGTGTGGTTTTCTTTTGCAAATGGGAAAGGAATATTGTGCCTGGAGTGCTTTAGAACCGACACTTCTGCAATACCTGGGCCAGCGAACTAAACAATAGACAATCTGGGTTACCTGATGCAATCAACACTTGTCTGTGTACCTGTCAAGTTCACATCCTCTCACTACACTCACCCCCTGAATACTTACAATTAAAAATATCCAAGTCGTACATTGACAGTACATACATAAGCAGGCTTCAACACCATACAGTGCACAGTTTGTACTTAATCCTGGTCACGGGACCAATGGCACCAGTGTATTCTTTTTTTTATACATGAATGGAAACATCACACCTACAGTGGGCCTCGAACCACACTTCTGCCACTCCGGGGCTAGGGTCCTAACCATTGGATAATCTAGGCTCCCTTTTGCAATCAACCTATCCACAACTACCTGTACATGTGACATTTCATCTGGGTAGGTCATTGCTGGCTTTGTAAGGTAGGCAATTGTCTAGTGAACGAATGGATATATAGCTTCCTCCTCCTGGATCATGACCAGGCTCTACGAGGAATACTCGGTGAATGAGAACTAATCAGCATCGATTTGGGTTGTCGACTTAAGAGAAAACCAGCACAGTTTTTTCAACAATAAGAGTGTGGAGCTGCGATCATGTTATCTAAGAGAAGAATAGATTACACACATTCGTGTCTTTACATATATTTCCATATATAACTTAAAGCTGCATAGTCCGATGAAATATCAAATTTTCAAAACCAAACCAATTATCTAGATTTGATTTTACATATACTTAGATACTGATGCACTTTTTAAGCATTTGTTTCTGCATAGAAGAGAATACTTGGTCAATTTAACAGAACCTGTTACTGCAGAAGTCCATGGTGTCAGAGTTTTGGCCAGCTTGCCAAAACTAATTTTCCATGTTTGCACTCAAAATATCTCAAAAGTTTACCATTTAAAATAAAAGTAACTTTGAACTAATGTAAAGTAGATACTAGTGATCGATCTAATATATTTATCTCAGAAAAAATACAAAAATTCAAAACCATCGGACTATGCAACTTTAAGTAATTGTGCCATTGGGAACACCACAGCTATCAATCTGTGTTTCACAATTTACAGTCTGTGTGATTACAAAAGGGGTCTCAACATCCTGGCACTTCGAAGGCAGCGTTTTGCTAACTCGCTTTCATTATAATTAATGGATCGTGAACCGTAGCATGCCGGGCACCAGTGTGTATTGCTTTGAATCATCAATACTTCTGTATTATCTAGGCCTAATTGTCACACTAGTTCTTCACAGCTACATTTGAGAGACATCAGCTTTGAAGAATAAAAGATTTGATAATTACCAATTCCGTTCTCGTGAACCTGTTGAATTATTAAAAATAATTTAATTATTATTTACTAACACGCTTAGATCAACGAGTGATTTCCAAGTAAATCAATAATCCCAATAGATAGATAACTCTCTAAACACCTAATGTCAAAAATCTAACTTGGAGCAATAAGTCAAGTTGGACAAATAGTTCAACCTGTATCCAGGTCCTACTAACTATTCGATTTATAAAGTGCACACATGCTATCCATGGAGAACAACTAGATCAACAACTAGTCCAATTCGTACCAACATTCAAACATGTACCGGTATTAACAGTCTATCATAGTACAACCTGCACCGATAATCCAACATATTGTCATTAGTTCAATTTCTAGGACTACCAGTGGTTCATCTCTTCGAAATGATCCAACAATGTAAATAATGCAGGTTCTACCAATAGTCCAACTCATGGAAATAGTCAGACATGGATCGATAGCTCAACGAGTAACAGGGAGTTCAACATGGATATAACAAACAACAACATCACACATAAGAAGTAAAGTCACGTGAAGAATAAGGGGTCAAAGAGGATTTTGGCAAAAAGTGCTTACTGCCCAGTAGCTAATTTGAACATATCGCCACCATATAGATTTAGGCAGTAAACGGATTCAGTTATGGATGTTAGCCTCTACATGAAGCCAAGGCTCCTTATAACAATTCCAAAAATATGTCTCACATAATTAATAAGCGAGCTACATGGTTTTTTTTTGGCGGTCCCCGCCCCCCCCCCCCCAATGCCCCGAATGTAGGAAATCAAGTTGTTAATAAAATAGTGACAGTTCAACAACGCGTCAATAGTAATACTAAATGGGGGTGATGGTGACATATTAGCACTGGCGTATTAATACCGGTTATTCATTTGTATAAATAACTACAGCAAGTCTCATACACAAAGCCATTTTAAACTGGGTCATTTGGATAATTGCTACATTCACATAACCCTCTAAAATTGCTCTTTATCCTTTTGGTCTAATTGTAGAGATAATTTTATGAATATGCCAAAATGCAATAAACCACAAGAAGTACATGCACATATTTGTATACCTGTTCCTTTCGTTGCCGATCAAAACTGGCCACGTCGGTTTTAAATGAGTCGGATTCATTTGGCTCGAGTCTATGCTGTAAGATGCACGGTGGTTTGCGGTAATTGAATGTCGCAAAATACGGTCTCAAAACGCTCTAACCGGATACCAAGACTTGTGGATTTCGTGCCCCCCCCCCCGCACCATATCACCCCCACCCCACCCCCACTTGCACATTCCGTGAAGTACTCCCCCCCCCCCACACACACACAACCTCTACCCCCATTAGTTCCCTCCCTTCGCGTCTGCTGTCGCCCTTTGTGTGCACACGCCGATGTCAGCGTCAATATGCCCACCTCGTACACAACCCTGTCGACGCCCGCTACAGTCACCAACCAGCAGGCCCCCAGTGTTCACACCAGTAGGCTGTCACACCCTGCTCTCATGTAACTCAAGGCTTTGTCTACTTCACACCATCATCCCACATGCATACTCCCGTATTTATTCCATAAGCCCCCCCCCCCCCCTACCTTCCTCCCCGCCTCCCATTCATTTCCCTCCTCTGTCCTATCCTCACACCCCCATGTACTCTCCAACACCTGTTTCATCTACACAGCTCCTTATTCGCTACCCGCTTGCCCGCCGCTGTAGCTGACCCTGTCCCTGCCCTCCTCCACCACCCTCCGCCCCCGCTGTATCTGACTTTGTCCCTGCCCCACTCGGCCCTCCGCTGTATGTGACCTTCTCTCTGTCCCCACCCCGCTGTCAACTCCCTGCACCTCCTCCACCACCGCTGTATTTATCCTTGTCCCTGCCCCCCTTCCCACGCCGCTGTCACCTGTCTGCCCCCCTCCGCCCCCCGCTGTATGTGACCTTGTCCCTGCCCCACAACCCGCCCCAACCCGCTGTATGTGACTTTGTCCCTGCCCCCCAAACCCCACCCCGCTGTTACCTCCCTGCACCCTCCCCCCACCCAACACGCTGTCCCCTCCCGGTCCACCACCGCTGCGTCTCGGCCTGCCTCAGTGCACCTCGGTCTCGTCGTCCGGCAGGCGGATAATGGGGATTTGTTTAATAGAGTTGAAGCTGTGCTGCGACGTGCCGCCAGGGCTGAGCTGCGCTGTCTTCAACTGCGCCGCCGACTCCCCCAAAGGTTCCCAGCGATCGCTGCAGGCTGGAGGCATGCCCGGCTGTCCCGGCTTGCACTCAGACCAAAGCCGGCTGAACTGCGCCTGCTCGCGCACGATCGGGGAGAGCTGCTCGTAGTCCTCCTCCTCGATGGAGTCCTGCGGGGAGAGGCGGCGCACCGAGCTGGTGCTCGAGTCGGACCCCAGACTCACGCTGCGCATGTCCGGCGTTAGCTTGTTCCGGCGCCGCTCGCTGCTCAGCGGTGGCGTGTCGGTGGACCTGCGGTGGTGTAGGGTGCGGTGGCTCATGTAAGGGTGTGGGCCCCGCGAGCGGATGAGCGGGGTGGTCCCGGTGCCGCCCCGGCCACCGCCACCACGCAGCCCGAGCTGTGCATCTAGGTTGGGGTCGTGCCGTACAAACTCGTGGAAGATGGCATTGGTCTTCTCGTCGATGCTGTAGTCACGTGCCACCATGGCTCGCTTGTGGCACTGTGAGCGGAAGAAGCGCGAGAAGACGGAGAACTTGCCCGACCTGTGGTGGTTCTCGTCGAAGCTGTCGCCTGACAGCTGGTCGGACCGCGAGTCCGTCTCCACATCCGCCTCGCCGATGGTCTCGTCGTGCACGTGGCAGCCCGCCTGCCGCTCGCGGCTGTACTCGCGCCGCTTCTTGGACGCCGTGCGCAGGTTGCGCCGGTCCTGGTGCGCCACGCCGCGCGTGCGCACGGGCACGCCGACGCCCTGTGGAACGGGGATGGTGATGCTGGTGCACTCCTTGTCCTCGCCGTGGTGCGTCAGGTCCTCGGGCGTCGGGTGAGCAGGCATGAGTAGGAACTTGTCCTCGCCCTCGTGGTCCTGCCGCTTCGGCGACAGTGGCGCAGGAAGTGTCTGTTGTGCCTCAAGCGACTTGTACCCGCTGTCACCCCGCATCTGCTGCAGCCGGTGCTCTCGCTCCCCGGTGCTGTCCGTGTTGTCCGTCGTCGACTCGAACGACGTGGTCGTCTGTTCGGGCCGGCTCGTGTCGGACACATCGCCGTCTGTGTCCAGTGTCTCCACGCTGTCAAAGCTGTTGTCCGTGCTTTTTGGCGCCTCGATGCGCTTCAGGCGCTTCGTCAGTATGCTCCGGTAGGTCTCGCGTCGCGACTCATAGTTCGGGTGGAGAAGGTTCGCTGAGCCTGGCTTCACCTCATGCATCTCTGCCTGACTCGACAGGCGCCGGATCAGGTGGTCTACTGGCGCCGGGTCGGCATTCGACTCGAACGAAGTGGTGACTGACGTCAGTACCGGCTCCGGGTCGTCTTCCGGCGACATGGCGTCCGCGTCTTCCATGCGGATCGTGTCGCTGAGGTCCTCTTCCTCCTCGAAAGTCGCCCTCAGCGTCCACAGCTCGCGGTACTTCTGGGTGCCGTTCAGGGTGCTCTCCGTGTCATCGCTTTCCTCCATCGTCTCCTCCAGCAGTTGTGAGTCCTCGTCCGTCAGCTCCTCCAGGCTGCCTGTGTCGTTGTAACGCACCTGTGAAAATGGCAGTGAGCGAGTTTAATTATTTTATAATGGTATGATGGAATGTATCAATATATTTTACATGTATTATTAATTATGTTATTGTCTTATAATTGTAATCGTTATCTACTCTATTTGTAATTCTGCTGATATAATATGTCAACTAACTACTATGACATCCAACTGCTATTTGAGCTCCTTGAGGGAGGGAGTGAGTGACCTAGGGCGCAAACTGGTCTCCTACGAGGCAGGCACATTTCTGTTTCCCGCTTTTCCTTCCAGTGCTGCTGGGAAATGGATTGCTTATTGTAATCCTGCCCGAGCTCACACCAGGTTGGGGGAAACACCTGAAATGAGAGTCTGTTGGTACAATCTATTCCCCTGATGTAATTCAGTACGGAATAACTCCAAGCATACATCCAGTTTGTATGGGGGGGGGGGGGGGGGGGAGGGTGTTGTGAGAGTGTACTGGTTGGCCTCGCTTAATTACACCCCCATCCTCCTTCCTCCCCACTCATCCACCCACAAATAGCTGGTGGGGATGGGGGGGGGGGAGGAGGGAGCCATGGCGCAGTTTAGGTTTCCTCTGTAGAACATTTATAAATATCCTCTGCACCCCCCCCCCCCCGCCCACACACACACACACACAAACACACATTGAGCCCAGTGGTTGTGTGTGTTGGGTGGGGGGGTGACTGTATGGAATGAATATCGTGTATGTGTATATATATGGGTGAAAATGGTGGGTACCCATTGTGTGTCATTGCTGGGGATGGACATCAGCTGAACCGCCTCACTCCCCCCCTCGCCCTCCCGGCATCCCTGCTCCCCCTGCCCCCCCCCCCCCCCTCCCGCTTTCCCACAGTCGATGGTGCAGGATGGGGTGGCGGGAGTCGCCGGAGATGCACAGGGAGGGGCTGTCGCATTCCGGCTGGAGGGGCTGGGGCGGGGGGGGGGGGGTAGCGAGCAGGGGGAGCACGGCAGGGCACTCCCGTCCAGGGTGGACAAGACACGAGATGTGCGGTGACTCCCTCCCCTCCCCACAGGCACACACACACATACACACACTCATTCTCTCCCAATATCACGAGGCAGCAGTTACCCTAATTAAGGGGTACGTTGCTAGAACACAAACAGCAGATCATTTCCATGATCACATAAATATAAAATCTGCAAATGCTTTCTTTAATAAGTTAAATATTATTTGCCAGTTTAACAATACCATCATGATATAAGGTGCAATACATAAAAATCCTTCTGTTTTAATGTAAATTGAATCCTTAATTAGTCTTAAATGAAACACCAAATGTGGCTGATAGTCATTTAATTGGTGCAACATATTTCAATTCCTGTCACATGCTCAGATGCAATCAGGTTCATCCAACTGGGAAGAGTCATCTGTCCTCACCCCTCCTCCACCCCCACCCACAGCCACACGCACTCGTACCCAGTGACTGTGAGTGGGCATGTGGGTGGAAGGGGGGGGGGGGGTTGTATGGGGTGCAAATCCGAGGCCCGGGAGAAGGTGTGTGTATGGAAGGGAGGCTAGAAGCTGGTGTCAGTGTTAGTGTTAATGTGTGTGTGTGTGGGGGGGGGGGGGGGGGCACGTAATGGAATCAGATGCCTTGTGTTGGTATCTCCCTGACTGAACCATGGCCAGGCCTCCCATACCGAACCAGATGCCCTCAACCCCACCCTCCCCTCACACAGAGTGGACAGTGTGCTATGCACTGGTGAGCAGCAGAACGCCCTTGCTGTTTACAAACAGGGGTGGGTGGGGGTTACCATGGTTAGTGATTAGGACAGGGTGTGAATGACCAAGGTTAGCACAGGATAATTGATTCATTGGTGGTTGCTTTACACTGTATCAGCAGCATAGTCCATAGGCCATATTCACGACGATGCACAGGAAAAGGGAGTTGGTGATGAACACACATTGTAGGAAGTGGTATTTTATTTAATTACAATATTTGTTAGGACAATTTGGTGGTGAATGATGGGGTGGAGGTGTGCATGTATGCATGCATGCATACATGCATACATGCATACATGCATAAATGTATACATATACATACATCCACACATACCATTACCAGCATATGTATGTGTATATGTGTGTATGTGTATATATGTATACATACATTGGAAAAAAAACTTCTAAGAGAGTGATGTATTGCGCCCCATGCAGAGGGCCGGCGATGCGCATGCCGGACCCCCTCCCTTCCCGTGAGCGGGTGGGGAGGGAGGCAGGAATTCCAGAACTTATTAATGCAACAATGGGATTATCACTATCCAGATATGCATGCATGCATACACATACATACATATGTATGTACATGCATATACACAAGCATACACACATATATACATACATACTACATACATGCATACATACATCTATATTTATGTATATGTGTATGTATATATTTTTGCGCTTTGCTTGTGTTTACATGTAAATAAGCCTGCAACTACTTAACAGTAATAACACCCACTCTGGTAGGAGGGTGTGTGTGTGGAGGGACAAAGCAGTATGGCAGAGCACTGGGAACTCCTGTGATGGCCACCCCTGACACAAAATCAGTAGAAGAAGTGTGTGTGTGGGGGGGGGGGGGGAGTACAGAAGGGGGGGGGGGTATTTCTTCCTCAGCCAGCAAAACTGTTCGATTTGTAAGTGGAAGGGGATGGCCGGGGGGGGGGGGGGGGCTTGATTCTGGTGTAAGTATCAGTGTGTGGGGATTGAGGGGCAGGTGCTGAGGGGTGGAGCAGTAGAGCACTGGAGGAAGTACGAAGTGCCCCCTTCAGGCTGCTTCTAATAACCGTCACCCCTCTACCCCCCCCCCCCCCTTCCCTCACACACTGCTCCTACTGATTGTGTGTAAGGGTGCCCATCACACGTGTTCCAGGTGCTCTGCCTCAGTATTTGACCCTCCACACACACCCTCCTACCAGGGTGGGTGTTGGCTAAGATGTATGTATGTATGTATGGTTGGATGGACTAACTTCGGTCACCCACACCCTGTCTTAATTAGTAACCATGGTAGCCCCCTCCCATCCTTGTTTGCAGGCAGAGGAGGGGGGGGGGGGGAACTCTCTTGCTCCCCAGCAAACTGTGTACATGGGGTTGGGGGATGGGGGGAGGAGCATGCTGTCCGGTCTGGTCAGGGAGGGCTGACCAGTGGTTCAGTGACAGACACACAGCAGACAGTATGCACGCACTCATTCTCGCCAATGCCCTGAGGCTACAGTTGCCACATATAAGTGGTATTTTGCTAGGACACAATCACCAGATCTTCTCGCTGATCACATAAATACCAGCAGGTGCTTTCTTTAATGAATTCAATATTATTTGCCAGTTGAACAAAGCCACCATGATATGAGATGCAAGACATAAAAATCCTTCTGTTTTAATATAAATTCAATCCTTAATTACTCTTTAATGAAACACCAAATATGGCTGATAGTCATTTAATTGATGCACCAGATTTGCCTCTTTCTATTAATATAAACTTATATTGCCAGTTAATACAGGTTCACTGGATGGTGACACATTTTCCTATAGTAAAGCCTACCATTTAAAGTACTGAAATACATCAACGGAACAGATTTTACCAACAGACTCTCATTTCAGGTGTTTCCCCAACCTGCACACACGTGACCGGTGGCACGCCGCTGTTCTGTAATCGCGGGTCACTTCCACCACGTGGAGTCACTCCTTTGGTAGGAATTTTTCTTTTATTGGGCAGAGGCATATACATCCCTAGCCAGAGATTAAATACTACTCAACCACTACTTATCTGTATTCTTGTTACTTTGTACCTTCATCATACTACTTTATACCTAGCAGTTTATAATATATATATATATATATATATGTTGTTGTTGAAGATTTATACTGCCTATCATGGATAAGCCTGAATAGGCTTGTTTTCACCATTAGACAGTTTGTCGATAGAAAGCCCGAGACTACACTTTTACCGACCCAAGGGATTTTTAACCTCCCACACCACATAGACATGGTATGAGAGCAACTGGCCTTTGATGTCGCTGTAAGTTATACACAGCGGTGGAAATCCAAATTGGCAGAGGTGGGGGGCACAGGGAATTGAACCACTGACCTTCAGATTAGGAGTCCAACCTAGAAAAAAGTCAGACACTCTAACCACTCCGCCACAGAGAACACCACAAGGAAGAAGTATCAGTAAGTTAGTTAAATATATCTTAGGTCGACGTTCATTTCAGGAATTGCCAAGAAGGAATTTAAATGTAAAAGTTCCTCAATGGGAAATACAGCTTTACACAGGGCCATATTTTCTGAAACACCACAGTGTTACTGGATCCATAATTTGTCTATTGCATCATTTAGCTAAAATCTGTGACTATAATGCATTGCGCATAACAATGACTCGATGTGCACTGGATTTTGACACATCTCACAGTAGCCGAATTGACAAACCACGAGAGCATCACCATCTGAAGCTTCCTGATTTGGCACTTTAAATATTGTGGCAGTAAAGCTAATAAATGTAGGAAATAAACAACATTAAGCCTTATTCAATTGTCCACTTTGTTAATTGTGGCAGCAACAAAAGTGTGCACTTGTATGATAGTTTCTGATTGGCTATCAAGTACTGTGGTTACAACTAACAGTTTCACTACTCATTGTCTAAATAAATAACAGCCTTTGTTTTTGTGCATGTGACTGACCCCGCACACCCCTCCTCTCCTACGAATTCGATTAGGTAGAGTTCAGATTTGTTGACATTGAGGCTTGTGTGGCACTAATACTTCCAAGTTTGGTACGATATGCCGGAGACGACATGCTATTCAATAATCTACAAAATTGCAAGCAACACTTGCTCAAAGAGTGTGTCACATTGCTTCGATTAGTAACCAAGGCTATGTTTAACTGAAGGGACATCGTTTGTAGAATTTAGTTTTATTTGTATTTTCCATGAACAACCATTGACACGTGTACACTATTTGACTAACTCATTACACCAACCAGATAATGTCAGTCTGATAACATAGAATCTAGTCTTAGTCTATCCGTCCATGCTCCATGATACAATCTGGCGTAAACAAATCATGTATGTCCTTAAGCAATGGCAATTGTTAGTACATCCAGGGGCCTAGCTTCCATAGACGTAGGTACACAGTTCTATACCACCTGATATTACACATATTTCTTTAATTATTATTGGATATGTAGTAGTCTGCACTCACCTCTCAAGCAAGTAACCACATAGACAGGTAGGCGTGGGTACTGTGGTGATATCAGGGAGCCTAGATGGTGTAATGGTTAGCACACTGGCCCAGAATGCAAAGAGATGTGGTTTCGAGTGCCGCTCTAGGTGCAATATTTCCCATTTTCATCACCCCCATGACACTTGTTGCCGTGACCATGATCCTGTACAACCTATATGCTGTATAGTTGTTGAACCTACCCTGTGTATGTATGTGTTAGTGCATTGCCTGTATTTATGTAATTAAACGCATTAAAAGACTTACAATTCCAGGGGGACGAGTGTAGTAGTCTTCACTGACCTCTCAGGCAAGTAACCACATAGGCAGGTAGGCGTGGGTACTGTGGTGATATCAGGGAGCCTAGGTTGGGTGATGGTTAGCACACTGACCCGGAATGCAAAGAGATGTCGGTTCGAGTCCCGCTCTAGGCGCAATATTCCCCATTTTCATCACCCCGCATGACAGATATATGATGCTTTATAGTGTGTTATTCCATCGCGTTTTATTCTACTAACATTTTGCTCCATCAGCGAAGCATCTGGAAATCACAAGCTAGGCCCCCCCTGAGATCGTTTTGGTCTACTGTTACAAAGATTGAAACTAATGGATACTACTCGTACAAATACGGTTATTATTCCATAAAAATAGGACACTTACACACCAGCCTTAGTGTGCTTGTTCAGTGGCATTTACCCTGGCGGGTTGGTTTTATATGAATAATGCTCCCTGCAAACTGATTGATTCATAATTGATCATTGTTCACACCATATTGATTCACTACGCGTTCTTCATTGCAGGGCGCAGTGGTGGAGTTGGTTGGAACAGTGGAGTAGGAATGGATGGATACCTGTTGTCGGCTAGTCTAGGAATGACAATGCGTAGATGACCTACAACTGTTGTACCCAAGCTCTATCCTGTTCTATCTTAATGGTCTGGAATGAGCGCGACGCTCATTCGGGTTCATTGCTGGGCGCAGGGACTGCAACGCTGACAACCCCACACCCCCTACATGGGAGGGGGGTGGTGGGGGGGGGGGGGAGGGGAGGGTCACCACACAACCCTGCCCCATACCAACCAATCACAAACAGAATCTACAACCCACACTACCAATCAAATCAGAACACAAACTGAAGCCCATGACTCCACCCCTATTGATGGTCAGTCTGCAACAGCCCCTCCAACTGACGACAACTATAAACCCCTTCTTCATCAGTTAGATAATTTAATGGGCATGACCCTAAAGACTCTGCGGTGGAATATGATGGACATGTCTCATTGTAATTGGTGGATAATTGACCAATTTTATTTGTTAAAATTAAATCTGCATAGTCTGATGAAGCATCAAATTTTCAAAACCAAAACAATTATATAATGTTGATCCTATATCTAACTTAGATACTGATGCACGAATTAAGTTCTTGTCATATAAAAGGGAATACTGAGTCAATTTAATAGAGCCTGTTACTGCAGAAGCCTATGGTGTCAGAGTTTTGGTGTGCTTGCCAACACTAATTTGATGTGTTTACACTTCAAATATCTCAACAGTTAGCCATTTAAAATAAAAGTTACTTCAAACTAAAGTAAGGTGGATTATAACAATTAAATTAATATATTGATCTCAGAAAAATGACAGAAACTCAAAACCAGCACACTATGCAACTTTAAGACCCTCCTCCCACCTAAGGTAATGAGTCACCGCCCAACCCTCAGGAGGGGCAGGATCGGATGTGAAATCTCCATGACCAATTAGAGCTCAGGCAAACAAATCACTCTACCAATCAGCTGTCACACTGACGTGATGGGATCATTAGGGTCAAGCCGATTAATTAATCTAGGTCAGTAATATACGGCAGGTCATTATAGACGATAGTTACGCAACATTGGCCGTCATCGGCTGCCGAACTTGCGTCTATAATGACACGTTGTATACTACTTCTAATGCCCGTCGCTTAGGTATGTAGGTCGGCCTACCTTGCTGCGCAGCTCTGTTGAGCGTCCCTCGCACAAGCCGTCGTACTCGGCGTTGTAGAAGGGGCCGTAGCTGAACTCGGTGATCTCGAGGCGGTCGTAGTTGCCCGGGTCGTGGTGCGCGCTGGTTATTGGCAGCGCGCCGTCGTAGCTCTTCACCCGGCGCTGGTCGCGCTTGACGGCGAGCCGGTCGGCCGGGCTCACCGTCTCTAGGCTGTGCGCGTGCCGAGCTTGGCTCCGGTCGTCGGGCCTGCCGCGCGCCTTCGCCGTGCTGCCGAGCGCGCCGTACCCGCCGCCGAGTGCCGGTCCGGTCCGATGCAGAATCGCCTTGCACGAGCCCTGCTCGGCGTGCGGCGTGCAGCTCTCGCCGGGCTTGAGGCCGCCCAGCTCCCGGTGCACCTCCACCGACACCTCGGTGCGGTACTGCTTCAGCGACAGGGGCGGCGACGGCGAGTCCTTGAAGGCGGCCGCCGCCTTGGCCGTAGCCCGGGACGGCGGAGCCGCCTCCGTAAAGCCGTTCACCTTGAACGCGGAACGCGAAGCGCCGCCCACGTCGACATATGCGTGACCGTGCAGAGGTTCATGGCCGCCGGCCACGTGGTACTTGTGCAGGATGTCTCGCACATCGGCGTACTTGTCCGACTCGTAGTCCGGCCCGTACTTGCGCAGGCTCCCCGGCTCCCCACCGTACTTGTGCGGGCTGTCCTTGCGGGGCGGCCCCTGCTCGCCGCCGAGCGCCGCGCCCTTGCTCGGCACCTCGGTGAAGGCCCGCCGCAAGGAGGCGCCGGACGCCGGCAGGTGGTCGTAGCCCGCCTGGTCGATGCTCGGTCCCGAGTAGGTCTTCTGCTTGATCACTCTCTGGGACCGGTCCAGCCGCAGCAGCTTCAGGTTGTGGAAGTCGCCGTCCGTGAACCTGCAGCGGGACAGAAATGGGAGACTGTTCTGTAGTGCACCGGGCACATACACACCAACTGGTTGTTAGACCAGACACTAACACACATTGACTGGTTATTTGCCCAGACACTAATGCACACTGACTGGTTATTTGACCAGGCACTAATGTACACTGACTGGTTATTTAACCAGCCACTAACACACACTGACTGGTTATTTGACCAAACACTAACACACACTGACTGGTTATTTGACCAGACACTAACACACACTGACTGGTTATTTGACCAGACACTAACACACACTGACTGGTTATTTAACCAGACACTAACACACACTGACTGGTTATTTGCCCAGACACTAATGCACACTGACTGGTTATTTAACCAGTCACTAACAGACACTGACTGGTTATTAGACCAAACACTAACACACACTGACTGGTTATTTGCCCAGACACTTATGCACACTGACTGGTTATTTGACCAGACACTAACGCACACAGACTGGTTATTTGACCAGACACTAACACACTGACTGGTTATTTGACCAGACACTAATGCACACTGACTGGTTATTTAACCAGACACTAACACACACTGACTGGTTATTTGACCAGACACCAATGCACTCTGACTGGTTATCTGACCAAACACTAACACACACTGACTGGTTATTTGACCAAACACTAACACACACTGACTGGTTATTTGACCAGACACTAACACACACTAACTGGTTATTTGACCAGACACTAACACACTGACTCGTTATTTGAGCAAACACTAACACACACTGACTGGTTATTTGACCAGACACTAACACACTGACTCGTTATTTGAACAAACACTAACACACACTGACTGGTTATTTGACCAAACACTAACACACACTGACTGGTTATTTGACCAAACACTAACACACACTGACTGGTTATTTGACCAGACACTAACACATACTGACTGGTTATTTGACCGGACACTAATGCACACTGACTGGTTATTTAACCAGACACTAACACACACTGACTGGTTATTAGACCAGACACTAAGGCACACAGACTGGTTATTTGACCAGACACTAACACACTGACTGGTTATTTGACCAGCCACTAACAAACACTGACTGGTTATTTGACCAACCACTAACATACAGTGCCTGGTTATTTGACCAACCACTAACACACACTGACTGGTTATTTGACCAGGCACTAACACACACTGACTGGTTATTTGACCAGACACTAACACACACAGACTGGTTATTTGACAAAACACTAACACACACTGACTGATTATTTAACCAGACACTAACACACACTGACTGGTTATTTGACCAGGCACTAACACACACTGACTGGTTATTTGACCAGACACTAACGCACACAGACTGGTTATTTGACAAAACACTAACACACACTGACTGGTTATTTGACCAGACACTAACACACACTGACTGGTTATTTGACCAGGCACTAATGCACACTGACTGGTTATTTGACCAGACACTAACACACACAGACTGGTTATTTGACAAAACACTAACACACACTGACTGGTTATTTGACCAGACACTAACACACACTGACTGGTTATTTGACCAGGCACTAATGCACACTGACTGGTTATTTGACCATACACTAACACATAATCACTGGTTATTTGACCAAACACCAACACACACTGACTGGTTATTTGACCAGACACTAACACACACTGACTGGTTATTTGACCAAACACCAACACACACTGACTGGTTACTTGACCAGACACTAACACACTGACTGGTTATTTGACCGGACACTAACATACACTGACTGGTTATTTGACCAACCACTAACACACACGGACTGGTTATTTGACCGGACACTAACACACACTGACTGGTTATTTGACCAGACACTAACACACTGTCTCATTATTTGACCAGACACTAACACACACTGACTGGTTATTTGAGCGGACACTAACAAACACTGACTGGTTATTTGACCAGACACTAACACACAGAGTGGTTATTTGACCAGACACTAACACACTGACTCATTATTTGACCAGACACTAACAGACAGACTGGTTATTTGACCAGCCCTTTTTACACTGACAAACTCGTGTATATAATTCTGTATTGTATTGAGGAGCTGGCATACTTAAGTCTTTATTGTATTTATAAACACATGTCAGTCAAGAATTCCTTTTTTTGTATTGACACACTACTATCAGTCAATACATCCTTATTGTATTGGCATACAATAAGTCATTATTGCATCGGCAAACTCGTGTTAATAAGTCTTAATTGCCACGAGCCCGTCGGTATAGATGCGTTGTGCACATTTGATTAAGATGTCTGGATTTATTGCCCTGCTCCAACAATAGTGCAAGCAACATGCATGGCCCTTTTTTAGTAAAGTAAAACAAGAAGACCTTTTTGAGCACAACTGGTCTGTACCGCATCATATAGTCTATTAAGCGTATTTAATCAAACAATGACAATAAAGCCTTTAACTTTCATGGAGAATTGTATTTCCCTTGGTCATAAATGATATAATTGTGAGCTTTTTAATTTCTATTGACACATACTTGATTGTATGATTTTGCATTCTGTGGAAAAGCGATGGTTAAATAAAATACCAACAATTCTCGCCATGAATATGGCCAATGCTGTCAACACAGTATAAAGAAACCACCAATCAATTGATCACCAATCAATTGATTTACCGCACTAAGCACCTACCTGCGCGTCGTGTTCTTGTACTCGGTCTGTGAGGGCCTCCTGTTGTCGAAGAGGAACGAGACGCGCCTGCCGCCTGGTGCGTCCGACGTCGTGGCGGCAGGCTGCAGCAGGCCGCCTGCATCTCGGCCCGGCTTGGGGCAGGAAGGTGCCGGGCACAGCTCCGTGAAAGGCACACCGTTGGCATCTGAATGCAACAATAGTGACGGTTGTTGGAGGTTTACGTCCTGGCAACATATAAGGTCATATTGGGACGGGTACTGATTTGTGACAGTGCACACATATGGCGACTTTATAGTGCTGCTGCCCCACTGGGAGACCAGGTTGCCAGCACCATGACCTGATATCCCACTCAGTCACATTACCATGACACTGAGCCAACCAGTCCTTGCCCTATCCTAATAATGCTGAGCACCTGGCTAGGAAGTGATAAGTATAAATTTTTAACTCATTGGTTTGACTCGATCCCACGATCTATCAAAATGGGAGACGGGCGCTCAACTCATTCGACCATCCCGTCTATTGCTGGCTACAATAGCGAGGTCAATAAGCAACTTCCAAGACCACCCCCATCCCACACACACTCTACACGAGGTCTGCTGGGGCTGAACTTATGAGGTGTGGAGGTACTGGAGTGTGCATACTAGATATGATTATAAAATAAAATACTTACTACAGTAACTAATAAGCAAAGAGCTTTCAGCAGTGGCAGTACATCCATCAAAGCTAGCTAGCATGCTATTCAAGGGCCTAGCTAGGGATTTTCAGTTGGTAATTCTTTTTTTCAGCAATGGAATAAAATGTTATTGGAATAAAATGTGATGGTATAAAATGCTATAAGACATCATATCTTTTAATATAAGCAAATATTTGTAATCTCAAGTGGTACGCTGCTGCATACCTGTTTATATGGAAGCTAGGCCACTGCTATTTGGTTATTGTGGCAGGTCATTGCATGAACTAAAACTATATTTCACTTTTAATTGCACATTTAGAGGTCAACTGCAGTATTTGATTTCCCACTGACTTTGAAGATAGCTATTTTCTGTATCATACAAGATAGTCAATCATTCCCCGCTAACAGTACTAGCTCATACCACTTGAGCAAGAATACTTTCAATTCAGGCAGGTTCTAATTGAACTAGTCTAATACTTCACAATGTCTGGTTTAGAGTTAAGACAAGACGCAATAACACTACGCACTTTCAATTTTACATTCTACCTCCAAGTATAAACTGCATTGCATATAAAAGAAGACTTGACATAAAATAGAATGGCAATTCTTAACATTTGTTATCAAATTAATCTAGAATGACGCATTTTCTCAGTAGGAGCAAATTCAAAAGTGATATTTCTCTGACCATTGTTTCTAAAAATATATAAATTCTCCTTTTTTCCCCAAGTAAATAATCAATTCAAATTAAACTGTCACACATTTTGCATTTTTGAATAACATAAATGAAACCCACAATATTATGGCGGTATACTAATTAACATAGCCTTTATCCCCTTAATGTACACATGGTATGGAACTACTCTTATTTACTTCATGGCTTTGTCTGTAATAGGTGTGTTCTGTAACCTCAACGGTGCAAAAACCCTGTTATAGTTGCATAGTCCGATGGTTTTTGAGTTTCTGTCATTTTCTGAGATAAATATATTAACTTGATCACTATAATCTACCTTATATTAGTTTGAAGGAACTTTTATTTTATACGGCTAACATTTGAGATATGTGAAGTCTAACCATGCAAAATTAACTTTGGCAAGCACGCCAACATTCTGACACCATAGGTTTCTGCAGACACATGTTCTATTAAATTGCCTTAGTATTCACTTCTATGTGATGACAAATGCTTAATAAGTGTACCGGTATCTACTAAGTTAGATGTGTATAATCAAATCAAGATAATTGTTTTGGTTTTGAAAACTTGATGTTCTCATCAGACTATGATGATTTAAATATATGACCAGTCTCTACTACCTAGTTACTCCAGCAGTACTGTCTCTGTTCATCATAATCATGCTGTCGGTCGCGATGCGACACAGACTGCTTTCATTACTTGACTGCCGCTCTCCTGCAGTTGTACATTTCATGAAAGCTGCCTGCAAAAGTGTTGAAGTGATGCTGGCTTTTGCAAGTTACCAGCGGCACTCTCTAGGGGAGCAAATAGAGGTTTCACACCAGCAACAACATGTCCAGACAGGCACAAAACTATTTGTCCCTGTCTCTGTTACTGGGCTGCCAAACAACCATATAGAAAAAATGTTAGATGACTGGGTTATCGAAATAACCACACAAATTTGCAATCTAATATGCTAAATATATGGATCAAATATTTATCTATTGTGCAGCACACTAGTTTTGGGAGAAATAATTGATTAAATAATTGAACTTAAAGTTGCATAGTCCGATAGTTTTGAATTTCTGTATTTTTTCTGAGATAAATATATTAGATCGGTCACTAGTTCAACGTTACTTATATTTTAAATGGTAAACTTTTGAGATATTTTGAGTGCAAACATGGAAAATTAGTTTTGGCAACCTTGCCAAAACTCTGACACCATAGACTTCTGTAATATCAGGTTCTGTTAAATTGACTCAGTATTGCCTTCTATGCAGAAACAAATGCTTAATAAGTGCATCAGTATCTAATAAAATCTGGTTTGGTTTTGACAATTTGATATATCATCGGACTATGCAGCTTTAATACACTTTAAAAGTCGAATTGACAGCGTCCAGTGGTCACCATCTTGTGTTTTTTTGTCTTTTTTCTTGCATTCTCTCCAAATTTCTCACCTCTATGTTAATTCTTAACATTTTGTTATCAAATTAATCTAGAATTATGCATTTTATCAGGAAGAGAAAATTCAAAAGTGATATGTTGCATGCTGGAACCACAACCTCCACAGCTAGTTTATAGTTAATTCCTACTGAAACAGTTTTTGTTTGCACTTAGGCAGGGTTGTCATTCTGGATATGGCTGAATCCTTTTCCTATTGACCAATTTCATATGACGTCAGCATGGCTATTTAGGTCAGTGCGCGCGCTGCTTGGCTGCAGGACAACATCCGGTCACTGCAAACTCAATCAGAATGTCCCAACTTTCACTATTAACTCTGTTTTTAATACTTAATAGAAAATTGCCCTTAAGTTAAATTAAATACTTCAGATCTTCCTCTTCAATCGCGCATTAATATATTTTTAATCGACTCAGTGAAAGCTTTTAAATTAATTTTGCTAAAATAAATGCTCTGCATAGACATAGCATTGCTGCAGTGTTTACCCTACTCCGCGAAGTTAAAATCCGGCAATGCTGTGTCTATGTGGAGCATTTATTTTTGTAAAATAAATTTAAAAGCTTTCATTGGATCGATTAAAAATATCTTAATGCGCGATTAAAGAGGAAGATCTGAAGTATTTAATGTAACCTAAGAGCAATTTACGCTGAAAGTATTAAAAACAGAGATAATAGTGAAAGTTGGGATATTCTGAGTGTCAGTCCCAGTGCATTGTCAATGGCCGTGAGCAATCTTCATACAGAAAAAGTGAAATATCTCTAAAACCACAGAACCTAGAGAAAAACCGCTTGGAACGCATATAGAAAACATATTCACCGAATAGATTATATTAATTTATATGGTTAGGCTTCTGCACTGCTATTAATTTTGAATAAAATAAAGGTTTTACACTGCGCGTACGGGCAAACTCAGTGGCAGTGTGCATTCGTCCTGCAGCCGAGCTGCGCGCGCATACACAATGTTTACAAACATTGAAAGGCATCTATTCCTACCCCACTCATCTTGTGGCCATGTCCAGGAACTAGGCCCTAATTACTGGTCATGACGTGGGAAACAACAGCAACTGGGCCAAACTCGGAAGTAATGCTCCCCATGGTGACGGCGGTTTTA
This sequence comes from Branchipolynoe longqiensis, assembly GCA_030323885.1. Taxonomy (NCBI): domain Eukaryota; kingdom Metazoa; phylum Annelida; class Polychaeta; order Phyllodocida; family Polynoidae; genus Branchipolynoe; species Branchipolynoe longqiensis. The sequence goes on along the minus strand of CM059187.1, from coordinate 42,288,321 downwards.
GATAGTTCTGTTATTATCTTTTTGCTTCTCTCGTGTTGGTTCATTATTTCCTTATTCTTAGAAAACAGAGCATGTGTATTCTCTCAAACCGGGTATGACGTCACACATTTTTGGCATTTTCACATAGTACACAGCCTGCTCGTGTTCATTCATGGCAAGGACTGACGTAATTGATCACACAGGTAGCTTGAACAAAGCGCTACACCCCCATCCCCACCTCCACGCACTCACAAACCCTTCACAGTCACACACACCTTGTTACTGTTGAGGCTTGTTTTGAATTTCTGCCGGAGTAAAATGTCCCGGACACCTCAGACGACAAATCGGACGTGGTGGCCGAATCGGTAGAGCGCAAGCTTCCCGTGCGGAAGGGTGGGCGCTCAAGTCCCAGTCGAATCAAGCCAATGACTTACAAAACTGATATTTGTCACTACCTAGCTTGGTTCTCAGCATTACTAGGATAGAGAACGCATCATGATTATGTGACTGAGTGGGATATTGGGTCATGATGCCAACGGCCAGGTCTCCCAGTGGGGCAGCACCATAAAGTCGCCATTAGTGTGCACTGTCACAAATCGGTACCCGTCCTGATTCTACCGTAGATGTTGCCAGGATATAAAACTGCAACAAACAAACAAAACCTAACACAACAAAGACAATTTAAGAGTTCTCTGTGGCGGAGTGGTTAGAGTGTCTGACTTTTTTCTAGGTCAGACTCCTAATCTGAGGGTCGGCGGTTCAATTCCCCGCGCCCCCAGCTCTGCCAATTTGGATTTCCACTGCTGTGTATAACTTACAGCGTCATCAAAGGCCGGTTGCTCTCATACCATGTCTATGTGGTGTGGGAGGTTAAAAATCCCTTGGGTCGGTAAAAGTGTAGGCTTGGGCTTTCTATCGACCAGCAGTGGAATGAGGAAGACCAGTTGTCTATGACTGAAATTTCCCCTGCTTAAACAACTAATGGACCCCCCCCCAAAAAAGAAGAGAATGACAAGTAACAGTTTGAATGTGAGCCTAACTGATCTCTGGCTGTTATTTATTCCGGATGGGGGGGTCCTCTGGAACAGAGCGGTGACTGTTCGAGGCAGTCACGGCTGACCCTCGCTATCTAAATGATTCCGTAATAATGGCATAGACCAATCAACTCACACATATCAATACACACGTTCAGTTGGTTGGTTGTTGGAGTTTTACGTCCTGGCAACATGTAAGGTCATATCAGGACAGGTACCAACTTGTGACAGTGCACACTAATGGTGACTTTATAGTGTTGTCCCACCGTGATCGTTCCTGACCGTGCCTGAAATATCGTCTGCCCCTGATTACATTTATTTTTGTGTTTGTTTAAAAACTGTTAAAAATGCATCGGTCTAGCAGCAATGGGGAGCTTTCATGAGCCAGTTCTCTCACTTTACACTTGGTGGCAGCACTCGTTCCCGGTCCAAGTCGGCCATCATGGTTGGATAGAAGGGTGTAGGTGTGTGTGTTGGTGGGGGTTTAAGGATGTGGTGGGGGTGTAGGTATGTGTGTGGTGGGGGTGTAGGTGTGTTGGGGTGGGGTGTAGGTGTGTGGTGGGGGTTTAGGGATGTGGTGTGTGTGTGGTTGGGGTGAAGGTGTGTGGTGAGGGTTTAGGGGTGTGGTGGGGGTGTAGGTGTGTGGTGTGGTTGTGTGGTGGAGGTGTAGGTGTGTGGTGATGGCTTAGGGGTGTGGTGGGGGTGTAGGTAAGTGGTGGGGGTGTAGGTGTGTGGTGAGGGTTTAGGGATGTGGTGGAGGTGTATGTGTGTGGTGGGGATGTAGGTGTGGTGGTGTAGGTGTGTGGTGGGGTGTAGGTGGGTGGTGTGGGTGCACATGTGTGGTGGGGTATAGGTGTGTGGTGGGGGTGTAGGTGTGTGGTGAGGGTTTAGGTGTGTGGTATGTGTTTTGGTGGTGTAGGTGTGTGGTGGTGGTGTTTGGTGGGGGTGTAGGTGTGTGTTGGGTGTGTGGTGAGGGTTTAGGTGTGTGGTTGGGGTGTAGGTGTTTGGTGGGTGTGTGGTAAGGGTTTAGGGGTGTGGTGGGGGTGTAGGTGTGTGGTGGGGCTTAGAGATGTGGTGGGGATGTAGGTGTGTGGTGTGTGTGTGTGGTGGGGGATGTAGGTGTGTGGTGAAGGCTTAGGGGTGTGGTGGGGGTGTAGGTGTGTGGTGGGGGTGTAGGTGTGTGGTGGGGGTGTAGGTGTGTGGTGAGGGTTTAGGGATGTGGTGGAGGTGTAGGAGTGTGGTGTGTGGTGGGGGTGTAGGTGTGGTGGGGTGTAGGTGTGTGGTGTGGGCAGTGGGGGTGTAGGTGTGTGGTGGGGTATAGGTGTGTGGTATGTGTTTTGGTGGTGTAGGTGTATGGTGGTGGTGTTTGGTGGGGTGTAGGTGTGTGTGATTGAGGTGTAGGTGTGTGGTGAGGGTGTATGTGTGTGTGTGGTGGTGTAGGTGTCGTGTGTGTGTGGTGAGTGTGTAGGTGTGTGGTGGGGGTGTAAGTGTGTGGTGGGGGTTTAGGTGTGTGTTTGGGGTGTAAGGGGTACCAACCAAAGCATTACAGAGACCGGCATGAGTCGCCATCTGACGAGAGACTCATGCAAACTGAAAGGTCCTCATTAAACTTTCATATCAATTTTTAAGTCATTGGTTTGACTTGGCTAGGGTTTGAACACAGAAGTTAGAATCGCAAGGCCTACCAGAATGGGAGGCGGATGTTCAACTCATTTGGCCATCACATGTGGATACGTATTATGTCTATGTCATATGCCAGAAAACAAACAAAACAACAAACAAAAAACTGCCCGCCCGACCCTGTTTTGTGTGATCAACAGGTCGGTGACATTTTCTTTTGTTATTTGGCCTTATTGCAGGCCGACTCACCTTGAACCTGCAGACTCTGTTTATATAGTCGCACGGCGTAATCAATCTGACACTCGTCATCCTCACAACTGCGCCTGAAGCGAGAAGTTAACACATTGTGTCATTTATTCTGCAAACAGGGCAATCAGACAGACATTCCCACTCCACTTGTTTGCATTGATTCATCCAAATAAGCACACATTGATAATCTATAAATCAAGCGGTATTTGGTAAAAAAAAAAAAAAAAAAAAAAAAGAATCTTCTAAGGGTTATGGCATGATGAGGTTTTATTTTAATTTAAATAATTTTAAGTCAAATTGAAAAGTAACATTACTTGACTTTGAAAAATGAGCTACATTGAATTGGGTTTGTTGGTAACCATGCTAGCTTAGTTATGTTTTGAAGTATCTAGATATTATTTAAGTGTTTTCGACTATATTTCACTTATTGACCCCAAGAGCCTTCATATAGATCACCTTGAAATTGGATTAATGAAATATATATTGCATGTAGAGTGATTAAGGGTAAATTGATGCAAATTTGCCATATTTCCTGTATTAACCGGTGGGGCTAGTAATGATTTTCAGTGGCACTTTCTGGAGGTAGGAATCAGAACAATTGAAAGGGATATATATAGTTTGTGGTTTTCTGCATCCCAACCCTCTTTCCTTAAGCATCTCAGCAACTAGCTATATTATAACCCACACGCGAAAGATCAAGCTAAAGCAATGGTAATTTTGTAGAGAGGGGTTGATGCAAAGGGGATGATGGAGAGTTTAAAGGAGGCAGGAGGGTGGAGTAAGGAAGGTGGAAGGAAGAGGGAGCAGAGGGAAATGAGGGCGGGGAGGACGGAGATGATAGGAAGCAGGATAGGAGGAGGGAGGTGGGAGGTGGGAGAAGGGAGGTGGGAGGTGGGGGAAGAGGGAGGACGGAGGTGGGAAGAGGGAGGTGGGAGAGGTGGAGGTGGGGGAAGAGGGAGGACGGAGGTGGGAAGAGGGAGGTGGGAGGTGGGAGAAGGGAGAGGACGGAGGTGGGAAGAGGGAGGTGGGAGAAGGGAGGTGGGAGGAGGGGGAAGAGGGAGGTGGGAGGACGGAGGAGGGAGGTGGGAGAAGGGAGGTGGGAAGAGGGAGGTGGGAGGACGGAGGTGGTAAGAGGGAGGTGGGCGGTGGAAGGAGTGGGAAGAGGGAGGTGGGACACGGGAGATGGAAGGAGAGGGATGTGGGAGGAGGGGGGAGAGGCAGGTGGGATGTGGGAGGAGGGGAAAGAGGGAGGGGGAGAAGGGAGGTGGGAGTAAGGGGAAGAGGGAGGTGGGAGGAGGAGGAAGGGAAGGGGAGGTGGGAGAAGGGAGGTGGGAGGAGGTGGAAGAGGGAGGTGGGGGTAGAGATGAGGTGGGATGTGGGACCAGGGGGAAGAGGGAGGTGGGAGAAGGGAGGTGGGATTAGGGGGAAGAGGGAGGTGGGAGGAAGGGGAAGCGGGAGGTGGGAGAAGGGAGGTTGGATGAGAGGGAAGAGGGAGGTGGGATGTGGGAGGAGGGGGAAGAGGGAGGTGGAGTGGGAGGAGGGGAACGAGGGAGGTGGAAGAAGGGAGGTGGGAGTAGGGGGAAGAGGGAGGTGGGAGGAAGGGAGGTGGGAGGAGGGAGGTTGGATGAGAGGGAAGAGGGAGGGGGATGTGGGAGGAGGGGAAGAGGGAGGTGGGATGCGGGAGGAGGGGAAGAGGGAGGTGGGAGGCGGGAGGTGGGGAAGGGAGGGGGAGGGGGGAGAGCGAGGTAGGAGAAGGGATGTGGGAGGAGCGGGAAGAGGGAGGTGGGAGAATGAAGGTAGGAGGAGCGGGGAAGAGGGATGGGGAGAAGGGAGGTGGGAGGATGGGGGAACGTGAGGTGGTAGGAGGGAGGTGGGAGGAGTGGGAAGAGGGGGAGGGGGTGGGAGAAGGGTGTGGGAGGAGGGGAGGAGAGGTGTGGAAGGAGGTGGAGGAGGGGAATAGGGAGGTGGGAGAAAGGATGTGGGAGGAGGGGGAAGAGGGAGGAGGGAGGAACGAAGCAGGTGGGAGGGGGAGGTGGGAGGTGGAACGATGGGGGAAGAGGGAGGAGGGAGGTGGGAGAAGGGGAAGAGGGATGAAGGAGGAAGGAATGAGGTGGGAGACGAGGGGTAGGAGGAGGGAGGTGGGACGATGGGTTGGGGGAGGAGGAAGGAACGAAGGAGGTAGAAGGTGGAGGGGGGAAGAGGAAGGAGGGAGGTGGCAGGAGGGGGGAAGAGGAAGGAACAAAGGAAATGGGAGGAAGGAGGTGGCAGGAGGGGGGAAGAGGAAGGGGGGGGGGTGTCAGGAGGGGGGGGGAGTGAGGAGGCAGGTGGGAGAACGGGGAAGAGGGAGGAGGGAGGAACGAAGAAGGTGAGACGAGGGAGGTGGATGGAGGGAGGAGGAGTCTGACATCTGAACCCGGCCCCTTTTTTCTGCTGCGCCCCCCCCCCCCCCCTACATACAACATCTGCCTTAGCAATAACATCTAGTTATATTTCGTCCCATGATGCACTATGGAGTGATGGTGTTTGTTATCGGGAGGGCACTGTTATCTGGTTGGCTCCATATAATTGTGGAACGGCACAATGCTAGTTGAGAGATGCGCTATTCAATCAAGGGCGTTCAGTCCTTAAGTTCTACTAAAAGTATCTAGTTACATTTCTTTTACATTCGTTGATTAAACAGGGGGGAATTACATTGCAAACAATTTATTTTGTATTCGTTGAGTAAACGGGGGGAGGGGGGTGACATCGCAAACAATTGGTCGTCTAAGGCCATTGACCTTTGCCTCATCATTAATAGTAATGCAGTGCGCCAGGTGGCGCCCGATGTGGGGGGGGGTGTCTAAAACCGGGCGCTGTGGCCTAATCGGTTGAGTGCGGGCCTCGCGTGCGGAGGGACGGGAATTCGGTTCGTAGTCAAGTCAAACCAATGACTTTAAAATTGGTACTTGTCACTTCCTAGCCTGGCGCTTGGCATTAATAGGATAGGGCAAGGACTGGTCAGCTCCGTGTCAGGATAATGTGACTGAGTGGGATATCGGATCATGGTGCTGGCAGCCTGATTTCCCAGTGGGGCAGCACTATAAAGTTGCCATGAGAATGCACTGTCACAAGTCGGTACCCATCCTGATAGGACCTTCGATGTTGCTAGGACGTAAATCAACAACCAACAACAACAGGCACCCGATGTACTTAGTACATAATATTTATATACATGGCTCCAACCTGTCTCATGTTGCGACCAGAACACAGGGACCAATCTCCAGGTCACGCTTTACTATAACAAAAACTACCCCTTTCAAATTCCAGCAAATAGTCTAATAGTAATGCACAACCATGGTAATAAGCCCCTGTAAAGCCCCAGTCACACCTACCCGGACGAGCCCCGGATTTGTAGCCGTACCACCCCCGGACCAGTCGCCCGGACTCTGTCGGACAGCCCCGGATAAAATCGCTATTTTGGTAGTTTTTGGCCTTGCGGTCACAAGTACCTGGATGAGCCATGGAGAGCCCCGGACCAGAGGCCGGATTGCCCTGGACTGAGCCGGACCACCCCCGGACTAGTCCCAGACAACCCCGGACAACCCCAGATAGATGCCGGACCACCCTGGACTACCCCGGACCACTGCAGATGAGCCTCGATAGAACCCGGACCACCCCTGGACCTACCCGGTGTTTCCACGGATTGTACCTGGACTGGGCCAGAGAGGCCCCGGACTACCCCGGACGAGCCCCACACCACCCCCAGACAGCCCGGACCACCCCCTGTTCACCCCCAGTCCACTCCCGGACTGCCTGGACCACCCCCGGACTACTCCCGGAATGAGCCATGAGTATAAAAGCCGGCGCGGCACTGGAGGGCTCATTTCCAAATCCAGTGATCCGGGGTAAACCGGACAGTCTGTGGCTGATCCATGGCCATCCGGCATGTCCGGATCTTATCCAGGCAGTCCAGCAGTGGTCCGTGGAAACGTCGGGCTAGTCCCGGCAAGTCCAGGGCTGGTCCGGGTTAAATCGTGGCTAAAACGTGGCTCATCCGGGGCGAAACAGCCCCAGACTGCCCCGGACTGGCCCAGACGCGGCACGGAATACTCCCGGTCCACCCCCAGACTACCCAGACCACCCCCAGATTACCCCCGGATCATCCTGGGCAATGCCGGATCGAGCCCGGATCGCAAAATGCCCCGGACCGCCCCGGATGTTTTAAGCATTTTAAAACATCCGGGGCGGACCCCAGACTAGGCCGTACCAGCCACGGATCACCAAGGATAACCAAAGATCACCAAGGACCAGCCACGGATGAGCCATGGATCACGCTAGATCGCCATGGACCACGCCGGATCACGGTCCGGGGCTCGTCCGGCCCCTGATCCGGGTAGGTGTGACTGGGGCTTTAGGTTCGACTGGTGAATTGCGCGCGTTATTTCGGTGAATTCACCTGTGGCTCGTGCTATATGCTAGGATAATGAATGGCCGTGGTGCCACATGATGGCTCCGACTGGAGGGGGCGGGTGGCGGGCACTTGGTCTTCCCCGGCTCTGGCGCAGTCCGTGCCGTCAGCGTGTGTCAGCGCACCGTGTACACCCAGATGATAAATGTCCGTGATTAGCGGCCCGTTTACACTGGCCTCGGCCCGAGTGCCGTCGGCTCCGAACCCCCCCCCCCCCCCGCCCTCCCCACCACCCACCCTGACAACGCCTTCACGCCACCCTGCCCCGCCTCCACCCCACCCCGTCCCGCCTCCACCCCACCCCGCCACCTCTCTCACACACACACACACACAAACACACTTCCTTAGTGCGTCAACGCTCCCACGGTCTGCGCGCACAACCGGAAGTCACCCCCAACCGGAAGTCACCCACACATCCCCCACACCCAGATGGCGAACTACATTGGCCGAGAATCACTCCGCGTACATATAGGCCTACACAGGCCGACACGCATATATATATTAAGCATATAGCAAAAAGCTCACCTGGATATAGAGGTAGCAGACACCAGCTTTAGAGCCAATACATGTTAATATGCTTCAGAGCCACTAAATATTAATATGACTTGAAATTAAAAAAAGAGCGGACAATACTAGCATCTAACCATTAGACTATCTAGGCTCCTTGATGCAGCCCCTCTACCCACACCTACCTTAGTTTGTGACATTTCATCAGAGAAGGTGAGGGAAAATCATTACATGTATATATATATATATATATATATATATATATATATCTCCCTGATGCAGCCCCTCTACCCACACCTACTTTAGTTTGTGACATTTCATCAGAGAAGGTGAGGGAAAATCATTACATGTATATATATAATATGAATTATGCGAGTACAAAGGCACGGAAGGGAACTATTTCATTATATTTATTAGTATTGTCCTGATTCTATATACTGCCTCCTGCACCCCCCCCCCCCCCCCTGACTGGTGGCACCACCACTGGCGCTTGCCATCCCTACTGGAGACGCTAACCTCACTCGCGCAGGAGGACTTTTTCTCTTTTTGTTAGGCTAGGGCAGATAATTCCCAAATCAGAGATTATACTCATCCCACTCTCACTTATCTCCTTCTGTTATTTGTTATATGCCTTGTGTTCATTTGTACCTATATACTGTAGCTGCCCTTTATATATATATATATATATATATACATATATATGTACATGCATAATACCATCCTCGCTTGATATAACTGTCCTGATAATCCGACGAATACTAGTGAAGAATTTGACCAGGCGCCCGTTTATCGCGAATTGGGAACCCCGTTTTTAGGGAAATGTCGGCAATGAAATGGGAAACCTTGGGTCCAAATGACACCTGGATCGATTCGTGTTATTCTGTCATGCCTCCAAGGTCAGAGTAGAATTCTTTTAAGAAGAAGGCTTAGCTTTGATGTCAACAAGCTACACGTTTTGAATCTGTGTTATTATATAACAATCGGAATTGCTTCATAATTTGTTACTATTGTAGTAGTATCATCATGCTGTCAGTCACAATGTGACAAAGACTGCTTTCATTACTTACCCACCACTTTGTGCAGTTGTACATTTCATAAAAGCTGCTTGCAAAGTGTTGAAGTGCTGCTGGCTTTTGCAAGTTACTAGCAGCACTCTCTCAGGGAGCAAATAGAGGTCTCACACCGGCAAGAACATGTCAAGACAGGCGCAAACTATTTGTCCCTGCAGTGGCTGGTCGGGAGATGTTGGGAGCTCCATTCTTCACCACCCTTAATGCTGCCACGATAACATGGTTTTCTGTTAGGGTTTGCTCCCTTAGCCTTTGATTCTATCAAGAACCAGAACTTGTACCACAAGGCAGTGGTTTACAACTTTGCAAGGCAGGGGCGTCAAACTCTATGCACTGACCTTTAAGAAGCCACATAGGCAGGTATGCATATATAGGGCGATTGCATTAGGGAACCTAGGTTGTGTAACGGTTAGTACGCTAACCCCCAAATGACAATAGGTAGGTAGATACGGGGGACCTGCTCTAGGCACAATATTTCCCACTTTCATCACCCCCACGCCACTTTCTCCGAATTGTGAGGTTCTATTTTGTCACAGTGAGTAGCAGTTCTACATAGGCTGAACCACACATATGTGGGCAGGCATGACATCTGTTTGGTCCTAGACACCAACAATCATGCAATGCCAGGATCCGTTGGAGAGTATTTTGTTAAATACATAAGCTAGCTATCCCAGTACATATTCTGCTCTTTTAAAGTGGCCTAGTCCCATGTTTTTGAGTTTCTGTCACTTTTCTGAGATACAGATATTAAACTGATTGTTATAATCTATCTTACCTTATTTTTAATTAAATTTTATTTTAAATGTCAAACTTTTTAGAAATTTGGAATATAAACATGTCAAAGTAGTTTTGGCAAGCACACCCAAACTCTGGCAATATAGGCTTCTGCAGTAACATGTACTATTAAATTGGCTTAGTATCACCTTCTATGTATCAATACATGCTCAATAAATGTATTAGTATCTAAGTTAAATATGTGGAATCAAATCTACATAATTGTTTTAATTTTGAAAATGCAATGCTTCATCGGACCATGCAGCTTTAAATCGTGCCTTATATAACACCTCATCCAGATGTGTACGGCGGGTTTACTTGCTCCTCATCTAGATGTGTATGACTGGCTTTGCTTGCTCCTCAACCAGATGTGTACGGCGGGCTTTACTTGCTCATCATCCAGATGTATATGACAGGTTGTACTTGCTCCTCATCCAAATGTGTATGGCAGGCTTTACTTGCTCCTCATCCAAATGTGTATGGCAGGCTTTACTTGCTGCTCACCCAAATGTGTACGGCAGGCTTTCCTTGCTGCTCACCCAAATGTGGCCGGCGGGCTTTACTTGCTCCTCATCCAAATGTGTATGGCAGGCTTTACTTGCTGCTCATCCAAATGTGTATGGCAGGCTTTACTTGCTGCTCACCCAAATGTGTACGGCAGGCTTTACTTGCTGCTTACCCAAATGTGTATGGCAGGCTTTACTTGCTGCTCACCCAAATGTGTACGGCAGGCTTTACTTGCTGCTCACCCAAATGTGTATGGCAGGCTTTACTTGCTGCTCACCCAAATGTGTACGGCAGGCTTTACTTGCTGCTTACCCAAATGTGTATGGCAGGCTTTACTTGCTGCTCACCCAAATGTGTACGGCAGGCTTTACTTGCTGCTTACCCAAATGTGTATGGCAGGCTTTACTTGCTGCTTACCCAAATGTGTACGGCAGGCTTTACTTGCTGCTCACCCAAATGTGTACGGCGGGCTTTGCCTGGGAATCCACGCGTTGTTGTCGCCCACATGCATGCGACGGCCAATTGCTGAGCCTATGAAACCATGTTTTCCCTTGCGCAATGCCGATTGTTGAATCAATAGTTATTTCTGCTGCACTTAGCCTTGACGCACGCTCCACCTGTGTGTGCAATGCTCACCTTGACATACTTTCTACATGTATTTATGGGCGGCTTAGATAAATTATGATGATCGCCCCCCCCCTCCCCCCCCATTGGCTATTACTATTGCAGCTGCGTAGGAAACTCGATTCTGGTAACAACAAATACCAACATTACCAAATATATACTCATCCACTACTGATTTACTCGAATGTCGACGGTCGTATCCCCCCCGTCGTCACCCAATCACGTTCAGCTATCTGCTTAAATTCGCTGATGGATGAGGACTGGCGTTTTCAGTTTCACTCATTCTACTTCTGACTTATTTTTGTATCCATCTCACAAATACACACATACATAGATGTTAGTTTGTTGTTGTTTTACGTCCTAGCAACATCTAAGGTCATATCAGGACGGGTACCGACTTGTGACAGTGCGCACTCATAGCGACTTTATAGTGCTGTCCCACTGGGAAACCAGGCCGCCAGCACCATGACCTGGTATCCCACTCAGTTACATTATCCTGGCACTGAGCACACCAGTCCTTGCCAGTCCTTGGGATATTATCAGGTCATGGTGCTGGTGGCCTGGTCTCCCAGTGGGGCAACACTATAAACTCGTCATGAGTGTGAACTGTCACAAGTCGGTACCCGTCGTGATATTACCTTAGATGTTGCCAGGACGTAAAACTCCAACAACCAACCACATGTAAACAATAACTTGTTTCAATGGTTTGTATTTACTGACTGCTAAGTCCTATCCATTTCTTATGTTTGCTCCGCACCATTAACAATATATGAAAACCTAATCATTAAATTAAAACTTATTCCAGAGGTAAACCTAAACCGTTCTAGAGCTAAATGAATGTTTCAAAGGAGTTGAGATAAACGTGATACAAAGGGTTAATGCGCTGGCAATGTATGAAGCACTTTGCCCAGTTAAAAAGCGCTCCCCTATTTGATATTTCTAATCAATTTTTATTTTTTTATTTTTCTATTGAAGATTTATACTGCCTAGCATAGATAAGTCTGAATAGACTTGTTTTCACCATTAGACAGTTTGTCGATTGAAAGCCCGAGCCTACACTTTTACCGACCCAAGGAATTGTTAACCTCGCACACCACATAGACATTGTATAAGAGCAACTGGCCTTTGATGACACTGTAAGTTATACACAGCAGTTGAAATCCAAATTCGCACTGGTGGGGGCATGGGGAATCAAACTACCAACCTTCACATTAGGAGTCTGACCTAGAAAAAAGCCAGACCCTCTAACCACTCCGCCACAGAGAACACCATTTAGCTGTAGGTTAGTGCTAGCTTCGCTGTTTTTTTTGGGGTACCTCCCAATACATAAATTCTGGAATCTTGTCTCCTACCTTAATCCACTCCACTGGCACTAGATGGTGGGTTGTTGACGCAAATCGTGTATTACTATGTGATAGCTAAGAAATATAAAAAATCGCACTAATAAGCATTCGCACAATCAACTGAACAGTTCAACTGAACAGTTATGCTCAGCCAGCTTAGCTAACATGAGAAACCTAGTAGTCTATCCGTCGTACCATCCTATTTTTGCATTTGTCGGAACAAATTCAGACACAAATGGATTTAGTCTTTTCTGAATAAGTATGGTATGAAGTATGGAAACAAACAAACAAAAAAAGCATAACATGTATTACAAGGTATATTTCCATTTCGGTGCAATATGTCGAGAAAATTTTTGGATTTTAGGATGAAGTCACACCGGTAGTCTAAATTAATGACTGAGCTGTCCAAGTATCATCTGGAAATGTGTATTTGAAACTTTGTCACTATGCCGCCACAAAAACAATAACAATTGGTGATTTCCTAACTTACCACATTAGTTCCAAATGCCAGTCAAGGTAAAACATTCAATCAGCCCCCAAAGGTTTTCCCCAGATTGGGATTTTCTTTCTGAAAGACTACATGTCATTTCTATTCAGAAAAACCAAAAGCCATTTGTTTCTGAATTTTGTTCTATTAAATTTGTGTCACGGATAGAATATAGGTCGTAAGGTTGTTAGAACGCTAGTAACGAAATGGCAGAAATACAAGTTAAAGTAAGGCTATAGGCATTTTCTTCTACATCGAAAACAAACTATCACAAAATGCCACCATAAGAATCAGCCACATCAGACATTCAGCATTTAGATCTAGTGTTCAAAATAAGCAGCACTACATGTGAGTTTCATATATAAATAAACGCATTTTAATGACAATTAGGAGATGGGTTCTATTTCTGGGCCCGCTAAGAATCAGACAGTATAGCTGCTTATAGAAGACACATGTATTACTAGATAGGAGGTGCATAATTATACTGCTACTATCGTAGTAAAATGACCAAACTGGGTGCAGGGTCCCTACGGGGCCTGGAAAGTCTAGTAAATTCTTTAACTTCATTTGCCCCATTTCAACGCCTTGAAAAGCCTTGGGTTTAACCTATTTTGGGTAATTAATCTTGAAAAGCCTTGACTTCCATTTAACTGTCCCCACTGATATACATTAGTCCGAAATCGCCGTTCACCATTGATGCTTTCTTTCCTGGAATTCAAATGAAAATAGTCTTGAATTCCTATCAAAAACAGCCCTGAAAAGCCTTGAAATAGCCTTGAATATTCCATATCTTCACATATGTATGGACCCTGTGAGCGTGACGTAGGCTCCATATTGTATATGCACGTCCTGACACTGTAATAACGCATTTCTATGCCGGCAGTTCCAAGATGATGGCGCCGTGCCGACAAAACAAACCTGACCAATCAGACGGGCAGAAGGGCGGCCTGGTAGCCGGCGCCTAGATTACCCACCACGTAATGTGCACAGCCCACCTGCTCTCACGGGGAACAGCGAATATGATGCACCATGTTTCCTCGAATAGCAACCCCCGACCCACACCCACGCCCACACCCACACCCACACCCACACACACCCGCACACCCACACCCACACACAACACTTGCGATATGACCTTAGATGTTGCCAGCCCACCCCCCACACCCCCACACACATCCCCACCCCCACACCCACCCCACACACCCCCACACACACACACACCCACCCACACACACACACACCCACATTACCTCCCCCCCATCTCTTAACTACCTATCTCCAGCCCCTCCCCTCACACACTCATACCTCCCCCATCACAAGTCATCAACAACTGCGTACCCAGAATAACAGCCTCCGTTCGACGTCCTCCGAGACGTAATTTACGTTGTTTAAAGCGGCATAATTCGGAGAAGGCATCACATTTTCTCAAACTAAAACACTTTCCTAGATTTGATCCCACATAGCCGACTTATACATTACTGCACTCATCTGAGATTTCTTGCATTCTTTGTGTTCCTATGCCGCACTTCAGTGCTCGAAAACCTGTAAGCAAAGCTTCAGATCTAGCATTTCAATGGATACACCAGACAAACAAGGATGTTTTCCCTTTAAATATATCCAATATTAATCCTTTAAATTATAAGTTACTTCAAACAAAAGTGAATTAGATTGTAAGATCAACTGAGTATATTTGTCTTTTATCTAAATCAATATGGTAGAAAGTCAAAACAATCCGAGTGTCCAACTTCAATCTAATGGAGTGTCTTCGCAGTCTCTGACTATAGCCCCGTTCACACACGGACCTTAATTCGCCTCAACTAGTTTGCCTCATCTAAATCGCCTCAAAACGTGCATGTGAACGCACAGCTGAGGCGAATTAGGGCTAATTCAATTCAACTAGTTCACCTCATACCCCTGTCACACTACGATGTAACGAGCCAACGTAAGCCTGACGTGGTCATGTTTCGTCATTACGTTGACGTACGTTGGGTTACGTTATGATGATGTCAGAATGACGTTAGACTGACGTCGAGCTACATCATGTTACATCGTGTTACTTCGGCGCGCATCAAGGTTTTGAACCTGTTCAAAACTTTCGACGTAACTTGAACGTAAGGGTTTACGTTGGCCGTACGTTCTGTACACATTCGGTGAACGTCAATGACATTAGACGGACGTTAGTCAAATGCTGCTAACTATGTTCCACTATGTTCCGCTACGTTGACCCACATTAAACCCGGTGGAAACCTCCACGCTTAATGGGAACGTCAGGAGAACGTATGCCAAACGTATGTCTAACGTACGTTCAGCATTTTGCCACCGTGTCATGACGTATGTAATGTCACGTAATGTAACGCAACGTAGTTCTGGCGATGGAATAACATACATAACGTTCCGTGAGCATAATTACGTTGTCCTCTCTTGTTGAATGATGCTATCACTACGCTTTACCGACGTTACGCTCTCGTCAACTACGCTGCATCAACGTTCAAGTTGTGCCCAAATTTGTATACTACGCCGAGAAGTTCAATGTTTTTCACCTTCTCCCTACGCTGATGTCGTTACGTCATAGTGTGACAGGGCCTTCAAGTAAACTGCTTCACGGGGTGGATTAGATGATGCGACTTAGCCTGAGTCGGACTAACGTGTACGTGTGAATGCAAGCGGTTTAGTTGAGGCGGTGTTAGCACATAACGGTCGATGTATGCATGTGTGTATGTCTGTGTATGTATGTGTGTATGCGTGGATGTATGTGTATGTATGTGTGGATGTATGTGTGGATGTATGTATGTGTATGCGTGGGTGTATGTTTGTTTGTATGTGTGTGGATGTATGTGTGGATGTATGTGTGTATGTATGTGTGGGTGTAGTATGTATGTATGAAACTACATAGGCCTGCTGGTCGATCTGAGCCGGTTTAAAGTGTGTGTGTGAACACGACACAGTTTCAAAACTTGGTATGTGTGAAGGTGCTGTTAGTTTGACTCATCTAGTTTGCCCTATCGAAGTCGACCTAACATTGTACATGTGAACACGGCTTAAGTGTACCTTAAGTGGTGGTAGGTGTGAATACAATGGAAGTGTCGGCGACTAGTAGTAATACTATTAGCTTTAGCTACTGCCAGTATGGATTGCAGACCTGTAAACCTGTGTAGTCCGACATAAGCATTTAAATCATTGAAACCAAAACACTTACCTAGATCTGATCCTATATATCCAACTTAGATACTAACAATTATTATGAAGATTTTATGACGCACACCAAAATTAATTTCGAAATTTTTGTTTTTGTTTTTTTGTATTACGTCTTAGCAACATCTCAGGTCATATCAGGACGGGAACCGACTTGTGAAAGTGCACACTAATGGCGAATTTATAGTGCTGTCCCAATGGGATACCAAGCTGCCAGCACCATGGGCGGATATCTCATACAGTCACATTATCCTGGTACTGTGATATCCTATCAATGTCGAGCGCCATACTAGGTAGCAAAAAGTACCAATGTATTAAGCCATCGGTTTGAACTCCCGACCTTCCGCACGTTTAGTCTGGGCTCTACCGATTAGGCCACTTCGTCCGGTATTAATTTAGGATGTTTTCATTTCAAGGATCTCTAAAACTAACCATTTAAAATAGAAGTTACATCAAACTAAAATAATGTAGATTATAATGATCAAATTAAAATATGTATCCACAAAAAATTGTAGAAATCTGAAACCATCGGAATATACAACTAATTGAAAAACCAACAACCCTCCATGGCCGCCATTGCACGGCACATTTTGCGTACCATGATGAAAACATCACATTTTCAAAACCGAAGCAATTATCTAGCTTTGATTGTACATATCTAACTTAGATATTGGTGCATTTATTAAACATTTGTCGACACATGGAAGGGAATATTGAATCAATTTAATAGAACCTGTTACTGTAGAAGCCTATGGTGTCAGAATGTTGGTACCGACTTCTGACAATGCACACTCATGCCAAATTTATCAGGCCGCCGGCACCATGACCCGTAGTCCCACTCAGTCATATTATCCTGACACTGAGCTAACCAGTCCTCGCCTTATCCTATCAATGCCGAGAAACAGGCTAGGTAGCGACAAGTCTCAATTTTTTATATCATTGGTTTGACTCGGCTGGGATTCGATCTCCGGACCTTCCGCGCGGGAAGCCTGCGCTCTACCGATTATGCTAATGCGGCGACTCTGGACGGATGTTTCGGCAGGTGCAGGCCACACGAGTGCAGCTATTAGGGATAGCTGGCGCTAATGGAGTCTGGAGCAATGAAGCCGTGGGCTGAGGATCCGTTAATGAGCAGCCGGCACCCTACACCCCCCCGAGGTTTGGATCATGTGTCAGGGGTTAGAACTGTGTGTGTCGTGAGCAAAAAGGGCGAAATATATCCACCAACAATATTAAATTTTGTTTCCCAACCAGTATTCAATTGTATTTTTGTTTCCTCATCATACAAAAGTGTTGGACTGTGGTTAACAATCTTTCTTTTTTTTACTCAAACAAACAGAATTGATTTATTACAAGGTAGGTTGCATTCGCCAGTGCCACAATGTTATTGTGCTAGGTAATTGTTTAAAATCAAACTGTAATGAAGTTGCATAGTTAGATACTTAGCGCGCTACTATGTAGTCACTATGCTCGGCTGAGGGTCCCATATTGATTACCAGACATTAAGAGGTCGTGACGCGAGAACCAGGATAGTCAATTAAAATGTGACGAACTTAGCAATATATGAACCGATGACACAATGTGGACTGAGGTGGATGTTCAAGTAATGAAGATTTTTTTCCGATGTCGACTCTATCAACAGTAGACTAATGACTTATACAACTGATACTTGTTACTGCCCAGCCTGGTGCTTGGCATTGATAGGATGGGTTTGCTCAGTATCAGTATAATGGGCTTGAGTAGGATATCTGGTCCTGGTGCTATTGACCCATCTGCCAGTGCTGCAGCACTATAAAGTCATCGTAAGTGTGTGCTGTCACAAGTCGATCCCCCAGGCATGACCTTAGATTTGGCTAGGATGTAAAATCCAAACAAACTCTACATGATGTAGCGATTATAATGATATTGGTTCCAGTGTTGACACCTTACAACTCATTCACTTAAGGCCCAGTCACACCTTACCGGACTGGGGAACTGGACGAGAACTGGACACTGTCCTGTTGTGTATGGCGATGTCCGGTACATGTCCGGTACCCATCCGGCGCTGTCCGGTGGTGTCCAGCGGTGTCCGGTACAAGTTTTGAACATGCACAAAACTTCTACCGGACACCACCGGACTGATGTGTCTGGTTGGTGCCGGTTTGTCCGGTTTTGTCTGGTTCATGTCCAGTACCCATCCATATGTGTCCGGTACCCATCCGTTGGTGTCCGGTACCCATCCGTTGGTGTCCGGTTTGCTTCCGGAATTGTCCAGTGGCGAGAACGTCAATCAAATATATATATACTGTAGTAGTCAACACTGACCTAACCACATAGACAGGTAGGCGTGGGTAGTGTGTTGATATCAGGGAGCCTAGCTGGTGTAATGGTTAGCACACTGGGCCGGAATGCAAAGAGATGTGGGTTCGAGTCCCGTTCTATGCGCAATATTTCCCATTTTCATCACTCCTACAACAATACCAAGAAAATCAAAAAAATACAGTCCGGTACGTGTCCGGTTGATGGTCGGTCCGTCCGGTTCTCGTCCGGTTCTCATCCAGTACATGTATGGTACATGTACGGTACTAGTCAGGTTGTCCGGCAGCTATTGACCCAATTACACTCCATTTCGATACATTCGATACATTTTGTGTACCGGAGAGCACCGGACTAGACAATTCTTTGTCCGGTGGTGTCTGGTGGTGTCCGGTACTCAGTCCGGTAAGGTGTGACAAGCGCTTCATCAATAATTGGGTTAAAGACTAGGCAACTATTAGGAATCAGTCATTAATGGTGCTTAGGTGTTGTCCATCAATCATGGCTACTAGCTGTGTCAGAGGCCGGGTAATATGGGTTCTGGGGTGTATATTACCTATTACTCATGTTTTGCGGGCTTCTCATTTGACATTTGTGTGTGGTTGGGTATTTGCCAGGTGTCACAGTGATTTACTTGTTTCATTAAATGTTATCACTTGGTGAGCTTTCGGACAGATAAGTTTGAGTTCTTTGATGCTGGTATGACTTACAAAATTGGTACTTGTCGCATCTTAACCTGTTGCTCACCATTAATAGGATAGGGAAAGGACTGACTAGTTAGCTCAGTATCAGGATAATGTGACTTAGTCGGAAATCAAGTCATGGGTCCAGCAGCCTGGTATCCCAATGGGGCAGCGTTATAAATAAATGATCTTATTCTACTCGTAAATGTGGCCAGGTTGTACCTCAAAGAAACAAAACAAACTTTGATGTTGGTCTGTTGTATAGAGCTCTGTGGGAGAAGTTACCGGGGGAAAGGGCTTGAGGGGGGTGGAGTGGTCTATATGAGGAGGTTAGTTTTTTTTGTTTTTTTAAATAATTTTTTTAATGAGGCTCTATTTATACTGTCCATAGCATATAAGCCTGGGTATTCAGGCTTGTTTTCAATGCTGGCCAGCTGTAGTGTTGGTGTTATCTTATCAGTTAGGGGGAGGCACTATAAATAGGTCATGTGATTGGTTATTTCTACTGTTTATTGCCTTTAGCCCTGACCAATTAGATGCCTCTTGACAGCAGACTTACATCCTATATGCGTGGGGAATCTTCTGATTCTGTGACAAAGGTTGTTCCTTATTCCGCTGCCATTAAGGTTTTGGCATCTCTGTTAATATGTCACTTGTTAGTAATTGTGGTCTCAGGGCATGAAAGCGGAAACTGTGGTCAGTCCTTGTCATCCTGCTTTTTTTATGTGTGCAGATGCCTTGTTTTCTTCTACACCAGTGGTAGGGAATAGACGCTGCTTCTAGTCTGAAGTTGGTTTATAATTTTGTCTTCGAATACTTTTCTGAGTTCTTGGCCTTGTACTGATTGGAATTTAAATTGGTGTGGCTTTGTGAGTAGGATGACTTATTACCGCTGTAGTCAATAGTCGGTGATATTGTTGACTGGTAGAGTAACAAGGCAGTATTCTCACTACTGTTTTCCATCATTGATAGCCTTACTGTCATAACAGGAATATACACATTCTTTTTCTGGAGACATTTAATGGAAATGCAACTACATAAATTGGATATTTTTAGGTGTTCTCTGTGGCAGAGTGGTCAGACTGTCTGACTTTCTTTCTAGTTCAAACTCCTAATCTGAAGGTCGGTGGTTCGATTCCCCATGCCATCACCTCTGCCAAGTTGGATTTCCACTGTTGTGTATAACTTACAGCATTGTCAAAGGCCAGTTGCTATCATACCATGTCTATGTGGTGTGGGAGTTTTAAAATCCCTTGGGTTGGTGAAAAGTGTAGGCTCGACCTTTCTATTGACCAACTGTCCAATGGTGAAAACAAGTCTATTCAGATGTATCCATGATAGGCAGTATACATCTCCAAGAAAAGGAAATTGCTACAAATGAAGCTAACCAATAAGTGTGTCATAATGCTGCATCAGCACAATGAGGCGGGGAATGTAAGTACATATATACATGATCCGCCTACTTTCACAGTGAAACTGTAATTTGAAACCCACACGCCCAACGGCATCAGCGGCCATTGCTTTATTACAGCTGCATAAATAAATGAAAGATATTCCTACATATCGAATTTAGATATTGATGTACTTATTAAACTGTAGTTTAATAAGCCTCATCCATAAATAGTTCATATGCACTATAATTGTTAAGGCCGGAAGACCAGCGCCTCGGTGCTGAAAAAAGATGTTATTCAACTGGAATAAAAATTTGAAACCCCCCCCAAAAAACAACAACATTTATTGCAGTTTGGTGTTCCCATGCTATTCTGGAAAACACGCAAATAAAGGCCATGTTCGGCATTTTGGTCGTGCACACCTATATTAATTTAGCATGTTTTCACTTTGAATATCCCAAAATGTAACCCACTTCAATGGAATTAATTCCAAACTAAAGAAGAATAGATCACAACGATCACCCTAATGTTTATCTAAAGAATTATATCAGAGACACCAATAACCAATATATTCTGGAATTTTAATTAGAAACCCCCACAAAATCTGCTATCTAAACACTGCCCCCACCCCACGCCCACCCTGCCACCAACTTATTCATTGTGACATTTTGTACGACCGCACAAACAACTCGGTTACTTCCCTCACTCTAATGTTCTCTGCGCATGTCTCCTTAAAGCTGCACAGTCCGATGAAAACATTAAATTTTCAAAACCAAACCAATTATCTAGATTTGATTCGACATATCTAACTTATGCCAGGTACACACCTACCGTTTATCCGCACCCACCTACCGTTTACGATCTAAAACTGCGCAAAAGTCGGTAGGTGTGCGATACCTTAGCACATCTACCTATTGCGATTCGCGACTTAAAACTCAGTTTCAGGGCTAAAACTGCTTGCTTGTGATTACGATTCGCGATTCGAAAAATGAATCGGCCCGTTTTCAGTCATAAGGTCGTCGCGAGTTTTAGTGCGCGAATCCTATACGGTAGGTGTGTACTTGGCATAAGATACTGGTGAGTTTATCAAACATTTGTCCCACATAGAAAGAAATACTGAGGCAATTTATTACAGCCTATTAATGGTGGAACCTATACGGGTCAGAGTCTTGATTGGCGTGCCAATATTAATTTGGCATCATTATACTTTAAATATCTCAAAAGATAGTCATTTTAAAGTGGAGTTACTTCAAACTAAAGGAAGATCATTTATAAGGATCAACCTAACACATTTATCTCAGACAATGACAGAAATTCAAAACCATTGGAATATGCAACTTTAATCGGATTGACTGAAACGCTGAGAGCCCGTCTTGCATTCTGCCTTGGAAACGCTAGACGGTTCCAATGACGTCGGCGGGAAATTGGAACGGCACACCTGCGTTATGGCCCTGGCACACTACGATGTAACGACGTCGACGTAGGGAGAACGTGAAGAACGTTGAACTTCTCGGCGTAGTATGCAAATTTGGGCACAAGTTGAACGTGGATGCAGTGTAGTGGACGAGAGCGTAATGTCGGTAAAGCGTAGTGATACCGTCATTCAACGAGAGAGGTCAACGTAATGACGATCACGGAACGTTATGAACGTTATTCCATTGCCAGAAGAACGTTACAGTACGTTAGCTATGTCATGAGACATTGAATGTACGTTGAATGCACGTTCTCCTGACGTTCTCCTGACGTTCTCCTGACGTTCTCCTGACGTTCTCCTAACTTTCCATTACGCCGCATGGACGTTTCCACCAGCTTTAATGTGGGTCAACGAGTGGAACGTAGTGGAACGTAGTGAGGAACGTTTGCCTAACATCCGTTTAACGTCATTGACGTTCGCTGAACGTGAACAGAACGTACGGCGAACGTAAACCCTTACGTTTGACCTACGTCGAAAGTTTTGAACATGTCCAAAACCTTGACGTAACTCGACGTAACATGACGTAATGTGATGTAGCTCGATGTCATTCTAACGTCATTCTGACATCATCATGACGTAACCCAACGTAATGACGAAAAATGACCACGTTAGGCTCACGTTGGCTCGTTACGTTGTAGTGTGACAGGGGTATTAGGTAGAGTGTGCGGCAGGCCGAATTATGGCAGCAGCTCTGTGTCCGCCACCTCACTGCTGGTTCCCGGGTCGTGACGTACCACTTCCCAGTAGTAGTTGCTCAGTTAACTGAGTTGCTCAAGTTCACTGCTGGTTCCCAGCTGGTAACATACTGGTTCCCTGTAGTCTATTGTCACTTCTGAGTTTCTCAGTTCACTGCTGGTTCCCAGCTGGTGACATACTGGTTCCCTTTAGTCTATTGTCACTTCTGAGTTTTTCAGTTCACTGCTGGTTCCCAGCTGGTGACATACTGGTTCCCAGTAGTCTATTGTCACTTCACTATTCTCAGTTCACTGCTGGTGTCCAGCTGGTGAGATACTGGTTCCCAGTAGTCTATTATCACTTCTGAGTTACTCAGTTCACTGCTGGTGTCCAGCTGGTGACATACTGGTTCCCAGTAGTCTATTGTCACTTCTGAGTTTCTCAGTTCACTGCTGGTTCCCAGCTGTTGACATACTGGTTCCCTGTAGTCTGTTGTCACTTCTGAGTTTCTCAGTTCACTGCTGGTTCCCAGCTGGTGACATACTGGTTACCAGTAGTCGATTGTCACTTCTGAGTTGCTCAGTTCACTGCTGGTTCCCAGCTGGTGACGAACTGGTTCCCAGTAGTCTATTGTCACTTCTGAATTGCTCAGTTCACTGCTGGTTCCCAGCCGGTGACATACTGGTTCCCAGTAGTCTATTGTCACTTCTGAGTTGCTTAGTTCACTGGTGGTGAGGAGCTGGTGATATATTGGTTCCCACTAGTCTATTGTCACTTCTGAGTTACTCAGTTCACTGCTGGTTCCCAACTGGTAATATTCTGGTTCCCAGTAGTCCTATTGTCACTTCTGAGTTCCTCAGTTCACTGCTGGTTCCCAGCTGGTGACATACTGGTTCCTCGTAGTATATTGTCACTTCTAACTTTCTCCGTTCACTGCTGGTTCCCGGTTGGTGACACACTGGTAGCCAATATTCACGTTCTGTTGTGTTTTGCGGCAGTTACTAATAATATATATGTATTATGCAAAAGAAGGTGAAAAGGTAGTATAAGTTTGGTCAATTCTTGACAAAGCCTACATGAATGGGTAAAATCTAATAGGAAATGCATTATAGTCCGAGTCGACTTGCCCTAAATAAATGTCCTAACACCTCAATTTAAGAAGGCTTAAGTTGTTATTTTCATTGTGCCATTCCCGGGACATCCGGTGGCATCGCTGAAACCTCCCGCCGAAACCGGAACTACTTCGCTGATTACCTGTGAGCATCGAACCAGGTCAACACGCCAACACAAGTGGTAGGGGTAGGGGCCGGAAATTGGGTGAGTGTGTGTGTGTGTGTGGGGGGGGGGGGGTTGTGCGGGGGCGGGGTGTGTGTGTGGGGGGGGGGGGGCGCCGTTTGAATAGATTAAGGTAATCAGCAATGTGGGCGTAACGATGGAAGGATGGCGGGGTAGGGGAGTGATGGGTGCTCAAAAGAGAGAGAGAACAAGATGTCGGAGAGGTTGAAGGGCGCCCGTGAACAGGTAAAGGGAAGTGGGCGGCTGAAGGGCAGGTGGGCGGCTGAAGGGCAGGTGGGCGGGCTGAAGGGCAGGTGGGCGGGCAGCAGGGTAGATGGGTGGGCTGAAGGGCAGGTAGTCGGGCAGCAGGGAAGGTGGGTGGGCTGAAGGGCAGGTGGGCGGGCAGCAGGGCTGGTGGGCGGAAAGGTGGGCGGGCTGAAGGGCAGGTGGGCTGGCTGAAGGGCAGGTGGGCTAGGCAGAGAGGCAGGTGGGCGACAGGTGGGCAGGTGGGCGGATGAAGGGCAGGTGGGCGGGCAGAATGGCAGATGGGTAGGTGGGCGGGCTGAAGGGCAGGTGGGCGGGCTGAAGGGCAGGTAGGCGGGCATACAGGTAGGTGTGCGGGCTGAAGGTCAGGTGGGCTGGCTGAAGGGCAGGTAGGCGGGCAGAACGGCAGGTGGGCGGACTAAAGGGCAGGTGGGCGGGCAGAAGGGCAGTTGGGCGGGCTGAAGGGCAGGTGGGCGGGCAGAAGGGCATGTGGGCGGGCTGAAGGGCAGGTGGGCGGGCATAAGGGTAGGTGGGCGGGCAGAAGGGCAGGTGGGCGGGGAGAAGGGCATGTGGGCGGGCAGAAGGGCAGGTGGGCGGGCAGAAGGGCAGGTAGGAGGGCAGGCGGGCGGGCAGAAGGGCAGTTGGGCGGGCTGAAGGGCAGGTGGGCGGGCAGAAGGGCAGGTGGGTGGGCAGAAGAGCAGGTGGGCGGGCTGAAGGATGCCCGAGAGCGGGAGACAAGGGGTTGCAATTTTGCAAACGCGCACTTCAGGTACAGATCGCAGTTTAACTGCACCTTAATTAGGATTGAGTGGCGAGCGAGCCGAGGCCGAATTGCTGCCTGTCGCGTTGTGCGCTCGCCATAAATGCAGCAATCCAGCTGGTGATGAACCATAATTGATCCGTTAATCGATCTTTGGAGGGTGACATTTCGGAAAGGGGGATAACATTCTAAAATTAGTTATTGTCATTATAGAGCTGTATAGCATGAGTGCACATCTCAATCCCTTCCACGCGACAGTAGACCCTGCCTTCAACGGACAACTCCGCACCGAGACGGATGTTGTTCTGAAATGGCAGGTGCCCTGTCAAATGAAACAAACAATAGTTTGTACATTGGGGAATTCTCCGCACATGGAAGCATTTTTTCTGAGACAGCGACTAGTACAATAACCGATATCGGTGCATATAGGGATTTGTGCGGGAGGGTAGGTGGAGATCTACATAGATTATCATTTCCAGTTAATTAGAAAATAAAGCACACGTGTCCATTACGCGTAGGTGTTCATCCGACACGCATGACATAACCAACAAACCGATGCTATTATTTAACATCCCAACCGTGAACAGGTTGGTTAGTTGGTTGTTGGAGCTTTACGTTCCGGCAACATCTAAGGTCATATCAGGACGAGTACTGACGTGTGACAGTACGCTCTCGTGGTGGATTTATAGTGCTGCCCCACTGGGAGACCATACCACCAGTACCATGACCTGATGTTCCACTCAGTCACATTTATCCTGACATTGATCGAACCAGTCCTTGCTGTATCCTAATAATGCCGAGTGCCTGACTAGCAACGGACATGTATACATTTTAAAGAGAGATGTGGGTTCGATTCAACATCATCAAGGGTGGTTGATGTATGGAACTCCCAACATCTCCCGACCAGCCACTGCAGGGAAAAATAGTTTTGTGCCTGTCTGGACATGTTCTTGCCGGTGTGAGACCGCTATTTGCTCCCCGAGAGAGTGCCGCTGGTAACTTGCAAAAGCCAGCAGCACTTCAACACTTTTGCAGGCAGCTTTCATGAAATGTGCAACCGCACAAAACATCATAGCGGCTCGGTCATCGCCTGCATCACCAAGGACCGCGCTGCTCAATCTCATCTTCCGTTGACAGTGGAAAATCAGCTAAGAAGAAGAACACAACGCAACACGGCACAACTATTGACAATTGCTCAATGGAATGTCAGGACTCTCCTCGACCGAGAAGCAGCTGACCGACCAGAAAGACGTACGCCACTAGTATCAATGGAACTAGCAAAATACAACATCAACATTGCCGCCCTATGCTTAAAAGGTTCTCAGAGTCTGGTAGTTTCAATGACTTGGAATACTCTTTCTTCTGGAGTGGCAAACCCGAAGGAGAGAGAAGGGAGGCCAGAGTGGGCTTTGCTATCAAAAAGGGCATCATCACAAAGCTGACAGAAATGCCACGGCCAGTAAGTGACAGAATCATGATGATGAGACTACCTTTGAGCAAGGACAACTTTGCTACAATTATCAGTGTGTAGGCTCCAACAATGACAAACCCAGATGATAACAAGGAGGCCTTCTACAACCAGCTGGCAAGTATGCTCAGTGGTATCCCTCATACCGATAAGCTACTGCTGAATGCAAGGATAGGAAGAGACAATGACAAGTGGCCCTTGGTCATGGGCAAACATGGGATCGGGAAACGCAACTCCAATGGCAAGCTTCAACTGGCTTTGTGCTCTGAGTTCAAACTGATAGTGACAAACACCATGTTCAACCAGAAGGATGAATGCAACACCACTTAAATGCATCCTCGTTCCAGACAATGGCATATGATCGACTTCATCATCACAAGGTGTCGGGATAAGATGGACATCCACAGTACTCAAGCCATGCATGGAGCTAACTGCTGGACTGATCACCAGGTGCTGAGGTCAAAAGTGGCATTCAGAATACAACAAAAACACAACAGGCAAGGGACAAGTAAACTGACCAAGCTCAACACAGCAAAACTAAGTACCATCAGCCATAACAAGAGTTTCACGCAGGAGATGAACAGCACTCTTGCCCAATGGGAGGAGAAGGAAAGCTCAACACCAGACAAGGAATGGGCAGCTTTGCAGCAGGTCATATACAACACAGCTAAAACATATCTTGGCAAGCCAGTCAGAAAACACCAGGATTGGTTCGACCCCAACGATCAGGAGCTACAGAATCATATCAGCAGAAGAGACCAAGCCCACCAGAGAGTGTTGCAGACCAGGACCACCACTGCAGCATACAAAGATGCCTGCAGATTGCTACAAAAATGCACCTGTTCACTGAAGTCAGACTGGTGGGAAATGAAGGCAGAGGAGCTGCAGAGAGCTGCAGATAGAAACAACATGAAGGGCTTTTACAATGGACTGAAGGAAGTGTGGGGACCTGTGAAGAAAGGACCTGTACACCTGAAATTAACAGATGGAATGGAGACCTTTTCTGACAGCAAGAGCATTGTGGCAAGATGGAGTGAACACTTCCAGAAGCTACTCAATGTCGCTGGTGACATAGATCACAAAGCTCTGGACAACATCCAGCAGCGCATTACCAAAACATGCCTCGATGAGATTCCAACCATGGATGACATGGCTAGAGCAATCACCAGCCTGAAAGATGGCAAAGCACCTGGGGGTGATGGAATTCCTTCTGAAGTATGGAAGCACGGAGGAGACAATCTGTTCAACAGACTGCACCAACTAATCACCAATGCCTGATAGGAGGGTTCTGTACCCCAAGCATGGAAGGATGCCAGCATTGTAACCATTTACAAGAAAGGTGATCGAGCAGACTGTGGGAACTATAGAGGAATCTCTCTTCTTTCCATAGCAGGCATGATCTTCGCCAGGATCCTCCTGAACAGACTATCTATTCACATAACACCTGATGTAGTTCCGGAGACACAGTGTGGCTTCAGAGGTAACCGGTGCACCGTGGATATGATATTTTGTCTCCGACAGCTACAAGAAAAGTGCATTGAGCAGGACCAACCATTGTACATGGTATAAGTCGAGTTCACTAAGGCATTCGATACAGTCGGGAGGACCGGGCTATGGCAGCTACTGAGGAAGTATGGATGCCCAGAGAAGTTCACAACTATGGTTGAGGCTCTACATACGGGAATGATGGCGAATGTTAGTGTTGGAGGGGAAGTCTCCGAATCGTTTGGGGTTACCAATGGGGTCAAGCAAGGTTGTGTACTGGCCCCCACGCTCTTCTCCATCTTCCTATCATCATTGCTCGATGAGGCTTTCGGCGGCATGGGGGATGGCGTCTATATACAGTCCAGACAGACCGCTGACCTATTCAATGGTGCACACTTCAGAGCGAAGACAAAGACTACTCGAATACTGGTGAGAGAGCTGCTATTCGCAGATGACAGTGCACTGGTTGCCCACTTTGCTGATGAGATCCAGAAAATAGTGGACGCCTTCTCCGATGCATCAAAGAAGTTTGGCCTGAAGATTAACATCAAGAAGATAGAGGTACTGTACCAACCCAACTCTACAAGAACCCTAGAGGAGGATGTCATGGGTGACGGGAACAAGCTGAACTCTGTTCCGGTATTTACCTACATCGGAAGCCGCCAATATCAAGTGATGAACACATTGTTGCTGAAATATAGAGGAGGATAGCCAAGGCTAGCGCATCTTTCGGCCGACTATGCCAGAGACTCTGGAACAACCACCATGTGTCCATACAGGTCAAAGGCAAGATCTACCATGCAATCATGCTATCCACCCTACTATACGGAGCTGAGGCCTGGACAGTTTACAGATGACAGGTGATAAAGCTGCATGCCTTCATGATGCAACATCTGCATTCGTTCATGAGGCTAACCTGGAAGGACAAATTGACAAATAAGGAAATACTCGAATGGACAGGGCTGCCCTCTATGGAAGATCTTCTGATCAAAAAGAATCTCCGGTGTCCTCATGAGGACGTCATCAGACAGGCTACCAAAGCAGATCCTCTACTCTCAACTGTCTTTTGGTTACAGAAAGAGAGGGCGCCCTAGTGTCCGGTTCAAGGATACCATCAAGAGAAACCTGAAGCTGAGAGACATTAAGACTGACTCATGGACATCATTCTCACAGCAGAGAGCTAAATGGAGAGCGGCAGTCAAGTAATGAAAGCAGTCTTTGTCGCATAGCGACCGACAGCATGATGATGATGGGTTCGATTCCCACTCTAGGCACATCTCCAATTTTCAGTATGCCTCTGGAAAATATTGTTATATTCGGCTAAATAATCCTATTATTTTGCTTATTCAGCTAAATAATACTACTTTTCCTCCAGTCTAGATATGCATAGATGTAGATTAAATAATATGACAACATAAGAACCTTTTGTAATAATAGTTGTAGATTCTAGTATCACACTGCAAACAAGCAATTACGATAACTATAGTCGCACAAGTTGATTCAAGGATGGCAAAGATTCGTCTATGAATTCAACACAGTGGAACTGCGGCATAACCATTACATAATTAGTAGTTTAAACACTCACTGTATATCGATTTATTGATGGGTGGTTGTCAGGTTGTGGAGGGAAGGAGTGGATAAATGTATTTAAATTGCCATGTTTTATTCATATAATATATTTATTCGACATACTTTATTCATATAATGAAATTCTGCGACAGCCAATACGGGTATTGTAGCCTAACATTTTCGCTATTGTCATTGTACATTCCATTGATATATTATATGTCCTATATATTTTATATGTTGTATATACACTACTGTGAGCAGAATTTTACATATAATAAATCAACATCCCCTTGAGGAGAGGTGGCCCCAGATGGCGCCACCTGTACAGTGTTGCATGTTACAAACTATGACTATAATCATAATAATATTCACTTTGGTATGTTTATGTTCACATAATACGTTATACTTCACATATATAATATAATATGTATATAATTAACTAAAAATAAATGTAATGCCCAAAGGGCAAAGGGTGGCTCGACAAAGGGGCCGAGGAGGGCACCTCGCCCCACCTCACTGTGAGCGTATCTTCGTATCCATTTTAGGTGTGCAGGGTCTTCGCGGTGGTTGGAGGTCGATGGTACGGGCGGGCTTTCAGCAGGGTAGTCGGCTGGCCACCCGCACTCAAGGAAGTCGATGTGGAG
Source organism: Branchipolynoe longqiensis (assembly GCA_030323885.1). Taxonomy (NCBI): domain Eukaryota; kingdom Metazoa; phylum Annelida; class Polychaeta; order Phyllodocida; family Polynoidae; genus Branchipolynoe; species Branchipolynoe longqiensis. Next base: position 42,258,505 of record CM059187.1, on the reverse strand, counting down.
ATCTGATGGAACGGGAACACGGACAACTATGTGGTTAGGGAGTCCAGTCCTCCTAAACTTGTCGTAAATGTACCTATATACGTCGTTTTTCCATACAGTTGGTACGTCGTCAGCCATATCCTATTGAGGTCTGTTTGTAGGAGAGGGGGGTGTGAGAAGGGTTGTAGGGGGGAAGGTTGTGTGCCGTGATCTTGGCTTATTTCGTCAATGTCCTCCGTGGCGTGTGCGCGCTGATCATAAGTGAGGAGGGCATCGGGTGGTTCTGCCACATCGTCGACTGGTGTCCGTCGGCCGGATGTAGATGGTCGACTGTTGAGTTGGATACATGCGACCGTGGTGTGGGTCTGCTCATATCAGATGATGACCGACATGTGGCTCGCGGGGGCATGTTGGGCAGTGCGAGGGGGGTGGGGGTGGTGGGGAAGGGGGTCATTGAGGGGTTGGCATGTCAGTGGCGGCGGAGGCTTGGCGGAGGCTTGGCGGTAGGGGTCGGCGTGGTGTCTGGGCAAGTTGTTGGTTGAGGTGGGGTGGGGGGTGGTCGGGTCGGGGTGCAGGGGGATGGCTGGGGGGTGAGGGTCGGGGTGGTTCGGAGTGGTTGATTTTGGTGGAGTTGGTGGGGGTTGGGGTTTTGGAGGGGGATAGAGTTGGCGATGGGAGTGTTGGAGGTTGTGGGGTTGGCGGTGGTGGTGGGGGTGGTGGGGTTCCTTGTGGGGGGCACATGTGGGTGGCTGTTCTCGTCGGTTGGGGCTTGATGGTCGCTGTCTCCGCAGGGGGCCTCCCGGCCATTGCGCGGGGGGGGGGGGGGCGCCCTCCATGTGGCAGGGGGAGTGTGCTATGGCGGCGAGCGTTGTGGCGGGTGTCTGTGTCTGACTCGCCGTAACGACTATTAGTGTCTCGGGTGGCGTCTGGTTCTCAGGTGTTTATGGTCAACAGGGGCCCTACCCCTTTTCTTTGTCTTGCCTTCGGAGTTGGAATCTATGATGGCCTTCATCAAGTCTCGGTGGCGTGAGTCGTCGTCGCTGGAGGAAGACGTCAGGATGCGGCGGGGTTCTCTGCTCTGCTCGTCAGAGCTGGACCTGTTTCAGCGCAGTTTCGATGGCTTCGCTCTGCTGCATTGTGAGTCAGTTGATCGTGCCCGCGGGAATCGACCATGTGGGGTGTCCAGTGATCTAGATGAGTCTCGGTTGGCCCGACGTTCTGTCAACGTGTGACCTCTTTCTGCCTTTGGCGGTTTCCAGGGCTTCCATACGGTCAATTATGGTCTTTGCGAACTGGGCCTGCTGTTCTAGTGAGTCGGTGACCGACTGACGCAATAGACTTACCTGCGCCACTGCGGACTCAGTGTCGCTGCAGGCTTCATCATCAGCTGGTTTCGATGGTTTCTTCGTAACTACGGAGTGGGGTCGGCTCAGCTGTCATGGTGTGCGTGTGGTGTCTATTACGGCGTAGGGGTTGTCGCCGGAGGCCACGGCTGTGGCAGGTGTGCTGTGCCGGGTGGTCTTTCGCTGGGGCATCTTCTTGCTGGAAGACAGCCTATACGAGAAAAGGTGGGTGGTGGTGTCGGTCTGGCGTCTGGACGGCAAGTGCCGATGGCGTGGAGGCAGGGGCGGAAGTGACTCAGAGACGGGTCACCGGGTACAGGCGGCGGCTGGCGCGTGCTCCGGTGTTGCCACCTGGAGTTAGTACAGTTCTTGGCCGCCTATGAATAAAAGGGGGTGATGGGTCAACCTTAAGGCCGGGTGTGGAATAGGGCAGCAGTCTCTGTCCCGTCTCGGTCCCGAATTACCCACGTTGCCAAAGCAACATAACCAATGCATTACGGTAAAATTGCGCCATCTAAATCTAGTAAAATACAAATAAATGCCTATGGTTCTAACGTCATTTTCCAAACTGGTACCATTTACTACTGCTTCATGCCATCATTCTAGCCTTACTACTAAGCCATTGTGCTGGAACACATTCCGGATGCAGTGGCCGAATCGATAGAGCGCAGCCCTCTCAGGAGCTAAATTCCCGGTCAAGTCAAACCAATGACTTATAAAATTGATACTTGTCGCTTCCTAGCCAGGCGCTCAGGATTATTAGGATAAAGAAAAGACTGGTTGACTAGGTGTCAGGATAATGTGACTGAGTGGGATATCAGGTCATGATGCTGGCAACCTGGTCTTCCAGTGGGACAGCACTATTAAATCACCATGATTAAATCACTGTACAAGTCGGTACCCGTCCTGAAATGACGTTAGATGGTGCCAGGTCCAAGAACCACCCAACCAATCTGGTAGCATGTACTACTGCTCAATGCTACCATTCTACCCTTACTACTGAAACTAACAGATGGTGTGCTGGAACAATGCTGTTCTCCGACAATTATTCACGCGTTCCTTGAGGCGAGGTGCGTGAATAAAGACTGGCGTTGCTGCATATCTGCTTAAATATGGAATCCAAATGGCATCCCAACGATGGCGGCTGCGCAGTGGGCCTCGGCTTCTCTGAGCGCGAATCTGCCAGTGGCTCCACATTTAATCCGCACGGCCACAAACGGAGAACCAAAACGGGGAGGGGAGCACTAAATGGACTAAGATTCTTTGATTCGGCTCATTTTAATTTGTTTTCTACTTGTGTGTGGAATAATTTTACAAATCCACTCTTTGTCATCTGAGATAAATATAATAGCATTGCTGTTGACACATTAAAGTCCGCTGTACCTTAGGCGTGGTTCACAAACATATCAGGTCCTATTGATTGCAGCCCAGCTTTTGGCATGTTTGGGTTTGGACAGAGTAGTGTTGCTAACACTAACAGTGACCTTCATCACCGGCATGACGTCACAACCCCCCCCCCCCCCGGAGTTCCATGGTGTTGCACACAGCTCAGTTTGTATATGAAAAGTGGAGCATCAGACAGTGTCTGGGTTCCTGCTCAAGAGAAGAGTGTGTCTCACTCAAGAGTTAGGAGTAGAGTGTGTTCACTTCAAGAGTCCATCCAGAAGTGTCTGGTAGTGCCTGTAGCAGCATATAGATCAGAGTGTCTATAATAATCAATATCAAAATGAGGCTTGTGTGGTCAGGTGGGGCAAAGGGGTGCAGGTGACTGGGCCTCCCACAGCCAGCCAATCAGGCACCCTCTACGGCCTGGGCGGCGATGCCCCCAATAGGTGTGGCTGTCACTCAACCCAGCTGTAGGTGGTGTCCATAATGTATGCAGAATGGCTGGTGTGCTTGCCCATCAGCCCTGTGGTAACAGGTAGTTGCAGACAGTTACAATAAATATATATATTAAAAATGTCCTTCTCCTCCACTTGCACCCTTACTGGTGCATAGAGGGAACATTTCACTAAACATTAACTGTCTCTTATATAGGAACATCTCGTCATAATCTTGGGCACTATCTATTAACATATATTTCACATAGCCTACTATGTCACAAAGCGACCCATTGCTTTTCTATTACATAACCTTGGTCCCCACTCCGTCGCCTGAGGATAATAATGCTCTCTGCCAATATATAATTCCGAACCGAAGATCTGTATCTTTTTTCACCAGGTTGGTTGGTTGTTGGAGTTTTACGTCCCAGCCACATCTAAGGTATTAACCGGGCGGCTACCTACTTGTGACAGTGAGCACTCATGGAGACTTTACAGTGCTGTCCCACTGGGAAATCAAGCTACCAGCACCATGACCCGATATCCTACTCGGTCACATTATCCTGACTCTGAGCTACCCAGTCCTTGTCCTATCCTATTAAGGCTGATGCCAAGCTCGGAAGCAACACTTATCAATTTTGTAAGTCACTGTTCTGACTCGACCGGGAATTGAACTCCCGATCTCCCACATGAGAGGCCTGCGCTCTACCGATTCGGCCACCGCGTCCCTTCCAATACCAGGTAAGAACACAGCGAAAGCCTGGGTGCAGCAACCCTGATAACGCCGGACATTTTGCAAGTATGATTCCCAATCCTGATTGGCATCAGATGTGGTCAGGATATAAAACCCCAACTACTCCCCCCCTCATACACTCCGGCTTATCCTGCCGACCAGCCCATCTTAGTGGGCCGTCAATTTTAGATATAAATCAAGTTCGGACGCATTACCTTTCTTGCTTGAACCATCTCATCTGGACGTCGCTTTCCATATTAGACCCAATCAACATTGCACCGCCTTCGTCGCGAGTTAGTGGTCGGTAAAATTGTCAGCTGCAGGACTTTAATGGTTGCCGCACATTACGCGACACCCCCGATAGTGCATAATTGAGCAACATGGAAACAGCACTTAAACATAAAATTGGCATTTATTTTTGCATTCGACCTTATTGTACCTTTCAATTGTTTTATATCAAAAGTATTGATGTGCGGCTAGAGAAACTTAACCAACCCTGTGATGTATTATCGTATTGTCTGTACGGTGGGGTGACCGCTATTTTTGTGTTGTTGTTCAGTGTCATCCTTTTGAAGTGAATGACCTGGAGCTTCGCAGCATCTATATAGTGACCAAGTTTATGACGCTAGATGGCTTAAGACAAATTACTACCAGAATAGATCCTAGGAGGCATGGAAGAGCATGTGGTGTTCTCTGTGGAGGAGTGGTTAGAGCATCTGACTTTTTTGTAGGTCTGACTCCTAATCTGAAGGTCGGTGGTTCGATTTCCCATGCCCCCCCCCCCACCTCTGCCAATTTGGATTTCGACCACTGTGTATAACTTACAGTGTCACCAAAGGCCAGTTGCTCTCATACCATGTCTGTGTGGTGTGGGAGGTTAAACATCCCTTGGGTCGGTAAAAGTGTAGGCTCTGGCTTTCTATCGACAAAGTGTCTAATGGTGAAAACATAGGCAGTATAAATCTGCAAGAAACAAATTTAAAAAACAAAAAAACCCTTAGTTACTCCCAGGGCTCATGTGGCGTGAGGCCCGGACATGGGCTATGTTGTGTCAAGTATCTATTATACATTCAGTTCATGAATCACTGGAAGGGGGCGACCATGTGCATGTCCTATGTCCATGTGCTCTATAACCCATGTTGCGGACATGAACATATATGCGCTCATTAAGCAGCTCCTCGATCATCGCTGCTGCTTCTTAAAACCCCAAAATTCATATTTCTACTCCTACCCCAAATCCAAGTTGCAGCACGTGGATACAAATCTCACGATTTAACAAAATTGGGGTGGGCGGAGCGGGGGGGTGGGGTGTGTGTTATGTAGGAGGCATTGTATAGTGACTGCATTACCCATCACATATGTTGGTGTCACCAAGCTCCCTCCGAGGAAGGCTGCGCTCTACCGATTCGGCCACCGCGTCTGGTGAGGTCAACAACTACCCTGCATGTACGCTGCATTAAGTTTACCCCCGCACCTATCATGACCAGAGGCCGGGGTAGGGTCCATGGGCAATGACCTTGGTACACACACCTTGGCCGGAACCTGCTGCCGATCTTCAATGGGATGGGTTGACCAGACGGGATGGCCGAATGAGTTGAGCGTCCATCTCCCGTTCTGGTCGAATCAAACCAATGACTTAGAAAAATTGATAATTGTCACTTCCTAGCCAGGCGCTTGGCTTTAAGATAGGGCAAGGACTGGTTGGCTCAGTGTCAAGATAATGTGACTGAGTGGGATATCAGGTAATGGTGCTAGCAGCATGGTCTCCCAGTGAGGCAGCACTATAAAGTCACCATGAGAGCGCACTATCACAAGTCACTACCCGTCCTGATATGACCTTAGATGTTGCCAGGACGAAAACCTCCAACAGCCAGCCATCCTTTGAAGTCAAATTGTCATGTAGTGTGAGCTGTTCTTATCTATCTCATTCCTGTGTTGAGGGTTTAAGTATGCGGGGCATTACCGGCTATCACGACACCAAGTCCACATGAGACACCAAAGCCGCCCATGTACAGAGGAAAATCTACAACTCAGCCAAAGAAGCTGATCCTATCTTCATTCAAAAGCACCACTATTGATGTAAACAGCGTGGTGTCGGTGTTTGGGCGTCGGTCTTGTGATTCAGGGGGGAGTATGCTGAACAAGCACAATTTTAGTAGGGGTGGGAGTGGCAGGCTGGGGGTGCACCGATTAGTGTGACCAATACACTGGTGCTGACGCATATGTCATGTCAGCCTTTTGATGGGACTGTCACACTATGACGTATCTCGCTGGCGTGCCGCCAACGCGCAAAATCACTTTTAATCGTCGAGACTTGTCAAACTTTTCGGCGTCAGGGCAACGTATTGGTAGCGTGCGGCCGACGTGCGAAAAAAGAATAAAAAGTTTGGTGCGCCATCCTGATATAACCTTAGATGTAGCTAGGATGTAAAACAACAAAGCATCAGTTTGGCACAACGAGCCTCACGCGTGCGCGGCATATGCCTAGCATTCGCATAATGTTATTCCAGTGCGTTTAACGTAGCCGACGCAGCCCTGCCGCATGCCTAAAACATCGGCGTAACATGAGTGTAATGTCACCCGAATGTAACGGTTTCACGTCAACCTACGTCGAAAGTTTTGGACATGTTGAAAACATTGACGCACACCGACGTAACTCAATGTAACCTGACGTAGCTCGACATCAGTCTAACGTAATCATAACATAACCGACCGTACCTCAACGTAATGACGAAATGTCACCTATGTCGGCTTACTTTGGCTTGTCACACCGTAGTGTGACAGGGGTATAAGATGGCTGTGAAAATATCGGAATCCCACCTGCTGTAAAATAACTAGCGTGCAGTGGTTATGATTGGTTGGTTGTTGGAGTTTTACGTCCTGACAACATCTAAGGTCTTATCAGGACGAGTACCGACTTGTGACAGTGTGCACTCATGGCAACCTTTTAGTGCTGGCCCACCGGGAGACCAGTCCGCCATCACCATGACCTGATATCCCACTCAGTCACATTATCCTGACACTGAACCAACCAGTTCTTGTACTCTCCTAATAATGCTGAGTGTCAGGCTAGGTAGCGACAAGTATACATATTTAAATCATTGGTTTAACTCGACCAGGTTTCAAACACGTGGATACAAATCTCACGATTTACCAAAAACGAGAGATGGATACTAAATTCATTCGGCCATCCCGTCTGGTCAGGATAAACATGTAGTGATTATGAACAGATAAAGATATATTGACTGTGAATAGATAAACTTTGTGATTGTGAATAGATAAACAGATAGTGAATGTGACTAGATAACATATAGTGATTGTGAATAGATAAACATAGTGATTGTGAATTGATGAACATATAGTGATTGTGAATAGATAAACATAATATTATACTGATTTTGAATTGATGAAGATATAGTGATTGTGAATAGATGAACATATAGTGATTGTGAATAGATAAACATATGGTGATTGTGAATAGATAAACATACTGATTGTGAATTGATGAACATCTAGTGATTGGGAATAGATAAACATAATATTATACTGAATGTGAATTGATGAACAAATAGTGATTGTGAATAGATGAACATATAGTGATTGTTAATAGATAAACATATGGTGATTGTGAATAGATAACATACTGATTGTGAATTGATGATCATATAGTGATTGTGAATAGATAAACATATAGTGATTGTGAATAGATAAACATATAGTGATTGTGAATAAATGAACATAATGATTGTGAAAGGGTAACCATAGTGATTGTTAATAGGTAAACATATAGTGATTGTGGATGTATTAATATATTGTGGATGTGAAAGGATAAACGAACACACAGATTGGAACAGGATCAGAATAGAGTGACTTGAAAAACTCAGAATGCAATGATTTTAAGGGGTGACACATCCAGCATGTAGTGATTGTGAAAGGAGCGAGACCTAGTGGGTAGAAACAGATCCTAATAGAGTGATATTCAATTCCAAATCTAAAATAAGGACGAGCTCAGTAGATGAAAAGCCCATCTAAATCACTCACCGACATCTAAATCAGCGATAGACAGTGTGACCTTGCCAAATGACCGGACGCAGTGACCAAATCGGTAGAGCGCGGACCTCGGGTGCGGGGAATCGGGAGTTCAGTTAAACCAATGACTTATCAAATTGATACTTGTCGCTTCTTAGCCAGGTGCTCCACATTATCAGCATAGAGCAAGGACTGGTTATCTCAGTGTCAGAATAATGTCACTGAGTGGGATATTGGGTCATGGTGCCAGTGACCTGATTTCCCAGTAGGACAGCACTATAAAGTCACTATGACTATGAGTGCACACTGTCACAAGTCGGTACCCATCCTGATATGAGCTTAGATATTGCAGGGGCGTAGCTAGGCGTACGCGCATACGCCTAAACGTCCACATGGTTTTGTCCAAACAAAATTAAATTAAAAAATAATAAAGAGAGAGAGAGAGGAGGCATGTAGTAGTCCGGAGTGTCGAAAACTCAAGTCTAAAATGTGTAAAATCCGCCAGCTTAAGCTTAAGTGGCCCCCTAAACCCCCTGCCTAAATTAGGAGTACACATCGTTAAGGGTCTAGCTACGCCCGTGTGTTGGCAGGACGTATAACTTCAACAACCAACCAAACCTTGCCAAGATAATAGGCAATGATATATGACAGTGCACCGTGAAAGATTTACAATGTTGGGTACACATTAATGGTGTTCTCTGTTAGTGTAATATGAAAAGCATGTGTGTCAGGGATATGTGTAGAGGAGGCGAGAGGGTTAGATTCCGCTACTCAGGAACAAAGACCTTACCTCGATCAGTTTTCATAAGAACCGAACAATCTTGATCAATTACTTCTAGTTAATGTTTATAAACAAACGATGAGTGGTGCCCGGGGAGGGAGGAGCTGCATTGATTAGCCATGTGCAATTAAGACAGTATTCTGTAATCTCTATTACCCCCGTCGATTGATTGTAGCCTCGCTTTCGAATGCAATCAACAGAGAGATCTGGGATTACCCAGTGTCGCAGTTTCCGCTGTCCGCCAGTTTCCGTCGTACGAATATACTCAAATGCATTGTCAATGGTCGTGAGCAATCTTCATACAGTGAAATATCTCTAAAACCACACCACCTAGAAACAAATTGCTTGGTACACATATAGAAAACATCTTTACCAAAAAGATTATATTAAATTTATAAGGTTAGGGTTCTTGATTTCTCTTAATTTTGAATAAAACTAAGGTTTTGCACTGCGCATACCGTCAAACTCAAGGCATTGTCAATGGTCGTGAGGAATCTTCATACAGAAAATACAGAAAAAGTGAAATATCTCTAAAACCACACCACCTAGCAACAAATCGCTTGGTACACATATAGAAAACATCTTCACCAAAAACATTATATTAAATTTATAAGGTTAGTGACAATGCTGTTAGATTTTTACGCATGCGCAGAAGTGATGTGTACCGCGGAAACTGGCGGACGGCGGAAACTGCGACACCGGTGAAGCATCGGTGGTGCAGAGGCACATAGTAGCACACAGATATAATTACAGACACAGTTCCCCCCATCAGCGCTGAGAGATCTGCGATTCCACTACGTGCCCACTACCTGATCCCTGCAGACATCTTGTTTAATTTTCCCCATCCACCTGAGGAATCTTTCTTTGTCTGGATTTGCAATGCATGAACACTTATTGGAAAAATACTTTCACTACCTGATCCATTTTTGTAACCAGGCACAGAACAGTAAGGCCCGGTCACATACACGTTAGTGGACGTAGTTGAACGTCGTGGAGGCTAGCATAGTTGAACTTAGTTGAACGTACCAGCATCCATACTTCTCCATCATGCTAACTTGGTAATAATGTGGGTGGGCCGTGAGTTCTGCTTTAATCTTTGGACATGTTCAAAGAGCGCTACGTTAGAGGCTAACATACTGTGGCGAAGTCTCCGTACTCTTAATGTACTCTAGCGTAATCTAGCATACTTTAGCATACTTTAGCATACTTGGATGTAGTTGAAGGTAGTTGACCATAGTGGAGGCCAATGTACATTGAATGTAGTTGAACATATTGAACATTATTGAATGTAGTTGAACATAGTTGTACATCATTGAACTTAGTTGAACATAGTTGAACGTACCTGCATCCGTGCATTACATATTTATCCATACCAAAACCTGCCATAGCTTAAAGTTGTTCACCGTAGTTTAACGTACTTACACCATGTTTGACCCACGGTAATCTATCTTACGTTCTACTACGTTCACTAATGTGTATGTGACCAGAGCTTAAATCATGGCATTGCCTGAACTCTGTTAAGAGCAGTTTCCAATCAACTGTGGCACACGTGTAGAATATTCAATAACTCTCACGCGCAAGTTCACAACATTCCCATGCATATTATTATTACCCCTACCTCCAGCTGCACAAGTGAATTCCGGCGTTCTGTAAGGACATGTGCACTAGCTTCCCATGTGAAATGCCACATACACAGGTAGGTTTGTGTAATTGCTAATTTTACTGCGACTTAATGATACCTACTTGTGACAGCGTGCACTCATGGCAATTTTATAGTGCTGCCCCACTGGGAGACCAAGCCACCAGCACCATGACCTGATATCTAACTCAGTCACATTATCGTGACACTGAGCCAACCTATCCAATAATGCTGAGTGCCTGTCTAGGAAGCGACAAGTATCAATTGTTAAGTCATTCATTTGACTCATCCAGGATTCGAATCCGTGGGTTCGAATCCCACGATCTACCAAAACGGAAGACGGACGCTCAACTCATTCGGCCATCCCGTCTGGATTCAAAGTGAACTCAAAGTATTTCCGGCACTTTGGGCTGGGAAGGACTCCCATCCATACTTCCGGTGTGTAAGTCCATGTCTACTTGTGCTGGGCCGGCCTCTGACAGCCTTTACTTCCGCCAGGTGGCAGCTGAATTTCTTCTCCTGAAGTGATATTCTCCCAATTTTGGCATTATGCCAGCTCTGCGCGAGCGGCACGTAGCTCGGGCAGTGGAGTGTCCACCTGTGAAGGTGTGGGTCATCCGATCGATCCTGCTCAGTGGACACATTTTCAGTTTGAGCTATTTTCAAATCCAACCAGTGGTCCATAACTGGTTCATCAAAGACTATGGTATGTGCTGTTCTGTCTGTGGGAAAGTGTATATAAAAGACCCCTTGCTGCTTATCGGAAAGAGTAGCCTATGTGGTGGCAGCAGGTTTCCTCCAAAGAAATATGTCAGAATGACCTTATGTTTGACATCAAATAGCCAATGCTAAAATGAATGTGCTCTAGAGCCGTCGTTAAATAAAACAAACTTTTGTTATGCTAGTTCTGCTGTCCTTATGTGCATTCGGCTCGCAGCTTCAGAATACAATAACCGACATGCTATATGGTCTGGTTCTCGCTAACTGCTGTGACTGTTGCTGACTGCCACTAACTGCACTGATACTGCTTTACAACGTCCTTGTTACTGCTTCCTGTTCCATACTATACTTCACTGTGGCTGCTAACACAGTCAACGCCTTACCATTTACAGGGATGAAAGATTCATTGTAATTTTCTCCTGAAACAAATCTATTGTATGACACCCACCCTACCAAGTGTGATCGACCATCAGGAACCATGTGGTGTTCTCTGTGGCGGAGTGGTTAGAGTGTCTGACTTTTTTCTAGGTCAGATGCCTGATCTGATGGTCGGTGGTTTGAGTCCACGTGCCCCCCCCCCCCAACCTCTGCCAATGTAGATTTCAACCGCTGTGTATAACTTACAGCGTCATCAAAGGCCGGTTGCTCTCATACCATGCCTATGTGGTGTGGGAGGTTAAAAATCCCTTGGGTCGGTAAAAGTGTAGGCCCGGGCTTTCTATCGACAAACTGGCCACAGCAGGAGCATCCACATCGCGGCGCTGGGAATCAGCTATCTGATTGCAAATCCTGCTACCACCATCCACCACCGAGAGCACGTCCCACGAATAAAGATCATACCTCTGCTCGAAAATCCCTTGAGATAACTGGTGGAAGGACACGATGAAGAAGAAGGAACCATGTGATAATGGGTTTGAAAGTGACTTTAAAGTGTTAAACTGGGAATGTTGGAGAGGTGAGTTTGTTTATTTTTTGTGTTATTTTAGTGATCGTTTTGTTTTATTCTGCTCATAATGGATAAGTTGGTGCACTTGTTTTTGCCGCTGTGCAGTGGTGGTCATAATCCATATGGATTGATTTCCTTCATCAATCATTTCTGTAAACTTCTTGTAAAATTGGGGAGTTTCCGATTTCTTCGGTTTTCGATTATATTTGTGTACATAGTTAAAATTTGTAGTACCTTCTCCCAATACAATTAGTGTTTTAATCTAGATATGTTTGTTTTTGTAGTTTGTTTGGCTTCGGTCACATCTTTGAAGGTTAGATTTGTAGATTATTTCTATGGGTTTCAGGTATTCCATATTGTTTGTTATTATTTTCAGATTATTTTGCTTTAGAGACACCTCCCATTATTTCAGCTGCACATCTTGCCTTACACTTAATGGTTAATTAGTTGTTTAGTATCGTGTCTTTAATTGGTTTGTGATGTTTTATGACATACTTACTATTTATCCCCGATCTATTACTTAGTAACTATTACTTTATCTATATCTCACTTCCAAGTCTTTATTAATTTTCTATTTTTTGAGGTTTGGGGGACACCACTTGTGGTCGTGCAAACACACATTCCTGTAGCTTCAGGCGCTCCCACCGGATGCGGTGGCCTATTCGGTAGAGCACAGGGTTCCCGTGTGGAAGGTCGTGAGTTCGAATTCCAGCCGAGTCAAACCAATGACTTATCAAATTTATACTTGTCGCTACCTAGCCTGGTGTTCGGCATTAATAGGATAGGACAATGACTGATTTGCACAGTATCAGGATAATGTGACTGAGTGGGATATTGGGTCATGGTACTAGCAGCCTGGTCTCCCAGTGGGGCAGCACTATAAAGTCGCCATGACTGCGCACTGTCACAAGTCAGTGTCCGTCCTGATATGATCTTAGATGTTGTTAGGATTAAAGCATCAGGATCTCCCCTAGATAAAAGATTCACCGCATATTTGCAGTAGGTGTGAATGATAACATAGTCTAAATACGGGCAAAAATTGCTTTAGTATGGAACAGGGAGTGGAATTCCTGGATCCAGTATCAAATAACTACCTATATTTGCACAGATTTGGTGAAATGGGAGAGAATGCAAAAAGACAAGATGGCGACCATAGAAATTTAGAATGCTGTCGATTTGACTTTTAAAGTCTATAAAACTACATGTTTTATTATATTTTTTCAAATCAACAGTATCAGGTAAATATTATGATATATATGAAGAATATATTTTACTTCATAAATTAAGAATTTATCTGCCCATTTCATTTACCAAGCATGTAGATATTTTTCGCCAGCTTTTACATAGTGTTGTTCCTCACCCATACTCGGGCTACTGCAGTACGAGGTGAATCTTGTATCTAGATCTCCTCGGGAACCAGCGGGCCTGGTCCCTGAAGACGCGTGTGGAGTGGAGATGGGTGGTTTACCTGCTGACCGTGGCTGGGTGGCCGTCGCCGGCCCGGTCTACATTCGGCTTGAAGTCGTGTGTAGAGCCGCCCACGTCGCTGGTCGTCAACTCCAAACTCTCGTACACCTGGTACTTGCGGCGGCCCGGCGCAGCAGACGTCAGGCCCCGACTGAACAGGCTGGGCGGCCTGTAACATGGAAGGACAGCGACATGACTCACACAACTCTGCTTTCGTCACAGTTAGCCACCCTATCATGCCAACACAGTCCGCAAAGAAGTAGATAAGACAGGTGTACACAAAAAGTGCGAATTTTTGCTTAAAGCTGCAGAGTATGAGCAGTATCTACTGTATGTAGATGATATACAGGGCAAGATCCACAAGGTTTTAACTTTGTTGGCCACGTTGGAGGTGGAGCATGGAAAGGATTAAATGACTGTTTGCGCTCATTCGCTGTCAGTGATGGGTGCAGGGGGATGGGGGGGGGGGGGGCACAGCAAAACCTTCACCAGTTCTCACCTGTCTCAGTGCCTCAGTGTGTGACACCCATGCCCCAACTCCATCCCTCGTCACCTCATTGACTGAACTCCTCATGCCTGTCCAGACGGGATGGCCGAATAAGTTGAGCGCCTGTCTCCCGTTTTGGCAGATCGTGGGATTCGAAGCCCCGGGTCAAATCAAACCGATGACTTAAAATTGATACTTGTCGCTACCTAGCCAGGCGCTCAGCATTATTAGGATAGGGCATGGAATAATTGGCTCAGTGCCAGGATAATGTGACTGAGTGGGATATTAGGGCACGATGATGGCGGCCTGATTTCCCAGTGGGGCAACACTATATAAAGTCGCCATGAGCGCGCACTGTCACAAGTCAATACCTGACCTTATATGTTGCCATGACATAAAACTCCAAAAACCAACTAACTAATCGCCCGGTCTCACCAATCTCAGTGGCTCAGTGTGTGACACCCATTCCCCACCCTTTCCCCCTGACCTCATTGTCAGAACTCATCATGCCCGTCACCTCACCACGGCCCTCATTGCGCTTTTAAGCCACCAGCGCCACCAGCGCCCCATAATTAGACACCGACACCGCATATGAGTTTAAAGTTGGATTTATTTTTCTTCGATAATGAGTCAAGTAGTAAGCACATGTCAATTTTAGTAAGCACAATTAAGTTCCGTAGAATAAGCACAGTGAGGTAATCAATGAGTTATGCACAAAGAGGTCAACAAGCTTTTAACCCTATGCCCTATATAGTCTTTTAGCAGGGGTGGGCGGGATGGCAGTTCAGAGCCAGCCAGTGTCCTCCTGTGGCCGTGTCGAAGTGAGCTCTCTGCCGCTGAGACGGGCCTTATATAGCCAGTTAGTCCGCTAGTTCGAGCTAACGACCACAGAGGGCAGGTCGGACAGGCAGAGCCAGCATTCTCGAAGTATTTACGTATCAAAGAAGAAACCAGGCGGCGCTGGCGTATAAGTCAGAAAGAACCACCGGCGAAAGTAGCTAGGTGGCAGCACCTGTATTATGCTTAAGGCTGTAGAGCTATGGCGGCGATCGAATGCCAAATTACCTGTGTTGCTGAGCATCACGAACAATTAGACACCGACACCGCATATGAGTTTAAAGTTGGATTTATTTTTCTTCGATAATGAGTCAAGTAGTAAGCACATGTCAATTTTAGTAAGCACAATTAAGTTCCGTAGAATAAGCACAGTGAGGTAATCAATGAGTTATGCACAAAGAGGTCAACAAGCTTTTAACCAAATAATGAGGAAAGCTTTTTGGACGCTTTAGATATCAATGTTTTAGGCACATATGTGCTCCACCTCTCCTGAGGCTATGTAGCGTAATGGCGCCTGGCGCCTTGTGGCCCACCACTGACAGGGCAAGTCTCATTGTGTCGAGTAGGGCTTTTGGGCGAAGGGGTGACCCATCCGTAGTAACGAAGGCCGGGCCGCTCAGGGCCGGGCGTGTATCTGCGTAGTATTTAGTCCAGGCCCGAACTGGGCAGTACTTGGAGTGAGACACCACCGGTACAAGGATGTCCAGCGGCACTGTGGCTGCTGACTTAGTTTTTGATGATCGAATCCTTACGATTAGTCCGTCACTAGTTACGGTTATGTCTTCAGCACATATGGTATGATTAGGCTCCTTAGTTGAACCCGTCGTTAGGAGGTTGCTCTGGCGGATTAGAGTAAAGTAACCCAGTAGTAATGAGGCAATTAGCACTGGGCCGTTTGGGCCAGAGTATCTGAGGAAGTCCACTATGTTTATCACGTCCCGCGGAACCAGTGGCATAGCCTGCACCGAGATGTGTTTGGAAGAGTTCCGGATGCCCTTCTTGGCTAATGACACCAAGTAAGAGTCAAAGGCGGTCACCTGGCCTCCGAGCATGAGGACAAAGGTTCGCGCTCCACTAACATAGTTCAGTATAGCACCGGGGGATCGAATAGTATCTGACAGGTATAGTAGATATAAGAGCACTTCGTATTCAGATGGTGCTAATATATTCCTAGCACGATGTTTCATGTATCGCAGATAGTTCACAGCCTGGTTCCTTTTGTTCCTCCATGTGCTTGCTGCCAGTCCCGCATCAATCATGGCCGTAATACGTCGGTGTTGATGGAGATTAGAACCTGGCAAGAGAGCAAAAAAGGGGAGTCATCGGGCAGGTTATAAATTCTGAGTAAGTACGTTATCGTGGGATACTACTATAGAGCTAAGCCCTCGTTGAGCTATATGTCTGATCACGGTCTCCCTTGCCCCCGTGTCAAAGGACATCCTGCTGAGTGCGTCAGCGAAGGGGATGTCGCTCCCGTGTTTGTGCTTAACGACAACTTCTGTGCTGGCGAGAGCGGCGAAGAGCCATATTTCCCTGGCACAAGCTGTAATCACAGGGTCACGCCCGGCACCAGACGTCAGCGCCTGTTGGGAGGCACTGTTATCCGTATTGACGTAGATTGTGAAGAGGTGTGGGTCATCTGGAGCGAGGTTCTTTACCGCTGCCACCAGGTTTATGGCCTCAAGCTGTGCGATGTTGTATTTCCGACCGAGCACATCCCTGGAGTAGCAGGAAGCAAAGTAGTGTGATGGGGAGTGTGCCCCGCCCCCTCGTAGCGACGAGTCACACTCGATTGTCCATGCCACTTTTTCGCTGTCCGGGAGGAGGACTATCCCGTTCCATGTCTGTGCAAAGCTGATGAACCATTGGACGTCCATGCTTAGTTCAGGCGGTACTGGGTGCTTACCCCTCACGGGCGTCTCATGGAGAGCCGCCAGGATGCGAGCCATGAACCCCTGGGCAGGCCTGACACACTTGGCTATGTGCTGTAGTCTGCCAACAAGTCTCTGGATTTCTTTTCGGGATGCGATCTTCTTGGTCAGCCAGATCTTGCATTCGTCCACAACCCCTTCCATCTTTTCTTCCGGGATGGCGATTGTCATGGCCGAGGTGGAGATGCTGAATCCAAGCCATTCCACTTCTGTAGAAGGTGGGTTGCATTTTGATCGAGCCAGCTCCAGTCCCAGCTCGTCCGTTATACTGATGACATCGTCGTAGGCGCGACTCGCGGTCTGGGCCGTTTTCTCGACCCCGACAAAGTCGTCGAGGTAGCAGAGGGCATGGTGACCTTTCTTCCGCATTAGGTAGACCACCGCATTCGTGGTCCGCGCGCAGGCCATGGCAGAAGTACGGCAACCAAATGGGAGAGCTATGTCCATGTAGATTCGTCCTTTCATTTTTATCCCGAGCAAGGGAACCGAAAGCGGGCAGGCCCTAAGCTGTCTGTAAGCACGTGCCAGGTCCACACACCATATCAGGGCATCCCTCCCAACACGTACCACCTCCTCCGCTAGGTCCAGGATACCGGGTAGCGTGTAGGTGGCTGGCCTGCCAAGCTATTGTCCCTTCCGTATCCCTGCATTCACACTCGCGCCTGGTGGATAGCTGAGATCGACTATAACTCTCCTAGCATCTGAGCTTTTCTTGGGGCGAGTCATGAGCGGGCTGAGTTGCGTCCAAGGGACGAAAGGAGGTTTGCTAAATGGGCCCAGCATTGCTCCGTATGTAATCTCCTTTTCGATGTAGCTGTTTATGCAGCCAGTGCTGACAATATCGTTATGATGGTTTTCTTTTGCTGTTACCGGGGGGCGATCCCCCGTGTAGTCCACTGGCCAACCGTACTCCAGAAAGTCTATGATCTGCCTGTCGTGATAGCCTTCCAGCAGTCGCTTCCAGGCTGCCATATTTAGGCCTGAGGGCACGCGGAGCCTCATGCCCATAAAGTTTGGGATGGCCGAGGCCCTCACGAGGTCATATATGTTCATGTAGGCATGATCGTCTTTCCAAGCGTCATGGTCGGTATGCGGCCATATACCTTCAAGCAGAGGGCGGTAGCTTTGTGGTGTCCTGGGTGGCATATATGCCGTAACATCGGGTTCGTCGATCGCATCGACTATTTGTTCGACATCATCCAGGTCGTGATGTTCCGTAGTCATAAGACATGTTCCGTTGTTCACCGCACTAAGTCCTCCATTGTCGAGGCTATCGTTATCTCCCTTGATGTCGCTGGTTTCCGGGGCGTATGATATTCGTCTTTTGTCGTATTTATGGGTGTGGCACATGGCCTTCCTTTTGCGCGTCCCAATCATGCCAGGAGCTTTGGGCGCGATGAAATGACCAGTTGTATGAGCAGCAGCCCCACGTTCACTTTGTTTTACAGTATCGCCCGCTGTCTTATCTCCTCTAACGCTCGCGGCACTGTCCGTGTCGCCTATTGTTCCAGCCATTGTATGTTCGCTGAAGTCTACTGGCTGGTCCCGAGCCTGGTCTCCCATGCGTCCGTTGTGACTTGTTTTTTCGTTAGCATCATGTTCTCCTTTGGTATGTGCAGGTTCGTCTTCTTCAGATGTATTGTAATTTACGCTTGCAGCTCCGAGGTGGCATCCGTCGGGTGATTCCGTTGGTAGAGCCATCCTTTTACCATTTCCTTTCTTGTGCTCGTCATCACGTCTTCGTACTGCAACGATAGCTGGATCGTCAGTTTCTTTGTCCGTGTATGGTGACGTAGCGTCATCATAACGTCCTTTGTTGTGTGATTTGAGTCCTTTCCCACGTTCGGGCTGCGGGACAGCCTCCCGCTCATTAGTGCTTCCGTCAGAATCAGATTGGGTTGAGTCGTTCTCACGCTCACTATCAGTGTCTGAACCCGTATCGAGTGCACAGTCGGTACTAGTATCGTCGTTATCAGTGTCTGTGATAAGTTCAGAAGGTGTCCCACGGTCTGGGCCGGTGGGTACCGCATCCAAGTGGGCGACGTTATCGCGTTCCGCGGGTATATCTTTGTCGCGGTCGCCCCTTAAAAATCCTTGCTAGTTTCTTTGTTTGCGGCTGCGCGCTCCTGTACCCGTTTTTTATTAATACAGGCTTTCTCAGGGTGTACGTTTGCCCGCTTGTTTTTCTGCGCACACCAGGCGCACAGGTGGCATTTCCTATCTGGTTGAAGGCCATGCGACGTCGGGAATGTACAGTCCCCCCAATTGAAATCCTGACAGGGTTTGCCGTCCGTTTCGCGGTTGTTTTCTGTTTTAACGTAGTCTCTCGTTTTAGTTTCCGGTATTATGGCACTTGTCGTCTCGGTACGCTTTCCAGGTCGCAGTGCCTGCTTCACCTTCTCGAGCCTAGTTCCTACCGAGCAAACGTCTCTTTGCACGTCTTTGATGGCGTACTGGTCGGCCCAGCCTGCCGGCAATCTCCCGTCTGATATCATGGTGAAGACTGTCTCGGACCATTGCCGGCATGTGTACCAGTCCCAGGGACATGCCATAGTGGCCAGTTGGTGTAGATGTTCATGCACGTGTCCGATCCAGGCCGCTGTCAGTTTCTTGTCCTTTTGCATGCGGCATAAAGCCGCGAAGTATTCCGCCCATGTGGCCTCCTCCATAGATATTTTTTCGTTTTTATTTCCGCGTATTACATATCGGTGGGGCGCAAGGATCGAGTTACCTTTCTTCTTGGAGATTGCTGATCCCGCTGCCTCGAGGAGTTCGTTAACAGCGTCCGTCCTGCGTTCATCCCGGCCGTCGAGGAGGATAGGACCGTCGTAGCTCGAGCGCCGGCGGTGATGACGGTCGATCGTGTCGCAGCTGTAGCTTAGTCTGTCGTAGCGGCGGGGCATGCCTTCTCTGTAAGCCGTGGGGTCCCTAACGATGCGTTCGCCCCTTCGTCGTTCATGGCGGTGAAGGCTAGTATGCCTCTGAGAACCGTCCGATGATATAGATCGGCGGCGCGGGGAGTCGTGATGCCGGGTTCGTTCGCTTCCACGCGGGCTGTCTGCTACGCCGTGGGGGCGCGGAACGTCATCGTGGCGGGAGGACCGAGGCGTCGCGGACCGTTGGCTCCTTACGTCGTGTTTGTCCGCGACGATGCCGTCTATGCGCTTGTTCACGCCGTCCACCATCTGCATGATTTTTAGCTGCAGGCCTTCGATGAGATTTGCAACGTCAGGTGGATTGTCCGCCGGGGGACTGGCCCCGGCCACGGCATTTCTGTTGTCGGGGGACTCGCGCCGCGTCACGGGGCAGCTTGAACGGGTCTGTGTCGCCGGGGAGCCGGCCACATCTGCTACAGCATGTAGTTTTTTAGCCTTGGACCGGGTTTTCTTCTTTGCCGGGTCCGGGGTTTTGGGGTGGGCGGTGGCCGCCCGCTTGGCCGTTTTCTTCGCTGATGGCATATTGGTGTGCCTCCTCTCCAGTTCAGAGCCAGCCAGTGTCCTCCTGTGGCCGTGTCGAAGTGAGCTCTCTGCCGCTGAGACGGGCCTTATATAGCCAGTTAGTCCGCTAGTTCGAGCTAACGACCGCAGAGGGCAGGTCGGACAGGCAGAGCCAGCATTCTCGAAGTATTTACGTATCAAAGAAGAAACCAGGCGGCGCTGGCGTATAAGTCAGAAAGAACCACCGGCGAAAGTAGCTAGGTGGCAGCACCTGTATTATGCTTAAGGCTGTAGAGCTATGGCGGCGATCGAATGCCAAATTACCCGTGTTGCTGAGCATCACGAACAACGCCAGTCAGTCCGCTCACTTAGCTCCACACCTCTTTTCGCAAACTCTGCACCTCTTCACCTCACGCCCGAGACACAACACGTGGAGCGGGACGTAGCTCAGGTCGTAGAGTGTCCACCTGTGAAGGTGTGGGTCATCCGATCGATCCTGCTCAGTGGACACATTTGCAGTTTGGGCTATTTTACGTTCCAACCAGTGGTCCACAACTGGTTTATCAAAGGCTGTGCTGTCCGGTCTGTGGGAAAGTGCATATAAAAGACCAATGTTGCTGCTTATCGGAAAGAGTAGCCTATGTGGCGGCAGTGGGTTTCCTCGAAAGAAATATGTCAGAATGACCATATGGTCAAATAGCCAATGATAAAAATCAATGTGCTCTAGATGCATCATTAAATAAAACAAACCTTTTTTGAGACACAGCACGTCGACCAAGAGACGTGGGAGAGGAGTGGCCACCCTCCAAAGTCCTGGTGGTAGCATGAGTTAGTCACCGACAGCAGCCAAGATAACAATTGAGACCTGCAGCAGGATGTCCTGCTAGGCTGCTGGACCTCATCGGCGTCAACTTCTGTTATAGCCCTTTATATTGATTGATGGTTAAAAGGCCCCATTTACATGATTTATTCTGAAACAGCATATTCTTGTTTGCATAGTCATGGTTATCGGGTTGGAGAGCTTACCTCGTTTTAGCTATGGTGGTCATTTCACTCCTGATTCAATTACCAAGGTCCTATTTTATGTGCTGTATAAGCATTATACGAGTATAATTATCCGTAAACTGATTATCCTCTAAGTGTGCCCCTGCTACACCATGTTCTGGCGCTTCTCAACTACTGACACTTAACAACTCAATCAGACTGGTCAGGCTCCCCTCCTTGCCTCGTGCTGCTACCTAGCCTAATCAGCTGTCACACCTCGGCCTCTCGCCTGTACCACCCGTTTAAAAAACTTTGTTTATCGGCAGAGGGCACTTACCTCTTGACAGAGAATACAGTTTTCCATCCCACTACCTTGTTTGACTTTGCTTCTTTCTTGTAGGACATAATTATATAGGAATAATGTGCAATTTGATCAATCTGGTTGTGGCACAATGAGTTTTGGGAAGTTTCCATAATGGAATACATCACTAGAAAGCAAAGGATTATGTGTACATACCTGAATATACACAATACATTTAGTGTGGGAAGTAGTTAGTAGATTAGCAATGAATATTAGGATATATTTCATTAGTCGCAACAAATGGCTACAAAACAGAATTTCTCAATCTAGTACTGTGTTGGTATAACTCTAAATCCCAATGGATTTACCCCCATTTACCCCAAACTGGAGCTACTCCTATTTACCCCATAGCTAAAACGAGGTAAGCTCTCCAACTAGTCTGCACTGACATCTCAGGCAAGGTGCCACATAGACAGGTAGGAGTGGATAGGGTGATTGCATCAGGGAGCCTAGGTACGGTAAAGCTTAGCACGCTAGCCCTGGAATTAGAAGGAGAGTGAGTTCGATTCCTGCTCTAGGTGTAATATTTCCTATTTCAACCACCACAATGCTACAGACACATGCTCTCGAACAGGACTCCATTCTTTTGTCAGGGAGTTACAAGGCTAATCTGGAAGCTATTTTGCATATGATCTGTCCAATATTAAAGAATCTCATTCTCTATAATACAAATAAGAAGCTCAATTTTTTACAGACCATCACTGTTAGTATTCTTTCTGAAATTTCATGTCAAACTTGCTAAATTCCTTAATTTCCAGCAACAACCAATAATAAATTCAGTAAAATATAGAAAAATAGCATAACTCCCATTCTAATTGTCCTATCACAGCAATCTTTATACCAAAATAACCAGAATCAAAAGCTCTACATGATGACATAATTTTCTAACTGATCAGAGAAAGAAAGACAATATTCAATTTTAGGCATCGCAAGCTGACAATAAAATTAAGAAAAATAGCATAACTCCCATTCTAATTGTCCGATCACTGCACTCTTTATACCAAAATAACCAGAATTAAAAGATCTACATGATGACACCATTTTCTAACTGATGAAGAGAGAGAAAGAAAGACAACATTCACTTAAGCATCGCGAGCTGACAATAGCCAAATTCTTGCAGCAGTCACTTCTCAGACCATGCTTGATGCGTATGATATAAATCTCAACCAAATATTGTTCTGGTTAGGTAGAGGAAGACTTAAGCTTTCTGATGATATAATTTTCAAAACGATCCTGATCAATTTTCAATGAGGATTAATGTCTTAAAGTTTTCACTCCTTCAGTTCAATCAAATTTCCCACTCAGAAACACTCATGCTTGATATGCTAATGAAGCCTAGATTCTTCTCTATCTTTTATTGGTGGTTATTTTTAGCTCAGGTCAATGTACTCACCAAGCCATCAATTTTAGGGAAGGGAGTAGCTCAGACTGGATGAAAACAAAATCGGCAAGCATGCTCAGAGCTGCTGATGGTACCCGCCAACAAGTGTCCATTGACTGTGATTTCTTTCATAATGATGATTAAAAATCAGACAGCCTAAGAGACAAAAGAACAAGCTTTAATTTGATATAATTTTTATTTCAAACCAAGCAGAATTAGTGGAGATTCAAGGCTTTTTAAAACGGTTAAAATCAGTCAAATTTTGCGCTGCGGACACCGTATGCGCCGACTTTGGAGTACCTACAGTAATCATAGTAACACCACACATGCCTGTGACCTTAACTTCCAGCTGACCTTGGATTAAGTCCTACTTGTCCCATTCCAGATTGCTCGTTTCTTTTGTCCTCAGTGAAACGTCACCGGTAGATCTACATCGGAAGATATTCGTGTAGCAAATCACTCAGACAACGCAATGCTTTGCTTCTGCGATTCCTGCGCCTTTAATTCAACCACCTTATTGTGGTTGGTTGTATTACACCTATCAAACTTTAGGTTACTTTGAAGGTGCATGTTGGAAGGACCATGTTTTAGACATAGAGTGTTGGCCTTAATCAGACGTCGATGAATTGAAGTCAGGCGTGGGACTGGACGAATCCCACCTCAGCAGCGATCAAACAAAATTGCAGAGATCAAACAAAGCTATTGCGCTTCAACAGTAGTGCCCTGGTGCCCGGAATGTATCCACCCCGCCTAAATATTAAACGCGTAGGCCAACCCATTGAAGGGAGCCAGGCGTGGAACAGGATGACTCCCCCCCCCCCCCTGTTTGAGATCAAACAAAACTACTGCTCTTCATTAGTTCATGTCCGATATAATGTTACCCCGTGTTAACGTTGCCTAGTCCAATAAAAACATCAAATTTTCATAAGCAAAATCCTTATCTAGATTTGAACCTACACTGGTGCAGTTTTTAAGCATTTGACGCTACATAGAAGGGTGTACTAAGGCAATTTAATAGAACCTGTTACTGCTGAAGCTGATGTGATAGGGGTTTGCCAAGCATGGCAAAATTAAATGTGTATGTTTTAACTTGAAGTATCTCCTAAGTAAAGGGTGCATTCCTTACACGCGGTATGCGGTATGCGAATGCGAATGCAAATGCGACAAAAAATCGAAACGCCTTGAAACCTATGAGCTACATTCCTTACACACGTTATGCGAATGCGAATGCGAATGCGAATGCATTTTTCCGATCGGTCCATGTAGCGATCGGTGTGGCATGCGGCATGTGGCATGCAGCAAGCGGGGTGCGAATAGAAACCTGAGTCTGATGTGTCCATTAGTTTAACACTAGGAGAGGCGACTGAGCATTATGGAACGGCCTAGAGGGGTGCCGTGTACATAGTGATTAGTGTGTGCTTATAAGGGGAAGGAGGCGAAGGTGAGAAAGCCGTGAGGGGAAGAGAGAGGAGGGGAGAAAGCCGAGGGGAGGATGGCAGGGAGGTGAGAAAGCAGTGAGGGGAAGAGAGAGGAGGGAAGAAAGCCGAGGGAAAGCTACCAGATTCACAAAAATATGAATACTTATCTATAAATTGGCAATAATATAGCCAGTTGTGTGCCGCATGCCACATGCCTCATACCGCATGTAAGGAATTATGCCATTCGCATACCGCATGCTGCATGCCGCATAACGCGTGTAAGGAATGCCCGCTTTAGTCATTTTAAAGCAAAGTTACTTCAAACTGAATTAAGGTAAATTATAACAATCAACTTAATATATTTATCTCAGAAAATGACAGAAACTAAAAACCATCGGACTATGCAACTTTAAGCCACCAAACTTGCCAAGACGCAAACTTGACGCGAACGATAATGAGTGCAGCATGTGGATTCTGAATCAGGAACGCGTACGCCATCTAGTGGCAAAAGTACACACACGTAAGTGGGCGCCGCCATGCTGCTTGGAAAGCCATTACCCATAATCAGGTAGGATGGCTAACGCTGACAGGTTGTCTCATGCACACAAAGGCTTCCACGTAACCCACATTGTTATGCCACAGCCAGTCTCAGTGCGACCGTGGGCATGCAACTGAACGGGCGAGCCCAGCCAACACCCCGCCGACAATGTCCGCGAAAATAATAGTGCTACGTTTTAATAAATAACATAAATGAATAAATAAATTATAAAAGTCTTGATGTGTTACAAGCGATTTTTTGGGGCGGGGGGGGGGGGTAAATTCTTGAGTGCTATGACTGCATTATAAAAGCTAAGCTGTTTTTATACTGAATTTATATTTGTTTAAAAAATAAAGAAGAAATTTCCGCCAACTGAACTGAACATTGTTTGCAGAAGGTAGCAAATATGAGCTGCGGCAAGGGTGGTGGGGGGGGGGGGTGGCACCAGAGCCATTGTACGGATGTGCGAGGCCGCTAACCGATCTAAAGGCCCTGTCAAACTACGACGTAACGACGTGAACGTAGAGAGAACGTGAAGAACGTTGAACTTTTCGGCGTAGTATGCAAATTTGGGCACAAGTTGAACGTGGATGCAGCGTAGTGGATGAGAGCGTAACGTCGGTAAAGCGTAGTGATACTGTCATTCAACGAGAGAGGACAACGTCATTACGCTAACGGAACGTTATGAACGTTATTCCATCGCCAGAAGAACGTTACGTGACGTTACATACGTCATGAGGCGTTGAACATACATTGAATGCACATTCTCCTGACGTTCTCCTGACGTTCTCCTGACGTTCTCCTGACGTTCTCCTGACGTTCCCATTACGCCCCGTGGGCATTTGCACTCGGTTTAATGTGGGTCAACGATGTGGAACGTAGTTGAACGTAGTGAGCAGCGTTGGAATAACGTCCGTTTAACGTCATTGATGTTCACTGAACGTGAACAGAACGTACGGCGAACGTAAACCCTTACGTTCGAGCTACGTCGACATTTTTGAACAGGTTCAAAACTTTGACGCGCGCCGACGTAACACGACGTAATGTGACGTAGCTCGACGTCAGTCTAACGTCATTCTGACGTCATCATGACGTCACCCAACGTACGTCAACGTAATGACGAAACGTAATCACGTCAGGCTTACGTTTGCTCGTTACGTCGTAGTGTGACATGGGTATAACGCAGTGCGGTTATGTCACGTTATCCGACACGTCATGAACACCAGCCCACTTCCGGTACCACTAACAGCGCCCGCCGCCAACTCACGCAAGGACCAGCCCCCAGCCAAGCGAAATTAGCATAACCCGATGATTTCTAGCCTCTGCTATATTGTCTTTCAGATAAATTTCCTAGCCTGATCATTATAATATATTGTACTTCAGTTTGAATTAACTTATATTTTTAAAGGTTTAACTCTAAAGACAATTGGAGTGAAAACATATTAAATTAATTGTGTTTTGCACACCAAAATGCTGGACACCTAAGGCTTGAGTAGAAAGGGGTTCCATTAAATTGCCTTACAATCCCGTCTATCTAGCAATAAATTGTAATGAGTGCACCAAGATATCTACATTGAATATGTAGGACCAACACTACGTAAGTGCTACTTTAAGTGCCTGTCACACTATGTGGGATTGAGCAATGGACAGAATTGTCTAGTCCGGTTGTGAGAAGTATCAAAATGTATTAAAATGTGTCAAAGTCTTCCGACATCGGGTCAAAGGCCGCTGGACGAACGGACATGAAACGGACATGAAACGGACATGAAACAGACCTGAAATGGACATGAATGGATAGCCAATGGACGAAACAAACTCAAACCGGACAAGAACCATAGATGTGAATCCGGCGGCATCAATTCCTAGTTTTTTGCATGTTCAAAACTTGTATGGACACAAACCGGACTTTGTTCGGTTTCTTTCCATTTCCCCCAATTCGGTGATGTGTGACAGGGCTTTTAAGT
This sequence comes from Branchipolynoe longqiensis, assembly GCA_030323885.1. Classification (NCBI taxonomy): domain Eukaryota; kingdom Metazoa; phylum Annelida; class Polychaeta; order Phyllodocida; family Polynoidae; genus Branchipolynoe; species Branchipolynoe longqiensis. The sequence goes on along the minus strand of CM059187.1, from coordinate 42,231,710 downwards.
ACTTATGTTAGTCCTTGCCACTGCCATCAGAGGGCGGACTGATGATGGAAATCCTCTATGAAAAACTTTTCACAGAGTAGGCTGCAGAGTAAACTGCTACCCACATCTGTTCTTACCCTGCTGTCAGCAGAGCAGGCTGAACAGTAGAGATTGCTAGCCATATTAGTTCTTTCACTGCTGTCAGAGGGTGCGGGTGTGGTGGTGGAAATGGTATATTGAACTGCCATGCTAATCTCCGGATGTCATTAGCTCGCGACGCCGGGAGACAAAGTGTTCTCAGGTGGCCATTACTGCGAGCACACACAACCCAGTGTGCACATTCAAAGGCATACACCAGGCCGCCTATGTGCATGCACATGCGCATGCTCCCTCTGTATGAATGGCGTAATGCGAAACGCTTCGTCAGCACCAAACTCGTGACAAATGGGTGCAAGTTAAATCAACAACGACGTGACCGTCAAGCGATAAACAAATAGCAAAAGAAAACAACACAGTTACAACCAAAGCGAGTCCCGTTAAAATTAAAAAGGACCATTTAAGAAACCAGCAATAGATGCTGAATTGCAAGAAGCAAGGTGTAACAATGTATTGTGTCTTACCACTTAAACTCACAAACATAATAGAAACATCCATTTTAGAGGATACATCTATCCATAAAACACTCCATCATATCCACATAAGACACTTACATATATAATAATTGTCCTATATATAATAAAGAAGGCACAAGAAGGCATTGTGCTGCTTCTGAAAACTGTTCATTGAGTGGCTATTATCTCCAGACTTCAGAGATACATGGCGATGTAGTATATACATGGGAGGAAATATAAAACTATTAAACAAACTACAGGTGCTACAAAATAGAGCCCTCAAAGTATGCCTTCAGGTGAACAAAAGATATCCCACAATCGAATTACACAAAAAATGCAATGCAACACTACTAACGAGTAGAAGGGAAATGCACCTCAAAATACTGGCACACCATTACACCACAAAACCAGCCTACACAGCAACCCCCCGTAGGGACACCATGCAAATGGAAGCCCCAGTGCTACTGACAGCAATAAGTAACACCAAAATTTATGAGAGAAGTGTACTGGCCATGGCGGCACATGCCTGGAATAATCAACCCACACAACAACGGGCAATCGAAAGCATGGACCACTATAAAAGGTCCTTAAAGAAAACATAATACACAACCACCTACTGAAGAAACAATATCTCACCTGATCGTGGGCGCAGTCACTGCTTGCTGTGTTCTGGCACAAAAAGCAAAAGTCTGGCTAGAAAAGATGGTAAATATTACAAATACGGAAACTAGCCCCACTAAGTACTAAGGAATTCGAAATGACTATCACCATAGGGAGCAGTCTGTCTGGGTATGTGTACTGGCACAAACCAAAGCAGAACCAGGCAGGCCATGGTCATGCATCCGAATCACCCTGAAATACAAAATGGCTAACCATACAACACAGCCATCCCACCTAGTCGCAGTCTTGAAGGGTCCAGGGGTGTTCTGGCACACTGGTGTACTATCTACGGACAGGGCATGGGTGAAAGGAAGCTGTAACAAACCACAATGGGATGGGATCCTCTCCCACAGGCCTGTATGTCATCTGCATAGATGTACATAGTAGGCTAAGTTATCATATACAGGTTAGGAAAAAAACTTGAAAATTAAAAAAAAAACTAATATAGAAGCTACTAACACCCAAAACCGCAAAGGTTGCCCCGAGAAAGATCAGGTAAAGACTCCTGAGTGCGGGACCAGACCAATCCAGTATCACAGCTGTCCAGCGTTGAAAACAAGCACCCTCACGGGAGCTTATACGTTATGGGCAGAATAAAAAACTTGTCACACAAAAAAAAAAAAAGTCTGGTCCATCCATTTTCTACCGACCCACTACCCACTAACCAATCCAATGAATGCATGTTAGAATCAATGGCAAAGAGGATATCTGGCCCCCACCATTCTGTATGCTAGCACTAAACTTATAGACATGCTCAAACAATGACATATTAACAGTTTACACTATAATTGAAGAGAGACATGCAAAACTCACACTGATTCTCATGCTTGGAATTGTCTGATTAGTGTTAACCTTAAGGCACTAATTAATACTAATACAACAATAGGATGGCCAATGGAGCTACTACATTGGTATTTTCCACACTCCTATGTGAGACTAGATGGCTGTGGTTTGGGGAAACTGGACCTACTTTAAAACACTGGTTGACTGGAAACCTAATTAATTCATGTAAACATATATTTGTTGGGGCATTGGGGCTCTGGGACATGGGGGTTGAGAACTGTGCTGAGGGAAATTGGAGGATAAACAAAGCAGCTGATGTCAGGAAGGCAAGCTTCCTCTAAGCAATTTAAAGGGCCTCCCTAGATTTAAGATTGGCCACCTGAATGTACGCAGCTTAACCCATAAGATAGAACAACTAAGACTAGACTTACCAAGATCAGGGTTTGATATATTCACAATATCTGAGACATGGCTCAATAAATCTATGGAGACAAAGTTAACATCAATCCCTAATTACCAGTTTCTTAGGGCTGATAGGAAGACAAAACTACAAAGTGGTCAGGTCAAGAATGGTGGAGGTTTAGGGATCTATTGCAGGACTGACCTGCATGTGGATGCAGACAAGTATGTGGAACAAAATTGCTCTAATCCAAACATTGAACTCCAATGGGCTGTCATAACTAGAGCCTACACGAAAAGAATATTAATAGGTAACACCCACAGATCTCCAAATGGAAACATAAATGAAGCAATAGAGCAAATAAGCATGTCAATGAATCAGATCCCAGACATTAATAAGTATGAAGTGCTCCTAATTGGTGATTTTAACATTGACTACAGTGCTAAGAGGCACCCACCTGCAGGCTATATGAAACAATTTGCAGCAGAACATGAACTCCAGCAAGTAATTAAACAACTAACTAGAGTAACAAGGACCACACAAAAAACAATAGACCTTGCTTTCACTAATAACTGTACAAAATCGGGTGTATTGAACTACAATATAAGTGACTATAAACCAATATATATAATAAAGAAAAAGCCCAGAAATGGCAAAAGAACCACCATCTACGGGGCCACACCTACAGGAATTGTAACTTTAATGATCTAGCAGCCACTTTGAGGGAAAACAATACAGCAGAACTACTATCAAAGGAAGATCCAAACAAATGCTGGGACATGATACAAGAAATGATTGTCAATGCTGCAAACAAACACTGTCCCCTGGTTAGACTTGACATAAGAAACAAAACAGCTGGTTATTTGAACAATGAACTGCTAGAATTACAACAGGACAGTGATTATTTCATTAGGAAATCAGATATAACAAGAGACCCTGGGGATCAATTTATAGCTGAATGTATGGTCAGGAAGGCCAGAAACGAGGTATGAAAAGCCAAGTCTAGGCACTGTTTAGACCAGATAAATTAGTAGAAGCAAAATCCTAAGAGACTCTGGCATGAACTGCAACAAATTAACCCGGAAGCAAAATCCATTATCAGCAACCTCAGTAATGAGGACAACGGGGAGAGAATACTAGATAGCCTCCTGGCAGAAGAGATTAACAACTACTTTATTGTTGTAGGTGAGAATCTTGCCAGAAAGTTTGACCAGGCTGTAGATAGTCAGGACACCTACACGGTCACCACCACTGATCAGACGTATGATTTGACTGAGATAACACAGGAGCAAATCCTCAGAAAGGTCAATGCTGCATCAGCATATAAGTCATCTGGCATTAAAGACATCAGCTCAGCCCTAATGAAGGTTTCAATTACTGCACTTATAAATGAATTCACTCACCTGTATAACCTAGTGCTCAACACTGGTATTTTTCTGGAAAGCTGGAAACTAGCGACAGTTTCACCCATCCCAAAGTCCAATAACCCAAGATACTGTAGTGAGCTGTGCCCAATATCTATTCTCCCTCTTCCTGGCAAAGTCATAGAACAAATAATACATGATGAGATAAAAACATTTTTAGAGTCTTCCAATTACCTAACCACCCAACAAAATGGATTTAGAAAAGACAGATCAACAACTAGGGAATTGGCCTCTCTTATGGATGAGTTATTGACCAACATGGACAAAGGTGAACTTACAATTACAGTATACCTCAACTTCAAAAAAGCTTTTGATATAATTGACCATAGAATACTATTGCAGAAAATCCAGAAAGCAGGACTGGGGAAGAAAACCTGTACATTGATGGCGAACTACTAAACTAATAGGAAACAATGCACACAACTTAATGACACTGAGTCAACCATCAGGACTATTAAAACTGGAGTCCTGCAGGGTTCAACCCTGGGCCCCCTTCTGTTTTTAATCTTTATAAATGATTTACCCCAAGTATCAGAGGATGCAACATTCACATTATTTGCAGATGATGCATCACTCACAGTACACAATAAAGATTTCCAAATAGCAACCGATCAGGTTCGGACAGTGCTGACCAGGGTTAACCTGTGGTGTAGTGAAAACAAACTATCCCTTAACACCAATAAAACTGAGTTTGTCATTTATGACACCAAAGCAAGGAAGGCAAGAGCACAACCCATAACACTACATATTGGCGGAAACCAAATTAAGGAGGCAAGTGCATACAAGTACTTAGGAACAGTGATTGATTTTACCTTAAATGGGAATCAACAGCTGGCTAGACTAACTCAATCATTGCACTAAAAATGACTACAATCAGGAAGATGCGGGGCTTCATAAGCGAAAACACTGTCATTTATGACACTAAAGCAAGGAAGGCAAGAGCACAACCCATAACACTGCATATTGGCGGAAACCAAATTAAGGAGGCAAGTGCATACAAGTACTTAGGAACAGTGATTGATTTTACCTTAAATGGGAATCAACAGCTGGCTAGACTAACTCAATCATTGGCACTAAAAATGACTACAATCAGGAAGATGCGGAGCTTCATAAGCGAAAACACTGCCCTACTGCTATATAAATCGACAGTTCTACCAATAATAGACTATAATGATATAATTTATGGATTGCTCACAAAGCAGCAACTGATTAAGCTACAAAGGATCCAAAACCGGGCGTTAAGAACAATTTATTGGGGCAAAACACTAAGTGTACAGGAAATGGATGACAAAGCAAACCTAGATTACCTAATGGTTAGAAGAAATTCACATCTCCTATCACTTATGTACAAAAGAGCCAGAGATACCCAATATATAGAAAACACAAAAAGGAATATTAGATGGGCTGATTCCAGTCTACTCAAAGTCCCCAAGCCTTCCACAAACAAACTAATTAAAGCACCAATTTACAAAGGCAGCATGATGTGGAACAACCTACTAACCAGAACCAGGGCAGCGTCCTCTTACCTAGAATTTAAAAACTCACTAAGAGTACATCAGATTGGGCAGGCCCTTATGCAGTTGCAGTAAAGTATGTTCCATGGCTTCACCATACCGTAAGTGGCAGACCACCGAACCCTCAGCCTCGGTTTCTTTTTTAATTTGTTGCTGTTCCTCTGTTATCTCCAGTCAACCATATACGATGACAGAGACAGTCCAGGTAAAAATGTAAAATTTAACACCTAAATGCACTGGGATTGGTCCCACTGCTTCACTGGTCACAGCTCGTCCAGTGTATTATTAACAACCCCACCCCAACAACATAATTCATAAACTCACATAACTAACTACATTAGAGTTACACTAGAATTTTCCTAACAAACCAACATTTATATACCGCTTGCTTAACTGCAACGGAACATTAAAACTTATTACAAGTTTATCAACTGAATACAGAAGATAACTTCTGCTTACATTCTAAATACTATGTAAATACTCACATTGATCTGACTAATATTGATCTAGTTATATGACACTACTGTATCATATTGTTATGGAACTTTTGGGTTTCAGAATTTCATTGTGTTACATGGTGCAAATTGTGTATTCAACAGGTATTGTACACCTTATTCTATATACCTTTTGTGTAAATAACCCTGAATTGAAAAATGGCTGGAAGACCAGTGCTTCGGCACTGACAAAAGACTTATTCAGCAGAATAAACATATTTACCACCAAAAAAAAAGACATGATGCTAGCTAAGAGTTTTATTCTCTGGCTAGACGATTTGGCTCGATGACTGAGGGAGGAGTAAGGGCTAAGGAGCAGATGGAAGCTTCTGGCCTTATGATACTTGTATACTCGGTTATACAACACGTATATTATGTATAACATATTATGCGAGTATAAAGTTGTGGAAGGTGATTACATTATATATATATATATATATATATATATATATATATATATATATATATATACATATATATATATACATATATATACATATATATATATAAATATATATATATATATATATATATATATTGTACCGATCATTCTATGTTCTGGCTCCTCCTCATGCTCATGACTGGTGGTGCCACCACCAATTACCCTAGTCCCTAACGGACGCGGGAAGGCTCACTCGCACCGGAGGATTTTCCTCACATATATATAATAAATAGGCCAGTATCTAAATAAGGTACGTAGGCTTAAATGTAGACTGGTGATTGGGTTTTGACAATTTCACGGTTTTATCGGATGATGCAACTTTAAGCAGTTCTTAGGTTTCCGGGCTGCGATACCTGGTAATCGGCATTGGACGCGGATTTGAAATGTCCCCTGCTTAATCAACTCATATACCAAAAAAAGACTGCCAGACAAAACTGCTTAGTGATGGTTCATAACAAGAGAAGGCATTTATTTGTTCAAGCTGCGTTCTGTGATTTAAGATGACCTACATTAAATTCCATGCGAATGGTGTCACTAATGGGAGTAGGGCATCCTCATTTGTCCCAACGTCTCAAAGCTCACTCGTGATATATATATATATATATATGTATATATATATATACATATATTGAGTGTGAGGTGAGGTAGTGTGGGGCAGTGTGAGGTAGTGTAAGGCAGTGAGTGAGAATGAATATATATATTGATATATATATATATATATATATATATATACATATATTGAATTTTAAGTCCAGTTAATAGAACACTGCTGAATATCATAGAAGCCTATATATAATTCACAACGCGCACAAAGGCCTACCATGATATGGTTCCTGCTCAGGGTTCAGCCAACTTACGCCAGGTGGCAACATAGTCAGTGGGAGTCGAACCAGAGGGCGCTGGTGCCTGCCCTTTGCTACGCGTGAATTACCAATATTGCCAAAGCAACCTAGACAATGTCCAACTTTTCATATTCAGACTATAATAATTGTGAATAAATTAAGTTATTTTGCTCATGTTACAGTCTCTCTAAACCTCTATAAAGACTGCAACAAACAGTTATATATATATATATATGCATTACTGGTCGATAATAGAAGGGGGCAGTTTAAATATAGAACGGGTATTGATAACATGAACAATAATTCAAAATAAAGAGCTATTGCTGCCTCGCTTATTATAATGGTTATATTTGCATGAGCATCGTCAGTCGACCCGCTGTGAATATTGAATGATTTGTGTTTATTTTTACATCGCATACATAGTGAAAGAGAACAATTTCTCACAATGGTACACTCTAAGCTAATAAATAAACGGCTATGTGTGTTATTTCGCCATTGTTTCAGATGAGACCAACAGTGACTGGCCATATTCGTTTGGTGTAGAATCTAGTGGACTTTGACCAGATCCGATGTTAATCATTTAATACTAGCAATGCCTGAGTGAGTACATGCCTAGAGGGGGCGGGGGGGGGGGGTTACTGAAATGGTCTATATGTTCATTCTGTCTAATTTTATTTGCCGCGAAGTCATAATTTAACTGAACCGAGGCAAGAACATGGTGCCCTTTGAACATGTTTACCCAGTTATATGTGGTGTAAGGACTTTCATATACTAGTAGTATAGATTAACGGAAGTTTCTGGTTACCATCGCAGGGTGTAGTGCTTTTTATTCACCAAATGCTGCGGGCTATGCTCTGTATAACTGCATCCGCCTGAGCTGAATTTGTGTGTTTTCTACCTAAGGGTAGTCTGAGATTATATTATAATATCTCAATCTACTCATGGCTTTTGTCTTCTGTGAACCGTAGTCTACGTAGATATATATATGCTTCACCTCTCTCACTCTCTCTCTCTCTATATATATATATATATATATAGCTTTCGATAATAAAGTGCATCTCGGACGCAGTTCTCGAATCGGTAGAGCGCAGGTCTCACATGCAGAAGGTCGGAAGTTCAATTCCTGCCAATCACTTACACAATTGATACTTGTCGCTTTCTAGCCTGGAGTTCTGCATTATCGGGATAGGGCAAGGACTGGTTGGCTCAGGATAATGTGACAGAGGGGGACAGTAGGTCCTGGTCCTGGCGGCCTGGTCTCCCAGTAGGGCAACACTATACCGTCGCCATGAGTGTGCATTGTCACAAGTTGGTACCCATCCTGATATGACCTTAGATGTTGCCAGGACGCAAAACTCCAACAACCAGCCGACCAATAAAGTTCATATTCACAGTGGGAAGGTCCACCAATTCAATTGATTAGAACTACATTAAGAACAGTCGTGGCACACACATCTAACACCTTTATATCTGCTGTTTTCCAGCCTCTGGCATGCGCGGCCAGATGAGGCATGAGTCTCCTTCTATCTGATTGGTCGAATCATGCACGTGACTGTGTGGGCTGATGACGAGGCGCGGCTTCAGTGAGAGCGTCTGCAAATGGCGGGAGTTGCTATGACACCATGACACTTTCTACATTATCGCATCTCTCTCGACTGTGGGAACGAACAAGGCATGCGTGTGGCGCCTGGGGCGGGCGGCACTGCGGATAGGGAGAGGGGGGTGAGGAAGGGTTTGCCTGCGGGTGGGGAGGGGAGTGGAGGGGGAGCGGTGTTGGGCGAGGATTGGTTGGGAAGAGCAATGGAACGGAGCATGGCGATATAGCGAAGGAGGATGGGACAGTGTGAGTGAGTGTGAGGTAATGTGGGGTAGTGTGGTGCGGTGTAGTGAGGGTGAGGTAGTGGGGGGCAGTGTGAGGCAGGGTGAGTGAGGGTGAGGTAGTGTGAGGTAGTGTGAGGCAGGGTGAGTGAGGGTGAGGTAGTGTGGGGCAGTGTGAGGCAGGGTGAGTGAGGGTGATGTAGTGTGGGGTTGTTTGGTGCGGTGTGAGTGAGGGTGAGGTAGTGTGAGGTAGTGTGAGGCAGGGTGAGTGAGGGTGAGTTAGTGTGGGACAGTGTGAGGCAGGTTGAGTGAGGGTGGTGTAGTGTGTGGTAGTGTGAGGCAGGGTGAGTGAGGGTGAGGTAGTGTGAGGTAGTGTGGTGCGGTGTGAGTGAGGGTGAGGTAGTGTGGGGCAGTGTGAGGCAGGGTGAGTGAGGGTGAGTTAGTCTGGGGTAGTGTAAGGCAGTGTGAAGTACTGTGAGTGAGAATGAAGTAGGACTGGGTAGTATGATAGGGTGTGAGGCAGGATGAGGTAGTGTGAGGCAGATGAGACAACGTGAGGTTGTGCAAGGCAGTGGGAGGCATGCGAGGCAGGCTGAGGAAGTGTGTGTGAGGGTGAGGCACCGTGGGACAGAATAAGGTAGTGGAAGGCAGTGGGAGACAGTAGCTGGTCATGTGGGGTAGTGTGGGGTAGTCTGAGGCAGCGTGATGCAGTGTGAGAGAGAGTGATGTAGCATGTAGTAGTATGATCTAGGTGAAGCAGCGTGAGATAATGTGATGTAGTGTAAGGCAGAGCGAAGCAGTGTGAGGCATAGTGAAGTAGTATGAGGTAGGATGAGGCATGGTGAGGGGACGTGAGGCAGATCAATGCAGTGTGAGTGAGTGTGAGGCAATGTCAGGCAAGGCGAAACATTTTGAACAAGCAGCCTGAGGCTGGACAAAAAAGTGTGAGGCAATACAGGGCGAGATTATATAGAATGAGCACCTCAGGCTGAGAGAGACAAGGCGTGGGCGGGGTGAGGCGGTGTGGAGCGATGTCAGGTCGGGCGAGGAAGTGTGATGCAGTGTGAGGCAGAATGAGGAAATGTTGGGCAGGGAGAGAGAGTGTGAGGCAGCATGGCAGGGTCAGAGAGTGTGAAGCAGCAAGGCAGGGTGGGCACGAACAGAGCAAGGTGGGAGATACAGATTGGGAGGGGCAGGGCGGGGCAGGGCAGGGCAAGGCGGGACAAGGCGGGGCAAGGCGGGGCAGGGCGGGGTAGTGCGGGACAGGATGGAGCAAGGCGGGTCAGGCCGGGGCAAGGCAGGCCCGGCCGGGGAAAGGCGGGGCAGGCCGGGGCAAGGCGGGGCAGGCCGGGGCCATGCGGGGCATGCTGGGGAAACGCGGGGTAGGGCGGGGCAAGACGGGGCAGGCCGGGGCAAGGCGGGGCAGGCCGGGGAAAGGCGGGCAGTCCGGGGCAAGGGGGGCAGTCCGGGGCAAGGCGGGGCAGTCCGGGGCAAGGCGGGGCAGGCCGGGGCAAGGCGGGGCAGGCCGGGGCAAGGCGGGGCAGTCCGGGGAAAGGCGGGGCAGGGCGGGGCCAAGCCGAAACAGTCCAGCGTGAGGAGGTCAATCAGCGTACAGCTAAATAAAGCACAGAGGCCAACCAACACAGTTTGGTGTTGAAGACAGAACCAGAACAACAACAGAACGCGCTACGTAGAGGCGGTAGCGCTTCTGGCGACGGACGAAAACGAGGCGCAATCGGCGTCTCATGGGAACGTGAGCACCTGGGCCCAGCCTTTGTGAAGAACTTCAAGAAGCGAAGGTGGCCGCGAGGTAGCTCGTAACCGCGGGCGACTTACATTATATTCACTGAGAATCTGACACATCAATTGTCTCTGATAAAACTGCTCGGGGACTGATGAATCCCAGCAGGTAGATGACGACCCTGAACCCTGAGGCATGTAAGAGAGAGTCCATTGATTCGGATGAGGGGGGGGGGGTGCAGGGTGTCAGTAGTAATATATAAGCCTCCACTGTGCATATATGAGCTGCGGGTGTATTATGCATGTTGACAGTAAGCTGCTTAATTTACAGGGGAATAAGAAGGTCCTTATTAACCGCCCCCACGCCTCTCCAGTAGACAGGTGGCGTATTCAATAGTCACAGTATTAACTAAACCCCCATCTGAACCCACACCAAATCTACACTGAATGCACACATCACACATCACCCTACACTGAACCCACACAGTACAACACTAACTCTACATAGAATCAACACATCACCCATAATAAACCTACACCGAATCCACACATCACCCACACTAAACCTACACCGAATCCACACATCACCCATAATAAACCTACACCGAACCCACACATCACCCATAATAAACCTACACCGAACCCACACATCAACCACACCACACCTCACTGAATCCACACATCACCCACACTAAACCTGCCCTGGATCCACATATCACCCACATCACACCTCACTGGATCCACACAGCACTCACACCACACCTCACTGAATCCACACATCACCCACACCACACCTCACCGAATCCACACATCACCCACACCACACCTCACTGAATCCACACATCACCCACACCACACCTGCACTGAATCCACACATCACCCACACCACACCTCACTGAATCCACACATCACCCACACCACACCTCACTGAATCCACACATCACCCACACCACACCTCACTGAATCCACACATCACCCACACCACACCTCACTGAATCCACACATCACCCACACCACACCTCACCGAATCCACACATCACCCACACCACACCTCACTGAATCCACACATCACCCACACTACACCTGCACTGAATCCACACATCACCCACACCACACCTCACTGAATCCACATATCACCCACACCACACCTCACTGAATCCACACATCACCCACACCACACCTCACTGAATCCACACATCACCCACACCACACCTCACTGAATCCACACATCACCCACACTAAACCTGCACTGGATCCACACAGTACCCATACCAAACCTACACAGAATACACACAGCACCATACGAAACCGACAATTAATTCACCTAGTACCGACACCAAACTCACCCTTTACCACACAAAGCCCATAAGCATATTCCAGTTTAATTCTTTGTCTAAGCAAGGTTATGATTGAACGTTTGCAACATCGACAACTAGATTAATGACAGTCCAACTTATTAATTCCATATACTTGCTATGCCTCCCACATGCCCGTGACGCGCATGCGCATGTGCATAATTAAGATGCATTAACCTCCATAGTGGTGTGGGTGGGGCAATAAATACTGCGCCGTGACTACTGTAGTGGCATTACTGAGGCTGTTCCCAGGGACCTAGTATTGACATGTAACACACTTTGAATTGTCTTAGAAATCAACATACGTATATTTATAAATATTTATATATTCATATGTATTTAAAATATATTCATAATGTCCATGTATATATGTATATACACTTCATATATATTTGTATATATATTTATATATTTGTATATATATATATTTGTTATTCATTTAGATATGTATATATACATATATGTATTAATTTTTGTAAATATATCTTTATATACTCATATTTATTTGATCTATATCTGTATATATCTACTTCTATATGTGATATACATGTATTTATATATATATATTTATATATATTTCCTTACACACAAATATTTATATATTTGCATTTACGATATTGTGGGTATATATATATATATTTGTTTAATTATACACTTAGATATACTTAAACTACTCAGCTATATTTACATCTATTTATGATATAAATTTATTTGTATGGCTCTATATACTTAGATATATTTAACAATATTTAGATATTATGCATAGCACATCCATGTTATATTTACATATTTACATATATGTGTATATATATATTTATTCATATATGATATATACTATATACTTATAGACATTTATACATATGAGCAGGTACCAATCGTTCACGTCACCGTATATACCATCAGCATAAAGAACGAGGTAGTATTTAGTAATGCAAAGGAACATTTCTTTTCAAATAATGTCATATCTGTCTTATAGCCTCGGGAGGGGTCTTGCCTCCTGGTGACATCGAACTTTCATCGCATCTGATACACAATTATCATCTCTACAGGCGGTCCTAGTTATTAGCTTGCACTGGGAGTAGCACCTCAGACTAGTAAGAGGCAATGATAAGCCCCCCCCCCCCCGCCCATAGTACCCCCCCCCCACTCTCTCCCTCCAACCACTGTGTAGTGGTGTTAAGTGCCATTATTTTCACCACCTATGGGTACATATACATATAAATATATATAAATATATATACCTATACATATATACATATATATATAGATATATACATACATATACATACATATATATATATAGACACACACATATTCACACATACACACACATATATAGACATACATCTACATACATACATATATACACATAAATACACATATTAATTTTATTATATATATATATTCATACCTATATATATATACATATTATACACATATTATATATATGTCGTGGGGGTGATGAAAATGGAAAATATTGTGCCTACAGTGGGACTCGAACCCACATCTCTTTGCATTCCAGGCCAGGTGCTAACCATTACACCACCTAGGCTCCCTGATATCACCACACTACTCACACTTACCTGTATGTGGTTACTTGCGTGAGAGGTTAGTGCAGACTACTACACTCATCCCCCTGGAGTTGTAAGTCTTTTAATGCTTACAATTACATACGTACAGGTAATGCACTAACACATACATACACAGGGTAGGTTCAACAACCATACAGCGGATAGCTTGTACAGGATCATGGTCACGTCATGTGGGGGGTGATGAAAATGGGAAATATTGCACCTAGAGGGGGACTATCATATATCCAAATGATACCAACTTTGAAACACGTCACAGCTAAATAATCCATGCAGCTGTGAGTCACGAAGATGTTCCCTGAATTCCGGCAGGTGGCAGCACCAGACATTATGCTACTGAGATATCGCACTGCCCTCTTATTAATATTAGCCCCCATCCTATATCCTACTACTCTCATTTATTGTTACTTGTGAAACTGGCAGCCACAATGAGGTTCAAGGGAAATGGGTCACTTCCAGGTTCCCGCAGTTGAGGTTCAAGTGAAATAGGTCACTTCCAGATTCCCGCAGTTGAGGTTCAAGTGAAATAGGTCACTTCCGGGTTGCAGCAGTTGAGGTTCAAGTGAAATAGGTCACTTCCAGGTTGCAGCAGTTGGGGTTCAAGTGAAATAGGTCACTTCCAGGTTGCAAAAGTTGATGTTCAAGTGAAATAGGTCACTTCCAGGTTGCAACAGTTGGGGTTCAAGTGAAATAGGTCACTTCCAGGTTGCAACAGTTGATGTTCAAGTGAAATAGGTCACTTCCAGGTTGCAAAAGTTGAGGTTCAAGTGAAATAGGTCACTTCCAGGTTGCAAAAGTTGAGGTTCAAGTGAAATAGGTTACTTTCGGATTGCAGCAGTTGATGTTCAAGTGAAATATGTCACTTCCGGGTTGGGGCAGTTGAGGTTCAAGTGAAATAGGTCACTTCTGGCCTGTGGCAGTTGAGGTTCAAGTGAAATAGGTCACTTCTGGGTTGCAGCAGTTGAGATTCAAGTGAAATAGGTCACTTCCAGGTTGCAACAGTTGATGTTCAAGTGAAATAGGTCACTTCCAGGTTGCAAAAGTTGAGGTTCAAGTGAAATAGGTCACTTCCAGGTTGCAAAAGTTGAGGTTCAAGTGAAATAGGTTACTTTCGGATTGCAGCAGTTGATGTTCAAGTGAAATATGTCACTTCCGGGTTGGGGCAGTTGAGGCTCAAGTGAAATAGGTCACTTCTGGGTTGCAGCAGTTGAGATTCAAGTGAAATAGGTCATTTCCAGGTTGCCGCAGTTGAGGTTCAAGTGAAATAGGTCACTTCCAGGTTGCCGCAGTTGAGGGTCAAGTGAAATAGATCACTTCCGGGTTGCAGCAGGTCCGCCGGAGGTCCTTAATGTGCGGATAGAGGGAGGGGTAATGGAGACACTGGAACGTGCGTCCTTCCTCTGGTTTTAGAAGAAATGACTACAAAGGAGTACTGCTCAGTGGTAAGAAGGGGCAAGCCTTAGACGTCTCAATCTAATTGGTCATTGTGGACAATAATCCAACACTTCTGGGCTCCTCTAGGTAATACCGAAACATTATTAGCTCGCCTGATGTGCCTTATCGGGGGGGGGGGGGGTTCTAGAATGTGCAACCGTCCTCTGGTTTTAATAATAAACTACTGCATTAAGTAAGAGAATTCAACAGTGTCATAGAGCCAGTCAGAACTAGCAAGCTGACTGTGGTAGCTGATCACTTCGGAATAAAACTATCTATTACATAACAAATTGGTTCACAGGATGTGGTGGCCGAATTGGTAGAGCGCAGGCCTCCCGTGTGGGAGATCGGGAGTTCAATTCCCAGTCGAGTCAAACCAATGCCTTACTAAATTGATCCTTTTCACTTCCTAGCTTGGCACTATACATTAATATGATAGGGCAAGGACTGGTTAGCTCAGTGTCAGAATAATGTGGCAGAGTGGGAAATCAGGTCATGGGGCCAGTGACCTGATTTCCCATTGGGGCAGCACAATAAAGTCACCATGAGTGCTCACTGTCACAAGTCGGTACCAATCCTGATATGACCTTAGATGTTGCAAGGACGTAAAATTCCAACAACCAACCACCAAATTGGTCATACTGCTCACATTGCGCTTGATTCAGTGGCACGGACACGCCTTCTTCCCCCTCCCCTCGTCACACAAAGTCGTGCCTGCTGCACCTTGATCTTGTTCATCAGTTGGACCGGTGAGTCTCAGGGGCCTAGCTTCCATATACACAGGTGCGCAGCGTGCCTACCACCTGACATGACAAATATCTTTTTCTTTGGTAAAATACATGATATTTTATGGCGCTTCATTATGTCGTGTTTTATTTCTAATAGATTTTATTTCCATGTGTGTACCACCTGAAAATCCCAAGCTGGGGCCATGAGTCTATCTCTCCATCCACACTATTTGCCGAGTTTTTTTCTCACCATCTCAGCTGACCACACACATTCTGTTCACTTTTAAGCGAGCCGGGAAAAGGCAAACTTGTCCACCTAACCATCCAGCTACTGTTTGTTCTGTTGATTCCCTTCATAGGGCCGAATCACGGGTGATATTTTATCTCGCTGAATAAACTATTTCACTTGAATTCCAGTGCAGAACTTACTAATTTAAACATTTACTTACAATATATATGCATACACTTTACTAATAGTGTAACTGACCGAAACTATTAATAAACCTGGATGTGAATAACAAATATTTTCATTAATACTTAACAAACTGTGTTTTCAGTATTAATGCCATGAGCAATATTGTGAAGGCCCGGTCACATACACGTTAGTGGACGTAGTTGAACATAGTGGAGGCTAACATAATTGAACATAGTTGAACGTAGTTGAACGTAGTTGAACGTAGTTGAACGTAGTTGAACGTAGTTGGATGTATCGGCATCCATACTTCTCCATCAGGCTAACTTGGTAATAACATGGGTGGGCCTTGAGTTCCATTTAATCTTTAGACATGTTCATAAGCACGCTTCGTTAGAGGCTGAATTTGAACCTGTGATGCTAACATACTCTAGCATACTCTAGCATGCTCTAGAATACTCTAGCCTAATTGGACGAAGCCCTGGTCACATAGCCATTAGTGGACGTAGGTGAATGTAGTGGAGGCTAACGTAGTTGAACGTAGTTGATCATAGTTGAACATACCGGCATCCGTACCATAACATATTTATCCATACTGTAATGTATTTATCCATACCAAAACCTGCCGTACCTTAACGTATTTCAACATAGTTTAACGTATTTACACCATGTTTGACCCACGTTAGCCTCCACTACATTCACCTACGTTCAACTACGTCCACTGACATGTATGTGACCGGGGCATGATGGTTCAAACCGACTGTAAACTTACAAGTCGAGTTGTAAGGTGGATTGACCATAAGCCACAACGCTTTCATTCTCCCCTCAGGCAGATGCCATTTAATGTTGCATATTCCGATGGATTTGAGTTTCTCATATGAATATTTTCAGGTTGATCCTCATAATGTTTCTTCATTTTTGTTTGCAATAGCTTTTATTATAAATAGCCAACGTCGGAAATAGTTGAAGTGAAAAGATGCAAAGAAAAATGAGTGTTCACACCAACACGCTGGGCGTCATAAGCGTACTTTACCTATGTACAAGAAGAGTAGCAAGAGAGAGGACCACCAAACTTCAGTTGCACCCGGAAGCCACTGGACGTGAATCATAGCAGATTAATACAGGAGCACCACACTGAAATATGTGTGGCATTGCCTAAGTATTTTCAATTCAAAATATGAAGGATTGACAGGTCTTATTAAATTGAAATTTAGGCCACTATTTTGGTTGTGAAAATTCTATGCTTTTCTCGGATTAGGAAACTAATACTCCCGATTTCTTTTTTTCTTTCCCCCTTAAGATATTGTGCGCTTATTTTCGCCACTATAATATGAAACATCTGAATGAAGGCTGTGCTCACCTGGTGAGGATCTTCCAGTGACGCGCGCAGTATTTGCAGAAGAGAATGACGGTGATGACGAGCGCGAGCCCCCCGACGATGCTCGGTACCAGCACCAGCACGGTCAGGGACGGCTTCTGCGGAGCCGTCGACAGCTGCAAGACAACGCGGACATCGTTAACATCGTGGATGAAGTGGTTCATAGAGACAACCCAGTCAGGGACAGCTTCAGTGGAGCTTGCGACAGCTGCAAGAAAACGCAGACATCGTTAACATGACGGACCAAGTGGTTCACAGAGACAACCAACCAGACGGGATGGCCGAATGAGTTAGAGCGTCCGTATCCCATGCTGGTAGATCGTGGGGTTGTGGGTTCGAGTCCCGGTCGAGTCAAACCAATGACTTTAAAATTGATACTTGTCGCTTCCTAGCCAGGCGCTCGGCATTATTAGGATAGGGCAAGGACTGGTGTGCTCAGTGTCAGGATAATGTGACTGAGTGGGATACCAGGTCATGGTCCTGGCGGCCTGGTTTCCCAGTGGGACAGCACTATAAAGTCACCATGAGTGCGCACTGTCACAAGTCGGTACCCGTCCTGATATGACCTTAGATGTTGCTAGGACGTAAAACAACAACAACAAACAAACAGAGACAACCCAGTCAGAGACAGCTTCTGTGGAGCCTTCGACAGCTGCAAGACAATGCGGACATTGTTAACATGGTGGACCAAGTGGATCACAGAAACAATCCAGTCAGGGACAGCTTTTGCGGAGCCGTCGACAGCTGCAAGACAATGCAGAAAACGTCAACATGGCGGACCAAGTGGTTCGCAGAGACAAACCAGTCAGGGACAACTTCAGTGGAGCTGGCGACAGCTGCAAGTAAACGCGGACATCGTTAACATGGTGGACCAAGTGGTTCACAGAGACAATCCAGTCAAGGACACGTTCTGTGGAGCCGTCGCCAGCTGCAAGACAATGCGGACATCGTTAACATGGTGGACCAAGTGGTTCACAGAAACAATCTAGTCAGGGACACCTTTTTCGGAGCCGTCGACAGCTGCAAGACATCATCAACATGGCGGACCAAGTGGTTCACAGAGACAAACCAGTCAGGGATGGCTTGTGTGGAGTCGTCGACAGCTGCAACACAACGCGGACATCGTCACCATGGCAGACCAAGTGGTTCACAAGGACAACCCAGTCAGGGACAGTTTCTGGGGAGCCGGCGACAGCTGCAAGACAACATTGAAGACAATGTGGACAGGGTCAACATGGTGAACCAAGTGGTTCACAGTTGCTTGTATATATGTACCAGCTTTGGTCGCAATTAATCAACTTCTGTATGATTCACCATCGAATCACAATCAAATCCAACTTCCAACCCCTTCCCTGGGTCTCCGAGCAAACCACCTGCTGATTGGCTGACACAGTTCCCACCCTTTTGTTCACCCCAACACAGCCCGGCCTACACAACCTTGACCTGAGCTGAACTTTCCATCCTCCCATCCATTTTGTTCTATTTCATATGTTTATTGTTATAGTCAATTTTTCCCAGAATGAGAACATATGAGTCTTCTATAGTACAATGTTTTGTTGAGGATTTGCATATTAAAACAATTGGCGAAGGATGTTATGAGGACAACCAAGATGAAATGCATCAAGGAGCCCGCAAGACTGTTTGTTTGTTTGTTGTTGTTTTACGTCTTAGATGTTGCTAGGACGTAAAACAACAACAAACAAACAAACAGTCTTGCGGGCTCCTTGATGCATTTCATCTTGGTTGTCCTCATAACATCCTTCGCCAATTGTTTTAATATGCAAATTAGGGCCGCCATTATCAACAAACATATTTTCTTCAACATTTTTATAACTATTCCATAGTAATGTGGCAAACATCTTGTCTCGATTCATGTTTTCATGGTTATTGATCGAAGTAAATGCAACACAAGAGTTTTCTATTGATATATTTGATATAATATACATCATGTTACCAGAATTAATGCAAAAGGCCTAAGATGCATAATATAATAATATTCCCCTGATTGGCCCTCACATTTTATCTAGCACATCTACGACAACATTGCCCTTGTATGGCTAAGACAAATGTCTTATGGTTATTGCTCTTTATACCCCTGTCACATTACAACGTTTCTGCCGGCGTGCCGGCAATGCACAAAATATTTGCAACCCGTCAAGAGACGTCCAACTTTTCGGCGTTTTGGCAGAAAACTGGACGGGTTAGTAGCATAGTATTAGCGCGCAGCCAACGAGGTTCGACGCGCGACGGACGAAAGTGTCAACGTGCCACCAGCGGGTTCCCAGCGTGCCGCCAGCATGCCGTCGGCGCGCCGTCGGCGCGTTGATGGCGTGGAGGGAGCGAGTTGGTACAATACCAACTCGCTGCCTCCACGCCGGCAGCACGTCCAGACCCGCTGCCAACGGGTCCAGGCGCGCCGGGAACACGTCCAACGCGCTGAGAAACGCTGGCGGAGCACCGACAACGCGCCGATAACACGCTGACGGCACGCTGGGAACCCGCCGGCGGGACATTGCAGACGCGCCGACGGAACGCTCGCAATATGGAGAAACGCTAACCGACATTGCCAACGTTAACCGACATTGATCAACGTCCTGCCAGCGTTCTGCAGGCGCGCCAATAACGGGTTCGACGTGTTGCTAACGCGTCCGTAACGCGCCCGCCAACACGCTACTGCGTGTTGCGGCCCGTCGAAAGTTTTGTTCAAGCACAAAACTTTCTCCGCGGACCGACGCGCGCCGACGGCCGCCGACGTGCCGGTACACACGTTGCTATGTACCGACGCGCCGGAAACGCCCCGGTAACGTACCGTTAACGTACCGGACGTGTACCGACGTTTCATCGAAAAACCCAACACGTCGGGGCACGTCGACCCGCGTTGGCCCGAAACGTCGTAATGTGACAGGGCCATTAGGGCTTATCTCAGGTCTCTCTGGTTTCTTCTTAATTAAATCTATTTACCTTCAATACCACCTTCTTTCCGTCCTTTCACCAAATCAGGGTGTCTGCTGTTGAACTTAAGATAGCCTACACCTATCTCGCAATGATCTAAAAACTAAATGAAACCACACAATTGTTGCGTTTAGTTTGATATCATTTCACGATAAATTAAGTTGTGTAATCTGAATGGCAGAATGACCCTATCAATTATGTATTACATCACGAAGGAATTGCAGTTTTGTTGTTATGTAGAAATAAAATGTTTGCATCAGATAACTTTTCATTTCTTTTGGTTATTTATTTATTCTTTTAGGTTTTGAGGCCTTTGTGAAATAAATTAACATAGTTTGCATCAGATAACCTTTCATTTCTTTTGGTTATTTATTTATTCTTTTAGGTTTTGACGCCTTTGTGAAATAAATTAACATAGTTTGCATCAGATAACTTTTCATTTCTTTTGGTTATTTATTTATTCTTTTAGGTTCCGACGCCTTTGTGAAATAAATTAACATAGGAGTCATTTCTAGAAGAGTTCTAACTCATAACATGTGTTACTATGAGTGAGTTTGATGACAGGAGTTAAGACATCTTTGAGCTTTTACTTAGATCCTCTCTTTTAAATTCCATTAAAAATGTTATGTGTATTTGTGACCAAAAGGCAAAGTTCTAACTAATGAGAAAATGTTAAAACAGATGAATTTGATGATAAGGGCCCGGTTTTTATTTGTTCACATTTTTGTCATCTGACATTTAGTGTGTATTCGTAAGCAAAAGGCAAGTTGGTTGGTTGTTAGAGTTTTACGTCCTTGCAACATCTGAGGTCAAATGAGGACGGGTACCGACTTGTGACAGCGCGCACTCATGGCGACTTTATAATGCTGCCCCACTGGGAAATCAGCCTACTGACACCATGACCCGATATCTCAGTCAGTCACATTATCCTAACACTGAGCTAACCAGTCCTTGCCCTATCTTATTAATGCCGAACGCCAGGCTAAGAAGCGACAAGTATCAATTTGTAAGTCATTGGCTTGACTCGATCAGCGGTCGAACCCCACGATCTACCAAAACGGGAGACGGACGCTCAACTCGTTCGGCCATCTGGACTGGTATCTTTTTTAATTTGTTGTATTTAGATCCTCTCTTTGAAATACCATTATAATGTTATGTGTATTTGTGACCAAAACGCAAAGTTCTAACTCATAAGAAAATGTTGAAACAGGTGAATTTGATAATAAGGGCTGGGTTTGACTTGTTCAATTTTTTGTCATCTGATATTTTGTGTGTATTTGTAAGCGAAAGACGACGTTGAATCGGGGACACTCTAATTGCAGTTCTACCCTTCTACACTGAGTTCATCAACTATGTAGCAATACTGCAGCAGTACAGCACAGCAAATTGCCTCGTACGATCTTGATGGATATAATAAAAGTCGTAACAGGCTAAGCTCAGCTTGTATTACTCCATGTACAACATGGGCAGTATTAAAGGGTGCGTAGCCTGCACTGAACCCCAGTCAAGTTGAGCAATTGTTCATCATTCTTCATAGATGTCGCAAATGGGCCGAATAACACCACCCAAGGCCGCGCCTAGATCACCTGACCACCATTTGGTCATCCCATCTGGCCATCATTGTAAAATACCAAGGGACCTGGCTACCTAGATAAGGAGGTCGGCCCACATCACGTGGTCATCGCGAGATGGAAGTCCCGGTCATAGCCACAGGACCTTTGGCAAGCTTGTCGAAAGTATTTTGAGTTCTTTCAGCTCAAATTGCTCCAAAATTGGTGATTATTAATCAAAGTTACTCCAGATTAATGGTTAATAGATTATAATGATTAACCCGAGATATTTATCTCAAAAATGAGGCAAAAATTAAAGAGCCATCGGACCGTGCAACTCCCAATGCTACGCCTCAGCGTATTGCCCCAGTGACCCCTCCTTCTCCAGCGTCTTCTCCGCTTTCTCCTCCACGTCTACACAATTAAAACTTAAAATCACATAATCCGATGGTTTTGAATTGCTGTCATTTCCTGAGAATGTTGAACATTATAATCTATCTTTTGAAGTCAATTTGCTTTAAAATGATTAACTTATAAGATATTTGAAAATAATGTAAGCATGCAAAATTAATGTTGGTAACCCATTCGGCTTCAGTAGTAACAGATTCTATTAAATTGCCTCAGTATGCCCTTCTATGCAGCAACACATGTTTAAGTATCTAAGTAGCTTAAAATCTAGACAAGTATTTTGCTTTTGAAAGCTTGATGCTTTTATCGGACAATTCAATATATATATATATTATGTATAACAAATTATGTGAGTATAAAGGCACATAAGGAAATTATTCGATTATATATATTATTATTATCCTGACTCTATGCACTGTCTGTACTCCCCCGACTGGTGGTATCTCTACTGGCTCTTGCTATATATGTAACCATTGCTCCTGGCTATGTATATATATACTTGGTATACAGCATACAGTGTATATAGGATGGGTGGGTTGAGGAGTGATAGTGGCTCTTCCCACATACCTTCCACCTCCTTCTGTAGGCGGATGTACGCTGAGCGCTCTTCCATCTGCGAAGCACCCTCCCACAAGCCCCTCCCACTGGGAGTTACTTGCTCCCATAGCCCTGTGGCGGGGCTGCTAATAATCTTTTGTGCGAAATTGATATGTATGTAGTGGTCTGCAATGACCCCTCAGGCAAGGAGCCACATCGACAACTAGGTGTGGATAGGGTGATGCAAAATAGAGTCTAGGTGATGTAATGATTACCATGCTAGCCCCGGAACAGCAAGAAGTGTGTGTTTGGATCCTGTTCTTGGCACAATATTTCCTGTTTTCATCACTCCGACGACATTACTACCCTGCGAATAATTTTGTAAAAAAACTAGTATTCATGTCAGGTAAATATTTGAATAAGATATATGTGAATGGTCCTTGTTGACCTCAAGATGACCTCCCAGATCAGCCTCCCCCCAACTTCAGCCCCAAATCTCACAGCCCTTGTACCCTTTATCTTTCCCTTCGCAGATACTGTTATAGAACCATGGCCAATAGTTACACCTGGTTTCTTAGTTCAGTAACCACAACTCGTGAGATTCTGGGGTAGATGCTTCCTAGTTCATTAGTTCTCACTCACGAGTCTAATGATGTAAAACCAAAATCAAAAACGGGAATCGAGTGAGAAGGTTCGATAACATGTATTCATTAAGGCGGACGAATCTATATTTATAGATGTATATGTTTATATTTAATATATATGTCTATTTTTTATTTCAATGGGTAGTACTACACAACTTCCATTAATATTACCATGCGTGGTTTATAATTATTCTGTCAATGTTATAGCATTGGTGTTTAATCTTATGTACTATGCACATTTCCTATGCATATCATTGTTCTAATAAATGTTGTGAGCCCCCCGACCCTCCCCGACCCTCCAAAAAAGAAGACAATTAAAAATAATACTGTTTTTGTTCTCTCACTTTATCACACTACTACCAAATAGTGGATAACATTGATTAGTTGGTGAAACAAAATTGTGGAGTCTATGAAATAATTAGTGTAGACGGTCCTACCTCATGCAAGCCACATCCTCATTCACAAACCTAGACATTGCCTCCTTCTCGAATCCTCAAAGCTTTGTGTGCGAAATATGCATTATTCATGATCATCTGGCCAGTTTGTTTAAAGCTGCATAGTCCGATGAAATATCAAATTTTCAAAACCAAACCAATTATCTAGATTTGATTTTACACTTAGATACTGATGCACTTATTAAGCATTTGTTTCTGCGTAGAAGGCAATACTGAGTCAATTTAACAGAACCTGTCACTGCAGATGTCTATGGTGTCAAGGTTGCCAAAACTAATTTTCCATGTTTGCACTCAAAATATGTCAAAAGTTTACCACTTAACATGAAAGTAACTTTGAACTAATGTAAAGTAGATACTAGTGATCAATCTAATATATTTATCTCAGAAAAAGTACAGAAATTCAAAACCATCGGACTATGCAACTTTAACATCACTGGTCTAAGAAACATGATACTAATTCACCTGCTTTTGTTCTTAGAAACCATTGCAGAGTATGATCTAAGAAAAGGCCAAATGCAATTTCAGGATATCTCCAGGTTATTCATATTTGGAGCATTGGCCTTCAGCTTGCAGCTAATCAGCAATATGCCTGCCATACTTCAAATTCTTTGTCAAGTAAAATGTCGAGCAATCAATCTCTCATCACCTTTCCAGGCTTGCCTCCTTCAAATTCTGACCAGACAGGATGGCTGAATGAGATGAGCGTCAGTCTCCCGTTTTTGGTAGATCTTGGGAAGGGTTCGAACCCTGGTCGAGTCGAAACAATGACTTAAAAATTGATATTTGTCGCTTCCTATCCAGGCACTAAGCATTATTAGGATAGGGCAAGGACTGGTTGGCTCAGTGTCAGTATATTGCGACAGAGTGGGACATCAGGTCATGGTGCTGGCGGCCAGGTCTCCCAATGATATGACCTTAGATGTCGCCAGGATATAAAACTCCAACAACTAATTCTTCAAATCCGTTGTTAAATAAAATGTTGAGCAATATCTCACCAATTTCATGTCTTCGTTCCTTAAAATGTTGAGCAATCCTTCATCAATGTTCATGTCATATTTCTTTCAAATCTTTTGTCAATTAAAATATTGAGCAATCTCCCATCGATTTCATGCTGTATGATTATCCTTAATATGTTTCATTAAAGCTAATACAAACAGATCAATCGTCTATGTGTACCGAACAGTTGGCTGTATCCATGTATGTTGATACCGTCTAGATTACCAGGCAACGTGCATGGATAATATCTATTATCAATTTGCCTCTAGATAAATACTTCTGTCAGATAATGGATGTATTTAAGGCGCATATATTATATTTCATGGTTATTGCAATGGCCGGGAAATATGAGGTCCAGATAGAACTTCCCCCCGTTAGCTCACCCAGTGAGCAGCTCCCAGACCAGCTCGCCGTTTGCTCGATACTAGCCCCCCCCCCCCCCCCCCCCCCCCCCAAGGACAGGAAGACATGAGTTCAAGGCCGTTCTCTAAGTAGCAGGAGGTACCGGCCGAATGCTAATTAAAGACCTGACCCAGACTATATAGAGAGCCCAAGGCAAAGGTCTGCAACCGCACCCCCACACCCCTGGTCTCTGAGTTTGATTGATCTTCCAATGATTATGGACAGTATTCTGTGTCTCTGGTCTTTGAGTTCTTCCGATTGATTGACTGGTTGATTGATCTTCCAATGATTATGAACAGTATTCTGTGTCTCTGGTCTCTGAGTTTGATTGATCTTCCAATGATTATGGACAGTATTCTGTGTCTCTGGTCTTTGATTTCTTCCAATTGATTGATTGATTGATTGATTGTCAAATGATTATGAACGGTATTCTGTGTCTCTGGTCTCTGAGTTTGATTGGTCTTCCAATGATTATGGACAGTATTCTGTGTCTCTGGTCTTTGAGTTTTTCCGATTGATTGAGTGATCTTCCAATGATTATGAACAGTATTCTGTATTCTGTGTCTCTGGTCTCTGAGTTTGATTGATCTTCCAATCATTATGGACAGTATTCTGTGTCTCTGGTCTCTGAGTTCCTCCGATTGATTGATTGATCTTTTAATGATTATGGACATTATTATGTGTCTTTAGTCTCTGAGTTCCTCCTATTGATTTATTGATCTTCCGATGAGTATGGTCGGTATTCTGTGTCTCCGGTCTCTGAGTTCCTCCGATTGACTGATTGATCTGCTAATGAGTAAGGACAGTATTCCTATACCTAGCTGGCTGTTCATTCATCTTCATATTTGCTCACTTTTTGAATAACCGGTGAATACAAATAACTATGTCATGGATTATGTTGTATAATACCTATAAATCATGGTTTTTTACACTAGAGATGGGGAAGGACAAGGTCTTAAATATCTGGTCACGTGATTTTACCACGTATTCCTTATATTAATATTCAATGTATTTTAGCGAAATATCACATGTAGAATGCAATATTTGAGCTCGGACACAATAGGTCTGACTTGGTCTTTCGGAATTGGTCCAAGTAGGCACTGTGTACCCCATGGCTATAATTATTAGTTTTGTGATGTCACATACTGAATGCAATGGTTTGACTTACAAAGCAGCCTCAGAAACCTTCAAATTTACTTTAAGAGAATCGATTTGCACTACTTTCCAACCTGAAATAGGCCCTAACCTAAGTCATTGAGGACAGTACTCAGGTCAGAATGCCTCTAATAGCTACAGCTTGACCACAGAGACCCTCAGACAACGGTTGGGCCCTAAATAACTAAGTTGTTTCAAAATACAAACCATGACTGGGCATTTTCGATTCTTATAATTGTGAAAAAATCGAATTGTGTTGCCTGGACCCTTTAAATGAAAAACCACCAGGTATTCCTGCTGCTGAGCATCTGGCCTTTAAGGCCCTTGAAAATTTGGAGGCGGGATCTTAATTTAGGAAGTCGCGTAGTGCTGCCCTTAGATTTGATAGTTGTAGCCCTCCGCTGTGCCCATCTATAAGGACATTTGCTGTGTGGCACAATGTGGTTTCTGACCATCTGGGCCCATATGCATGACGCGGTGTTAGCGAACCAAAACGCGTTTAGATGGGATTTCTGGTTTAGCGCCGAAAAGTCGCTATGCATGAGTCAGTGATAGGGCTAACACCACAAGCTTAAACTAGGTTACGGTAAACCTGTTCCATAGCTGGTTTACAGGCGGTGTTAGGTACCAATTAGGGCCAAATCTATTCAATGCTGTCATATTTAACAGAGTTACATAGTCAAATAGTGAAATTTTATTAAATTAACCCTAAAATCAAAGATTAACGCTGCCAACGCAACGGCGGCGATATGAATATTTTCGAATCGACGAATGTAAAGTAAACAAATCGCCGCCGCTGCCGCATGGACTTCGATATCCAAACTGTCGTTCGCCGCCGATGGCACCGCCGCCGCATTGGCGGCAATATATTAGACCCAAATCTATTCAATGCTATCATATTTAACAGAATTACATACACAATAAGTGAAATTTTATCAATTTAACCCTAAATTGAACCGATATTAAGGCCACTGCCGCATTGGCGGCGTTATTCATATTGTTGAATCAAGGGATTTCCCAAATCTGTAAATAACTTCACGTTTAGCTATAATCAAAGTGTTACGCGCTCCTGTATACCGCTTGACATATTTCCTGACCTCAGTGATAGCTAAACGGTGTCAGGTTGTAACACCAAAAGCCGCTAACACCGACCCATGCATACGGGCCCTGGTGCACACGTATAAACACTGAGTGGCAGCACCGGATTTACCTATAGACTTGGCCATTGTGCCAAGAACAGGATCCAAACACACACTTCTTGCCATTCCAGGGCTAGTATGCTAATCATTACACTACCTAGACTCCATCTTGCATCACCCTATCCATGCCTAACTGTCGATTTGACTCCTTGCCTGAGAAGTCAGTGCAGACCACGACATATGCAAAGATTAATTTAGCCAAGGTCAACCGAGGTCATTTATGTCAGAGAATTAGACAAATTAAACCTCAGTAACTTGCCTGAAACCTAAAAGCAGTATTCTCAATCACTGGTCAAATAGGATGATTTTTACAAATGCCTAGGGCCTCAAAATCTACGGGGGGTGGGCCTCCAGCCAATGTGTATAATATTCTTGACACTCTCATAGGCCTTTGGGAGGGGCCTAACAAGTGGAATAACCTAGGGCCTATTCATCTGAATCCAGCACTGCCGAGTGGGCAGTTCCTATGGTGACTGTCCTGTCAATCACTAGCCCTAATGATTTGGCTGTTTGGATTGAGATAATATACAGCCATGGTCCATAGCCACTAAGCATCATAGTATTTCCAAATGACCTAGCTACTTGTGTGTGCAGACTGTTTGTTCCTGAAGATATTGAGTCAGCTAGTTGTTAATTTGACCTTTGTGCCGAGACGGGGTAAAACCACCAAACCAATCAATCAGGGTTCTAATCTAAAGATGAATATCCCTCTAAGTGTTCTCTGTGGCCTTCTCTGTGGCGGAGTGGTTAGAGTGTCTGACTTTCTTCTAGGTCAGACTCCTAATCTGAGGGTCGCCGGTTCGATTCCCCGTGCCCCCAGCTCTGCCAATTTGGATTTCCACCGCTGTGTATAACTTACAGCGTCATCAAAGGCCGGTTGCTCTCATACCATGTCTATGTGGTGTGGGAGGTTAAAAATCCCTTGGGTCGGTAAAAGTGTAGGCTCGGGCTTTCTATCGACCAGCAGTGGAGTGGGGAAGACCAGTTGTCTGTGACTGGGATTTCCCCTGCTTGGGACAACTAATGTACCAAAGAAAAAAAAAGAGAGACAAATAAGTATTCACACTTCCTGTCTACCATTCGCTATATCGCGCTATATCGTAGTTTGCTATATACACAGGGGTGGAGGCGACTGGCTGAGTTTAGAAGCCAATGGGCGCGTGTCAGACCGTTGCCATGACCCCTTTATATTATACAGGCCGGGCCCGACCTTTGAGGCACTATTTGCACAATATTCCCTACACCCATTCCACATTTACCCACGCACACTGCATGTCACCTACTTTATTGAATCTTCACAACAGGACGCCATCTGCATTCATAGATCCCTGTCTGAATGTGCACAACCACACAGTCGGACAGGTTTAGTTTTTTCTCTTTTATGAATGTTTTTGTTCATCATTAAAGCTGCATAGTCCGACGAAAGCATTTATTTAAAAAACTAAATCAATTACCTAGATTTAGTCCTAGGTATCCAACTTAGACATTTGATTGCTGCTACTTGGTACTGCCGATGTTGTTCATGCCATCCAATCATATCATCCATAAATAGTTCATATGCACCGTAACTGTTAAGGGCAGAAGACCAGCGCCTCATTGTTATACAAAAATGTTATTCATCTGGAATAACAAGATTTTAAACGAAATAAGAAGAGTTAATTAAACATTTGGTATTACCGAGAAGGGACTCTAATTCAATTTAACCAAACCTGTTATTGCTTACGTCCATGGCGTCCAATATTTCGATATGCACATCAAGTTTATTTCACATGTTTTTAAATTAAATATTTCCAAATTCACTACTGAATTCTACAAGGTCCAGTATTTTATGTGCACACCAGAATTAATCTGTCATGTTTTTCCTTAAAATATCTCCAGATGAACCCTTTAAAATGGGTCTCAATTGTTTAGAATGTTTTATGTATCTGGTATGGTAAAATAATAATGATAATAATGTAATAAGCCAAAACAATAAACCACGCGAGGTGGCCTAATCGGTAGAACGCGGGCCTCGCGTGCAGAAGGTCGGAAGTTCGGTTCCTGGTCGAGTCAAACCAATTACTTTAAAATTGATACTTAACACTTCCTAGCCTGGTGCTTGGCATTAATAGGATAGGGCAAGGACTGGTTAGCTCAGTGTCAGCATAATGTGACTGAGTGGGATATTGGATCATGGTGTCGGCGGCCTGATTTCCCAGTGGGGCAGCACTATAAAGTCGACATGAGTGCGCACTGTTACAAGTGGGTACCCGTCCTGATATGATGTTAGATGGTACCAGGACGTCAAACAACAACAAACAAACCAAAACAATTAAACCATCATTAGCATTCGTTCACGGCGTGTCCCATTGACAGTTTGCTTGGGTACTCTGTGTAATAGTTGTCTACGTTATCGA
Source organism: Branchipolynoe longqiensis (assembly GCA_030323885.1). Classification (NCBI taxonomy): domain Eukaryota; kingdom Metazoa; phylum Annelida; class Polychaeta; order Phyllodocida; family Polynoidae; genus Branchipolynoe; species Branchipolynoe longqiensis. The sequence continues at coordinate 42,201,413 of CM059187.1, read as the reverse complement.
CGCACCACCTTCCCTAGAGCTAGGCATTAATAGGATAGAGCAAGGATTGGTTTGCACAGTGTCAAGATTATGTGACTGAGTGGGATACTGGGTCATGGGTCACCGGTCTGGTCTCACAGTGGGGCAGCACTATAACGACGTCCAAAATCAGTATCCGGCCTGCTGTGATCCTAGATGTTGTTTGGACGGAAAAACCCCATAAATAGCTCTTAATTCAATTATCCTAATTACTTTGTTTATGTATACAATTATAAAGATAATTATAATGATATATAGAGTGCAATTTTGTGTTCATTCGATGCAAAGTTCTACAAACAAAGATCGCCGCCCAAAACCTTTCTGATTATGTTAATTTATTGTGTGGGCGTAATTTGTTGTTGCTGGATTTGTCCTGATGTTATTCGCAAAATGCGCTTTTATACATTGGCTGTGTATCAGTCAAGGCCATTCAGGGATGGGTGGCTATTTACGGTGGAGATAAATGAATCTGGCTATTATAGTCATAGCTGTCAACTCTCCACTTCCCACTTCGTTCAGTAAGATGCCATATTACTACTTACTAAATCATAAATGCCTTATTCCATTTTATATGACACTGTCCTATGTAATAATCATTGGAAATGAGTGGGTAGAAATAAGGGCGCAAATAAAAACCGATAACCAGACGGGATGTCCGAATGAGTTACAGCGTCCGTCTCCTGTGTTAGTAGACCATGGGTTCGTGGGTTCGAACCCCGGTCGAGTCAAACCAATGACTTAAAAATAAATGATACTTGTTGCTTCCTAGCCAAGAGCTTGGCATTATTGGGATAGGGCAAGGAGCAGTGGAATGAGGAAGACAGATTTTCCGCGATTGAAATTTCCTCCGCTTAAACAACTAATGTACCCCAAAAAACAACAACAAAACCAATACCGGTGCAATATGACTCTAGCAGACATGTTTAGTGCAATAACAGTATGCGGAGAAAGGAGAGAATGCAGGCATTAATAAATAGTCCATCACACAATATGGGTCTTACTAACTCTTAGGCTTTCAGGCCTATAGCTTCTATTAAAGCTGCATAGTTCGATGAAATATCAAATTTTCAAAACCAAACCAATTATCTAGATTTGATTTTACATATATAACTTAGATACTGATGCACTTATTAAGCATTTGCTTCTGGGTAGAAGGCAATACTGAGTCAATTTAACAGAACCTGTTACTGCAGAAGTATATGGTGTCAGAGTTTTGGCAAGCTTGCCAAAACTAATTTTCCATGTTTGCACTCAAAGTATCTCCAAAGTTTACAATTTAAAATAAAGGTAACTTTGAACTAATGTAAGGTAGATACTAGTGATCGATCTAATATATTTATCTCAGAAATTCAAAACCATCGGACTCTGCAACATTAATATGTTGGAGTGAATGGGTGCGCTCATATGTATCCATTGTTGTGGCACAGGGAACTACAAAACACTACTCCCTCCCCTGGGGCTGGCCAATCACCACTCATTCATCCATTGTACAATCACCATTGGCTCGCCTCGCCCTCCAATCACGCCACCACCAATCACACCTCAGCACTCGCCAATGTTCCTTCCTGTTCCATCACAACCCCACTTCCTGGTCAGTCTTAACCGCTCCACCAGCCAGGCCATTACCTCTTCTCACTGACATACCTCCACATGGTTGTGCTCATCTTAATCATCCAATCAAGTCGATTTTGTTTTAATTAGAGAGAACTGTCACCATTGATAATTCACTCACAATACGTTGTATCATGCATATCTTGTGTAATGATTGTATCCATGGTATTCATGTACTCACCCAGCACTTCCTACTGTGAGTTCTTCTTATGTGTCAGCTATTTCTTAATGAGTACAACCATGTGCAGTAGGCCTATGTGCTGCTGAGACAGAACTAGCATGATGTTATTTCAACTTTTGCTTTCACGTTCTTTGTTCCTGACAGCAATGTTAGTACGGTGCTGTCCATCTCGTGGCTAAATCTGATATCGCGTAATAACCCTCAACATTGCCATTTACAGCCTATTGCAAACAGTAGCATATTGCATTCACACACACTGACTTTTCTATCTCTGAGTGTGTGTGCACAACACCAAAAAAAAGAGAAAGGAGAATGTCCTTACTTCTAAAGGGGCTGTCACATTATGACGCATCGTGCCAACATACGCCGACGCATGTGATTTTTGGCCGCTATGTCGGGATATGTCATTATGTGTTACACATGCATTAGGCACTCGTTGGTATAAGTCAATGTACATCAACATTCTTTGAGATATGGCGTCGCACGTCAAGAGGTTGGCAAAGTTTTGTGCATGCACAAAACTTTTGATGTACAACAACGTTTGACAATGTGTGGATTTTACATCGGCCATACATTATGTATACATTAGGCATACATCGATGTACATTAGATGGATGTTAGACAAACATTGCTTACTATGTTGCACTATGTTGACCTACGTTAAAGGCAGTGGGAACGTACAATCCAGGTATTGACAATGTATGGATAATGTATGTCTAGTGTAGTCTAACTTACGTTTAGCGTTTCTCCAGCATGTCTTGACATATGTAACGTAAGAGGCATAGTTCTGGCTATCAAATAACATATATAACGTTCACCGGCATTCTGCAAACATACCGTGAGCGTAATTTGAGCGTTTTTCGCTGGGAGGCACGTTAGCCATACATTGGTCATACATTGGCAATATGCTATGTATACGGTATGTAAACGTCCAACTTTGCCCACGCACCAAACAGTTTTACGCTTTTCGACGTAAAAAGGTGATTTTACGTCTTGGCCGCGCACTTGCGAGATGTGTCGTAATGTTTCAGGGCCTTTACATTCCTGACATGACCTCAGAAGTAGCTAAAAGAAGTAAGAAACTACACAAAACAACACCTGAAGGGATGGTCGAATGAGTTGAGCGTTCGTCTCCCGTTTTGGTATATCGTGGGATTCGAACCCCATGGGTTCGGATCCCGGTTGAGTCAAACCAATGATGATACTTGTCGCTTCTTAGCCATGAGCTGTTAATCATTAATATTAGGATAGGGTAAGGACTGGTTGGTACAGTGCCAGAGTGGAATAATAGTTCATGGTGCTAGCACCCTGGTCTCCCAGTCGGGCAGCACTATAAAGTCGCCATGAATGTGTACTCTCACAAGTCAGTACCCGTCCTGATATGACCTTAGTTGTTGAAGATTTGTACTGCCTATCATGGATAAGCCTGAATAGGCTTGTTTTCACCATTAGACAGTTTGTCGATAGAAAGCCCGAGCCTACACTTTTACCGACCCAAGGGATTTTTAACCTCCCACACCACATAGACATGGTATGAGAGCAACTGGCCTTTGATGACGCTGTAAGTTATACACAGCGGTGGAAATCCAAATTGGCAGAGGTGTGGGCACAGGGAATAGAGCCACCTACCTTCAGATAAGGAGTCCGACCTAGGAAAAAGTCAGACACTCTAACCACTCCGCCACAGAGAACACCTTAGATGTTGCCAGGAAGTAAAATCCAACAAACAACCAACATCAAAACAACAAATCCATTGCTTATTTTGTCAGAAATGCGCTCCAATATTAGATGTCAAATTGTTCTGTTATCAAGGTATACGCCAATGGATATTATTTTCAATTATAGGTGGTGGGTATCGTGAGGTTTTACAGTGGATATGCTGCCGGGATCCTTTAATTTGGAACTAAAATATGTTTATAGTGAAAAGGTTTTGCATGAAGTAGTTGTTGTTTGTGTTATATGTTTCTTTTGTTAAATGTCCATAATTCATAATGCAGCACATATATTTATTTCAGTTACTAGTCAAGAAAATAAATCGTTTTTAAATTGTTGTTTATTAAATTTAATTAATTAATTTATTAATGTCCTTTGCCGGTCCCAGATTACTTAATAGATACATCAAACTATCAGTTGTAATAGTAAGATGCGCACAATTGCAGTTGGATAATAAAAAAACACCGTATACACATGGGGAATATACATTATCTGGTATTGGATGATCCCAGAATTACATAATTATACATATATATTTATATATATATATATATATAATATATAATATATACACACATAGAGTGAATATGTATGTTTTAACTACAGAATAACTAATACAATATATCGATATAATTACAAGAAATATTCTGATACCTAGTAAATAACTGCTTGAAATATACATGGAGTAGCCTAAGTAACTATATGTGAAACTGTCCATGGAATAATTACCATTCCATGGAACTATCCATAGAATAATGAACCATTGATTGAACTATACATTGAGTAAGTAAAACACTGGACCAAATATCAAGATGCGTCTTCTACTGCAGCTCTTACAGCCGGTACAGTTGTTTATGGTGGACACTAAATAAGTAGAAGTGTGGGGGTCAATGACCAGAGTGTATACTATTAACTTCCCCCGCCGCTCTTCTTCTGCTAAGTGCTATCTTCTTCTGCTAAGTGCTATCTTCTTCTGCCAAGTGCTATCTTCTTATGCTAAGTGCTATGACCGTGGGAGCAGCCACTATGGTGGGCCTTGACGACAGGCCGTGTCTGCTAAGGAGCACAAGGTGGATTGGTTCAAAGATTGAGTAACATCTGACCGACAGAAAACGATCCCTTAGGGTCTCATACGGATCCTCCAGCGCATGCGCCTTGACTCTTTGTTGCTATTAACAACGTGACACTCTGACGGTATGAAACATTTATTGTTCATATTTTATGTAACGTGTGTAATTTGGGACTGGACTGGACACCTCATGAGGATGTCATCAGACAGGCTACCAAAGCAGATCATCTATTCTCAACTGCCTTCTGGTTACAGAAAGAGAGGGCGCCCTCGTCTCCACGGTTCAAGGATACCATCAAGAGAAACCTGAAGCTGAGAGACATTAAGACCAACTCATGGACATCACTCTCACAGCAGAGAGCTAAATGGAGAGCAGCAGTCAAGTAATGAAAGCAGTCTTTGTCGCATCGCGACCGACAGTATGATGATGATGATGATGATGATGATGATGTGTAATTTGCAGGCGGGGACAGGGCACCCACTGGGACACGGGCACCCCGTACACTTAATATACAAACTAAGTAGCCAAACAGCGGCCTTCGCGCTTCGGTGGTGACACCTAACTGGAAATGGCTGAATCCACCCCCCGGATACAAGAAAGCTGCCACTCCGGTTGCAACCAAAAATGATCATGTGACCTGCCAATTCAAATTCAAACCACCTCCACAGCCCACACTTCTCCTCCAGATTTCAACTGGACAACACCTCAAGACTTAACTTCACCTCAGGTAACGCAATGCAACTCAATGTCAATAACAATATAGCAAACATATGCGGATGCCGAAGGAACAAAACTCCCGAAACCATGCACAAAATTACAAAAACACCCGATGAACAACAACCTGAGCGATGAGCCCAGCCACAATCCACCACCCATGCCAACGGACTCGCCGATGGCATCCTAGATGCCATCCAGGCAACCATGGCAAACCAGATAAATGATTTGTGGACCGACATCAAGACTGACATCCTTGCAACCAGGACGGACCTCTTTGCAACCATGAACACCCAGATCAACCAGATCAACACAACAGATGTGGACACAAGACTCTTACCCCACCCAAAAGCAGAGCTGGAGCAGTGTGACACCGACACTGTCACTGTCACACCACGTGCTCCGCGGCGGACAAGTGCGGCAGCAGCCCAACCACCTCAACAACAACAACAACAACAACAAGCACCGGCACCGGTGTGGTGGTTTCAGCGTGTTCCCGTGCTCAGACGTGTCCCTCGCTTCTGCGCATGCGTCAGAATCTAATAAACATGGCCGTAATCGATTAACACTACCCGGGCGAGTCGGGTCATCCCAGTCGTCAGAATTTCAAATAGAACACGGCGAGTGGAGTCGACAAATACACGTGCCGTGTGCCAAAAAAGAATAACTTAGATTAATTAAATGGAAATATAGGTAAACTAGGCCATCATAAAATACTTTAAATCCTATTTTGCTGTATTTTTTATCGGCTATTAACAAAACAAAAAAAATTCTCCACCCGAGCGCGGAGAAGCGTATTCGATTATTCGACCCGACATTGTAGGATGTGCGCATGCCCAGATAAGTGTCTCGGGTGATCCGAGTTGATGCGAAATCCGCGCATGCGCAGAAGCAACGGGACACGTCTGAGCACGGGAACACGCTGAAACCACCACACCGGCGCTCAGGAGGCCGCAGCGGTGCATGGTTCCCACCTCCCCACAGCATCCGCCAAACAATGTACACTTCACGGATGCCTACACATACTCAGATGACAATAACGCATATTATGGACAATATCATGATATGATCAACAACAATTAACCCGATACGGATAGAGCGGAAGTGATCAACAAACTACTCACGGCAGCAGGAACAGCACTCAGGCGGAAACGAGGTAAACCCAAATTCCAACCTCACATGTTTGTTATCCATGGCGAGAAGCACGAGAAAGTAGGGATTAGTGAAGCAGCATGGCACAAGTATTTTGCAGCACTGGTTAGTATGAGGAAGGATGTCGTAGTCCCACATACGTGGAAGGAGCCGATCCTGAAGCATCAACATCAATTTTCTACAATGGCGGCAACATGGGAGTGGGAGACGTGCGGGTTGTGGTCAGAGCGTGTGCTTAGCATGATCGATGACAACCGTCTCCCGCATGACGGGGCCGACCATTAAGGATGTCCATAGGGATACATGCGTGGTTGGCATACGACTCAGCACCAATCAGCAGCTGCGTGCCACCTACAGGGGCAGCAAGACCAGCACATCTATGACGAACAACAATGACCTCAAAACAGACTACAACAAAGAAACGAATGGGAACCTGTGCCACCTCTGGAGCTGGGCAACGACTGCGGCTTCATGTCTTCCCATGGTCAACACCCCGACTGCAAGGCTCACATCTGCATGTGGTGTGCGAATAAGTAACACCGGACCAAACCTCACCAGGAACGTGCGAGCCTGATGGCCCTGTCACACTACGACGTAACGACGTCAACATAGGGAGAACGTGAAGAACGTTGAACTTCTCGGCGTAGTATGCAAATTTGGGCACAAGTTGAACGTGGATGCAGCGTAGTGGACGAGAGCGTAATGTCGGTAAAGCGTAGTGATACCGTCATTCAACGAGAGAGGTCAACTTCATTACGTTCACAGAACGTTATGAACATTATTCCATCGCCAGAACTACGTTACCTGATGGTGAAACATTGAACTAGGTTGAACGTACGTTCTCCTGACGTTCTCCTGACGTTATCCTGACGTTCCCATTACGCCAGGTGGACGTTTCCACCGGGTTTAATGTGGGTCAACGTAGTGCAACGTAGTGCAACGTAGTGCAACGTAGTGCAACGTAGTGCAACGTAGTGCAACGTAGTGCAACGTAGTGCAACGTAGTGCAACGTAGTGCAACGTAGTGCAACGTAGTGCAACGTAGTGCAACGTAGTGCAACGTAGTGCAACGTAGTGCAACGTAGTTGAACGTAGTGACTAACGTTTTAATAACGTTTTAATAACGTTGGTTTAACGTCATTGACATTCACCGAACGTGTACAGAATGTACGGCGAACATAAACCCTTACGTTCGAACTACGTCAAAAGTTTTGAACATGTCCAAAACCTTGACGTAACACAACGTAATGTGATGTAGCTCGACATCAGTCTAATGTCATTATGACGTCATAATAACGTAATCCAACATACATCAACGTAATGACGAAAGATCACCACATTAGGCTCACGTTCGCTCATTATGTTTAGTGTGACAGGGGTATAAACAAGAAATGCTTCCTAGAAAGGAAAAACACCGTGTCATGTCAACAGACTCCACGACGCAAGCTACAAAGGTTTTTTGCTAACCTGCTCCATGCTCTCCCACAACCACACAAACGCGGAGCGGAATGATACTTATCTTAACCAGCTAATTCACCACCGGTGCAGACAAGTCATTGTAGTTTGGTGTCCCTGTACTACTCGGCTATCTTGTAATTTGATAACGACACAGCAGATACGTTTATAGTTGGATTTATTTAAACACCAGCAGTGTAAGTTTTTGTTCAATACAAAGTTCAATTTCAACATCAAGTTCAATTACAGTGAGGTCAAGAAGCTTTAACCCTCACCCTCAACAATGTCACGTAAGGGTGGTTGGGTGGCAATTTTGAGGCTGGTCAGTGTCCTCCTTGTGCCAGTGTCGATGTGAGCTCACTGCTGCAGGACCTGGCCTTATATAGGCTCGTAAGGTTAATTAGTTCAAGAATGCAACTGCAGATGTCAGATCGATAGCATTAGTTAGGGTAATCAGGTTTCATATCTCAAAAGTGAAGATAGGCGGTGCTGATGCACAAGGCATATACTAATACAATCGTTCTTCGATAGGTGGCAGCATAAGGCCTGCCTTAGTTTACTATGAGGCTATGGCTGTGTATGCATGTCAAATTACCCATGTTGCCGAGCATCACGGACCATGGTCGAAGGCGGGTAAGCAAAGCCAAAAATGTTTACTATTTTGTTATATACACCAAAATGAATGTTGCATGTCAATTTAATAGAACATGTCACTGCTGAAGCCGAAGATGTCCATTTCAGTGTGCACTGATAATTAAACTTAGACTATTTTCACTTCAAGTATATCCAAATCTAGCCTTACCCCACCCAAAAGCAGAGCTGGAGCAGTGTGACACCGACACTGTCACTGTCACACCACGTGCTCCGCGGCGGACAAGTGCGGCAGCAGCCCAACCACCTCAACAACAACAACAACAACAACAAGCACCGGCACCGGTGTGGTGGTTTCAGCGTGTTCCCGTGCTCAGACGTGTCCCTCGCTTCTGCGCATGCGTCAGAATCTAATAAACATGGCCGTAATCGATTAACACTACCCGGGCGAGTCGGGTCATCCCAGTCGTCAGAATTTCAAATAGAACACGGCGAGTGGAGTCGACAAATACACGTGCCGTGTGCCAAAAAAGAATAACTTAGATTAATTAAATGGAAATATAGGTAAACTAGGCCATCATAAAATACTTTAAATCCTATTTTGCTGTATTTTTTATCGGCTATTAACAAACAAACAAAATTCTCCACCCGAGCGCGGAGAAGCGTATTCGATTATTCGACCCGACATTGTAGGATGTGCGCATGCCCAGATAAATTGAAGCAAAGTAGGATGTAATCATCAACGTAAAGTATTTATTGAAAAGCAACATGGTTGAAATTCAGAAGCAGCGACTTATGCAACTTCTAGTTGGCTGGTTGGTTGTTGGAGTTCTACGTCCTGGCAATATCAGGATGGTGCCACCTTGTGACAGTGCACATTCATGGTGACTTTCTAGTACTGCTCTAGTGGGAGACCAGACCACCAGCACCATGACCTGATATCCCACTCAGTTACATTTTCCTATCACTGAGCCAGCCAGTCTTTGCCCTATCTTAATAATGCCAAGCGCCTGGCTAGGAAGCGAAAAGTATCAATTTTAAAGTCATTGGTTTGACTCGACCAGGATTTCGAATCGCAAGATCTACCAAAGGGGGAGACGGATGCTCAACTCATTCGGCCATCCCATCTGGTCCAACTTCCAGTGATCGATCTTACCACATTCATTGACCACACAGCCCTATTGCTTCGCATTCCTTGTCAGGCTGTTTAAAGCGCACGGGGGGGGGGGGGGAGGTTATGTGTGTATTGACTGGCCCGAGGCTAGAGGTACCGAACCACACTGCCCGTGTGTGGGAGATTGGTGGGCCACTGAGAGCTGTCAGTAAGCAAGGCAGGTCGTGATTGGGTAAGCCGGGGCGCACAGGATTATGGGAGACCAGGGAGGGAGGTGACGTCTGGACTTTGTTATTCGGCGTCCTGCGACGACTGTGAATGAGCGTGCCCCGCCCATTTAACACGACGTCCAGTCCACTCCAATGCACACTACACTGCCTCTTCACCGTGTGCATGGATAATGTTACCTTTGCTTTTTATTAAAACTTGCCTAAAGCGCCTGTCACACCATACCGGACTGAGTACCGGAGACCACCGGACAAAGAATTTTCTAGTCCGGTGCTCTCCGGTACACAAAATGTATCGAAATGGAGCGGAATTGGGTCAATTGCCGCCGGGCCACCAGACAAGTACCGTACATGTACCATACATGTACCGGATGAGAACCGGACACGTAACGGGTGGGTACCGGACATGTACCGGACAAACCGGACACCAACGGATGGGTACCGGACATGTACGAATGGGTACCGGATGGGTACCTGACATGTACCGGACAAACCGGACACCAACCGGACACGTCAGTTGAACATGCACAAAAGTTCTACCGGACTCCGCCGGCCACCGCCGGATGGGTACCGGACATGTACCAGACATCGCCGTACAGTACCGGACAGTGTCCGGTTCTCATCCGGTTCCCCAGTCCTGTAAGGTGTGACTGGGCCTTTAGGACGTCCGGTGATGCTTTAAGGTCGTGTATCCATAGACTCTTCCCTAGTGGCATGTTCCGTGTTCGGTTGTGACCTTGTGATGCTCCACACAGACAATGAACATGTTCAGTCTCTATGTTCCCTGCACAAGGCCATATGGTCCACGGGTCCAACCTATAGGAATGACCACTTATACCCCCATCACACCAAAGTAGTTCTAACTGCGTTCTTGAAAATGTCGCTCAAACTGCATGCGAAGGTAGTGAACGTAGTAGCAACGTTTTACTAACTTTTTATGAACTGCATGGACGGGCAAGGATGGAAGGGTGCTCTAGAACTTTGAGCATGTTCACAATTTTTGCCGGCCACGTTCTACCCCGTTTTAGAACGGGGTTGGAAGTTTTGAGAACTAATTTGGTGTGATGGGGGTGTAACTCGCATTACTAGGATAGGGAAAGGACTAGTGGAATGATGAGGACCAATCATCCCTGATTGAAATTTCTACAGAATAATCAACTGATGTACTGTCATGTGGGGTGATGAAAATGGGAAATATTGCGCCTAGAGCGGGAATCGAACCCACATCTCTTGCATTCCCAGGCAAAAATAAATAGAAAAGGTTTAAAAAAAAAGAAAAGTTGATGGTTTCAATGGATTATGCAGCTTTAGGCGTGGGGAAAATTAGCCCTGGCAGGATACGCAGTTGCTGAAGCATTTATACATGGATGCTGTACTGTGATCAGGATATATTAATTTCTGGGAATATTAATTATCCTGTTATTGACATTCCATTTATTATTATCATCTAAATTTGACATCGAACGTAACCATAGTTACCTCTCCCAAACAGGCGCAGAACTCCATTGTAACAGCAACTGACCAAAGGTATGTCAGTATCAAAACAAAGGGCATTTAAATATGGGCAGGTTTGATGCTACCTTCCTAGCCGTCATCATGTTTAACTGTCAATCTAGCCCTGCCTTGAGGTTTTCCGCCGAAACCAGTATTCTTGTGATCAATCAGAGTGCCTGCTAGACAATTAGCGATCGATGGCGATTTTTCTGATTACACATGATTAAGAGGAATTAATCCGCTTAATTCATATTGAAACCAACCTTGCACCAATGGACTCCATTGACTAATTTAACTAAGCATCGGCAAGAATGAGTAGCACGGGGACCCTCTCAAAACAGGGGTTTTTAGGTGGAAAAATATTCAGGTTATGAGACTTTTATGAAATAGTCTTCATCTTCAAAGCACGTCAATTATGATTAATTAGTAGAAGTTGGAATATTGACAGATTTTCACACGTCGTTGAATACAACTAAACAAAAGGTCGTACTCGGATCATGACCAGAATGTATCAGACCAGGAAGTGTAATTCACAACATGGATAAAGGGTTACTATCGCATGGGGTTTTATTCCACAATACAATGTGTAAATGGTAAGTTAGCCGATCAGGTGGTGAGTTCAAGTTCAAATTGAAACCAGATGATGATGAAAATGATGATGATAGTTTGTCCTTACTGCACTATTATTAATTAAGGATCCCTGTATAGAAGCCACTATTTGGAGGTTATACATTCAATTTTGCGTTTAGTTTTGTACGATAGTGTGTTAATTTAATAATAATAATGTAAATTAAATAGAACATCCTTACTAGGAGGAGGCATTCTTCGTCGCTGTACAATGAAACCATGATATATTTACAATTTAGTTTAAAGCTGCATAGTCTGATTAAAGCATAACATTTTCAAAGGGAAAAGACTGACCTAGAATTGATTTGACATATCTAATTTAGATACTGATGCACTTATTAAGCATTTGTTGCAACATAGCAGGGAATAAATACCAAGTCAGTTTACTAGAACATGGTCATGCAGAAGCCTATGATGTCACAGTTTTGGTGTGCTTGCTAACATTAAGTTGGCATGTTTGCATTTCAAATATCTCATTTAAATAAAAGTTACTTCTAACTAAAGTAGGATACGTTATACCGAAATAACCTAATGTATTTATCTCAGAAAATTACAAAAACTCAAAATTATCGGACTATGTAGCTTTAAATAATTGAATGATCACAAAGTTTCAATGAACATGAAAAAGAACCTAAACATTAAGTAGGTTATTCTTCTTCATTGTGTCCGTCCACCAGTTATCTCAAGGAATTTTCGAGCAGAGGTATGATCTTTATTTGTGGGACGTGCTCTCGGTGGTGGGTAGTGGTAGCAGGATTTGCAATCAGATAGCTGATTCCCAGGGCCACGATGTGGATGTTCCTGCTGTGGCCAGTTTGTCGATAGAAAGCCCGAGCCTACACTTTTACCGACCCAAGGGATTTTTAACCTCCCACATCACATAGACATCGTATGAGAGCAACCGGCCTTTGATGACGCTGTAAGTTATACACAGCGGTGGAAATCCAAATTGGCAGATGTGGGGGGGGGGGGGGAGCATGGGGACTCGAACCACCGACCCTCAGATCAGGCATCCGACCTAGAAAAAAGTCAGACACTCTAACCACTCCGCCACAGAGAACACTAAGTAGGTGCATGTTGGGGACATTTTTTTCGCGAGCTGGTCCTTTTCTAACATCCTCTGGTAACCTATTCCTTAAAATGGGAAGTGCCTCACACAAAGCACAATCACCATGTGACTTGAGGTTAGATACAGGGACATGTAATTATATATGAATGGATGATCGAAGAGTTTGCGATCACTCTTTGAGAATGTATATGCTACAAAATGCATATTTAATTCAACTTATTACCGCGTTTTCTCATCTGCTCATCACACCCGATGCACTGTAATTTACCTGTAATAAATACAGATGCTTTATACATATGTATATATTGTATATATACATAAATAATTCATATATATATTGATTACCTAATAGATTAGATGGAAGTCTAACAATTTGTTCTTGTTGTTCTTATAATTAACATGCACAGCCATGCCAGGTGAATTAAATTATTAAAAGAGATGATTCATTGTTCCAAGCTATAGTCATAATATTAGTGCACACAGAAATAGTATGTAGGCCTACAGTGTTCCAATTATATCATTTTGGCATTTCATCAATTTGTGCATTCTGTGTCTTATATAATATTGAACGCCACCGATTATTGTTCACTATGTTTTTTACGGTAAGAACACATTGATTAAATAAACAGAGACATTTAAATGGGATCCCTTTTATCTAACTGTCATACCCAGATCAATTGATCCACTTATCCAATCGATAAAGCTGGATGAGGATCACACTGCAATACTTCAACATCAATAATTACTAAGTAGATAATTAATCACCAACACCTAATCTGATTTCCCGAACTGGGTAACCGAGTTTGTCAAAGGTCGTGGGTTCGAACGTCGACTGAGTTAAACCAATCACTTACAGAATTTGTACTTGTCGCTAACTACTCTGGTGATCGGCATTACTAGGATAGGGCAAGGACTGGTTTGCTCAGCCTCAGGATAATGTGACTACGTGGGATATCGGGTCACCGTGCAGGCAGACCGTTTTCCTAATGAGGCAGCACTATAAACTCATTATATGTGCACACTGTCACAAGCCGGTACCCGTCACGATATGAGCTGAATCGGATCTCTATATCCATGTTGCGTTCAATGCAGGAGTCAAAGAAGTGCTTATAATGATGTAATTTGGTAGGTGCCTATTCAACTGACTTCCGATATTCCAGCTTAAACTTAAAGGTGTTGTAACATGTCTAAAACAACTCTACTTATTCACAATTACTATGATGAACTAGGTTTTATTTTTCTAACTTTAAACATCCTATTTTCTAGGAGCTATTTAGGGCCCAACCATGGTCTGAGAGAGTCTCTGAGGTTAAGCTGTTGGTATTATTGTAATTAGCCCTAATTTACGCACGCGAACAAATAGAGACAAAGAGTAACTGGAAATAACAAAAATTTATTGGAGAACATAACCTGCAGGCAGGTCGATCTTGGCTGGAGAACATATCAGTATTGTGTCTCTTATGCGAGATGGAAATCAGGATCGTGTTAAATGTAGTCGCGATTATTGATGGCTGTGTTAATGTCAAATCATATCGGAATCATATCGTCTCATAATTGGAATTAGGGTTAGCATCAAGAATGGTTAAATGTTGTTTAGTATCTAGAAAGTGTTGATAGTCAAAAAAAGATAGACAGGCACAATAGGACTAGGCAACACCAGCAGCCCTCAACCCCTACCCATTAACATCGGGTGGGTGGGTGGGTGAAGCGACTAGCAGGAACAGGTTCACACGGAAGGCTGAAGTAAGTCAGAGTATCAGGTAAGAAAGTAGTGCGATCGAGAAAGTAGTGCCAGGAAAGTAGTGCCAGTGTTCCCACGCCTAAATTATCCATGTTGACTCGCGAACATGCATAATGACCATCCTTAGTGGTGCAGCCTGGGACATATTACAGATTTGGAAAGCATTGCAAACCATACGATCTCTGAGAGGAAATTTGAAGGTTTTTGAATATGCCTTTTAACCTATGCACGTCCATCCTCCCCTTGCCGGTGTGACGTCACATAACTACCAGAAGTAACCATGGGGTACTCAGAGTCTAATACTGTGGCGCAAACAGATATTGACCTCTTGGGTTCGAGCTTACATAGGCAGTTCTAAATGTGATCTTTCATTGAGATACATCAAATATTCATTTAAGGCATGTCAGGCGACCAGATCTTTAATAACTATAGATATATGTATGAGTATATACGTATATAGTTTTACTTGCTGTTTTACGTCCTAGCAACATCTAAGGTCAAATCAGGACAAGTACCGACTTGTGACAGTGCGCAATCATGGCAACTTTATATTGCTACTCCAATGGGAGACCAGGCCACTGACACCATGACCCAATATCCCACACATTCATATTATCCTGATACTATGCTAATGGGGCTGTCACACTACGACGCTTCTCGCCGGCGACCGGTGAACGTGTGTTGATTTTGGGCGATAAAAAGTGAAACATCGGGACGCGCTGATGGCGCGTTATGCGCGCGTTGGTACACGTCGGTACACTATCCTTGACGGTGACGGTCGGCGGACAACGTCGGCGCGCGTTATTGGTCGCTGAGTGTTTTCAACATGTCAAAAAAAGCCAACAACCGGCAGCGTGCGCAAATATATGGTACGGACGTTAGGTGCGCGTCGCGCTGCGTTGGACGCGCCGGAATAACGTTATGGGAACGGTATGCAGACGCCACGTGCGCGGGAGGGTCGTTCCCAACCGTTGCGGCAAACTGGGGCGTTTTTGTTTTATGCCCTAGCAACATTTAAGGTTATATGAAGACGTCGCACCAAACTTTTTTTTTTATTCTTTTTTCCCCCCCTAAAACGTCGACACACGTTGGTGGCGCGCTACTCACACGCTGCGCCAACGTCCAATTTCCACATATTTCCCCTAAATCTTTAACGTTTCTCGACGCTTAAAATTTTATTTTCAATGCTGACGGGTCGCCAGGAGAAGCGTTGTAGTGTGATAGCCCCATGACCAGTCCTTGTCCTATCAATGCTGAATGCCAAGCTATGTAGTGAAAAACATCAATTTTGTAACTGTAACTTGTAAGTCATTGGTTTGACTTGGCTCTGATTCGAACTCCTGATCTTCCGCACGGGAAGTCTGCACTCTACCCAATAGACCACCACGTCCGGTCATAATGTGCATGAGAGCAAAAGCGTTATCATATAAGCTTTATCATATATTTCACAAGAACAAATTACGCCATTTCAAAATTACACCTGCAAGCACAGAACAATCTGAACTAATTTACAGCATAGTATTAACCTATTTGGTATTTAAATACCACGTTATTTAATGAAGGAATTAAAATGAGAATTACATCCCAAGGTATTCCGCATCATTTCTAATCAACCGGCTCACGCTGAATGCCAGCTAGGGCTGAATCTGACTTGTTTTGAATATGGAATTGAACTAATCACCTCGGTGTGATAGAAGTGCAGCTTCAGCACTAATGACTTGGCAGCGATACTAAACCGCACATGTATAGATTTCAGGGTTTTGAAATGGGTTTCCCTGCCCCTCCAACTAAACTGTGGAATGGCTTTGATTAATAAAACATATATATTTTAAAACATCAATAAAAAAAACTTCCTACTTATCTTTTTCCTTATACTTTTCATATTCATGTTCAGATTTGATGTAAGAAATAAGGGAAATAAAATAAACTGCATGCAACTTTGGTCTTTTTAGTTATGAACTGTTTTTGTACCACAAAACCCCATTTTACAATCAGCCATTTGTAACATGACATATGGGACATGGTTGGATCCGTACTAACATCTTGTATTGCATTGATATATCAAACAAAACAGTTCCCAAATCAAAAAGAAGTATGTATTAACATGTATACATGCTTAAATTTATCTTTAAAAATATTTGATGTCTTCAGAAATAACATTACAAATTTGGGTCACAGATGTAACCAGTGGTGTCTGGATGCTACACAAATATTGTACACTAATTATTCAGTGAATAAAGCCTGGCTGGAAATTACTTTTTTTTATCAATATAAGCACTACATATTTCTGTATATTATGCCATGATTAATATGCTACTCAATATAAAATTATTTAATTCTGCTTAGATTTTGATTAAGCAGACTGTGTGTTGTCCTAAACATGTGTTACATCTGAGCAACACATGTTCTACTGACATATGACATAGCTTAATCATGGACTACGCCTTTATTTGTTATCTCATTAATTTATATTTTACATAGATGTAAAGGGTAGATTTCCAGCTTTCATTTGCAACCAAGAAATGTTAAAAATTCAAATATTAGATTTTAACTTTCCATGTGGCACTTCTGGCCAGTTTTCAGGAGAGTGACCCATATACACATATTATGGAACACCATTTCTCCTTTTATTCAGTATTTTAACATATCATTAAATCAATTTTATCATATCATTAAGAGGAGAGAAGGGGAGGAGAAGGGGGAAGAGGAGGAGAGGGGGGCGGATAAGAAGACAGAGACGGAGATGGAGACAGAGACGGAGGGAGAGGGAGAGAGGGAGGGGGAGAGGGAGAGAGGGAGAGAGATTATACATGTGAAGTGGGCGAGACTATTCGCCTTGTGACATTTGCGAGCTTGTGCCGATTAACCCGCATTTGGAAATGCGGGCTACTCGCCATGGCAGATTCGCAATTGCCAAACATTTGCGAGGCCCCGGATTTCCGGCCGTTGCTAGGAGACGTCAATTGTGACTCTCATGGCAGCGAGAGGAGGTCGAGCGTTCGGGCCCAGACCCATCAGACGTGTTTATGGACGCTCTGATGTTTTAGCCGAGATTTAGGCTTTTATTGTCAAAATTCGAAACTTGTTTTGACTTCATAATATGGGAGGGGATTGAATAATACATAAATGACATGTTGCTACGATTGCTTGTTAGTTTGGCTAAGAATAAAGTGTGAGCTCTTGGAAACGTAAATTGGAACGTTCCTTGCATTCTTTACTATTCTCCAGACTTCTAAAGATTGACCGCTATGGTCAAACTTAATATTCGATTGCTTTATATATAATTAAGGGCCTTAAGCCTAATAGGCCTTATGCAGCTACTTAACCCATCTGCGGGAAGATTGTAACAGACATATTAACAGAATTAACGTAGAGATCTTTTGGCTGAAATATGACAGTAACTTAGGCTGATTATCAGTGACAGAATATATATATATATATATATATATATATATATATATATATATATTCTGCAGACTGGATGGATCAAAGGCACAACCCGCACCTTTTTACGCAACCTGAAGGTTTTCCGACGGGTAAATGCACGCCTTGAAGCGCCAATCTGGAGCACTTCCGGTCTCTGTTTGCCCCTTGAATAACGATAGGTGGCTGTGGCGGTGGATGCCAGCCGCGCGCTGCCTGGTGAGTATATCTTAACTACACCTCAAACAACACCACGGCCTCCCCGTTGTGCCAGGCGGTCAACATCCCACCCGCCATTACCTGATTAGCATTCTAAAGCTAAGATTCCATATACGCGGTGTGCGGTCTCCGATATGCAGCATGCGAATGTGGTATATGCGACATAGATATATGCCAACCCTCAATAGCCGATGTTTACTTTTTGTGCTTGGGGTTCGTTAGACAAACAAACACACCAAAAAAGATACCCATGACATTTTTGGGTTTTTTTGCTCTAAATTTGTGAAGGAAGATCAAAGTTACTATTGTTTTCTATGGCAAACGCAGCAGTATTCACATTCGCATTCGCACCGATCGGTCCATGGGTCGATCCATTTGCCACATTCGCATTCGCGTTCGCAATCGCATTCGGACATATGGAAGCACTACTATGCCTTTATGTGCTTTTCGATTTTTTTCCACATTCACATTCGCATTCGCATACTGCATACCGCATATATGGAATCTTAGCTTAAATCCGCAGTATTTTAACGCGTGAATCTGTCACGCATTTTGGGAACTAATCCTAATGTGCATTGCATGGTGTGAGCATGGTGAATCTCTTTTTTTTCCCATATAATCCAAAACACTACCTAGTTTTGATCTATTATTATTAGCTAGTTACTCCTTTCTGTGACAACGCTGCTAAACGACCTATTGAAAAAAGTGTTGGAAGGCTGGGTTATGGATATAGGCTATTTTACCTCGGTACTACGCCTCTGACTAGCTTCAGGCTAGGGAGAAGGAAGCACGTCCGGTACCAGCAATTAGCATAAGGTTCTCGCACGGGCAAGACGTGTGCAAATTGACAGCGGTCTTTATCGACAATAACTACAGAATTTGCAGTAAGTTGTAGGAAATAATTCATACGATGCTTTATTAGGATATTGAGGAGGTACGGTGTGAATCTTTTTATTTTGGCGAACATATTAACGGAATTATTGGCGTTAAACCGATGTGTGTGCCGGTACGCTAGACTTGCCATCGCCATTTTGTTTATTTCTTGTCGGACTTCCCGACTCGATTTTCGCTCTTGTAATTGAGCGTTTTTATCGTTTTTAAACCCAAGAATGCCAGAGGATACGAATTTAGTGGATTAACACACGTAACGGCATTGTTGACGGTTGGCTATGGAGCGAGGCCCGTAAGGGGTATGGAACCGGATTCTCGGTTATAACCAGCTCAGAGGAGCCAACCTTTGACGTCCAATAGCCGATGAGAATAATTATTGTGCTCTAGAGGTGTCATTAAATAAAACAAACTTTCTTTAAGGAGAGTGTTAGATATCACTGTTGTTTATGTCGATGTTGGTGATTGCCACATCACAGGTAAGATTTTTTCAACAAGCCGCCCGTTGCCGAATGGAGAGCAATGTTGGCTGGAGCCTCATCTAGAATTTTTGGGATTATTTCCGTGGTCTCTTTTATGGATTCGCGTTGGAAATAATCTTGGGTTTCTTTTATAGACTCCCCATAGTTAGGCGTACGCTCCGAGTTTCGTAGCATTTTCTCCAACTTTCTGGCGCAGTAGCCGCAGGAGGGAGAAGTGTACGGAAAAGAGAGTGAGGGAGGGTACCGGTTTACTGGTCCCTACCCGTCGTTTGTAACTTGCAAAAGCCAGCAGCACTTCAATACTTTTGCAGGCAGCTTTCATGAAATGTACAACCGCACAAAACACCATACCGGGAAGCGGCAGTCAAGTAATGAAAGCGATGCTTTCATTACTTGACTGCTGCTATATTAGGTTGCTAAGGATGCTAAAAAATCAAGGTTTAGAGCAAGTAAAGCTGCAAGATGCATTTTATCTGTTATACTTCCCCGAGCAGATGGACAGACAGTTGGTAAACACCAAGTTATTCAGTGGTTTTGAGATCAGTTTACGAAAGGAATCCCCAAAAGCCAAAATATAATAGGTTTTGGGATGGGTCAATGGTATTCAAAATATTTAAGAAATGGCCTAGAAATATTCTTTTGAATATAAAACAGCTAGGAATTTAGCTAGCAGTATTGTTATTGTTAGTCACTGGACACAGGGGACAAACCTTTGTAGCATTGTCCCTGGATGGTTTAGAAATAGATCGCAAGGAAGCGACATTTGATCTACAGAAATTATTGAAATCAAACTGCACAGGGGATCCATTATCCATCATCATTATTATGCTGTCAGTCGCGATGCGACAAAGACTGCTTTCATTACTTGACTGCCGCTCTCCACAGTGCATTTAAACAGTTTCCTGCATGACCGACAACTTTGTGTAGTGTCTGCCATACGGGTATATTTATCCAAGACAAAAGACGTTAGGAATTCAAGACAACTGTTGGTGAGTTTTATTAAACCACACAAGGGCATTTCAAGAGACACTCTTGCACGATGGACCATAACAGTTCTGAAGGCAGCAGGAGTGGATACGGGATGCTATGCTTCCCATTCAACACGGGGAGCCATGGTCTAGAAAGCATGACTGCTAGGGATCTCTGTGAAGAGAATCCTGGCACACGCAGGCTGGAAGACTGCTAGATCATTTGCAAAACATTACAACAAATGACTAGAAAAGTCGAGCGGCCTCACCACACGCTTACTCACCAGTTAACAAGACAGATGAGAAAAGTTAAAAGTATTAATACTAATGAATACTGAATGGAATGTAAGAAACCATAAATTAATATGGTTTTTGAATATGAATGAATTAAGGATAAAAATGAAGTTGTGTAAAGGTCTCCCTAGCCTGAAGCTAGCCAGAGGCGTAGTACCAAGGTAAAATAGTATAGTTATACAGTCTTACCTTGGTATGGATGATGGATAACTGTTGTTTTCCCGAGGTACAAGCCTCGGATAGATGTGGGCTAGGGCCCACCCTCCACACCCTGCCACATCTATCATGTTTGCTTGTGCCAAAACGAAAACATTAAAGTATCCATTTGAGTTCAAGATCATTTTTATCCTGAATAAGTAGGTAAAGATTGCTGGTACCAGACGTGCTTCCTTCTCCCTAGCCCACATCTATCCGAGACTTGTACCTCGGGAAAACAACAGTTATCCATCATCTATACCAAGGTAAGACTCGTATAACTATACTAAATAACCCCATGAATTTGTTACCAGTTGCGATGGCCGAATGAGATGAGCATCCACCTCCCGTTCTGGTAGGTCCCGGGATTCGAACTCCCAGGTTCAAACCCTGGCTGAGTCAAACCAATGACTTAAAAATTATACACTTTTTGCTACCCAGCCTGGCGTGCTCCATTACTAGGATCCAATTGCACACAATTGAAATTTCCCCTACTTAATCAACTAATTTAACAAAAATATAATAAATACAATGGTTAAGCCTACAATGCCTTTTTAGCTTACCCTGCTATTTTTAAGTGGCAAATTTATTCAATCCTGTACATTAATAGACTTTGAAACTCGAACCAAGAGCTTTTTGTGGCCGCCATTTTAGGTATGTATTTGGGGGGAGGGGGACATTATCTACCAATTTCTCATCTTCATGCAAATATAGATAAAAACTGCGCATTGGAACCATTTACTTCCAAAATTACATCCAACATGCACACCGAAATGCCAAATACCATATATAGGCATCATCAGAAACAATGTCTATTAATCTGACTTAATGCTTCCTTTCATGAAGCAACACATGCCTAAAAATGCACCAGTAGCCCATCTAAGTTGACAATGTAGGATCAAACTTAGGTAAGTGTTTTTGAGCATTTAATGTTTTCAACGGATTATTCAGTTATACATACACATTAAACTTTAAATTGCATAGTCCGATGAAAGCAGAATACAGTACAACCCCGTTAAACCAAGCTCCGTTAAAGCAAACGATCGGTTAATCCAACATTTTTTCAGCGGCCTGGCAAAATACTACCATTTATCATATAAAAAAGTTGATTAAACCAAAGTCGGTTAATCCAAACTATCGGTTAATCTAAACAAAATTGTCGGGCCCCAGGCCACTTCCGGTACAGTTAAACCAAACTCTCATGTGGTTTTAAGGTCATCTGAGACTTTTTTATATGATAAATGGTAGTATTTTGCCGGGCCGCCGAAAAAAGATTGCATTAACCAAACATTTGGTTTAACTGAGCTTGATTTAACTGGGTGATACCAGTATACTGTATATACATAAAACAAACAATAATCAAAGTGTCCACATACATTGTATATTGCATTCATAATGCACCTGTGTTTTTGCCAAAGCCAAGTCAAAGTCGAAGCAAAAGCCCGGTTAAACCAATGATCGGTTAATCCAAACAAATTTCTATGGTCCCTTCATGTCTGGTTTAACGGGGTTATACTGTATTTCCATAACACAGTCTTCCGACACTTTTTCTTTAGGGTTGTCTAGCAACCCTGTCACAGAAACAGTGTTCCAGGAGTAACTGGTCTATTTCACACATCGTACCAGCGTTGGTAATGTGAACACCACATTGCGTGTGTTGCATTTATTATTCAACCACCCGCCGCACTTCACCATGAAAGGTATTCACGCCCATGAAGCTGTCCCCCCCGTTTCAGACATGCCAGCACATGCTGCTTCAATATGCTCCATCATTCCTCGGCCACCCATGCAACTGTCGCGCTGACGGTAACCATGGCGACGTGGGTGTTGCACAGTGCTTTTAACGTGGCATAGTCCATGGCTATTAGTTTAAAGTGGCAAAGTCCGATGGTTATTAGTTTCTGTCATTTTTAGAGGTTGATCATAATAATGTATAGTACTTTAGCTTGAAGTAACTTTCATTTTAAATGGCTAACCTTTGAAATATTTGAAGTGTAAACATGCCAAATTAATTTTGGAATGCAATCCAAAATTCTGACACGATAAGCTTCTGCAGGACCATGTACTGTTAAATTGACTGAGTATTCCCTTCTATGTGGCAGCAAATGTTTAATAAGTGCACCAGAATCTAAGTTAGATATGTTGGTTGGTTCGTTCTTGGAGTTTTACGTCCTGGCAATATATAAGGTCATATCAGGATGGGTACCGACTTGTGACAGTGCATACTCATGGCGAATTTGTAGCGCCTACACACTGGGAGACCAGGCCACCAGCACCATGACCTGATATCCTAATCAGGCATATTATCCTGAAACTGAGCTAACCCACCAGTCCTTATAATGCCGAGCGCCTGACTAGGAAGCGGCAAGTATCAAGTCTAGATAAATGTTTTGGTTTTGAAAATTTGATGTTTTCATCGGACTATGCAGCTTCGAACAGTCGTAGTTCAAGTGCGGATCAATATAAGAGAAGTAAGCGTATCCATGGGAAAGACGGGTGTGCATTGAGATGGATTATCTAACTCAGCCTGACACCACTTCACTGCCAATCCATACATGGCTTTGCCGGGCGTGGAGAATGTGGGCCTTACAGTTATAGGGCTTTACAAATAAGCCCACATTCTAGTGTAAAATATTCCCATATTACAGCAATGCAAATGTTCTATTAGGAAACAGGTATACATGACCAGGTGCTTAAATGTGTTTATGTAGTTGCTGGTGGCGCTTGATTGATAGGTAAATAGACATAGTGGTGCTGGCAGGACAGTGTGTAAGGGGCACTCAGAGCCCTACACACTACCCCCCGCCCCCTCTGCTAGTCAGGATCACCACACTCAGGCTCAAGGTAGGTGGTGGCCAAGGGAGCCACACAGCTTGGTGGTAGTGAGCAGATCACTGGTAACCATCCATGGGGACCAGGAATGCTGGATCCCTATTGGTAGAGCTAAGAATTATTTTTTCTCATTGGGAGAATGGGGTGGGGTGATACTCTACACTGAATCCATGTACCATATAAATAATAAGCCAGAGGGCTTGACTCTCTCTCTTCTTTCACACTTTATACTCTTCCTTTCTCTTTGCCTGTATTGATTTCACTATAGCCTGCCTACACAACCTCAGATTCGAGCAGTAGACTTTACACTAGGTTGTTGTTGTTTTACGTCCTACGGTCATACCAGGATACAGTCTAGGTCGAGTTCGGTCTTCTCTCTCACCTTCCATGGATATCATGTAATGATAACATTGTTCATGGTGGATCGCCATGGGTAATTTGTGCGCGGCAAAGGAGAGCTGCGGTGGTGCCACCTGGATTCGAACCCAGCACCTGCCTCCCACGCCACCAAATGGACCAACCCCACTCTCGCCCACGAGACCGTGACGTCACCGCCGGCCGACTTCGAACCCGGGCCAGTGTGCTAACCATTACACCACCTAGGCTCCCTGATATCAACACACTACCCACGCCTACCTGTCTATGCGGCTCCTTGCCTGAGAGGTCAGTGCAGACCACTACACTCGTCCCCCTGGAATTGTAAGTCATTTAATGCTTACAATTACATACATACAGGCAATGCAATGCACTTACATACACAGGGTAGGTTCAACAACCGTACAGCACATAGCTTGTAAAGGATCCTGGTCACGGCAACCAGTGTCATGGGGGTGATGAAAATGGGAATTATTGCACCTAGAGCAGGACTCGAACCCACATCTCTTTGCATTCCGGGCCAGTGTGCTAACCATTACACCACCTAGGCTCCCTGATATCAACACACTACCCATGCCTACCTGTCTATGCGGCTCCTTGCCTGAGAGGTCAGTGCAGACCACTACACTAATAATAATAAAAAAATTTAAATCAGTAATTGGCTGATTTGAAAGCACATTTTCTTTTTTGGGGGTACATTAGTTGATTAAGCAGGGGAAATTTCAATCACGGACAATTGGTCTTCCTCATTCCATTGTTCCTTGCCCTATCCTAGTTATGCCGATCACCAGGTTAGGTAGCGACAAGTATCAATTCTTAGGTAGTTGGTTTGACTCGGCCAGAGTGCAAACCTGCAAGTTCGAATCCCACGACCTACCTGAACGCGAGGCGGATGCTCAACTCATTCGGCCATCGAAACTGGTGAACTAGCTAATAAAAATAGTACTTATTTGCTGGCGTAAAACTCAGAGAGATTGATAGCAGAAGCCATATTGACCTGGCTGCCGGCAGGCCAAGCTCATGTGTAGGTCGCTCAGCAGTGCCTTCCCTACCCACCATCAGTCGGTTAGGGGAATTACAGGCAATACTAGTACCTAATTACAACCAAGAAAAGGCAACACTTGCAGCACTCCATTCCTAAATAATATTATCAGCATAATAAATTACACAACACAAAACAGCACTTGAGGTCGATTAGCCCTTTTCACACATGTTAGTTTCTACAAAGTCCTGAAAGATGCTTAAAGTGTCATAATCCGATGGTTTTGGATTTCTAGTATTTACAACATTTCTAAAGATGCAGAAAGTACTAACATCTAGAGACATAAATATAAAAACAAGACTCCGACTGCTAAAATGCTATGTGTGGTCTACACTTGTATATTGCTGCGAGACATGGACTTTGAAGAAAGCAATAACAACAAAGCTTGAGGCATTTGAAATGTGGCAATACAGAAGAATGTTAAAAATTCCATGGACAGCAATGATAAGCAACGTGGAGATCCTAACAAGAATGAAAATAAAGAGACAGATAATACAAACGATCAAAAACAGAAAAATTAAATACTTTGGCCACATGATACGACACCAGGAATCACAGAGAAGAATACTGGAAGGGAAGATAGAAGGGAAAAGACCAAGAGGGAGAAGGAGAACAACATGGATGGACAACATCACTGAGTGGACAGCAATGAGCTATGCAGAATGCGTGAGAGGAACGAATGACAGGAAGAGATGGAGGTCCATTGCAGCTAACCTTCTTCGAGAAGACGGCACCCATTGATGATGATGATATTAGTTTGATGGCTATAATTTTCATTTTAAACGGCTAACTTTGGAGATATTTGAAGTTCAAATACGCTAAATTAATGTTGGCCAGCATGCCAAAACTCTAATACCATAGACTTGAGTAGGATTAAATTGACTCAGTATTCTCTTTTAGGTGGCAACAATGTGCATCAATATCTAAGTTAAGTTAGATATGTAGGATCAAATCTAGATAATTGTTTTGGTTTTGAAAATTTGGTCTTTTTATCATACTATGCAGTTTTAAGCAAGAAGAGAAACTGAATAACTGAGGTTGTATTCCACTAGATGGCAGCACTTGGGAAAGGGCGCAAGTCCCATTAATAGCATAACAACTTTGTCATAGTGTGTATTTTGATATGAGCAATGTGTCCTTTATTGCGGAGGAACAAATATGACAGGACTGTCATGGAAGGATCACATGAGGAGTGGTAACATGGAATGTTCCTCCAACAAGGCCATACCTGCACTACTATAATTTACTACTAAATATATATATATATATACATATATATATATATATATATATATATATGCATACAAATTTAAAATCTGACCATCCGAGCAGGTCTGGGGTTGGTAGTGACCAGACACAGCTGGTATCAGAGTGGCTAGGAGCCACTCACAGGTGGCACGCTAGTGGCAGAAGCAGGAACCAACTCCTATCACAGGAGGTAAGTAGGTAATAACTAATATATAGAAGAGAACTGATAAGTGGTAGTGTCCTTGTTTATATTCCCATAATAGATTATAGAGCACATATTTGTATGACTAAATATACACAGATACACACATATATATATATATATATATATATATGTGTGTGTATTTATGAGTTTGTAATTGTGAGTAAATATCCAGATAAATATATATGCGTATGTATTTATGAATAATATAAATCAGTTTGTTTCTGAGGGTTTTCCGTCCTGGCAACATCTAATGTTATATCAGGACGGACATATATATATATATACTAAATATATATGCGTGTCTTTCTTAATGCATTTAGGCGGCCATTGATGCGTGATATGTGCATATCCCGTGGCTCCTTACCCTCCTACCAGTGTTAGGAATGCACCTGTGACAAATTGCCTCGAGCATGCATGGACACGCACACCTCAGTGAAAGGCCTCCATCTCAGACAATCTAAATTAATGCATCCATCATAGCATGGCTCCGGATGGACACTGATTACCGAAGAGCAGCTGGCAAAGGTATGGTGATAACGAGGCCAGTGTCGGTCTCATTATAATTCGCCGCTACCAATTATCTCCTGTATGTTAGGGTTTAGTAACCCATCGCCCGAAAAAACACTAGATATAAAAAGAAGAAAAAACCCCACTAAAACCTTTCCCATGCTCATCATCGCTCGCCTGTAAGAGCGCTAATTAAATTAGCACGTTATCCTTACCCTGTGCTGGACTTTGTGGGTGTTAATACGGAAGCTGCTAGTGCCAGAGTTCTCTTCATACCTCATTGGTCAGTTGCCCAGTTTCCATCACATCCGGTCCAGCTGCGTCTACTGAGGTAACAAGGCTGGGCGACCCGGAGCTCTGGCCTACTGAACCTGCACTGATCTGGCGCGCTGCCCTCTCATTACCTTACCGTGGGGCTGGTATCAGGCGAAGAGCCTATCGACTCTGGATCAAGCCGTCTCTACTTACGTCCATTTCCATATACTACTCACAGGCTTTGCCCGATACCGCTTGAACATGTTATATCATGATAGTTATTTACAATGATATATGCCATTTAAACCCATTGTTGTAAACTATGCATGTCTATTTTTATACACTATTTACAGTCCTTGCATGATAACAGTTGCGCATGTTATTACTCCGCAGTAGTTATTTACAATGATATATGCTATTTAAACCCATTTTTGAAAACTATGTGCACCAATTTATTTACACTATTTACAGTCCTTATCCGATAACAGTTGTGCATGTTATTATTCCACAGTTGTTATTTATAAGTTATGCTATTTAAACCCATTGTTGTAAACTATGCACACCAATTTATTTACACTATTTACAGTCCTTGTCCGATAACAGTTGTGCATGTTATTATTCCACAGTTGTTATTTATAAGTTATGCTATTTAAACCCATTGTTGTAAACTATGCACGCCAATTTATATACGCTATTTACAGTCCTTACCCAATAACAGTTGCGCATGTTATTACCATACAGTAGTTATTTACACCCATTGTTCTATACCATCTAAGTCATCCTGATATAAACTTAGATCTTCCTACGAGGTAGACCAGACCAATCCAGTATCACAGCTGTCCAGCGTTGAAAACAAGCACCTTCACGGGAGCTTATATGTTATGGGCAGAATAAAAAACTTGTCACAAAAAAAAAAAAAAAAAAACTCCCAGCGCCCCCCCCCCAAAAGAAAACCGAAGTAAAATAAGCAACAACAAGAACAAAAACTACCAAAATATAACCTCCACCCTGTAACACCTGAGCAAACACTAAGCACAACACTATAGTTGACCAATACATTTGAAATGTATCCTGCCACTATATCTCCATATTCCCAAATAGACTACTAATGGTAAGAGCAAGTCATACTCATAGTATTACTGCCGTCTCAGAGAGATGATCAGCAAATCAATGATAAATGACTATCCTGCAGTCTGCATATATACAAAATAAGATCCCCATGAGATTTGTAAAGTACTATTGTATATTTTGTTCATTCCATCCCATCCATAAATAGTGTTTTTTGGTGTTTTTTGGGTATCTTAGTTGTTTAAGCAGAGGAAATTTCTGTCGCAGACAACTGGTCTTCCTCATTCCACTGCTCCTTGCCCTATCCTAATAATGCCGAGCGCCTGGCTAGGAAGCGACAAATATCAATTTTTAAGTCATTGGTTTGACTCGACCAAGAATCAAACCCACGATCCCATGATCTACCAACACGGGAGACGGACGCTCTAGCTCATTCGGACATCCCGTCCCATAACTATTAAGGCCAGACCAGTGCCTCGGTGCTGAAAAATATGTTATTCAACTGGAATTAAAAAGAAATTGAACAACACCCCAAAAAAGAACCCCACAAATAACAACAATTCACGCACATTTCCAGACACATTTCCATATACCACTGCATAATAGTTGCACACGTTTACAACGAAGTGTTTGTTTGTTTGAGTTCTACGTCCTAGCAACACCTAAGGTCATATCACGACGGGTACCGACTTGTGACAGTACGCACTCATGGCGACTTTATAGCACTGTCCCAATAGGAGACCAGGCCACCAGCATATTGCAGCTGATATCCCACTCAGCCACATTATCCTGACACTGAGCCAACAATTCCTTGCCCTATCTGAATTATGCCGAGCGTCTGGCTAGGAAGCGAAAAGTATAAATTTGTAAGTCATTGGTTTGATTCGACCATGGTTCGAACCCCCGGGTTCAAATCCCACAATCTACCAAAACGGGAGACGGACGCTCAACTCATGGTAGTTTTGTACAATCTTATCTACTAAATGGAATTTCCATATATGTAGTCTATATTACTCACTGGGATTACATCATACTTCTAACAAACACTGCTCTCTACCATGTATAGTGCTCACAGAAAGTGAGCAATATACATGGGAGCTAGGCTCCCTGATATCAACACGCTACCCACGCCTACCTGTATATGCGGCTCCTTGCCTGAGAGGTCAGTGCAGACCACTACATATGCTACTTCAGGGGCGTAGCCAGGTCCTAAAGTTAAATTTCGGAGCACATGAAAACGATGTCAAGACACAAACCAAATAATTCTAATTCAGTAGATATTTGTTATTTATTTGTACAGTCAAAACGCAGGGAAGATTTAGTTTGAAAGGAAATGCGTAATTATTTTGTATTTAAAATCAAAACACGAGGAAGGTAATGCTGTTTATCGCACAAGGGAACTAAAGAGTTAAGGAATTGTTGATAAGGCGCCACTTTTTAAGATCATGCTCAGGGGGTGTGGTTGCTCCCCTGCCCCACCCCCTCCAGCTACGCCACTCTCCTGCTTACCAAAATTGCCTCACACTGCAGGCACACATTATTTCTGTTCAGCAGCACATCTTTAATAAGTGCACCAGTCTCTAAATTGGATATTGTAATAAACTACGTCCTCACCATTACCCCATGTCATCTACACATATTGCCTGTCGAGGATGGACACCAGCAAACTGGCATGTGACGTCACAGATGATGTTTTTATTTAGGCATTCATGTTGGATAGAACTCTAATGAGTGCACTAAACACGCAGCCAAGATCTCACTATCGAAACACAATTTAAAACATAGCATTCATCAAAATGCACGCATTCAAATAAAATGTATGAATAGTTTCATCAAAATCTACTCCATTCATACACATTACTTCATTCTACTTCTTATGGTGCTGTCACATTACGACGCTTCTCACCAACGCGCATCGACGTATGTGATTTTTTGGTGCAACGTCGTGATACGTCAGGAAGTGTTACGTGCGCGTTAGGCTTGAGTTGGTATTCATTGATGCACGGCGACGGTCTGCCATGGTCAGCGCCCCGCGTCAGTGGATCGATGAAGTTTTGTGCTTGCGCAAAACTTTCGATGCGCAACAACGCGTGAGTGCCAACATTATGGTGACGTTAGGAGCACGTCGGAGATGTTGGAATAACGTTATACGAACGCTAGGCACACGAAAAGTTTAACGTTTCTCGACGATTAAACGTGGTTTTGCGCATTGGCGGCGCGCCGGCGAGAAGCGTCGTAATGTGACAGGGCCATTACATACACGACATTCCTCTTGTGCTATTTATAGCAATTGCTGTACACTACATAAAACTATCATCCTATCCTAATTATCCAAAACGTCCTTATTACCCACACTATTACTAGCCTGCGCTGACCTATCAGGAAACGAACCACATAGACAGGTAAGCAGGTATAATGTGATTGCCTTAGGACGTCTAGATAGCCTGCTGGTTAAGAAGCTAGTACCGAATTTGCAAGAAGTATGTATTCAAATCCCGCTCTCAGTGCAATGTTTCCCATTTGCAAAAATACCACCACGGCATCTTTCTACACATACTGTCCAAAGCTCAAGCACAGATTAGCCTATATTATATTACTTCCAAGTATTGTTCTATAATGCTCACCTCACGTTTTGTCATTTCCGGGAACTCTTTTGGCACTTATTTATGCGCTCTGTAATCTGTTATGGGAATATAAACAAGGACACTACCACTTATCAGTTCTCTTCTATGTATTAGATATTATCTACTATCTTACTGCCATGGGAGTTAGTTCCTGCTTCTGCCACTATGGCGACACCTGTGATTTGCTCCTGACCACCCTGATACCAGCTGCGCCTGGTCACTACCACGTCCAGACATGCTCGTACGGTCAAGTTTCAATAGAAAATGCTACACAGAAAGAGAGCCATAAAGTCTCCATGGAGGAAGGAAGTGCTTGATTCCAATGAGAGTCTTTTAAGTTTCCTGGAAATCATCTTTTAAGCTATGAAATTGGTCATGTTGCTTCGCCAACATGAGTAATTCGCGATCGATATGGGACAGATAACGCTGCCGACCATGGTTCAGTGAGCTCTACTGATTCCACTCATTGAACTCTCCCACTACCCGGTAGGCAGCCAGAACTCTTCGTAACTCCATGCGGCACCACCAGCGCGCTCCGATACGTCCATCGCCTGCAGTTGGTGAACCCCAACTCTGATGTCACTTCCGGCTACGCCCACCACACCAGTGGCACTTCTCGAGGAGACCCGGAACCGACAAAACCACACACCTTTTCTTGGCCACCCACCCATCCCTACAAACATTAAGACAGTGACACTCGATATCGTTTTGAAAATTATATCATCAGAAAGCTTAAGTCTTCCTCTACCTAACCAGAACAATATTTGGTTTGAGATTTATATCATACGCATCAAGCATGGTCTGAGAAGTGACTGCTGCAAGAATTTGGCTATTGTCAGCTCGCGATGCTTAAGTGAAATGTTGTCTTTCTTTTCTCTCTCTCATCAGTTAGAAAAATGGTCTATTGTCATCATGCTAGAGCTTTTAATTCTGGTTATTTTGGTATAAAGAGTGCAGTGATCGGACAATTAGAATGGGAGTTATGCTATTTTTCTTAATTTTATTGTCAGCTTGCGATGCCTAAAATTGAATATTGTCTTTCTTTCTCTGATCAGTTAGAATGGGAGTTATGCTATTTTTCTACTATTTTACTGAATTTATTATTGGTGGTTGCTGGAAATTAAGGAATTTAGCAAGTTTGACATGAAATTTCAGAAAAGAATACTAACAGTGATGGTCTGTAAAAAATTGAGCTTCTTATTTCGGGGGGGGACCCCACAAAAACATTTATTCATAGGGTTGATTGAGTGCCAGGTTTGGATTCAAACCTCAGACCTTCAGACGATTTGACTTCTGTAACTTGATCCTCATTCATACTGAACTTATACTAAATAAATTCGCATTCTAAGTAGGCCCATGTCGTGTCGCGAATTATCATCATTTTCCCAGGAAAGCATGTCCCCGAAACCCCCTCAGACATCTTGGCCAGCAAATGCTCCCGGTATGGGTACTTTGTGCAGTGCTTAGTGGCCATACATCATGTTGTAGCAGTAGTGGGCGCATGACCCTGACACTTGTTACGCTATAACACTGTAGTAGGCTGCACTTATCTCACCAGGCTGGAATCCATACTGACAAATAGGCAATAGGTAGGTTGATATCATCAGCGATACCTAGGGAGTCTAATGGTTAGGACACTCACTCCACAATTCGAGTTCAACTCTCGGCCTGGTGTCTCTATGTTTGTGAGCCCCTGACTCATGCAGAGTGTCCAGGGCCTATATGTATGTGTCCGGGTTAGCGCTGCGAAGCAGGTTTTCGGCGAGTTTAGTGGGTTAGCGGCGAAAACTGCGTATGTATGTGTCGGGGTTAGACTAACTCGGCGAGCGTAAAGTCGCCTGCACTAACCCCAAGCGAAAGGAGGGTTAAAGGTGGGGTTAGGCACCGATTATGAGCAAATCTATTGAATGCGATCATATTTAACAGAATTACATACTCAAATCGTGAAATTTCATTAAATTAACCCTAAATTCGAAGCAATATTAACGTAGCAGCTACATCGGCGGCATTATTCATATTGTCCAATCGACGAATGTAAAGTAAACAAATCGCCGCCGCCGCATGGATGTCGATATCCATACTGGTGTCATGGGGGTGATGAAAATGGGAAATACTGCGCCTAGAGCGGGACTCGAACCCACATCTCTTTGCATTCCGGGCCAGTGTGCTAACCATTACACCACCTAGGCTCCCTGATATCAATACACTCCCCACGCCTACCTGTCTATGTGGTTACTTGCCTGAGAGGTCAGTGCAGACCACTACACTCGTCCCCTGGAATTGTAAGTCTTGTAATGCTTACAATTACATACATACAGGCAATGCACTAACACATACATACACAGGGTAGGTTCAACAACCATACAGCGCAAAGCTTGTACAGGATCCTGATCACGGCAACCAGTGTCATGGGGGTGATGAAAATGGGAAATACTGCGCCTAGAGCGGGACTCGAACCCACATCTCTTTGCATTCCGGGCCAGTGTGCTAACCATTACACCACCTAGGCTCCCTGATATCAATACACTCCCCACGCCTACCTGTCTATGTGGTTACTTGCCTGAGAGGTCAGTGCAGACCACTACACTGGCAAAATGCCAGCGGCAATGTTTTAGGCCCAAATCTATTCAATGCGACCATATTTAACAGAATTACATATGCAATAAGTGACATTTTATTAAATGTAAACAGGTACAGAGGGATTTCCCAAATCTATAAATAACTGAAACGTTAGCTAACCCGCACGCGCTTTGGTCACATACATCCCCCGTGACACATTTGGAACTCTGGGGTTAGCTAACCCGGCACCCTCCTTTAACCCCGGTCCGGTTAAAAATTGGCACATACATATAGGACCTGTACTACTTACGTACATCCTCACTACGCCTTCACTGCCGCCCACCCTCCACACACACACACATATAACAACATACGCCCGACCATTACTAATACCCCTGTCACACTACGACGTAATGAGCCAACGTGAGCCTAACGTGGTGATATTTCGTCATTACGTTGATGTACGTTGGATTACATTATGATGACGTCATAATGACGTTAGAGTGACGTCGAGCTACGTCATATTACGTCGTGTTACGTCAAGTTACGTCGAGGTTTTGGACATGTTCAAAAGTTTCGACGTAGGTCGAACGTAAGGGTTTACGTTCGCCGTACGTTCTGTTCACGTTCAGCGAACGTCAATGACGTTAAACGGACGTTATTCCAACGCTCCTCACTACGTTCAACTACGTTCCACTACGTTGACCCCCATTAAACCAAGTGCAAATGCCCACGGGGCGTAATGGGAACGTCAGGACAACATCAGGAGAACGTCAGGAGAACGTCAGGAGAACGTGCATTCAACGTACGTTCAACGTCTCATGACTTAGCTAACGTCACGTAACGTTCTTCTGACGATGGAATAACGTTCATAACGTTCCGTCAGCGTCATTACGTTGACCTCTCTCGTCGAACGACGGTATCACTACGCTTTACCGACGTTACTCTCTCGTCCACTACGTTGCATCCACGTTCAACTTGTGCCCAAATTTGCATACTACGCCGAGAAGTTCAACGTTCTTCACGTTCTCCCTACGTTGACGTCGTTACGTCGTAGTGTGACAGCCCCATTACTTACGATCTTTGTTCTTCGCTTATTTTGTGGGGTTTTAAGTCCAAGTTACGGTACAGATACTATAAGGATGGGTACCAACTAGTTACAGTGCGCACTGATGTCGACTTTATAGTTCTGCCGCATTGGGAAGTCAGGACACTGGCACCATGACCAAAATATCCTATTTAGTCATATTGTCATAATACTAAGCAAACCGGTCCTTACCCCTATCCTAGTAATGCCGAGCGCCAGGGTATGTAGTGACAAGTATCAAATATGTACGTCATTGGTTTGACTCGGTCGAGGTTCGAACCCACGGTCTTCCTCCATCCGGTGCTCTAACCGATTTGGCGGTCATGTCCGGTACCTTTGTTCTTCAACACACACAACGGCGTGAGCATACACCCTAGGTTCCACCTGAGGTGAAAATATCACGCAATTAACTTCAAGATTATTTGGGAAAAGCGTCACGAATATTGGGTTATTAAGTTTAATATCAGACACCAGAAGTGAAGACGTTACGTTTCTTCAAAATATTTTTTGGGTTGCATTATTTCTTTTGTTATTTTCAATTATTTTGAGGAAGGGGGGGGGGGTAAATGTGTTTATTCATCTGAATATATAATTTGTCAGTGCCGGGGCACTGGTCTTCCAACCGTTGAACAATGTCCAGCCGTTGAACAATTGTGGTTGGCTACACATATCGGTGAGGTAGTAAGTATTCAGTTCTGGGGTGTGATTGGTGAAATACTTAGGTACAGTACAAATGAGGAGTCCAGGCACAACAACCTGTAAACACCAATCCAAAGATTTAGATAAATATTGGCATTAAACCTTCAAAAGATTCACTTTTTTTACATGCGTATTTCTTTGTTCATTGCACCATAACCATTTCATCACAAGAAAAGTGAATTAGTGAAAATGAAAATCACCTTTAGGTAAAAGTCTGTTATATATAATTCAATCTTTGGATTGGCGTTTGCGGGGTTTTGTACCTGAAGTCGACTGAAAATAAACTTCAGTGTCCAAATACTAGGACACAGTGTCCAAATACTAGGCTCGAGTCAATACCCGAGAGGATGTGATGGATCTCCAAGTGGAAGCTCATTGGCTATCAGCTTGCAGTAAAACTCCTTGGGGAGGCCGTCATCATTGCGACCAGAATTTACTACCACCGCCTTCATGACACGGCAAGGCAGTGACAGAGGCGATAATAACACGACTGGTACACGACTAATTTCGGACACAGATTGCTTATTGTGGATAGGCGCTTAAAGAGGAGATGGTTCCTGAAATGTATGTTAACTCTTCCATGGAATATGCTGGTCGGCTGGTTAGAGGGGAGGGAAGCTCAACTTGGTTGTAGGCGGAGCGATATTCTAAAAATACCAGATGCTAGTGAGCCAGCTATAAATGCTATGTAACCAGATGGGATGGCCGAATGAGTTAGAGCATCCGTCTCCCGTATTTGGTAGATCGTGGGGTCGTGGGTTCGAACCCTGGTCGAGTCAAACCAATGACTTAAAAATTGATACTTGTCGCTTCCTAGCCAGGCGCTCGGCATTATTAGGATAGGGCAAGGAGCAGAGGAATGAGGAAGACCAATCGTCCACGATTGAAATTTCCCCTGCTTAAACAACTAATGGACAAAAAAAAAAAAAAAAAGAAGAATATATATATATATATGTAATACAATCCTCAGGTATGAGTGACACTGTGTCGCATGCAGACGATTGGCTGGGGACAATAGGTATTAATAGGTAATAACTAATATATAGAATTGAACAGATAAGTGGTAGTGTCCCTGTTTATATTCCCATAATAGATTAGGGAGCACAAACGTATCTATATGTATATATATATATGTATATATATGTATATGGATAGTGATAAACTCTTTATCGCATGTAATAAGCTCTGTAGTGGTCCTCTCCCCCCCCCCGGATGGGGAGGGGGGTGGGTACCAGCATGCTCTATGTATTTACATGCTATATGTATATACATATATACATGTGTGTATATATGACAAAAAAAAGGTAAATCGGTGAAAATATGTTAAGCATACAACGTTTCATGTATGCCATACGCTAGCTGGCTTTGAATATCTCGATGTGTATGCAGGTATTGCAGGTATTGCAATGCCTCAGGGAGTTTGACGCCCCTGCCCTGCAGAGTTGTAAACCACTGCCTTGTGGTACAGGTTCTTGACAGAACCGAAGGCTAAAGCTGAGATTCCTTACACGCGGTATGTGGTATGCGGTATG
This sequence comes from Branchipolynoe longqiensis, assembly GCA_030323885.1. NCBI lineage: Eukaryota > Metazoa > Annelida > Polychaeta > Phyllodocida > Polynoidae > Branchipolynoe > Branchipolynoe longqiensis. The sequence goes on along the minus strand of CM059187.1, from coordinate 42,164,134 downwards.
CGAATGCGAATGCGGCAAAAAATCGAAACGCCTTGAAGTCAATGGGCTGCAACCCTTACACGCGGTATGCGAATGCGAATGCGAATGCGAATGCGAATGCGACAACTCGATCGGTCCCTGTAGCGATCGGTGCGGCATGCGGCATGCGGCACGGGGGTGCGAATAGAAAAGCATCAGTCGCATTTGTCCATTGATATAAGGCTGGAGGAGGCGACTGATAATTACGGACAGCCGGGACAAGGTGGTGCGAATAGAAAAGCATCAGTCGCATTTGTCCATTGATATAAGGCTGGAGGAGGCGACTGATAATTACGGACAGCCGGTCTTCATGAGAAATATGAAAAATGGGATGGTGCAAACATGTAGGTTTATGCAGCGGACCTGTTAGGAAGCAGTCTTCAAGGTGGTGCGAACAGAAAAGCATCAGTCGCATTTGTCCATTGATATAAGGCTGGAGGAGGCGACTGATAATTACGGACAGCTGGTGCAAACATGTAGGTTTATGCGGCGGACCTGTTAGGAAGCAGTCTTCATATTTGGGACGGTCCTAACATCCCTCGAGGAGGCGACTGATAATCAGATTTAAACCCTGTAACTACACCAGCAAAGGGTAGCCCCCAGTCTTTAGCCCTGTATCTACACGCATAACGCAAATATAGCCAATGGGACGGTCCTAACATGGCTCAGTTTAGCTTGCTCCGAGGGATGTTAGGACCGTCCCAGATTTTGTTGACCGAAAAGGACGGTCCTAACATGGCTCAGTTTAGGATGTTAGGACCGTCCCAATCGGTCATATAGAGTGCAGTAAGGAGTATACTTGTTTATTCACTTGCTATCCGGACCGCACTTCGTCCACACCTCTCTCTATCACCTCTCCGCCGGCCGGACACCTCCTTGATATGTCTGAAAAGAGTTCCAGGAGGGGGTGCCTGCCGGCATTTTCACTTTCTACCCTTACTCTGTCCGTGTCTATGGCTCGCCGGTTGGTCACCATAGGGCAGATAGGCACGGGCCTTTGACTCAACTCTCCTCATTTCTCTTTCCTAGATCTGCCCATTCGATTTCTCCCAGGCTCACTTCTTCCCCTAACCAGGGTTGTTGTGTTCTTGGGTGGGGCTCTTGACCTTTTACAATTTCTCTGTCTGGTTCTTGTTGCTGGAACGACCGCTGCTCCCACCTTTGCCCGCCTTCCTCGAACCCCTGCTGACCGGATGCAAGTGCTACACTACACACACCATACAGCTCTACTACATACAGACGGCACGGAGAGATCCGCTGCCACCCGGCGCCCCGTCGTCACTACGTCGTGAAGGATGTCCCAGCCTTCATAGCACTTCCTCTGAGACCACTTCACCCGCAGAAGACATGTCTTAACCAAAGACTGGGCCGATTTATCGGAGCCTCTCTATAAATGTTGCAGTTCTGCAACCGGTAACCGTCGTAAGGTTACGAACACCCCATATCAATCAATACTTGTTTATTTTTATTTATTAAATAAAGCCAGTCGTGTGCCGCATGCCGCATACCGCGTGTAAGGAATCATGCCATTCGCATACCGCATGCCGCATGCCGCATGTCGCATGCCGCTTACCGTGTGTAAGGAATCCTAGCTTAAGGGAGTAAATCCTAAACAGAAAACCATGTCACTGTGGCAGCATTAAGGGCGGTTGATGTATGGAACTCCCAACATCTCGCGACCAGCCACTGCAGGGACAAATAGTTTTGCGCCTGTCTGGACATGTTCTTGCTGGTGTGAAACCTCTATTTGCTCCCTGAGAGAGTGCCGCTGGTAACTTGCAAAAGCCAGCAGCACTTCAACACTTTTGCAGGCAGCTTTCATGAAATGTGGAGAGTGGCAGTCAAGTAATGAAAGCAGTCTTTGTCACATCGCGACCGACAGCATGATGATGAGTCCATATGTGATAAATTACGGTGACCATAAAATACGGTAAGCATAGCCGAGTTTGATGTATGCATAGAACACAGGAATAGTTATATATCACTTTTGATTAACTTCCTCGTTTCATTATACATATATATATATATACATATATATATATATATAGATACGTGTACATGAGTAGGCCAATTTGATGCTGATAACAATGAACCAGTAAGATTGTGGTGGTCAGGTTATCGCCCCTTTAACCGCATGGTCCTTTCCTGTATGGAAATTGCTCACTCAGCAATAAGGGTTAGATGATCAGTGGTTCTGAACACGGCATGATGAGGGTTCACACATGCACATGTATGATGCAGAAACTGTACAGCTGGATATGTGGTATTGGTCTATTGACACACACGGGTACATATAGAACCTCCTCAATAGGAACCAAGTGTGGACACTTGCTTCATAAATATATATATATATATATATATACATATATATATACATATTATAAATGCATAATATTTATATTATATATACATATATATATGGTACATGCGTGAGGCAGAGCCATGCGAAGAGGAAGAAGCCATGTGGCAGCACCAGGCTAGGCAGAAGGCTTGACCAGTCGCTTGAGTAGATGAGTGTCAGTAGTTAGTGTAGTGTCAGTTGATATGAACTACAGTTCATAGATAACCGGTTTCCGGATAATTATACTCGTATAATTGCTTATGCAACACATATATGAAGAGGTCAGGTGCAAACACCGACAAATCCATTTGAGTACGCCCAGTTATCTGTCAATTCGAATTTGTTGTGCGTTATACTTATAGTCAACGTCTATTAATTTAATATATAGCAGATTATATAGCAGATCTGTATTGGTTTCTGCGGGGGGGGAGGATTTGATTATTGGAATAATCGCACCTGCAGCTCAAACCTGATAGTTATAGTTTCATTTCGGCCCGATTTTTGTCGATTTTTGTGGATGAACTCATCATATATACTTCGGAACCGGGGGAGGGGGCGACTGGTGGGGGTGGGCACTACAGAGCTTATGACACGCGATAACAGGTTTATCACTATCGATACATGTATGTAAACATATGTATGAACACATGTATATGCATGTATATGCATGCATATGCATGTATATATATATATATGTGTGTGTACCTGCTTATGTATGTACACATATATATGCCCACTTATATATGTATATATATATACATATATATATGCATGTATGTATATATATATATATATATATATATATATATATATACATGCAAATCGGTCACAGTGGCCGAGTCAGTAGAGTGCAAGCTTACCCGGTGGAAGGTCAGGAATTCGAATCCTAGCCGAGTCAAACCAATGACTCATAACACGGATTCTTGTTGCTACCTAGCCTGGCACTGGGCATTAATATGATAGGATAAGGACTGGTTTGCACAGTGTCAGGATAATGTGCCTACATGGGACATTGGGCAGCCTGGTCTCCCAGTGGGGCAAACAACACTATAAATTTACCATGAGTGTGCACAGGCACAAGTCAGTGCCCATCCTGACATGACCTTAGATGTGGCTATGACGTAAAATACAACAAACAAGCATGTATATGTATAGATAAAAGATTCACCCAGTACTTTGAGTACACTGGTGAATGACAACGTAGTCTAAATATGGGCGAAAATAGCTTTAGTATGGAACAAGAAGTAGAATGCCTGGCACAGGTCTCAAATGGTTAGTTATATCAGCACATAGTTGGTGAAATGGGAGAGAATGCAAAAATACAAGATGGCGGTCAGAGAACGCCGTCGATTTCACTTTTAAATTGCATTAAAGTATATGTTTTATTATATTTTCCAACTCAAAGGTAGTGGGTAAATATGAAGACATATACAAAGAATAAATGTTGCTTCTTAGATTGTGAAATTAAGCCCTCATAAAGACTCATTTCATTACCCCGATTTTTCGACCATTTTTATATAAGGCTGGTCTTCACCCGTGTACTGGAAGTATGGGGTGAATCTTTTATCTAGTATATGTATACATATATGTGTACATAGTGACGGTTCCCAGGCCAGGGGAGCAGAGAGTGCCCGGTTACAGGGGAAGCCTGCTGAGAATAAGGGGTGTTGGGAAGCGAGCAGGTGCCCAGAAGGAGCACCGAAACATTTAGGGACTATTCTTTATTTATATTCACATAATCAGTTATATAGCAAATATATATATATATATATCTACATATATATACACACAAAGTGTCAGAAAGCGCTAGGCACAAACAACCCTTCTCAGCATGAGACGAATACTAAGACAATGGCACAGCATTTAAGGATAGGATTAACTACTTGATCATCACCAGCACAGTCTGCATAATTTAGCTGAACTACTACACATTTACGTATTTTGTGGGCAGAGTGAAGGCGCACGGCCACAGAAGTTAATGCGTATACGGACAGGTGGTGCCAAAATTTGGCCTGCAATTTCAAGAGGACGGTCGTCAATGACCAATAATAAGAACACTACAGTAGATGACTGAGGCTGGAGAATAAAATCACGGGAGTGGGAAGTTTCTGATTAATTATACTCATATAATGGTTATGTATTATATGTATATAAATAAGCTTGAAAGTGAGCAGAATGACCGTTGGGTCATGGTGCAGAGGAGAGAATGTCCGCTCCGCAATGACTATCACGGAGAGAGAAACATTAAGGGGGCTGCCATTATTTATATCCACAATAATAAATCACATAATACATAATATATATATATATATCAGTTGAACCGGCTTACCTGCTTTGCCATATATATATATATATATATATATATATATATACATATATATATATATATATATATATATATCAGTTCTGCGATGGCAAAGTAGGTCAGCCGGTTCAGCTGTTTCGTCGCAGGAAGTGGGTACATGTCACACTGCACCCCACACACCTACTGGTGTTAATTTATCGTGTGGTGATAATCCCCAGTATCTCCCATAATGGCAGGGCCACAATGTAGCGCCCACCCACCACCCCTATAGGAGAGTGAGATGGTCCGGTCGGTCAGTGCCCGGATGTGTGTGTGTGTGGCCTGCCGTGCTATCGCTCTTAACATATATTCTGGCATGTTCTATATTAGCACTGGCCCCCACAATGCCTAGCGAACTCCACTGCAATTTACCCTATCATCAGGCACATTAAAATTAGAAAGGTTGGATGGTTGTTGGAGTGTTACGTCCTGGCAACATCTAGGGTCATATCAGGACGGGTACCGACTTGTGACAGTGCACAACTCATGGTGACTTTATAGTACTGCCCCACTTGGAGATCAGGCCATCAGAACCATGACATGATACCCCCGTCAGTCACATTATCCTGACACTGAACCAGACAGTCCTTGTCCTATCCTAATAATGTTGAGCGCTTGGCTAAAAACTAGAAAGGCACTGCCTGACTGCTCAGTGCGTGGTCATTGATGAAAGATCTATTACAACGCGCAGCACCAGCTATGCTTTATTCAAACGCTACTGACAGCACTAGAAGTTCACCCTCCTTCCGACATGAATGCACACCGGTAATCAGCGCAGTGCTACCTACTTCCGGTTGCTGACCGATGAGCGCTCCGAATGAGACATATCGCCAACACCTTTTCTTCCTCATAACAAGCCCCCCTACCCACACCCCGTACCGCAAACTGCCATTACATTCTGTCTATGCAGCGGCCAATAGCACACAGTACAAAGTGGATGGCTTATGCAACCCCCCTCCCCCGCACCCTTGAGGAATGGCGGGAACCCGACCTGGGTGGTCGCTATTGTACGCCAGTCCTATACACATTGTTGTATGAGAACCCTCTCGTGTACACCTATTCCACAATGGATGCCACTTCTAAGCAGCTATTCCCATGTGGCTATAGCGGGGCCCGGTCTACTAAAGTGCTGTGCGTATGCAGGAGCATATATGTGCGCCTGCGCAAAGGGAAAAAAACACCACCGAATGGACACCCGACACCACATTGCTGAGCAGGTTGAAGAAAGCCGATTGAGGGTAAGATTACTCTTTTTTTGTCGGCTCTCTAGGAAATAGTCGACCTGAAACCAAGGGGAAATTACTTGCTTTGTATCCAGTATTAATTCAATCTGCGTCTGTTCATTATGCACGAGTTGCCTGCAACCGTTTCGTCGTGTGAAACATGCTGACACTGCTGGTTTCGGATTCAGTTCAGAACGAGGCTACATAGTCCGCAAAGGGCTCGTCCTTACATGTTTGTGGGTGGGTAGTGCCAAGCCCTCAGGCACCCTCTACCACCCGCCCGCCCACAAAACAACACACCAGTTCCGCAAGCCCCAACATCGACCCTACACCTCACACCCTATGCCCTACACCCTGCACCTTACACCATACACCCTGCACCTTACACCCTGCACCTTACACCCTACACCTTACACCCTATACCCTACACCCTGCACCTTACATCCTACACCCTGCACCTTACACCCTACACCTTACACCCTACACCATGCACCCTACACCTTACAAACTGCACCCTACAGCCTGCACCCTACACCCTGCACATTGCACCCTGCACCCTATGCGCTTCACCCTACACCCTGCACCCTACACCATGTACCATACGCCCTGCACCATGCACCCTAATCCTTACACCTTGCATCTAGCACCCTGAACCAGCACCCTGCAAAGCCACCCTGCACCAGCACCCTTCACCCCGCACCCTAGGCCTTACACCCAGCACCATGCACCTTGCACAATGCATCATGCACCCTAAGTCTTACACTCAAGACCCTGCACCCTGCACCCTGCACCCTACAAACTGCACCATGCACCCTAAGCCTTACATCCTGCATCCAGCAGCCCCGCAGCCCCGCAGCCCTGCAACCCTGCAGCCCCGCAGCACCGTAGCACCGCAGCACCGCAGCACCGCAGCACCGCAACACCGCAGCACCGCAGCACCGCAGCACCGCAGCACCGCAGCACCGCAGCACCGCAGCACCGCAGCACCGCAGCACCGCAGCACCGCAGCACCGCAGCACCGCAGCACCGCAGCACCGCAGCACCGCAGCACCGCAGCACCGAACACCCAGTACGAAGCCCAGCCATCAGTGACCGTGTCACGTGGCCGAGGAGTGAAGCAGCCGGCTTCAAGAGGGACCCGGGTACCGGGTGTTGACTGGCGTCATTGGAGGTCACGCTGCCTCTACCTGATCGCCGGGGACTGAGAGCATGTCTGTGCACGCATGTCAATCAGCCAGCACTCACTGCCGCCATTAGAACACGCACAGTGTTGACGTTGGGTTCGACTATCCATGAAATATCCTACGAACAACGTATGCGTTATTTGAAAATCCCAAGCATGTGCTACAGACGGGCCCGGGGCGCTATTTTCCGTTCCAACTTGTGTTCCACAACTGTTTCATCAAAGGCTGTGGTATGTGCTGTCCTGTCTTTTGGAAACAAAAATGATGCTTAAAGGTACTCACAGTGTGTGCTGTAGTGGAGGGTAGGCCATCCATAAGTTGGTAGAGGTCAACTGTAAGCAGAAACCAAATCAGTTAGCCAGGTATTGATCGCAGACATGATGTACTGTATATGGCAGGTTGCACCTAATACTTCTATATTAACGCCGGTTACCAGCGTAGGATTCCAGCACTCCTTGGAATACAGGTGCTATGTGAAGTGGGTGAGGCATACTGCTAGGAATATTAAATAAGATAACATTAGTCCAGGAAGAATAGCTGAATTTGTTGAGCGCCCACTTCCAACTGTGGCAGGTCATAGGATTCAAAACGTTGATGTCAGCCCATGTCGCGTCAAACCAATGACTTTGAAATTTATACTCGCCAGTACTGAGCATGGCATTTAGCAAGGCGCAGATGTATGAGGAAGACCAATTTTCCACGATTTAAATTGTCCCTGTTTAATCAATGAATGTAACAACACCAAATCCATGAATTCAGCTCACACCAAGATGCTCATAATTTAGATATGTCAAAAAGGATAACTTGTGAAGTATTAGATATATTTGATCAAATACTAAAGTTAATGGCAAGTCATCTCTGATAAAACGCTAATCGTCTTTATCGAATAGTAGCCACTCCTTCAAGAGTAGTCAAAAAGAAATTTAAACATTCCCGGATTGTTCTTCAACTGAAAATGTTTAAAAGCTGTTGTCATAATCTGCATTAAGCCTTATGCAGGTGCTAATGATGTGTCTCTAGATTAAAGCTGCATAGTCCGATGAAATATCAAATTTTATAAACCAAACCAATTATCTAGATTTGATTTTACACGTCTAACTTAGATACTGATGCACTTATTAAGCATTTGTTTCTGCATAGAAGGCAATGCTGAGTCAATTTAACAGAACCTGTTACTGCAGAAGTCTATGGTGTCAGAGTTTTGGCAAGCATGCCAAAACTAATTTTCCATGTTTGCACTCAAAATATCCCTTAAGTTTACCATTTAAAATATAAGTAACTTTGAATAATGTAAAGTAGATACTAGTGATCGATCTAATATATTTATCACAGAAAAAAATACAGAAATTCAAAACCATTGGACTATGCAACTTTAACAATATCATCTAAATTCACAGCGCCATCTAGATTCACTAGCAGCAAAAAACATCCTTCCCACATTGGAATGCGCCACAGTGCCCTAATAGAATCAACTAGTCTCTCCATGTAGGACAATACGATGTTCACTCTAGTCAGCTAAAGACAGTTGCCTTTCTAACCGATGTATACAAAATGCACGAATTGTCTGGAATGAGAGGAAGTGCTCATTCAGGGTCATTGCTGGGGCCACAAACCTGACCACTGATCACCTTCTAGCGGAGGGGCGCCGGTGGGAGGCAGCAGCGTCCACCCTGACCCTCCACCTGTCAATCACACACCAAGCTCCACCTACCAATCCCCCGTCCTGATATGACCTTAGATGTTGCAAGGACATAACACAACAACAAACAAACCTACCAATCCAGAACCAATCACATATCTCTGCCAAATTAGGCGGGGGCTCCCCCCCCCCCCATTCGCCACTCCTGCAGTGGGCAGTGGTCTTCACGCTCTTAGACGGTCCATAACTCTTTCTCACCCACAAACTCACCCACATGTCCCAGATAACTAGACATCAGCCAATCAAATAAAAACAAACAAACAAACAATAAGGGTTTAGTCCAACCTACTGTTAACTTCATTTAACCATAATCATGACAAGATTGACAACCGAGCAATCAATACCACATATAAATTGTTGATAAAATCATAACGTTGATCTAAGCTCTACCTTGTATTACATTGTTCTAAGATCTACCTTGGATTAGCCATTGTTAACATGTCATTGTTCATCTTATACTCATTATGTCATGTGTATGACCTTATGGCAGCCACGGGCTATCAGCCGGTGCATTGATACGCGGTGAGGGAAGAAGACAGATGCATGCTGGGATTAAAAGATTGTATTTATTGCAGTGAACAGGAAGAGAGCCCCGAAGAGCCCTCCACCCTACGAAGAGTAACAAGTAAGAGAAAAAGAAAAAGAAAGAAAAAAGTAGAAGCACTGATGGGTAGGTGGAAAAAGCTGCAGGTCAGGTCAGGAGTCAAAGGAGGAGTGACTCTAAGGAGGACGGGAGGAAGCGAGTAGGGCAGGGGGGGGGGGGCGCTGTTGCGGATTCCGAGGGACACCAGTTTGACAGGGACACATCGCTTCTGCACATGCGTCAAAATCGAACAGCATCATCACTAACCTTATAAATTTAATATAATGTTTTTGGTAAAGATGTTTTCTATATGTGTACCAAACGATTTGTTTCTAGATGATGTAATTTAAGAGATATTTGACTTCTTGTGTATTTTCTGTATGAAGATTGCTTACGGCCATTGACAATGCCTTGAGTTTGACACTACGCGCAGTGCAAAACGTTAGTTTTATTCAAAAATAATAGAATTCAAGAACCCTAACCGTATAAATTTAATATAGTCTTTATGGTAAAGATGTTTTCTATATGTGTACCAAACGATTTGTTTCTAGATGGTGTAATTTGGGAGATATTTGACTTCTTCTGTATGAAGATTTGCTCACAGCAGTTAACAATGCATTTGAATGGAAGTGTCCCTGTCAAACTGGTGTCCCTCGGAATCCGCATCACCGCCACAGGTGTAGGCCCGAGATGCGGAGGCAGGGCTAGGGAGGAGCCTAGACGGGAGATAGAGAAGGGGGTTGGGGGGGGGGGGGGGGAGGACTCTTCCCCCGCCGCGAATAAAATGCAATGCGAGCATTACGACCAATTCAATATGGAATGCCACCAGACAGCTGGCTCTGGAATAAAGTTAGGTTCCTCCCACTCCAGGATTCAATGCGAGCAATGGCTCAAACTTGCTGTCCTTGCGGCTGTGAGAAGATAATTGGTTAAATCGAAAGCAGCCCTGACTGCTTGGTCATTTCACACAGGACATGCAAGGGTTGGCGAGACATTGTAGAAATCTAAGAAAGACCTTCTTTGATATGAAAAACTCATAGTAAAGGCTGCTTCCCATGTGGTTTGAGTCCCGGCCGAGTCAAACCAATGACTTACGCAATTTATACTTGTAACTACCTAGCCTGGCCAGCATGGATCAACGACTGGTTTGCTCATGGTCAGGATAATGTGGCTGAATTGGATATCAAGTAATGGTGCCGGTGGAATGGTTTTCCAGTTGGGCAGCGCTATTAAGCTGCATCAGTGCGCACTGTCGAAATTCTGTTTTCTTCCCCTTCCTCCGAGATGTTGCTAGAACGTAAAACCCCGGTTAATTATGCTTTGATACAAAAGCTCGCTATACAATTTGTGATTTTCATGAATGAGAACCAGTAAATATATAGATGTGTGGGGAAAGGGTTAAATGTGCAATATTGATGGCGCCACCTACAACCTCCATGGGATAAGTACACGACTCCATAGTGGCTGAATACATATTACACTAGCTTTGGAAGAGATTGTAAAAGAAAAGCACCTAATGATGCTGCTCCGTCCTATCGTGTATTGGGAATGTGAATCTTGACAAGCATTCTCAGAAAAAGAGAGGGTGTGACTTATAACCATGAGGTGTCATTTGCATGACTTTTAACACTGGGTGCCATTTGCATGTTTGACAAAGGAGTGTCGACTGGATATATGGCACGTTTTCTATGGTTGGTTGTTGGAGTTTTCCGTCCTGGCAACATCTAAGGTCATATCAGGACAGGTACCAACTTGTGACAGTGTGCTGCCCCACTGGGAAATCAGGCCACTGGCCCTATGATTCAATATCCCACTCAGTCACATTATCCTGACACTGAGCTAAACCAGTCCTTGCCCTATCCTATTAATGCAGAGCGCCAGGCTAGGAAGCGACAAGTATCAATTTTATAAGTCATTGGTTTGACTAGACCGAGTACCGAGAACAGAACTCCCGACCTACCGCACCTGAGGCCCGTGCTCTACCGATTCGGTCACTGCGCCCAGTAATGCGCGTGTCTTCGAGGATATTCAAAATGTCGGTGAGAGAAAAACAGGGCCTAGCCTTGACAACATTGTAAGAAGGGTCACCCACACATCTGTTGTTTTTAATATTCCATTTCCAGTTCGGGTGGGTATTTCTGGTGTGTGTTTCTTTCTTTCTTTAAAGAAGGAAAGGTTCAGGCAAATTCCACAAAATAGATGTTGTAAAGTATGCGTACTATGAATGCCACTTATGTGAGGCATACCAGAGAGGTCAGGTACCAGCGTGCAGCGCGTGATCACCATACCACAATAAAGCCAGTCATTCAGTAGCTCTCGTGTTGTGCACATCTGTTACATACATTACATGGTGTCAGGTGAGTGACTCACACACCCAACTTGTCACCCTCAGGGTTCAAACACCGGCAAAGTTACAGCTGGAAGGCAACACAGTGGAAGTCTGGAAGCTCTGGCAGTGTACATACAAAATATACGCAGGAACGACAGGTGTAACCTCCAAAGCCGAAAAAGTGCAATGTTTTGTTCAATCTAGACAGTTCGGACCGTGAAAAGATAGGGCCTCTGACGGAAGCCTTCAGAGCTTATTGCACAGGAAAGTCCAATATAACCATAGTCCGGTATCAGTTCATGACATACAAACAAACTACAGAAGTGTTCATATGCAAGCTTCAGCAAAGGATATCATACTGCGGCTACCATGATCTGCAGGACAAACTCCTATGTGACAGACTTGTATGTGGAGTGTGGGATGATACCCTATGAGATAAGCTCCTACAAATGCCCAACTTGAATCTAAAAGAATGCTTACAAATGTGCAGAGTGAGCGAACATAATACGACATTGCTAAAACATGGATCTCAACAGGCAGTTGAGGCACATGTTGATGCCGTCAACAAACAGCCAAAGCAGTGGAGACGCCAACTCACACCAGCAGCCGCTGTGTCATGAAGGGAGAGGAGCCAAGCACAAAAGACCGCCCAACAACAACAACCATAGTGCAACAAGTGTGGATATAGACACTCTCAAGGAGTGGGTCCAGCTCGCGGGAAAAATTGTGCAAATTGCCGCAAGATAGGCCACTTTACCAAAGTCTGCCATGGTAAACAAGCATTTGCCAGCCCATGAAATTGGCATAGATGTAAACAACACACCGGGAGAGTGGATGCTCAACCCCAGTGAAGACGAGGATGACTCATCTGACTACGATCTGGTCGTCAGATCAATTTTTGAAGACCCCGAGAGGAGCCGCATCTGTGGTAAAAGGAGTTACCAGTGCAAGGTCAGAAGATTCATTTCAAATTGGACACCGGCTCAGAACCCAATATAATTTGAAGATGCATATGCGACAAACTGCTAAGGACCAACCTCACACCTACCAGGTGCAACCAAGTGACTTATGCAGGACAATGGTCGACATCAAGAAAAAGGCGTTCAAGTTCCAAGTGACAAGAACCGGAAGTCCCATCCTAGGGAAAGACGCATGCATTGCATTGGGACTAATCACAAGGTCGGATACCATCAGCCGCCATGACATCACGATGAACACGGAAGACTACGCCAAGAAATTGGTAAACGATTACAATGTTGTATTCACAGGGTTAGGAAAAATTAAAGCAAACACAACCATTCACATTGATCCATCTGTCACCCCTGTAGTATACCCCCCCCCCCCACCCCCCGATGTATACCTCATGCCATAGAATCAGACGTGCGTAATGAACTAGATAGAATGGTCAAACTAGGTGTTATTGTTCAACAACACGAGCCCACTCCATGGGTCAATTCGGTGACGATCGTGAAGAAACCATAGAAAATACCCATTTGTCTGAACAGGGCAGTGTTAAGGGGCCACATCCAATTAAGACAGTGGAAGAGGTGGTAGCGAAAACCTGTGGGGCTAGGTATTTCAGCGTATTAGATGCGAATAGCGGATACTCGCAGGTGGAGTTGGATGAGCCCAGTTTGTTGCTTTGTACATTTACAACGCCATGGGGGCGTTTTCGATATACCCAGCTGCCTTTTGGAATAAAGACAGCCAGTGATATCTTCATTGAAGAGATGAGCAGAATACTTAAAGATCTACCAGGTGTCGACGTTGTTGCAGACGACATCCTCATATATGGTTCAAACTTAAAAGAGCACTATGTCAGACTCGAGTCAGTGTTAAAGAGAGTGAAAGAAGTTAACCTAAAACTAAACCCCAAGAAATCTCACCTTTGCAAGACTGAAGTTCCATATGTGGGACATTTGTTAACACAAAACGGGTTAAAACTGAACCCCGAATGGGTCCAAGCCATTGGAGAGCTAGTGACCCCAAAAGACAAACCAGCAGTCCAGAGGTTCTTGGGAATGATTGGGTATGTGGGAAAATTCACTCCTCACCTTTTGGAAATCGCAAAACCCCTGCGCATCTTATTAACAATAGAGGTTGCTTGGCACTGGGGGGAGGAACAGAAAATCGCATTCGACAAGCCCCAGTCTTGTAATATTTTGATGTACATAAAGCAGTGACGATTCAGGTAGATGCATCCAAATCGGGTCTCGGGCCACACTCTTTCAAGGTGCTAATGAAAGGCGATCGAATCCCAGTCCTGACATCAGTGAGGAGTGAAATGTTAGACAGAGTACTTGAAGCACACCTTGACATTGGTAAAAGTAAGCAACTCATACGTGATTTCCTATTCTGGCCAGGTGTGAGTAAACAAATTGAGGATAAAGTGTCAAGCATATCACAACACCCCCCATTCAAAACCATTAATAAGCCATCAAGTAATTGACGCACCATTCCAAAAAGTAGGAGTGGACTTATTTGAATACCGAAACGAACAGTACCTCGTCATAGTTGACTATTACTCAAAATATCCCGAGATTGCCAGAATGCACAGTACATCTAGCACAGCAATAATTGCCGGAATGAAAGAAATATTCTGTAGGCACAGTATATCTGAGGTGGTTGTTTCCAATAACGGTCCCCAGTTTTCAAGTTTCGAATACAAAAACTTTGCAGGAAAGTATAATTTCAAACCAGTCTATTTTAGTCCGATGTACACACACAGTAACAGGCAGGCAGAGTGAACAGTTCAGACCATGAAACAGCTGATAATAGAAACACCCGCAGATGGCAATGATGTAAACCTAGCATTACTCATATACAGAAACACAACACTGTCAGACATTGTCGGCCCAACTGCTTATGAGCAGAATGTTAAGATCCACAATCCCAACAACATGAGTGAACTTACAACCACATGTAGTGAAAACAAGAAGGGTGCAAATCACCAATGCACAACAGAAACAAAAATACTACCATGACAAGCGAGCCGGAAAACAACACCCACTACTACAAGTAGGCGACAAAGTCCGATAACGAACACACAAACACAAATGGGCCATTGGCAGAGTAACAGAAAGAAATGTACAAACAAACAGAGATTATATACTTAAAAATGAGAATAGCAAAGTATTCAGGCGTAACAGAACAGGCATGTTCAAGATAAAGGAAGAGCCACAATTGGCAGCAAACAACACGACCAGAACACCGACACAAACAATCGCACCAAACCATGTACACACAAACACTCATCAAATTCAACACCTTATGTAACCAGGTCAGGTCACACTAGCCACCCAGTAGCACGATTGGGATACTAGCAAGCAATCATGCTAGAACCCACCCGTTCGATAATGATATAAACACCTACACGATATGACACAGTTATAAGAAGTGTCATTGATTACACAACAGTGATCAACTGTTAGTTAAGACATAATTGATGTAAACTATATACATACCACTCAGGTATAAACATTATATGATCTTGGTGATTATTGCGATATTGTTATTGTAATCTTGTAGCGCTAAATGTTTGTTGTTGTTTTTTTGTGTTTTTTTTGTGTTGTTGAAGGGAAGATAAGAATAGTAGTAATATAAAGTGATGGAAACGCCAAGGTCACGAACAGATAACGGAAGCAGAGTAAAGGTAAGCGAGAAGTTGATTCTCGTATTGATTGCAAACGACATGTGATTATTATTCATATGTAAATCCATGGATATAATTAATCGGGCTTACAGGTGCCACGACATGAACGACCCATCAATGTATGGATTATTGTATTGTAAATAAGATGTGATGATTATACATTCCATTGAAACATATCCACGGATATAGAGAAGACCATGCTGTACTTGTATCATAACATTGCATTGCAGAGATACGATGGACAATTGTACATGTTTAGTGAACATGGCAATGTCAATGTGTCATCATAGGATGCTCAAACAAATGGACTCGGACAGAACTTTAAATACGATAAATACGGTTGATTGACTTTGTAAAAGGGGGAAGATGTAAGGTATGCATACTATGAATGCCACGGATGTGAGGCATACCAGAGCAATCACCATACCGCAATAAAACCAGTCATTCAGTAGCTCTTGTGTTGTGCACATCTGTCACATACATTACAGCTGTGGCATGAATAGAATGGGCATTGGATTCTGCAAGCACATGCAATTTTACCTTGACATCAAATAAAAACAGAATCGAGAAGACAAAGAAAGTAAATAAGCAAACAGTGTGCTTGACATGGACTTCTGCCTCACATTTCCACATGTCTCAGGGCGAGGCAGGTGGATGCCGTCAGTTGGTATTTTTCATGAGTTATTTTTTATCGGTACAATCCCAGGTTATATTACACAAACATGGCACACATAAGGTCTTTTATTTTTGTTTAGTTTTTTTGGTCCATTAGTTGTTTAAGCAGGGGAAATTTCAGTCATAGACGACTGGTCTTCCTCATTCCACTGCTGGTCGATAGAAAGCCCGAGCCTACACTTTTACCGACCCAAGGGATTTTTAACCTCCCACACCACATAGACATGGTATGAGAGCAACCGGCCTTTGATGATGCTGTAAGTTATACACAGCGGTGGAAATCCAAATTGGCAGAGCTGGGGGCATGGGGAATCGAACCGCCGACCCTCAGATTAGGAGTCTGACCTAGAAAAAAGTCAGACACTCTAACCACTCCGCCTCAGAGAACGCTTTTCGTGAATGAGTTTCATATGTCCAATCAAGCATGTCGGGAAGTATCAGTAAGCTGATAAAGTTACGCTGCTGGTAGCGGAGAAATAGCAGAGGTGTGGGGTGAGGAGGGGTGGGTCGGTTGGCGTCTAATATGGGAATAAATACAATTTTTATGGTTTTGAGCAAATTTAGGGAGCACCAAGAGTTGCAATACGCAGTTTCTGTTCGTAAATATATGTCTTTGCTTGTTGGGGTTTTACATCCTGGCGACACCAAGGTTATATCAGGATGACTTGTTACAGTGCACACTCATGGAGACTTTATGGTGCTGCCCCTCTGGGAGACCAGGCAGCCAGTACCATGACCCGATTTCCCTCTCAGTTACAATATCCTGAAAAAGAGCTGACCAGTCATTGCTCTATCCAAGTAATGGCGAGTACTAGGCAAGGTAGTGAAAATGATCAATTTTGTAAATCATCGGTTTAGTTTGAAACGGGAAGCCTGCGCTTGTACTGATTCTTCCTCCGCCTAAATATGTGCTGTATACATTTATTATGCGAAGACAAATAACAAATATTATTCTACCACCATTGTCTCTTCCCAAACCTTCAGCATTACACTACTTCAGTTGCGATTTACCCAGACTCTGTCGCCTCCACCGGCTAACTACTACATTATGACCTTCTTGTATGACGTCACCAGTCACGGTTGAGAAATTAAGGTCAGGTGTATGCATGAATCCGCAGCTTAGCCAGGCATGACCAGACAAGGACTGGACGAAGACCACCTGGAGGAAATCCATACAAGCTATACAAGAGTTGAACCAGAACCCACTGCAACAACTCTTCTTTACTGAGAGAGTTGCTGATGTCTAAAACAGTCTCTACTCTAGAATTATCTTGCAGGGGCCTTCGAGTGTTAAGCCATTTGAATGAAGGATTGACAGACACTTCGGGGAGGAAGATATTCTATATAATTATGAAGCGGCTTAGCTCATGTCACTCAGACCATTCTAAGAATAACAAATGGATAATAAGTGAACCAATATCTAACTTGGATATGGAGAATTAAATCTAGGTAAGTGTTTTGATTTGTTTTTAAATCAAATGTTTTCATCGGACTATGCGGGTTTAAAGGTGCATAGTCCGATGAAGCATAACATTTTTGAACCCAAAACAGTTACCTAGAATTGATTCTACATCATCATCATCATCATGCTGTCAGTCGCAATGTGACAAAGACTGCTTTCATTACTTGACTGCCGCTCTCCATTTAGCTCTCTGCTGTGAGAGTGATGTCCATGAGCCGGTCTTAATGTCTCTCAGCTTCAGGTTTCTCTTGATGGTCATTTCATGAAAGCTGCCTGCAAAAGTGTTGAAGTACTGCTGGCTTTTGCAAGTTACCAACGGCACTCTCTCGGGGAGCAAATAGAGGTTTCACACCGGCAAGAACATCTCCAGACAGGTGCAAAACTATTTGTCACTGCGGTGGCTGGTCGGGAGATGTTGGGAGTTCCATACATCAACTGCCCTTGATGCTGCCACAGTGACATGGTTTTCTGTTCAGGGTTTGCTCCCTTAGCCTTTGGTTCTGTCAAGAACCTGTACCACAAGGCAGTGGTTTACAACTCTGCAGGGCTGGGGCCTCAAACTCCCTGAGGTATTGCAATACCTGCATACTACTCGATTCTACTGATTCTACATATTGAACTTATATACTGATGGACTTATTAAGCATTTGTTGCCAGCTAGAAGGGAAGACTGAGGCCATTTAATAGAACCTGTTACTGCTGAAACCTATGGTATCAAAGCTTTGGTGTGCTTGTCAGAGCTAATTGTACATGTTTACACTTCAAATATCTCAAAACATATCCATTTAAAATAAAAGTTACCATAAATTAAAGTCATGTACGCCATGGCTATATACATGGAAGACTATATACATGGAAGAGCCCTGGTGATGTATGTCGGAACCAGATCGATTACATTCTTGTCAACCAACGATATCGAAATTGTATCAAACAGGCAAGGACATATCCAGGTGCTGACATATGTTCGGATCATAATCCAGTAGTAATCAGCATGGTAGTGAAATTGAAACAGCAGAACAAAATTAAAAACAACATTCAAATGGATATGAACATGTTAAAAGATGCAAAATACAGAACTAAGTATAATGTCTCTGTTCATAACAAATTCAGTGTACTGATGAATGAAGAAACTCCTCAGAGAGAGTATAACAACATTGAAATGGAATGGGAAGCTCTCAGAGAAAGCATGGTCAAGTCAGCAGAGGAGGTGTTGCCAAATAAAAAACGAGAGACAAAGCAATCATGGATGACGCAAACCATACTAGAAAAGATGGCAGAAAGGAAGAAAGTGAAAACCACTGATCCACCTAAATACAAACACCTGAAGAATGAAATAGAAGATGAATGCAAAAAAGCTAAAGATGAATGGTGGAATAAGAAGTGTGAAGTAGTGGAACAACTTGAGTCTCAACATCGTTCAAGAGAGATGCACAAGAAAGTGAAAGAGATAACAGGTCAAGGATACAGACAGAGAAGCAGTAAATGTATCAAGAACAAAGACGGCAAAATGCTCTTTGAAGAAGATGAAATAAAGTCCAGATGGGAAGAATATGTAAACGAACTATACAATGATGACAGAGGGAACCCACCCACAATTGAGAAAGAAGATGGGAATATTATATTAATATCAGAGGTTGAGAAGGCTATCAATGATCTAAAGGCAGGTAAGGCTCCTGGAAGTGACCAGATAACATCAGAAATGATAAAAGGACTAGATGAAGTGGGGATTCAAATCATTCATAAGCTAGTAACTGACATCTATGAGACTGGATTTATACCATTGAATATGAATGAATCCATATTTGTGCGACTCCCAAAGAAGCTAAAACCAACATTGTGTACTGAGTACAGAACACTAAGCCTGATGAGTCATATGTTGAAGATGATCCTGAAAATAATTTTACTGAGAAACAGACAGAAAATTGAAGAACAAATCAGTAACGTACAAAGTGGGTTTATATCTGGAAGAGGTACACGTGAAGGGATTTTCAATATGAGAATGATTTGTGAACGTTATTGTGAAGTGAACCAGGATGTTTATGCCTGCTTTATTGACTATGAGAAGGCCTTCGACCGAGTCAATCATGAACTGTTAATCAAATGTTTACAAGATATTGGTGTCAATGGCAAAGACATTAAACTAATTGTGAACTTATACTGGACACAACGTGCATTTATAAAAATGGAGCAGGGCCTATCGGATGAAGTTATGATTAAACGAGGAGTTCGACAGGGGTGTGTATTGTCACCATGTCTATTTAACCTGTACACAGAGATGATTTTCAGACACATTGAAGATTGCAAGGGAGTGACAATAGGTGGCATGAACATCAACAATCTTAGATATGCCGATGACAGTGTAATACTAGCAGACAGTGAGAAAAACCTACAAGATATAGTGAATAGAATCAATAAAGCTGGAATACTATTCAACATGAAGATGAATGCCAGGAAGACCAAAACAATGGTTATAAGTAAAAAGACAGATAAACCAAATGTCAATATAACCATAGATGGCACAAACATAGAACAAGTATCCGAATTCATATATCTCGGACAAAAGATTACAAATGATGGGAGATGTGAGGAAGAAATTAAAAGAAGGATAACAATAGCCCGAACAACATTCTCCAAAATGTATAGAGTGTTAACATCAAGTAAGATATTAATACAAACAAGGAAGCGTATTCTTCAGTGTTATGTGTGGTCTACTCTAATGTATGGGGCAGAGACATGGACAATCTCTAAGAAAATGTACAAACGTTTAGCAGCATTTGAGATGTGGACTTATCGAAGGATGATGAAAATATCATGGACAAAGAAGATCACCAACAAAGAAGTTCTCAGAAAAATTAAAAATAAGAAAAGCTTGTTTGCCACTATACAGACAAAGAAACTTATTTATTTTGGCCACATCATTCGTCAGAGTTCAATATACCGTACATTGTTGGAAGGGAAGGTGAATGGCAGCAGAGGGAGAGGGAGACCAAGAACATCATGGTTTACAAATATTTCACAGTGGACAGGCTTGAATTATTCACAGTCTATCAGAACAGCACAACATCGGGACAAGTGGAGAACCATTGCATCCAACCCTCGACTAGAGGATGGAACTATTGATTGATTGACGCCATGGTAATCAATTTAATATATAATTTATCTCAAAGAAATGACAGAAACTTAAAACCATCAGACGCTGCAACTTCAAAGCTGCGTAGTCCGATGAAAACATCAAATTTTCAAATCCAAAGCTATTATCTAAATTTGTTTCTACATATCTAAATTAAATACATAAACATTTGTGACCACATACAAGGGAACACTGAGGCAATCTAATAGAACCTGTTGCTGCAGAAACCTATGTCAGAGTTTTGGTGTGTTCGCCAAAATATATTTGGAATTTTTGCTCTTCAAACATCTCAACGGTTAGCCATTTAAGATAAAAGTGACCTCAAACTAAAGTAAGATAGATCATAATGTTCAATCTAATATATTTATCTCAGAAAATGACAAACTCAAAACCATCGGACTATGCAACTCTAAGCTAAATTAAGGTAGATTATAACGATCAACCTAATATATTTATCTGAGAAAATGACAAACTCAAAACCATCGGACTATGCAACTCTAAGCTAAAGTAAGGTAGATTATAACGATCAACCTAATATATTTATCTGAGAAAATGACAAACTCAAAACCATCGAACTATTCAATTTTAAATACATTAGCAAAAATTGTGTAGGTGGGTGTGTCGGTGGGAGAAGGCCGTTTCTGACAATGGTGAAGGCGACCTTTTAGGGTGGGACGTTAGCGACTTGTTTGAGCGGCTCGTGGCGTGTGAGGGCCTTTTGGTGCCAGGGGGCGCCGACAGGTGGCGCGGCGATACTTAAGTGACGTAGGCACGTTGCGCGTCACTTTAGAGCAATTATATCGCCTGGCAGCTGGAGGCGGCGCCGTGATACATGATCAAGGGCCCCGCCCGGAAACGGGCAGTAGCCGTGCACAGCCAGCTCTCTTCGCACACAAACGCCTCTTTTTTTTCTTTAAAAAAAATGGTGTTTTCCTATTCAGATATTCATTGATTAAAGTTGCATAGTCCGTTAGTTTTGAGTTTCCATATCCACAAAGGGTTCATCAAAGGCAGCGGCATGTGCTGTCATGTCTGTGTGAAAGTGGATATAAAGGACTCCTTGCTGTTTATTGGAAAGAGTAGACTATGTGCCGGTAGAAGGTTTCCTCCAAAGAAATATGTCAGAATATCCATACGTTTGACGTCCGTCCAATAGCCGATGATAAAAATCTATAGCTGTGTTTACACGGGCAATTGTGAAGCGAATTAGGCAAATCGATTTATATGAAGCGAAGTAGTGGCGCGTTTACACGAAGCGAGTTTGAAAGTGTTTCGGCGCCGGGAACCAGCAGCCTTAGTTCCGCCTGTAGCCGGCGAGCACTGTTATTTGTTTTGTTTACACTCGGCGATTCGACGCCGATGCAGCTGCTACATTAATATCGCTTGCAATTTAGGGTTAATTTAATTAAATTTCATTATTTGAGTATGTAATTCTGTTAAATATAATCGCATTCAATAGATTTCGGCCTAATCGGTCCCTAACACTGCCGGGCACCAGCGATAGTTACAGCTGCACATGTAGCCGGCGAGCACCACTATTTTACACTATCGCCGCCCGGGAACCAGCGGAATCGCTTCATATAAACCACCTGGCAAGGTGGTTTACATAAAGTGAATCATATGAAGCGAATCAGCCCTAATCCGCCTCAGAGTCCTGTTTACACGGCGAATGTGAGGCGAACTAGGCAAGGCACATTATATGAGCCGTTTTAACTCGCCCGTGTAAACACGGCTTATGTACTCTTGAGGTGTCGTTAAATAAAATAAGCTTTACTTTCATTGAGTTTCTGTAATTATACTCAGATACATATAATAAACTGATTGTTATAATCTACCCTACTGTAGTTTGAAGAATCGTTTAGTTTTAATCGTTAACTTTTGAGATATTTGAAGTATGAACATCTCAAATTAGTTTTGGAAAGCACGCCAAAGTTCTGACAACACTCAGTCACATTATCCTGACACTGAACCAACCAGTCCTTGACCTATCCTAATAATTCTGATCGCCTGGCTAGGAAGCGACGCGTATCAATCTTTAAGTCATTGATTTGACTCAACCATGGTTCGAACCCATGGGTTCGAATCCCGCGATATACACAGGAACAGAACACGCTGCATATAACATACTTTACCAAACATGTCCACATAATATTAGTACTAAAAACACACCAATGAAATGACATGAGCAACTATGATGTATGATTTATAAGAAGTGTATGTGAGTCAGTAAGGCGAGACAGAAACTATGTTGCCATGTCGATGTCAACACTAAAATCATTATGTATGTTGGGCTACTAACATATTTAATTCATGAACGAGACTTCCGGTTTATTTCCACCCCTCCCCACGTGACCAACACACCTCCCGATCCCACTTCTGCCCAGCTGTCACAGCAAGCAACACCGTTTCAGCCACCTCTCACCCACTACTAGTGCTGCTACCTGATCTCTTTCACCCAACTCTTAAGGGCCGCACGTGACCTAGTAAGTTACTTCAAACTGCGATCCTAATTGTTGCCTTTAACTCTGATCATATTGCTTATGCCCGGCACACACCTCTCGTATATGACCTAAAACTGCCCATTTCGCGATTAAGTTTTAGTTTTAGTCGTTAGGTGTGCGCCCCCGTAGCGCACCAGAGCATTGCGATTCGCGACTTAAAACTCAGTTTTAGTGCTTAAAATGCGAATCGCAAGACATTCGAAAAATGAATCGGCCAGTTTTACGTCGCGAAACGGGACGGGTCGGGTTGTGAAACGCAGTCAGTTTTAGCGCGTGAATCGTATACAGGAGGTGTGTGCCGGGCATTACCGATTACATTGTTGTTGACCCTGCCACATGTTGAACTGCCCAAGCTTTATATCTCGTTACAATGTTCACATTAAATTATTCATCAAACGCTTACTTGCCCGACCCTTGGGTCACTGATTATCTTTTAAATAAATGCAATAGCTCCAAACTTCTGTGTCCTTATTCTCTCCGAGTGAAGCGACTTTTTTATCCGGCAAGTGACTTGATGTGAATAAGGAGTTTTATTTGGATAGAGAATGTCATCTACCATGTAGGCCTGTATTTAGTCACCTACAAGTGATTCTAAAATTGTCTTAGATTGGACTGATCGATGGGGATTGTTACCATGTAACTAGCCAAACAAGTTATTGCCTAGATACGAAGCTGGGAGCATTCTTTGGTAACCAAGGTGCACTGACTGGGTGTTGTGTTGTGTGGCCACTACTCAAAATAATACCCTGGAATATATGGTTGTTGTGGTACTGCTGTGCCAGCTGACTGGCTGTTGTGCTGTGTTGTGTGGCTTTTACTTACACAGTGTCTTAGAATATATAACTGTTGTCTTGTGTTGTGTTGTGTTGTGTGCCTGTGCACAGTGTCTTACTGTTGTGCTGCATGCTGCTGCAGTGGGTGCATATCCTATGTACCCGTTGCTCAAGCCATGTCCTAGAATATGCATCTTTTATTCTACATACCACTGGTGTATCACTGGGGGGGGGGGGGGGGGGGGGTCGTGTCGTGTTGTGTTCCCACTATTAAAACAGAATCCCAGAATAGTTAACCGTCATGTTATATACTACTCTTGGATGCCAGACTGGATATGATTCAAATGATTTGTAAGTTCCGTGGGCTTGTGAAAAGTGTTTATTCTATTCGAAGATGTAATAATGTATTGCATAAACACTTGTACCAATATTATTAATTACGGAATCACCATGCCTTGTCCTGCCTGTATCCTATAATTATCACTGCTTATATATTATATATTCTGTGTACATATATGTGATGCATAATGCATTATACGAGTATAAATGCAAGGGGAAAATATACTTTATATATCTATTCCTCCTTGGCGCATTGGTGGAACCCCCCCCCCCCCAAGCTGTCGTGGTGGGTGGGACCCCCTTCTCGCCACACACACTAGAGGAACTTTTATTACATACATATATATATATACCTCTGAATATGCAGCACAGTGGCTCCCCCTTCTGTAATATTGTGTAAGCCTAACGGAGAGTTGGTTCCAGCCGCTGGGGGAAGTATCGCGCTGCGGTGCGCCTATACCAATATATATATATATATATATATATATATATATATATATATATATACTGGTATATGGTATGCGAAGTGGGTGGGCGAGCGACCTGGCATGCAAGTAGGTCTGCTTAGAAACAGGCGAATCTTCCTCATGTCGCGCGCTGGGTCACATCCCATTTCATCGCATGTTTGCTTTTAATAAAATTGTAAATAAAGTGCAGGGTTAGCTCAGTGTAAAGCAATGGTTTTTTTTGTGCAAACGCTATTTGCAGAACTCCCTCAAACCCTCGCCTTCAGATGAAGTAGGCCTACATTAATAATGCGGAATGTTATTGGTGCTACAGCTATTGGGCTGCTACACAAGAAGGGTCCACAGCGACAAAACGATGAAAAACGGATGACCACTGGGTCATATTGAGCATACCCTTGCAGGATGAGTTTCCCATTCAGCAAGTAGTGATATTGTGTGATTTAAACAGAAATCAATGTAGATCAATTTCAAATATACTTCAAACAATTTAATGTATGCAAAAGATACATAAATATGTGATAATGTCTGAACAATAAACTAGTCAAATAATATTTTACTACACTGCTAGCTCTGTGGAGGTCTAGCCTGGTACCCTGGCATTCATTTGCTCAGGCAGCAGCACAGGAGTTTTTATCACTCAGTTTCCAACCTGGTCCCCTAGCCTTTGTACCGGAAACAAGTTTAAACGGGCTGAAATGAGTTCAACCGTGGCTGGTTGGGTCGCACTGTGGCTAGTTGGGTCGCTCCGTATAGCGCTGAATATGCTTATGTGCTACACGCCGAAGAAAAACAGAAATGGCAATCTTGAGTTTAGTTATTGTATTCCTAGAGTGTAATACTATGCAAAATTTCGCATGCTATTCACAGTCTTGTCGAAGGCTAATCTAAATAAGAGAAGACCACACAATGAGATAGCACCATGCAGGTAGCTACCCGGCGTTGACGATACGGTTATTATAACTTCCGTCGAGGATACGGATATTAAAACGGTTAACTCTTCGCTTTGTTGATGCACGGTATAAACACGATTCATGCAATACTGCCCTAGTGTAACCTGGTTAATTCTGACAAATATGCAAAGTAGACTAATCTGTTCTCACAATATTTACTTATAATTTCTCCCAGTTCCAAAACACACACACAAAATAGATATTAAGCTGCATAAATGAATTACCAAGTTGCCTCAATGATCATTCACGATTCCTTGCAAAGTCTCTGAGCCTGATATTTACCTCGTTAATGCGACAATTATTTAATTAATATCTTAACATTCTGCAACCCACATTCCAAGTTATTCATTTCGTGATGTGACGCACTCAGAGAGACCTCAATTAGACGTGGGAATTATTCAATTGTGCAGAGGTTCTGTCACAATCTTATCGGCATTATTCAGTTGATAGCAAATTAATTCAATTGAGATCTGACAGAAACTAGGCGTTGATATGCACAGTTAAACTTTAGATTTGTTTAAGAATAGATACTTTCAAATCACAAGCATTCAGCTCGGACTGGCAGAGATATATATATATATATATATATATATATATATATACCCTTATCGGTAGTACCAGGATAGTCTAAGTAAATGAATACAGTAGTGACAATTATGACATAACCTATGAATATATGGATGGTAAAAGGACCTTCACAATTATCAACATTTTCTCAAGCGCACAAACTGTTTATTGGTGGGATGCCCACGATACACTTTAAAAACATTATTAAAAGAATATTCGTCAACTTGTTAAAGTTATTGGAAAAACATCAGCATTTGTAGTGTATGGCCTACACTTTGTGGGGGGGGGGGTGAAGGGCTGGGGTGATGAACAAGTGGATGCTTTGCACCTTTGTGAAAGTGCTGATAATTCTGAAGGGTAGCTAATAATGTGACTATATATATATATGATGTATACGAATTATATAAGTATAAATAATAGACGTTAGCTGTAGCTCACCCACCATCCAGTCCACTGTACCTCTATCTCACTCAACATCACCTCCAATTATGACCGGTAACTCCCACCATGCGGCCAACTCACTAACTGCTCCTGACTGCCTATGTCAGTATATATATATATATATATATATATATATACATATATATATACATCTACATATATATATTCATATGCATTTGTGTAATGTATAACGTATTATGCGAGAATAAATATACGGAAGGGAATTATTATAATATTGTTATTAGACCCAACACTGTACTGGTAGTGCCACCTTCGGCCCACCTCACCTCCATCGTATATTGACCCGTCTCAGTCGCACCCGAGGATATTGTATACATATTATACCCATCTTTCTATATATATTGATTCATGTATTGATTCATGAATGAATTCATGTATATATGGATTCATGTGTGTACAAGGATGGGCATAAATGATGTATAAGAACATATTGATGTATAAGTAAAGGAAGTTCCTAGATGCCATCAGTGATTCCTGATTGTTCACAAATCCCTACCAGTGGCCCCCACCACCGATGTTTTCCTCACCTTGCACCCTGCGAACCAGTGCCAGTCGTTGCCGACAAATTGACCTGTTGTTTTCAGTTCAGATTTTGCTTCCTAGCAAAAGCACTACCGGGTTGGGTACTGACCTGGGACAGTGCGCACTGAGGCTGACTTCAGAGCACTAGTCCACTCCGATGTAGTTGTAAAATTGTCGGACACTTAGTCAATGCACAGTCGTTGAATTAAAATGAATATTTAAAGGTGCATAGTCCGATGAAGTATCAAATTTTCAAAACAAAAACAATTATCGAGATTTGATTTGACATATCTAACTTAGATAGTGATGCACTTATTGAACATTTGTATCTGCATAGAAGGGAATAGTGAGTCAATCTAATAGAACCTGTTACTTTTGGTGTCAGAGTTTTGGTATGCATGCCAAAACTAATTGTCAATGTTTGCACTTCAAATATCTCAAAACTTGGCTATTTAAAATAAAGGTTCCTTCAAACTAAAGTAAAATAATGATCAATCTAATATAGTTGTCTCAGTAATATTACAGAAACTCAAAAATCAGAGTATACAATGTTAAGGGAATGTGATATGCGGGGTAGAGTTAAATGGACACGTGACTGTGTGTAGGGGAAGGGTTAAAAGTACAGATAGAGGGCACCACCTGCATGAACGGCAACCATTATGTGAGCAGGTGGCGGATGGCAGGAATAACCGCTAATAAGGGAAGCACTAACGAGTACTGCGAGGCGGGGGGAATATCGGTGGGTTATATTCAAGATTCGGGAAGGGATTAAAGATGAGGATTATATATATGATCTGCAGCAACCAATGGGACGCCATCCAATCTGCAGGTCCAGCCTAGATACAAGATTCACCCGGTACTTGTAGTACACGGGTGAAGACCAGCCTTATATAAATACGGGTGAAAATAGCGTTAGTATGGAACAAGAAGTAGAATGCCTAGCACCAGTGTCAAATGGTTACTTATATCAGAACAGAGTTGGTGAAATGGGAGAGAATGCAAAAAGACAAGATAGCCACCAGAGAACGCCGTCGATTTCACTTTTAAATTTCATCAACTCAAAAGTAGCGGGTAAACATGAAGACATATACAAAGAACAAATGGTGCTTCTTAGATTGTGAAATTAGGCTCTCAGAAAGACTCACTTCATTAGCCCGATTTTTTGACCGTTTTTATATAAGGCTGGTTTTCACCCCTGTACTGGAAGTATGGGGTGAATCTTTTATCTAGGTCCAACCATACTCTCAAAATATATACCCTCAAAACCAAATATAGAGCCATACATGCACATACATATATGTACAATATAATTTATTATTTGGATATAAATAGAAAATGCCTCCCTAATGCTTTTGGTCGGTATCCCTCTGACACCGATACTCAAAGGCAAGGTAACTCGATATGCTGATAGTCGGTCATTCTCTGCATCCCGCCGACTCTGACACTATGTCTTGACTCCAACGGTCACTCACGGCTCCCTTTCAAATAGGGTTAAATGAGTGGGTGGCGCTCATTTGCTGTCATTGCTAAGGGTGCAGATGACAGATAAGTAGCGTCTCCCACCTGTCAAATAACAGACCAACAAGCCAGCTCACTGGGCAATCCTATAATCCCCACGACCAATTAAAAACCACCCTCAACAACACACCAAGCCTCGCACCAGCGAGCTAGCACGAACCACCGTCGGAACAACACCTCTTCTGAACCCACCCATCCACAACCAATGCACTTGACTCGGTATAAAAAAAAATAACCCCGAGCAAAATAAAAACAAACTAAAAATACTTTAAACTGAAACGGAATATCGAGCCAATTTAATATAACCTGTTACTGCTGACGCCTACGGTGTCAGAGTTTTGCTGTGCTTGCTAAAAATCAATTTAGCATGTTTGCACTTCAAATATCTCAAAGGTTAGTCAATTAAAATAAAGGTTATTTCAAGCTAAAGTAATGTAGATTATAGCGATCAGAAAATGACAGAAATTCAAAATATTGCAGTATGCAAGCTTAAATTGACTTAGCGTGCCCTTTTATTTAGCAACATATACTTAATAAGTGTACCGTTATTTAAGTTGGATATCTAGAATCAAATCTAGATAAGTGTTTTGGTTTTGAAAATGTGATGTGTTCATGGGACTATGCAGCTTTAAACAGATATGGTTGTGCTACCTGCAGATGTCCACAGAGGAAATGAATGACTACAAAGTGAGGCGAAATACGGAGAGTATTTCTGGATTCCACATAGTGTCACCTACACTATGCCGATAGCACGCACCGGGCTCGATGGCCTAATCGGTAGAGCACGGGCCTCACATGCGGAAGGTCGGGAGTTCGGTTCTCGGTCGAGTCAAACCAATGACTTTTAAATTGATACTTGTCACTTCCTAGCTTGGCGCCCGGCATAAATAGGATAGGGCAAGGACTGGTTAGCTCAGTGTCAGGATAATATCGGGTTATGGTGCTGGCGGCCTGATTTCCCAGTGGGGCAGGAGTATAAAGTTGCCATGAGTGTGCAGTCACAAGTCGGTACCCGTCCTGATATGACCTTAGATGTTGCCAGGACGTAAACCCCAACAACCAACCAACAGATAGCCCGGAGCCAGCATGGCAATACTGCATCTGGCCGCCCTTATGTGCTAATCACAGCCGGCACACGAGGGTCAGAGGGCTGTTTCAGCCAGTCACAGATGTCGCCACCCATTCCCACACCTAAACGCCTTCTTCCTCTCAACCCGAACGCGACAGACTAGTCGGTAAAGTGCCCACATCCCGTGCGTGAAGATCGTGGGATCGCTCCCCAGCCGACACAAACCCAAAATGTGTGGTTACCACATTTACCCTATCACATAGGCAAGTACAATGACTGGTTGGCTTAGTATTGGGATAGTGTGACTGAGTGGGATATCGCATCACGTTGGTGTGAGAGGCGACACAATGAGAAGATGGCATGTGCATTGTGATAAGCGAGTGACTGTCATCAGGGTCGTAGCTAGTCGGGGGAGGTGGGTCATTTCCACCCTCCCCAAAAGAAAACGTCAGTATGTAACCTCTCTGACATGGCTGCAAACGGCATTTCAGAGCTTCTAGATTTCAAACTTGTCTGGGATTTGGGCATAATACCCCAAGATTCTCCGAGTGGCTTTGGGCTTCAGATTTAATTCTTTCCGAGAATTGTGTAACCTCCTTGACTTGACTTGACATTTCTGAGCCTCGAGATTTTAATAATTTCCCAGAGAGGAGGCATACCCCCAGACCCCCGCCCCTTTAGTGAATCGCTCATTCGGCACTCATCCGATCCAAGAATTTATCCCAAGTCCAGGTAAAAAGTCCTAGCTACGGCCTCGGTCACTGTGATATCAGAGAATACTACGCAAAGCCATAATAAATATCTGCCGCTCGAATATGTCTTATAAGCACAGTAGTATACAAAGACTATGCCCACAGGCGCTGCTTGCAGTTCACATAATAAAGGAAATAGCGCAAATATATGCATAATTAGTCTTTTCCATCATAGCAAAATCTGAGGTCATACCGGGATGGGTGGGTACTGACATGTGACAATTCTCACTGATGGTGACCTTATAGTACAATCCCGCTTAGTTAAAGTGTCACCTGCACATCTGATCGGTTTCATTATCCTGACTTTGCGCCAACTAGTCCTCACCCAGTAACGCCACCTACAGTCAGGCGAGGGAGCGGCGAGTATCATTTTTTCTTACTTGGCCATCGAGTGAGTGAGACCCGACGGAGATATCCTACTCTTTCATATATACTATATAGGCATCATCATCATCATGTCGGTCGCAACGCGACAAAGACTGCTTTCATTACTTGACTGTCACTCTCCATTTAGCTCTCTGCTGTGAGAGTGATGTCCATGAGTTGGTCTTAATGATCTTCTTTGAGGTGTCCAGTCCACCAGAGATTCTTTTTGATCAGAAGATCTTCCATAGAGGGCAGCCCCATCCATTTGAGTATTTCTTTATTTGTCACTTTGTCCTTCCAGGTTTGC
Source organism: Branchipolynoe longqiensis (assembly GCA_030323885.1). Lineage (NCBI taxonomy): Eukaryota > Metazoa > Annelida > Polychaeta > Phyllodocida > Polynoidae > Branchipolynoe > Branchipolynoe longqiensis. The sequence continues at coordinate 42,132,901 of CM059187.1, read as the reverse complement.
CTCATGATCGAACGCAGATGTTGCATCATGAAGGCATGCACTGTCCAGGCCTCGGCTCCGTATAGTAGGATGGTTAGCACTATTGCACGGTAGATCGTGCCTTTGACCCGCATGGACACATGGTGGTTGTTCCAGAGTCTCTGGCGTAGTAGGCCGAAAGATTCCCTAGCCTTGGCCATCCTCCTCTGTATTTCAGTATCACATAAAGGTCAATTATATTAGTGTCGAGGGGAGGGTCAGCTGAGAATGATGGAGGAAGTGGGGACAGGGAGAATTAGGAAGGGTCATCGGGCCGGAAGTAGTGTATTAAGGGTACAATACTGCCGTGCACATCCACATGAAGCAGCGACCACTTTCGAAAGGTAGTAGACTGGACGCGGTGGCCGAATAGATAAGAGCGAAGGATTCCCGTGTTGAAGGTCTGAAGGGAGTTTGAAATCCCGGCCGCCGAGTCAAATCAATGACTTACCAAATTTATACTTGTCGCTACCTAGCCTGGGTGCCTCGCATTACTAGCATAGGGCAAGGACTGGTTAGCTCAGTGTCAGGATAATGTCACTGAGTAGGAAATCAGGTCAAGGTGCCAGCAGCTGGATTTCCCAGTAGGGCAGCACTATGAAGTCGCCATGACTGCTTACTGTCACAAGTCAGTTCCCATCCTGATATGACCTCAGCATTGAGCTAGAGTGGGAACTACGTCCGTATTAGCAGATTAGGGCTTTGTATATATATATATATATATATATATATATATATATATATATATATATATATGTATATATATATATGTATATATATATAGCTATTATATATAATATTATATATATATATATATATATAGCTATTATAGGTAGTTTGGTATAGCTATCATTGTTCTATTTATCCTTCCATAATGCATTGTAGAGCATGTCTATATATAGAGAGAGAGAGAAGGACTGAGAGTCATACCGTTAATACCCAAGCAATTCCCATCTTATTAAATGACGTTAAACCCTGACCGGAAGCAGTATTCAGCTGATTGATGGTAAGCATTTACACCAGTTACGCATTTCAGAAACACTGGAAAGCTGATGACCTGCCCCTGCTGGGCTGTCAACTGCTATTCCAGTACTGACAACTATTCAAAAATTGGGAAATATCCCAAGATATGTGATGTTAAATTCTACAGCTTCCCAATATATAAAAGAAAACTGTGTGACAAGACGATGGATTAAGGCAGTGGGACATGGAGACAACTAGTTTGTGAATACTCACACCAAGATTTGTTCAGAATACTCTTGTATTATTTGGATCTCAATAAGAACACGACGATAAGTGATTGGTTGAGAACAATGACTATGGCTGGCTAAATAATATCAGCCTACCGTTTTTATTTACTTGAGCCGAATTGCATGACAAATGGGGCCAATAATAGTCAGTGAAACACTCACATGTGAGCTGCTCGTGAGGGGTTTGCCTACATGTGAGCACACCAATCGTGCCCAGGACATTGAACCACGTGTGAGCGGCCTAGCCGTAGGCGCTAATGGGTTAGTTCAATATATAATATTTACATAATCTGTTGTATTATATTCCACAAATGTGGTAAGCAAACCCACAAGCAGGGCCCTTTTTTTTTATTTGTCCTGCTCACACACTCAGCGCCAGGCGATTGAACCGAAACCCTAAAGGTACCTAGTTTACTATCTCAAATCACGTGTACTGCTGACAGTGTAGTGAGTGGGGTGGCCGTATTAGCCGAATATGAACATGCAATTCGGAACTGGTACTGAGCCTAAATTGTCCAAAATGACGGGGTTGGCCGTTGTATTCGGTTGACTGGCATGTGGGTCTGCACTATAAATGGATATGGCGAGCCTGTGTCAGTTTCAAAGCCATCATTTTGAAGCCGGTTTTGGCCCAGGATGGGTCTGATGAGTGACGACATGACATGCGTGGTAATGGATGCTGCGACCAGGGCTGTCAGTAGTTCAAAGAGTGTGCCTAGATCCACAAACAACACAAAGCAGGCTACCTCAAAGAAGAAGGTATCGCCAGCCATCATGTATAGTTGGTTGGTTGGTTGTTAGGGTCTTACATCCTGGCAACATCAAAGGTCATATCAGGACGGGTACAGACTTGTGACAGTGCGCGCTCATGGCGACCTTATAGTGCTGTCCCACTGGGAGAGCAGGCTGCGAGCACCATGACTGGATATCCCAATCAGTCACATTATCCTGACACAAAGCCAACCAGTCCTTGCCCTATCCTAATAATGCCGAGCGCCTGGATAGAAAGCGACAAATATCAATTGTTAAGTAATTGGTTTTGACTCGACTAGGGTTCGAACCCAAACGCTCTACCAAAACGGGAGATGGACGCTCAACTCATTCGGCCATCCCGTCTGGCCACCCACCTTAGTAGACAGGGGTCGCATTTATATGATGCTTTCTGAAACTGACACTTGCTCTGAAGACACGTGCCCTCTCTCATTCAAGAGTCACCTTTGGTGGTGCGACTCGTCCCAGCATGCAATTTCCACTCAGTGTGGTGTCCTCGGCAGAAGTCCCCGCCCATCCGGCGTGCCCTTCCCCGTCCACCTTAGGGACATGGACATGTTTATATGGTCAATTGCTCAGGCGAAATTCCATCAGGAAAAGTAGGTTGTTTTGCCAACTGTAGGCCTACAGGACAGCAGCAATGGCTCGAATACTTGTTTTCTATATAAAGTGCCGAAGGCATGAGGCACTACTGGAGGTCTGGAGCTATGACCCCATCCCCAGAACAGTTGTTCATCTAGAAGCTCTGAAATGTTATTTCTACACATTTCAGGGGTAGGTGGGTTTCTTTTGTGGTGGTGGGGTAATGTCACTTTGACCCCCCTCCCGCTAGCTAGGGTCCAGTTAATCACCAGAGGTAAGCAGCTTGATAATATAAGGTGACCTTTCCTCCATCACACAACACCCTCCGCATAACCCTATAGAGTCCAGGCTCAAAATGGGCACATATATATATATATATATATCTGTTGTATGCTTTATTATGAGAATATGAATAGCGGATAAGATCCTACCATGTCAGTTACGAGGCTGCTGCAGCTTGTCATTTCCGCACCAGACACCGACAGTAGCGCCACCATCGCTCAGTTCCAACACTACACCTGACCGTACGGCGCTCTCACTTGACACTGAATAAAACATATACTGACCCTGCCTCGTTAATAAACAATATTGGTTGATTGGTTCTTGGAATTTGGTGTCCTGGCAACACCTAAGGTCATATCAGGATGGGTACAGACCTGCCAGTGGACACTCATGGTGACTTTATAGTGCTGCTGCACTGGGAAATCAGGCCACCGACACCATGCCCCAGTATCCCACTCAGTCACATTATCCTGACACTGAGCTAACCAGTCCTTGCCCTATCATATTAATGCCAATTGCCAGGCTAGGAAGTGACAAGTATCAATTTTAAAGTCATTGGTTTGACTCCACTGGGAACCAAACTCCAGATCTCCCGCGTGCGAGGCTCGCACTCTACCGATTCGACTACCACGCCCGGTAATAATAAACAATGTACCGGTACGTGAGTTCTGAGCGATGCTTTAGATGTTGAACTAATGAGGAGTGGACACATGCCGGGTGTGCCTTTTCATTACCAGGTGTACAGAACTGGTGTGAATAGGTTAGCTGAAAAGTAATAGGCACCTTTAAGTGTCTTTCTCTTTTTCTTTCAATCAGCTCCAGAACCAGTTGAACAGGATAGAGGCATTGGGACAGACGGGATGGCCGAATGAGTTGAGCGCCCGCTTCCCATGCGGCAGGTCATGGCATCCGAAGCCCCCTTTGCAGGATTCTACCCCTGGCTAAATCAAATGAATGACTTCGAAATAATGTACACGTGTCGCTAGCTAGCCTGGCGTTCACCATTGTTCGCATCGGGCAAGGAACAGTGGAATGAGAAAGACCAGGGGCGTAGCTAGGCGTACGCGCGTACGCCAAAACGTCCACATCGTTTTGTCAACAACAACAAAAATTAAAAAATAATAGAGAGAGAGAGAGAGGAGGCATGTTGTAGTCCGGAGTGTCGAAAACTCAAGTCTAGTATGTGTAAAATCCGCCAGCTTAAGCTTAAGCGGCCCCCTAAACCACCTGCCGAAATTAGGAGGACACATCGTTAAAGGTCTAGCTACGCCCCCCGAAGACCAATTGAACGTGATTGAAATTTCCCCTGTATTCCCAACGAATGTTTATTAAAAATGTGGGCTTTGCTATGTAAAAAAAGAAAAGAAATAAATGTGTGGGGAAAAAAAAGGTTTGAACTTGAAGAGGCTGGTCTAGTTTTTGCATCGTTCTTTGACAGACATGTCATGCGACATAGATAAATCGCCGTGTAGATAAGACAATTTGGCTGCAATCTTTGGAGACAGACGCAAATAGAACAGCACAAGTTTCTGGGCGCCATTCTCGATCATATGTTACCGGCTTGAAAATCACACCCCCAGCCGCCCGACCCAAGTGCATGTTTAAAGGTGACAGCACAATTATCACTGTATGTCTGTTCTTAACGGGGACTGTACTGCTCCAATCAGCTTGCGCCTTTCTTTCTGAAGAAGCCATGCTATGTGTGACGAGGTTGGTGACAGACAATTTATACAGCGTCTGATGACATTGGACTCATCCGTAAGGCTTACGGTAAAAATGACGTCATTCTGACGTTATCCTGACGCAGTATGCCAGCCAGTCCGGTGACATTTTAAATTTGAGCAATTTACCTGTTGGAATAAAACCTCATGCGGTAAAAACTGTGCTGAACAAAGATATATTATTTTAACTGTCTTAATTGTTATGGATTGGGTTTTTACTTTCTTGAGCATAAAACGTGTTTTATTTCACCCCATTGCTGTTAATTAGGTGTCTTTTTTCTTAGCCGGTGGATTATTTTCTACAGACACACATGTGAGTGGGGATATGTAGGAGGGGAGACCGTATGGGATGATAACCAGGAGGCCACATACCTCATAAACAATGAGAAATAGGAACATAATAATAATAATAATAATAATAATAATAATAAAATTGGAAACATTTATTTATTCATCGGAATCTACATATTTTCAGCACCCGAGGCGATGGTATTCTGGCGATATGCATTGCCCATGTGATATATGATAGGGTAATTCGTGACTTGGCAAAGTTGTTTGGCCACCACCACATGCGCCACCTAGTGTATTTTCCCGCAACCTTAATGCCTCTACCCCCCAAGCCACCTACCGAGTTCAATGACACTTCTGCCGCCGGCCAGAGCAGCTCGGGCACTTCTTGCCTAGACCCGAACACATGCAGTCAGGTTTGTTCGCTACCAGACTTTTGTGCCGCCCACTAACCCTACATTCTAACGCAGGAAACAATAGGGTTGAGTGCCAGAGAACCTTTAACCATCAAAAGAGTAGAACCCACCTCGACCGGGACCCGATCGTATACATTTAGTCTTAAATAAAAAACAATTACAGTAACACCTCTCTAAATCGACCGACCATGGGACCGACTTTAAATGGTCCATTTAGGGAGATGGTCGGTTTAGTGAGGGTTGTCTTATAATTACAATGCTATTGTATGGACGACCCTTTGGGACCCAAATAAAGGGACGGATATAGGGGAGTGGTCGATCTGTGGAAGTGGTCGGTTAGAAAGGTTTTACTGTATATACCACCTACTTGTTCGTGTCATGAATTACATTGCCGGACATGTGTATTTGAGGGGTACTTATATAGGGTAGAGTTATAAACTAAGAATCTAGGTTAGTAGGGTAGTGGGTTAGTGGGCTAGAAGTAAGGTAAAGCTTGGGTTCAGCTAAGGTGCTGTATTGCTATGTAAGCTGAGCTGTTGTCATGGGTGAGTTGTGTGGTGTGGAGAAGCTATCCCTTATAAGTTGATATTCTCAATTTGGTCTATTCAGGTACCTAATTTATCTAGCAGATACATGGAGAATTAAAAATGGATATGGGTTATTCTCCCAAACTGGGCACCACATATTTGGTATCCATGTTATGATGCTGATAATTAAGTCTTTGCTTTAATGATAGCAAGTCAAATAATTATTGTAGCCTCTGTCTATTAGGTATGCTAGCAGTTCTACATGTATTGAATTTATCCCACAAAAGATATCAAAATTATAAATGTATGATTTTGCGCTAGAGTGAAAATGTGAAAATTTACCATTGACACCATACATGTAGCCAAACTTTTTAAAACTTATTTTTCCACGTTTTTCTTGTAATTCATAACCTTGTCTGCTTAACAGTAATCAATCAAATCTTGATTGACTATGTTGTATATGTTAAAATGAGGTTCTGGATGTGTCTTTGATGTTCATGTTACACAAGTGATATTAATGTATTGCTCGATTTGTATAAGATCTAATTCAAAAAGTTAAACTCAGCTTTTTCAACTCTGACTATGCACAGCATGCAAACCTTCATAGTACATTGGATTAGGCTATTATCTGGAAGGATTTTTGCTATTATTTGGAAGGTTTTCACTTTTGGTTTCCATGTCACACTTGTGTGCCCAATTTTAGAGAATGTCCCATGATGACATGTTTGTTTGTTTAATAAATAAAAGGATGGGCAGAATGTGTGTTTGGGGGGAAGGATCTAATACCCCTTAAAACCACTCCTACCTGTCTTAACACACCTACCTATCAATTCACAACTCTGCATCCAAAGGAATCTTGTCCTGACATAACAGTTGGTCTGTTATCAGATGGATAATCCGAAAGAGATAAAGACAATTAGAACCTTGAGAAATTCCCGCACATAGCAAGGGTCGCTGGCGACAGACGCCACCATAGTTGAACTCTAACCAAAGTCTGGCAGCTTTTAGTACAGATTCTGATATTTTCTCTGTTCTTATGCTAATTCGAAAATGTCAGTAGAGCTATATATCTGCATATAAATTAGGTCATTGCAATGAGAGTATTGCAGATAAAGATATGCTTACTATGGCGGCATGGCTCTCATATTGATATTCAAGAACGCAATTGCGCCACATTTGGATTTGAAAGACTAATTGGTTCTGTAATGTGGCAGTCTTTTCTTTTGAAGACTAATTGGTGTCCTAATTAACAGCGGTTATCTAAATTCAGGTTTCTCTGTGATGTCACTGAAAGTCAACTGATTGGCTGATTGATGTACGGGAATGCACATCGGTTACAGTAACATCTCCAACCCAACAGATATATAGGCTGTTGAGAATATCCAACAACCTGCTGTGTGAGATACAGGCTTTTATTAAGTGTTTTCTTTTAAACCAACACATGCAATCAGAATTTTTCCGTTGTGGCCATCTTGCCCACAAATGATGATTCAGATGATTCATATATATATTTATGTATATTTATATAGATATTTACATATATATGTGTATTATAATGGATTATAATACTATAAATAACGAAGCATAATCCAAGGTTTAATTATATATTATTATTATTATTCGATATTATATGTAATGCGAATCGCGCGTCCATCCCCGGACGGAGTGCACGAACTGGGCGCCACCTGTGTGGTCTCAAAAGCTGTCTCGCAACTATGCATTGTCTACCTTTATTTGCCGCAGTGGCTTTATATATTTATATATATATATTTATATATATATATTGATATATATATAATTATATATATAAATTTATATATACATTTATATATATATATATTTATATTTGAATAAATCAAGGATGTGCAATGAAAACAAGGGAGAGGGAGCCCATTCGTGGAGGAGCCCAGTTTATTTGCGTAAACAGACTCTGGCTGAGCAAATGACTGCCCTACCGGTAAATATAAAACTGAAATGCGAAGAGTGTATGACTACCTCACCTCGGTTTCAACGTCCCAGATAATCAAAAGGGAGCGCCACAAGCTATGAAGGGGAGCTGACCCGCAGAAAATAGAAAGTGATGCAGCAAATAGTTTAAATGAACAAAAATAGGCAACATTAGCAGTCACAAATGCTTCTGCCTATTTATATAAATATAATGAATTATTTAATGCATATAAGTGATGTATTACTAATTATACGAGTATAAATGATAGGGAAACAGTGTATTATTCCTTCATACTGTGCATTGGTGAAGTGCCCCCCGTATGTAGGAGTAAATGTATGCGGGTGCCTCCCCCCCCCTTGTGCCTGACACCAGGGAGGAATTTTGCATCCTACTGACCAATTTATGTATATATATTTATATATATCTATATATATTTTTATATATTTTTATATATTTACATATATTTACATATATTTATATATTATTTTATATATTTTTATATATTTATATATATATATTTATATATATTTTTATATATCTTTATATATTTATATATATTTATATCTATATTCTTCTTCTTTTTCTTCTTTTTTTATACATTTCTTTTTACATTTATATATATTTATATACGTATTTATACTGATGTTTATATTTAATTTTTCATCGGGGATGGGTTTTCCAACAACAAAAGGCTAAATCACATTTCAAATAAAATGGTAGAACACCAGAACACTGCAGAATATCCATGCAATGCTTTGTCCCAGAAACAGCTCCCCTAATCTCTCAGATCATCCGGTCAGGTCCAATCACACCTTTGCCTAGTTTGTTTTCCCAGTTTATGCAACCGAATATGTGGAGGGAGAGTGCTGAGGTCGATTGCTCCTGTTATGTCGTGTGGATCCCCTCCTCATAATCGGTTGCATTAACTGGGAGGGGGTATAGACTAGGCTAAGGTGTGCTTGGAGAGCATTTTTGGGAGTACAGCTCCAATCCCAGCGACCTATACCACAACCCATTTAACGAGTGCTGCTGACGGAGGCATGGTTACACTATCCACGTTATCTCACCATTCTGTTTAGTGTGCTGCCTGTTTAAGTCTCCTGACACTGCTCGCGATGTTGCTGGCAGTCATGGGATAGAGAGGGTCCAAGCAGATTCTTTTGTCGAAAGGAGTTTTAAATTATTCATTTATTGGCCAAGGGATGCCTCAATTTCAAGCGGCTGGTTCGTCTTCCCAACTTCCGGATTACCATTTGGAATCGTTCACTATTGTTGGCGTCGTTTATTTAAAGTTGCACAGTCCGATGGTTTTCAATTTCTGGGAGTTTTCTGCGATAAATATGCTAATTTAATTGTTATGATCTACCTTACTTCAGTTTGAAGCAAATTTTATTTTAAATGGCTAACTTTTGAGATATTTGAAGTTCAAATACGCCAAATGAATTGTGGCAAGCTTGCCAAAGCTCTGATACCACAGGTTTATGCAGTAACAGATTCTATTAAATTGACTCATTATGTCCTATGTGGCAACAAATGCTTAATAAGTGCATACGTATCCATGTTGGTATGCAAGTATTGCAGGTATTGCAACACCTCAGGGAGTTTGACGCCCCTGCCCTGCAGAGTTGTAAACCACTGCCTTGTGGTACAGGTTCTTGATAGAACTGAAGGCTAAGGGAGCAAACCCTAAACAGAAAACCATGTCACTGTGGCAGCATTAAGGGTGGTTGATGTATGGAACTCCCAACATCTCCCGACCAGCCACTGCAAGGATAAATAGTTTTGCGCCTGTCTTGACATGTTCTTGCCGGTGTGAAACCTCCATTTGCTTCCCGAGAGAGTGCCGCTGGTAACTTGCAAAAGCCAGCAGCACTTCAACACTTTTGCAGGCAGCTTTCATGAAATGTGACCGACTCATGGACATCACTCTCACAGCAGAGAGCTAAATGGAGAGCGGCAGTCAAGTAATGAAAGCAGTCATTGTCGCATCGCGACCGACAGCATGATGATGATGATGATCCATGTTAGATATGTAGAATCAAATTTAGATGAGTGCTTTGGGTTATTTTTATTTGATCCTTCATCGGACTATGCAGCTTTAATGGCGAGATGGGTGTGGGTGGGTGGGTTTGTGGGTGCGGGTGAATGGGAGGGAGGGAGGGGGCGTGTGGCTTCTGTATTATACACTGTGTATTTGAAACTGAACGCATCAGAATTTGAAGCGAGTATTCACAAACGGATGGACGCAACGCAACACGTAACATTCAGTTAAGCGCCCGCATCCCGTGGGGCAGGTCGTGGGATTGAACCCCCAGGTTGTCGTACCCCCCCCTACTTGTCGAACGAACATCGGAACCTTCTCTCTGCTCCTCTCTGTCTCTCCCCTGGCCAACCAACTTATAACATCCCACACACAGCTAATCTATTAAGCCATTAACAATACGGATAATGCTTGTAACCCTCTTTCCTGGAGGAACTTAATCATGACTGGCCATGCACCTACATTGGTTACTCTGTCATACAGTGCATCTCCGGTACAGTACTACCAGTCTAAACAGCCAGACGGGATGGCCGAATGAGCTAGAGCGTCCGTATCCTGTGTTGGTAGATCGTAGGGTCGTGGGTTCGAACCCTGGTCGAGTCAAACCATAAAATTGATACTTGTTGCTTCCTAGCCTGGCGCTCTGCATTATTAGGATAGGACAAGGAGTGGTTGGCTCAGTGTCACGATAATGTGACTGAGTGGGATATCAGGGCATGGTGCTGGCGGTCTGGTCTTCCAGTGGGGCAGCACTATAAAGTCGCCATGAGTGCGCAGTGTCACAAGTCGGTACCCGTTCTGATATGACCTTAGATGTTGCTAGGACGTAAAACAACAACAAACAACCAGTCTAAGGTATGTAAAGCAAAAAAGTAAAGCTGCATAATCCGATAGTTTTTACTTTCTGACATTTTCTGAGATAAATACATCATGTACCTTTTTTTTTAGCAAGAGTAACTTTTATTTTAAGTGGCTAAATTTTGAGATATCTTAAGTGCAACCTTGCAAAATTAATGTTGGCATGCTTGCCAAAATTCTGACACTATTGCCTTCTACATAACAAGTTATATTCAAATGCCTCACTATTCCCTTCTGTGTGGCGACAAATGTTTAATAAGTGCATCAGTATCTAAGTTAGATATGTAGAATCAAATTTAGATAATTTGGGTTTGGAAAATGTTATGCTTTCATCAGACTATGCGGGTTTAAACATAACAGATGAAAGCAAATGAAGCAAAATATAACATTGCAACCCTTTCTCAAACACCATGCCATTACTAACATTTATCATCATCGAAGAACTCGGTAAATAACTGTAGCTACGGATGACCACAAGACCAGAGCTTCAGTGCTGATAAATGATCTATTCTGATGAATAGAACATATTTATTTAAAAGATTAATATTTAAAACAAAATCCCGACCGTGTTCTCTGTGGCGGTGTGGTTAGAGTGTCTGACTTTTTTCTAGGTCAAACACCTAATCTGAGGGTCGGCGGTTTGATTCCCCGTGCCCCCATCTCTGCCAATTTGGATTTCCACCGATGTGTATAACTTACAGCGACATCAAAGGCCAGTTGCTCTCATACCATGTCTGTGTGGTGTGGGAGGTTAAAAATCCCTTGGGTCGGTAAAAGTGTAGGCTCGGGCTTTCTATCGACAAACTGTCTAATGGTGAAAACAAGCCTATTCAGGCATATCCATGATAGGCAGTATAAATCTTCTTCAACAACAAAGCAATGACTTAGCAATTGAAACTATCGATATCTAGCCTGACACTCAGTTTTACTAAGCTGGGGGAAGGAGGCGTGGAATGGGGGGCAGGGACAATTATCCGTGATTGAAATTCATCTGCTTAATCAGCTAATGCAAGCAACCAAACACAAACAAACAAAAAACACCAACATAAAGCATCCACGAAAAGCATGTGGAATGTGTGCACTCCGCCCACACTTCGGTCTGGTACTGAAATCAATGCGCACAGCTCCGATCCGGCCTCTACACTATCCGAGCCAATGAATAGCACTTTAGCAAAACTACATAGTCCAATAAAAGCGTCAAATTTTCAAAACCAAAACATTGACCTAGATTTGATCCAACATTTCCAACGTAGTCACTGGTGCACTTATTAACCCTTTGTTGCTGGATAGACGGGATGCTGAGCCAATTTAATAGAACCTGTTACTGCTGAAGCCAATGGTGTCAGAATTTGCGCATGCTTGCCAAAATTAATTTAGCGTGTTTTCACTTCAAATATCTCCAAAGTTAGACATTTAAAATAAAAGTGACTTCAAGGTAGAGTACAGTAGATAATAACGATCAACCTTACGTATTTATCTCCGAAAATGTCAGAAACTCAAAGCCATCGGAGTATGCAACTTTAAGTTATGCGTCACCCATGCGCAGCTGGCAGAAGACAGGACATGTGGAAGCTGTGCGTAATGGCAGGTAGTACTAGTAGGCGGGCCGGGAAATGGCTCACCAGGGGGGCTGACAGCGTCCCTGCATTAGTTTCCATGCACCGGACGCGGTGGCCGAATCAGTAGCGCGCCGGCTTCCCGTGCGGAAGGTCGGGAGGTCGAATCCTAGCCGAGTCAAACCATTGACTTATAAAATTGATACTTGTCGCTACCTACCATGGCACTTGGCATAAATAGGATAGGACAAGGACTGGGTTGCACAGTATCAGGATAATGTGACTGTGTGGGATATTGGACCATGGTGCCAACGGCCCGATCTCCAGGTGGGGAAACTCTATAAAGACACTATGAGTGCACACTGTCACAAGTCAGTACCTGTCATGATATGACCTTAGATGTTGCTAGGACGTAAAACAAAAAACAACAACAACTGTTTCCACGTCGAACCTTTTAACGGGTAGTACCATGGTCAGGACCCTTTTATTTATACCCAGTCACACTACTGCTCCCGACCAAAGTGGTCCTCAGTGGTCGCCGACATCCTTGCGACCATAAAGCTACTGTACTAATGCCCCAGTCGCACGAGGCCTGCATTCACTTACGATCGATCCATGAGCACTTTGCTATTAAATTACGACCATCTTATGACCACCTTACGACCAAACGCCGAGTGATCTGCGAGCGATCGCCGACTGATCGCCAACCATTTCGCCTTCTTTGGTCGCAAGGAGATTGTCGCTGCAGCACCAACAATCTCCTTGCAACCTCTGGCGTCTCCACCGATCGCCGACCAGTCGGCGATCGTCGGCAGTCGGCAGTCGACCGATCACCGACTGATCTGCGACCATAGTAGCAGTACTCAAGCATCACACGAGGCATTTTGCAGTTAAATTACGACCATCTTACGACCACCTTACGACCACCTTATGACCACCTTATGACTAATCGCCAAGCGATCGCCGACTGACGCGATGTGGCACGTGTACGATGATGTCACAATTTCGCCTGGTGCATCATTGTCGACATGGTGACGTATTAACATAGTTCATAACAAATTGTTTCATTTTTGTCGGAAGGAGCTCGCAGACTTTTGGTCGGCAAGTGATCGTAAGCCAACGCAGCCCCTCATGTGACTGGGGCTTAAAATCTTCCTTGCAACCGAAATGGTCGCACAGAGGTAAGTATGTAACCCTCTTTCCTGGAGGAACTTAATCATGACTGGCCATGCACCTACATTGGTTACTCTGTCATACAGTGCATCTCCGGTAGAGTACTACCAGTCTAAACAGCCACATGGGATGGCCGAATAAGTTAGAGCGTCCGTATCCTGTGTTGGTAGATCGTAGGGTCGTGGGTTCGAACCCTGGTTGAGTCAAACCATAAAATTGATACTTGTTGCTCGGCGCTTGGCATTATTAGGATAGGACAAGGACTGGTTGGCTCAGTGTCAGGATAATGTGACTGAGTGGGATATCAGGTCATGGTGCTGGCAGCCATGAGTGCGCAGTGTCACAAGTCGGTACCCGTCCTGATATGAGGGGGGGGGGGCGGGATGGTGGAAGGGGGAGGGCGGGTGGGAGGGCAAGAAATCGGGATGGATCGATGTCGTGTAGGAGGGTGAGATGGTCGGGGTGGAAGGATGGGAGGGTGGGAACAGGGAAGGGTGGCAGGGCAGGAGAGCAGGAGGTCGGAGCAGGAGGGCAAGAAGTCCGCAGGGCTGGAAGACGGGCATGAGGGTGTGAGGCCGGGATGGGTGGGGGGGTGGGAGAGTGAGAGGGTGGAAGGGGTGGGACGGTTGGAAGGTGGGAGGGAGGGCGCTGACTCAGCAGTTTTCCGACGAAAGAAGGTGGGAAAGACGCAGCTGATAAATAATTCAGCATGCACGGTCAGCAGGCCTGCTCGGGACGGCTGCGCGCCGGCAACAATCGGTGACAGGCTTTTTGAAAATGAGGTTTCTAAACAGGCAGAGGCTTCCAATTTGAAACCGTTTTGCATTGCTTTGTGTGTGTGTTTTTCTTCCTCTCTCTCTCTCTCCTACCCTCTCTCCCTCTCTCTCCCTCTCTCTCTCTATCTATCTCTCTTCTTTATAGCTGTGATGCAAACCACACAATCTTTACAAACGAGAACTCAATTGCTAAGTTTGTTTCGCACACACACACGTACAAAAAAAAACGAGATCTTCTGTCCTGAAACAATGGGAATAAAATCTCGTCTGCTTTTTAGGAATCTACAGCAGTGAGTCAAGCAACGATTGCCGCCCAGTGGCGTGTTTCGATTTCCAATCGTGCGGATGTTAAGATCTGCAAAAGGAAGCAGCTGCAATTCTTTGTGTTAGCCTTCATTTTAAGATAAGCTTCGCCATGTATTCCTTTGTGAATATTTGATGCATCACAATGAAAGCTCACACTAGGTTGCTCAGCCCCCTTATATGGAGGGGTGGACTACTACGTCATTGCTCAAATACTTTCAAATTTACTAAAGTAGGCCTAATGGTATGGCTTGCATTACTTTCCAAAATTGTAAGTATTCCCTAGCCTACATCACTGAAGAGAGTCATGGCCGAGTGTCACTAATAACAATATCTTGATCATAGAGACCTTTTGACTCTAGGTCGCTCTAAATAACTCCTAGAAAATAGGTTGTTTCCAGATATTCAAATTATGACTAGTCCTATTCCATATTAATTATTGTGAATATTCTTTCAACCCGCTATAAAGGCAAGATATTTGTGAGTAACGATAACCGCGATGCGCCGCAAATGTCAGTTAGTGTACGCTTAAACAAAGGATATACAGTAAAACCTTTCTAACCGACCACCTCCACAGATCGACCACTCCCCTATATTCATTGCTTCATGTTGGTCCCAAACGATCACCCAATACAACACCATTGTAACGATAAGAAAAACTTTCTAAACCGACCACCTCCCTAAATGGACCATTTAAAGTCGGCCCCGTGGTCGGTCGATTTAGAGAGGTTTTACTGTATACATAAATGTTCTGATATCTACCAGAATAACTCCTTTCTTTTAAATCGGTAAGCCACGTTCGGTATTAGTAGGATAGGACAAGGATCAGTGAAATGATGAAGTCCAATTGTCTCGAAATGAAACCCCGCGTAATCAACGACTGCTACCGACTTAAGAAAAACACCATCTGGAAACTTGGAAGTGGTGTGGGTGATATATTTGTCTGCACGTCTTTAATGGATTAAGAATTGCTCAAATATAAAAGGAATTCGTGAAATTACAACAGCATTCTCGTTGAGTCGATTACCAAGCTTGAATACTCTCAATGTAACTATCGCCGTGCATTTACTTGAGTGTCGGTAAAAAACCTGAATGATATTTATTTTTAATTTAGCTTGTCCGACAGTGTTGAGTTTCTGCCTTTTTTTTTTTATAGATAAATAAATTTGGGTTCATCGATATGATCTCCTTTATTCAAATTCGAATTCTCATTTTATTATATAAGGCTATTTTTGGAGATGTGTCAAGGGGAAAATATACACAATTAATTTTGCCATCCATGCCGAGATGTTGACATAAAAGGTTTCAGTAGTGATCAGGTAATAGGTTCTATTAAATGGACTTTCTATTTCCCTTCCGTGTAGCAATAACTATTTGATAATTGCACCAGTATTTAAGTTGGATATGTAGGATCAAATCTAGATAAATGTCCTGGTTTCGAAAATTGCATGCTGTCAGCGGACTATGCAACTTATATATGTGCTCTATAATCTATTATGGGAATATAAACAAGGACACTACCCCCTAGCAGTTCTCTCCCTTACTTACTCTATACCCTAATGTCACTGAGCTATCACTACCATAGGACTAGGTTAGTTCCTTCATTCTCCACTGCACTGCCACCTGTGAGCAGCTCATGACTGCATGATACCAGCTGCGCCTGGTCACTACCACTACCGCTCCCTCTCAGCAGGACGGATTTTAAATTTTAGGTGGGCAATAATATATTCCCGCCAGAGAATATATACTCTTTCTCAACCACTCCTGTCTTTTGTTATTCTGTTTCCAGGGGACAACTGTTTATGTATATATATATATATATATATATATATATATATATATATATATAATAGTAGCCTACATAATGAATAAAAGGAAGACATGATAGTGGGTTCGAGTGTATTTTCTCTGGCTACAGGAACAATAAACCCCTTGCCTAAAAGGAACAATTTTGACAGTTCAGTGAATGAGGTTAATGAGCAGATAGCGAGCAGTGGGAACTGGTGCCACCGTCGGAGCTGAGGTTGAGTATATTGGAGCAGTAGATGACTAGCCCCAGACTCCATCATCCGATCACTGGTGGGTGCAGATGAGGAGCGAGTATGGAATTCTGGGTTATTATACTCATATCATTTGTACACACCATAATATATATATATATACAATTAGGTTGTGTGAGAACATGGGTGTAAAATGCAATATTGTCTGCAGCAACAAGGAGTTCAGAGTTAGGAGCGGTTAGTGAGGAGGGATGGACGGCGGTGGCACCACCGGTTCTATTTCGTGAATAATCAAATCTGTTCTTATTTATATTTTCATAAGTTCTTATATGTCATATATGTGCATGTATGCACACATATATACACATATATATGTATATATAAACATATACATGTAAATATGTGTACATATATGTGCATATATAGATTAGTTAGACGAATCTTACCTAGGTATAGCCTCGGATAGACGTGGGTGAGGGAGAAGGAAGCACATCCGGGTCCAGCAATCTTTACCTACTTATTCAGGATAAAATATGATCTATAATAATAATAATGGAACTGTAATGTTTTCTTGGTACAAGCAAACGTAATAGACGTGGTAGGGCGTGGTGTAGGTGAAAACTTGTAGGTGAAAACGCACATATCTATCAAGTGAAATTATTTGTATTCACATCAACGTTGTTTAATCCGATCGTTTTGACTTCCAGCCATATTCTTTTTAGATAAATGCATTAGGTGTATCATTATCATCTACTGTACTCCAATGTGATGTAACTTTTATTTTAAATCGTTAATCTTAGAGATATTTGAAGTGTAAATATATACAGAACTTTATATTTGTGTACAAATCGAAATGAGTTATATGATTGGCATCATCAGTTGGATAGGTTATATTAAAACAGACTTAGTAGTCCTTATGTGCGACAAAAACTGAGGCACTTCTATGTGTGCAGCAGTGACTAAGTTTGATAGGCAGGATCACAATCCAGTGAGAGTCTAGGGTTAGGAAATGCTATGTTTTCATTGGACTATGCAACTTTAAATGGTTAAGAATAATCGCCGATGACACATTCATTTTGTTGATCTACATTGCACTATCCAAAGCCAGGTCTGATAAAAGTGATATTGACCTGGACGGCTATGCCAAGGGTGATGGTATTTGTTGTATATTGCTGTATTTCAGCTGTTATGCCACACAAGTTGCAGGACGGACAACACAATGACAGTTCCATTCCCTTTGTATCCTGATGTGTTCTCACATTAATCCATTGTCGCCTGCGTAACTGCACCATAACATTACATAACATCACCACCCCCCCCCCCCCCACCCACTCACCCACCCCTATTAGCAACAGCGTTAACAGTAAAAGACAATTAACAAATCAGAGCGATAACCAGGGACACACAAGGCGAATAATGCAGGCCACACACGTAATCCCTGCGCGCGCGTCTCACCGCCAGAACTACTTTCACCAGCAGACGGTGCCAGGTATTGCATAAAGCTAAGATTCCATATATGCAGTATGCGGCATTCAAATGCATACATGGGATTCGGATTTGCATTCACATTCACATTCACATTCGCATTCGCGCCACTCGGTCCATTGAGCGATCCACTTTGCCATCCATGCATTCACATCCGCATTTGCATTCGCATTCGCATTTGGACATATGGAATCACCACCGTGCATTTACATGCTTTTCCATTTTTTGTCGCATTTGCATTTGCATTTGCATAGGCCCTACTGCATAACGCTATGGAATCTTAGCTTAAGCCACTTAAAAGTAACCGCATTGCTGCAAGCACTCAAAATCAAATCTACTCAGTAAGTTATATTTGACACCAACACTAAAGCATATTGACTAGGTTATAATGATACAAGCATGAATACCTATCCAATAAGTTATATTTTACCCAAACGCTAGAGCATACTGGTTAATTTTATATTTGCCACAATTGCTCAAGCATACTGACTAAGTTATATCAAAGACCCTATAATACTAAGACGGCTCACTCAGCCTGTACTGCGTAATCAAGAGAACAGCCAGCGCACCAGGTGGTGGGTTTGATCATTTTGATAGCATTGGAGTGTCAGAAGAAACCCTGCTGTCGCTTGGTAGGTGTGTGGTGAGGGTTTAGGGATGTGGTGGGGGTGTAGGTATCTGTGTGTTGGTGGTGTAGGTATGTGGTGGGTATGTGTGCTGGGGGTGTAAGTGTGTGGTGTGTGTGTCATGGGGGTGTAGGTGTGTGTGGTGAGGGTGTAGGTGTGTGGCAGTGGTGTAGGTGTGGTGTGTCTGTGGTGGGAGTGTACGTGTGTGGTGGGGTGGGGGCTTAGGGATGTGGTGGGGGTATAGTTGTGTGCTGAGGGGTTTAGGTGTGTGTGGTGGAGGTTTAGGGCTGTGGTTTGGGTGTAGGTGTGTGGTGAGGGTTTAGGGATGCTAAAGATTGTGAGGTGCCGCTCTGCAAGACCCCTATAACTCCACCACAAACCACCTCCACCACACACATCCTACACACCCACCACACACACCTACACCCCCACCATACCCACCTAAACCCCAACCACACACACCGTCAACCCCCACCACACAGAATGTGTGTATGGTGGCAGGGGTGGGTGGGGTTGAGAGGTGGAGGGACAGGGTGGGGATAGCGGTGGTGGTGGGAGTTTTATAGGAGTAGCAACACGCAACCAGTGGGGACCTCCCTTTCACCCCCCCCCCCCACTTACATCGGGGAGGGGGAGCAGGTCATAAGGTGTGGTGTGAGAGTACCGACTGAGGTGGGTGAGGAGGGGAGAGGGTGTGCGGGGGAGGAAGAGGGAGTGTGGGGGAGGAAGGGGGGAGGGGAGGAGGAGGCAGAGAGGGAAGGGGAAGGGGGCGGGAGGTGTAGTGTGAGAGCGCCGCGTTAGATGGGTGAGGAGGGGGAGGCAGAGAGGAAGGGGGAAGGGGGAGGGTGGAGGAGGAAGGGAGAGGGGAGGGAGGTGTGGTGTGAGAATGCTGCGTAAGGTTGATGAGGAGGGAGAGGGAAGGGTGGGGATGGGAAGGGGAAGGGGAGGGAAGGGCGGTGAGGCCGGGGGAGGGTGGGACAGAGGGGGAGGGGAAGGGAGTGAAGGAAGGGGAGGGTGGGGAGGGAGGGTGAAGGATGGTGAAGTCAGGAGGAGGGAGGGTCGGAAGGAGCTGAGGTGGGGAGGGAGGGGGAGAGAGCGGGGGAGGGCATGGGAATGAGGGAGGGCGGGGCAGAGGGAGGTGGGGACCAGGCAGTAGGTGCAACATCAGCCAAATCCAAATGACAGGCAATCTCTCTTTTTTTATTTTAAACTCACCCTCTCACCTTGTAGGCCTATGTGTGTACATGTGAAACACCAGCCAGCAGCCGGACTGATCAAACCCACCACAAGATGGCACTGCAAAATTTACATTACCATGGGAGAGATAGGGAGTGAGCCATCTTAGTGTTATATGGTCTTTGGTTATATGGACATTGAAACATACCCAGTAAGTTATATTTGACACAAATGCTAAACTATGCTAATTAAGTTATTTTGACACACACATGTTTATACTTTCCCCGTGCTTAGACATTATTCATAGCTTTTTCCTTGACACAAGCCTTCGGTGGGGGAGTTGTGTGCTTGGGTGGGGCCCTTTATCTTTACGTTTCTCTCGCTTTGTTCTCGTTGCTGGAACCACCGCTGGACCAATCTTTATGCGCCCTTCCTCGGAAACCCTTGCTGCTGTCTGCTGGATACAAGTGCTGTGCTACCGCTGGACAAGAGTGATTCTGGACTGCCCCAACAACTCATCGTTTAATCGTTGTAAAGACATCCCCCAGCTTCTACAACCATCCCACCAGAAGAATATTCTTCAACCAAAAATTGGGCCGATTTATCAGAGCCTCTCTATAATGTTACAGTTCTGCAACTGGTAACCGTCGTAAGGTTACAAACAACCCAGAAGTCAAGCCTTCTGTGAGTGGGCGACCGATGACCAACCTCTCGCTGTAATAAAAGTATGTGCCGACACTCCGGGGTTCTGGTCTTTCTTTATTTCTTTGGTTCCAAGGTTCAAGTAGGAAGACGAAACCTCATTACGCTGTGTAAACTGTGCTATCAACACAGGTGAGTTGTGTGCCAAGGGGTGCATGCCAGCTCTGTCTTGTCAGTTTCTGCTCTCTACTTGGGTCCAGTTTGGTGAGCAATCTATCTAGGAGAGTGGGTATGGGTGAGTGGGTATGGGGGGGGGGGGGGGTGAATGAAAGGAGGTACGGAAAGGAGGGGGTAGGATAGGTTCCATGATACGGTGTTTGTTCAAAATGCTGACCTAGATTCTGATCAGTGACTTAAAGCCCATGCAGGATGGCACATTCATGACTGTTGAGTTGAGTTTAACCACAAACATGTAGTAAAGCTTCCCAAAGAGGTCATCCTCCAGCCAGGCAACTAATGCTACATTACAGTAAAATTCTTACTTATGCAAAAATACATTATTCAAACAAATCTGCATATTTATTAAATAAATAAACGCCACTGTCACCTACACAATTAACATGACAGTTTTCCGGAGCTGCATCAGTTACATGGATAGAGCTCAGTGCGTGGAGTGAAGCAGTGACTGCATTGCCGTTTTAAAGCACTGTTTTAATATGGCAGTCATAGATGGCGAGGACAATGCGGCCCCATCAACTGGTTCATTGTGCCGACCAGCGGCAGGCTGCCTGCTGGGTGCTTAAATGAGCAATATGGCCCTGATAACAACGCAGCCACTGCTGCAGATATCCACGTCTGTTCACGCTACACGCATGCTCCATCGCCATCTGATTTAGGATTGAAGTGATGTTAACCATTTCTTCAAATAATTAATTGTTGGGGTTTTTTTCTGTCCAGTAATGGATTGAGGTCTTGTATTTTTAGCTATACAGGTACGTTGTATATATGTATTATATATGGGATGTATAATTAATTATGCGTATATAAGTAGGCGCAGTATTTTCCTTATTTATCATTCTATGATTTGTTATTCTCTAAATGTATTAGGACCAATCGCTGACTTGCCTCGATTTGCCCCTCCTGCCTACAGCAACGCCACCAACGGCTAATTCCGTCTGGCTCTGTCCACTCGATTTGAAACTGGAAGGATCGGATTACTACGGATCGGATCGTAGTGCATTACAGGGCTTAGTACGGACCGATCGTGGCAGGAGGCAACTGCCACTGGATTTGAATTTGGATTTTTTTACTGTGTGAGGAAGTGCTAACCCCGTAGCTGCCGCGAACTGCCTGTGTTGTGTACGCAATTGGGGGTGGACTTATGTGCAACATATTATGGATTTGTCCACTGGAATTGAAAATACATGGTCACGACACGGAAACTACACGTTCACGACACGATTGAATGACATGGTCATGACACGGTTGATTGGTCACACGCTTGGTGCTTAGCACAGTACAGATAGCTGAGGCATGCTGAACATAAACTGTAAGTGTTGATTGAATATATATATAACAGTTCACATGCTGGTTGCACAATGCTGAACTGTGTGTGGGTGTGCTTCTCGTAAGCCCGGCGGAAGGTGCTTTCGTACGGATTGATCCTGGCCCAGGCTATGCCTAATACAGGATACTGTAGTGACTGTGGCGATCCACACAAGAACCATGATTCAAGATTGTGTGTTAATAAGAGTGCTGAGATTCAGTTAAGTAAACCGGGCAGGTCTACCAGGAGTACTGCAGCTGTTAAGACTGCCAAGGTGATTGACGACAAGAGCGACCAAGTCGACATGGAGCCGCCGGTATCCACTATGGCTGCTATGTCGCTACAGGAACAGGAGAAGATCGCACTGGAGGGCATCGAGGCCCTTACGGCTGAACTGAGGGTATCGGCCCTCGAGGAGGAATTCGAGGAATTAATTGCCAAATGTGACAGACGACGAAATCGAGGGAGGATGACCGTTAAGCAAGATGGTGGTGCAAGGACGACAGTTGTGGCGGAAAACCTGGCAGGCATAACAGTTGGGCCAATGGACGACTACCGGAGGTTGACTGAGACTGCATTTCCCACACCAACATGGATGCATGGAACGGAGGGTGACGACGCCCACCTGTTCGGTAGATCGCACCGGCATTCGACAGGATCCAGCAGGAGGAGACGATCATCGAGATCTAGCAGTGACGGGAGCTCTTCGAGGCCACGACGAAGTAAGTGGTCACTCAACCAATATGCATCGGGCAAAGTGTTCGCAAGATGAATCCTCATGATTTAGTTAGGGCATCCTGTCTCTGGTGTCTTGATATACCGGGCCTTACTGTGAACAACTACAAGGCGCTTTCCAGCACCTTAACTTCATTTCTACCAGGGCAAGGGATGACCATTACAAGGACATTGCTCATGTCAATCACGTGTTAGTAATTCATAGACTAGCCAAAACCATCCACTTTGAAGCTTTCGGTAAGGCACACCAAGACAAAAGCATTGAACATTACGGCCCACATAACATGAAAACTAAAAAGGCGGGAAGTGGGAACTTTGCTGGACGGAAGCGCTCACCGGGTAACAGTTCACGTAGGGCTTGTTATGCATGGAACGGTGATTCAGGCTGCACTAGGACCGAGGACGACTGTCGGTTCATCCACATTTGTTCTCACTGCACCTCAAAAGCTCATAAATGTTCAAAATGTAAAGATTGACGTGTGACCTTGGATATATCAAGATCTCTGGACGTTAATAAGCGCCATTCTGAAGCCTCGAATCACACACTGTTATTAAAAATAAAGCCATTGATCAAGACCCGAGTCATGTGGGTGGCTCAAGTGTTTTGACTGTTGATAACCTTCCTATATGCACCCATGATGCATTCGTCATCCCAAAAGATGACGGCGATGGTCATGTAGTAATCGACTGCAGTAGGTCCCCTCCTTTATCTGTTAATAATTATAGTGACAAAGTTTGTACAAAATTTTCATATAAGGGCTTAGATGATGTGATAGATATGTTAGAGAGGGGGATTTTCTCGGAACTATAGACAGAAAGGATGCCTATCGTGCTGTCTCTATCCACCCCGATGATCGCAGCTTCAGGGTCTGAGACATTGTATGACACATTGAATGAGGACTTTACCTATTTCCTAGACAATCGCCTCAGCATGGCCTTATCATCCAGCCCTTATATCTTCTCTAAGATTTCTGATTTTGTAGTTTGATGCTGTGTGCATGAGGGATTTGTCAGAGTTGTGAATTATTTAGATGATTTCTGTCTTGTAGGAGGTACCACTAGTGAGGTGCAGGAGGCTCAGAGGACACTGATACCGATCCTGAGGAGACTTTTTTTTTTTAGTTTCAGGAAGGTTAGTGAGGTCGACACCAAGGTTCGTTTTCTAGGTATTTACGTTGACTCTGTCCAATTACAACTAAGGCTCCCTCAGGATAAATTAGATAAAACTGTAGACATTTTGCATCAATTGTGTGGTCGTAAGAAAGCTTCTAGGAAGGAACTTGAGTGGGTGGGGGGCCCTGCTCACACATTGCTCAAAGGTAATTAGGGGAGGTAGGACTTTCACCCGGTGTATATACGATCTTATGGCCAAACTTAAGCACCCATTCCATAGAAGTAGGTTAAATGAGGGTGTCAAGGAGGACCTGAATTGGTGGCTGAATTTTGCCAAGTCAATTAATGGTAAGGCTAAGATATTGGGCAAGTTTGCCCCTGTCATATAGACTTACAGCTATGCTTCGAACTGGGGGTTCGGGGCCTTGCACGACCGGGATTGGATAGTCGGGGCTTTCGCTGAGGGTCTTTCTGCTTCACTTGACGCTTATGCAGGCCACCACCACCACCTTCCTCCTGCTAATGTTGGGACCGGCCACATCAATGTTCAGGAGATGTGGGCGGTCTATGCCGCCTGCTTTCGCTGGAGTGGGGGATGGCGTGACAGCACTGTTATGATGGTGACTGATAGTGCAGTAGTTCAGGCTGCTTTGAACACTGGAAGGTCAAGGTGTAAAGGAATTATGTACTTCCTCTGGAAGATTTTCTGGCTAGCCATAGAATTCAATTTTGAGTTCAGTTCCATATATATACGCAGTCGTGTTAATGTCATCTGTGACGCATTAAGCAGACTAATTAGTGAGGATAGTTCTGATAGGATTAGGAGTGTCGATTGTGCTAGAGTGCTCTGTTGTAGTGAGATTTTTTATAACCCATTTTTTTCTTTCAGGGATAGCGGCTCTAAAGGGCGAGCAGCAGGGATACCAGCTTCAATTCTACGCGAAGAATTCAGCTGTCACAAGGGGGGTTCAGATTCGAAAATATTTTGAATATGTTGACATTACCATTCATCACGCGTACCGATACCATGCTCGGAGGAGCAGGTCGCACTCTATGCCACTTGGCTCACCCGCTCGCTCAAGTATGGATCTGTTCTAAATTACCTTAGCGGTTTGAATTCTTTTTTTAGGCAGAATGGCGAGAGAGGTATTGATTATAAGAGTTTTGTTTTAGCTTCGACCGGGATTCGCAGGGTGAAGGGAGATGCCCCGCGTCGAGCCATGCCGCTGCTGCCTCATATGTTGTGGAAGATATTTTCATTGTTGACAAATAATCCTGGCCATGTAGCCTGGATGGCAGCAGTCTTATGTTCATTCAGGGGGTTATTAAGGAAGTCGCAGGTGACTATGTCTGATGCCGCCCCCCCCCATGGAGCCGACTTTGTTTTTTATGATTGCGGACTAGTTTTGACAGTGCACAGATCAAAGTCTATCCAGTTCAGGGAAAGGGTCCTTGAGATCCCAATTGTGCGATGTTGCGAAACTGATCTGTGTGCAGTTTATTGGACTGAGATGCACTTCCGTCAGATCTGGGCTGAACCATTGGCCCTTGCCTTTCAGCTTCCTTGCCTGGGCGAGGGGGCTCGTGCCCACTGCCATATAGTATCTACAAGGAGACCGTGAAATTGTTTGCTTCAAGGGCTAGGCTTGATGCGACCACCCTCTCGTCCCATTCACTGAGGAGGGAGGGGTTGCACCTTTCTGGCCATGTGCGGTGCTACGATAGAAGAATTTAAGGCCAGGGTGTCTTGGCTTCAGAGACCGTTTACAGCTATCTTAAGACTCCATTAGGTGCATGGATAGTGAACAACATGAGGGTTGCCACTGCACTGTGTGCTGATCTTACGACTGGTGGGTTGGGGGTTTGACGAGTAGGCGTCCCCCTTTGGCCTGTTATTATGCTAGCCATGTCGCATAATAAAAGTGACTGACCCACCACTCATCTGTCTCTCAATTTGTTACATAGCCCTACCTTATGCGATGTATAATTAATTATGCGTATATAAGTAGGCTGAGTATTGTCCTTATATATTATTCTCGAAATGTATTAGGACCAATCGCTGACTTGCCTCGATTTGCCCCTCCTGCCTACAGCAGCGCCGCCA
Source organism: Branchipolynoe longqiensis (assembly GCA_030323885.1). Lineage (NCBI taxonomy): Eukaryota > Metazoa > Annelida > Polychaeta > Phyllodocida > Polynoidae > Branchipolynoe > Branchipolynoe longqiensis. Next base: position 42,106,964 of record CM059187.1, on the reverse strand, counting down.
ACAGCTAATTCTGGCTGCCTCAGGCAGGGCCGAGTCACTTGTCCACTCGAAACTTTACCGGTAAGCCTGTTATTATCCTAGCCATGTCACACACTAAAAGTGACCGACCTACCACTCATCTGTCTCTCTCTATTTGTTACATATCCCTACCTTATATTATGTATATTATGTATATTATGTATATTATGTATATTATGTATATTATGTATATTATGTATATTATGTATATTATGTATATTATGTATATTATGTATATATGTATATTATGTATATTATGTATATTAGGTATTTTATATATATTACATAAATTCAGCGGTACAGTGTGTGAATGCAGGGGGACTGAGGCATGGATGAACCAGTAGATGACCTAATGAGTAGGTGAACAACCGATGATGTAGTGGCTGGGGGAGTAGATGAATCTTCCGGCTTATTATACTTGTATAATGGCTTATACAACATATATTATATATTTGTTCACTTATATATGTTTGCACTTCAAGTAACTCCAAATGTGTGTTTGTTGTTTTACGTCCTAACAACATCTAAGGTCATATCAGGACAGGTATCGACTTGTGACAGTGCGCACTCGCATGGCGACTTTATAGTGCTGCCCCACTGGGAGACCAGGCTGCCAGCACCACAAACTGATATCACACTCAGTCACATTATCCTGACACTGAGCCAACCAGTCCTTGCCATATCCTAATAATGCCGATCGCCTGGCTAGGAAGCAACAAGTATAAATTTTTAAGTCATTGGTTTGACTCGACCAGGATTCGAACCCACGAACGCCTGGGTTCGGATCCCCCGATCTCCCAAAACAGGAGACGGATGCTCAACTCATTCGGCCATCGTGTCTGGTCAAGTAACAACAAAGTTAACCATTTAATACAAAAGTTAGTTCAAAATATAGTATAGTAGATTATATCAAGCAACCTAATGTATTTATTTCAAATGGGAAAAAATGGCCGAAGCTCAAAAGCATCGGGCTATGCAACTTTAATAGTTTCCAAGCATGGCTTGTGTCCTGGGTTTCTCTGTACTGCCACCTAGCGGGTTCCGAGGGGTTGTCTAATTCAGCTTTATTTCGTTGTTTGGTGAGTGATTGCACCAAAATCGCGACTAGTCAGTGAAGTCTGTTCAATTAAGGCCAGACATAAGACCGACTGTGGTCGCCAGGTTTCCAGGGTTTCTTGTGCATGTGCGTGTGCGTGTGCGTGCGCGTGTGCACTTGCGTGTTGTTTTTTTCCCCTCCACTACTTTCCCCGAGACAAAACCTCCCCAAACTCTGAGCCTCTCCACCCTGATAAAAAAATCCTATGAGAACCGTCCTTACAAGATCTCACGGGTGCGTTCTTCCTTTCTCTTGTTCTTTGTTGTTGTTTTTGTTGTATTCTCCTCTTTTTTTAGTATCGGGCACCTGTGTTGTAGAAGGTCAAACCACCCCCTACCGGACACCGAGGTACACTATAGACCAGTGCTAAGAAAGTACAACTTCCCGAGCCTGGCACTACATAAGCACGCTGTCGGGCGGACCTACCCGCCGACCCTCTCCCCAAAGGCTGGCAATAAATACTCCTTAGACAGCACACTGCTGGGATTTACGATCGAGATGCAGGAAGGTGTCCTTACTGGGTCATCCTGCAGTCTGTCGGTCATAACACGGCCGATTCCAGGCTCGGAACACTCGTAAAGGGGGCCCGACAAATGGCTTACACAGCACCACCATGAACCGGGCAGCTCAGGTCGGTCCTCTCCCAAATCGGGTCCGAGCAAATCGGGTTTGTCAGGGCCATGCATTACACCGGCAGTGCGTGATCCACGGGTGAGTTTTAGTGTCTCGGGCGCTCGCAGGTGGCGCCACAGCCAAGGGTAACTGCACGACTCCCACTAACTTGCGTCAAACATGTAGTATACAAACGAATAATTAATTAACCCAATGTCAAGGCAGGTGTGCGACTCCAAAAACCTTGGAACAACAATAATAATAAATAATAGTAATTAGTTCCCCAGTTAGTTTATATAACTATAACTGATTATACTTCATATATATATATCTATCTATATATATCTATCTATATATATCTATCTATATATATGCTGTATAAGAATTATATGTGTATACTAACCCAGAATTCCATACTCACTCCTCACCTCCACTCGCCAGTAATTGGGTGGTGGAGCCTGGGGCTAGTCATCTACTGCTCCAACCTAGACAACCTCAGCTCCGACGTGGCGCCACCACTTCCCTTTGCTCATTAACCTAATTCACTTACCTTAGTGAAAACAAATTTCAATCGCGGACAATTGGTCTTCCTCATTCCACTGCTCCTTGCCCTATCCTAGTAATGCTGAGCGCCCGGCTAGGTAGTGACAACTGTCAATTTTTAAGTAATTCATTTGAATCGGCCAGGGTTCAAATCAGGGGGCTCTGTTTTAATATTATTCCAATCACAACCTACCAAAACGGGAGGTGGACGCTCAACTCATTTGGCTATCGCGTGTGGTCTGAGGTATACTGTATTATATTCTTCCAGGCTTGTGAGTAAACCTTTCAACATGATTATATTTAGTCACAGGGAAAGAGATAGAGGCAATAGTGGAGGTGGTCAAGATAGTCTTTATTTGAGTGAAGAAGAGCCCTTAAGTTAAACCCTATGAATGTAGAAGAGGAATGCGTAGACAAACAGACAGGGCACAAGGAACAAGCACAAGTTGGGTGGGTGGTAATGTTTGCGTTGTGTGGTCGGCTGCTGGTGGAGAAGTGCCTGAAGCTTGCAAGTTGCAGTGAATGTGGGGTTGGGGGGTGGGGGTAGGGGGTCATGAATGGAGGCAGGAGGGGGCATTGGAGAGGCAGCCGCTGATTGGTCGAGAGGCATGTGAGGCCGGAAAGTGAAGTTGATGGTGTTAGCAGCTGTTGGCAGATGCCTTCCGCCCCCTGTCAATCAGATACAATTCTGACATATTCTGAACCAATGGAATCATACACCTGACGTAATGTTCCTCCCAGCGTCATGGCGTCCAGAATCTATTTTTAATAAATTAGCAATAGCATATTGACCAACTAATTAGCGTGATCTCAGCGATCTCTCAGAGGTGGAGTCTCATAATTTGAACGCAGAGTCGTGCTCTCGTCATAAATAGCTCTTTTATCTGTCCACTTCTGCCCTTTTCCTAACATGCAAGCTAGAGTCAAGCCCGAAGAAAAGGTTAGGTTTATATAACTGTCATCGGTCTTGGGGCCCTGTCACACTACGACGTGACTACGTCAGCGTAACCACAACGTGAAAATAATGATATCACGTCGAAGTTATCGGCGTAATATGCAAATTGTGGACGTGAGCGTAACGTGAAAGTAACGTGGGTGTACGTCGTGACCTTAGCTGTAACGTGACAACGTTAGGGGGGAGGGGTAATTGGCGACGTGACCGGGCGTTAGTGTAACGTGAGCATAACGTCGCCGTAACGGGTGCGACGTGGACGTAACGTGACCGTAACGCCACCGTAACGTGACCGTAACGTGACCGTAACGTGACCGTAACGTGACCATAACGTGACCGTAACCGTGACCGTAACGTGACCGTAACGTGACCGTAACGTGACCGTAACGTGACCGTAACGTGACCGTAACGTGACCGTAACGTGCAAAACGCTGCCCACACGTTGCTCCCACCCGGGCCGTCGGTCTGACGTGACATAACGTGACTCTAACGTCATTTACGTTGCTATAACGATCGCGGAACGTCAACCTAACGTCATTGTCACGTCATCCCAACATAACGGCTTCACGTTGAGATACGTCGAAAGTTTTGAACAGGTTCAAAACCTCGACGCGCGCCAACGTAACACAACGTAACATGACGTAGCTCGACGTCACTCTAACGTCATTATGACGTCATCATAACGTGACCCAACGTACGGCAACGTAATGACGAAAAATCATCACGTTAGGCTCACGTTGGCTCGTTACGTCGTAGTGTGACAGGGGTATAACACTAACAGTGATCTGTTGCCCATCAAAAACATCACATTGTGTCATTGAAATCAATCTATTGCAGTTGGGTAGTCAGCCTCATATTTTTTTATAAATATATTTGGTTGAGATTAATAATCTACTTTGCTCCTATTAGGTTTGATTGATTGATTGGTGGTTGTTTTACGCCATGTCTGCAGCATAGACCATATTCACGGTGAGGCTCCTGTCAGGTGCAACATCGATTAAAATTGGTTAACTTTGGAAACATTAGATGTGAAAACATGCGAAATAATGTTAATGTGTACACTGAAATACTGGACATCATTGGCTTGCATGACTTGCAGTAATGGCAGGTTCTATGAAATTGATTTAATAGTCCCTCTATACAGCAATGCATGCTGGGTAAATGCTGCCAGTGTTTAAGTAGGATATGTGGAATGAATCACATGCAGACAAACCCTTTTGCTTCGAAAATACTGTAGTTTGATCAGAGTATGCAACATTAATATTTAATGCTGGCCAGCATTGAAAACAAGCCTGAATACCCAGGCTTATATGCTATGGACAGTATAAATACAGCCTCAATAAAAAAAAATTTAAAAAATTTAAAAAATTTAAAAAAATGTGCTAGTGGATATTGCTAAATAAGTGTATTTTGTGTGTGCATTATATCTAGAATATTAAGACGTACCTGGGGACGGGGGTACATATTGATGTTTCTGTATGCTAACTGTCACCATTGAATAGCGCATTTATTAATGTTCCATAGTCAGATGAAGGCATGAGATTTTCAAAACCAAAACACTGTCCTAGAATTGACCCGACATTTCCAACATAGATACAGGTGTACTCACTAAGCATTTGTTGCTGCATAGAAGGGAATACTAAGTCAATTTAATAGAACTGAATCCTATGATGTCCAGTATTTTGACATGCATGCCAAAGTTAATTCTGCATGATTTCCCTTCGAATATCTCCAATGTTACTCCAAGGTGGATTATAACGACAAACTTAATGTTGCGTAGTCTGATGGTTTTGAATTTCTCTATATTTTCTGAGATAAATATATTAGATCGATCACTAGTATCTACTTTACATTAGTTCAAAGTTACTTTTATTTTAAATGGTAAACTTTTGAGATATTTTGAGTGCAAACATAGAAAATTAGTTTTGGCAAGCTTGCCAAAACTCTGACACCATAGAACATGTTCTGTTAAATTGACTCAGTATTGCCTTCTACGGAGAAACAATGCTTAATAAGTGCATCAGTATCTAAGTTAGATATGTAAAATCAAATCTAGATAATTGGTTTGGTTTTTCATCGGACTATGCAGCTTTAATATATGTATCTAAATAAACATGGCAGAAACTAAAAACCGCCGAAATATGCAATTTTACTGATAATTGTTTTTCCGATATTAGTGCAGTCGTCACTTGAGGTATACTTTGAAAGATATTCAAGTTAAATAGTTGCTAGGTACGAATACCATTTAGGGTGTTGAGGCAATGTGTTCTACACCACCACAGTGAAGTGTGTGTGCTGTTATTGTTTTACGTCTTAGAAACATCTAAGGTCATTTCATGACTGGTACCGACTTATGACAGTGCACACTGATAGCGAATTTATAGTGCTGCCCCACTGGGATACCAAGCTGCCAGCACCATGACCCGATATCCCACACAGTCACACTATCCTAACACTGTCCTAACCAGTCCTTGTCCTGTCCTATTAATGCAGAGTGACAAGCTACGTAGCGACAAGTACCAATTTTAGAAATCATTGGTTTGACTCTACTGGGATTTGAACTCCCGACCTTCCCACCGGAGTCAACAATATTAAGCCACACTATAACCCATGCTGTATGCAAATATACCGACTGCCATACCGTTCACTACAGCTTAGAGTAGTGACACTGAGAACGTGCTGACACGGCAAAAATATCAGTCACTATGCACATGTAGATAGGGGCCATCCAAAGTTGTCAACGTTGTCCCGGTCGTTATAAAACACACAACAGGGGGGAGAGGTGGTGTCAGTCAAGTACAACTTTTATCATTCAATAAAATGTTGATCTTTAAAACATTCATATTCTTGTTGTTATGCCCTGAGGTCAAATGTTCATGTGTACTACTTTAGGGGGTGCGGGTGTCTGGAAAAGTAGTATACTTTGCAGGACCATAAAAATGCTAAAAACTGTGAACGGCCCCTAAGTGAACAGGGTAGTGACAATTTACCGATACAAATACACATAGTTTATTGGCTACATACTGTCTTCACGAACACAGACGACAATCATTATATTCCCGCCCTTTTCTTGGGGTCAGACTCTATAGAGAGTGCGCCCTGGAAAGAGAACAAGTGGACAGATAAGGTGAGGGAGATTATTTACGGCTTGGGCACTATTCTGTAGTCGGGTTGTGAGAGTCTCTAGCATTGTGCGCATTGGTTGGTTAACAGTGTTCCCGCAATATGCAAATGTTGTATGCTCAGATATATAATATATATTGGTATATACATATATACATATATGCATACATACATATTTTATACATATATACATATACATGTACATGACTCTGTCTCAAAAGGTGCTAAGCAATATGGGACAAAACTTTGTCCATTGTATTGATCAACATACTATCTGCTTATGCATTTGCTCAGGATAAACTGATTTGTTTTTTACGTGGTGTTTCATAATCCCAATAGAATACATATTGATTTGAAGCATATGTCCTTGTGTTTTCAGTGTAACCGTTTCTGTGCTGTTTTGTGTCAATCATTAGAATGGACAAAAGAGAAAGAGTTATCACCTTTTGAGACAGGCTCATGTGGATATATGAATATGTATGCATATATTATATGCTTACATATGTATGCATATATGCATGCATGTATATGTGCAACCTGTAGTGTGACATGTTCCTACCTTAGATAACTTGCAGCCTAAAATCAAACAGCCACTTATGTACTCCTGGGGCTGTATGCATGGGTTGGAGCTACGCGTAGCCAGTGCTCCACGCTAGCTCTGGGATAGCTATCCGCGGCTAGGAGGGCCTTGGTTAATTAGGTCAAGCCGTATGCACCAATGTCGTAGCCAGGGCGGGTAGCTAACCGTGAAGTTATTTATAGATTTGGGAAATCCCTCGAGTCGACAATATGAATAACGCCACCAATGCGGCGGGAGCATTAATAACGGTTCGATTTTAGGGTTAATTTGATTAAATTTCACTTATTGCGTATGTAAATCTGTCAAATATGATTGCATTGAATAGATTTGGGTATAATATATTGCCGCCGATTCGGCGGCGGCGGCAACGGCGGCGGCGATGTGTGTTTTGTTGATGTGCGACAGTATGGATATCGACGTCGAAGCGGCGGCGCCGATTTGTTTACTTTACATTCGTCGATTCGACAATATTAATCTCTCCACCGATGCGGCGCCAGCATTAATATCGGTTCGAATTTAGGGTTAATTTTATCAAATTTCACTTATAGAGTATGTAATTCTGTTAAATATGATAGCATTGAATAGATTGAGACCCACCCACACACACTAACCGGCGCGGCTAGCATTTAAACCTGACTTGAAATCAGGGTAGCTTAGCCTAGGCTACGGTCGGCGGCTAGTGCTGGCACCAGCTCAAGCATGCAGATTTTCAAACTTTAGCCGGGTGGAGCTACCCTAGCCACGGTTAGAGCCCTAACACCAGCCCATGTATACGGGCCCTGGTGCCACCTGTCAGTTTTCAATGTCACTACAATGTAAATATGAGAGCCAGTAGCATGCGGAGAGGGGGACAGAGGATGTGAGGCCCTCAGGCATCCATATCAGGGCATGTTTAAAATGTCTTCCTTGCGCACATTTCTCAATACTGGACTATACTTGAGTTTTAAGGGCATACAATCAAGGAGTTGGCCCCAAGCATCACAAAACCTATGCACACCACTGGTGAGAGTACACCTATGATTGTCGTATTACATCCCTCTCTTCAGTTGAGTGTAATAGTCATTTCCGGTTTCAGTGGTGGGGCTCGCACCACATTTAAATATATATATATATGTAAAATATAATGGAATTATACATATACAAATGGGCCGAGTGGTCCTTTGTTATTAGGCCCATGTACTTGACAAATAAGGAAATACTCAAACGGATGGGGCTGCCCTCTATGGAAAATCTTTTGATCAAAAAGAATCTCCGGTGGACTGGACACCTCATGAGGATGTCATCAGACAGGCTACCAAAGCAGATCTTCTATTCTCAACTGTCTTCTGGTTACAGAAAGAGAGCGTGCCCTCATCTCCAGTTCAAGGATACCATCAAGAGAAACCTGAAGCTGAGAGACATTAAGAACAACTCATGGACATCACTCTCACAGCAGAGAGCTAAATGGAGAGTGGCAGTCAAGTAATGAAAGCAGTCTTTGTCGCATCGCGACCGACAGCATGATGATGATGACTTGATTATTATTTTAAGTTGCATCGTTCGATGGCTTTCGAATTGTTGCTTCATGTTTTAGATAAATATATCAGGTTGTTGACCATTATAACCTACTATTCATTATTCCGGACTCATTTTGATGAAAAATGGCTAATCTTGGAGCAATTTGATCTGAAAGAACCCAAAATAATTTCGTCGACAAGCTTTCCAAACCTCCTGTAGCAATGACACAGATTGCCATCTCGTAATGGTCACGTGGAGTGGGTTGACCTACTAATGTCTAGGTATACATTTTCTACTGCCCAACTAAGGTTCATCCAGCTGGTAAGAGTCATCTGCCCCCCCCCCCCACCGACCACCTCTCCGGGTCCAGTTGACTGTATTAGCACACTCCCAGAACCAGCCACCATGGGTGATGGGGGGTGGGTGTAGGGGGTAAGTGTGAGGCATGGGTGCATGGAGGGCAGGTAGGCTAGAAGCTGGTGACAGTTTCAGTGTGTGTGTGTGGGGGGGGGGGGGGGGGGGGGGGGGGGGGGGGGGGGGATTGGGTAAGCAACTGACCCAGCTGTGGGTGTTTGGGTGGAGTGCCATCAATCTTCCAGTATATATCCTGAAACGTGAGTAAAGCCATATATATGGTACTGGAATGAGGGCAGGACTAATGAGGTCACAAGATTGACCTCATTGTTTAGTGGCCTCTCTACCTAATGGCTGTCTCAAAGTAGGTAGTCAAGGGAATGGTGTCATACATTCATTGATTATCATGTATATGCTGTCCCAAAGAATTAGTAAAGCCCCAGTCACACATAGCCGGACAAGCCCCGGATTTTGAGCCGGACCACCCATGGACCAACGGCCCGGACTGTCCCAGACCACCACGGATAAAATCACTGTTTTCATCGATTTTTGCCTCGCAGTCACACCTTCCCGGACGAGCCCCGGACAAGCCCCGGACCAAAGGCCGGACTGCCCCGGACTGCCCCAGACCACCCCAGACCACCCCCGAACCGCCCCCGGAACGGCCCCGGATGAGCCCGGACTGGGCCAGACCAGCTCCTGACTAAACCGGACAAGGCAGGACCACCCCTGGACAGTCCGGGAGTGGTCCGGGGGTAGTCCTGGATAGTCCGGGGATGGTCCGGGTCAAACCGTGGCTCAAAATGACCCCGCACCAGCCCCGGACAGCCCCGGTCCAGCCCGGACCACCCCGGAATTACCCGGACCACCCCCGGATCAGGCCGGATTGAGCCTGGATCACAAAATCCCCCGGACCACCCCGAATGTTTTAAACATTTTAAAACATCCAGGGCTGAGCCCGGACGGCGCCGGACGAGCCACGGATCAGGCCGGATCAGGGGGGGGGTCACCACGGACGACCCACGGATCGCCCCGGATCGCCCCGGACCACCCGGGATGGCGGTCCGGGGCTCGTCTGGTCCCTGATCCGGGTATGTGTGACTGGGGCTTTAGTACAGCAGAACCTAAGTTGGATATACACAATTAAATGTAGGTAAGTGTTCTGGTTTTGAAAGAAATAAATGAGAACCAATTTCATTTTTTATGATTAATCATTGGCATTATTTTTCGATAACTCATCCCTGAGGAAATCAAATCCCGAATTAGGGCAATGACATACATTTAGTTTTCAAGATTGGCATTTTGACCAGCAGATGCCGATTTTATCAGAAATCTTTGTTTTTTCTTTAGCTTTTCTGGCGGAAACCTTGGTTGGACATATCTGTTATTATAGCAATAGAAGAACGGCTGTCAATATTATCTTAGTGTGTTTGTTTGTTTTTGCTTTACGTCCTAGCAACATCTAAGGTCATATGAGGACGGGGTTTCAGTGTGTGTATATATGTGAGTATAAATAGATGTACATAGGTATGTAGATATATATGTGTGTGGTAATAAATTCATTCAATGTATAGATATAATCTCTAATAAACTACTGAAATTAGGAACATTCTGACAATATTTTACATGGTATAATTGTAATGGTGTACTAATAAAGCTACTCCCTCAGAAAAATAATCTAGTAAAATAACGTAGGCAAGGGACCACTGGTGCACATTCACAAGGTTCCTCTCTGAGATAGGAATTGAATATATTTAGACTCACATCTCATTAATTGTGGAATGTGGTGATAAAGGAGCGGGCATGATGGCCGAATCGGTTGAACGTGGGACTCACGTGCGGGAGATCACGAGTTTCGTTCCCAGTTGAGTCAAACCGATGACTTATAAAATTGATACTTATTGCTTCCTAGCCTGGCGCTCGGCATTAATAGGATAGGGTAAGGACTTGTTAGCTCAGTGTCAGGATAATGTGACTGGGTGGGTCATGGTGCTGGTGGCCTGGTGGCCTAGTCTCCCAGGGGGGCAGCACTATAAAGTCACCATGAGTAGGCGCTGTCACAAGCGGATACCCATCCTGATATGACTTTAGATGTTTCCAGGACAGGAAAACTCCAACGATCAATCAATCGACGATAAAGAAGCACTTACACTACATTGGAAGTGAAAAGTACCAATCAAACTGATTAGGATGCCGGAGCTCAATCATTGACAACAGAAATAAAGTGTTCAATAACTGGGGGAAAAGATCTGCTCACCACTAGATAAAAGATTCACCCGGTACTTGTATTACACGGGTGAATGACAACGTAGTGTAAATATTGGCAAAAATAGCTTTAGTATGGAACATGAAGTAGAAACTGTGGTTCCATGATCAAATGGCTACATATATTGGCACAGATTTTGTGAAATGGGAGAGAATACAAAAATCCAAGATGGCGGCCATAGAACACCATCAATTTCAATTTTAAATCGTATTAAACTAGCTATTTTATTATATTTTTCAACTCAAAGGTAGCAGGTAAATATGAAGACATCTACAAAGAATAAATGTTGCTTCTTAGATTGTGAAATTAGGCTCTCATTTCATTAACCCGCTTTTTCAACCGTTTTTATAGAGGGTTGGTATTCACCTGTGTACTGCGAGTACCGGGTGAATGCTTTATCTAGCTCACCACATATTATGGTCCTCTTTTCTTTGGTAACTTAGAAGCTTTGTCAGAACTGTCTGTGCAAATATAATTATACAAATATCATACATGGATCCCACTCCCCTCATCGTTTATTTTGGATACTTTAGGTTTGCTATTTCAAAATTAGGTTGGTAGGTTGTTGGTTGGTTTGGGGGAGTTTTACGTCATTGCAACATTTAAGGTCATATCAGGACTTGTGACAGTACGCACTCATGGTGACTTTTATAATGCTGCCACACAGGGAGACAAGTCACCATGAATTTACACTGTAGCAAGGCAATCCCTATCCTGATATGATCTTATAGGTTGTTAGAATGAAAACCCAAACAAACAACCAGAAAAATAAGGCCGAAAATGTTGATTTTAAGCATAGACCGAGAAATGGAAATGGTCGCGCAGTCGTTGTCAAATCAGTGAGAATCAACAGATAGATGGCTGCAGATTCTTCCATACGTGAGGTTTATTGACCTGTGTTGCTGTACGGATGGTATCAGCTTGGTTGATTGTTGGAGTTTTACGTACTGGCAACATCTAAGGTCATATCAGGATGGGTACTGACTTGTGACAGTGTGCACTCATGAAGATTTTATAGTGCTACCCCACTTGGAAATCAGGCCGCCAGCCCCATGACCCAATATCCCACTCAGTCACATAATCCTGACACTGAGCTAGCCAGTCATTGCCCTACCTTATTAGTATTAATGCTGAGCACCACGCGAGGAAGCGACAAGTATCAATTTTATAAGTCATTGGTTTGACTCGACTGGGAAGCGAATTCCCGATCTCCCGCATGCGAAGCCGCGCTGTACCAATTCGGCCACCGCGCCCTGTTTGGTGGTATTAGAACGGCGCGTGGTTTTTCTACTAGTATTAGTAAGCATCTCGTCAGTCTCTAACCAATGCGTACATAATGGAGGAAGGCACCCTTATGAGCCACGATGCATAATGCGCGCACTGCTGTATAGATTCTGATGTAAGATGCATAGAGTTGCATAGAGTAGCACATAACACTTGTCACACAACTCGCTCATGTAATGATATATGCAAGCCACATATCGATTATTAACTAAGCAATTGACTAGCATTTGCCAGGAATCATTTGCAGTTTGTATGTGTGAGGTGTGGGTGGGGAAGGTTTATTATAGTCGGATACAGTGGAGGAGTGGTGGGTGTAATGTGTAGGGGGGGCGGCTTCATTCAGGTGGATTTGACTCAGTGACTGAATGCTGACTGAACATGTAAATGCGGGCATGTAAACACGCGGGTGAGGGATATTATTTAGTGAACTGCGGGTGACAGGTGGGGAGTGTAGGGTGTGAGTCGTGGAGGAGTGTGTGTGGGTGGGTAGGTAGGAAGGTGTGGTGAGTGACGGTAACTAGACCTACCTGTGAGAGCGTGCTGCCTGCACTGCGTACAACACCCCCGTATCAAGGCAGCGGTAACACAACGGCCTGCGCGGGGAGCCCCGTGCGCATACTACTCACCACCTGCCGCACGGCCGACGGCACAGGCGGGCGAGGGCCAGGCTGGTGTATTGGGCCGCCGGGGTCGTGCCTTAAGCCTGCACCCGCACCCGCCTAACTGTCTCGTCCCGGGGCGGGCCCCGACCTCAGCTCGCAGCGGTCCCAGCACGGGGCAGGGTCCGACGGGCGGGCGGGCAGCAGGTCAGAGCGGAACCAATACGGTTTGTCGGCTGGCAGTGGCAGTGCATCCGTCCCGCTGTCTTCCTACAACCGCACGGACTGGGCCGACCGGGCCTCGGGACGCCGCTTCCATCGGCGTGCGCGCCAGTCAGTCACGGGGGGGACAGGGGGTGCGTCGGCTGTATGCAATGTATGCGCATCCTATTATTACGAGCGCGTGGCACGAAGACGGCTGTGACTGCTTGTGCCTGTCAGTTGGGGGCGTCTGTTTATATTATCCGCGCGGCGCGCCGCGCGCCGCTCCGCACGCCGCTCCGCAGCGCCGATGGGTGCGCCGCTGGGTGCGCCGCCGTAGCATATGGGTATCGGGTGCTGCGCCGGGCTGACTAGCACGGCGACGTGAGGTGGCGCGACCCACCCGACGGTCAGCTAGATAATACGACAGATTTTGTGTCCGTGGCAGCTGGGAGCGTGTGAGGCCGGGAAGGTCGACCACTGGAAGGTAGACCAGTCACCACCACGACCATCACCACTCATCACCACTCACAATCATTCACCACTCACCACCACCACCACCACCACTCAGCACCATCACCACTCACCACCATCACCACTCACCACCATCACCACTCACCATCACCACCACAACTATCACCACTCACCACAATGACCATCACCACTCACCATCACTCACCACCCCCATCACCACTCACCACAACCACCACTCACCATCATCACTGCCACAATCACACCCACCATCACCACTCGCAACCATGACAATCACCACTCATCACCACTCACCATAACCACTACCACTCACCACCATCACCACTCACCACCACCACCACCACCACCACTCACCACCATCACCACTCACCACCATCACCACTCACCACCATCACCACTCACCATCACCACCACAACTATCACCGCTCACCACAATGACCATCACCACTCACCATCACTCACCACCCCCATCACCACTCACCACAATCACCACTCACCATCATCACTGCCACAATCACACCCACCATCACCACTCACAACCATGACACTCACCACCATCACCACTCACCACCATCACCACTCACCACCATCACCACTCACCACCATCACCACCATCACCACCACCATCATCACCACCACCATCACCACCAATCACCAGCATCACCACCATAGCTACCAACACTCAGCACCATCACTACTCACCATCACCATTACCACTCACCACCATCACCACTCACCACCACCACTACCATTCACCACCACCACACCTCACTACCACCACCACAACCATAATCACCACCACCATCACTCACGACCATAATGACCACCACCATCACCACTCACTACCATCACCACCACCACAATTACCACCATCATCATCACTACCACCACCACCACCACCATAACCACCACCATCATCACTACCAACCATAACCACCACCACTATCACCACCATCACCATCACCACCACCATCACCACTCACCACCACCACCACTCATCACCCCCACCATTCACCCCCATCACCATCACCACTCACCATCAGCACTAACCACCACCACTACCACTCACCACCACCACTACCACTCACCACCACCACTACCACTCACCACCACCACTATCACCACTCACCACCACAACTATCACCACTCACTACCACTCACCACCCCCATCACCACTCACCACAATCACCACTCACCATCATCACCGCCACCATCCCAACCACCATCACCACGCACCACAACCACCACCACTCACCACCACCACCACTCACCACCATCACCTCCACCATCTTTGTGGGATTCCGGCTTTGTTGTGTGTGTGGTTTGCATTGCAAATGTTTATCTTCGTGAGTTACAACCGGTTGTACAGATTGCAATTGTTCGCTCCCACACTCATGGGGCTTCACCATTGAATACGTGTAGCCTCATTTTCGAATATAATCAAGGTCAGTACTGAGAGATCTGTGATTGCACTGAATGGCTCTTGAGCCACAGGAGGTGCAGAGATACTCACCAGCACTATGGTAATTACTGGCAAACCTTTCACAGACACTGCTGAGATTGATTGATTGATTGATTGGTGGTTGCTTTACGGCGTGTCCACAAAATAGACCATATTCACGGCGAGAAATGTATGTTTTTGTTCAAGCCATGGAACAGTGAGCTACATACCGATGTAAAAGGATCACCACCATCTACATGGTAGATGGTGGTGATGCTTTTACATGTAAAAGCATACAATCAATTTTGTGTCAAGCTCATGAATTTTTTTAACTCACAATGATATAGTTTCTGGTCAAGTTAAATAAAATTCTAGATGATAGTATTATTCACTGATGAAATTTGTTTAAAAAGCTATATGAGGTGGTATAAAGCAGCTGCCCTTAAGAAGACTAAAATGTTTTCTTGTTTTACTTTAGTAAAAAGGGCATGCATGCTGTTTGCAGTGTAAAATTGTTGGCACAGGGCCATGAAATCTACACAGTTTAATAAAGTGTGTTTTAATGTCAGTGGGGACTGACATCCAATACATTTAGAGGAAGGGTCCCCTTTGAGCAGAAAAACGTATGTTAACCACGAGTGGCCAATATGGCATCTTGTTAAAACAACCTGGTTGTGTCGCCCTTCCAGGCGACTGTGCGCAGTCCATTCACGGAGAGGCAATTCTATGGAGTTTGTTGTTTGGGTTTTCATCCCATTCGATCTGCCATAGGTTCCAGATGTATTTTTGAATGGTAGGTTTCAGATCAGAGTGGGGAATATGACAATGTTTCAAAGGAGCAGTCAGGGCTCTCATTTCCTGGGATACTCACATGACTGGGAACCCAACATAGGTGAATGTCAAATTTTGCTATAGAAAGAGAGTTTAGCTTAATGAATACTTTAAGTAGTATTAGGTGGTCCAGTTTCCTATTGTTTAAAGCCTGAAGGCAGGAAAAAGGGTCAGTGAAAATGATGAATTTATGACTGGCTGAGGTTTTGATGTACACTAAAGTGAGTAGGAGTGCTCGTGCCTCAGCAGTAAAGATGGAACTCTGATCTGGAATATGCATACCTAATTCACATCCGTGGATGACTGCTGCCACAGAGACTCTGTTGTCTGTCTTTGACCCATCAGTGTAAATGGCTAGGTGGGAACTAAAAGCACTTCGCACATCGATAAAGCTTTCATGATATGAAAGTGGGTGGGTTTGGGATTTCTTTGACATGGCCAGCTGGAGGATAATATTTGGTTTTCTCAGCTGCCAAGGAGGAACATCTGAATATTGTCAGGGTGCTATATTATGTAGATTTGCCCCCAGGGCCTTCAAATGAAGCTTTATTCTGAGGTCTATTGGCTTTATGTATGTTGGCCTTGCTTCATAGAGGCATGCATATGGTGGCATAAAAATGTACTTATGTGCAAGATTTAAAATATTTCCTTTTAATTCTATCACATATTGCACAGACAGTTTGAGTCTTCTACTCTTAAGGGAGGGGTCTCGGCCTTCGACATAGAGGCTAGGTTCTAAAAGCCCCAAGGGCCAGCTGAAGGCCTTGATGGCGAATAGTGTATAACTGTGATATGTATGATTTTCTGGCTGAACCATAAACAATACAGCCATAGTCCAATTTTGAATGTATTAATGTTCTATATAATTGGAGCAGGACAGTGCTGTTTGCTCCCCACTGTGTGTGGGATAGAACTTTTAAAATGTCCAGTCCCTTAAGCCATCTGGACTTTAAATACTTAATATGAGGGATAAAAGATAATTTGTTGTCAAAGATGACTCCTAAAAACTTGGTCTCTTTGATGACTTTTATGGGATCATTTCCAATTGTTAAATAAGATTCATGTTGCAAAGTCCTTAAAAGACAAAAGTGCATGCAAATGGTTTTTGATTTGGAGAATCTAAAACCATTTTCCATTCCCATGAGGAAAGGCTATTTATGTTTAATTGGAGCTGCCATTCTATAGTGTTCATATTTTTGCCTTTATAGCATATTAAAAAGTCCTCTACATAGAGGATGCAGGATACAGTACTCTTTATGGGTTTAACTATATTGTTAATTTTAATGCCAAAAATGCTTACAGATAGAATGCTACCCTGAGGTACTCCCATCTCTTGATTAAAAGGATCAGAGAGGGTAGCATTGATCCAAACTCTAAGGTTTAGGTTTGACAGAAATTTAGAAATGTAAATGGGCGCACGCCCTCTAGACACCATATTAAACAAATCCTTCAGGATGCCGTACTCCATATGCGTATGTCGTGTTGTACACCTTTTGAAGGTCGAAAAATACGGACACAACATGTTCTTTATTTATGAAGGCATTTCGAACGAATGGTTCCAATCGGATCAAGTGGTCGAGGGTACTCCTCCCCGACCTGAAACCACACTGGAAGTCGGTCAGATGGTGCTCCGACTCCACGATCCAGACGAGACGATCGTTAATCATTCGTTTGAAAGTTTTACAAATGCAACTTGTAAGCGCTATAGGGCAGTAGTTCCCGGGCTCGCTATGGTCTTTCCCCGTTTTGGGATGGGAATAATGATGGCCTCTTGCAAGGAGGTTGGGATGTCTCCCATGCATCAGATATTATTAAAAAGGTGCAGAAGCAGTTCTACTGCTGCTGGTGGGAGGTGTTTTAAAAATTGGTAGTGTATTTTGTTTGGACCTATTGCAGTGTTGTGCCACCTATTTAAAGCATGCTTTAATTCAACTATTGTGAAGAAACTATTGTAGTGCTCAGTGTTATTAGATTTAAAATTGATAGAATGTCGCTCCAGGCGCAACTTCATCTGCGCAAAGGCCGGAAGGCAGTTTTGCACAGATGAGTTCTGGGAAAAAGTATTGGCAAGAAGGTTGGCTATGTCGGTTACGGTTACTTTAATGTTGGCCATCCACACCAGGAATCTGTCTGTCTGTATCCTTGTTTTTGTTTAGAAATACATGAAACCATATTGGAGTAATACTTTTACTACTATATGAACAGTAAACTGTCACATTGTTAGGGTGTGTTGCTAGGATCAGTTGGGCAACTAACCTCGTTTTGGGATCAAGATGGCACAAGTGCTAAATTTGTCAATAACTTATAGAGTAGTAAATGTTGCTTTGTCTTGTACCATTTTCTCTCAGATCTTTCCTGGTTTATGAATAGTCTCAATGGCCTTTGAAGGTCACGTGTTTGATCGGTTGGCTGAAAGTTGCACTAGAACAAAGCTGTTTTTTTTGTATGATGTTTCAATAACAAATGTCAATGTTTAACAGTACATGAGTAGTATATGTACAACAACAAATTTAATTGGCATCCAATTTATTAGGAGAATAAAATTCGAAAATCAAGCTATCACTCTGGCTCCACAGTCTCTGTAAATATTTGCAACAAGATCTGGTAGGCCAGTCTCCTGGCCTTTTCACAGAGTTGATTTACAATAATAATATTGCAAATTTATAGATTGGGTTAAAAGAGTGGAGGCACTCATCTGCTGTCCTTAATGGAGATATGGAGAAGATCAAAGCAGGCACCATGATTCCAGCCAATCACAACCATCCTACCATCCCTCTGATTGGTTGGCCTCCGATCCAAACAACCAATTAAAACACACCTGTGCATGTCACTGCTCCTCACAACGCACTGTCTAACACACAGCCCCTCTACCACTGACCAACATCTCTTTTTATCCAATCACCATCACCACCACTGGATCCGGTGCAAAAGAAACAAACACAGTGATCAATAACAACAACAAAAACCACTAAATTAACAACAGGGCAGGCTCATATAAACTTAAATATGCAATAAAAGACATTATATTATGTTCTATGTCCTTGTACCCACTGCGATTTTGATCACTAAATTGTCACATTGTATGTTATCGTTTACATAATATGTAGGCCTATGTGTAACCTTGTTCTGATGTGACCCTATTTTTACCTAAAACACCTAATTGGACTAGGACTGGCCTGCATACCAATGAGTTTGCCTTTCATAGGAATAAAGTCATGTTCTTCCCACCTATTCTTCCTTGCTTTGTTTGCCCATAGAAGCAATATTAATTAAATGCTACCAAAGTATATTGTTAATGTTATGAACAAATAGCTAGATATTATGGAACACTGACTAGTTTTTAAACATTGGATTATATATCAAGATGATAAGTGTGGTTAATTTTTAGAAGTAAGATTGTTCTGCAATGCCAACATCTTGTGGCAATGTAACGGTTAACCATATCCAATTAAGCAGCCAGTTGAATGAAAGAAACTTGGTCTTTAAAAATTGTCAATGGTCACTTTCAATGGATATGGGGAAACACTTAATCTGATCACTCAGGTCGAAGTATTGCCTTGTCATCCTTGGTGGAGATAAAATTGTTGAATTGTTTTGTTTAAAAAAAATTAAATGTTGCATTGATATTCCCATGTGGAGGTCTATAGATATTTCCTCAAGATCGTTATGGTCGAACCATGCTCATTGAATTAAATCCCCCCACATGCCAGAGCTTCCGTTTTAAAGTACTTGTTATTTATTCATCAGATAATATCTTGTGTCAGTGTTGGAATGTCAACATTGTCATTGGTCTAGTTACTATACAGGGGAAATGTTTGATATAAAAATTAAGTTTTTCGGTTATAATGATAATTTGTGTTGTGTTATCCAGAGTAATTATGCATTATACGTGTTATTAGTAACATGGGAATTCATGGCGCGGCAAAGGGTTAATTGAACTGCCATCTTACAATTTTAAGAACTGACACTATTGGTGCCACCTAGCATAACTTCCCAGACATTCACCGTCTTGCAGGTTTGAACCCAAACCCGCGATACTGTCGCCCCCTAGCAATATCTGTCTTCAAACTGTCACTCTCTGCTGTCACTGGACACGACCTCGCGAGGTCAGGCCACCACCCACCACCCACTCACTACCCACCTGAGAAGACTTTAATTCATAGGGCTGGGTGTCTGATTATTTCCATTTGATCACGAACTCTGTCACTTTACTGTTAACTTGTACTCAGAATAACAGCATTATTAAGATTATACCACTCTTTGCCTCGTCGTGAATTACATTGTCACAGAAAGTTTATGCACATAGAATATAAATACAGTGCATACCTACAGACGAACTAGTAAGATCAGCGGATATAATTACAATAAATATTCTTTGAACTGCTGAATGGGTATATCAATGTGCCTGTGAATGGCCTTTGCCGTTTGGGTTTCTGTACATTAAAACTAACGTGGTTTGGTGGGGGCAGAAAGAAGGCTAAGTCGAACAGCATAGTGGATGTTAGTGTTACAAAGACCCTATAATACTAAGACGGCTCACTCCCTATCTCTCCCATGGTAATGTACATTTCGCAGTGCCACATTGTGGTGGGTTTGATCAGCCCGGCTGCTGGTTGGTGTTTCACATGTAAACACATACAATTATATTATCCATCAGATAGGTAATTATGAATACACATCAATATGAAATTGCTATGAACAAATACACATCATCATCAGCATCATCATCATCATCGCCATCATCACACATCTTTCACATTCATATATACATTTATACATATAATATAGCAACTGTTTAACCAAGAGAACAGCCAGCGCGCCAAGTGGTGGGTTTGATCATTTTGATTACACAGTACAGGCTGAGTGAGCCGTCTTAGTATTATAGGGTCTTTGGTGTGTAGTTAGTGACAGCTCAGGACCGCTAGTGGCGACATCTGGGGCGTATTCGATTAAACAACTCGGGTGATCCGAACCACAACCTCGGGTTGCATTAACGAACACACTCGCGGTGGGATTGTTTAAATAACCAATATAACCACAGCAAAATAGGAACTATAGTATGTTATGATTGCATAGCTTAGTTATATCTCCATTTAATTTAATCGGGATTATTACCCCCAAAAAAAAACATTTAAAAAAGACGAAGGAATTGTACTGGTAGCTGCTATCCTACAGGTACCAGCACAAATGTGACATCGTTGCTCCTAGATAAATGATTCACCCGTACTTACAGTACAGGGGTGAACGACAACGTAGTCTATAGCCCCGTTCACACAGCACAACTCTAGGCCGAACTAGATAAGGCGAACTAGATGAGGCGAACTAGTGTCGTGTCCACACACACAGCGGTTTAAGGCGGAAGTGGATATCTGCGCATGAGCAAGTACAGACTAACCAGCGCCAGTTTGGGTTCGTCAACGTCGCACGAGAGAGTGTGGGTTCGACCTAGATATGTATAGACTGAGTCGTATTGTTTTGGGACGGTCAAAACTTCTGCTGGGCAGTGAAACCCTAAAAATAAATGATGAAAAAAATATATGTGCACCTCTAGCAGGTTCATAGACCAAATTATATTATATAGTGTGATGTGCTTAATCCGCTTCAAGTAAACCGCTACCGTCCACACAAGCAAGGTGGGCCGACTTAAGCTAGTTCGCTTCATCTATACTACCTCGCGAGGTGGTTTACTTGAAGCGAACTAGATGAGGCGACTCAGGCTTAATTTGCCTCAGAGTAGTGTCCACACGACCAATTTGAGGCGAACTATAGGAGGCGAACTAGTTGAGGCGACTTAACGGGCCAGTGTGAACGGGGCTTAAATACGGGCGAAAATAGCTTTAGTATGGAATGGGAAGTAGAATGCCTGGCACCAGTGTCAAATGGTTACTTATATCAACACAGAGTTGGTGAAATGGGAGAGAATGCAAAAAGACAAGATGGCGGCCAGAGAACCCCGTTGATTTCACTTTTAAATTGCATTAAAGTATATGTTTTATTATATTTTCCAACTCAAAAGTAGCGGGTAAATATGAAGACACACATAAAGAATATATTGTGCTTCTTAAATTAAGAATTTACCAGCTCAGTTAATTAACCCAGCATGTCAAAATTCTTCGCCAGCTTTTCTAATGGGTTGGTTTTCACCCCTGTACTGTAAGTATGGGGTGAATCTTTTATCTATGTTACTCCTAGCCCCCCCCCCACCCCCACCCAAGACATGGGGCACTGGGGTTGGGTCGTTTTGCACACGGCCCGTATATTTTTAGGCTTGACTCGCAGTGTTCTATTTGAAATCCCGACGACTCGGATCACCTGATCGTCATAATCGAATACGACTTGAACTTTCCAGCGTCAGTGTCATGAGTGACAGCGACGACCCAGACAGCACACAGCCGTCAGCCCAACGTCGGCCCAACGGCGGCCGCTCTGTCGGCCCGACGGTGGAAACCGCCGTCGGGCCGACGTTGTTTTGTCCAACCTCCCACCGTCGGGGCGACGGCGGCTGCTGCCGTCGCCCCGACGGCGGAAACCGCCGATGAGCCGACGGCGACAAACGCCGTCGGGCCGATGGTGACAAACGCCGTCTGGCCGACGGCGACAAACGCCCTAATAAATTACAATAAATTACAAAACTTTTACGTCGGCCCGACGGCGACAAACGCCATCGGGCCGACGTTGTTTTGTCCAACCTCCCACCGTCGACTCGACGGCGGCTGCCGCCGTCGACCCGACGAGCCGAGAAGACACTGTCACTCTAGTGTCAATACGTACAGGGTAATTCAAATCGTATTAACACGAATAATTCCATTAATACATCCTAATAAAATACAAAACTTTTACAAAATAATATACACATATTAATAAACAAACCTGTAAAATAATTCCTTAAAATTCCTCCGATTTTTGGAGTTATTTGTAGAAAAAGAACGCTGCTCAACGATCGCACGTGGTCCGGTGGAGATTCGAAGTAAACAAACGTATCGGATAATTCAAATCGTATTACCACGAATAATTCCATTAATACTTCGTAATAAATAACAAAACTTTTACAAAATAATCTAAACATATTAATAAACATACCTGTTAAATAATTCCTTAAAATTCCTGGTATTTCTGGAGTTATTGGTAGAAAAAGAACACCGATCAACAATCGCACGTGTTCCGCGGGCAACTCGAGCCGGAATTAAAATTTAAAGAACTGCGCATGCGCAGCCCACCACCGTCGGCTCGACGGTGGCTCGACGGTGGACCAGATGTGGAAAATGAATGCAAACCTGCGGCGGCCCACCACCGTCGGGCCGACGGAGGCCCGACAGTGAATCAAAAGTGGAAAGGGATTGAACCCTAACGTCAGAACACCACCGGCGGCCCGACGGTGGCCCGACGGTGGCTCGAATGCGGAAAGGGATTGAACCCTAATGTCGGAACACCACCGGCGGCCCGACGGTGGCCCGACGGTGGCTCGAATGCGGAAAGGGATTGATTCCCAGCGTCGGAAATCCACCGGCGGCCCGACGGCAGCCCGACGGTGGAAAGTCGATGGCGACGGTGCGACCAATAGCCGACGTCGGCCCGACGGCTGTGTGCTATCTGGGGAGTCCTGTGCTATGTGGGAACGCCGGCCTACAGCAGGTGGCAACACTTTGTGTCTGAGTCCTTCTTGAATTAGTGATACTCTTGTCACTGTTATTATATCACTGTTGCACTGTAATTATATTAATCTTGGTTCCCTTGACCAAAGTGTAACTACTCATGTTTGCGTGTATTTAGACGCATTTATACGTCTTGCTTCCACAGTCATTAAGAGTCCATTCACTGATGGCAATCCATTTGGTAATGATGTCGATGTATCTTTATCCCCATACTGATTGCATAATTAAATGGATTTTGAGTTTCTGCCATGTTTTTAGAATATTATTAGGTGTACACCCAATCACAAGCACAATTTCCAATGTCCTCGTCCTTTTAACCTCCTGACATCACACAGCAATGTTCATTCACTGTTTAACAGTCTTCTCAATTATGTCCAGTTAGCTTGTTTTCAATATTTCTCACTTTCTTGTTCGATAACTGCTATTATATAATATGTGACTTTGTCTCATTGCCAGTGTGTCAGTCACCATTGATTGTCAATATTACGGTAGGCCTCTGTGTGCCGAGTGCCATGCTGGGACGGTATTAAACAGTCATGCTTTTTTCAAACTACTACTTTCATGTTCTCGATGCCATGTTAGCACTGGTAATCTACTGTGTGTTAGTTCGAAATAACTTTATTTTATAGCATAAAATGTTGATATATTGTAAGCGAAAATATGCAAAGTTAATTTGTGTGTGCTCGTCCAAAGGCTTGATATAGGATTTAGTCACCTATTTTTAAGGATAGTAGCATAACACACGAAGACCAAACTGAAATCAATGTTTAATGACTGCATCAGCATCTAAATTAGATATGTAGTATCAAATTTAGGTCCGTCTTTTGGTTTCAAACATGTTATACTTTGAGTGGATTATACAGGTTTAAGGATTCAATTTTTACTTTGAAACACCAGCCAGATTGCACTTTTATTTGATTTTCTTCTTATTAGCATTTACAAAAGCATGATTGAAAATACCATCTCTGTAAGGATTCGCGTTCTGTCCCATTCTTCTTTTGAACATTTATACCTATTTAATTGTAATTTAAGAATCAAACATATTTAATGGTAGTTTATTTAAGCAATATATTTACATATTTGCTTGCGTGTCCTTCAGTTGTTCATTGCACCTGAATAGACTACATCACGGTTCCGACTGCGCATGCGCTGAAAACGGCGTTGGGAGCAAAGCAAAGGCATATATGCCCATTGAGTTTGCCGATATGCGTAGGGCAAAACTGGCATTTTATTCAAAATAACTAGAAATACATAACAATTTGGCATAAACATGGACGGAAGGATGCAATATAATAATATAATGAATATGTTTAAGACACAACTCTCTATAAACCATAGAATATAAATAAAAACATGAATAAAATAAATAAAACTGACTCTGGCTATGGCTCTAACATTTGGCCTAGATTTGTCTAAATCTAAATGCACATGGCATAAGATGTGCTGGTTATATTGATGTAAATGAAATGCTGGATAAAAGATTAATATCTTAATTTATTATATATATTTTTTTAGTTGGTATTCTATGTTTCAAACAGGAGCTGAGATGAGCTGAAACTAGCATATTTCATAGCTGCACCCAGTGTATTAGCATGGGCCATGTGCTTCTTGTGGCTTTGTTTTGTTCTGATGCATCCCGCAATGCACCGTGCCGCTGGAACCGTGATGTAGTCTATTGTTTTCACCTCAAGACGATAGGAGGACATGGTATTATTTGAGGGCTGCAGTAAAGGTAGAAATCGGCGCAACAATCACCCAGCACTACACAAAGGGCATCGCAGAGGCATGCAATCCCGCCAAGTCCACACACCCCAGCACAGCTACCGGCGCCTGCAAAGAAATAACACTACATTGGGATTTAGTTAGCTGTTGGAGTTGTACGTCCTGGCAACATCTAAGGTCATATCGGGATGGGTACCGACTTGTGACAGTGTGCACTGATGGCGACTTTATAGTGCTGCCCCACAGGGAAATCAGGTAGCTCCTCCGATGTTATTTTAACATGTTTCCCTTAAAGCAATACATTACATGAGTGAAATAGTCACATTGAAGAAAAATCCTCCCGCTAAGTTGAATTTCAATTATACATCTTTTGTAATATCAGGAAGAGAAGGAATAGGTGTATTTATATGTATATTTTTAGGTATAGATAAATGGTTCTAGTTCACGATTATACCAAGGAGGCTTGTGCTACTTTCCCTGGGGGCTTCATGGTACATTTCTATTGCAATGGATTGCTCATCCAAAACCCCATATATAATTGTTTACCTGTGAGCTTAAGCATGGTGCAGTGGTATTTCATTGAAGAACCCTGTGATGTTGTTTGAATGACCCCTTCCTGCCATCACTCTATCATCTAAAACTGGTAACTAAAACTAAATGACCCTAACAGGAATAGCTTGACCCTAGCTTCACTCAGTCTTGATTGGGCCCCAAGTAAATCCCGGGTCCGTCCCCTGTTTTGGGAGATCGGGGTTTCCGAAACCATGAGTTTGTGGGTTCGAACCCTGGTTGAGTCAAACCAATGACTTAAAAATGTATACTTGTTGGTGTCTAGCCTGGCGCTCGGCAGTACTACAATAGGGCAAGGACTGGCTTGCGCAGTGTCAGGATAATGTGACTGAGTGGGATATCAGGTCATGGTGCTGGCGGCCTGATTTTCCAGTGGGGTAGCACTATAAAGTTGCCATGGGTGTGAACTGTCACAAGTCGGTACCCGTCCTGATATGACCTTAGACGTTGCTAGGATGTAAATAAACAACAAACAAACAACAAACAACAAGTAAATCCCGGCGAAAAGGTTGAGTCAAGACATCCCTACCCAGCTAACAAAAAATATCATACTGACCTCAGTGTAACGTTATTGAATGTTACAATAACGTTATTAAAAACATCATATATACATTATTTTGTATGGAGTATATAACAATATTTTATAACGTTATTTTATAATGTTATTTTATAAACACTATAGTGACGTTTTAAACGTCACTATGACATTTTCGTTTAACGTTAGTGCAATGTTTTATAACATCAATAGGACGTTTTTTTATAACATTCAAGAACCCTTTATGACAACATAAAAATGTTGTATAAAGATAATAATAACACTGAACAAGACATATAGTCTCTTGAGTTACAATCTTCCTCAAATTTGGCACAGTATTACAATAACCATTCCATGAGACTAATGGATATTATTTATATCAATAATATATAAAAAAAAAAAATGGAAAATAATGGATTTTGATTGAACATATGAAGACAAATTGTCAGAAAACCAAAAATGTCAATTGAATAAATCTTTAGATCTTCATGGAAGCTTAACGAATTGGTCTAACTTCCTATAAAATAATAGTGCACATCACATGGAGGTAATACACATCATACTAACAATAAAGCCTCATAGTGACATCATAATAATGTTATAGAATGTCAGAATAGTGTTATTAAAAAACGTCATTTAAATGTTATTTTGTATGGAGTAAAAAACATTATATAATGTTATTTTATAATATTTTAAAGACATTTTTTAATGGCATTGTGATGTTTTTATATAACATTGCATGTTAAACAATATTGGGAGATTCATAGCCATGTTTCCCTGAGTACCAGGTATACAATGCTAAACAATGTTTTTAATGTGTACTTGCTGTGATCCTTGATTTTGGTTGCCCTGCAGTGGCCCTTCCTTATATGTAAGTTAGTTCACTTACTTTTCTTGGATGTCACTTAATTTAATGCAGGTTAGTTTCCCATTAAATGGTCATAAGATGGTTGGCCCAGATTATCCTGTCCTCATTGCCAAATTTGTAGTGAAGATTGCACCAATATTAAATAAGTTGGATTAGGTTTGGGTATACTTTATATCTCACATGTCTTTACAGTCTCTTCCAAGATGGCTACCCTCTGTTTCATTCACAATATACCCCAAAACATTACAATACATGTTATAGCATCAGTATAACATTACTATGACATTATAACATTACAATACATGGTATAACATCAGTATAACATTACTGTGACGTTATAATGAACCATAACCAAATACTAACATTAGCCTGACATTACTTAACCTTATGTGTTAGCTGGGTAAATAGTCATGTTCGACCATGACAATGATGAGTAAGTAAAGCTGTGTTGGTCACGTGACTGCCAAATTAACATGTACGATGTGGTAGTTACTCTATGTGCAACAGCTTGCTTATCTCTATTAGAAGTATTACAAATCAAGTATTATATGCATGCAAAGGATATATAAAGAGTTACTCTGATAAAATATCCTTCCAGGAATTGTATCTGAATAATGCTGAGTAATTCCTGTGGGCCTAAATATATATTCTATATATTTATTATACAAAATCTACCTGACTCTAACATTATGACTTATGTGATGACGAAATAAAGGTTCCATATCATGCACTCCTTTGTCCGTTAATTATATATTTGATATTATATATCATATATTTCATATTATATAATACATGTATTATATATACTACATATTATATATTGCATATAGTACATATGCTATACATAATATTATAATAAATAGTATGCACAATGTATATAATATATATAATTATATATAGTATATTGAGTACACACAATGGATATAATAAATGATATATAGTATATAAATACTATATACGCTCCATATTATATCATCTATATTACATCATCTATATAACATGCATAATATATTATTTCTGTATTGTCAGAGATTTGTTTCCTATGCTTAATTTTAAGCAAATGTCATAACTAGACGTTTGCTTAATTTTAAGCAAATGTCATAACTAGACATTCCATGTTCCATTGATACATACCTATTGCAGGAAATGGGACTGGACATACTGAAATGAGAGACAAACTCACATAGTTGCAGCAGCCGAATGCATAGATCATGTATTTTTCATGTTGGACTAAGTTTGAGCGTGATTCACAAGAAATGTGATAAGGCAAGACAATCAGTATCAGCATTACCAGACCCACATGGGCCAATTAATGCTTGTCACTCAATTAGCGCATTAGAACCCATAGGGGACACTGAGGTTAGTTGAACATTTTAAGAATTCCTGTCTCTTAGGGTTGTAAAATGCGATGATATCATAAAATTCTGTAGATCACCTATGTTTGAACCTACATATCCAACTTAGATAGTTATGCAGGGCCTACTCATTAAACATACGTAAGAGGGTTATTGAGGTTAATTTACTGGAACCAATCACCGTTGCAAGTCATAAAATCTTATGACGGCTAGTATTTTATAAGTGGGGGGCCTACGTACCAAAACAATTTAGCATATTTTCACTTCAAACATCGCCAATGTTAATCACTTCTAAGAACGGTTACTGAAAAATTAAATAAAGTGGATTATAATGGTCATCCTATTATATGTATCCTTAAAATATGGCAGAAACTAAAAACCACCGGATTATCTAACTTTAAGGTCGTAAGCTGTATAATTACTGATATTAACTGTTGATTGATATCCAGTGATCGCAGTCTTCAATAAATAAGTAGTCCTTTCGCAGACTACTCTTTAAAAGTGCAGCTTTGTGAAAATATACTTAAATGTAATACCACATTATGTTAACCAAAAATAAAATATGTATTCCTGAATTTAAACAAATAAATAAAACTCTAGCAAACTAACATTAGTTTTAGGTCTTGCAAATAAGCAAAAGGGGAATGAAGAAGTAAGGAACTGTGTCAGGTTCTATAAGTAACTAGCCACACTCGAAGCTTAAGAATCTAATGCATTTGTTAGATCTCAAGTAAGCAATGCTTACTTCTTTTCGGGCAGCTGCCTCGAATTCAACACAAAACAAGCCAATGGACGCTTGGTTGTGGAAAAAGGCATATCTAACATTGGACTAAGAAATTATGATTGCAGCATGTGCTTCATAGAAAGTACAATTTCACATCTCAGTTATCAGACATGTAGCAATTGTTATTATTGAGATATTGATTTAGTAGACTATATTGAAATGGCTGGTTGCTTTTAACTGGTTGAAACAATGGTGGTGGGTGGGCGGGGAATACTCATTCGTGTGAATTGTTGGGGTGAGGGGAGCTGCAAAGCACTCACCGCCACCCCCACCACCCACTTCACCCCCACCGCAGGGGAGAGAGGTGCATGGCTACTCACACTTTACTCGCATCCTATTGGCCCTCTTGTTTGGTCAATCACTGCTCAGTCAATCAGGGTTCATGCTTCACTAGGCGCCTTTCCTCTCTACTGGACACACACTCTAAGGGCACTCTCCGCTGGACAGTTAATTTCGCCACCCCTCCTTCTTCACCCACCCACCCACCCACACATCCTTGATTGATCTCAATAATTAAGCCAACAAACAATTATTATTGAACCTTGTATTCTATAATTTCCTGCCTGGTGGGCAAAGCTTCCACCCTTTATGGAGTTGATTATCTGAATGATGGCGGCTTCAGTTCAAACATGGTTTTCAAACAACGTAGATATATACACGATCTTAGAATATAGTCAGAGACCATTAATATATATAATGACAGTTTAACACAATATTGGTCATGGGATTGATGCGGAGCCTAGCTCCAACCAGTGCACAGCACAGGTTAA
This sequence comes from Branchipolynoe longqiensis, assembly GCA_030323885.1. Taxonomy (NCBI): domain Eukaryota; kingdom Metazoa; phylum Annelida; class Polychaeta; order Phyllodocida; family Polynoidae; genus Branchipolynoe; species Branchipolynoe longqiensis. The sequence continues at coordinate 42,076,819 of CM059187.1, read as the reverse complement.
AGCTAGTATTATATAGAAGATAAAAGAAATCCAGGTTTGTTTTCTTACTGCATAGTGGTTGTTGCACAATACACGCCTCTGGTTCTTTGTAGTTTATCATTTGATGCCCATGGTTATGTCCATGTTGATGGTCGTCATACGAATGGATGAACCTATCAAGAGATTATTTCCATACCAGAATATTCAAATGCATCCAATGAAAAATGACACTTAGAATGTGCTATTTGAACAAAGCCCAGTCGGGCGGAATTGGTCTATTCACCACCCTTAAACCATTAGAGTTCCCTAGGGCTATAATTATTAGCTCTGTGATGTCACACAGGAAACGGCGAAATGATATAGTTCACAAGACATACTCAAAGTGCTTCAAATTTACTTTAATTGATAGTATGGTTTGCACTATTTTTCAAGTCTGCAATATACCCTAGCCTACTTGACTGGGAGTGAGAATAGTCATGAGGGCTAAATGACCATCAGTCACAGCTTGACCACAGAGCATTTCAGACCTAGGTTGGCCCTTAAATAAGTCCTAAATTACACGTTATTTCAAGCTATACAAATTATGAATATATTTGATCATAATAAATCCGAATAAATAGTGTAGTGGTCTGCACTGACCTCTCAGGCAAGTAACCACATAGACAGGTAGGTGTGGGGAGTGTGTTGATATCAGGGAGCCTAGGTGGTGTAATGGTTAGCACACTGGCCCGGAATGCAAAGAGATGTGGGTTCGAGTCCCGCTCTAGGCACAATATTTCCCATTTTCATCACCCCCACGACACTGGTTGCCGTGATCAGGATCCTGTACAAGCTTTGCGCTGTATGGTTGTTGAACCTACCCTGTGTATGTATGTGTTAGTGCATTGCCTGTATGTATGTAATTGTAGGCATTACAAGACTTACAATTCCAGGGGGACGAGTGTAGTGGTCTGCACTGACCTCTCAGGCAAGTAACCACATAGACAGGTAGGTGTGGGGAGTGTGTTGATATCAGGGAGCCTAGGTGGTGTAATGGTTAGCACACTGGCCCGGAATGCAAAGAGATGTGGGTTCGAGTCCCGCTCTAGGCACAATATTTCCAATTTTCATCACCCCCACGACAATATATTTGTTTGGTCAGGTTATTGCCATTTTACGGTTCTTATGTTCAGCGTAGCAGTCCAATTTGACAAGAAAATGAAGTCTGTTCATAAAGTAAGCAAAAGACTTTAGATGAAAAGCTAACCGGTAACAACCTCTTGATTCTCAGATCGTCTTGGTAATACCCATACTGGTGACAATTATAAGCAACAAGCATAGTAATAATAAGAATAACTAGTACTCGCCCAATTTAGGGCATCTCAAATTAAAAAGAGTCAAATTGATGCACACTCCTGATGCATTGAAGATTATTAAGATATTTAAGATCTGTTATTCTTCGGTATAGCTGAATGAAATATTCATATCAAATATATTTCGATTTTCAATCTAATTATCTTGGACAGGTAAGTCTATATCTAGTGGGTTGGAGTTCAAATTACCCATTCTATGACGTCGGGCAAGGAGAGATGAGTGGAATTAAATCGGTCATATATAGCCTAAGGCCTAATCAGTGGGCTTCAACATCACTATTAATCAAAGTAGGCTTTGAGATACATTCAACGAGGAACTCTATTATGGCCCTGTCACACTACGACGTAACGACGTCGACATAGGGAGAACGTGAAGAACGTTGAACTTCTCGGCGTAGTATGCAAATTTGGGCACAAGTTGAACGTGGATGCAGCGTAGTGGACGAGAGCGTAACGTTGGTAAAGCGTAGTGATACCGTCATTTAAGGAGAGAGGTCAACGTAATGACGATCACGGAACGTTATGAACGTTATTCCATCGCCAGAAGAACGTTACATGACGTTAGCTACGTCATGAGACGTTGAACGTACGTTGAATGCACGTTCTCCTGACGTTCTCCTGACGTTCTCCTGACGTTCTCCTGACGTTCTCCTGACTTTCCCATTAAGCCGCATGGACGTTTCCACCAGCTTTAATGTGGGTCAACGAGTGGAACGTAGTGGAACGTAGTGAGGAACGTAGTGAGGAACGTTTGCCTAACATCCGTTTAACGTCATTGACGTTCGCTGAACGTGAACAGAACGTACGGCGAACATAAACCCTTACTTTCAAGCTACGTCAAAACTTTTGAACATGTCCAAAACTTCGATGTAACTCGACGTAACACGACGTAATGTGACGTAGATCGACGTCAGTCTAACGTCATTATGACGTCATCATAACGTAATCCAACGTACATCAACGTAATGACGAAATATCACCACGTTAGGCTCACGTTCGCTCATTACGTTGTAGTGTGACAGGGGTATTACAGTGAATTGCCTACATGTGCAACGACTATATACCTAGCGACCTATAGGGTGACCTATAGGGTAAACATGTATAACTACTAATAGTACTATTTTATAGAGAAAGCCTATGCAACTGTATAAGTCTTCCTTCAATGACCCTCACTCAAGCAGCCGATGAGGGTCATTAAAGCTTAATGACCCTAACAGGTAAAAATTGATAAATGTGGCCATTGGCCTTGATTTGACCTTCAAAAACTCCCAGAGAATAGGTTGTTCAAGGATATATGAACTAGGAATATTTTCGACCATGATAGTTGTGACTAAAGCTAAGATTCCATATACATACACAGTATGCAGCATACTATTCGCATTCGCACCAATCGGTCCATTGAGCGATCCACTTTGCTGCATTCCCATTCGCATCCAGACATATGGAAGCACCACTGTGCATTTACATGCTTTTCCAATTTTTATCGCATATTCACCTTCTTTTTTTTTTCTTTTTTTTTTGGTCCATTAGTTGTTTAAGCAGGGGAAATTTCAGTCATAGATGACTGGTCTTCCTCATTCCACTGATGGTCAATAGAAACCAGAGCCTACACTTTTACCGACCCAAGGGAATTTTTAACCTCCCACACCATATAGACATGGTATGAGAGCAACCGGCCTTTGATGACGCTGTAAGTTATACACAGCGGTGGAAATCCAAATTGGCAGAGCTGGGGGCATACTGCATAACACATATATGGAATCTTAGCTTCATTAGGGTTGTGAATGTCATATTACTTCTCATTTACCCCCATATTAAGTTGGCAAAACATTTACTAAATTAACAAAGCTGTAAAATCTGGAATTGTTGCAAGGCTAACCCTAGCGCTTGATAAATCACCCGGTTGTTGTTGCAAATACTTCTGCTGGGTCCGCTACCGGGAAGACAGCCGACAGGTACGGTCGTCATTGTACTCTTCTTCCACAGGTTTTTGTCCTCATTTAGTAGAACACAACGTCTGTAGATACACGTCGCGAACAGACCATTGGGGTTTGCAATGTCACCACACACAACTTGTCCCGGTTCAATGCAACCTGCAGGGAGCAATGAGAAAAAAAAAACTAAATAAGTAGTTATACATTTATATGTATTCTTGTAGCAGGATTGTTAAATTGTCTATTTTATGTGCAAAATAAATATGTTCAATGTAGGTTGCTTGGGTGGTTTTTGGAGGGGACAATTCTAAAGGCCACCTGAGTTTGATTTTTTTCTTTTCATTATTAGCACATTAATTAATTAAGCAGGGGAAATTTAAATCGCAGATAATTAGTCTTCCTCATATCACTGCTCCGTTCCCTATTCTAGTAAAGCTAGGTAGCGAAAAGTATCAATGTTCAAGTTATTGGTTTGACTCGACCACGGTTCAAACCTCATGACCTATCAAAATGGGAGGTTTATGCTCAACTCATATTTTGCATAGTCCTGTGGTTTTGAGTTTCTACTATCTTTTTTTATTTAACTATATATCTCTTTTTATGTAACTATATAAGTGGCTAACTTTGGAGATATTTGAATTGAAGACATGCTAAATTAATGTTGGCATGTTGAAATACTAACACCATAGTGGTGTTCTCTGTGGCGGAGTGGTTAGAGTGTCTGACTTTTTTCTGGTCAGACTCCTAATCTGAAGATCGGTGGGTCGATTCCCCGTGCCCCCACCTCTGCCAATTTGGAGTTCTACCGCTGTGGATAACTTACAGCGTCATCAAAGGCCAGTTACTCTCATACCATGTCTACGTGGTGTGGGAGGTTAAAAATCCCTTGGGTCGGTAAAAGTGTACGCTCAGGCTTTCTATCGCCAAACTGTCTAATGGTTAAAACAAGTCTATTCAGACTTATCCATGATAGGCAGTATAAATCTTCAAGAAAAAAAAAGAAAAAAAGGCTTCATCAGTAATAGATTATATTAAATTGAGTAAATATTCCTACATAAAGGGGTGTGGTTTCATGGAGTACATTTGCTGCAGAATGTATTCGTTCTGGCTACCTCGGAGCGAATGGCCCCGTTCTGACACTAATGGAATTCAGATGTCTGGTCCCATTTTACAACATTACTTACCATTTTTATCAATGTATGGAACCCTCTGGGAAGTGCGATGCCTGTGTCCATTGTGATCCCATCAACTGGCTTCAGATACACCGATAGCAAATCCTAGAATATATATATGATATATATATATATATATATATATATGATTGATGATGGTTATGATTTTTATAATAAGACAAACATAGTCCTAGCACTAAAAGTATGTTGTTCATTGTACAACAATCTAACTGCTTCACATACTTCTCTTAGAGATTCAACTAATTATGGGCATGATTGTTTGGCACATGTTAGAATGCATATCGATATGATTATGCTCAGGAAGTAGTCAATTGGAAATATGAGGCTTCGTCGTATTATACAACTTTAAACAAACACAAAGTGGAAGTTATTCTCAGTGGAATTAAATATGTGATTAAGAGATATATGAAAATATCTGGGAAGCGACATACACATATAGCCGACACAGTAAATGATCATATGAATGCTCTACGATATTGTAATGTCCTAGTGTACAGAACACTTAAGTAAATTGTAATACTAATCGGTATTCGATGCATAAAAATATGAGTATATTATGACTTACCAAGCGTGATGATGAGTAATGGAGGCATATTGGTTTGTCTTAAGCAGTGAGTCTAACTGTAGTAGAGCCAAGTTTGGGACTGTTGTCTCACCAAAGAGCCCTAGGCAGATTGTAGTGAGAAATGCTGCTCGCACGATGATGGAGTCGCAATGGTATTCCAGGTGTTTGTCTATATTAATCACATTTAAAACTGACTGCACTCATTCAGAGCTGTGTGTACACACAGCCATGCATATGTAGTTATATATGTATGCAGTTGCAGCATCTAGGAATTTGAGAGCGCTTATTTACCAAAGTAAATCAGCCAATGGGAGTGCATTTATTATGCCGACTGCTACTTCTTAGAATATGTGGGTTTTTTGTTGTTTTTATTTTACCGGGCATATTACAATATGATTAATTGGTAATATCAACGATGCTACAATGAGTTAAGTATATAAATAAGGAATAACGAACAGTCATAGTGTATGCAAAATACACTATTAAAGAGGTTTTATGGCCATATCGTAAATGCAGAAACTACTGATGGCTGCTGTCAATATTTTATGACTTCAGTTTTTAATTGTCACTATCAAAGATTTCATTCTCTTTTCAGTTTAACGATGCAATATTTCAATGGTGGTCCTCGTTTTAATTACATTCTTCTCGCTATGAGCTTCCTTCAGAAGTAAACAGCTCAGTAAATCGTAATGGAACTTTCGTGAAGATATAACATACGGCTGGTGATGTCGTGAATGCGGTTTGAGATTGGACAGGACAGCTTAGGAGTACTCAGGACAGGGTGTGCATAGACTGAAAGTTGATGTCTTTGTCCCAATTAAAGGGGTGGTCGTTCTGGGGAAACATGCATAGAGAGGGAGGGGAACCAGCGTATGTCGGCCTACTATTCAAGGACGGCTTTAATGTGGTATATATACACATACCGCTTGCATGTGGTATATATGCACATATATAATTATGTGCATTATGCTTATTTGTTTGTTGTCTTACATCTTAGCAACATCAAATGCTATATCAGGACGTATGCCCTACATATACACATTTATACATATGTGAATACACATGTGCATAATTATATACATATGTACATAATGCACATAATATTATGTGCTCTATAATCTATTATGGGAATATAAACAAGGACACTACCACTTATCAGTTCTCTTCTATATATTAGTTACTACCTACTATCCTACTGTTATAGGAGTTAGTTCCTGCTTCTGCCACTATGGCACCACCTGTGAGTGGCTCCTGACCACCCTGATACCAGCTGCTTCTGGTCACTACCGCCTCCAGACCTGCTAGTGGTAGGACGGTCAGATTATAAATTTCTATATATACATATATGTACCTATATACATAATATGCATATATACACATGGGTATATACACTATGTAGTAGTCTGCACTGCTTTTTCAGGCAAGGAGCCACATAGACAGGTGGGTGTGGATATGGTGATTGCATCAGGGAGCCTAGGTAGTGTAATGGTTTGGATGTTAGCCCGGAGGCAAGAAATGTGTATTCAAATCCTGCTGAAAGAACCATATTTCCGATTTCATCACCTTTGCGGCAGAAATGTATAAATCCACCCTTTGTGAACTACGATGTCTTCCAATGTAGATTCTTGAGAAAAATTACGTGGTCTGTAACGTCACATGCAAATCCTCCTCAATACGAATGTGCTGTCTAACCATAACAGTTTACATTAATTCGTTAACGTCCATAGTACGTCTTAATTTCTACAGCGATGTCACCAACCTGGGTTCCTCGCATACATGTAATTTATGACCATCGATGAAATAGAAGATTGTGATAAATATGCAGACTTTTTTTCAATTCAAAATGTTTAATGACCTCGTAGAGCTTTGAGAATACCTTGCGGCTAAAGACCATTTGACCCATACCGCTGATATGAAGGATTGATTCGGTCATATATCGGCTGCGACATTGTTTCATCAATCAATCTCAACTAAATCAGAATAATTGCATTGAAATTAATTCCACTGCTTAAATACAATTATTCTAATTAATTTTAAAAGTCTTTTTTTTATCACTACAATGCCGACATTTTATGGTAATTTAAGTATTAATCACATAAAATCGGCAAATCATGTACGAAACATATGGTCTTTATTAAAGAAATTGCAGTAAACAGAGAATACAGACTAGAGTTGAAGGTATCAGGTCTTGGGTCAGCACTAGCCTGATACCCTGACGACTTTCTCCATTAATGTCGTCACTGTGGACGTACTAAACCGTTTTGACCGTCTACTTTGAGTACTAGAACCTGGCTAGATCAGAATAGTCAGTTTACGCACTAGTTTGATTGGTATAGTTAGTAAAAGAAATAGTTTGATCGGCACAGTTAGTCTATGAAATATGCTGATCGGTACACTTAGTCAAAGAACTAGTCTGATTAGTACTGGTACAGTTATTCTGATTTGTAAAATTAGTTAAAGAACTAGTAGGCCTAGGCCTGTGGTCGGTAGGCCTACAGTTAGTCAAAGAACTAGTCTGATCGGTACAGTTAGTCAAAGAACTGGTCTGATCGGTAGACCGTACAGTTAGTCTAAAAACTTGAATAATTGGCACAGTTAGTCTAAGAACTAGTCTAAATTGGTAGGTCTACAGTTAATCTAATGGGGCTGTCACACTACGACGCTTCTCGCCGGCAACCCGTCAACGTGTGGTGTATTTGGGCGAAAATCGGTGAAATATCGAGAAACGCTGGGGGCGCGTTATGCGCGCGTCGGTACACGTCGGTACACTATGTTTGACGTTGACGGTCGGCAGAGAAAGTCGGCGCGCGTTATTGGTCGCTGAGTGTTTTCAACATGTCAAAAACAACCCAACGACCGCCAGCGTGCGCAAATATATGGGTAAGGACGTGAGGCGCGCGTCGCGCTGCGTTGGACGCGCCGGAATAACGTTATGGGAACGCTAGGAAGACGGCGCGCGCGGGAGGGTCGTTGCTCACACGTTGCGGTAAACTGGGCCATTTTTGTTTACGCCCTAGCAACATTTAAGGTTAAATGAAGACGTCGCGCCAAACTTTTTTTTTTTTTCCCCAGCGCGTCGACACACGTTGGCCGCGTGCACATAACGCGCCGCGCTGACGCTGATCTTTTCCCCCAAACCGCCGAAAAGTTTGACGTTTCTCGACGCGCAAGATTTTATTTTCAACGCTGATGGGTCCCCGGGAGAAACGTCGTAGTGTGACAGCCCCATAAGGGTAGTAATAGCGCCTGTCTCCATGACAGGGCTGCAAAACAACCCATCAGGAAGCTGGGTTATGGGCATAACCATGATAACCACATGAATTTGCAAGCTTATGGGGTTGTCACATTACGACGCATCGCGCAGACGTACGGCCACGTATCTGATTTTTTGCCACTATATCGGGATATGTCGTTATGCGCTAAGCGTGCGTCAGGCGTGTGTTGGTATACTTCAATGTACGTCGACACTCGTCGGCATATGGCAGTGCGCATCAGGGGGTCGGCGAAGTTGTGTGCATGCACAAAACTATTGACGTATGACAATACATGGGTAATTACGTTACGCCTATGTTAGGCGTAAGTCGAGATACGTTAGACGCGCGTTGGAGGAACGTTGTTCTTACGTTGTCCTACGTTGACTTTCGTTCCTCTGACAGAGCATTCAGTCCACGCGTTGGCAATGTAATGCCAACGTATGATGATGTTGTTCTAACATATGCATAACATATGGCCGACTCGCGGGTGGCGTTTCTCCACCATGTCTCGACGTATTTGACGTATAGAGCACGCGTTTGAGTATTTTGCGAACGTATTGTGAACGTTTTGGCTTGGAGTATATAAAGAGATCGAATTTCATGTTTGACCAGAACAGCTCAGCTCTTCGGAGATGATGGATGTCTGCAAGGCTCCTGCAGGAATACCAACAAGCCATTCTCCAACATCACCATAATGTTAACAAATTGATACTTTACCATCTCAGAAGAAGGAGACGACATGGACTGAGAAGAATGTGGATGAGAGCATGGATCAGGAGGCGGCGACAGTTTGGTTTGTACGACCAGCTTCTGGTGGAACTCCATAATGAGGACACAGCTTCTTTCATCAACTTCATGTGGATGCCTCCCTACAACGGTCGACAAGATGCTAGCCAGAGTGGGTCCTCGGATAACTAAAAAGTACACAACCTTCAGAGAGCTGATCGAACCTGGCCTGAAGCTTGCTCTCACTCTGCCCCAAAGAGTGGATCCCTCTACTACAACTATAAGGGATTCTAGTCCATAGTTTTCCTGGCACTTGTTGATGCGGACTACAAGTTCATCTGGGCGGATGTCGGTGGAATGGGTTCGGCATCAGACGCGCAGGTTTTCAATGACTCTGAGCTGAAGGCGGGCATCGAAAATGGTACCTTCGGTCTCCCTGCCAGCGAGCCTATCAAGAACGGCCAGGATGCTGTACCTTACTTCCTGATCGGTGACGTTGCCTTTGCCCTACGCCTGACAATGATGAAGAGGTACAGCTGGAAGGGTATGACGCATGAGGAACGCATCTTCAACTACAGGATTTCCCGAGCTAGGAGAGTCGTGGAGAATGTGTTTGGCGTCCTGGCAAACCGATTCCAGGTTCTGCTCACCACGATGCAGCACCTCCCCTCCACCGTGAAGCTGATTGTCACCACATGCATGATCCTACATAACATGATGAGGATGTGATATCCCATGCTCCAGAATCAACAGCTAGACGGTGAAGAGAATGGCAACCACAACGTCATCCCCGGAACATGGAGAGAGGGCCTAAACCTGCCAGACATAGCCACTCAAGTACCTGGCATGAACATTGGCTGCAGGGCACGAAAGGAGCAGCAGAATCTCCTCAAGGACTGGACCAACTCCCCAGCCGGTTCAGTTGAATGGCAGGACAATATGATCTAGTGATGTCTTTGTACTGTGATGTTATTGTACCGTGATCTCTGTCATTTGTGATATTTACTGTGATATTTGTATGTAAAAAAATGTGATAGTTCTATTGGTTTAAATAAAAGGTATCAATATCTGTTGTTGATACCGAACCAAGCTTAACATGACAGTTATTTTTTTGGATGGGGAAGATTTAGCAGAATTGTTTTGTCTGGGCATAATTATATATACACTGACAAATTTACATGTCAGTTATTATATTTTTTCTGGGCCTAATTATATACACTAACAAATTTACATGTCAGTTATTAATTTGGGTGGGGTAGGAATCCTTAATTCTTTCTGGGCCCAATTATGTACATTGGCAAATGTACATCTCAGTTATTAATTTGGGTGGGGTAGGTATCTTAAATTTTTTCTGGGCCCAATTTTATACACTGATAGATGTACATGTCAGTTATTAATTTGGGTGGGGTAGGTATCTTTAATTTTGTCTGTGCCCAATTATATACACTGATAAATTTACATGTCAGTTATTAACTTTGGTGGGGAAGATTACTTTTACACTGACAAATTTACATGTCACTTATTAATTTGGGTGGGGAAGGTTACTTTATAGGGAAGATTACTTACTTTTTAAGGGCCAAATTTAACATGTCGCTTATTTTAAGGGGGGTGGCAGGGTTCTTATTTACAGTTACATGTGAGATTAGTTTTTGTAAAGTAGGCTAACCGGACAAAGGCCTAAATTATTTTAAGTTTCATTTAATTTGTTTTTACTACATTGCATTTGGGGGATTTGTATAATAAGGATAAATAATGTTTACAAAGAAATAGACTCAGAGACCAAAATCTGGAATAAAATACATATAGTTTTATTTACACAAAGATTCTATAAATAGTGTATAGAGGCACCTAATAATTACATTATAACAAATATACATATATATATGGCTACAATATTTACACACTACAAACAAAAAATAGATATATATATATATACAGCGCCAACATTACTGTCACTTAGCCTCCGGGGCCTTTGGTGGGATGTCTATGTCCCCCGTAGGAGCAAACAGCTCCTGCGCCTCAATGTTCAAGTTGGAAACATTGGAAATCCTTGACAGCCCAGACAGATTCAACAAACTATCCGCGGCTGTCGGAGTACTGGTGAACTGGTTCATCACCACTTGGACTGAAACCCACATCCCGACGACAGAGCTGCCGGTCAGTTGTGGCCTTGCTGCCGGAGCTCCAGATGCTGCCAGAGGTGATGCTGCTGAAGGTGATCGACGTGTTGTAGGTGGTGAAGGCATCCCCAAAGGTGGAGGCGGACCCATGGGCTGCTGGCCAAACAGAGCCTGGGGCTGCAGTCCCAGCTGCAGTACCTGCGCCATCGGCTGGTGCTGCATCGGTCCCGTTGGCTGGTGCATCACCACCGCCAGCACAGGCAGCACCAGCTGCATCATGTACTGCTCCATATACTCCTGGCTCTGTGATGACCATGGGGATCCTGGTGGTAGTTGGTGTCTCCACTAGTGGGGAAACGGCTGGTACATCTCGCTCGGCGATGGACAGGAGGATGCATGCGACGACGTTGACTGCCACGATGTCGCAGATGGGGGCCGCACAGGACACGCCGTGGAGGGGTTGGACCTGGATGGCTCCCTGTGCATGCATCGCTCATCGTTGTCTACCTCTTCATCCAGCACCTCCGACAGGATGCGATAGATCCCAGCCCGCACCTTGTTTTCTTGGTCCTTGGACATAGTCTCCATCGCGTCCCTGACGAAATTACCAAAGGCCGTCCCCACTGTCATGGCCCGTGATGCAACCGGCTTCAGGGTCTCCAGCAGCTCCCCCAACTCATCGATGTGCTGCTGGAGAGTTGTCAGCACACTGCTGTCCTCCTTCACCCTGCCTCGGACCGTGGCTGGGGGTCTGGGTCTGCCCAGCTGCTCGTCCAGCCCGATCTGCAGCTCAGTGCAGGCTGACTCTGCAGCCCCCAGATCGCCCTGAGCTGCGTCTATGGCGGCAAGCACCTGCAAGACACAATAATAAAGCACCATAAGTAACATGAATACAAATTGATTGGCCAAAATGGGGTAAAAAATACAAAAAAACACATCAATACAAATTATAATGCCATTAAAATATATACATAGATTTATCCAGAATGAGGTCTATAATGAATCAAATCCAAATCATTGCAAGTTACAAAGTCAGTAAAATATATAGTACTTACAGTTCTGCAGGGCTCAGGCCGGTGCCTGACAAGTGAACTCAGGAAGCCCAACTTGTCCATGATCCACTGTTCCCTCTCAGTGCCCAGGGGAGGCCCCGTCACCGCTCTTCATCTTGTGCAGCTTCGTGTTGCAGTCGCGTAGGGTCTTGAACCAGCCCTGGAGATGCCCCGCAGTTTTGCCCATCCTTTCACACTGGTCCTCCCAAAGCTTCCCTTTTTTGTCCATCCACCAGTAGTCACTCATCCTGATGTTCCATATGATGGGGTTGTCCTGTGGTCAGAATGCAGTCGCACTTCCTCACCCTCCTCTTGTTTGGCCCCTGCTGTGTGTTTGATGAGGTGGAGGTGACGGACAAGGGGCGGGACCGAGGAGGCGACGGAGACGTGGACTGCCTCTTCATCGCCTCCTTGGGCTGGTTAGATGGTGATGTCCACTGAGGAGATCCCACAGGAGGAGATGCTGGAGATTGTGGTGGAGATGGTGATGTCTCCCCCCTCATCCTATTCCTGCCTTTCCCTTTCCCTTTCCCTTTGCCGCATCCCTAGCCAAACTGGCTGGGTGCTGATTAGGTCTTCTTCCCTGGCATGCTGGAGGTGTTTTGAGGAGAGAGCCAGATTGAAGCCTTATTTATACCTAAGGCGCTGGTGGTTCGGGTGCCCCCCGCACGTTGGCATGCGTTACTCATGTGTTATGGCAACATTGCGCGCGCTGGATGCATGCTGGCGCAATGCCAAAATGCATTGGACTTGGACATGCGTCGCTCATGCGCTGGCACTACATTCTCATATGTTGTGCAACACGTTTAATGGTTGCTAGCGGAACGTTGGGAGCACGTTATGCCAGCACTAGGTAAACGCTGCGAACGCGAGAGGCACATTAGCCACACCTTGCGCCAAACTTTTTGTGGTTTTTTTCTCATGCATCGACATAAGTTACGACTACGTCAGAAGTGATTTTACACATTGCTGGCACGCTTTTGAGATGCATCGTAATGTGACAGGTCCTACGTGTTGAATATATAGCTCAAATACTTATGTTTCATAGCACACAATTTTTGGGGTGACTCATTTATTAAATCATGTAGATTAATAGACTTTAAAAGTATACTCTTTAGCTTTCTATGGCTACCATTTTGGGTTGTGTTTTTGCCTTCTCTCTTAATTTCTCAACTTTAAGTCAATATAGATCAACACTGTTCACTGGAACCACCACCTCCACAGTTAATTCCTACAAGAGCAGTTTTTGCTTGGATTTAATACGCAGGGTTGCCATTCACCCTTACGCTGGTTAGGGGTTAATATTGTATCTACTTTGGGGGGTAGATAAAAGATTCATCCCTACCCAAAGTAGGGACGAATGACAACCTAGTCTAAATCCGAGCAAAAACTTACTTGGTATGAATCAAATTGTGGATTCACTGGGGTGCAATGCAATCTATTTTGGCATAGGTTTTATCAATTGGAAGAGAATGACAACAACAAAACAAAAAAAAACTCTCGATTCGACTTTTAAAGCCTATTTAATCTGCTAGATTCAATTTTTTTTTTACTCCAGGCATGCCAGATTTATGAACATTTGAACTATATGCCTATATTTTAGTTTGTAAAGTGATGTGGTTATTTCGATAACCCAACCTTCCTACACTTGTTCTAGTGGGTTGTTCAGCAGGAATAGAACAGCTGCGATCATGCTTCCCCTTGTTTTATTATAATCATGCACTGTTTGTTCAATATGGTTGTTCAGTGCAGAAACATATATACATGCTAATGCCTAATGCCAGAACTATCCATGTCTGGCATTAGGGTCCGCTGTCATGTTCCATATTGGCGCGCCACCTGACGGCATCCGCGTGTATCAGAATGACGTCACCGCTACCGCGTATGGCGCCACCTGGTGATAAGGTTGGTAGCTGCGACCTGGATGAACGGTCGGAAATAGACTACATTACCATTCCAGCGGCGCAGTGCATTGTGGGATGCGTGGAAGAAAAACAAACCCGCGAGAAGCACATGGCACATGCTAACACACTGGGTACAGCTATGAAATGTGTAGTTTCAGCTCACCTCAGCTCTTGTTTGAAATATAGAATACCAACTAAAAATATATATATAATAAATTAAGATATTAATCTTTTAACCAGCATTGCATTTACATCAATATAATATGCACATCTTATGCCATGTGTTAGAGCCATAGCCAGAGTCAGTCTTACTTATTTTATTCATGTTTTTAATTATATTGTATGGTTAATGACATATTTAGAACTAGACAATTAGTAGGGTTAATCATATATTGGTTATATATTTCTCTGAAACAAGTGTCTGTTGACACATTTGGCTTTTTAATATTTAGAACAAGAATTAATAATTGTGATGTGGGTATCAGCCTTAAAGTGACTGATTGTTTTGTGTGGAATTTTATGTTTCTAAGCTCAAAATGTTTAACTATGGCTAGTTTTGTCTTAGCTATATTCATCAGATCATTATATTGCATGTGTGCATACATATGTTTATGCCAAATTGTTATGTATTTCTATTAATTTTGAATAAAATGGAAGTTTTGCCCTATGCGTATCGACAAACTCAATGGCCAGACGCATTTGCTTTTCTGCCAATGCCATTTTCAGCGCATACGCAGTCGGAACGGTGATCTCGTCTATTTATCAAAATAGTCGATACCCAAACTGAAAACGGGTTCGGTTTCACATACCTTTTGGATGAGGAGGAAGTTCCCCCAATGCGGCACTAGATTGTATGCAGCACCGACGACATGGTGAGTCAGCTGGTTTGGGTTTTGCTAAGTGGATTTAATCAAATATCAATTGTTTCATATTGCGATGAGATCCAAAATATATAAGAGCGCGGGATGGCCGACTTCATCGTTTAAAGCTGCATAGCCTGATGGAAGCATCACATTTTCTCAATCAAAACATGTGCAAAGATTGGATCCTACACAGGGATAGTTTTAAGCCAATTGGACCAATTGTTCCCAATTAGGCATTGTGCCCAAGGGGGTGCTAAGCTAGGGTAATCTACTCTAGTCTTGTCAATCATTTCACTCAAACAGACCTTGGCTGTGAACCTGGGGGCCCTACCAAATGTGTTCCTAATTGGGCCATGGAGCTCCTGAGGCTGTCTTTCAGCCTACATAATTTTATCCAACTGGATACAATGCTCCTTAAACATGTATTCCTGGATAGAAGGGAAATCTATCAATGTCTATTTAATAGAGCCTGTTATTACTGAAGCGTGGACTATGGTCTCTAGAGTTTTTACTCACATGCCAAAATGAATTTGGCATGTTTTCACGCTAAAGTTAGCCATTTATAATCAGTTACTTGAAACCAAAGCAAAGTAGTGAAGAATTATTGCTGGCCGTCGCAGTTACTCGTCTTATACTCACTACTATCAGGATCCTGGCAACTGTCTGCCAGTCTCCCCCCCCCCCTACTAAATACCAAAACAACTCATAAGTAAGAAAGGGAAGACAAGCCACACAAGATTGACAGTGATAAGGTTGAGCTTTATTGCTACAACTCTTGTTCACCTACTAGTGACCTCCGATAAAATACGCAGAAACTCAAAGCTATCGGACTATGCTACTTTAGCCCTGTTTACACGGGCGAGTTAATTCGCTTCATATGACTCGCCTTGCCTAGTTCGCCTCACATTCGCCGTGTAAACCCACCGCTTAAGCGGTTTAGGGCTGATTCGCTTCATATGATGCGCTTTTTGTAGATCGCCTCGAGAGGTGGTTTATATGAAGCGATTTCAGCTGGTTCCCGGGCGGCGGTACTATAAAATAGTAGTGCGTGCCGGAAACAGGGGGAGCAGTAACTAATCGCTGGTACCTGGCAGTGTTAGGGCCCGATTAGGCCGAAATCTATTGAATGTGATCATATTTAACAGAATTACATACTCAAATAATGAAATTTAATTAAATTAACCCTAAATTAAAAGCGATATTAACGTAGCAGCTGCATAGGCGTCGAATCGCCGAGTGTAAACTCAACAAATATAACAGTGCTTGCCAGCTACAGGCAGAACTAAGGCTGCTGGTTCCCGGCGCCCAAACACTTTCAAACTCGCCTCGTGTAAACACGCCGCTACTTCGCTTCATATGAATCGCTTTGTCTAATTCGCCTCACAATTCCCCGTGTAAACACAGCTATAGACATCTGGGAGCACTAGCAGTAGTTGCAGTCTTGTTATTTTGGCAGCGCCGCCAAGAGAATAGAAGGTTTCTTTCTGTACTACAGGCTGTGACAGCTAATCAGGCGACCCATGGAAACTAGATACCACAGCTGATTTCCGAGCTTGTGTTGACACTGGCATTGATGGGTTCAGGTTGACTGGTTGATAGACTCAGGTGCGTAATGTAGTAGGCCCTATGATTAATAACGACGTTTGTTTTGTTTGAGTTTTGTTTGAGTTATGTGAGTTTAACATGCTGGCAACATGTAAAGTCATATCAGGACGGGTCATGGCAACTTTATAGTGCTGCCCCACTGGGAGACCAGGTCGCTAACACCATGACCCAATTTCCCACACAGTCACATTATCCTGATACTGAGCTGAAGGGGCTGTCACATTAGGGTTTTTTGCGGGAGCGTATGGCGGCGTAAGCGCGTTACGTCATATACGTCGGCATACGCCGTATACGCTACTCATACGCTATGCATACGCTACTCATACGCTACTCATACGCCGCCAGATGCCGCCAGATGCCGGCGTATGTGAAGCGTATGAGGCATACGCCGCCATACGCTTTCATAAATCCGTCCGTCCAAATTTTTTTGTGCATGCTCAAAAAAAACCCGACCTATGAGGGCGTATGGCCCATACTGTCAAAACATGTCACAGCACGCTCCCATACGCTCCCATACGCTCCTCGTACGTACGCTCCTCGTAGGTTCCACATACGCTCAAAACCACCCGAAAGGTCACCAAATGTCATCATAGGCCGGCACGCGCAGGACCTACGTAGGTTTTCAATACGCTCCCGCCATACGCCGTAATGTGACAGGGCCTTAACCAGTTCATGCCCTGTTCTAGTAATGTTGAGCGCCAGGCTAGGTAGCAACAAGCATCAATTTTGTAAGTCATTGGTTTGACTTGACTGGGAATCGAACTTCCTACCTTCCACATGGGAAGCCTGCGCTCTAGTTTTTCAGCCATTGCATCCAGTAAAGACGACAGCTAATTGTGAAAGTACAACATATGAACACTTTGACTTTTGGATACTGAATGCTTTATTCCCCTCCAGGGCTCAAACCATAGCCGACCAAACTTTTCCATGATGTCATCTCATTTGCATATATTACAGATGTGTCTAGACATCTATTATGCATATATCACATCCCCCCTCAAAGTATTTCTGAGACATGAAATGTTTCAAAATCCCCATAAAACATACCAGGTTTACTCGTTCATCATACAGTAATACAATAAAATATACAAGCACTTAACTTAAACCACAGGTGTAGCGAGTGTCCGAGCACACTATGGCACTAAAGTCCTTTGAACTGTCCGGTTGCTTAGCCTCCACAAAACACATTGTCCATAATGACACAATAAAAATACATATCCAGTTGTATTTTCTTTCCATTGATAAAACAATTACCATCACTAATAACTAGTCCATAGCAATATTATGATGGAATTATATATCAATATCAGTGGCCTGGCATCCGATGCTTGCATCTCGGTGCTCCGTGTTCATTGCTCGCTGCCTCACCTGTTGCTTAGCTGGCCTGACGTTCTGCACGTCTTCATCCTGGCCATTTTCATTACAGCCGTTTGTCTCTGTCGACGATCTGTACATCTGTGCTTCTTGGCATCCGTGCAGTCGTGTCTGTGTCTCTAGGCATCCATGCATCCATGTGCCATCTTTCCAGGCATCTGTGCATTTGTGGGCCATCACTTCGGGCCCTGTCCTCCAATCTGTCCATTCAGATATGGCGTTCTGCCTGCTTGTCTGTGGTATAGCAAACTCACAGTAACTTGATAATTCAATTCTTTTATTTTAACTCTCTGCAAGGTATGTTTACAATAAATTGAGGTGATACAATAAATGCATACAAATTCCTTACAGACAGAAAGGATCCAAGAAAAGCGATGCTTATCTAGCTGGTCTCCATGATGTGAATGAACAAGTGATGACAATAACAAATTATTAAACTTAAGCTACATTTTTAACTAATGATTATGATGAGATACTGATGCGTCTCTTCACAGTTAGTAAAAAACAAAGTAATGATAGGAATACTATATGGATATTGTGTCATGGATTCATGTACTTACATGCAGTATCAGTAGTTATTTTGCATGTATGTTAATAGGGGTGTTATATATATTCTTTACTGGTAATCGATTTAGTATGCATTGAGATAGCTTATCTTTAGTTTTTTACAGAAGTTTTTCAGAGTTTGAAGGTTTCTAATCTCTACTGGTATTGAGTTCCAGATATTGGTTCCTTGGTTTTCAGTTGTTATTTTGCCATATTTGTTTCTAGTGTGTTTGTGATGTATGTTATTTATCTGTCATGTGTTATGGGGATGGACCTGATTGTTTTCTTTGAAGAGATTATCAAATATTTCAGGGAGGAGGCCATTCTTTTGCTTGTAAACAAATTTTGCAATGTATATTTTATAAATGTCAGTTACCATAAGTAAGTCCAGGTCTTTATGAAGTGATTTAGTTGGGGTGAGATAGTCTTTGCTATACAGTATTTTCAAGGCTCTGTTTTGTTGTGGCTGTATCTTTTTTAGGGTTGATGATTTGGCTCTCCCATACACCTCTATACCATACTGGATTTTGGAGTAAACGTATGCATAGTATAGTAATTTTTTATTTTCCTCATGTACCCGTCGTCTGATTATTTTAAATGAGTTAGCCGTTTTAATTATTGAATTATTTAAGTCATCAATATGTTCATCCCAGTTGAGGTTCTCATCTAGAATTATACCTAGGTATTTCACAGAAGGGACTCTCTTTATTGTGTTATTGTTTATCTTTATGTTGTTTAGGTAATCAGGAATGGTTGTACTTCTGCTTTTAAATATTGTGTAGCATGTTTTGTTCAGGTTTACTGTTAATTTGTTATCATTGCACCATGTAAATATGTCTGAAAGGAATGTTTTAATTGAATGTTTTAGTTGTTTGGGTGAATTTGAGGTTATGAAGCCGTTGGTATCATCTGCAAATAACCTTGTTTTGACATCTTGTTTTGTACAGTTGACTATATCATTTGTGTAGATCAAAAATAGGAGAGGTCCCAGGACAGAACCTTGGGGGACACCATTGCTGATTGAGTTTAGCTTGGATCGTTTACCGTTTATGTATGTAAATTGCTTTCTATTGCTTAGGTAACTCTCAAATCATTTAAGTCCCTGGCCTCGAATTCCGTTGTGCCTAAGTTTTGAGAGTAGGATGTCATGGTCTCCGGTATCAAATGCTTTGCTCAGGTCTAAGTAGACTCCTGCAACATGTTTCCCATTTTCAAGGTATTGTAGTATGTTGTCTAAGATTTCAGTCAGAGCCATTATTGCTGAGTGATTCTCTCTAAATCCAAATTGGTATTTGTATAATATTTTGTATTTGTTAAGAAATTGGTAAACTCTTTTGTACATTAGTTTTTCCATTAATTTGTTTAGGGTACTGAGTAGGCTGATTGGCCTGTAGTTATCAACTAGGTATTTCTCATTTTTCTTATGGATGGGTATTACTTTTGCAACTTTGAGATTTTCAGGAACAGTAGCATTTGCAAATGATAGGTTTATTATGTGGGAGATAGATGGTGCGAGTAGAGTGTCACACTCTTTGATTATTTTTGGCGAGATATTGTCATGTCCGCTTGACTTATTAGGATTTAGTTTCTTTATTTCTTCTAGGGTTTCTTGTTCATTGGTGGGACTAAGAAAAAAACTATGTGAATTTGGGTGTTTAAGATATTGCTTGTGTGCTATGCTATTACTGCTGTGTTTTGCTGCAAGTTTTTCACCAATTGAACAGAAGTGTTCATTTAATGTGCTGGCGATATCTTCATTGTTTGTCATTGTTTTATTGTTATAGATTAGCTTGTCAATTTGATTTTTCATTTTTGCTTTATGTGGGTTGATGATGTCTCCAAAGATTTTCCAGAGCGTATAAAGATTTTGCTTCTCGTTACTGACTAGTTCTTTATAGTAGCCTTCCTCTGCTGATCGTAGACAAGTGATTAGTATATTCTTATATTTTGTGTGTTTTATTCGGTTTTCAGCTGTTGGGTTGAGTTTGTATGTTTTGAAGTATCTATCTTTTACTGCTATACAAGTTTTAAGGCTTGATGTGATCCATCTTTTATCTTTTGCTCTTTGTCTTGATAGTTTTGTTAGTGGGAAAGCTGCATTAAATGCTGTGTTATAAATCTGGTAGAAGATGGTTAGGGCTTTGTTTACTTCAGTTGCTTTGTAGTATTCTTTCCAGTCTGAGGTTTCAATAAGGTCTTTGAATTTAGCCATGTTTTTCTCCCCAAATATTCTAATAATGGGTCTGTCCTGTTTTTTAATGGGGTTGTGAGATTGAATTGTTATAAAGTTGGGTAGATGGTCAGTGATATCGCAGTAAATATTTCCTGTGGATATATTCTGATTACTTTTTATTACATTGGCATTTATTAGTATATGATCAATAAGTGAAATTTGGTAGTCTACTATTCTGGTTGGTAATGTGATGGTGGGGATGAAGTTTTGCTCAAGTACTGTTCTAAAGAAGTTATTGACATGGTTATTCTGTTTTATTTTTAGTCCATCAATGTTTAGGTCCCCTGTTATTATGCACTTTTTGTTTTCCAAATTAATTTTCTTCATGTTGTTTTCAAGTTGTTCAGTGAAGTGTTTGAGGCATTCAACACTACTGCCTGGGTGTTTATAGATGACCCCTATTATGTAGTCATCCTTTTTATTTGGAAAGTTAGTTTCAAGCCATATGTTTTCTATTTCTAAGTTTTGGTTATTGATCTGTTGGGGCTCGATGATTAGGTCATCTCTGTCAATTACTTTATATATATTCTTGTATATTAGGCCTACTCCTCCTCTAGAGAGTCTAGGTGATTTGTGTTTAAATTCATATCCAAGTTTGTTCAGTTCCTTTTCTCTATTTAGTATGTTTTTGGTTCCTATTTCAGAGAGTGCTATCAGATCTAAGTTATCACCTAGTGATGAGATTAATGCTAGAAGTTCCCCAAAGTGAAGGTCTAAACTCCTGATATTATGATGAATTAGTTTGAAACTGTTTTCTGGCTTGTTATTCCTGTTTATCTTACAAAGCTCTTCACAGGTATAATATTTGCAGTTGTTTGTTAGTAAGTTGTCAGGCACCATTGAATTAATATAGTTAAGAAATTTGTTGTCGTTTAGGCAGGACTTAATGTAACTTTCAGCAGTTTCAAGTGTTGTGTGCAATTCAACATTTGTGATGTTACTAAATGGTAGGATTGAGAGGGTTGTACTGTTTTTAGACATGTGTGGGTTTTGCATGGACTTTCCTAAAAGGAACTTTCTGGTGTTGGTGGTTGTAACCATTAGCTTTAAGAATATTCTAGGTACTTGTGTACACAATGGGTTTTGCAGGTTACCAGGTGTGTAATCTACCAGGTGCTAGTTGAGTTGTTCAGCGTCTACATACAATAGATGACTACAATCAAATACAGTGAACTCAGGCTACAATATTTTACGGTAGTATACAATTGACTACAAGCGTGTGCAATGAGTTAATAATTACGATAACATACAATGAGTCACAATAGCATACAGTGAATCAAGATGACATTAGACAAGGGTTCATACAAATGCAAACACAATTGAGTAAGGGTTCATGAGATGATGTTCAGACTCAGGATCCAATAGTATATGATGATCCAAGTTCTCTGAGTAAAATAATCTAAAATGGTTCAAGAATACTCTTGACTAAATGTTTGTAGAATGAGATTCAGTCTGACAGATTATTAGTCTCTGCCTATCTGAGTTAGGCTGTATGTCAATAATTAGCAAATGACAAATGTTCACAGCAGTAGATGCTATGGGTAGTGCAATATGCAATGTTACACGTTTGTTGATCATGGCCATGTTTAGTTGTCAAATTTGGGGGGGTGATTCTTTAGATGGTTCTGGGTTGTTACTTGTATTATTTCTTTGTTATCATTAGGACTAGATTGTGAATATGCAATGTTATGTGCTAAGTTTATATGGTATGCATTATGATATACTAGGTTTAATTTCATTTTGACCAACTAGGGTTTCAGTTTTATAGTCTTGTCGTGTTGTATTTGGGTGCGTGATATAATGTCTCTTTAACTTGAGCCTCGTTTACTCGAGACCTAGCATTTGTGTCAATGGGTGGGAAGTCATGATCGTACCTGTCACGTTTACCTAAGTTATGGTTATTGTTTCTTATGATATTCTGGTACCGTTCTTGATCATGTGTTCTTGGTCTTCCCACTGAGCTACTGTTTGAGCTGGAGAATTTACTTCTCCAAGGTTCTACAGCATATCTGAGGTTGGAGGCTAGCAGTTTAGTCCCATTTTCAGTTAGGTGGTATCCGTCTGATGCAAGTAGGCCCTGCTTGGCTCTGCCATTTCTTTGTATGTTGTCATGGTGACACAGCTGGATCTTGGGATCGTTTTTGTATTTACCCTTGATCATTGAGTTGACTTTGTACATCTTTTCTTTAAGTTGATCTTCTCTCGGGGTTCCAAGGGATATCACTATGTTGGACTTGGGATATGATATTTTAGCCTGGGTGATAGACTCAGTCATGTCAGTCACACACTGCACTTCTGACTTATGTTTGATGTCATTTGTCAATTGATGTATCACAACACATTTGTTATCATTGTGATTCTTGGCATTATCAGACTTGAGCCACTCAGTCACGTTGGGTAAGGTGTATAGCTGAACCTTTTCCAGTTTTGACTTTGTGGAGAATCTATCTGGCTCTATTTTGTCACATTGGGAGTTTCCGAGTAGGAGGATAATGCTGCTTCATTTGGTTACCAGGGAGTTGCTGCCTGGTGAACCACAGCTATACGACACTGTCTTTGTTGGTAGCCTGACCATGTTTTCCAGTTTGATCTTGCATTGTTGCTGAGGACAAGCTGACCTGGCGGCCTAAGGCCTGGCAGTGTGTTAGCGGACGGCATTGTTCCTCATCTGACACCATGTGAAAGTACAACGTCCGAACACTTTGACTTCTGGATACTGAATGCTTTATTCCCCTCCAGGGCTCAAACCATAGCCGACCAAACTTTTCCATGACGTCATCTCATTTGCATATATTACAGACGTGTCTAGACGTCTAGACATCTAGACGTCTATTACACATATATCACACTAATGACTGGTATTACGTTTCGCTCATTATCCAAGTATATGAATCCAGTAATGGGAGTGACCCAGGTAAAGGCTTGACGGGATTCTCTGTGTGTGTATATCTGTGTGTGTGTCTCTGTGTGTGTCTCTGTGTGTGTCTGTGTGTGTGTCTCTGTGTGTGTCTGTGTGTGTGTCTGTGTGTGTGTCTCTGCGTGTGTCTCTGTGTGTGTCTCTGCATGTGTATGTGTGTGTCTGTGTGTGTGTCTCTGTGTGTGTCTCTATGTGTGTGTGTCTCTGTGTGTGTCTCTGTGCATGTCTCTGTGTGTGTTTGTATGTGTGTCTCTATGTGTGTGTCTCTGTGTGTCACAGAGACACGCACAGAGACACACACAGAGACACACACAGAGACTCATTCACAGAGACACACACACAGACACACACAGACACACACAGACACACACAGAGACACACACAGACACACACAGACATAGACACACACACAGACACACACAGACACACACACAGAGACATACACATGGAACGCTCGCAGTTTGGCGAAAAATTCCCAACGTTTATCGACGTTGATCAACGTGCTACGAGCGGTCCGGCAACGCGCTGATAACGTGTGTGGACGTCCTGCAAACGCGCCCGTAATGCTGCAGTAACACTACGACGCATCTCACAGGCGCGCCGACAGCGCGCAAAATAACTTCTACGCGTCGAGAGACGTCCAACTTTTCGGCGGTGTAGGGAAAAAGTTTGGCGTCAACGCAGCGTGTTAGTAGCGCGCGGCACAGAGACACACACAGAGACACACACACAGAGACACACATACAGACACACGCAGAGACACACACAGACACACACAGACACACACACATAGAGACACACACAGAGACACACACAGAGACACACACACAGAGACACACACAGAAACACACAAACAGACACAGACACAGACACACAGAGACAACACACAGAGACACCCACACAGACACACAGAGACAACACACAGAGACACCCACAGAGCACACACACACAGAGACATACACAGAGACATACACAGAGACACACACAGACACACACAGAGACACACACATACACACACAGACACACACAGAGACACACAGACAGAGACACAAACACAGAGACACACACACAGAGAAACACACACAGACACACACACAGAGACACACACAGACACACCGGGCGCCTTATCTCGGAACCCGTTAGTGACGCGCCACCGCCACGCCGGCAGCGCGCCGATAAGACGCTGATAACCCGCTGGTGGAACGTTGACACGCGCCGACAGACTCTGGAGTAAACTAGGTCAAGCGGGTTTTTTGTTTTTTTTGTACCGCCGCACGTCGAAACCCGTTGGCCGCGCGCTAATAACGCGCTACTAACACGCTGCGCTGCGTCGAGTTTTCTCCCAACACGCCGAAAAGTTGGACGTGTCTCGACGCGTTGAAAATATTTTGCGCGTTGGCGGCGCGTCGGTGAGAAACGTCGTAATGTGACAGCACCATTACACAGCCATGCTGTCAGATGGGCCCAACGTTAACAGTGGTTTACAGCTAATTTAGGATATGTTGCCCACAAAATTTAATTTGAGCAAGATGGAGACATCTGCATCCAAGATGATCTTAGAGCACTACCATTAGTACCAAGTTCTAATAAGTCATACAATAGTGATAAAGATACTAGGGCGTTGTTTAAATTTTTTTTTATTGAGGTTGTATTTATACTGTCCATAGCATATCATTCATCATCATTATGCTGTCGGTCGTGATGCGACAAAGACTGCTTTCATTACTTGACTGCCGCTCTCCATTTAGCTCTCTGCTGTGAGAGTGATGTCCATGAGTCGGTCTTAATGTCTCTCAGCTTCAGGTTTCTTTTGATGGTATCCTTGAGACGGAGACGAGGGCACCCTCTCTTTCTGTAACCAGAAGACAGTTGAGAATAGAGGATCTGCTTTGGTAGCCTGTCTAATGACATCCTCATGAGGTGTCCAGTCCACCGGAGATTCCATTTCATGAAAGCTGCCTGCAAAAATGTTGAAGTGCTGCTGGCTTTTGCAAGTTACCAGCGGCACTCTCTCGGGGAGCAAATAGAGGTTTCACACCGGCAAGAACATGTCCAGACAGGCGCAAAACTATTTGTCCCTGCAGTGGCTGGTCGGGAGATGTTGGGAGTTCCATACATCAACCGCCCTTAATGCTGTCACAGTGACATGGTTTTCTGTTTAGGGTTTGCTCCCTTAGCCTTCGGTTGTGTCAAGAACCTGTACCACAAGGCAGTGGTTTACAACTCTGCAGGGTAGGGGCGTCAAACTCCCTGAGGTATTGCAATACCTGCATACCTCATAGCATATAAGCCTGGGTATTCAGGCTTGTTTTCAATGCTGGCTGGCTGTAGTGTTGGTGTTATCTTATCACACAGTAGCTGCTGATAATGTATTTGATTGCCTGCATTTCAGTAGAAGATAGATAGTTGGTTGGTCTGGTTAGTAGCCGATGTAAATTTGTTTGGATTTTCTTGGCATATATGTTTTTATTTTTGTCTATTCTTACCACTAGACTAGCCTACTCCTATTTACATATCATAGGCTTGTACGTAGCTGTGTGGAGTGCTATCTGGCTACTTTTGGCATGGTTACCTTCCATTGGGCCTCCCGCTGGTGGGCCGTGACATATCACATGCCCCTTTGCAGTGCAGCTTACTGGGGGTTTCCTAGCCTTATTTCGCACAAATATTTTTTGTATGTTTTTAGGTCAGGAATTTGTTGTTCCTTTACTGTTTGGGCATTCCACACCTTGGCAGTCATTTCCAGCATGCTTCTCTCGTGAGCTTTTATTTGGCTTCTGGTCTGCTTTAGTAGTGACGCATTATTTGCTCTTGTAGCCCTTTGTGGTTTTGTTAGGAGTTTATTGTTTTGACTATAGCTATATGCTAATGTTTTCAGATGAATTATTCTCCTATTTTTTAGTAATTTTACTTCTTTTTTTTTTGTGTATATCATGGGTGCAGTGCAGCTTGTCTACTCTGAGGCAGATTTTCAGGGCTCTGTTCTGTAGTGCTTGCAGTTTTTTTAGAAGTTCTTTTTTCACACCCATCTCCATAGTCAAAATAGGGGAGCACCATGCTTTGAAGATTTTTATTGACATTTCTTGCGTCATGTAGTCTCTTAGCTTTGCAAATAGCCACAGTTTGTGGTTTACCTTTTGGACAATTTTGTTTATACATAGGTTGTAGTTTAGTTGGCTGTCCAACTCAAGGCTGAGGTATTTGTAATGGTCTACATTTTCTAATGTTTGGTTTCCTAGCTTACTGTGTAGTTTTCTTTCTGGCATTTGTTTCTGCAAGAAGAGAACTGTTTTGACTTGCTTGTGTTGATGGTTATTTTGTTGCACTCACACCACTCGTCCAGTTTTAGTAGGAGCTTGTTTAGTTTAGTTATTACCTCCTCTTCTGTGGTGACATTTGCATATATGACTGTGTCATCTGCATATAGTTGGAGGCATTCGGTTTGCAACCATTTTTCAAGATGGTTTAAGCAGTGGCCCTAACACTGACCCTTGGGGTACACCACATGTGACAGGTTGGTTGTCTGATAGTGTATTGCTTATTTTTGTTTTCTGTTGCCTGTTGTTCAGGTAGCATTTTATCCAGTCCATAGTGTTGGATTTTATGCCCATGGATTCTAGTTTTTCCAGTAGTATGTTATGGTCTACTGTATCGAATGCTTTGCTGAAGTTAATGAAGGCTGCTCCAACTAATTGTTTTTGGTTCATTGACGCCAGTATGTCATTTGTTAGGTTAGCGGCGCTATTGTTTTTGATGTGGAGTGCAGCTTCCTGAAGCCCCCTTGTCTTTCGTTTAGTATATCGTTTTTTTCTAGGTGTCCATTTATGTGTCTATAGCCCTGTTTACACGGGCGATTTAAAACGTTTCATATGAAACCACTTGCCTAGATCGACACACATTTGGCGTGTAAACGCGACTCTGAGGCGTTTTAGGGCTGAATCGCCTCATATGAAACGTTTCATCTAGACCACCTCGCGAGGTAGTATAGATGAAGCGTTTCAGCTGGTTCCTGGCAGTGTTAGGGCCCGATTAGGCCGAAATCTACTGAATGCGATCATATTTAACATAATTTCATACTCAAATAATTAAATTAAATTAAATTAACCTTAAATTCCAAGCGATATTATCGTAACAGCTACATCTGAGTCGAATCGACGAGTGTAAACTAAACACATAGCAGTGCTCACCGGCTACAGGCGCACCATAGGCTGCTGGTTCCCGGCGCCAAAACACTTTTTAAACTCTGTCATGTAAACGCACCTCAAAAACGCATCATATAAATCGCCTTGTCTAGAACGTTTCACAATTCCCCGTGTAAACACGGCTTAAGTAACACTTTTTCACTGAGCTTGCCTGGGGTTTGAAGAATCGATATTGGCCTGTAGTTTCCCATGTTTTGTTTGTGAATGGGGGTGATGATTGCCATTTTCCAGGCTGAGATAAAACGCCCCTGATCAAAGGAGATGTTGAATAGGTCTACTATAGTGGCCGCGATGGCTTGGAGTGCCTCTTTCAGTATTTTGGTTGGGATTTCATCTATTCCACTTGGTTTATTTGTGTCTATGTCATTTATTAATTGTTTTACTTCTATTTTATCTGTTTTGCAGGTGGGGATTTCATTTTGCACAGTTCCTGATCTATTTTCCCACCTTTTTAAAAAGAACTTCTGACATCTTTTGTCCTATTGTGGCAAAGTGTTTGTTTGCTGCATGCAGGATAACGCACAGAAAATACATTCGTGTCAGATGTTGTGCCCTCATTTGTAATCTCCGTATTCACACCTGCAGGCAAACCACTTAGAGCAGAGCACACTCAGACAAACAATAGTTTACTTGTTGCCGCTACCGCAGTACAGAGCATCCTCATTAAAGCGTACCCCATTAAGCCGGATATTGGATAAACTGGACGAAATATGAGTTAAGAGAGTACTTGTCCATGTAGGGCAGAGAGGGCATCTCTTTTCATTCTATAATGTTAAATAACTTTTATTAAATATATATTGATATGTTTTAAATGGCTATACAGTATAATGTGATGTTTACAGTATTTTCTGTGATTTTGTTACGGTGTATCCTCATACAGTGTACATATATTTCCAATATTTTTGGTTTGTTTGTTTGGGTTTACATCCAAGCAATATCTATGGCTATGTCAAGATGGGTACCGAATTGTGGCAGTGTGCACCCATGGTGACTTTATAGTGCTGCCCCACCGGGAGATCAGGCCACTGGTGCCCTGACCCCGATATCCCACTCAGTCACATTATCCTCACACTGAGCTAACCACAGTCCTTGTCCTATCCTATTAATGCCGAGCCCCAGGCTAGGTAGCGACAAGAAGCAAGTTTGTATGTTATTGGTTTGACTCGGCTGGGATTCGAACTCCTGACCTTTCGCATGGGAGGCCTGCGCTCTACCAATTCGGCCACCGCATCCAGTCATATATATTTCCATTGTAGGCGTACACAATATTGACCCATAAAATCGGTTACCTTGGACTGACAAGCTAAAACGGACAACTACTGAACCTGAGTACATTTTAATGAAGTTGTAGCCTACTGTTTTGGTGATGACCCTGAGCCCATATGCATGAATCGGTGTTACACTTAGCCGGGTGCTACACGCTAGCTCTGGGGTAGCTATCCGCGGCTAGGAGGGCCTTGATTAATTAGGTCAAGCCGTATGCACCAATGTCCAAGCCGGGGCGGGTAGCTAACCGTGAAGTTATTTATAGATTTGGGAATTCCCTCGATTCGACAATATGAATAACGCCGGCAATGCAGCGGCGGCGTTAATATCGGTTCGAATTTAGGGTTAAATTGATCAAATATCACGTTAGAGTATGTAATTCTGTCAAATATGATAGCATTGAATAGATTTGGGGCTAATATATTGCCGCCGATTCGGCGGCGGCGATGTGTGTTTTGTTGATATGCGACATATTGACGTCGAAGCGGCGGCAGCGATTTGTTTAGTTTACATTCATCGATTCGACAATATTAATCAATCCTCCGATGTGGCGGCAGCGTTAATATCGCTTCGAATTTAAGGTTAATTTTGATCAAATTTCACTTATTGAGTATGTAATTCTGTTAAATATGATAGCATTGAATAGATTTGGCTCTAATATATCAGCGGCTGGCACACTAACCGGCGCGGCTTGCAGTTAAACTTGATTTGAAACTGGGGTAGCTTAGCCTAGGCTATGGTCGGCGGCTAGCGCTGGCAGTGATTGATGCATACGGATTTTCCACCGTTAGCCGTGTGGAGCCAACAAACCGCGGTTACGGCCCTAACACGGGCTCATGCATACGGCTGGAGTCTGTCAGCATGCCACCATCACGTCTCGATGTGAATGTGGCATGCCACCTAGCGGAATATACGTGTATCAGATTGACATTCCAAGTTCTTCTCTTACTCTATAGGTGGGGCCACCAGTCACCAGTCTATCCTCCAAGCTGGTCTGGTCGGTCTATGTTGTTATCTCGTGGTAAACAAATTCCGATTAATACAACGAGGATATTACGAAACGCACATATCCGAGTGCTTGCCCTGTATTTGTCAAAGCGTGACAAAGTTGGTGTTCTGCTGCGCCTTGTTTTGATCTGCGCTCCAGTCTCGCCAGTGCTAGTTGCAGCATCTCTGTAGCAAGGTCACGGACATTGATCGGCCGCATACGAGCCCCCCGATCACGTCCGCGAACGGGGCTGGTGTGTGTACTTGGCAGTTCACAAGGTCGGTGAACCTAATGTGTAATTCGTAGAATCCTTAGCGTAGTCATCTGCATGTTAGCCATCGACATGCTGTGCGCGTGTGCTGCAGTAGTGCGAGACGAGCATGGTGAGCTGGCAAAGGCCGAAGGACAGGGCCCGCCCACCTGTGACCTGACCAGAGCTGATATGCCCTACTGTTTAGCATGGCCCAGGCATAACGAGGTAAACACGTGGGGTGGGGTGGGCTTTTTGGGTTCTTTTTGTTGTTGTATGTTTTGGTTTCTATTTATTAAAAGAAAAGAAAAAGCGATAAAGATGGGAAAAAAAGATTATCATACATTGTTTATCTCAAGCAATATCAATTATATTGCTTGATATATTATAATTGTAGGGAGCTGTCATGTGAAAATGAAGTATGTCTCTTGATAATATATATGGGTCGTTCTCAGAAACTGTCTACCACTTGAGGTAGTCTACTTGAATTGCATTTTTCAAAGAAACCCATTATTGGAGTGTCAATATTTAGATTTCATCATTTAGCCCAATAATGTGAGAGATATTTTAGATCAAAAGTAAATGTTAATATTGTGTATAATGTATCTTATTGTGATGGATGTAGCTAAATAAATAGAAAAATTACATCACAAATTTGTGACATTGTCAATGGCATTGAAAATATAGTGTCCAAACTTAATGAAAACCTAGGACATTTCACTTCAAATGGTCATATACAATGTCTTCAGTAAGTTGAAGACATTTATTTCTAAAAGAAATATGAATAGTTAACCTTTTCTGGAGTCATTAACATCATAACATTTTGTTTCTACTTGCAAGTACTATGAAACTCTGTATCAAACACTGAGTACAGATACAATACAGGAACCATTTTCACCATTTTGACACTCTATGCATGGACCCAGTTATGGTATAGTAACAGATAAATCCTGAAATTGCCCCTAAGCATTGAAATTTGAGCCGAACATTTGTGTAAAATTGTTGATTCCACTTGGACTGTTGCGTTGCCTTTCTCTTTAATCATCGCAAATAACACAAAACCATAACAATGAGGTTTCAAATTATTATTACTAATGTTTATAAAGCAAGTGGCATGTGAAATGTCCTAAAAATGTCAAGCTTTGTGTGGAAAATATTTGATTTTGGAGTCAGATTGGTTTCCATGCTATACTGCTATTTATTGGGGGTGAGCATCATTTGACCACCTTTAAAATGCCAGAATATGTTCATTTTCAATTATTCAGATGCAAAAGGACATACACATTGAGGAAGCGTGTATATAATATATAAGACTTTGACAGCATTTGATTTTGTGGTACTGATGTCACAGTATTGGTACACAACTTCTTAGAACGGCCCAACAACCCACATGGTTACTACCACAACCCAGTATCGTGTAGGCCTATGCAGTGTTGCCAACTCTCACGGAATTCCCGTGAGAGTCAAAGAAATTGAAGGTTATATCTTCTGATCAGTCACCTCACGAGTCACAAATCACTCAAATTTCTGTTCTTTTATATAAATTTCCATACTTTAAAGTTTTGTACAAATTTCTGTACTTTTGATTAAATACAAGTAAATATCATGTTATACATATGCTAAAATATCAGCCAATAACCCCTTGGAAATACCCTCAAATAGCCCATTTTAAAGCCATTTAAAAAATGTTGGGGGGGGGGGGGGGATGGGCATGCCACAGACTCCCCTTGCAAGATTGTGGCTGCTGCCACTCGGGTTCCATGCCCACAATGCAAAACCTCAAGGATTCTTAGTACCTCTAGGTTGGCAACACTGTTGGGTAGGTCATTGTTTTACCTAGGGGTCACATAGACAGATAGGGGTGGGTAAGGTGATTGTATCAGGGAGTCTAGATAGTCTAATTGTTATAACACTAGCCCTGGAATGGCAAGAAGTGTAGGTGCAATGTTTCTCACTTGCATGCCCCCCCCCCCCCCAATACAATGTTTATTAATGCAATTGTGAAATAAATAATCCTTTGTAGAATGCTAACCCAGGTACCCACCGCCTCATTTTCTTTCTTGTTTCTTCTTTAGAAATCCTGAATCCGCTGATTTATTTAATCATCATAGGAAATATTGCATGAGTCATAGATGTATTGCCTTGAATATTTTCTTAGACTTAAACTCCCATTCAATGTGCTGTTAAGCATTATTGAAAATACTGCTGCGTTTTGACCTTGTTCCCGCTTTGAATTGGATGTTCGACTAAATACTACTGAAGACTGGATTCAAAGAAAGTAGCTTCACTTTGAAACAATTGCGAACTATTCAGTACAAATAATAGTGCTTACTATAGAAATCTGAATCATCCAAAGCCGCATAATGAACTATGCGTTTATTTATAATGCCGTCATGAACTTCACACTTGAATATCAAATATGTTTGGCATGCTCTGCACGATCCATCGACAGCACAATTGTTTCGTCAATGCCATTCTCAAGGATGCTATTGAGGAAATGATGAGCATTGTCGTGGAACTCTTCACAAAAGTGTCAACCTGGGGTTCGGAAAGTAGAACACAGAAATGCTTGAAACAGGGATAACAAGTCCATAAAAACAGGGACATATATATCCTCACGTTTGGCAAGCCTTAGTGTGAATGTGGAGGTCTTCATCCCAAACCCACTTCGGTGCTTCCAATGCCAGAAGTTTGGTCATGGCAAGGATAGATGCAAAAATGAAACCATCTGTTTTAAGTGCGGTCAAAAAGGTCATGACAACACCAGTTGTCAAAACCAGGCAAAATGTTCCAATTGCCTGGGTGACCATATGGCCATATCTAAAGACTGTCATGTCTGGAAAAAAGAAAAGCTAATTCAGCAGATCAAGACTGAGAAGCGGCTACGCTACCCAGAAGCTCGAAGGCTGGCTGAGGCGAACACTCCCTCGCCAACCACCAAGAGCTATGCTGCGGCAGCCAAAGCCTCAAACAGGACAATTGAATGCCAGACTGAACTGACATGGTTGACTGGAGGGAAGCCCACTGCCTTCACCCCAGTTCCAAATCTGACGCCGGTTTCGACCAAAAGTAATAATAGTAATAATAGTATTGCGGTGCAGACGCTGGCCGAGCCAACGATACCCAAAAAGAAGAACAACAATTTGTCGGACCGAGTTCCGAAGGGATCTTTGACCCCTACGGACAAAATGTCCAGGGGTTCATCAATCTCCAAAAACTTAACATCAAATAGATATCGGCGCTGGCTGATATTGACTGTGGAAACCCGCAGTCGAAGTCTCTCCCTCAAACCAAAGACGAGGGGGAGAACACCTGTCACTGCTCCAAAATGACAGTGACAGGTGCATCTCTTATTCAATGGAACTGCCAAGGTTTTAGGACCAACATCGAAGAGTTGTCTCTTCTTTGTTGCAACCTCAATCCACTCGCTGTTTGCCTACAAGAAACTTATATAAAAGCTTCTGAGAGTTGTATTCTTAAAGGCTACACCATTCATAATAAGCACGCACCAGATGGAGACCGAGCCGCTGGCGGCTCCTCCATCTTGGTCAGATGTGATGTGGTATGTACGCCAGTGGCGTTAGACATGACACTACAGGCTGTAGCTGTTCGTCTGATGCTGCATAAGACTGTAACTCTGTATTCCATTTACATTCCTCCGAGCTCCGTTCTCACTTTACAACAACTGGGCGCCCTTGTGGACCAGTTACCGTCCCCATATTTACTTATGGGTGACTTTAACGGCCACAACCTATTATGTGGGGGGGGGGGGATAATAGGAACGCTAAAGGCAAGAGAATTGAGGACCTTGTGGCCGGTCATGCTCTGGGTGTATTGAACGATGGTTCATACACATATTTGCATCCCGGCTACGGAACATACTCTGCCATCGATCTCAGCATTGTAGAACCACAACTGGCGCTCGACTTTTCGTGGAGGGTCTGGGATGACCTCTGTGGGAGCGACCACTTCCCAATTATTCTTAATTGCGGGGGGGGCATCTCCCGTAGAGCGAGAGAGGAGCTGGCGTCTTTGCAAAGCCGACTGGCCCACCTTCCAGACCCTATGTCGCGAGGAGTTCACTCCAGACATCAGTGACATCGATGCCTTCACTGAGATGCTGAGATGGATCGCAGAGAAAACTGTTCCGAAGACCTCGGCAACTCCCAAGCGTTTGACGCCTCCATGGTTAGATGACGGCTGTAGGAGGGCTATTAAGGAATGAAAGAAGGCTCAACGTAAATTCCACAGGAGACCGACTGCTGAAAATCTGGCACTCTTTAGAATTCTGCGCGCTCGTGCTCGCAGAACAATCAAAGAAGTGCGGAGGCAGTGTTGGAGACAATTTGTTTCTAGCATCACCATGCACATGCCGTTGGACAAAGTGTGGACAATGATCAGGAGAATCAAACGAAGGGGAGGTGATTCTTCTGTAGTGCAGCACTTGAAACACAACGGCACCATTCTCACATCACTCGACGAAATAAGTGAAGAATTGGCTCGCACCTTTGCTGGAAACTCGACTTTGGCAAACTGCCTCCCTGGCTTTCGGGCCGTGAAGGAACGCCAAGAGCGAAAGCTCTTGGACATTTCCTCCAATGGCAAGGAGCACTACAACTCCCCATTCAGTATGGGTGAGTTGAGGTGTTCTTTGGAAAGCTTGCATGACACAGCAGTTGGACCTGATGGAATTCATTATCAATTTTTGAAACATCTCCCTGAACATGCACTGAGACTGTTGCTTCAACTCTTCAACAACATCTGGGAGTCGGGTGTCGTCCCCGCCTCTTGGCGGGAGGCGACAGTAATACCGATTCCCAAACCTGGTAAAGACCAGAGTGAAGCCAACAACTATCGTCCCATAGCCCTCACAAGCTGCATCTGTAAAACCTTGGAGCGCATGGTAAACAACCGCCTCGTCTGGCTACTGGAGTCAGGACACCACCTGTCCAACCTTCAATGTGGCTTCAGACGGGGCCGCAGCACCCTCGACCATTTGGGGCGCATGGAGACCTTCATAAGAGATGCTTTCCTTAAGAAGGTGCACGTTGTGGCTGTCTTTTTCTACCTCGAAAAAGCCTATGACACAACGTGGCAGCATGGCATCATGGAGGATCTTCATGCGATTGGCCTTCGTGGCCACCTGCCAATTTTCATCAGGAACTTTCTAGCCTTCAGGCATTTCCGAGTCCTTAGAGGTGAGACTGAGCGAGGACCGGAAGAAGTTTGAAGCGGTTCTTCACACTGTACACAAAGGGGTACTCTCAGCACTCTCAGCCATTACACCGATAGCCAACAGGATGATGGCTGAGAATAAATTCTCATCGCTGTGCGAGGAAATGGATGGGGGAATTGTGCTGCTGACAGCGACTAGCAATTTCCTGTCATACAGACGTTTCGAAAACCTCTTTAAGGTGGTCTGCACGGATGCAGGAAAGGAAGTAGCCAAGCTAAGAAGGTCTTGGACAATGACGGGAAGGAATACACATTATTCCTTGCCCCCAAGCCCATTAAGGGAAAGCCACTGGACAAGACCAAAAGGTTCGGTGGACAACTCCAGCACTTGTTCAAACAAGTGGAGACCAGTTCCAAGTGTGGGAAGCATATGGAAACGGACAAAAAGAAGTTCGCAGACACAAATCCTACCCGCTTCAGAAAGACGGACCAGACGGGATGGCCGAATGAGTTAGAGCGTCCGTCTCCCGTGCTGGTAGATCGTGGGGTCGTGGGTTCGAGTCCCGGTCGAGTCAAACCAATGACTTTAAAATTGATACTTGTCGCTTCCTAGCCAGGCGCTCGGCATTATTAGGATAGGGCAAGTACTGGTGTGCTCAGTGTCAGGATAATGTGACTGAGTGGGATACCAGGTCATGGTGCCGGCGGCCTGGTTTCCCAGTGGGACAGCACTATAAAGTTGCCATGAGTGCACACTGTCACAAGTCGGTACCCGTCCTGATATGACCTTAGATGTTGCTAGGACGTAAAACAACAACAAACAAACAATCAGAAAGACAAGAAAGGATTTTCGAAACTGTCGAACCAGACAAGGAGAAGGCCGGTTAGGAACGAACATCAGCTTCCAGGCCATGGAAAGGGGCCAAAGGCAGTTGTTCGGCTGGAATGACGGGAACAGACCCTTCAAGAGGGAGTTCAATGGCCAGAAGCTGTTCCCCCGTCCAGGGAACAAATAGAAGTGACATCAATAAACATATTTAAAGCTGGTAACCTCAATAATTGCCTACCGGAATGGAATAACATTACAGAGAATTTAGGTGTCCTTAGTTTAGCAGAAGGAGTAAAGATACCTTTGATTGAGGAGCCTATTCAAAATAGCATACCTTTCCCTTACCGATTTCATGGTTCAGAACGTGAGGCGTTAGTCCTTAAATTTTGTGGAAAAGGCATCATAGAACCAGCACTACATGTGGCTGGGGAATTTATTTCTAATATTTTCATGATACCCAAACCAAATGGAGATGTAAGACTAATTCTAGATCTAACTTTCTTTAACAAATTAGTAGAATGCAAACATTTCAAAATGTTTTCATTAGACACAGCTAGAGACTTAGTAACACAAGACTCCTGGCTAGCCAGTGTGGATCTCACAGATGCATACTATACAGTACCAATCTATAAACCTGATCGTAAATATCTCAGGTTTTGTTGGAACGACAAACTGTATGAGTTCACATGTATGCCTAATGGACTAGCTTGCACTCCACGCATTTTCACAAGATTACTTAAACCTATATTTTCCCAGATGGCTAGGGAAGGACATGTGTTTCCTTATATTGATGACTCATTTATTGTTGCACAAACACAAAATCAGTGTCAGACAGCAGTATACAAATTATGTGAGACATTTAAGAAATTAGGATTCTACATACATGAAACTAGATCAGTTTTAACACCAACAAAGAAGTCTAAGGTTCTAGGATTCTTTATTGACACCACAGAAATGACCATTTCAGTAACAGAACAAAAAGTTGATGAATTTACAACAACAGCAAACCAATTATTACAATTGAACAAACCAAAGATAAGACAAGTCGCAATACTGATAGGAATTATGATAGCTCATATTAAATCGCTAGAAATAGATAAGAGCTTGGCTTTGGCTCGCAGAAAAGGAAACTTTGAACGACCCATGACGATTTCGCCAGATGGTCAAAAAGATATGTGGTGGCTGTCACACATCAGCAATTCGCCCAACCCCATTAGAATGGGAGAGCCCAACACTAGAGTCACAACAGAAGCTTCACTAGAAGGATGGGGGGCTCACAGAGACCAACAGGCAACAGGTGGTCGGTGGATGGATGATAACATCTCCGATCACATAAATGTACTAGAACTTAGAGCTAGTTATCTTGGATTACCTAGTCTAGTTCACCTACATAAAAATCATGTAAGGGTATTAACAGATAACACGACAGCTATGGCTTGCTTACATACGTAGCATGGGACGGCCTCGTTCCAAACCATGTAACTATTTAGCCAAACTAATTTGGGACTGGGCAGAGAAACACGAGATATGGCTAACAGTAGCACATACTCCAGGCAGTCAAAATACTTTGGCTGACAAGAAAAGTCAACATTTTCATGACCATCTAGAATGGTCATTAAATCAGAGTATTTTCGACCACATTTGTGATAAATGGGCATACCAGAAATTGACTTATTCGCATCACGCAACAACAAAAAGTTACCCAAATATGTGTCTTGGCATCCAGAGCCAGAAGCCTGGAGAGTAGATGCATTTTCTTTAATTTGGAATAATAAATTCTATTACATATTCCCACCATTCAGCATTATCAGCAGAGTCGCCAGGAAGATCAAGATGGATCACTCACGAGCAGTACTGATAGTACCAGCATGGGACACACAACCATGGCTAGCGGCAATAACATTAGCAGCAAAAGACGTGCTCAGGTTCCCACGAGAAAGGGACAACCTACAACATCAGGGACCGCTAACAGTCCATGGAGACATCTCAACAACACCACTTTTGGCATTCCTTTTCTAAGAAAACATTTAGAACAATATGGTAATAGCCTCAGATAGTCGTGGGTCCGAGCCCTCCCACCCTACCCTACCACGACTATCACGTTTCGCTGGTGCCAAAACGAAAACACTAAAGTATCCATATAATACTAAAATCATTTTTTTATCCTATAATGTACGTAAAAGATTGCTGGACCCGGATGTGTTTCCTTCTCCCTGACCCATGACTATTCGAGGCTAGTACCTCGGGAAAACACCAGTTATCCATCATCTGTACCGAGGTAAAATTTGTATAACTATACTATATATATATATATATATATATATATATAATATATATATATATATATATATATATATATATAATATATATATATATTCTGTCACTGATTCTGTCTATATGATGCATTCTCAGTCTCCATCAGGCTATTGTATTCAGCAGCCAGTGGAGCTGAATGAATAACTTCATATTCAACATCGTAAGGCGTCATGGCATGAATGACCCAGGTAGCTGGTTGGTTGGGCTTTGAGTCCGAGCAGCTTCTGATGTCATATCAGAACTAGGTAATGACTTGTGACAGGTGACAGTGCGCACTCGGATATCATGTCACTGGCACCATGACCTGATATCATACTGAGTCACATTATCATGACACATTATCATTAACATACTTAACACCAGGGGCAACAATGATTATTTGACTTGATACTCCTTGCAGTGTCCCAGTAATGACGATCACCTCCTAGACAAGGTGACAACAAATATAAATATTGTCAGTCTTTGGTTTGACTCGGCCGGGAATCGAACACGCCACCCCCCCACCCCCGCACGGGAAGAAAGAGGGCGCCCCACCGACTTGATCATCCTGCCAGGTGCATTAGAGTGGTATTTGGGGCGGGTGGGGGGGTAAGCCACCGGGGTTTTGGAAACCGGTAGATAAATTGCAATCGAAGTAGAGTGGATGCCGGCAAGATCACCATATTGTTTATGTATAATATATATATATATTATTTTTTTTACCTCGGTACTACGCCTCTTGCTACCCGTAGTCCAGGGAGAAGGAAGCACATCCGGGTCCAGCAATTAGCTTAATCTACTCACAACGGGAGGCCGTTTGTTGAGTAGCTCCGACAGTTTTCTACATTAACTACTAAACCAACCAGGTTAGTATCGTTTTTGAATGGATATGTTGGTATAGTTCATGATAGCATTCACATACTTCAAGTTTTTAAAACTTTTTTTATGGAATATTAACTGAATTACAGGTTAATTATTCTCCCTGACCCACGACTATCCGAGGCTCGTACCTCGGGAAAAGGTTATCCATCATCTGTACCTAGGTAAGACTCGTATAACTATATATATATGTATATATATACATAAATACATACATACATGCATACATACATACATACATACATACATACATACATACATACATACTTACATACATACATACATACATACATACATACATATATAAATATTAAAAAGCTGTCCACCACCCTCAGCCAAGTGTTGATATTCAGTAGGTATTTTGACATTCTATCTATGCATTCAAGTAGTACCGTCACTTGCAGAGAGTGTTCCGGTGGAGAAAACTGTGCAAATACACTGCATTAAGGCCCGTTCATAGTTCTGACGGTGCCAGACGGCGCAAAACGGCACAAGCCATTGCTCCCATTTAGACTATAGCCTAGTTCACATACGGGCATTAAGTCGCCTCAACTAGTTCGCCTTATCTAAGTCGACTCACATTGGTCGTGTGGATGCGATGCTGAAGCGAATTAGGGCTAAGTCGATTCATCTAGTTCGCCTCAAGTACACCACATCGCGAGGTGGTTTATATGAAGCAAACTAGCTTAAGTCGGCCTATCTTGCGTGTGTGGACGGTAGCGGATTACTTGAGCACGTCACACGCATGCACAGTCGAGCGCTGAGTTTGTTGATTTTCCGGTCGATCAAAAGCGCATATTATATAATTTGGTCTATGAAACCACTAGCTGTGCACAGATATTTTTTTCATCATTTATTTCTAGGTTTTCACTGCCCAGCAGAAGTTTTGAACATTCCAAAACAATACGATTCAGTCCATACATATCTAGGTCGAACCCACACTCTCTCGTGGTGACGTCGACTAACCAAAACTGGCGCTGGTTAGTATGGACGTGCTCATGCGCAGATATCGATTTCCGCATTAAACCGCCCCAAGTACTGGATGTGTGTACTCGACACACTTTCACGCCTAGTTCGCCTCATCTAGTTCGCCTTATCTAGTTCGGCCTGAAGTAGTGTGTGTGAACAGAACTTTCAAGGTCAGCGCTTCTACACGTCGCGCACTCCCCACCGGTTTGCAGCGTCACTCGGCGGTAACCGGCGTAAAGTTTACGGGGTCACTCGCCGTCAACACTATAAACGAGCCTTTATACTCGGCCGTTATTAAACTCTCTTAAGATAAAATTCAAACAGATAAGCTCAGTAGTTTCTGGACCAAAGTCTCAAGTGTTCGAATGTGCATTTAAGATCTAAAGTACTTAAAGCTGCATAGTCCGATGGAGCATCACATTTTCGAAACTAAAACAATAGACGTGATCACGGTTCCGACTGCGCATGCGCTGAAAACGGTCTTGGGAGCAAAGCAAAGGCGTACGGCCATTGAGTTTGCCGATACGCGTAGGGCAAAACTTCGATTTGATTCAAAATGAATTTTTTTTTAAATACATAACAATTTGGCACAAACATGGACGGAAGGATGCAATATAATAATATAATGAATATGTTTAAGACACAACTCTCCATAATTAAGCATTTTGAGCTAAGAAACATACAATTTCAGTCACTTTACAGGCTGATGTTTACATCACCATTGATTAGCCATAAGTAATTCTTGTTCTAAATATTATATTGTCAAATGTGTCAACAACAAAAACTTGTTTCAAAGAAATATATAACCAATATCTGATTAACCCTACTCATTTTCTATTTCTACATATGTCATTAACCATAGGATATAAATAAAAACATGAATAAAATAAGTAAATCTGACTATGGCTATGCTCTAACACAGATCTGAGTCCCCAGATTTGTCTAAATCTAAATGCACATGGCATAAGATGTGCATATTATATTGATGTAAATGCAATTCTGGATAAAAGATTAATATCTTACTTTATTATATATATATTTTTTAGTTGGTATTCTATGTTTCAAACAAGAGCTGAGATTAGCTGAAACATTTCATAACTGCACCCAGTGTATCAGCATGTGCCATGTGCTTCTCACGGGTTTGTTTTGCTCTGACGCATCCCACAATGCACCGCACCGCTAGAATCGTGATGTAGTCTATTATCAAGATTTAATTCTACATATCTAACTTAGATACTGTTGCACTTAATAAACATTTGTTGCCACATAAAAGGGGATACTGAGTCAATTTAATAGAACCTGTTACTGCTGAAGCCTATGGTGTCAGAATTTTGACGTACTTGCCAAGACTAATTTGTCATGTTTGCACTTCAAATATTTCACAAGTTAACCATTTAAAATAAAAATTATTTCAAACTAAAGTAAGGTTGATTATAACGATCTATTTAATATATTTATATCAGAACAATTACAGAAATTCAAAAAAGCATCGGACTGTGCAACTTTAATGAAGCATTCAAGATAGCGTCAAGTAGGTCACGTCCGATAAAGAGTCTCACTGGATAAGCTTGAAGTTTTAGTTGTGGACGATAATATGATTATGAGTCAATAACAAGTCAACAACACATGCATTTACCATTGATGACCAGAGGTTGGTTGGTTGTTGGAGTTTTATGTCCTGGCAACATCTAAGGTCATATCAGGACAGGTACCGACTTGTGACAGTGCGCACATATGGTGACTTTATAGTGCTGTCCAACTGAGAAATCAGGCAGTCAGCACCATGACCAGATATCCCACTCAGTCACATTATCCTGACACTAAGCTAACCAGTCCTTGCCCTATCCTATTAATGCCGAGCACCAGGCTAGGAAGAGATAAGTATCAATTTTAAAGTCACTGGTTTGACTCGACCGGGAAGATCACGAGAGGTAATGTCCATGTGGATGGTATCAATATAGATATGAGATATCAATATGGGTCAGTAAATCTGATAGCTAGTAAATATAGCCACTACTGATGTTGTTGACATCATTTTCACGGATAGTATTTCTTTGTTTTTAAGCATCTCCCCTGAAACAAAAAAAAGGAGCGAGAACAAATGTTCAATTAAAATACTAGTCAAAAAGTTAATTTTATTTTTAAGTATGTACACTGATTGCCTCAGTGTCATGATAATTTGACTCAATGTGATATCAGGTCATGGTGCTGGCTGGACCATGTCATAGTTGGGCAGTACAAGAGCTACTGTTGGTATGCACTGTCATAATCGAGTTTATATCCGTCCTGATATTACCTCATATGTTGCTAGGACTTAAAACTCCATGCAAGTTATTTGACAATGGAACTAGTCTAGAGAGAAAATTCACCCTGATTGTCAACTTTCAAAATGACATAACTTACTTCATATTTCTCCTCAAATCAAAATGCAGTGACTATATTAATAGGACCTTACAGTTCTTTCCAATTTGCACCAGACTCGGTGGCCGAATTAGTAGAGCGCAGGATTCTCGTGTGGAAGGTCGGGAGTTTAAATTCCGGGCGAGTCAAACCAATGACATACAAAATTGATACTTG
Organism: Branchipolynoe longqiensis; assembly: GCA_030323885.1. Lineage (NCBI taxonomy): Eukaryota > Metazoa > Annelida > Polychaeta > Phyllodocida > Polynoidae > Branchipolynoe > Branchipolynoe longqiensis. The sequence goes on along the minus strand of CM059187.1, from coordinate 42,033,772 downwards.
TCACTACCTAGCCTGGCGCTCAGCATTATTAGAATAGGACAAAGACTGGTTAGCTCAGTGTCAGGATAATGTGACTTAGTGGGATATCGGGTTATGGTGCCGGTGGCCTGATTTCCCAAAATGGCAGCACTATAAAAGTTGCCATGTATGCGCACTGTCACAATTTGGTACATGTCCTGATATGACAATTGAGGATATAGTACCAGTTACAATACAATTACATGAATTAAGTGTGTTTAGTAACATAGCCTACCTATTAGGTGTGATTCATGAGGTGTGAGTGTGAGAACAACTGACTCTGGTAACACCTGTCATTAAAGCTTGTGAGCTTTTGTCTCTTGTTTTCATGACGAGTGTGAGCTTTTGTCTCGTGAGTTTTTGTCTTGTGAGCTTGTGTCGTGGAACCACTTGGATCATGTACCACCTTTGGTTTTATTTAGGCCTACCCAGCCATGGCTCGAATATAAAACTGTGATTACAAATTGTGTGAAATAACAATGTATTACTATGTCATCTACAATATTCACCAATGCATGGGTAGTATATCTAAAACGGCAAAGTAACATTTGCCCCTTAATTTTGTAGCTGAGTAAAATACGGAAAAAAGCTACCGTTTTGGTGCCAAACTCTGTATAAACAACTGCAAAGCAACTAGATTTGTAGCGCATACAGATGCAGTGTATCCATCATCAGCAATGTAGCCTAAGTGTTAACCACCTTAAATCAGCCAATCACAGACGAGAAAGATGTATCTGAACTCTGCTACACGACAATGCATTCATAAATATACATGTAAATAGTGTCAAGTTGTCGTGGAACATGCATCATGATGTAGACACGGTGCGTTCAAAAAGCGCACAAGCATCTCTGGTAAGGGCGTTGGACAGTATGTATTAGGTCAAAAACGGGGCTGGAGACAAAAGATTTGCCCTGGGGCATGGCTCTGATTTATTGTTGCTTTGAGCAGTCAAATAAAAGTCCGATCTATTCCGTTGGCAGCATCTGACTGCCACAGCAGGTCGACTCGGCCAACTGCCGATGTTATTTGAGTGCTGTGCGCATTTATGTGCATTTGCTCTCCTTTTAGGATCACATGTGCAGTTGTGGAAAATGGGCCAAAATGTCTTGTGTCACCTACTGAACATAGTGTTTTATACAAAGTTAGCGTTTTGTATAAAGTTTGTGTTTTATTCGCACACACATGGTCTGTTCAGATTTGTCTAAAGCGCAACAGTATTCCACAGTAGCAATGAAATTGTTCATGAATTGTCATGAGGGTTGTTGATGGAGATGAAAAAGGAGGAAGAGAAGGATAATAGTAGCATGTGCTATTCAGAGGCTGGACAAACAACCTCATCTGAGTGCAGCACTCTGACACATTGACACCTTAAGCTAAGATTCCATATATGCGGTTTGTGAATGCGACAAAAAATGGAAAAGCATGTAAACGCACAGTGGTGCTTCCATATGTCTGGATGCGAATATGGCAAAGTGGATCGCTCAATGGACCGATCGGTGCGAATGCGAGTGGCATGCCATATAGCGCGTATATGGAAGCTTAGCCTTAAGCCAAGCCTTAAGCTAAGATTCCATATACGCGGCGGTGAATGAGAATGCAGCATGCGGCATGAAATACCCATGTGATTTCCCGTATTTCTTTCCACAAATTTGTGAAGGAAAGTCAAAGTTGCTGGTTTCTCTATGGGAAATGGAGCAGCATTTACATTCACACCGATCGGTACATGAAGTGATCCACTTACCACATTCGAATTTGCATTCACGAATCGCATTCGGACATACCGGGCGCGGTGGCCTAATCGGTAGAGCGCGGGACTTGCGTGCGGGAGATCGGGAGTTCGGTTCCCGGTCGAGTCAAACCAATCACTTATCAAATTGATACTTCTCGCTTCCTTACCTGGTGCTCGGCATTAATAGGATAGGACAAGGACTGGTTAGCTCAGTGTCAGCATAACATGACTGTGTGGGGTATCGAGTCATGGTGACGGTGGCCTGGTCTCCCAGGGGGCAGCACTATGAAGTCACCATAAGTGTGCACTGTCACAGGTCGGTACCAGGACGTAAAACTCCAAGAACCAACTAACCAACTTGCTATGATTGATTGATGAAGAACAGGTCTCCCAAAAAGGAGAATTTCAAATATAATCATAAAAAAGGGGACATCATCTGATCATGTGACATGTCATCATAGTCATGACTCATGATCATGGTGAGATTGCACCTGCCACCTGTTAGTGTTACCGCCCCTCCTCTGCCCCCGTCCAAATGGGGGTGGGGTAGAATCACCTAATTTGCTTGTTTTCATCACTTGACGAATACAATTTCATCATTATGTATTAATGTGCACTACTTCCCTTAGGACAAGCTTCACAGGCCTGGAAAGGTCACATACACATTTCAGTTGGGTGTGGCTAGGGTCTAAGACTAAGACCCGAAGTGTGATTGTATCACGCATGGGGCCTAAGTTAGTACTACTAATGATCTAATAGATAAACTAGTCATCGATAAGATTTCTATTAATTAAGAGCGGCTAACAGGTCCAAGGCCTATTATAGCTGTATCCTATTGATTGATTGATTGATTGATATGGAAGCACCACTGTGCCTTTACATGCTTTTCCATTTTTCGCCACATGCGCATACCGCGTATATGGAATCTTAGCTTTATCCTCCTGAAAATACCCAAGTCACAATAGAAGCAGTTGCCATGGCTAGTGCAAACACTGGCCATTGCGGTGTTTATGCTTTATTTGCTTTACTTGTGAATTCCCCAAATTTGCCAATGCACTAGGACTGACCAGTTTTGGGATTCACCTCGCCCTCCGTTTTGGCGCATGCGTTATGACGTCACGATGCGCATTATGTAGACTGCACACATGATTGTTCTGTGAGAAATAAGCAGGCAGCATTCAGAGAGGGAGAGAGAGAGTGAAAGACAAGAAAACAAATAGAGAAAACAATAGCAAGAGGCATAAGTTTTGACGTTGATGTGGCTGTGTGTGACGCCAGTGTGTGGTAGGATCGGGTGCTGGTTGGGTTGGTTACTGGCAGTCTGCGCTGAGTGGCCCTTCGCGCTGGAACCATCCCTCCCGTCTGTGTTGGTTAGACCCAGGGGACTGACTAACTCACCGAATAGCCTCTAACGCTAAACAGCAGGTATGTAATGGCATTCAGTTGGTTGGTTGCTTGTTGAGGTTTTGCGTCCTGGCAACATCTAAGGTCATCAGGACGGCCGCCATTCAGTCAGGTGTCCGCATGTTGAGTGTGTGTGGAGAGTATCCTCCCTCCGCCTACAGAAGTAGATTGTTCATTTTCTAGTTTGCTAGAATTGTTGCTTGTTTGTCTGAGTGGTTGTTTGGTAGTCGGCCTTTGTTTTTTTAAGACTGAGTGGAGTTGTGTCATATCAGTTGGTTTTTGGTTTTTGAAAGGTGCTCTATCTCACTGTTACTGCAATGTAAAAAACAGTACCTATGGTGGACATGTGATCATGGTGTGCCTTAGGAGCTACTACAGGGCTCAATTGGGAACATCTTTGGCGCCCCCTCCCCAGATTCACAGCCAAGGTCTGTTTTAATTAAATGATTTACAAGACTATAGAGTAATTGACCTAGTGCGGGGGCGGGGGAGGGGGGGGCTTTGGTGCGAGAAGTTATTGGACCAATTGGCGTATAGCCGGCCCAGCGTGTGGTAGAAACAGGAACATGCACATATGCCAGCTTTGGTTTGATTTATTGGGGTTTTGTGTTTTAACAGCATCTCAGGTCTGATCAGGACGGGTGCTGACTTTGACAGTGCCACTCTCTGATTGTGACTTTATAGTGCTACCGCACTAGGGTACCGTGCCGCCAAAGCCGTGACTCCTTAAACTCACGTGATTTTACCATGAATATTATCTGCATCTTAGTGACAGGTCACACTTAGAATAGGGTATTTGAGCTGGAACCAAGTGGGCTGGGTGGGGTCTGCCCAGCACCATGAGACTGAGCACCCCATGGTTATTATTAATAGGTATGTGGTATCGCACAGGGAAGGGCAGGGTGGACTTATATAGGTTATAAAGCATACTTAAAAACCTTCAAATTTACTTTAAAAGATAGGAGGCTTTACACTATTTTCAAAGTCTGTAATATTCCCTAGACTACGTAACTAAAGAGGATCATTAGAGTTGGGTGCCACACACTAATACTGTAGCCATGGCTTGATCACATAGACTCTCATTCCAGGGTTGGACCCTAAATAACTCTTAGAAAATACATATATACAAACTCATAATACATTCGATCTTGATAATTGTGAATAAGTAAAGTTGTGTTGATCATGTTACTGCCTCTTTTAAGACCTTTTTCGTAGAGGCCGCAACCTAACTTTGCCTTTTTTGTTGTAAGTTAATGCAGATCGCGGCTTCTATTACCGGACTTTGTGATGGTGTGTATCACTGTCAGTCTCGCTCCAATCCATCAGTGATATTTGTGTAAGCAGGGTCCGTATGGGGGGGGGGGGGGCTGGAACGTCTTGAAAAGTCTTGAACTTCATTTGCCCCATCTCAAGCTTCAAGGCCTTGAAAAACCATGAATTTAACCTATTTTGGGTAATTAGTCTTGAAAAGCCTTGAATTCCATTAACCTGTCCCCACTAATCAAAATTAGTCTGAAATCGCTATTTGCCATTGTTGATTTTTCCTGAAATCCAAATGAAAATAGACTTGAATTCTTATCAAAAACAGCCTTGAAATAGTCTTTCAGATGTGTACGGACCCTGTGTGAGTGTAATATACACATAGTGACACATCACTTTGGACATGTTTCAGCTGAGAGGATGGCACACATGACGGGCCAACTGCGGGTTCTCACCTTGAACCGGAACGAGAACCTGGAAAATGAGCTCTTCAGGCTCGAAAAGGGTGGGTACAAAAGGGGCGAAGTCAAAAAACCATTCTGGTGAGATTAATTCAAATTGCATAATCCCATGGTTTTGAGTTTCGGTCTTTTTTTTAATAGATATATTTGGTTGATCGTTATAGTCTGCTTTACTTTAGTTTGAAGTGACTGATTTAAAATGGCTAACTTAGGAGATATTCGAAGTGTAAACATACTAAAATTAATTTGGGCGTACTTGTCAAAACTCTAACCACTAAAGCCGTGTTCACACGGGCAAAATGTGAGGCGAATCAGGCAAATCGAATCAGGTGATGCGAATTAGGCGCCCGTTCACACGGACACTGCGTGAGGCGGAAGTGGATATCTGCGCATGAGCAAGTCCAGGCTAACCAGCGCCATTTTGGGTTCGACAATGCTGGCACCAGAGAGTGTGGGTTCGACCTAGATATGTATTTAATGATTCGTATTGGTTTGGAACGGTCAAAACTTCTGCTGGGCAGTGAAACCCTACAAATAAATGACGAAAAAAATATCTGTGCATAGATAGCGGTTTCATTAATTAAATTATATAATATGCGCTTTTGATCGACCGGAAAGTCAACAAACTAAGGTCTCGACTGCGCATGCGTGTCACTTCCTTAATCCGCATCAGTGCGTCCACACGGGCAAAATTAACCGCATCACAGAAATCGCCTCACGTAAACTACCACCAATAGGTGGTTTACAGGATCCGCATCACGTGAGTCGAATCAGCCCTAATCCGCCTCAGACGTCCGTTCACACGACGAATGTGAGGCGAACTAGGCAAGTCGCTTTCTACGAATCGATTTACATTCCCCGTGTGAACACGGCTATAGACTTCAGCAGTAACAGGTTCTGCTAAATTGACTAGTATCCCCTTCTATGCAGCAACAAATACTTAATATGTGCACTAGTATCTAAGTTGGATATATAGGTTCAAATCTAAATAATTGTGTTGCTTTAAAAAATATGATGCTTTTATCGGACTATTGAACTTTAAAGTAAAATCGATTCACCTATATGATCAAACCGGATCGCAGCGCCATTTCATTATAGGGTTATGCCTCTGGTGGTAGAATGTGGCACTTAGATATGAGACTTTCTATTGGGTTCCACTACTGTTTATGGAATCACTAAACTGAGTTGAAAATCACTCTTGTTTTATACAATGAATTAAAATCCAATACTGTTCGCGTGATCAGCTATCTGTATTTGGGTTAGTTCCGGTAAACCATTATTTATCACCAAACGTTATCCGATATGTAGTTAAAATTAAATTGGTGCATATTACATAATGTTACTGTGTTACAAGGAAATGAGTGAGGGTTCTTCGAACTAGCTAGTAAACTTGACACCCCAACTACTGACTGTACTGTACAATGGGGAATGGAGCTAGGATAGTTCTAGGAGAATACTGTATGAAACCAGACTTCCGAAATTCGGAGAATATCCGTATTTTCGCGGAAATGTCACGATATGGGACAATGTAAGGCAATACTAGGAAAAGAGTACTATTATTGAAGCAACATTCTGTTTTCAGTGTTCTCGATTATTTACAGATTGCTCGCCACAAATTTCCGCTTGTTGTGTTTTTTTTGTCAAGATACCACTTTGATCCCTGATTTGTGGACTTGGTATAAAGCTGTGCGCTACTGTATTTCTACTGTATTGCTACTGTATTGCTTGTGCACGCTGGTTTCAGGGTGGACACTCCACTTTGTGCTGGGGCCTTCTCTGGCGGACAAAGGAGTGCGTGTGTTTGTAAACCACCCCGAGAAGTCCAAGACTGGCTCAAACCGACATGACTACCGAGAGCTTGTCTGGAACAACTACTCCGAGTCCAAGTGGGACGTCCATGACAACTACTGCATGGTGGGCATGGTGCTTGCAGGCTCCTTCAACTACTACTTCACCACTGATGGCAGGTGGGTGTTTTTTGTTCCCTCGGCAGGTTTCTTCTCGATTTATTACTAAGCTCCATTTCCTTTTAACTTCTCAAATAATACCAATAATAAATAATTCGCTTTTTGAACTAACCTGCAGAATGGGGGAAATTTTAAATCAGCAACCCATTGGACATATGTGGTTGTGTCAATATCAGCTAATGGAAGTTCACTTCCCAAGCAGAATATCATGAGTTCGAACCTCGACTGAGTCAAACCAAAGACTCAGAACAGCGTTGCTTATCTTTAGCTAGCCTAGCGCTCAGCATTTCTAGGATAGGGCAAGGGACTGGTTTGCTCGGTATCAGGATAATGCGACTGAGTGGGATATCAGGTCATTATGCTGACGGCAATGTCTCCCATTGAGGCAGCACTATAAAGTCCCCATGTGGGCGCACTGTCACAAGTCGATACCCGCTCTAATATGACCTTAGATGTTTGTAGAACACTAACTTCTCACAAACAGTAGCTTGTAACAATTAAAAGTGGATATTGACACACCTAATAAAAACCATAAGAAGTAAAATCAAGGCAAACAATGGAGATTTTAGTTAGTAAGGTCATGTATCTATTTATACGCAAAGAATAAATGTTATTATTCGCGTTGCAAATATTTGTTTTAGATTTGAGAGCAAGTAGATAGACTAGGGTATGAGCTCGAGTGATGGGCGTTGTTATTAGCATTTTGTTGTTTCTTTTGTTTGTTTAAAAAGCGGGGATGAAAGATTTCCGCGAATTCGCGGATTTCCGCGATTTGTTATATTTACTGATTAACGTTAAACAAAATGCCAAGGAATCTGGATGTATATGACAACAATTGGGTTTGAGTCCCATTCTTATATGACCGTAGATGTGGTAGGACAGAAAACCTAAGCAAGAATGAATTAGATATGGGCGATAATAGAGGTGCAACAAGGATAGTAGAAACCTGAGTTCCGGCAATTTTCCCACGATTCCCTGGCAGTGCTAATTCTATGGGCAGAGGTGGGGGGGGGGGGGGGGGGGGGGGAATCCACGTTTTCGCGGAAATTCATCATCTGTGTAATAATCTCAGCTTGATTTCCACGATTTTTGCTGGAGACCACTTTCATCCCTGAAAATGAAAACATGTTTCATTCTGCTGTTCCGCTATACCTGTACCAACTGTTTTCTCCTCGTCAGGGCCTCTCTGACAGGCTCATTTCAAAATTGAATCGAAATGAATTATTACAATTTAACGATTGTGCTATGATAATGTTAATAAGAATAGGCAATGTCACATCACAAACACCAGTTTTCATCTTATCACCAAAGTTAACCAATCTTGAGCCTCGTCAGTATAGGGTGACCCCCACAAAAACGCCACCCACAAAATTGCTAATAACTTCTACATGTTTTCAGCGAATTACTTAATATTTGGTGCACATTACCTTGAGTGTGTACATGATCATTTCCCAAAGCTTTCAATTTGTACCTCAAATAGTCCTACTTTTATGCTTAACTCTTGGCTGCATTGCCAGAGAGATTTCTTAGGGCTGCGACCAACCGAGTCCTTACCAGCATCAACATTCTTCGGTGACCTTGCATTTACTCGTCATCCAGAATATGTGTCCCTTATACACATAATTTAACACTATCCCGTGATCCCTGAAAATCTAGACCCATCTGCGAATGAGTCTATTGTCTGGATAATGACAATATTGAAACTGTCTGCAAAAGCGAGCTTGTACTGCTTTGAAAGATTTGGTCCCAAAGTAATTCTCTGTGGAAAACCATTTTGCTCAAACTGTTCAAGGCATCTTCGAAAGATCACTAGTCTAAGCCTCCATCCATAAAATCTTCTTGGAAACCCTGACAAAAATAAACGTAATATCCTCATTATTCAAAATTGTGTTGAAACTTTTGAGGCTGGCATTTGGGGGGGGGGGGGGGGGGGGGGGGGTTACCTTGTAATTGGATAGGGAACCACATGCGAATTAAGTGAGGGGCCAGAGACATCCTGATAATGGATAAATAGCTAACAGTAAGATCAACATGATGCAGTGAGACACACGTGGACGGGCGTGGTCACTTCCTGGTCGACCCTCAGCTGACAGTTGGTCGATATGAGGAGCGCCTTCCATTGGACAGCGTCTGTTGTCAGGTGAGTCGACAGTCCAACATCTCACACTGCGAACTAAGGTGGGTGCGATAGCCGAATGAGCTGAGCGCCCACTTTCCCATGTGATAGGTCGTGGAGTCTGAAAAATGACCGAGTCAAACCAAATGACTTTAAAATGTATACTTGTCGCGATCTAGCCTGGCACACTGCATTTACAGGTCTATGAACAGTGGAATGAGGAAGACCAATTGTCTGCAGTTAAAAATTCCTCGGATTAGTCAATAAATGTGACCCACCAAAAGAAAAGTTTAAATGGCATTTTATAATGAATGGCGATGTAAGTCCTCCTACCTTCTTTGTAAGCGTTTTTTAGCTTGCATTGTCCGATTGTTTTGAGGTTCTGTCATATTCTGAGATAAATATAATCTACCTTGTTTTAGTTTGAGGTGACCTTCATATTAAATGGCTAACTTTTAAATATTTGAAGTGCGAATATGCTAAATTAATTTGAGCAAGCACGTTGAAACTCTTGACACCATAGACTTCTGCAGTAACAGGTTTTATTAAATTGCCTCCGTATTCCCTTCTATGTATTGACAGATGTTTGATAAGTGCACCAGTATCTAAGTTAGATATGTTGAATCAAATATAGAAAATTCTTTTGGTTTTGAAAATGTAGTTTTCATCGGACTCTGCCTCTTATTGTGCCAACACCGGAGGTTGTGGCTGAATCGGTAGAGCGTAGTCTTCCCTTGCAGGTGATCGGGAATTCAATTTCCGGTTGAGTCAAACCAATGACTTACAAAATGTATACTTGTCGCTCCCTAGCTTATCACTCGGCATTAATAGGATAGGGCAAGGACTGGTTAGCTCAGTGTCAGGATAATGTGACTAAGTGGGATATCAGGTCATGGTGCTGGTGGCCTGATTTCCCAGTGGTTCAGTACTATAAAGTTGCCATGAGTGCACTGCCACAAATCGGTACCCGTCCTGATATGACCTTAGATTTTGCCAGGACGTAAAATTCCAACAACCAACCATGTTGTGCCAACAGACGGTGCTGAGCAAGCTGCTGGGGCCGTTCGATGAGTGGCGGGGTCGCCTGCAGGTGGCGCGGCAGAGCGGCTACAACATGATCCACTTCACCCCGCTACAGCCGCTAGGGGAGTCGCAGTCGGCCTACTGCCTCTCGGACCAGCACGCGCTCAACCCCAGCTTCAGGTGAGCCTCGTCCCTGTGTACATGATTGTCTCAAGCCAAAGAATCTAGAAAAGAAAGTGACTACAAAATATAGATCCTACTTTCAAAAGGCGCCTCCTCCCCTCCAACCCCCCCAACTATCCCTTAAAAAAAAAAAAAAATTGCCAGTGATCGCACTACACAAAAGTGAGCGCCTTATAAAATGATTATGCCCCACAAAAGGAAGTGATTCATCAGACAAAGTAAGCATCCGACTTAAGTAAGTAACCCACTCCAATAAACGTCCGACATAAGTAAGCACCCAACACACGGAATCCCCTCATTTAAGTGGTGTCAGAGTTTTGATGTGCTAGACAATTTTGTTTTGTTTATTTGCACTTCAAATATCTCAAATGTTATCCTTTTTTTTTTTTTTTTTGGTAAAGTATTTATTCATCTGAACATGACATTTGTCAGCGCCGGGGCGCTGGTCTTCCGGCCATCTTACTATTAGAATTGACAGTCTCAATAATCTATGTTTGATCAGTGCTGTATTAGTTACAGCACCGATCCTGTAGACTTAAGGGAGTGGCTCCTGCTGTATAATGTACAGCACCACTCACTGTAGAAGTTACTTCAACCTAAAGGAAGGAAGCTTATAATGATCGACCAGTTTTATTTATCTCAAAAAGTGACAGAAACTCAAAACCTTCGGACTATCCAACTATCAATTAAATTACCCTTGATAAACCATCACCAGACGCGGTGACCCCATCGAAAGGTCGGGAGTTCAAATCCCAGCCAAGTCAAACCAGTAACTTATATAATGATACATGTTGCTATCTAACCTGGCGCTCGGCATTAATAGAATATGACAAGGATTGGTTATAGCACAGTATCATGATAATGTGACTGTGTGGGATATCGGGTCATGGTGGTGCCGGTGGCCTGCTCTCCCAGTGGAGCAGCACTGTAAAGTCACCATGAGTGTGCACCTTCACGCCCTGATATAACCTTAGGTGTTGCTAGGACACAAAACAACCAGACGGAATGGCCGAATGACTTGAGGGTATGTCTCCCGTTTTGGTAGATCGCGGGATTCGAACCCTGATTGAGTTAAACCAATGATTTGAAAATTGATATTTGTCACTTCCTAGCCAGGCACTCGGCATTGCTAGGATAGGGCAAGGAGCAGTGGAATTAGGGAGACCAATTGCATGCGATTGAAATTTCCCATGCTTAATAAACTAAAAAAATAACTGATAAACCGTCGCTCTGCCCCTTCTCCCCCTCTTCTCCCAACACACACCCCGAACACCCGATCATACACCTGCACAGCCGGGCCAACAAGACGTGCGGGTGGGAGGACGTGGGGCGCCTGGTGGACACGATGGTCCGTGAGTGGGAGGTGCTCTCCGTCACGGACCTCGTCCTCAACCACACCGCCAACGAGAGTCCCTGGCTGCGCGCGCACCCCGAGTGTGCCTACCAGCTGGTGACGGCGCCGCATCTCAAGCCCGCGTATCTCCTGGATCGTCTGCTGTGGCAGCTGACTGTCGACGTTGGCGCAGGCGCGTGGGCGGAGCAGGGCGTGCCGGCCGCCATCCGCACGGAGAAGCACCTCGATGTGAGCCGCGGGATGGGGCGCACCGTGGGTGGGGGGACGGTATTGATGGTGATAGTTACCGTAGTGGTGGTACTGATGGTGATAGTTACGGTAGTAGTGGTGTTGATAATAGTTACCGTAACGGTGGTACTGATGGTAATAGTTGCCATAGTGGTGGTAGTGATGATGATGGTTACCATAGTGGTGGTACTGATGATGATAGTTACCGTAGTAGCGGTATTGATAATAGTTACCATAACAGTGGCACTGATGGTGATAGTTACCATAGTGGTGGTACTGATAATGATGGTTACCATAGTGGTGGTATTGATAATAGTTACCGTAAAAGTGGTACTGATGATAGTTACTGTAGTGGTGGTACTGATGACGATGGTTACCGTCATTGTGGTATTGATAATAGTTACCATGACGGTGGTCCTGATGATAGTTACCTTAGTGGTGGTACTGATGATGATGTTTACCGTCGTGGTGGTATTGATAATAGTTACCGTAACAGTGGTACTGATGATAGTTACTGTAGGGGTGGTACTAATGATAATGGGGGGGGGGGAGCGGATGAAAATGATAGTTACCGTAGTGGTAGTGCTGATACTAATGGGGGTAGTGGTAATAATGTACAAAATGTTTCTTTATTTAAATAAATGATGTGTAAATTAAAAGTACAAATATGTTCGCGCTAAATCTTGTCCCCAGGCCATACGTGCACTCCTGCAGGATAAGCTGGTTCCCAGCCTTAAACTGCACGAGTTCTACATTCTGCCCATTGATGACATCATGCTGAAGTTCAAGACAGCAGCGACGAGTAAGTCCACGCCTATCAACGACATTTTAATTCACTTTCAGTTCTTTATTTCAGACAGCATTCCCTTTACAGCCTCCAACAGGGCTGAGTATGAATATTAAAGATGATGAATATATATTTTGACCAATACAAGAGGGGATAATAGTTTCACTTATTTCGTCACCCACATCTAGGTATTGTGTCCAATGGGTCCAACTGTGTAAACGATATCAAATGAATGAATTAATTAATTAATTATGTCTAATAGGTTTGTCACCTTATCACATGTGTGCCATGATGTTTGAAATATTTCTTCCTAAAGAACTGACCAGACGGGATGGCGGAATGAGTTGAGCGTCCGTCTCCCGTTCTGGTAGATCGTGGGGTTCGAACCCTGGTCGAGTCGCTTCCTAGCCAGGTGCTCTGCATTATTAGGATAGAGCAAGGACTGGTTGGCTCAGTGTCAGGATAATATGACTGAGTGGGACCACAACCAACCAGCCCTAAAGAACTAGTAGCAGAGAATTTGACATAAAGGCTTCCTATAATTAAATAAATTTCATGATATACCAATCGTTAGTACTACAAAGCTTTACATACCTTCTATCTATCACAAATAATATTAACAATCTTTTTAGAAAATTCATTAAGTTGTATGAACACTTTCACTTACACCAACAATGTTACACAATCAATGCAATACCGGTAATCGTTGCTTTTTGATTTCCAAATTTAAGTAGGAAATCCTGGCCAAATAGTGACTCACCAACATTGAATGACTTGTTGTTGCAGACCGAGAAAAGGGTGAGAACCGGCCGGGGAAGGGGGTGACAATCGTCCTTGACCTTCAGATGCGCCGCCTCAAGGCCACCATTGACCTTCCGCTCGCACTGCACCTGTTTGACACCCCAAAGTGAGTTTCTCCTAACACTAATGGACCGATCCAATCACCGCTAGCGCCACTCAGCGGATTAATTTCACACTATCATCTCGGGTTGCAACTTGGGGAAGCCCTCCGTGACTTGTGTGCGCTCTAGTTGGATATGCAATCGTTAAATAGTTTTATTTTCATTGATTTATTTTATTTTATTTAGGTTTTATTTTCATTCAACATTTTTAGGATATAATTGTGTACATAGTCGGAAAGTCAAAGACGTTATCAGTATGTGATGTATAAAGTATTATGCGAGTATAAAAATACGAAGGGAATAATTTCCATTATATATTATATGATTATATTACTTGATTACCATTGTTATTCTCCGTAAGACTCCGCGTTTGACGGGTGGCGCCACCTGCGCCCACATCCCCTCCATCGGGTGTCGACAAGTGTCAGTCACTCCAGAGGATTATATCATTACATGAATTAAAACAGTTGACCGAAAACCCAAAGAGGCTTCCAAGCCTTAACATGGCGAGTTATGCTGCAACTAGCGTGTTGCATTGTGTCTAGCTCGGCATACCTTGTGCAACCATCCCCCCAATACGCAGGCTCGACTCGGCCTCTGAGGTGAGGTGCAGTGGAGTAAGTAGTGCTAAAACTAGCCTGTCGCATTACTAAGTACGATGCATTGTATGTGTCTAGCTCAGCATACCTTGTACAACCATCCCCCAATACGCAGGCCTGACGCGACCTCCGAGGCACAGAGGGTCGAGTGGTGCGGCGGTACCCTGCGCCACCACCTGGAGCAGCTGAACACGGCGGCCGGCGCCACCCTGCGCAGTCACGTGTCCGCCGCCATCAACAACGTGGTCGCCAACGCCCGCTGGCGCTTCGTGAACCCGGGCGGGGAGCGGGTGGCCGTCGTCACCGAGAAGACACCCATCATGTACAAGTGAGTTCTCCTTACACTAAGTCCAAAATCACACTATGGCTTGCGACCACTTTGCGACCAAAAACCGGCGACCCTCCTTGCGACCAAAGGGGAAAAATGGCGAGGAAAACAATGGTCGGCAATCGGTTTGTGACCAGTCAGTCGTCGGCCACTCAGCGACCTCCAGACGACCATTTTGGTCGCAAGGAGGTTGCAGGTTCTGCACCTCCTTGCGACCAAAATGCTCACAAGGAGGTGGCTGACCCTTTTCAGCGGTCGGTGACCAGTCGCCGACCAGTTTGCGTTTTGGTCGTAAAGTGGTCGTGAAGTGGTCACAAAGTGGTCGCCAGTGGTCGCAAGGCATTGTGTGACTGGGGTATAACTTCTTTGCTACCTAAACCTGCCCCACTGGTCATTCAGCGCCGTGTTTTATCAGTGATCATATGTGGTGTTTTATTGGTTTGTTCTCTTTCTTTTTTCCATTTTTTTTCTCGCATTCGCTCTCTCCCTTGCCCACTCTATCCATTCCTCTTTATCTATCTCTCAAAATTTTAATGTATTTAAGTAAACAAAAATGTTGGTACATTATTTGATTAAGGAAGGGAATAATAAATCGTGGACAATTGGTCTTCCCATTCCACTGCTCCTTGTCCTATCCTAGTAATGCCGAACGCCAGGCAGGGAAGTGACAAGTATCAATTTTTTAAGTCATTGGTTTGACTCGGCCAGGGTTTCAAACCCAGAGTTCCGATTCCCATGACAGACCAACAGGAGGCGGACGCTCAACTAACTCGGCCATCCCGTCTGGTTTACGGCCAATATCACATGTTTGAAACACCGCTTGCTGTAGCTAAGCCAAGTTTCGAGTTGTCATTATTTGTACAGTTATTTAAATGTTAACACTTCATTTATCTTGATATTTATCAGTAATCATATTTGGTGTTTTCTTCTTTTTTTTTTCTTTCTCTCTTTGTCTATCGCCCCCCCCTTCTCTCTCTCTCCTCGCCTCCCCTCACCCTACCCCGTTTCTCTCCCTCTCTTTACCCATTGCCGCAGATAAATAATAATGTATAATCTATATATCTTATACTCCACATAATATTATCTCTATCTCAGTATATGTCTTAGCTGGTTTTCCGTGTGTGCTTTTTATTCAACGTGTTTATGAGAAGCATGGGGTGAAAGTCTACTGGTGAACTGTTATCTCATAATGGAGGAGTAACATTTTCAAAATGACGTCACACACTGCAGCTACTTCACCCTGCCGGAGGGTGCGCGCGTCTCCATGGAGAGGGAGGAGGCCCGGATGTACTCGGTGGACGCCGCCTTCTGCATGGCCCATAACGGCTGGGTCATGGCCGACGACCCCCTGAAGAACTTTGCAGAGCCAGGTCAGCTCCTGTTTAGTCAGACTTAAAACAAAGATTATTCAATAGTAAATACTGCAATGGTTTTATCCCCCTTCTCCCCCTACCTCCCTCTCTCCCTCCCTACCCCTCTCGCCCTCCCTCCCTCCATCCCCCTCACACACGGGTACTGAATAATTAAGTATTGCATTATAGGATAATGCCTCTCATTGCATCTCATTCATAATCCTGGTCTAGTATTAAGCACCATATATTGGCTCATTAGTTCTTTTAAGCAAATTAAATGATTGTTTTTTTTCTTTCTTTAAAGACAAGATAATAATTTATAGATTTAATTTAAGGAATTAATTTAATTTAAGGAATTAATTTAATTTAAGGAATTAATTAATTTAAGGAATTAATTTAATTTAAGGAATTAATTCACTTAAAGTATTAATTTCATTTAGAGAAAACAATTAAAGAAAGATAATTTTAAATAATTTTTCATTTTTAAGCAAAAAAAAAAAAAAGCTATTGAATCGCTGCTGTTGTAGACTCTAACGTGTACCTGCGGCGGGAGCTGATCCCGTGGGGGGACAGTGTGAAGCTGCGTTACGGCGACTCCCCGGACGAATGCCCCTACTTGTGGAACCACATGCGCCAGTACGCCATGCAGGCCGCCAAGACCTTCCACGGGGTGCGCCTCGACAACTGCCACAGTACGCCCATCCACGTGGCCGAGGTAAGTCGCCCGCCTGCCACCTCGACACGCGCCGTGTCGATGCGGGCCTGGGTTTTGCCTACTACTATTTTAATCAGTTTTGCATTTTATTTCCATCAGGTTATTATTTTGCCTGTCACTATTTTAATCAGTTTTACATTTTGTTTCCACCAGGTTATCATTTTGCCCATAACTATTTTAATTAATTTTGTATTTATTTCCATCAGGTTATCTTTTTGCCTACCACTATTTTAATCAGTTTTACATTGTATTTCCATCAGGCTATCGTTTTGCCCACCACTGTGGCTCAATGATCGTGACTGACATCTTTGCTCCTTTAATGGGTCTATCAATGCCTGTGTATTATTAATTTTGTTTTTAGTGTGGTTTTTGTTTTGTTTATTTATTTATTTATTGGTGGACCGGACGCAGCAGCCCAATCGGTAGAGCGCATGCTTCTCATGCGGAAGGTCGGCGTTCGAAATCCCGGCCGTGTCAAATCAATGACTTACAAAATTGATACCTGTCGCTACCTAGCCTGACGATCGGCATTAATAGGATAGGGTGAGAATTGATTAGCTCAATTTCAGGATAATGTGGCTGAGTGGGCTATCGAGTCATGGTGCTGGTGGCCTGATCTCCCAGTGGGGCAGCACTCTAAAATCGCCATGAGTGTGTACTGTCGCAAGGCCGTACCCGTCCTGATATGACCATAGATGTTGTTAGGACGTAAAACCCCAACAAACAAACACGTTATCTGTGTCTTCTCCCGCTCACCGCGCAGTACCTGCTGGACGAGGCGCGCAAAGTGCGTCCAGACCTGTACGTGTTTGCCGAGCTCTTCACGAGCAGCGAGACCAAGG
Source organism: Branchipolynoe longqiensis (assembly GCA_030323885.1). Classification (NCBI taxonomy): domain Eukaryota; kingdom Metazoa; phylum Annelida; class Polychaeta; order Phyllodocida; family Polynoidae; genus Branchipolynoe; species Branchipolynoe longqiensis. Next base: position 42,016,503 of record CM059187.1, on the reverse strand, counting down.
ACAACATCTTCATCAACCGTCTCGGCCTCAACTCCCTCATCAGAGGTAGGTCCGGGGGGCAGCCGCCCCACCCCCACCACTAGAACGGAAGATGCTAGGGGGAGGGGTGGGGAGGGGGAATGGAAGGTGCGAGGGGACCGGACGTGGTGGCCGAATTGATAGAGCGCACGCTTCTCGTGCAGAAGGGAGGGAGTTGGAATCCCAGCCGAGTCAAACTCAATGACTTAGAAAATTTATACTTGTCAGTGCCTAGCCTGACATTCTCTCGGCATTACTATGATAGGGCAAGGGCTGGTTATCTCAGTATCAGGATAATGTGACTCAGTGGGATATTGGGTCATGGTGCTGGTGGCCTGGGCCCGTATGCACCAAGTTGTGCTAGGCTTAACCGGAGCTGGGCGCTAGCTCCGGTCAGCTAGCACTGGGTACCGGGGGTTCCGCGAAAAAGGTAAACTGGTATGCGCCAATGTTTTAGCTGGGGCGGATAGCTGACCGTGAGTTTATTTATAGATTTGGGAATTCCCTCGAGTCGACAATATGAATAACGCCGCCAATGCGGCACCGGCATTAATATGGGTTCGATTTTATGGTTAATTTGAATAAATTTCACTTATGGCGTATGTAATTATGTTTAAATATGACAGCATTTAATAGATTTGGGCCTAATATATTGCCGCCGCGATGGCGGCGGCCATGTTTATTTGACGTTGGACTGTATGGATATCGACGTCGCTGTGGTGGCGGCGGATTGTTTACTATACATTCGTCGATTCGAAAATATTAATATCACCGCTGCTGCAGCAGCAGCGTTAATATCGCTTCGCATTTAGGGTTAAATTGATAAAACTTCACTTATGCGTATTTAATTCTGTCAAATATGATCGCATTGAATAGATTGAGACCCACACACGCACACTAACCGCCCCTGCTAGCAGTTAAACCCGATTTGATAATGGTTTAGCTTAGCCTAGGCTACGGTCGGCGGTTAGCGCTGGCACCGATTGATGCATACAGATTTTTCACAGTTAGCCCTGTGGAGATAGTCAAACCGCGGTTAAGGCCCTAACTCCGATTGGTGCATACGGCCCCTGGTCTCCTACATGGGCAGCACTAAAAAGTCGCAATGCATCTGCAGTCACAGATCTGTACCCAGGTCTTTGTTTTGTTTTTCTTTAGTCACGTTATTAATTTCTGTGGGTTGTTTTTCAGCATCAAGTCATTAATCTTTCGGCTGTTTATGGTACATAATATATTTTGTAAATAGATTGGACAAAGTCGGGAAGTTAATTGATTGGTAAGATAATGGTTTATTTAAAGCTGCATAGTCCAATGAATGTATTATATTTTCGAAACCAAGACACGTTCCTAAATTTGATTCTACATCTCCAACCGTTAAAATATGTATTGTTGCATAAGGATAATACTAAGTCAATTTAATTGAACCTGTTACTGTCGAAGCCTATGGGGTCAAACATTTCGACGTGCATGGCAACATTAGTTTGGCATGTTTTAGAACTAAAGTAAAGTGGATTATAATCATCGGATACTGCAACTTTAAAGTTATATAATCCAACGGTTTTGAGTGTCAGCCAGATTTCTTTAGATAAATATATTATGTTGATTGTTACAATCTATGTTTCTGTAGTTTGAAATCACTTTTAATTTTTAAGAGTTAACTCTGGCGATATTAGAAGTGAAAACATGGCAAAGTAATGTTGGTGTGCGTGCTAAAATGTTGTGCATTGGCTTTGTTTACCGGTTTTTGAGCCTAGCTTAGGAGCACAAAACTGCAACAAATGATTAAATCAGGACACGAGACGGAGCTATAGTATGGAAGTTTATTAAGTTATAGGGTTACAATAGGTCATGAATGGTGAGGGTATGAGACCATACTAAGTCAGATGAGTAGATGAAGGCACAATAGGTCAATCACATGAACAATCAGGTCAATGGAACAGTAGATCGTGAATTCGTGAGGTAGGTCAATAAGGTGAATAGGAAGGATCATTAGGACAAGTAGGCCCTCTAAGTCAAGAATGTCATGAGGAGAATGAAAGGAGAATAGGGGTAGGAGATCAGCTTAGGTCAATATGGAGGGAAGGACAATTAGGCCCCTTTAAGTTAATAAGAGCAGTAGGAGAATCAATAGGAAAATAGGGGTCCTCAGTGAATCAGGTCAATATGGGGAGAGTCACTAGAACAAATAGGTCATCAGTCTCTGCATGACCCGGGCCTCAACCAAATAGTGTGGAGAGTGCCCGGGTCGCGACATGAGTGGGGAGGTCTTGCTTGTTCGGCATCTGGAGAAGTGCCATTGGGGCGGTGGGGCCGGCGGAAGTGACGTCAGAGGGGTCGTCGGGTACAGGCGGCGACTCCAGCGCGGGCGCCGGTGTCGCCCCCTGGAGTTATTCGGGGCGCCTATGAATAAAAGGGAGGAAGGGGGGTGGTGTGGGGATGTGCGGTAGTGATAGGGTGGGTCAGCTCTGACTCGGTCCCGAATTACCCACATTGCCAATCAATATGGACAATCAGAACACCAGTATCTAATTTAGATATGTAGGATCAAATCTCGGTAAGTGCTTTTGTTGGTTTAAAAATATGATGCTTTCATCGAATTATGCAACTAAAAGATAATAGTAGGATTGTTTGTGTTATTTGTTGTTTTTTTTAATTCCGAGTTTGCATATTTGGTTGATGTTAAGTAAAGTGGATATTCTGCTATTTGTTAACAAACCGTTGGATGTGGTTACATAAGGCAACTTTCACTGTCTTGCTTTGGGTGGAATTTACTCGTAACGTCCTTGATCTGATACCATTTATGGTATATGTCTGTATATTTTATTTAGAGGAGGTCCCATTTATTGTGTATGGCTATTCCTCGGCTTGATTCTGGATTTTGTAAATGAATTATTATCCCTTTCAGAACACCAAACCAAAATCTAACCGCATATCGCATATTTAACCAATTAATTATATATTTTAATATATATATATAAATCTGAAAGGATATCTATTCAATCAAATCATAATGGCAAGTAGGTCCTGCTATGCATGACTAGCCCGGTGTGAAATAGCGGTCAGAACCCTCCAATAATAGCATATTTAGACTCCTTTATAAAGCGACTATAATAATGATAACAAATGAAAAATGTTGTCTCTCCGCCCTCTCTCTCTCTCTCTCTTTCTCTTCTCTTCTCTTTTCTCTTCTCTCCTCTCTCCTCTCTTTCTTCTCTCTATATCTCCCTTTCACTCCTGCATCTGCATCTCCCTCTCTCCCCCTCTCCCTCCCTAACCCTTACTCCCCCTGTCCATCTCACTCTCATTCCTCCTCTCCTCCCTCTTTCCCTCGCTCTCCTTCCTTCCCTCTCATTCTCACTCTCACTGTCTCCCTCTCCTTTCCCTCTATCCTCCCCTCACTCCTCCTCTCCCTCTTCCTCGCCCTTTCTCTCCCCTCTCTCACTCCTCCCCCATTCCTATCTCCCGTTCTCTCTCTTTGTCTCTCCATCTACCTCTCCTTCTCCCCCCCCCCCTCTGCCTTTTCCTCCCCCCCCCCTCCCCCCCCCCCCCTCCCCTCTCCCTCCCCCTCTCTCTCCTCTCCCCCTCCCTTTTCCATTCTCACTCTCTCTCACTCTCTCGTTCCCTCCCCTTCTCCACCTGTCTCTCTCTCTCTCTCTCTCCCTCCCGTTCCCTCTCCCTCTTCCTCTCCCTCTTCCTCTCCCCCCCCCCCCTCTCCCCCTCCCATCTTTCTGTACACAGAGGCCCTGAGTGCGTGGGACTCTCACGAGCAGGGTCGCCTGGTGCATCGGTACGGGGGCTTCCCGGTGGGCGCCTTCATCCAGCCGCCGGCCCGGCCCCTCGTCAAGGCGCGCGCCCACGCCATCTTCTTTGACCAGACGCACGACAACCTCAGCCCAGTCGAGGTCAGTCGGGGTCATTCAGTCAGAGACAGTCATCGGTCTGCTCGTCAGGCAAAGCAGATAATGCTATTTAATTATGTTGTTGTTGTTGTTGACCAAGTAAACAAAACAATGTTATTTCAGTGGGAGCTTTTGTTGGGTTTTCTTTGCTGACCAAGTAAAGAAAACGATGTTTTTTGTTGTTTTATTTGAGAAATTGTTAGTGTCTTGATAATAGTCTGAACAAAAATGTTATTATTTTGTATATTTTAAGTTGTTTAGTATTTTGCTCATATTTTGAACAAAATAAATGTCATATCATTTTGGTGGGGAGATAGAAGTTGTTTGTGTTTAGATAATAGCCTAAACCAAAATGTTATTATTTACTTATTTATTATTTATTTATTTATTTATTTTAGGTTGTTTATTGTTTTACTCATTCTTTGAAGAAAAGAAATGTCATTTCATTTGGGGTGGGGGGTTGAAGTTGTTAGTGTTTTGCTGATAGATTGAATAACCAAAAAGTCTCTTTTTCATTAGAAGTTTGCTAATTTTCAGGTAATCGGTCCTTTATTTAAATTTCATTAGGCCTACTTTGCTGATGTCCTGAACAAATAGAAATGCCATTTCTTATATATTTTTTAATTGGCATAAGTTGTGTACTATTTTCTGACTGGACGTAATGTGGTGCGTATTGTGTGAGAGACAGAATTATGTGGATATAATAAATGCGGCAACGTTCCAATGTGACTGAGTGGGATATCAGGTCATGGTGCTGGCGGCCTGGTGTCCCAGTCGGGCAGCACTATAAACGTCGCCAAGAGTGTGCACTGTCACAAGTCGGTACCCGTCCTGATATGACCTTAGATATTGTTGGGACGTAAAACAACAACAAACAAAACCTTCTTTATGTTCAAGTACATAAGTTATTATGAGAAGTAAATAGGAACGTATGCTATCTCTCTATGGCCCTATAGGATGAATAGTCATGCTATTTCTTATTGTGCTATATCTCTGTATATAGCATCCATAGTCATGTTATTCTGTATTCCCTGCTTAGTCGCATACGAAGCAAGTGCGCAGGTCTGTTTGACGTTGTCCAATCCCCTACCCAGTCCGGTCAGGAAATTAGTTACACCTAAATAATCATCACATGCGATTTTTTATATATATATATATATATAGTCATATTTTAAATATATATATATATATTTAAAATATGACCATCCGAGCATGTCTTGAGGCGGTAGTGACCAGGGGCCATATGCAGGAGTCAGTGTTAGCGAGCCAAAATGCATTTAGAGGGGATTTCTGGTTTAGTGCCGAAAAGTTGGTATGCACGAGTCAGTGATAGGCCTAACACCGCACGTTTAAGGTCCGTGACACTAACCCCGTTTCATATGACGTTTAAGGGCGGTGTTAGCGTAAGGTTGTGTCCAAATCTATTCAATGCTATCATATTTAACAGAATTACATACACAATAAGTGAAATTTCATTAAATTAACCCTAAATCCGAAGCAATATTAATGCTGCCGCCGCATTGGCGGCGATGTTAATATTGTCAAATCGAATCGACGAACGTAAAGTAAACAAATCGCCGCCGTCGCGACCGCCACGTCGACATCGACATCCATACTGGCCGACGTCTACGCATTGGTGGCAATGTATTAGCGATTTGTTTACTTTACGCTCGTCGATTCGAAAATATAACTATTAATATCGCCGCCAATGCGGCGGTAGCCTTAATAACGCTTCGACTTTAGGGTTAAATTGATCAAATTTCACTTATTGCGTATGTAATTCTGTTAAATATGATTTGAGGCTAATATATGGCTACAAACGCAGAGGGATTTCCCAAATCTATAAATAAATTCACGTTTAGCTATAATAAAAGTGTTACGCGCTCCTGCATACGACTTGACACAGTTCCCGACGTCGGTGATAGCTAAACAGTAATAGGCTCTAACACGAAACGCCGCTAACACTGACTCCTGCATATGGCCCCTGACCCAGCTGGTATTGGTGACTAAGAGCCACTCACAGGTGCTGCCATAGTGACAGAAGCAGGAACTAACTCCTATGTCAGTAGGTTAGTACTAGTAGGTAATAACTAATATATAGAAGAGAACTGATAAGTGGTAATGTCCTTGTTTATAGTCCCATAATAGATTATAGAGCATATCTGTGTGTGTGTTTGTAGAAATAAAATGTATGTTCTTGAGAAATATACACGCACATGGCCTTGAAGAACAACGGGATTTTTTTGTTCCCACCCTTCAAAGTGCTGGTGAAAGCCTTGAATGTTATCCTGACAAAGGTGTGTGCCCCCTGCCCCTACCACAGAAACGCTCCGTGTATGACATCCTGCCGAGTGCGGGGATCGTAGCCATGACGTGCAGCGCCACCGGAAGTAACCGTGGTTACGACGAGATGGTCCCGCACCACGTGAGTCGCCCCCTCATCTTTGATTTATCTCACAGATTAAAGTTGCATAGTGCGATGGTTTAGAATTTCTGTATTTTTTCTGAGATAAATATATTAGATCGATCACTAGTATCTACTTTATATTAGTTCAAAGTTACTATTATTTTAAATGGTAAACTCTTGAGATATTTTGAGTGCAAACATGGAAAATTAGTTTTGGCAAGCTTGCCAAAACTCTGACACCCTAGACTTCTGCAGTAACAGGTTCTGTTAAATTGATTCAGTATTGCCTTCTACACAGAAAAAAATGCTTAATAAGTGCATCAGCATCTAAGTTAGATATGTAAAATCAAATCTAGATAATTGGTTTGGTTTTGAAAATTTGATATTTCATCGGACTATGCAGCTTTAACTTACAGATCGTCTTCTGGCTGATCTAGGCCCTGAAGTCAGACCTGTAATAATGGCGTTTGTAGTGTAATTTTTTTTTTTAAATCTTCATTTGTTAATGTGTTCTTCGCTCAGCATTGGCCTGTTAAACAAGTATTTAACCCTATATTCATGCGATATATAAGGGTCGTCCATTCTAGGATCGTCCATCAGTGATTTCTAGTGGCAAATAGAGCCGGAAGCATTACTTTTAGATTTGTGTTTAACCCTGTTTGCACCTCATCTAGATCAACGTGGTGAAGGAGTCACGCCCCTACGCGTCCTGGGCGGACAAGTCGGGCCCCGACACCGTCAACAACCGCACGGGGCTTATCGCTGCCAAGCGCGCGCTCAACAAGCTGCACCAGCACCTCGGCACCGCCGGGTTCATACAGGTCAGACATTGTGTTGAGTATCACAGGTGTTGTGTTCAGTATCACAGGTGTTGCGTTCAGCATCAAAGATGTTGTGTTCAGCATCATATGTGATGTGTTCAGCATCAACGGTGTTGTGTTCAGCATCAAAAGTGTTGTGTTCATCGTTACAGGTGGTATGTTCAGCATCACAGGTGGTTGTTCAACATCACAGGCGGTGTGTTCAGCATCAAAGGTGGTTGTGTTCAGTATCACATGTGGTTGTTCAGCACCACAAGTGGTGTGTTCAGCATCACAGGTGGTTGTTCAACATCACAGTTCAGCATCACAGGTGGCGTGTTCATCATCACAGGCATTGTGTTCAACAGCGCAGTTGGTGTGTTCAGTATTATAGTTGTGTTTGGAATCACCAGTATTATGTTTGGTATCAGATGTGTTATGTTCAGTGAGACAGGTATTGTGTTCAGCATTACATGTGTTATGTTTGCCATGACAGATGTTATGTTCGGCATGAAATGTACTGTGTTCAACATTGCAGGTGCTGTGTTTGGCATAATTTGTATTGTGTTCAGCATGACAGATGTTATGTTCAGCATTACAATTTTGAATGATTGGTGGTTGCTTTACGCCGTGTCGGCAGCATAGACTATATTCACGGGGAGGCGTTACAGTTATGTTCAGCATCACCAACATTGTGTTCAGCATGGCAAGTGTTGCGCTCAGCATCATATGTGTTCTCTCCAGCATCAGAGGATTTGAGACCTCAATGAACGCAGGCAATCCAATAAGATTTGCGTGTCGTTCCAGGTGTACGTGGATCAGATGAACCCCGACGTGGTGACGGTGACCAGACACAACCCGGTCAGTCACCAGTCGGTCATCCTCATCGCGCACACCGCCTTCAACAAGCCCAACCTCAAGGACGCGCGGGCCACCAAGCCATTGAGCGTGCCAGGCAAGTGTAGCTTGTACACGCGTAGTTAGACTTAGAATAGCTGGAAACCAGCCATGGCCCATCATGTCCTGGCAAAGTGCTTTAATTTAACAAAGAGTAATTAATGCAAATAATATTTTGCAATATGGTTCTTCGTTGGATCTAACACATATATCTAATAAATGTTTTCGAGTTGTTATCCTGTTTTTAAATACAATGTAAGAACCTCTGAATCCTGGTCGAGTCAAACCAATGACTTAAAAATTGATACTTGTCACTTCCTAGCCAGGTGCTCGGCATTATTAGGATAGGGCAAGGAGCAGTGGAATGAGGAACTGCGACTGAAATTTCCCCTGCTTAAACAACTAATGTACAAAAAAAAAACAAAAAATGTTTCAGAAGTAGTAGTCCGTAATGAGCCCCACTAGTGGTAGTGACTACGCTTACACCTGGTTGCTAAGAAGTAGCAACACAGAGGTGGATTAAGGGTACCCTGTTTAGGACTGGGTGTGGGTGATCGGAGTCAGCATACTGTAGTTGGGGTGTTAGAGCGTGGGGGAGCTGGTGGATACAGACAGAATTTTATGTAATGTAAAATATTTACTATGACAATTTTACGGCAATTTATATTAGAAGCAAATGGACAGCAAGAGTCCTACCAACTTTGGCCATCGGGAGGCATATGATTATAGGTTCAAAGTGAGCTTAAGGTATGGGGTTTATAGTGAAGGATGGGAGTGGAAGTGGCACCAACCCACAACTTCCGGTGTGTGAAGCTGCTTCGCCACTTCAGTTCTTTCTGAAAGGACCAGCGGACGCACAAACAAGTATTTCCCATGTTTTATAGCGTACAACCTGATTGGTCATATGCAGTGGTTAAGGGGAAATTCTTTTGAAATGGATCCAATTTGTTCAGTCATTCTGATTTTCACAGGGTGGTCATTGCTAGAATCAAATCAGTCTAATCCCGCAGAGTGGTTTGATCATGCCTGAAGAATGTGGCCGGAAACCCCAATTTATTTTTGACCGGATTATAGTAGTTGATTAAGCAGGGGGATTCATTATTTTTCTCATTGCTCATATATAGCACTGAGTTTACTATTCGCTATGGAACTATATCCTGGTAACTACACATGATACTCGCGTCATTCGGCTATGCAGAAAGCTGTCTCTGTATCAAAGTGACACGTGTGCAATAAAGCAGTACGTTTCAGGCATCATTGATGAGCTGTGGCTAGAGGCGCGAACAGAGAGGTGGCAGAATGAGGAGTTCGTCAAGAGTCAGTCGTGTATCAACGGGCTGCCCGGTTACGGCATTGTGCTGCGGGAGCACCTGAAGGTGTCCGACAGCGCCATGGTGAAGATCAAGAAGGACAAGGAAGGCAACCAGCTGGTCGAGTTCTCCAACTTCCCACCAGGGAGCGTCGTAGCGCTGAAGTGAGTATAGTAAAGAGATGAAACTGAATGATCTCCCCAGTTTCGTGGATTTCCACGATATTTTATATTCACCGATTAATGTTCACAAAATGATCCCATTTGAACATGACCTTCGATATTGCTAGGACATAAAACTCAAACATGGATGATGATACAGTCACAATAAGGGAAGTCGAAACCTGACTTCTGGCATATTATATTTCCCACAATTCCCTGACAGTGCTAATCCTATAAGGGAATATGTTCTGCGGAAATTCACGATTGGTTCTGCCAGAACACACTAGGAGGCGCCAAATTCTCAGCCTTATTTTCGCGTTTTTATGCCGGATACCACTTTCGTACCTGATAGTAACTAGTATCGCGATAAAAAAAATCACCGAGTACAAGATTCAAAGAGTATACATATAAAGAATTACGCCACCTGTGTGTGTGTGTGCCGCAGGGTGTCGCTGCTCACGAACAGCAAGGCGGCCATTCTGACGGTGCGGTCTTGCCTCTCGTCGTTCGGCTACCGTGTACACACGTACAGCGGGCGCAACATGAAGGAGATCAGCAACACGGAGCTGGAGACCATCCTCACCCGGCTGTCCCTCACCGACATCAGCCGGGTGCTGTACCGCTGCGCCGCCGAGGAGGCGGACGACGGGCTCGGCGGGAGCGCCTACAACATCCCCAACCACGGCTGCCTCGTGTACTGCGGGCTGCAGGGTTAGTTCTTATGCTCACAGCAGTCTAGAGTCTATCGTTTGTTGCTTATTCTAGTTCCTGTTCTTTATTATTCCCGTCATTTTCTCCCTAATTTACTGGCAGATGTACTGGTCTCCCCTTCCCCCTCCCCATCCCACTCCCCTTCCTCATCCTCCTGACCAGACGAGGGGCCGAATGAGTAGATCGTCCGTCTCCTGTTTTAGGAGATCGGGAAGCCCGGACCCATGAGTTCGTGGGTTCGAATCCTGATTGAGTCAAACCAATGACTTAAAAATTGATACTTGTCACTTCCTAACCTGGCGCTCGGCTCACTGGTTGGCTCAGTATCAGGATAATGTGATTGAGTGGGATATCAGGTCATGGTGCTGGCAGCCTGGTTTCCCAGTGGGGAGGCACTATAAAGTCGCCATGAGTGCGCACTGTCACAAGTCGGTACCCGTCCTGATATGACCTTAGTTGTTCTCCATGATTCATTAACTGTTGGATGGTCAGTAGATGATGCCAGCATCCTTGCAGGGTTGCACCATGCAAATTGTCATAAGGATGGCATAGGATTTTTGTATTTGGTCCTTAATAAGAGGCCTGAAAAGAATCCTGAAACGTCCTTGAAAAGATATGAAAAACAACCTTATATGGAGAGGGAACCATGAGTTAATCTATGCAGAGAGTGGTATCGATAGATATTGTTATTTCAAATAGTAGTAGGCCCTGATTGGTCTGCTCATTTAAATGCATGGCATTACGCGGGGTATAAGGTTGTTACGGAGTACCCCCCGCTGGCTAATTGTGTCTGTTGGCCTCTCCTAGGTGTGATGTCTGTGCTCTCCGAGATTCGAGCTGCAGACGACCTTGGGCATCCACTGTGTGCCAATCTCCGTGATGGTGATTGGCTCATGGACTACATCACAAACCGCCTCACGGCTCACCCCGGGACTGCCAAGGTTTGTCCGTCATGCACCATCTTAAACCCCACCCTCCCCACACCACCAAGGTTTGTCCATCACTCACCATCTTAAACCCCCCCCCTCCCCACACTCCAATGTTTGTCCATCACTCACCATCTTAAACCCACCCTCCCCGCACCACCAAGGTTTGTCCATCACTCACCATCTTAAACCCCACCCTCCCCGCACCACCAAGGTTTGTCCATCACTCACCATCTTAAATCCCACCCTCCCCACACCACCAAGGTTTGTCCATCACTCACCATCTTAAACCCCACCCTCCCTGCACCACCAAGGTTTTTCCACCACTCACCATCTTAAACCCCACCCTCCCCACACCATCAAGGTTTGTCCATCACCCACCATCTTAAACCCCACCCTCCCGCACCACCAAGGTTTGTCCATCACTCACCATCTTAAACCCCACCCTCCCCGCACCACCAAGGTGTGTGCATCACTCACCATCTTAAGCCCCACACCACCAAGGTTTGTCCATCACTCACCATCTTAAACCCCACCTTCCCCGCACCACCAAGGTTTGCCCATGACTCAGCATCTTAAACCCCACCCTCCCCACACCACCAAGGTTTGTCCATCACTCACCACCTTAAACCTCACCCTCCCTGAACCACCAAGGTTTGTCCATCACTCACCACCTTAAACACCACCCTCCTCGCACCACCAAAGTTTGTCCGTCACTCACCATCTTAAACCCCGCCCTCCTTGAGCACTAGTGTTCCTTCAACTGATTCTAGTCTATTTAGACATTCTATCAGAGGAATTATCTAGGCTTGATCAATGATCGTTGTGAAAATCATGCCTTGGAAATCAGATGGCATGGCTACAAGGTGCTATCATTTAGTTTGCTACAAACATGTGAGTACAAAATGGTAAAAGTGAACAGTAAATGTAAATAATAAGTAGGTGAAATCTTCGGCGGCAGTGAAGCGCGCACTACAATAAAAGTTCACATTGCTTGGTGCTCATTTTAGATAGACCCGGTGTGTTCATCATGACTTAAAATTGCATGGTATAGTCCACTGACATGACAAACGAACTCCGAATGTAACGCATTCAATAATCACATGACCTAATATGATCCTGCACAAACCGGAGAACACCAGAGAACACCACGGAACCCCCTTTCAGTTGCACTTGCTATTATGGACACTGTGGGCAACGCTCTCCCTCCACATATTCAGTTATGCAATTTGAAAAAGTGTGCTTTGGAGAGTATTTGTCTGAGATAACAGTTTCAGTCTCAGCGACCTATACCGGGTCCCTTTAACTGCAATGTAAGCTAGGTGAAGACTTGATTAGCACCAATGTGATGAGATGTGACAGCTGGCTGCTTGCCGCTCTTCCCCAGCTGGGCGCCTGGTTTGAGAAGACGTTCGCGGGCCTGAAGCAGGTGCCGCGTTACCTGGTGCCATGCTACTTTGACGCCGTCGTCACCGGTGTCTACATGGCAGTCGAAGAGGTCGCCTGGGCCAAGATGTCAGAGTGAGTCTTTCTGACATTTATTTATGATATCAAGATACTGTCTCCTCCAATGGTCAGCCACTGCAGTTATTTGATAAGAAGTTTAAAGTTGCATAGTCCGATCGTTTTGAGTTTCTGGTATTTTCTGAGATAAATATATTAGGTTGATCGGTATAATCTACCTTACTTTTGTTTTAAGTAACTTTTAATTTAAATGCCTAACTTTTGGGGTATTTGAAGTGCAAACCTGCAAAATTAATTTTGGCAAGCATGCCAAAACTCACATAGCATTAGCATAGGCTCTGAGTAACAGGTTCCGTTAAATTGCCTCAGTATTCCCTTCTATTTAGCAACAAATGTTTATTAAGTCCAACACTATCTAAGTTAGATATGTAGAATAAAAAAATCTAGATAATTGTCTTGGTTTTGAAAATTTGATGTTTTCATAGGACTATGCAGCTTTAATCTATTCTATTTTAGAGATTGTTACTCCATGGCTGAAGGATCACCTCAGCGTGATTAAATTTACTTTGCATGTGTTTAACGCTGCATAGTCCGATGGTTTTGAGTTTCTATCATTTTATTTGATAAATATATCACGTTGATCATTATAATCTACCTTACTTTAGTTTGAAGTAACTTTGATTTTTAATAACTAACATGGTAGATATTTGAAGTGTAAACAGGCAATTTAAGTCCCAGGGGATGAGATATAATTACACCGCGCTAGCCTAGACTTCTCAGTCTATCAGTATATCGTAGTATGAGGAATTATTCACTATCGCAACCATTAATCCCACTTATTAGTATAATTATAATAATATTAATAATGATAATAATAATATGTCAGAAAACATCAGCGACTCAAAACCATCGTACTATGCAACTTTAGGTAACTAGTGTAAAACCTGCATTCGTTCTCTTGGTGCTCAGGTTTGTGCGTAAATCCCTGTCACACTACGACGTATGGCATTAGTGCATGCGTAATGTTTTGAAATAAAAATCTAATTTAAATAGGTCGGCATTCACCTAACTTTTCGTGCTGCGGGCAGTCCACCCAACGTATGAAGCGTACACAGAGCGTATAGCTAGCGTATGCGTGGCGTATAGCGACGTATACTCGGCATGCTGGGATGTCTAGTGACGGTTGGAGGCGACAGTTTCAGCATATGAGTAACGCACAATTACGTATGGTCAACGTACGCCTAGCGTGTCGACTTGTGTGTAGCGTGTGCATAACGTATTCAAAACTTATGCATAACGTGTCCAAAGCGTATTCATGACGTATGCAATCACCTTTAGGCCTCGCCCTGGTCACATGATCGGTCGCCGATGGGTATAAATACCCTGGAGTTTTGGCTCTCTCCACACACTGCCACCATGCCTGCCAAGAAGAACATCACAGCTTCAGCTGCCTGCAAGGCTGCTATCACAACAGGAATAGGGCATGGGAAAGGCAGGAAGAAGCAGATTCTGTCAGCATCACCATCACCATTGCCAGTGTCATCACCTGCCTCCTCACCACACCACTCTCCATCACACCACTCTCCATCACACCACTCTCCTCTAGCCAGCCTGAAGAGATGGAGATGGAGTATGAGGTGGAGACCCAGATGGAGACGCAGAGCCAGATGCAGCCCCACTCCAGCTCTCCATCTCCTGCTTCCCGTGGGAGCTTGCGTGCGTCATCCGTCACTTCCACCACCTCGGCCTCCGCCTCAGCCTCCACTAGCACCTCTGGCTTTGCATCGGCCAAGAAGAAGAGGGCAAAAAAAAGTGACTGTTCTCTGTCACTAGCCGAGGAGGATAGGATGTTGGATTTCCTCCAGGAGAACCCAGTCAAATGGAACGTGAAAATGACTGACTACAGGTGGTCTGACAAGAAGGGCAAGATGTGGGAGGACCAGGCAAACCGGATGGGGAGGATATTCGTCCATCTGCAGGGGTGGTTCAAGTCGCTGAGGAACACAAACACGGGGCTTCCTGTCTGTGGGAAAGTGCATATAAAAGACCCCTTGCTGCTTATCAGAAAGAGTATCCTATGTGGTGGCAGTGGGTTTCCTCCAAAGAAATATGTCAGAATGACCATATGTTTGATGTCCAATAGCCGATGATAAAAATCAATGTGAACAAGCTTTTTTTCAGGTTTGTGCGTAAGGGGTCTGCGTTCGTGCGCCGATTGGCGGCCGGGTCGCTGCAGTTCTGCTCCGTGGTGAAGACCGCCCCCCTGCCGAACCTGTCGCCCTACCTCGCCACGCCCAAGCCACCCGTCTACATCGACGAGAAGACCCACTGCCGCGTCCAGGCCTGCCCCTCACTTGCTGCCGGTAAGGCCTGGCTTCGATATTTAAAGGCCACCTAACACCATTTAAATAGGGCGGGTGCATAGGGCATAGCTCTGAATTATATTTTTATTTTCCTAACACCATTTAAATAGGCCGGTATATAGGGCATAGATCTGAATTTTATATTTATTTTATTAATGTGTTATTGATTAGGCGGGAAAATTTCGATCGCAATCAGACGATTTAAATAGGTGGGTATATATGGCATAGCTCTGAATGTTATCGTTTTTTGTGGGGTTTTCTTCTATTGATTAGGCAGGGATGATTTCAATCGCATACAGACAATTTTAAAATGTGGGTATATAGATCCTAACTCTGAGTTTATTTTATTTAACATGCCGCAACAAATGCTTAATATCAATATCAGTAGCTAAGTTGAATATGTCAAATGAAATCTAGATAAGGTATTTGGGTTTAATAAAAGTGATGCTTTCATTGGTGGATGCAGCTTTCAGCATGGAGAATTTCAATCGCAGACAAATAATCTTCCTCATTGCACTTCTCATTGCCCTATCATAATAACACCAACCGGCAATCCAGAGAGCGACAAGTATACATTTTTAAAGTTATTGCTTTGACTCGGCCAGGATTTGAAATCCCGTGACACACCACATGGGTTGGTTGGTTGTTGGAGTGTTACATCCTGGCAACATCTAAGGTCATATCAGCACAGGGAGACCTACTGACTTGTGACAGTGTGCACTCATGGTGACTTTATAGTGCTGCCCCTCTGGGAAATCAGGCCGCCAGCACCATGACCCAATATCCCACTCAGTCACATTGTCAATGTTGGTTCCAACATCCTGACACTGAACCAACCAGTCCTTGCCCTATCCCATTAATGCTGAGCGCAAAGCTAGGAAGCGACAAGTATCAATTTTGTAACGTCACTGGTTTGACTCGACCGGGAATCGAACTCCCGCTCTCCTGCGCGGGAGGCCTGCGCTCTACCGGTTCTGCCACCGCGTCCGGTCACGCCACATTGTTGAGAAGCAGGCACTCAACTCATTCGCTCACCCCACGCAGGCCTGCCGCACTTTGCCAGCGGCATCATGCGCAACTGGGGCCGTGACACGTTCATCGCGCTCGGCGGGCTGCTGCTGGTTCCCGGCCGGTACGACGAGGCGCGCTTCCTGCTGCTGGCGTTCGCTGGTACCCTGCGCCACGCGCTCATCCCCAACCTGCTCGGTGGCGGCGTGGCGGCGCGCTACAACTGCCGCGACGCCGTCTGGTGGTGGCTGCAGTGCATCCGCAGCTACGTGAGCATGGTGCCGAACGGACGCATGCTGCTCAAGGACAAGGTGGCGCGGCTGTACCAGTTCGACGACGACATGCCGCTGGTTGCCGGACAGGTGGTGAGTTTTTTGCAACAATGGCCCCAGTGCCAAGACTCAGGGTTGGTTTCGTTGTTAGAGTTTTACGTCCTGGAAACATCTAAGGTCATATCAGGACGGGTACCAACTTGTGACATTGCGCACTCATGACGACTTTTATAGTGCTGCCCCACTGGGAGACCAGGCCACCAGCACCATGACCTGTTATCCCACTCAATCAAATGGTTCTGACACTGAGCAAACCAGTCCTTGCCCTATCCTAATAATGCCGAGCGCCTGGCTAGGAAGTGACAAGTATCAATTTCAAAGTCATTGGTTTGACTCGACCAGGGTTTGAACCCGTGGATTCAGGACTCAAGGAGTCTACTAGATAAAAGAGTCACCGCCTTACCCAGAGTATGGGGTGAATGTGCAATTATGACTAAATCCGAGCAAAAACTGCATTCAAGTAGAAATTAACTGAGGAGATAGTGGTTCCAATGTGGAAGTATTGATCTATATTGGATTGGAGTTTCTTCAATTCAAAAGTAGCGAGTAGATATGAAGAGGTATGTGAAGAATATATTTTGCTTTGATTAAGAATTGATGTGCTCATTTCCTTTACCCAGTGTCTCAAGGCTTCGGGTGTAACTAGGACTCTAGGAGTTTATTTATCTGTGTTATTACATTGTAGTGTATCATTGTGTGTGTGCCTAAATTTATTATGCCCTAATATACTATTTTAAATTTAAATGTGGGTATTTTGGTTAATGTGGTATTATTTCTCTATTTAACGTCTGTACATAAACACTGGTCTTCCAGCCTTAAAGTTGCATAGTCCGATGAAATATGAAATTTTCAAAACCAAACAATTATCTAAATTAGATTTTTGCATATCTAACTTAGATACTGATGCACTTATTGAACATTCGTTTCTGCATAGAAGGGAACGCTGAGTCAATTTGATAGAACATGTTACTGTAGAGGTCTATGGTGTTAGAGTTTTGGGCAAGCTTGCCAAAACTAATGTTCCATGTTTGCACTTCAAATATCTCAAAAGTTTACCATTTAAAATAAAATAAACTTTAAACTAATGTAAAGTAGATACTAGTGATCGATTGAATATATTTATCTCAGAAAAATTACAGAAACTCAAAACCATCGGACTATGCAACTTTAATTAGAAACGCCTCTAGACAGTTAAAACAATAGGCCTATAGATAGATAGATAGATAGATAGAGGGATAGGAACATGAAAGTATAGAGCAAAGCATTGATATGAATGAATATGGCAAAAATGAAATAAATGTAAAAAGTATATTTGCATTAGTATTAAATATATTGATTGATTAAATACCTCCTTAGGATCCAACTAGAATCACTTCCAGACACACTTCCTTGGTAGGGGCTGTCTTGTACACTACATCGACATGTAAAGTTCTGCACCCTCATGCAGCTTTTTAGTGCTGCAACCCTGAGAGACAGCGGACCAGACGGGATGGCCGAATGAGTTAGAGCGTCTGTCTCCCGTGTTGGTAGATCGTGGGGTCGAACCCTGGTCGAGTCAAACCAATGACTTAAAAATTGATACTTGATGCTTCCTAGCCAGGTGCTCGGCATTATTAGGATAGGGCAAGGACTGGTTTGCTCAGTGTCAGGATAATGTGACTGAGTGGGATATCAGGTCATGGTGCTAGCGGCCTAGTCTTCCAGTGGGGCAGCACTATAAAGTCACCATTAGTGCGCACTGTCACAAGTCGGTACCCATCCTGTTATGACCTTAGATGTTGTTAGGACCTAAAACAACAACAAACAAACAAAAACTAAAAAAACTGAGAGACAGCCGCTGTCATCGTGACCTGATATCGACATGTGACAGTGCACACTCATGTCAGCTTTATATGATATATAAAAGTATTTATATAAATATTATAGTAATGTAACGGCTTCGATATGTGTGTATGGGTTTGGTAGCTTGAGCAGCTTTGGAAAGCATTGTCCCTCTTGGCATGTAAGCCTTGTGGGAGGTGATGTATGGGTTTATAGGCAGGCACCCACTGCAGAGAAGTCACTCGCAACCTCAGATTTTTGTTTTAATAAAGAAAGCTGGTTGGATTGTTACCAACCCCAGAATTGCCCAACCATATTTGTAATGGGTATTGGTTTGTCTGCAATGGCTAATAGTGCTGCCAAATTGAAAGACAGAGCATCTGGCACCATGATCTGATATCCAACTCAGTCACGTTATCCCGCTATTTGTCGCGCAGGACCAGCCCCTGGAGGAGGTGATGCAGGAGGCCCTACAGCGACACGCCGACGGGCTCCAGTTCCGGGAGCACAACGCCGGGCCGGGCATTGACAACGACATGAGTAACGACGGCTTCAACGTCGAGGTGGGCATTGACTGGACGACGGGCTTCCCATATGGCGGCAGCATCAACAACTGTGGCACCTGGATGGACAAGATGGGCAGCTCCATGGCAGCCAGCAACAAGGGCAAGCCGGCCACGCCACGGTCAGTAGAGGGTTGGCGGAGGGGGGGTCAGCTTTCAGCTTCTCTACACAAACACACACACAAATTGCTATTTTTACGCACGCGCGTGTATGTGTGCGTACATGTGGCTGTCTGTCCCTGTGTATGTGGGGGGAGGGGTGTCTATGTGGCTGTCAGTCAGTGTGACTGTCTGTGTGTCCGTATGTGCCTGTGTATAGGTGGCTGTCTGTCAGTCAGTGTGGCTGTCTGTCAGTCGGTGTGGCTGTCTGTCAGTCGGTGTGGCTGTCTGTCAGTCGGTGTGGCTGTCTGTCAGTCGGTGTGGCTGTATGTCAGTCAGTGTAGCTGTCTGTCATTTGGTGTGGCTGTCTGTCAGTCGGTGTGGTTGGCTTTCAGTCGGTGTGGCTGTCTTGAGGTCGGTATGGCTGTCTGTCAGTCGGTGGGGCGGTCTGCTAGTCGGTGCGGTGGTATGTCAGTCAGTGTTGCAGTCTGACCGTCAGTGTGACCATCAGTGTGGCTGGCTGGCTGTTAGTTAGTGTGGCTGTCTGTCAGTCGGCCTGGCTCTCTGTCAGTCGGTGTGGTGGTATGTCAGTCGGTGTGGCGGTCTGACCGTCAGTGTGGCTGTCTGTCAGTCGATATGGTTGTCTGTCAGTCGATGTGGCGGTCTGTCAGTCGATGTGGCGGTATTTCAGTCGGTGTGGTGGTATGTCAGTCGGTGTGGCTGTATGTCAGTCGGTGTGGCTGTATGTCAGTCAGTGTGGCTGTCTGTCAGTCGGTGTGGCGGTATAACCGTCAGTGGCTGTCTGTCAGTTAGTGTGGCTGTATGTCAATCAGTGTGGCTGTCTGTCAGTCGGCCTGGCTGTCTGTCAGTCAGTGTGGTTGTATGTCAGTCAGTGTGGCAGTCTGTCAGTCGGTGTGGCAGTCTGTCACTTGGTGTGACTGTTTGTCAGTAGATGTAGATGTCTGTTAGTCGATGTTGCTGTCTGTCAGTCGGTGTGTCAGTCGGTGTGGCTGTCTATCAGTCGGTGTGGTTGTCTATCAGTCGGTGTGGCTGTCTATCAATCGGTGTGGCTGTCTGTCAGTCGGTGTGGCTGTCTATCAGTCGGTGTGGCTGTCTGTCAGTCGGTGTGGCTGTCTATCAGTCGGTGTGGCTGTCTATCAGTCGGTGTGGCTGTCTATCAGTCGGTGTGGCTGTCTATCAGTCGGTGTGGCTGTCTATCAGTCGGTGTGGCTGTCTGTCAGTCGGTGTGGCTGTCTATCACTTGGTGTGACTGTTTGTCAGTAGATGTAGATGTCTGTTAGTCGATGTTGCTGTCTGTCAGTCGGTGTGTCAGACGGTGTGGCTGTCTATCAGTCGGTGTGGCTGTCTGTCAGTCGGTGTGCCTGTCTGTCAGTCGGTGTGCCTGGCCTGGCAGTGTGGTGCCTGTGCCTGTGTATGTCTATCAGGATGTACAACTCCAATAACCAACCAACTCCTTTTTTTTACAGTTTTTAAATCAAACTTATACTGTTGTATTTTAACACAAATTTCACATTTTGTTGCCACAATGTTGACCATCTTACAATTAAGGATGCGCTTCTGTATTGCTGTGTGAAAGTTTCAGACAACTTTTTTTTTTTTAGATCTAAGTGTTGGTGGAATAAACTTTGAAAACCTTTTAGCGTGAACAGGGCCTTTGTTGTCGACATGGCGTGAAGCCACCATCACTCACTCAGTTACTCACTCATCACTGTCCTGTAACCACAGGGACGGCAGTGCCGTGGAGTTGGTGGGGCTATGCATGTCCGTCGTGTCGTGGCTGTCCGAGATGCACACCGCCGGCTACTACCGCTACGAGGGCGTCATCTCCACGGTGGAAGGTGAGTGGCACCAGCATCAGCACGGTGGCACAAAGCTAGCTTCCCCAAAGATGCTACTTGCACTTTAAGAATACTGTGTATGACACTTAAAATATATTGTTCGGGGGTAGTGGTTTACATCCGTGGACTTTAAGAATACTGACTTTGCATGAGATTATTTTTTGTTAATAATGTTTTTGATTTTTTTTTGGGGGGGACGGGGGGGGGGGGTTACATTCGTTGATTAAGCAGAAAGAATTTCAATCACGGACAATTGCTCATCCTTGTTTTATTGTTCTTTACCCTAACCCAGTAATGCCGAGTAAGAGTCTAGGTAGTGGAAAGTATACATTTTTAACTCATCGGCTTGACTTGACCAGGGTTTTGAACCTGCAGTTCAAATCCCATGACCTGACATATATAGGAAGTGGCCGCTCAACTCATTTGGCCATCCCATCTGGTTAAGCAACATTGACCTTCATCAGTACTTAGCTGTGTGAATACGAGGTAGTGTCGACGTCTTGATGATACCGGCTTATCACCTACAACATTAGTAATACTTATATAAGTGTAGTAATCCGCAATGATCTCCACTACCATGTGGTGGAAGCAGTGACTACGATGTCCACTTTTGCAGTCACACAGCAACAGGTGGCAGCAGGCTATCACGGGCAGTCCATATGCTGGACTGCCCCATGCTTCTGCTAGCGGCCACCCCCTGACGGGAGATTACCCACGAGCCATCTGGGCAATGAACAGGTTACTATCCATCTTTAGATCTAAGCAAGGCGAGGCGGGTTAAACCTGGTTTGACGCTAATGTGGTGTTTCCTCCCCTTTGTTAATTTTGCACATTCGGACACGGTCCATCACATAAGTAATGATGGCACCTTTTCACCTCCATTTTTTAGTAGATCATGGGATTCGAATCCACTAGATAAAAGATTCACCCTGTACTAGTACACAGGTGAAGGACAATGTAGTGTAAATACAGGCGAAAATAGCTTTAGTATGAAACAGGAACTAGAAACTATAGTTCCAGGATCATATGGCTACATATATTGTCACAGAGTTGGTGAAATGGGAGAGAATGCAAAAAGACAAGATGGCGGCCATAGAACGGAGTCAATTTCACCTTTAAATTGTATTAAATTATATGTTTTATGGGGAAATAATAAGACATATGTAAAGAATAATTGTTGCTTCTTAGATTGTGAAATTAGGCTCTCATTTCATTTCCCCCCATTTCGACCGTTTTTATATAGGGCTGGTATTCACCCGTGTACTGCGAGTACAGGGTGAATCCTTTATCTACGAATCCACAGGTTCGAAACCTGGTCGAGTCAAACCAATGACTTAAAAATTGATACTTATTGCTTCCTAGCCAGATGCTCGGCATTATTAGCATAGGGCAGGGACTGATTGGCTTAGTGTCAGGATTATATGTTTGAATTGGATAGCAGGTCATGGTGCTGGTGGCCTGGTCTCCCAGTGGGGCAGCACTATAAAGTCGCCATGAGTGTGCACTGTCACAAGTCGGTACCAGTCCTGATATGACCTTAGATGTTGCCAGGATGTAAAACTCCAACAACCAACCATTCACCTCCATTGGCAGACCAAAGTAAGGAGTGCACGTTCGCGCAATGGTCGGCGCGCATCCAGGAGAACTTCGAGAAGTGCTTCTGGTTGGCGCCCACTGAGGCCCCCGACGGCAGCGACTCCAAGTTCGTAAACCGGCGCGGCATGTACAAGGACTCGCACGGCGCCTCCCAGCCCTGGGCCGACTTCCAGCTCAGACCCAACTTCACCATCGCCATCGTACTTGTACGTAGCTATACACCTATTTTGGGTAATTAGTCTTGAAAAGCCTAGAATTCCATTAAACTGTCCCCACTGATCTAAATTAGTCTGAAATCGCCATTCACCATTGTTGCTTTTTCCTGAAATCCAAATGAAAGTAGTCTTGGATTGCTATCAAAAACAGCATTGAAAAGCCTTGAAATAGCCTTGAATTCCACATCTTCACATGTGTACAAACCTGTATTTTCTTTATGTTCTATAACGAAGAGCTATTTTGCAAAGTTGGCCTTTGTGTGTGTCTGTTTTGAATTGGGTTTCTTCATGTTAAATGTGCATAGTCTGATGAAAGCATCACATTTTCGAAATCAAAAATTGCACTTGCTTCTCCGAAGAAATACTATGAGTCAATTTAATAGAACCTGTAGTGTTCAAACCTATGATATCTCACATTTCGCTGTGCACACGCCAAATTTAGTGTCTTGTTTTCACTTCAAATTTCTCCAAAGTTAACCCTTTACAATAAAAACTTGCATTTAAGCTAAATTAAAGTAGATTATAATAATGAACCTAATATATTTATCTATAGAAAATATAGCAGGAACTTAAAATCATCAGACTATGCAATCCCTCCATATTTACTTACTTATTATACTTATTTCACAATTAACAAAGTTATTCTGGATAGCTTATTCACAGGCTACCCCTCCGTATTTACATTTGTTATATGTTACTTATTTCACAATCAATTGAATGTTTATGATTAAATCAAATACTTTTGGTATGTTTTCCTACCTTTTGGGCTAGTTTAAATACCCTAACTACCGCCTAGTTTAACACACCAACGCATGGTGAGAGGAGGGGAACCACCGGGGCACAGACTTGTGGGTGTGCCTGGGGCATGCTGTGCCTCCCATACAGAATATATTACTTATTTATTCCCAAATGCTATGGACAAGGAGAAGCTCTGAAAAGCGAGTGGTTGCCTTTGATACACTGTCAAGATATAACCCCACCAAGGCTCGACCACCCGGGGCCATATGCATGGAGCGGTGTTAGATTTGTGTGGTGTTATCCCTCTAACACCGGGTAGCTACCACCGGTTATCGGCGGTGACGAGAACTATGTCACGCCGTATGCATGGGCGCTTAAACGGTTTGTGTTAGCTAAACGTGAAGTTATTTATAGATTTGGGAAATCCCTCGATTCGACAATATGAATAATGCCGCCAATGCGGCGGCGGCGTTAATATCGGTTCGAATTTAGGGTTAAATTGATCAAATTTCACTTATTGCGTATGTAATTCTGTTAAATATGATAGCATTGAATAGATTTGGGCCTAATATATAGCCGCCGATTCGGCAGCGGCGGGGGTTGCTTGCATTCGTCGATTCGACAATATTAATATCGCCGCCTCTGTGGTGGCAGCGTTAATATTACTTCGAATTTATGGTTAAATTGCTGAAATTTCACTTATTGCGTATGTAATTCTGTTAAATATGATAGCATTAAATAGATTTGGGCCTAATATATAGCCGCTGATTCGGTGGCGGCAGCGGCGATGTGTGTTTTGTTGATATGCGACAGTATGGATATCGACGTCGAAGCAGCGGCGGCGATTTGTTTAGTTTACATTCGTCGATTCAACAATATTAATCTCTCCGCCGATGCGGCGGCAGCATTAATATCAGTTCAAATTTAGGGTTAATTTGATCAAATTTCACTTATTGAGTATGTAATTCTGTTAAATATGATAGCATTGAATAGATTTTGGCTCCATCCTGACACTAACCTAACACTGCTGTAAACCTGCTATGGCTTGGGGT
This sequence comes from Branchipolynoe longqiensis, assembly GCA_030323885.1. Classification (NCBI taxonomy): domain Eukaryota; kingdom Metazoa; phylum Annelida; class Polychaeta; order Phyllodocida; family Polynoidae; genus Branchipolynoe; species Branchipolynoe longqiensis. The sequence continues at coordinate 41,992,264 of CM059187.1, read as the reverse complement.
TAGAATCTCCGAGTTTAAACCCGCGGTGTTTGTCTAACAATGCTCCATGCATAGCAACTTTTCGGCGCTAAACCAGAAATCCCGCCCTAACCGCGGTTTGGCTCGCTAACACTGCTCCATGCATATGGGCCCAGGTTCTTTAAACACCCACCTCAGCCTTCGACTACCTCGCTCTGCAACTCTACAAACTGGACTGGTGGCGCCATCTAGGTGCGCCCATCTCTATAGCCACTCATCTATGCCTGTATCAGTCTCATATTCTGACCATCCGAGCGGGTCTGGCAGCGGTAGTGACCAGACGCAGCTGGTATCCGGGTGGCCAGGAGCCACTCACAGGTGGCACCCTAGTGGCGGAGGCAGGAACTAACCCGTATGGAGTAGTACAGTACGTAATAACTAACTCCTATGACAGTAGTACAGTAGGTAATAACTAATATAGAGAGAACTGATAAGTGATAGTGTCCTTGTTTATATTCCCATAATAGATTATAGAGCACATATATATATATATATTTTACCTTGGTACTATGCCTCCGGCTACTCGTAGCCCAGGGAGAAGGAAGCACATCCGGGTCCAGCAATTAGGATAATCAGCTCACAGCAGGAGGACATTTGTGAGCAGCTCAGGCAGTTTTTCTACTTTAACTACAAAACCAACAAGGTTAGTATCTTTCAAAATCGATATGTTGGTTCAGTTCATGTTAGCATTCATGTACAAAGTTTTTTTTAACTTTTCACTAAGTTTTAGCTGATTTACATCTTAGTTTCGATCCTGTTACATATGATCGTTAGAACAATGCATCCATTGTTCGGTTATTAATTAAGCCGCCCGTTGCCGAACGGAGAGAGGTTTGGCAGGAACCACTTACATCGGTAGGATTTATTCTGCGGTTTCGTTAAAATTCCCCATTCGTTATTCTCGTTAAGGCATACCTCCAAGTCCTATAGTATTTTCTTCAACTTGTTGGCGAAGAAGGCCACAGGTGGGAGAAGTTTATAGATTAGAGTGTGGGAGGGCACTGCTACACTGGTCCCTACCCCTCGGTTGGATCGGTTGGTTTACCATACCGTCATCCTGTGACTGTCAAATTAGCCAAACGCCTGCGTTAAATACTGTTTTTAACGCCATTATACACACCTCATATAATTATACTCTAATTATCAGTGTGATAGTCAGCGTAAACAATGTCTAACCATTGGTTTTTGTTTTTACTCACAGTCTCCGAGCTATGGCTACGAAGAGGAGTAAGGCCGAGGTATCTCACGCGCTCAGTCAAGATGAAGACCGCTCACCACCGGCACGGGTACAAAGGTCGCCCTCACCTGAACAAAGGAATTCAGAGGAGGCGGGGAGGCACGACACCAGCCCCGAACCAACTGACCTAGATGAACAAGTTAGACTGGTTCAACAAAAGATGGAGATGTTGCCCTCTAGAGAGGCCACTAAGAAGAAATCCAAGGTGGTGCTGTATTCCGATGAATCGGAGTGGGAGGATCTTTCTGAAGATCAGGCCTCGTCTGACGATGAGTGAGAGGAAGAAGTGGTTGTGTCTGCGTGCAAACGCAAACACAAAAAGAGAGTGCACTCTTCGGAAGGGGATGAGTGCACGAGGGCCCGTAAGAAGCCCCTGGTGAAAAAGAGCAAGAGGAAGACGATGAAAAGGAAGAAACACAAATCTTCTTCCTCCGACTCTTTGTCCGACTCGTCCTCTACAAGCTCAGACTTCAACACTTTTAAGCCCGGCCGAAGTGATCATCAAAATGGCCAAGAAATTTACAGGGATCAAGGTGATCCCGGAATCGCCATTAAAGAAATGGACCAGGAAGTCAAACTAAGCGAGAAACTCAAGAAGTTTGAGGCGGCCCTGCACCCAGTACACAAAGGGGTTCTTTCAGCCCTCACAGCCATCACACCTATTGCCAATAGGATGATGCCCGAGAACAAGTTCTCATCGCTGTGCGACGATATGAACGGGGGAATTGCTTTGCTAACCGCAATGAGCAATTTCCTCTCGTATAGACGCTTTGAGAACGCGTTCAAGGCAGTCAACGGATGCAAGCAAGGAGGTAGCCAGGTCGAAGAAGGTCACAGATAATGAGGGGAAGGAATATAGGTTATTCCTTGCCCCCAAACCCATTAAGGGGAAACCGCTGGACAAAACAAAGATGTTTGGTGGCCAGCTCCAGTATTTGTTTAAACAAGTGTTGCAAGCACATGGAGACAGATAAGAAGAAATCCACAGATCCAAATCCTAACCGCTTCAAGAAAATGCGCCAGGATTTTCTAAGCCGACAAACCGGCCAATGAGCAGGCCGGTTCGGGACAAACTTCAGCTTCCAGGCATATGGAAGGGGCCAAAGGCAGTCATTCGGCTGGAACGACGGGAACCAACCCTTCAAGAGGGAGTTCAAAGCCCAGTAGCCGTTCCCCCGCCCAGGGAACAAGTAGAGGCAACACAGACACCAGTAAGCTTTTTTCAAACTTGTAATCTCAATAATTGCCTACCGGAATGGAATAACATAACGGATAATCTAACTATCCTTAGTTTAGCGGAGGGAGTAAGAATCCGTTTGATTGCGGAACCTATTCAAAAGAATATACCTTACCCTTATCGATTTCATGGTGCCGAACGCAAGGCGTTAGACAATCAAGTCCTAAAATTTTGTGAGAAAGGAATTATAGAACCAGCACTACATGTGGCTGGGGAATTCATATCCAATATTTTCTTCCGGCCCAAACCAAATGGAGATGTAAGATTAATTTTAGATCTAAAATTATCTAGCAAATTTGTAGAATATAAATATTTTTATATGTTCTCCTTGGACACAGCAAGAGATTTAGTCATGCAAGGCACCTGGTTAGCCAGTGTAGATCTTAAATATGCATCTACACAGTACCTATCTATAAACTAGATCGGAAATATCTCAGATTTTGTTGGAACGATGAATTTTATAAGTTCACATGTATGCCGAATGGACTAGCTTGCTGTGCACGCATTTTTACATGGTTACTAAAACCAATATTTTCCCAAATGGCTAGGGAAGGACATTATATTTCCATATATCGATGATTCATTTATTGTTGCACAAACACAACAACAAAGCCAGACGGCAGTAGACAAATTATGTGAAACATTTACTAAATTAGGTTTCTACATACACAAAACTAAATCAGTATTACAACCAACAAACAAATTAAAGTTTGTGGGATTTTTTATTGACTTTGAGTGGCCCATGACGATTTCGCCAGAAGGCCAAAATGATATTATGTGGTGGCTGTCACACATTAAGAATTCACCCAACCCTATTAGGATGGGAGAGCCTAAAACTACAGTTACAACAGATGCTTCATTAGAAGGCTGGGGGGGCTCATAGAGACCAACAGGCAACAGGTGGTCAGTGGATGGAAGATGAAATCTCCGATCACATAAATGTTTTAGGACTCCATAGTCTAGTTCACCAACCTAAAAATCATGTAACGGTTTTGACAGACAATATGACAGCTATGGCCTACATACATAATATGGGAGGCACATGTTCCAAACCATGTAATTATATGGCGAAGCTCATTTGGAACTGGGCAGAGGAACACAAGATATGGCTAACAGTAGCACATATCCTAGGCAGTCAAAATACTTTGGGTGACAAGAAAAGCCGACATTTCCATGACCATTTAGAATGGTCACTAAATCAGAGTATTTTCGACCATATTTGTCACAAATGGGGCAAACCAGAAATTGACTTATTTGCATCATGCAATAACAAAACGTTAACCAAATATGTGTCTTGGCATCCAAAACCAGAAGCCTGGAGAGTAGACGCATTCTCATTAATTTGGAATAATAAATTTTATTACATATTTTCACCATTCAGCATTATCAGAAGAGTGGCCAGGAAGATCAAGATGGATCACACACACGCAGTACTACCATGGGCCATAGTACCAGCATGGGGAACACAACCATGGCTAGCGGCAATAACATCAGCAGCAACAGACGTGCTCAGATTCCCAAGAGGAAGCAACAACCTACAACACCAGGGACCACTAACAGTCCACAGAGACGTGTCGACAACGCCCCTTTTGGCATTGCTTTTTTAAGAAACAATATGGTTTAGACAAAATTACAAAAGAAAGACTTATTTCACATGCCTGGAGGAAAGGGACAGTGAAATTATATACAAGTTATCTAAAGAAATGGGGACTTCATTGCCTTCTAAAAGGAGTCAAACCATTAAAACCTACAATAGCCCAGATATTAAGATTTCTAAGATTCCTGGAGAATGAAGGATTAGGATTTGGAGCAAGATGTGCGCTTTCAATCATTCTACCTAGAATTGTTGGACAGACAATTGGAAAGCATCAGTTAGTACACTCGTTTATCAGATCGGTGTATGAGAGAAACCCACCTAAACCAAAATAGAATAGGTTCTGGGATGTGTTGATAGTATTTACGTTATTCAAGTCATGGCCTAGCAATAGACACCTATCTATGAAGGATCTAGATTTTAAATTAACAGTGCTATTACTACTAGTAACGGGACACAGAGGGCAAACAATTGTGGCACTTTCTCTAGATGGATTAGAGATAGACAAGGATGAGGCAACATTCGATTTAGCGACATTACTAAAGTCGGATCGCACAGGGGACCCACTGTCCACATTACATGTAAATAGTTTTCCGAAGGATAAAGGGATTTGTGTAGTTTCAGCCATTAGGGCATATATATCGAAGTCACGTGGGATTAGAAATTCAAGACAGCTGCTAATCAACTTCATTAAACCGCACAAGGCGATCTCGAGAGACACACTCGCAAGATGGACCATCAAGGTGCTTAAGGAGGCAGGAGTCAATACTGGACGCTACGCGCCCCATTCACCGTGTGGAGCCATGGTTTCCAAGGCAAGACAATTAGGGATCTCAGTGAAGAGAATCCTAGCACACGCGGGGTGGAAGACGGCTAGATCGTTTGCAAAACATTACAACAAACGACTAGAGAGGCCAAGCGGCCTAGCGACTCGCCTACTCATCACCTAAAGACAGGTGAGAAACAAAATTAATATTTTGCACGACAAACAGTAGTATGAGGACAACATTAAAATTATAAAAGGATAAAAAATGAGATTACGTAAAATTCTCCCTGGGCTACGAGTAGCCAGAGGCGTAGTGCCGAGGTAAAATAGTATAGTTATACAAATCTTACCTGGGTACAGATGATGGATAACTGGTGTTTCCCGAGGTACTAGCCTCGGATAGTCGTGGGTCAGGGCCCACCTACCCTATCATACCACGACTATCACGTTTCGCTGGAACCAAAATGAAAAGACAATTTTATCCACAAAGAGTTAAGATAATTTTTTATCCTATTAAGTACGTAAAAGATTGCTGGATCCGGATGTGCTTCCTTCTCCCTGACCCACGACTATCCGAGGCTAGTACCTCGGGAAAAACCAGTTATTCATCATCTGTACCCAGATAAGATTTGTATGACTATGCTATATATATATACCGTGCCAGTCTTTTGTTATTCTATTTACCGGAGGCCAAATGTTTTTATATATATATAAAAACAGTTGGCCTCAGGTAAATAGAATAACAAAAGACTGGCACGGTTGAGAAAACGCATATATTCGCTGATGGAAATATATTAATTGCCCACCGAAAAGTTTTAAATCTGACCATCAACGCTGGTCTGGTGGCAATAGTGACCAGGCACAGCTGGTTTCAGGGTGGTCAGGGGCCACTCGCATGTGGCACCAGTGTCCTAAGATGTAACTAAGCCCTGGAGCAGAAGATCGTAGGTAGTTAAGCAATGGTTAGTATATCACAGAGGGAAGTGAGATGTGGTAGTGTCCTTGTTTATATTCCCATACTAGATCATAGCGCACATATATATATATATACATATATATCCATGTATGTGTGTATGTACAGTAAAACCTCTCTAAATCCACCGACTATGGAACCGACTCTAAATGATACATTTACGAAGCCTCGAAGGTGGTCAGTTTAACTTTAGGTTGTTTGTTATTGTTACAATGGTATTGTATGGGGGATCGTTTGGTACCCAACTAAAGCGATCGATATAGGGGAGTGGTCGATTGTGGAGGTGGTCATGTAGAGAGGTTCTACTATATAGGAAATCCTTTCAATGGTTGAAGGTTCTTATATGCAGTGGTATCTATCAAACAAACCCTGTACAAGTCTAAACCAGACGTCACGTGCTTTCTGTCTTCCCCCTTTTTTTACGCTGTCGACATCTTCGTGCCCGTGTGCAGGCGCCCCAGCTGTTCACTCCGGAGCGGGCGTGGACGGCCCTGACGCTGGCCGGGGAGGTGCTCCTCGGTCCTCTGGGCATGCGCACACTCGACCCCACCGACTGGGCTTACAACGGCAACTATGTCAACAGTGACGAAAGTAACGGCTTCAACTACCACCAAGGACCGGTGAGCAAAGCTAGGTGGTCATGAATGTTTTGTAGTGATGTGCACTCGCCTCCCCACGTTAAATGCCACACGCAGAGCAGGATTTACATATACATTTTGGCAGGCTGAAGCTTAGGGTCTCAAAATCTAGGGGGGCTCTAGATAAAAGATTCACCTCTGACTCTGTTCAGAGGTGAATTACAACCCTATGTAAAAGTGGGAGAAAATGTGTCTCACTGTTGATGGTATTAGTTTTGCATTCCTATCTTCTGTTAATTAAAATCCAATAGCTACAATCCAATTGTATATGTTTTCCTTCAACATATACCCTCCAGAGTGTTCAAATCACACAATATCAAGGCATACTGACACAAAATCATGTGATAGAGTCCATGATGTAAATTCACCATGTTTGAATAAACTGGTTGTACCACCTGACTACTTCAGCCAATGAAAATGAATGCTTCATGACCTAGATCGGGTTATTACCCAGGAACCTATCAAATTGCCAATGTCTGCCATGTGGATTTTTATTTATTTTTTGGTCCATTAGTTGTTTAAGCAGGGGAAATTTCAGTCATAGACGACTGGTCTTCCTCATTCCACTGCTGGTCGATAGAAAGCCCGAGCCTACACTTTTACCGACCCAAAGGATTTTTAACCTCCCACACCACATAGACATGGTATGAGAGCAACCGGCCTTTGGTGACGCTGTAAGTTATACACAGCGGTGGAAATCCAAATTGGCAGAGCTGGGGCCACGGGGAATCGAACCGGCGACCCTCAGATTAGGAGTCTGACCTAGAAAAAGGTCAGACACTCTAACCACTCCGCCACAGAGAACGCCGTTGATTACATATTGTTACACGCTGGGCTTTATCAATTCAAATTTTAAAGTCGGCCGGTATACCTTGCCGGGAAAACAAACAAACTTGAAATAGTTCTAATTTGTGCCACAGGGTAGTGCATGCTTAGTACTGAACTTTTCCACTTGGTGGTGTAAAGTGACCTAGATTGGTCATATGACAGCTGGGCCTATATGCATGGAGCGGTGTTAGCGAGCCAAACCGCGGTTAGGGCGGGATTTCTGGTTTAGCGCCAAAAAGTCACTATGCATGGAGCAGTGTTAGGCCAACACTGCGAGATTAAAGTCGGAGATTCTAACCCCAGCCCATAGCAGGTTTACAGCGGTGTTAGTGTTAGGTTAGGGCCAAATCTATGCAATGCTATCATATTTAACAGAATTACATACGCAATAAGTGAACTTTCATGAAATTAACCCTCAATTCGAAGCGATATTAACGCCGCCGCTGCATTGGCAGCGATATTCATACTGTCGAATCGACGAATGTAAACAAAACAAATCGCCACCCGCCACCGCATCAGTGGCAATATATTAGAGCCAAATCTATTCAATGCTATCATATTTAACAGAATTACATACTCAATAAGTGAAATTTCAGCAAATTAACCCTAAATTCGAAGCGATATTAATGCCGCAGCTACATCGGCGGCAATATTAATATTGTCGAATCGACGAATGTAAACTAAACAAATCGCCGCCGCCGCCGAATCGGCACCCATATATTAGGCCCAAATCTATTCTATGCTATTATATTTAACAGAATTACATAGGCAATAAGTGAAATTTAATGAAATTAACCCTAAATTTGAAGCAATATTAACGCCACTGCTAAATCGGCGGCGATATTAATATTGTCGAATCGACGAATGCAAGCAACTGCAGCCGCCACGGCCACAGTAACAAGCGCACTGGTTCCCGGTGGGTAGAGAAGGCAATATATTAGGCCCAACCAATTTTCTTTAGAGTAGTTCAAACAAGAAATATATTTGCTTTAATGTAAAATATATGTTAGTACATTTACATTGCATAATTCAATGAGAAACACATAGATGAAAAACGGTTTTTTGTTGTTGAATGTAAAAAGGTTTTGGACTGTATGGGGTTTGAACCCACAAGGCCCAAGATCTTCAGATTACAAGTTCAACACATTGATCACTAGCCCACAGATACCACACATAGTTACTTGTCTCAGTTCAGGCTATTTGTGTATAGGACGTCATATATACAAGGTGTATGTGTGTATGTATGTATGTTTTGCGCACATCCATTTGAAATTTGTCAGTTACACTGTATATGAAAGGAAAACTTTTTTTGTTATTGAATGTAAAAAGGAGTGAACCATATAGAGTGAGACATGTGCATTTGAAAGTTTTTGACTTTCAGATCTTTTGTATTACTATTAACTAATGCAGCAGCCATTCCATGCTGGCCACATCAGCCGGGCCTGAGCATTAATAGTTTGCGGGGATCTGCCACAAATATACCTGTTTTCGGTTTTAATGCTATGATGGCAGCAGCCGTTCTGGGCGTGCCTCTGCATTATCGTTTGGACGGGATCCATCCCAAATGCGTGCGTTTCTGCGCTTAAGGCTATAATGCCAGCAGCCATATTCTACAATCCAGCCGGACCTGAGTGTTAATGGCTTGACGGGATCCGGCGCAAATGCCCAGATTTCCAGGTCTGGTCATGCATTATCGTTTGGACGGGATCCATCGCAAATGCGCCGGGTTCTGGGCTTAACGCTATAACAGCAGCATCCGTTCTCCAGCGTAGGCGCTGGCGGACGACTCGGGATCGCAGAACATGCAGATTGTCATAGGTGAGTGTAGAAACTGATATGGTGCTACAACCCTAGGCCGTCCTCCGATGCATATGCTGTGGAATGGCGCATTTGCAATGGATCCCGTCTAAATGATAACACATAGGCATGACCAGAACGGATTTAAATCCAGAAACCTGCGCAATTGCGGCGGATCCTCTCAAACCATTAATGCTCAGGCCCGGTTGAATCATAGAATGTGCAGTTTGTCATAGGTGAGTGTAGAAACTGATATGGTTCTACTACCCCAGGCCTATATATATATTAGTATTGGCAGATCAATTTTTTTTTTTTTTTTCTGGTCCGGAATTCACCTACCTCGGAAGCACTATATCAAGTGCTGGACGCATTGATGCTGAAATACAGAGGAGGATGGCCAAGGCTAGCGCATCTTTCGACCGACTATGCCAGAGACTCTGGAACAACCACCACGTGTTCATGCGGGTCAAAGGCAAGATCTACCGTGCAATCGCGCTATCCACCCTACTATACGGAGCTGAGGCCTGGACAGTGTACAGACGACAGGTGAAAAAGCTGCATGCCTTCATGATGCGACATCTGCGTTCAATCATGAGGCTAACCTGGAAGGACAAAGTGACAAATAAGGAAGTATTCGAACGGACGGGACTGCCCTCTATGGAAGATCTTCTGATCAAAAAGAATCTCCGGTGGACTGGACACCTCATGAGGATGTCATCAGAGAGGCTACCAAAGCAGATCCTCTATTCTCAACGGTCTTCTGGTTACAGAAAGAGAGGGCGCCCTCATCTCCGGTTCAAGGATACCATCAAGAGAAACCTGAAGCTGAGAGACATTAAGACCGACTCATGGACATCACTCTCACAGCAGAGAGCTAAATGGAGAGCGGCAGTCAAGTAATGAAAGCAGTCTTTGTCACATCGTGACCGACAGCATGATGATGATGATGATATATGACATATATACTATTACTAGTGCATATATAAAATATATTTACTGTGGGGGAATCGTATGATGCCCTTGCGACACATACATTTTATATATGACTAGTATATACATCATACATATGATATACACATGGTATATATATGAGTCAGTCTCATGAAAATAGGCCAATTGGTGCATAGGGGAAAGATGTCGGCTTCGACCATTGGATGTCAGCATCGAACGGCATACTTATAGTTTAGCATTGATAGAGGTGTTCGAAAGTTCTTAAATTTATCCTGAATGTAAAGGTAGAGAAAATACAACAACCCTATTTGTTTCTGTGATAATTTAATATGAAACAAAGAAATGCACTACACTTTAACAATTTGTATGCTGACATCTGTAAAAGATGTCGGCGTCGACCATTGGATGTTGGCGTCGAACGGCCTCAGCACTGACCCACTTCTCACCCAGTGTCAGCACCCCCCACCCACCACTGACCTCAGAACACTCCCTGGCCCAGTTCAGGTGCAGTGAGTCTACAACTCTCCCCCCACATATCTGGTTATATAAACATAAAAACTAAGCAGAGTTGTGCTTGGAGAGCATTTGTCGGAGTACGGTTCCCGTCGCCACGAGGTATACTGGGCCACTTTAAATTCATTTATCTCCTGGATTTAATCTCCTAATCAGTTCAAAAGTTGCGGGTAAATATATCAAGGTAGGTGAAGAATATATTTTGCTTTTTATATTAAGAAGTTATATGTTCTCATTTCATTTACCCACATTTTCTCCACTTTGTATATAGGGTTCTTCACCCCTACTCAAGCTACTGTAGTACGGGGTGAATCTTTTATTTAGGGGGCTCCGACCGGCCAAGGTGTATATTTTGTTCTCTGCCATAGGCCTGTGAGAATAGCCTATGGCCTCTCTTCATCTAAATCCGACACTGGCAGATGCACAGGTAGACGTGGATTCCACCGAGGAGACTAGATAGCCTAATGGTTAGGGTGCTCGCCTTGGTGTGGCAAAAATATGGGTTAGCCTCTCGCTCTAGGCACAGTGTTGCCATTTGTTTGCAGTACCCTCATGGTGCCATGACCAGGATGATGTAAATGCTGAGCACTGTATGGTTATGAAGTTCTGGTTATTGTAACATTACCATGTTTCCTATGTTTCTGAATTTGGTATGATTACATTACCATGCTTCACATATTATTAGTATTGTTACTGGACCGCGTTTCATAGATATTATTTCGTAAACCCTCATTAGAATGCCATCAGTACAAGTTAAGGATAGTCACTCCTATTACTGTAGGTAGATGGTTATCACCACACACATGACTGCTAGTGACAGTCCCACACAACACAACACTCATACCTGACAACACAGCATCTTAGTAGAGAATCAAGCAATCCTTTAATTATCATCAGTTTGGTAATATATAGTAGTACAACAATAGCTGCATGGAGAGTATAGGAGAACCTGCTTCTGATTGGCTGTCCTCCCATTGGGTGTAGGGCTCCACACATACATGATTGACAGCCCCAGATAGAGGTGGGAGAGACATCCCCCACACCCCAACCCTCCCACACACACTGGCCTGTGTGCTGGCTGGAGATATCCTTATCTGTCGGTGTTAGCCCCCTGCATGCTGAGTCCCTGTAGTTCCCATAACCCTCTCTTGTATCTTGCCTTAAAAGGTGTCAAGGTTTCTTCGAATTATGCAACTTTAAACCCGTTCAATAAACAACTGTTTACAGAGGTGACAAGTGTCCCAACTTGGTGGGAGATTACACATTAAAAGTGGGATATTTGGGTTATTTCGTCAAAGAATCATTTTAGCTTGTTTTTTTCAGAATGCACCATTTTGTATCACTTTTTTCAAAGGATTTCCGCGCCCCGCCCCCTTCTGAGGAAGAGGAACCTCCTTCCCCTCTCCTACACCTCACCCTTCGGCCACGCTATTTCTTCCTGTTTATAATTTGTGTATTAGGGAGATCTCCCTCCTCACACTACTTGTCTAGTTATATGCCTAGTTATATGGTTATTTCATTACTTTTGGTGCTGTCATTATTTCTCTATATTCATCTTGCCGCTGGCCCTGCCGCTGCCGCGACTGTCGTTGTAGGAGTGGCTGTGGCCTGTCGGGTACTTCCTGCGCGCGCAAGTGGGCACGGCGGTGCGCTTGGAGGCGGCGCGCCCGGGGCTGCTGGCGCGCACCATCACCGCCGTCAAGGGCGTCCTATCCGCCCATAACGTGGCCGTGCAGACCGGGCCCTGGAGGTCCCTGCCGGAGCTCACCAACAAGGATGGCGCCGTGAGTAGGGATGACCATATATCATGCATTGTGTAAATATAAACAATAGTTTTCACCTATTTTCTTCTTTTGTAAATAAAAAAAGATTATAATTATTTTTATTTGTTTAACTTTTTTTTTAATATAATTTTTGTTTTGTTTATAAGTATTTTTATTCTGATAAATGAGTCTTTTGTCAGCGCCGAAGCACTGGTCTTCCAGCCATTTATCAATTCAGGATGATGTACACAAAATGGGATATAGAATAAAGTATACAATAATAATATAATATAATATTTAAACAGTTTTGTAAGAGCCAATACGTTTGATGCCAATTGACGCAGATAAGTCTAGACAATATTGATTTCAAGTATACTAAGGAAATCTTTTTAGTAATTAAGTAATGGGTGCATAAAAAAGGTAACTCAGATTGTATCAAATCAGGATTGTCAGAATAAATAACCCACTCACAGTACCTATCTCAACATTTATTGATTTTCTTGTTGTATGGGGGGAGGGGGATTTGAATGGATTAGTCAGAATTTGAAGCTAGCGATAAGAGGGATCCACTTTGGTGTGTTAACCTCATTATATGTGCAGCTAGTTAGTCTTTTGAATCTCCTTTGTTGTAGGTGTGCAATGACAGCTGTCCTGCACAGGCATGGAGCATGGGCTGTATCCTGGAAGTACTGTATGACCTGCAGAAGCTCGACACTAAGCCAGAGTGAGCAGTTCACTCCATCTCTGCAGGTACCCGTCTGATCGACTCAGTGCCAACATGATGGGGGGATCCTCTCACAACAGAGGTGCTCATCAAGAATGCTATTTGAGCTGCTCGGCAATATTGTAAACCCACAGAGCCTGAGCAACACTGCTGTGTGGTATTACCCCCCCTCCTCTCTCTCCCTCTCCCTCTCCCTCACCCTCTCCCTCACCCCACCCTCACCCTCACCCTCCCCTTCCCCCCGCCCCTCCCTCCCTATATATATATATATATAAATATCTTAGTTGGTATTTATGAAGGACTCCTCTAATGATTGTTACATATCGTCTACCGATAACTACTTTGAGCTTTGAAACTAATCTGCATATATTGTTTTATTCCCTAATTTATTATTTTAGAACCGTCATTTTCGATGGATAGCTTAGTTTAATTGGCATGCGTGCAATAAAGTCCCAATTTGGGATTTCTCTTACTTGTTACACAAGCTATGGTATAAAGCTTCATTGTGAATCATTTGTATCTAATTTCAAGCACACCGTGGAGTATTGTATTAGTCGTTCGTTGATAATTTGGTTTAACAGGGTATTTACGCAAGTATGTTTTAAATCTGCTCATTAATATGCATGTGGTTTTACTTTTGATTGTCTTATTACAGCTGTACATGTGATTTATTATAATAATAATAATAAATTATCCCAGACGGGATGGCCGAATGAGTTAGAGCGTCCGTCTCCCATGCTGGTAGATTGTGGGGTCGTGGGTTCGAATCCTGGTCGAGTCAAACCAACGACTTAAAAATTGATACTTGTCGCTTCCTAGCCAGACGCTCGGCATTACTAGGATACGGCAAGGAGCAGTGGAATGAGGAAGACCAGTCGTCTGCGACTGAAATTTCCCCTGCTTAAACAACTAATGTACCAACAACAACAAAAATAGTGCCCTCACTATCAGGGGCCATGCTAAGGCGTACAATACAACCATGCTATTGTTTATTTACAACTTAAATTAAAGCAGTCTGAAATGAGTAATCTAGTATGAAATACCGGGTAGATTCTTATGGATGTGAACTATCCTTTATGACTAGTGAGATGGGGATGGGGTGTAATTCCTTAATGATTATATACTGCCTAAGATTGTACCAATCAGACCAAATTAGTTGTTTCAGATTTGCTAACCAAATAAAAAGCATGTAATTTTCTCATTACTTTTTGTATCACATTGTGGTTGTGTTGGGTTTTTGGAGGGAAGAAGGGAGGCGCAAAAGTGATTAGCTTTAGAATATATACAAGTACTTTCTGAATGTTATAACAAATAGCTCTGGTTTATCAAAATACGATATTATTAAAAGTCATTTGTTCTGGGATGAAAGATTGCCATTTCACGATTTGTTGGCAATTTCCGATTTGTGTTGTTTCTAAAATATCTAGGACGTAAAAACTGCAACAAATGACAAATCTATACTGTTGGACCTACCCCGCATTGAGTGTTAGTAGATTTCTACAATTTCTGTCATAGGCTTCGCATTGTAAGGGAATTGCGGGGAAAATGTTGGCTGTTGGGTTTCATCCAATACTCTGCTAGCTCCATTCCACTACCAGTCAGTACAGGCTGTCCTTGGAAGGAGTTCCATTGTCCTTGTGACCTTGTAGCCTTAAATTTCTGAAATTGTTGTTGTTGTCCAAGATCACTTTCATCCCTATTTGTTCTGTAGAATCCGGTGCGTAGAAATAACAATGGTATGTGTGTGATTGTAGAGAAGGTCATTAGTTGGCCTACTGTGGTTCGGCGATGTCCTAAAAGACAGTTTGCAAACAAATTCAATCCTAAGTATTGATCCATAAATAATTTGTCAAAGTTACCCTTTGGAATATGATATTTATACATATATCCACACATGAAAGAACACCAGGTATTGCTTAAATCGATAGCGATATTTTAAAATTAATGAAAGAAGCAAGCTCTTAAACAATAAGAATCGCCAGCAAGCTTTTTACAGTAATACTCGTTTTTATGGCAATTTTCGTTAGTTTTCTCTCAACCATGCATTGCAATCATACATATTAATTAAACCATCTGAAAAATGGCGTGTATTTACTACAATCTGACATTGGTAAAAGTAATGATTGCTATCCCGGTGTGATTACTAGGCTGAACACTTAATTCATCAATAGATTAGAGGTTCATATTTTGTACATAGAAGCCACTACAGCTCCTGTGATTATTTGTATCGCTCTCAAATCCAATATTTATCACAAATAAAAAACACAAACAAGACCAAACTTTGATGTATATTCTATTGCAGATATATTCCTATCAAAATCGAAAAAGTGGCCAATGACACAAATTTACAAGCATGTCTACACTGCATATCACAGAAAGTTGACAGGAGAACAGAAAGAAACCAATGTAAATTATGGTCTTAGCTAGAAGCATGATAATCAGTCAAATCAGATTACACATTGATAATAACAGATTTGATCATGTATATAATCATCCGGTGCGAGTGAGGTTCCCGCGTCCGTTAGGGACAGGAAAATGCTGTGGCGTCGCCACAGGTCGCACGGGGAGGTACAGGAAGGTGGACATAGAAGCAATGGTATACAATAATATAATGATAATGAAGTAATTCCCTTCCGAGCCTTTATACTACCATAATATGTTATACATCGCATAATTACATTAACATTTTACGTAGGAAAGGCTCTATCATCACGGTTATTTAAGAATATATATATATAAATAAATTGCTTTGTTACATAAAATTGTTTTGCTCATCTACTGTTGCATAGTCATCAAATATATCAATTTTCCTTATGTGCACACACTATGGCTGCAAAACATGTCATGCCTGACTAACCATAATGGCAACAACAAGGCAATCTAGTGCTCAGCCCTGATGAATGGCAAATGGCCCTCTGATGATACTCATCATCCGATGGATAAACATTTTCTCTGTATGTGCAAAGCGATTTGAGGTTATAAGGTGCGATTTTGTTGTTGAATTTGTCTGAGGTGCAAAGTGATCTACTTCATCTGTCAGCTGGGTCACATGACCAGAATGCAGCATTCTGATTGGTTTGTGATGTGCTGTTGTTTACATTTACATGATGCAGGCCATGTGCTTTTGTTGATCATATTGTTTTGTGCATTCTTTTAACTAATAGTTGTCAGTTATTTATCACAAATGGTGCACATGCATTTTTAAGACAGTTTTTCTATCTGACTTTAGGACTTCACAATAAGAATTTGTTGTATATTTACTCTTTTACTGAGGTAAAAAATTTATAGAGTTACTGCAGCCAAGTTGTTTGCACACATACCTAATTATCTATGCAGACGTCACGGGAAAGACATCTATAGACTTCATTGAATAGACTACATCACCATTCCAGCCACGTGGTGCATTGTGGGATGCGTAGAAGAAAAACAAACCCACAAGAAGCACATGGCACATGCTAATACACCGGGTGCAGCTATGAAATGTGCTAGTTTCAGCTCATCTCAGCTCTTGTTTGAAACATAGAATACCAACTAAAAAAATATATATAATAAATTAGGATATTAATCTTTTATCCAGCATTGCATTTACTGCAATATAATCAGCACATCTTATGCCATGTGCATTTAGATTTAGACAAATCTGGGCACTCAGACTAGTGTTAGAGCCATAGCCAGTCAGTTTTACTTATTTTATTAATGTTTTTATTTATATCCTATGGTTAATGACATATGTAGAACTAGAAAATGAGTAGGGTTAATCAGATATTGGTTATATATTTCTCTGAAACGTGTATGTTGACACATTTGGCATTTTAATATTCAGAACATTTTAATATTCAAAGTTTTGCCCTACGCGTATCGGCAAACTCAATGGCCAGATGCATTTGCTTTGCTGCCAACGCCGTTTTCAGTGCATGCGCAGTCGGAACGGTGATCTCGTCTATTCGGTAAACTTGTATTGGCAGAAGTTTTGTGTGTGTTCTTTTAGAAATTACTTCTTTTTTTCTATATGTAAGGGTGATATTTTTTTTATGTAAAAGGATAAAACCAAATTATAAATAATTGTATAGTGTAAAAATACCCCATTTTTTCAACAATTCTCTTTCTCAAATTATTGTGAGTATTGTAATATATGCATAAAAGACATCCAGGCACGTGTGGAGAACAAAGGATATGTAAATGAGATGATGTCATAGACAAAGGGTGCCGGCAGTTCGGGACCCTGGATGGTGAATAAAGCATTCAGTATCCAGAAGTAAGTGTTCAGACGTCGTACTTTCACAAGTATCATAGTGCGCGTACTTCATGCTGCTTATCCGCTCCGAAGTCATATGGGGGTGGTGCTCAGCTTGAACCACTAGGAAATGATTTATAATCCTATAAACCTGATCTCTAGCTGAGGTGAAGGAAGAAATAGAAAGAGCTAAGTGGATTTAGAGTATTTATTTTCTCTTGACAAGGAAATATAGCCTTATCGTATATATATAAAACTTTTCGCAGCAAAGTGATCGATACAGCGAGTGAACATAAGTACCAACAACTGCTGGTGGTGGCGCCACCATAGGCCAGCAGGCCGCAGTTAATCGATATTTGTCCGTTATTGGAGGTTAAATATATTATACAGTGACAATCATAATAATAATAAACCTTATACCGATGATTTATACCCGTTTATTTATATACTAGCTATAAACCTGATCCCTAGCTGAGGTGAAGGAAGAAATAGAAAGAGCTAAGTCGATTGAGAGTATTTATTTTCTCTTGACAAGGAAATATAGCCAAGACTGCCCTATGGCGCTGCCCCCAATCCAAGAGAGCTCTCGTAAGAATCAAGTGCTGAGGGAACCCTCATGTCATGCACTATACGGTGAGTAATGGGTGTCTTCAAGTAGGCAAATATGGTATCAGAAGACCAATCACCTCTAGTTCTGAGTTCCTCCAGAGTAGCCCCGCACATGGAGAGGTAAGTGCAACCCTCCCCCCCCCCCCCCCCCGACGGAGGGAATGGGAGGAAAAATCAGCTGGGTTCATCCCAGCTCTAGCAACAAAATCCTTTAGAGTCTTTTCGTACAGATTATAAGTTAAAGGAGTGGATCCCGATCCATGAGGAATCCGAAAAGCGAGGGAGTCCGAAGCAGACGGTAAATCCTGAAAATGCTTATCAGTCCAGTATACAGCGCAAATACGCTTATCATGGCACCTAGCAATAGGGATTTGTAGTTTCCTCTGTCTAAACTGTATGGTCTTAGTTTTGCGTATGGTAATTATCATACCCCACGTATAAAACACAAAATCCTGGTGCCTTAATGTAGAATCTGACATAGTGACCTGGCACTTCTGTAGTAATCCTCTGAACAACAGAGCAACGCTGCTCTCCAGGCTACATGTCCAGGATTAAGTGCCAGAAGTGAAAACATTGAAAGGATCATACCCGGCAGTATAGGCAAAGCCGGCCTAACCTCATCCCCCCTTACACGACGAATCCCTTTCTGGGTACTAGATAGTATATAACTCTTATAATCTAAGAGAGGGGAGGAGTTCTCTCATAAAATATTTTTGAGTCCACTAAGGTCATTAATTATCGATCTATATTTAAGCGTCCTAGCTAGTCATGTAGTATATAGAGCTGCTTGTGCTGAATCGTAGGGAAGGGGGGCTAGAGAGGCCGAAAAATGTACAAATTCAAAATATCTCTTAATCTGGACTTTCCTAGTAATTAATGAATTTTGAGAGTAGGACATGGCCTGGAACCCCTTCTGTTCCTCCCGAAGTTTCGCTCCTGAAAGAAGAAAAAGCCTCTGGCCACAACAAATGTTGTTTAGAATCCCAGTTTCTTGGAGCCTGGCTGAGCTATACTCATTATTTAGTCTAATCAGACAGTCACAAACTATGTTATCCCTGCTCTTAATGTAAGCGGAGGAAATTGGGAAGTTATATTCCACCGAGATCCAAAATAATTTCCTAAAAAAATCCATTATAGGCGCTGATTTGAATCTACCAGTACATAGGGCAGACATAACAGAATTAATTATTATTGCTAGGAATCTGATGGATGTAGCAGGAGGGATTCATTTTTTGTAACTGATATAAAATCCCAACCTTCTGAGTATTGCTATGATTACTCTCTGAGATTTGGAAGTTTCCTCTTGGCTGCTGTCTATAATGCAGTAGTCATCGAGATAATTAATCACCCTGAGTACTCCTTCTCTGGTGATGCATCTAACAATAAGGTCAGACATTTTTTTTAATATATAAGGACTGGATGAGAGTCCCATACATAATCTGGTATCAGTTAAATATGTTTCGGTTCCTGAAAAAACGCATAGAAGCCCCTGTCTGGCCCTATCACGAGGATGAATAGGGATCGCCCTATAGGCGTCCTTAATATCAATTGTGGCCATCCAGTAACCCTGCTCGAGGCAATCCGATACTGAGTCTACGGAATTGTATTAAAATTGTGTACAGGTAGAGAGAGTTTACGCACTAAGGACGACTACAATCTATAATCGTTCTCCCCTCCCCCCCCCCCCCATCCTTAGGGACGCAAAAAAACATTATGAGTGCAAATAGGCTTACTTTCTACTATTTTGAGAATGGCTTGGCTGATCTCTGATCGAAGCTTATCTGTTATTATATTATAGTAATCCGGATTATGCATTTTTTTCATTTTGATAGAATATGCTAATTTACAATCTCGGTCTATAACTTTGAACCCGTAGCAGACTCCTTTTAGGATGTAGGACCAATCAGGATCAATTGCACCTCTTAGGAACAGTTCAACAAAAAACCGACAGAGCTTAAGCTGACTTATGGATCCGTCAATATAGTGCGTACAAGCACAGATACCAGCTACACAGTCATGGGTAATATCGAATATCATGGATCTCTGTCCAGGCTCATATAATAATTTCATCCAATAATAAATGTCATCAATGAAGACGTTTTCAACATTCAAAAGGGGAGTATAATCTGCTGAATTAGTCCAGCGAGTCAGTACTGAAGGTGCCGTTTGAGAGCATTCATCGACAGAAACCCTCTGGGTATTTTTTTCGACATTCTTAATATAACCATTAGTAGAAACAGAATAGTTAGCAGTGAGTGGATGAACATTAAGGTTAATCATATTCACATCAATATTAGAAATTAAAGAATTATCATCAGAGACATGAAAATCAATGTGTTCAGGTGAAAGTCCAGAATTATTTGTAGTAATATCAGAATCAACTATATTCTGTGTCAATGCAATATTATATTCGAATGCTGCCCTATAGAATTCAATTCTTCAACATGATGACACCCTATGCCAAGCCTGGCCAGCAGCATCCCAAAGTATGCATCCTCTATTGGAAAGTATGGCAGATCCGGGGAGTTGGCCACCAATTTGCGAGTCAGTGCAATAGACGTAAAGAAAATTGTACCCAGGGCATAGGGCGGAAATCTGTCCTTGTCATACTCTAGAGTGTTCAGGTAGCCCTTGTAGGTTGCCCCCCTGTATACCTTATAGCTAGTATAGCAAGTTCCAATCTGGTGCTTTTGGAATGGCTCGGTACTGCCGAATTTGTGCAGCAGTTTGAAGAGCGCCGGCATTGAGATCGTGGTGTCGTCTGCCCCGCGCATGACAAACCTGGCCTGCGGACATTTCCGGAGCACCCAGCGGAAGCCCATCAGCACCTTTTGCGTCAGGTTGAAGTAGTTGTCGATGAAGTCGTCCAGGAGGATGTCATTGTACTGTTGATGCTCCTTCCGCAAGTTCTCGATCTGGTCAGAAGGCCAGCCGACACCGAACAAAAACAGCACCTTGAAGTGATACCTGGTCCTGAAGTATTCCGATGCCCACGTTTCTCTAGCGAGCATTCGTGCTCTGAAGTGCATCGGTACAGTCGTGACGATGGCAACCATTTCGACCTTTTCTCTGTTGGTACATAGATTCTTTGGGGATATAATGGTTTTTAAGCCATACACGAAGCACTTATCACAGCTCATAGCTCTAGGTTTGTCAGGAAATATCCTCGTCTGCAGAAGAGCCAGGTAGTTGGGGATTAATTCCAATTTCACTTCTGTATGGCTAAACTTGGAATACTTGGATAACTGGTCCACACCATAGAGCAGTGCCTTTGAGAAAGTCTTGCCTCTTCTCCCATATACTTCCTTTTGAATAGCACGGTAGCTTTTGTCCTTCCAATTAGGATGCTCTTTCAGCATAAGGTCCACCAATGGCGCCAACTTTCTGGAGTGTGACTGGTTGAAATAGGTGATGCGCAAATCGGGTTTCGGGGCAGGCATGTGTACATAGGGGAAGTCCGAATTACACACAGGACGGCAGTGATTGCAGAGATAGGTGACTTGTGGGTAACCTGAAAGCTGATTACCGAATTCATCAGAAACAACTTGGTATGTATACATACTGAGTGGTCGTTTTGATAATCCACATTTCCATATTGCAACTCGGCTACCATTAGCATATACCAGTCGACTTGGTGTAAACTTTCCACTGATGCAAGTCAAAATCAACAAGCACAGAAGTCCTACTGTTGTGACTACATAGAGAACTTGGTGCTTCACTATTGTTCTGCACGAAACCATTGTTGCTTCAAGTTGGCACTCCAAGATTCACCTGGTAGCATCGAGACCTGTGGGGTATAGAAAAGTGTATATTAAAAAAAAAATTAATTCAATCAATAATTTCTTTTCACCTTTTAATGACCAGATCAATAGTACTTAAAACGGTATAATGCAATGAAAGTTGCACATTTTCAAACCAAAACATTTACCTGAATGTTATCCTACATAGGAGAGCCTATCCAACTTACAAGGTGGTGCACTTATTAACTATGTGTTGCTGCATATGAGGGGATACTAACTCAATTTAATAGAGCATCTTACTGCTGAAGGCTATTATGTGTGCTGTGGTGATGTGTGTTGATTGGTTGGTTGTAGCTCTGCGAATTACAGTGTTTGTGGCTCTAATTTGCAGAGCTGCTCTGCGAATAGCCAGTGTGATTTATTATCTGCACTCACTAATCAGTCTATTTCTGCAAATTTGATGGTTTATTCCTTGTAGTTTGTTATTTTAGGTTAAAATAATTATAGCTGACCTATTCTAAAGTTTGTGTGCGGAAGGTTGGGAGTTCAGTTCCCGGTTGAGTCAAACCAATGACTTATCAAATTGATACTTGTTGCTTCCTAGCCTGGTGCTCGGCATTAATAGGACAGGGCAAGGACTGGTTGGCTCAGTGTCAGGATAATGTGACTGAGTGGGATATCAGGTCATAGTGCTGGTGGCCTAGTCTCCCAGTGGAGCAGCACTATAAAGTCGCCATGAGTGGGCACTGTCACAAGTCGGTGCCTGTCCTGATATGACCTTAGGTGTTTCCAGGATGTAAAACTTCAACAACCAACAAACGTATTTTAGTTCTTTACCTGGAACTCTCCTGGCATATATCTGATTAAATAGTTATAGCACAGGAGTGTCTCTGCTTAAAGTGGCCCAGTATACCTCGTGGCCACGGGAACCGTACTCCGACAAATGCTCTCCAAGCACAACTCTGCTTTTTTTTTTTTTTTTTTTTTTTTTTGGTCCATTAGTTGTTGAAGCAGGGTAAATTTCAGTCATAGATGACTGGTCTTCCTCATTCCACTGCTGGTCGATAGAAAGCCCGAGCCTACACTTTTACCGACCCAAGGGATTTTTAACCTCCCACACCACATGGACATGGTATGAGAGCAACCGGCCTTTGATGACACTGTAAGTTATACACAGCGGTGGAAATCCAAATTGGCAGATCTGGGGGCACGGGGAATCGAACCGCCGACCCTCAGATTAGGAGTCTGACCGAGAAAAAAGTCAGACACTCTAACCACTCCGCCACAGAGAACGCCACTTAGTTTTTATGTTTATATAACCAGATATGTGGGCGGGGAGAGTTGTAGACTCACTGCACCTGAACTGGTCCAGGGAGACTGCTGAGATCAGTGGGGTGGTGGCGGGTGGAGTGCTGAGGCTGGGTGAGAAGTGGGTCAGTGCTGAGGTCAGGGTGGGGTTGGGGTGGGGGGTGGGGTCTGAGGCTGGGCCTGTAACTGGCAGCTGTTATTTTGAAAATGGATGGGTGATTGGAGAGAAGGGAGAGTAAAACTGATGTATTTTCAATTTTCTTTGAGTAGTTCAAACAGGAAATATATTTGCTTTAATGTGAAATATATGTTCGTACAATTACATTGCATAATTCAATCAGAAACACATATAAAAGGAAAAACATGTTTGTTGTTGAATGTAAAAAGCAGTGAAAAACATGGGGTTTGAACCCACAACACCAAACAAGTTCAGATTACAAGTTCAACACCTTAAACTTGCATAGTCTGATGGGTTTTGAGTTTCTGTCATTTTCTCATCTCATACTCCACCATCAGAGCCCATCACATGTGGTGCGGATGCTCTGTTCAGTTTTGCATGTGCAGTAATGAGGTTGAATCTGCTGGCGTTAGCTGGGTATATCCTGGAATCTCTGGTTCATTTGGTATTGTTGTTAACACCTTGTCAAGCTGCCTTTTGAATGATTATACACTGCAGTTTGATTGATTTCTAATGTAAGCTGGAATTGTATATGTTTTGGTTTTGAAAAGTTGATGCTTCATCGGACTATGCAGCTTTAACCACTAGGCCACAGAGACCACACATAGTTACTTGTTTCAATTCAGGCTATTTGTATATACGACGTCATATATACAAAGTGTGATTGTGTATGTGTATATATATATATACCATGTGTATATCATATTTATGATGTATATATACTAGTCATATATCAAATGTATGTGTTGCGAGGGCATCATACGATGCCCACGCAGTAAATACATTTGATATATGCACTAGTAATAGTATATATGTCATATATATACAACGTATATATACAAGGTATATATATATATGGACCCCAAAAATATATATATATATATATATATATATATATATATATATATATATATATATATTGATCTGCCAATACTAATATATATATATATATATATATATATATATATAGGCCCGCGGTAATAGAACCATATCAGTTTCTACACTCACATATGACGAACTGCACATTCTATGATTCAGCCGGGCCTGAGCATTAATGGTTTGATGGGATCTGCCGCAATTGCGCAGGTTTCTGGGTTTAATGCTATGATGGCAGCAGCCGTTCTGGTCATGCCTATGTGTTATCATTTGGACGGGATCCATCTCAATTACGCCGTTCCACAGCGTATGCGTCGGAGGATGGCCTGGGGTCATAGCACCATATCAGTTTCTACACTCACCTATGGCAAACTGCATGTTCTGCGATCCCGAGTCGTCTGCTGGCGCCTGTGCTGTGGAACGGCTGCTGCCGTCATAGCGTTAAGCCCAGAACCTGGGGTATTTGCAATGGATCCCGTCCAAACGATAATGCATGACCAGAACAGTCACTGCCATCATAGCATTAAACCTGGAAATCTGCGCATTTGCGTCGGATCCCGTCAAGCCATTAACGCTCAGGTCCGGCTGGAACGTAGAATATGGCTGCTGGCATTATAGATTTAACCCAGAACCCAGCGCATTTGCGATGGATCCCATCCAAACGATAACGCATAGCCACACCCAGAACGGCTGCTGCCATCATAGCATTAAAACCGGATGTTGTATTGACTTGTCTGGATGCCATGATAGTAGTAAACCTATAATGGTTCTCACAGTGAACACCAGGTGGCACCACCACGCTGTAGTCTGCTATTACTACATCTCCCTTTTTAGGATATCAATACATTTTACTTAACTGTCATAAACTCTCATACTTCTTAATCAGACTGAGTACTCTTACTCTTAGTGTCCTTAAGAGTTTGACATTGGCAGACTGACCTCTGAACTCTGGGTGTATTATGCTCGAGCAGGAGAACTCATAGATCTAACCGTTCAGGTGGTTTAACCATACAACCTGATCTGGTGGATATTTGCTCATCACCAGCTGATGTATTGAGTGGTGACAGATTCACTGGCGATGGCATCACAGGGGTTGAACAGTTCTCTGTGGGTTCTGTTTCATTTCTCCCTGGAAGTGCCTCTCAGTTTCTTCGGAAGTAGGAACCTGCATTACCAGCAATCCTGAACTTAATTTTTCTGCTGCGAGTTCATGGTGCTTCGATCGATTCTTTATCATCTAATCAGTGTCGGCCACAAGATGCGGAGTACGCATCGATTATATATATTTCAATGGCAAGTTTGTTTCAATTAAAATAAATGGAATAAAGATCTGTTGTAATTGGATGTAAGGATTATGGAACAATGAATAAATAAATAGGAATGCATATTTCAATAAAAATAAACTGGTTTGATGGATTTATTTCTTATTTTATGTGTCAACTTCAACCCCCATGTGGACACGGCAAAATATTTAGCTACACAACTGAAACTGTGCCTAGAGATATCTTATGGTGCTGCCATCTGTGAGAGCTATCGGCCACTAAAATACATGCTGCCGTATTCTGTCACTAGCTCGTAGAAGTTGGGCAGTTTAGCGATTTTCTGTGAATATAGTGGGAAAACGTGGCATTTTCTCCCAAATTTTCAACATATAGATGGACCTACAAAAACATTTTAGCGAATTTAGCCCAATTTTCGGCATGTAAGAGCTGTATGTAGAAACTGATCTGCTATTGGCGCTATACGTTTATTATGACAGAACTGTGATAAATGGCATTGCCGTGGATTCGCTATAGGAATGCTGCTACTCGTGGTGATGGTGAGTTTTCGCAGCGCTAGTCAACAGGTTCGGGATTGCTGGTAATGGTTTCTGTAAAGACTTGGTATGATCTTGGGCTGGACAGCTTCTCCTGGACAGGACCATACTTGTTTTGGTCCCTGATCCAGACAGTGTCACCATTGGACAGGGAAGGAAGAGGGACTGTACAATGTCGTCAGTTGTAGTCCTTCTTTGCTGTCTCCTGGTTTTCATGTTCCTTGATCCCTAGGTTCACTGGATCCAGAATGAAGGTCTTCCTGACCACCTCTCGTGTAGTAGGGAGTGTCGTTCTCAGGTTTCTGTTCATCAGGAGCTGGCTTGGGGAGTAACCATTGTGAATTGGCGCTGTGCGGTAAGCCAGAAATCCAAGATGTCGATCAACATTCTTCTGCATAATGTTCTTAGCTGTTTGTACCCCACGTTCTGCTTCCCCATTTGACTGTGGATACAGCGGTGAAGATGTTACACGGACAAAGTGATAGTCTCTTGCAAAACTCTTGAAGCTGTCTGAAGAGTACTGTGGTCCATTGTCTGACACAACATAATCAGGAATGGCATGTGTGCTGAAGATGGACTTTAAAGCTTCGATGGCATGGTCTTATGTGGTTTGAGCCAGGTGTCGGATTTCTATCCATCTTGAGTAGTAATCCACTACTATGATGTAGGTTTTCTTCTCTATTTCGAAGAGATTGGTTCCTACCCATTCCCATGCATGGTCTGGGAAGGAAGATGAGAGGAGAGGCTCCTTTCTCTCAGAACGATATATTGCACAGGAGGACATCTGTTGCACATGGTCTCAATCTGTTTGTGAGCCACCAGACACTCCCAATAGCCCGGGCTCTGCACTTGCTGATGCCCAGATGACCCTGATGGATCTGATCCAGTACCTCGATTTGAAGAGATAGAGGTATCACGATGCGGTCATCATACATTAGTAGGTATTTTTGGG
This sequence comes from Branchipolynoe longqiensis, assembly GCA_030323885.1. Lineage (NCBI taxonomy): Eukaryota > Metazoa > Annelida > Polychaeta > Phyllodocida > Polynoidae > Branchipolynoe > Branchipolynoe longqiensis. Next base: position 41,965,512 of record CM059187.1, on the reverse strand, counting down.
TGGTGAGGTGGTGTCTCTTTTCCCAGTAGGGATGGAGCAAAGGTTGTTGAGGCATGTATCCAGGCCATCCAGTCTTGCAGTATGACTTGACGTCTGCACAGATTGTGTCCTCATTTGGAGTGTCTTTTATTTGATTCAGCCGGACCTCTGTGGCTGCCAGATACTTTACTCTCAGTGTAACAAATTCCTCAACTTCCTGGATGGAGGTGAGGTCGGCCGGTGTTGGTTTGCTGACAGGAGCCCGTGATAGTGCATCTGCTGTGGTTTGGTCTTTACCCTGGACATGAACTACTTCAGGGCTGAACCTCATCATCCGCAGTCGGAATCTCAGAACTCGAGGTGGCCTTTTGGATAAATCAGTTGTGGAGAGAAGTGGTATGAGGGGTTTGTGATCAGTCTCTAAGACAAATCTCATACCAAGGATGTAGTCAGAGAACTTTTCACATGCCATGTCGCTGCAAGTGCTTCTGCGATCATGGCATATCATACTTCATGATCTGCTAATGACCTGGAGGCATAGCAGACTGGTCGTCGGTTACTGGATGCATCCACTTGAAAGAGTATGGCTCCTACCCCATTTTGGCAGGCATCAGCAGCAAGATAGTCTCCCGCTTACGGTCATATTGTCCCAGTGTGTCTATAGATAACAGTTGGGTCTTAATGGTCTCGAGTGCCTCTTTCTGTGCTGAATCCCATTTCCACTGTTGTTCCTTTCACAGGAGTTGACGTCGTGGCTCATTGATAGATGCCAGATCAGGGATGAACTTTGACAGTTGGTTGACCATCCCATTGAACTGTTGTAGCTCTGTCACATTGGTTGGTGCAGGGAACTCTCGGATCGCCTTTGTTTTTAGTGACTATATGACCCAAGAAGGTTATCCGTGTCTTGGAGAACGCACACTTTTTCTCATTAAGCATCAGTCCTGCATCCTGTAAGCATTGTAGAACTGCTCTGACATGCCCGTCATGCTTTCCTTGGTTAGAGCCATGGACTAGGATGTCATCCATGTGGCAGACTATGCCATCAAGTCCCTGTAGTAGTTGAGACACAAAGAGTGAGTAGGTCTGGGTGGTTTGAGAGTTGCTCAAAGATGCTATTCCCATTATGAGAAATCTTGAAGTTGTGAATCACTCATCACCCTCTCAAACTGTTCTTAGAACATTCATAAATACTCCTAACTTGTATACAAAGACATTACTTAGCTGTAAGTTGGCTTAAGACTGCTGTCACCATGTTGTATTGACTTCGTCTGGATGCCATGTTAGTAGTCAACCTTTGTTTCTCACAGTGAACACCAGGTGGCAGCACCACGTTGTAGTCTGCTAATACTACACCCGAAACCTGTGTATTTGGGGTGGATCCCCTCAAACTATTAATGCTCAAGCCCTGCTGATGTGGCCAGCATGGAATGGCTGCTGTATTAGTTAATAGTAACGCAAAAGATCTGAAAGTCAAAAATTTTGAAATACACATATCTCACTCCATATGGTTCACTCCTTTTACATTTAATAACAAAAAAGGTTTTCCCTTTATATACAGTGTAACTGACAAATTTCAAACGGATACGTGCAAAACATACATACATACATACACACATACATACACACATACACACACATGCACATACACCTTGTATATATGATGCCCTATACACAAATAGCCTGAACTGAGACAGGTAAAACACTTTTTTTCATTCAACAACAAAAAAACGTTTTTCATCTATATCCCAGACAGCACACAGCCGTCGGCCCAACGGCGGCCGCTCTGTCGGCCCGACGGTGGAAGCCGCCGTCGGGCCGACGTTGTTTTGTCCAACCTCCCGCCGTTGGGGCGACAGCGGCTGCCGCCGTCGCCCCGACGGCAGAAACCGCCGATGAGCCGACGGCGACAAACGCCGTTGGGCCGACGGTGACAAACGCCGTCGGGCCGACGGCAACAAACGCCCTAATAAATTACAATAAATTACAAAACTTTTACGTCGGCCCGACGGCGACAAACGCCGTCGGGCCGACGTTGTTTTGTCCAACCTCCCACCGTCGACTCGACGGTGGCTGCCGCCGTCGACCCGACGAGCCGAGAAGACACTGTCACTCTAGTGTCAATACGTACAGGGTAATTCAAATCGTATTAACACGAATAATTCCATTAATACATCCTAATAAATTACAAAACTTTTACAAAATAATCTACACATATTAATAAACAAACCTGTAAAATAATTCCTTAAAATTCCTCCGATTTTTGGAGTTATTGGTAGAAAAAGAACGCTGCTCAACCATCGCACGTGTTCCGGTGGCGATTCGAAGTAAACAAACCGTATCGGATAATTCAAATCGTATTAACACGAATAATTCCATTAATACTTCGTAATAAATTACAAAACTTTTACAAAATAATCTAAGCATATTAATAAACAAACCTGGTAAATGATTCCTTAAAAGTCCTGGGATTTCTGGAGTTATTGGTAGAAAAAGAACGCTGCTCAACCATCGCACATGTTCCGCGGGCGACTCGAGCCGGAATCCAAATTTAAAGAACTGCGCAAGCGCGGCCCACCACCATCGGCTCGACGGTGGCTCGACGGTGTACCAGACGTGGAAAATGAATGCAAACCTGGGGCGGCCCACCACCGTCGAGCCGACGGAGGCCCGACGGTGAATCAAAAGTGGAAAGGGATTGAACCCTAACGTCGGAACACCACCGGCGGCCCGACGGTGGCCCGATGGTGGCTCAAAAGTGGAAAAGGATAGAAACCTAACATCGGGACACCACCGTCGGGCCGACGGTGGCCCGACGGTGTACCAGACTTGGAAAATGAAGGCAAACCTGCGGCGGAACACCACCGTCGAGCCGACGAAGGCCCGACGGTGAATCAAAAGTGGAAAGGGATTGAACCCTAACGTCGGAACACCACCGTCGGGCCGACGAAGGCCCGACGGTGAATCAAAAGTGGAAAGGGATTGATTCCCAACATCGGAAATCAACCGGCGGCCCGACGGCGGCCCGACGGTGGAAAGTCGATCGCGACGGTGCGACCAATAGCCGACGTCGGCCCGACGGCTGTGTGCTATCTGGGATGTGTTTCTCATTGAATTATGCATTGTAATTGTACTAACATATATTTTACATTAAAGCAAATATATTTCCTGTCTGAACTACTCTAAAGAAAATTGAAAATACATCAGTTGAACTCTCCCTTCTCTCCACTCACCCAGCCATTTTCACAACAACAGCTGTCACATGACCAATCTAGGTCACTCTACACCACCAAGTGGAAAAGTTCAATACTAAGCATGCACCAGCCTGTGGCACAAATTAGAACTATTCCGAGTTTGTTAGTTTTCCCGGCAAGCTTGGCTGCAGGACAACATCCGGTCACACTGCGAACTTACTGGCAGTGAGCAATCTTCATACAGAAAAAGTGAAATATCTCTAAAACCGCACAACTTAGAAACAATTCCGCTTGGTACACAAACAGATCAAATGTTTAACAAACAGATTATATTAAAGTTATATGCTTAGTCTTCTGCATTTCTATTAATTTTGAATAAAACTGACGTTTTGCACTACGGGTACCACCAAACGCAACTTCTCAAGGCATTGTCAATGGGGCCATTCGACTGGGACCTTTCCATCCGCAAGATTTGAGAAGGGTCCACAGCGAGGAAAGGAGCAAAAATGGGTGACCACTGGGTCATATTGAGCATACCCTTGCAGGAATAGTTTCCCATTCTTTAAGTCTTGATATTGTGTGAGTTAAAGAGAAGTTGATGTAGATAAATTAAAAATATACTTCAAGCACTTTAATCTGTGCAAAAGATGCATATATATATGTGTGTAACTATGTCTGAACAAGAAACTACTAAATAAATAATGGGATCTTTCCATAATTTGAGCCAATCAGACCTGTTCTTTTCGATTGCAAATGGCCGCCCCCTTATGGGGGCCGCCATTTGCAATAAAAAAGAATGGCTCTGATTGGCTGAAACTGAGAACTGTTGTCAGCCAATCAGAGCTGTTCTTTTTTATTGCAAATGGCTGCCCCCATTGAGGCGGCCATTTGCAATAGAAAAGAACAGTTCTGATTGGCTGACACTCAGTTCTCGCGAGAACGAGAAGAGGAAAGTCCATTTCCGGCAAGTTCAAACGGGCTCAAACGAGTTCAACTGTGGCTGGTTGGGTCGCTCCGTATAGCGCTGAATATGCTTATGCAAGATTTAGGCTCCGCCCACCTGTGCAGTGAACTAGCTTTTCGAATGCAAATAGGACCAGTCAAATGTCTTCAGGTATTTCAGCCAATCAGAACTGTTCTCTTCCATTGCAAATGGCTGCCCTGTATGGGGGTGGCCATTTGCAATCGAAAAGAACCAATCAGAGCTGTTCATTTCCATTGCAAATGGCTGCCCCCATAGAGGGCAGCCATTTGCAATCGATAAGAACAGCTCTGATTGGCTGAAGCTACTGAATCTTTCAACCTTTCCATATCAGCATGGCATCATGGAGGAACTTCATGTGAATGGCCTTCGTGGCCACATGCCAATTTTCATCAGGAACTTTCTAGCCTTTGGGCATTTCCGCGTCCGTGTCAAGACTACCTATTCCAAAAGGCGGGGACGACACCCGACTCCCAGATGTTGTTGAAGAGTTGAAGCTAAAGTGATTCAGACTAGCGCAACATGCGCAATTTCTCCGAGGCGCCTTGACAGGAACTTCATGTGATTGGCCTTCGTGGCCACATGCCAATTTTCATCAGGAACTTTCTAGCCTTTGGGCATTTCCGCGTCCGTGTCAAGACTACCTATTCCAGCCTACACTCACAGGAACTAGGAATACCTCAAGGCAGCATACTGGCCATGACCCTTTTCGGGGTCAAGGTCAATGGTATTGCTGCTGCTGTAAAGCGGGGGTCTCCTGTAGTCTTTTCGTGGACGACTTTGTTTTATATTACAGCGGTTCGTGTCAAGACTACCTATTCCAAGAGGCGGGGACGACACCCGACTCCCAGATGTTGTTGAAGAGTTGAAGCTAAAGTGATTCAGACTAGCGCAACATCCGCAATTTCTCCGAGGTGCCTCCAAGGTGCACCATGAATGTGACCCTAGTGAACATAGTCCATAGTACTACTAGCAGCTGTGTTATTGTTAGGCAAAATTGACACTATCTTGTCGCTACCTAGCCTGGTGCCCAGCATTATGCGCTACAGTCAGTTTTCTAATGCTGTACATTCTACTTGGCGTCCATTTCCTGTTTTGGGAGATCGGGAGAAGCGAACCCATGAGTTTGTGGGTTCGAATCCTGGTCGAGTCAAAACAATGACTTTAAAATGTATTCTTGTCACTTCCTAGCCTGGTGCTCGGCATTATTAGGATAGGGCAAGGACTGGTTGGCTCAATGTGACTGAGTGGGATATCAGGTCATGGTGCTGGTGGCCTGGTTTCCCAGTGGGGCAGCAATATAAAGTCACCATGAGAGTGCACTGTCACAGGTCGGTACCCATCCTGCTATGACCTTAGATGTTGCTAGGACGTAAAACAACAAACAAACAAACTTAAGTCATCAATAATGAAGTAGTCTACTTGACTTCAGTAGAGATTGATAGGGAAGCACCAGCTAATACAAAATGAGGAAATACAGTATCCTTGTCATATTTTGAGAGAATGATCATTACCATAGTAGGTACCGGACACAGTGGCCGAATGAGTAGAGCGCAGGCCTCCAATGCGGGAGATCGAGAGTTCAATTCCCGGTCGAGTCAACCGATGACTTACAAAATAAATACTTGTCGATTCCTAGCCTGGCACTCTGCATTAACAGCGCAAGGACTGGTTAGCTCACTGTCACTATAAGTGTCAGGATAATGTGACTGGGTGGGATATCGGGTCATGGAGCTGGCGGTCTGATTTCCCAGTAGGGTAGCACTATAAAGTCACCATGAGTGCACATTGTCACAAGTCAGTTCCCGTCCTAATATGACCTTAGATATTGCCAGGACTTTAAAACGCCAACAACCAACCATAGTAGGTTATCACAGTATCAATATCACAGTATCAGGATGTGAATGCATGGGGTATCGGACCATGGTACTGGTGGTCTGGTCTCCCAGTGGATTAGCACTATAAAGTCACTATGAGCGTGCACTGCCACAAGTCAGTTGATTGATTGATTGATTGATGGTTGCTTTATGCCGTGTCGGCGAGAAATGTTTGTTTTTTGTTCAGACCATCGCTTTTACATGTAAAAGCAGACAATCAATTATGTACCAATAGATACTCATTAAATTAAAAAGCTCACAATCATATATTTGTGGCCAAGGGAAACAAATTCCCATAGAAAAAGAAAGGTTTTATTAATAAGTGATAGAATTTATTTAGTAAACTATATGAGGTGGTACAGTCCAGCTGCCCTCAAAAAGGCTAAAATGTTTTCTTGTTTTACTTCAGTAAAAAGGTCATGCATCTGCAGCATGACCTTTTTACTAAAGTAAAACAAGAAAACATTTTAGCCTTTTTGAGGGCAGCTGGACTGTCGGTCACGTCTACAAGTCGGTACCCATCCTGATATTTCTAGGCCATAAAATAACAGAAACAACAACCAAACACTCTCTGAAGTCGGTACCTATCCTGATATGACCTTAAATGTTGCTAGGACATAAACAACAACAAACACTCTGAAGTCGGTATGAGTTCTGATATGACATAGGCCTATGTATACCTATGACGTAAAACTTGAATCACGCACTCACTTGAACTTTCTGTATGTTCCCTTCCACGTCTTCAATAGTTTGCCCTATTACAACGGAACTGCTGGACATTCGTCTGTATTCTGTGAGTAGCCAATGCCATCTGACTAATGTGTGGTCGGCTGCCAATGGGGACCTTTCAGTTTGCATGACTCTCTCGTCAGATGACACACCATGCCGGTCTCTGTATGCTTTGGTGTGTGGTGAGTGCGTATGGTGGGGTGGGTGTGGTTGGGGACTAGTTGGGTATGGTGGGTGTGTGGTGGGGGCATATGTTTGTGTGGTGGAGGTGTAGGGGTGTGGTGAGGATTTGTGTGTGGTGGGGGTGTGTGTAGATTTAGGGGTGTGCGGTGGGTGGGTGGTGGGTGCATATTGTGTGGTGGGTGTGGTTGGGGTGTAGGTGTGTATAGTGGGTGGGTGGTGGGGCGTATGTTTGTGTGGTGGGTGTGTTGTGGAAGTGTAGGGGTGTGGTGAGGATTTTGGTGTGGGTGGTGGAGGTGTTTGGGGATGTAGGGCTGTGTGGTGAGTGGGTATGGGAGGTGTATGGGTTTAGGGGGAGGGGTTTAGGGATGTGGTGGGGGTTGACGGTGTGTGTGGTGGGGGTGTAGGTGGTTTGTGGTGGAGGTGTACGGGTGTCTTGCAGAGCGGCACCTCACAATCTTTTGCATCCCTAAACCCCCACCACACAACTACACCCCCACCACAGCCCTAAGCCCATACCACACACCCCACCACACACACCTATACCCCCTACACTCCACAACACACACCTATGCCCCCAGTACCCCTTACACCCCCACCACACACCTAAATCCCCACCACACACTTACACCCCCACCACACATCTACACACCCACCACACCTATACCACACACACCCTCATCACACACACCTACACCCTCACCACACACACCTACACCCTCACCCCACACACATACCTACACCACCACACACACAACACACCTACCCTCCCACCACATCCCTAAACCCCCACCACACACCTACACCCCATCACACACCTACACTCCCACCACACACCTAAACCCTCACCACACGTATACGTGACCAGGGGCCGTATGCAGGAGCCGGTGATAGCGAGGCAAAATGGTATTTGGCCGGAATTCCTGTTTAGCGGCGAAAAATGGCATGCATGAGTCAGTGATAGGCCTAACACCAGAAGCTTAAACTAGGTTAAGGTAAACCAGAAAAATAGCTAGTTTACAGCGGTGTTAGGTATCAAATCTATTCAATCGTGTCATATTTAACAAAGTTACATAGTCAAATAGTGAAATTTTATTAAATTAACCCTAAAATCGAAGCGAGATTAACGCTGCCGCCGCAACGGCGGTGATATTAATATTTATATTTTTGAATCGACGAACATAAAGTAAACAAATCGCGACAAACATAAAGTAAACAAATCGGTGCCGGCGGCGGCAATCTATTAGGCCCAAATCTCTTCAATGCTATCATATTTGACAGAATTAAATACGCAATAAGTGAAATTTCATGAAATTAACCCTAAATTCAAAGCAATATTAATGCTGTTGCCAAGTCGGCGGCGATATTAATATTATCGAATCGATGAATGTAAAGTAAACAAATCGCCGCCGCCGCCGCATCGACGTCGCTTTCTTCTGCAAGTATGGAAAGCGACGTCGATGCGGTGGCGGCGGCGGCAATTTATTAGGCCCAAATCTATTCAATGCTATCATATTTAACAGAATTAAATACGCAATAAGTGAAATTTGATCAAATTAACCCTAAATTCGAAGCGATATTAACGCTGCCGCCGGATCAGCGGCGATATTAATATTTTCAATTCGACGAAGGTAAAGTAAACAAATCGCCGCCGCCGCAGCGACATCGATATCCATACTGTCCAGCGTCAACTAAACATGGCCACCGCCGTCGCCGCTGTATCGGCGGTAATATATTTGGGCCAAATCTATTAAATGCTGTCATTTTTAACGTAATTACATACACCATAAGTGAAATCTCATGAAATTAACCCTAAATTCAAACCAATATTAACGCCGCCGCATTGGCGGCGTTATTCATATTGTCGAATGGAGGGATTTCCCAAATCTATAAATAACTTCACGTTTAGCTATAATGTAAGTGTTACGCGCTCCTGCATACCACTTGACACAGTTCCCGACGTCGGTGATAGCTAAACGGTAACAGGCTGTAACACCAAATGCCGCTAACACTGACTCCTGCATACGGGCCCAGGTGCATGTATGTGTATATGTAGGTGCTGGTGGTGCTTGATTGAGAGGCAAATAGACATAGTGGTGCTGGCAGGACTGTGTGTAAGGGGCACTCAGAGCCAAATCTATTAAATGCTGTCATTTTTAACGTAATTACATACGCCATAAGTGAAATCTCATGAAATTAACCCTAAATTCAAACCAATATTAACGCCGCCGCCGCATTGGCGGCGTTATTCATATTGTCGAATTGAGGGATTTCCCAAATCTATAAATAACTTCACGTTTAGCTATAATGTAAGTGTTATGCGCTCCTGCATACCACTTGACACAGTTCCCGACGTCGGTGATAGCTAAACGGTAACAGGCTGTAACACCAAATGCCGCTAACACTGACTCCTGCATACGGGCCCAGGTGCATGTATGTGTATATGTAGGTGCTGGTGGTGCTTGATTGAGAGGCAAATAGACATAGTGGTGCTAGCAGGACTGTGTGTAAGGGGCACTCAGAGCCTACCCCCCCCCCACCCCCCACCCCCCTCTGCTACAGTGCTAGTCAGGATCACCACACTCAGGCTCAAGGCAGGTGGTGGCCAGGGGAGTCACACAGCTTGGTGGTGGTGGGCAGATCACTGGTAACCATGGGGACCAGGAATGCTGGATCCCTATTGGTAGAACTAAGAATGCTTGTTTCTCATTGGGAGAATAGGGTGGGGTGATACTCTACACTGAATCCATGTACCATATAAATAATAAACCAGAAGGCTTGACTCTCTCTCTTCTTTCACACTTTATACTCTTCCTTTCTCTTTGCATGTATTGATTTCACTATAGCCTGCCTACACAACCACAGATTCAAGCAGTAGACTTTACATACTGGTGACCATGACGAGTGGTAAAACTATTAGTTGAACGAAGGATTCAACTTGACTTTATGGAGACCTACTCTTGACACTGATTTGACCCAGTGGCAGCCTTTCTTCTTTCTTTTTTGTTAAAGAGCTAACAAGTGAATTCTCAATGTCTCACAACTCTGCTAATAATAAATCTAGGAACTTAACAAAAGTGTATACTCATGTATTCAAGGCCAGGGAATCAAGATTTGATCAATTGTTCAACTTATGATGAATGCGAGCGCCAAACGAATACTCACATCTCAGTGAATATCAGAGATGGGAACTTTAATTTTGGTTCTATTGTTAATGTGTTCAGGGCCACTGAATCCAAATGTTAAAACTTTCATTCTGTGGTAAACAGAGTACGTACGCTTCTGATAAGCGCTTGGAAACCCTTGCAAATAAAGCAATGTAGGGCCTATCCAGGTGTGTGAATACCCTTGAAAATTATCTTTCACTGTGGAAATCCTTGAAAATGGAAGTTTTAGGTCAAATAAAATATAAACACCTAAAATGGGGGTTTTAGGGTTTTAAAAAAAAATCTCGTGATGTAACAATCACTCGACCATGAGATTCAAGTGATTGTGTCGTCATAATGGACAAGAAAATTTGTCTCTCTTAACTCAGTAAGGTCATGGAATTTTGGTGAAGTTGACATGGAAAGTGCTTGAAACCCCCTGGAATTTTGACTTCCTTCAAGTGTATGAACCCTGGGTTAACGTGGTAGCTCTTTTTAGTTGGCCTTTCTGGCAGCACCACATTTTGGTAAATTAATGTGACAGCTACGACTCAAGCACTGTTAGGTAACACCATGTGATTTCACCATGATTATACCGGGCTGGCCTATGTATTTCAATCTAATTTAATCTAAGCATTTTATCGCATTAACTTTTACATTCAATCTGTTCTGTGTAAATGTCTACAGTTTTACATGACCAGAAGACCCGTGTTTTAACACTGGCAAAAGAATCTTATTTCATGAATAATTTAGTCTCCAAAAAATAGCACGCTCTTGGTGATGATAAATGCCTGGTTCTTCCTCCATTCCCTACTATGACTGGATTTGATGTAATAACCCTATTTACGGGCAAATAAAAATGTTACCATAGCAGCTCTATTCACATTGGCTAAAAGACCAACCACATGAATGTTCTTTGCACAACTGAAGGTGGTGGTGATCAGGTATGATCATGGGATCCCAAGCACGAGCATACATAGTGAAGAAATGTATTTGCGATGAATGGCATGGAAATTAAAACATTCGAGCAACACATTGTCTTGAATGAGCGAGTTCGCTCATTCCGTGTCATTGCTGGAGATGGCAGGCTCAAGGCCGCCCCCCACCCCCATTGCCACCACCGTGGTGGGGGGGGGGGGGGGCAGTGGGGGGACTGATGCGCGACAGGGTCTCACACCCCACTCCACCCCCGCCGGTGGTAGGGGAGAGGAAGCCTGTTCCCCCCACCCCCCACTCCCCGCCCAATGACAACTCCTCTCCTGGGGGACTTCCCCGGTCCTGACAGCCAATCAAGCCGCAGAACTATCCTGGCACCTCCCGGAGCTGGGCCTATATGTATGAGCCAAGGGCCACTACAAGCACCGCGAGTAAGCGGCCGACGGAGGAATCATCAAGCGGAACGGAAACGGGCACCGACTCTGATGACTCCTATCCAAAGCCGGGTCAGTGGGCTCTGACACTTCAAAACAGCCCACCCCAACAGCCAGAGGACGAGCAGCGCCTCCAGGAAATGGATGAACGCATCCAGGACTGCATCACAATGCAATTGGAGGGCATGCAGCTGTCTATACGGCAGCTGGCCAACCGGCTCCCCGAGCCACAGCAGGCTGAACAGTCCCCACCACATCGGGAGTGCAACCAGAGGTCCCCAACACCGCACAGGCGCAGCAGGTACGCGGCGCGAGAAGACACCAGGAAGTGACGAGACGACCGGCACGGCGACAACAGGCAAGCGAGGAACACCTCGTCATCACCGGAGCGATCCCCAGACCGTAGGAGGGGGGAGCCAAGGCGCCACATGCGCCCCCAGCGCCCGAGGTGCCACAGCAACCGTCGCCGCTCCCCCAGCAGAGCGGAGCGACGCAGACGCAGGAACAACGACGAACAAGACGAGGATATGGAAGACGAGCTCGACAAGGGACAGGTGCGCCACAGGCGAATCGAAGGTAGGCGAGCCATGCTCCATGACATGTTCATAACAAACCCAATCTCAAAGCCTTACATGTATATAAAGAGGAATGACTGTAACTCACTGGCACAGAAGCTAGGAGCCAGGAGCTCTATGACTGAACATGAATATGAGGGCATACATGGCGCTCCTCGACGACCATCCGGCATATGACAGCTGTTATTTTCCCCATATGTTCGCATACCTTAAGTGCATCATGGATGACAGTGCCAGGAAACCGTGAGCGCATGTGAGGGAGTGGTCTCAGAATGTGTTTGACATGGTCAAAAAGGACACGATCTCCTGACAGGACCACCAGGAGATCCAGAATGACAGAACGCCCACACAAAACTACAACCCCACACCATCAATGGATGACAGGGCACAGGCCCAAAATAACAACGACAAGACGCCCAGGGGCCGCATCGAGGCGGAGCCACATGAGCGCCCATGCACCGCCTTCAACACAGCAAGGAGGTGCATGCTTAAACAGCACCACCAGTATGGGCAAAGTGATGTGGTACACGCCTGTGCACACTGCTACCGCATCAGACAATGATCTATGATCACTCCGAGTAGCAGTGTCGCCACAAAACTAGGAGTTACCCACCAAAAAACTGATCACGGGGGAGAAAAAATGGGCTCACGGCCCCGAACCTCCCCCCCCCAAACCACCAAAACTCCCTCCACATGCCAAACGGCACTTACCGACCCCGACCATGATCAAAGGACACAAATTAAAAGCCAGGGAAAGACACAATGACGCCCACCTCAACCATCACTCGACTTCAACACTATACGCAACCACTGCACAGCCGATCTGCCCGGGACATTAACCCCAGAGCATACCAGCAACACCGTGGAGACACATGGCCAGAGGCACATGGATGCCTCGACCAGGATATAGCCGAAATATACAAAAGTGTGCAGCGCACAGGGATGCCCAATGCCACACATGCCCGAATACATGTGCCGTCTGGACTTAACATCCCCCAATGGAGGGAGTCCCTATCAAGCTCACATGACCACCAGCAATTAATAGACTTTATGGATTTTGGCTTCCCGTTGGGATACATGGGGCTGGAATCCACCACTACACAACCAACAAACCACCCCAGTGCCTGCCAACATCCACAGTGCCTGCCAACATCCGTCGACGATTACATAAGAAAGGAGGTAAGTTGCGGCGCCCTATACGGCCCATAAAAAGCACCTCCTTTCAAAAAATGGTTCTATGTCTCACACCTTATGACCCAGGAGAAGGCAGACCCCACTAAGTGCCGCATTATTGCTGACATGTCTTTTCCCCAACAGACATCCATAAGCGCCTATATAATTAAAAACACCTCGCTAGGCCACACACGCGAACACTGCCTACCGACAGTGGACAGCTTCACCAAGGAGCTCAGGGAGTCCGGTCGGGGGAGCCACATGTTTACTATAGACATAAGCAGGACCTACAAGAACTTCAGGTCCTGCCTCCTCAACTGGCCCCTGCTCGGTGCAAAATGGGAGGAACAATATTATCTCGACATATCCGTACCATTCGGAGCCAGGGGCTCGAGCTGCCACATACAACGAGTGGCCGAAGCATTCATATAGATCCTCCGCAACAAAGGGATACAAGCAACCATGTATCTCGACGATCTGATCGTGGTTGCCCCCAACAAAAGCAAATGCGAGGAGCAATTCAAAATAACAGTGGAAATCTTCAGGGACCTCGGCCTCCCTGAGGCCGAAGAAAAAACCCAGCAACCCGCACCTTCCATAAGATGGCTGGGAATTTGCATCAATACACCAACCATGACACTCACAATGCCGCACAACAAGATAACAACACAATTAACATGATATGCAAGACCGCAGACAAACAATTTGTCACCAAGAAACAGCTGCAATACCTGCTCGGGAAGCTACTACATCTGTATACCACCAGCCACCTCCTCCAAGCCCTCCGTGACATGACAGGCAACCGCACCACAGTCAACGACGAAATGCGGCGTGACATGGCCTGGTTCCCAGAGTTTGCCCACACATGGAATGACACACTAATCATACCACCCAACAAACCCGATAGAGAAATTTTTGTTGATGCATGCATGGGAGGAATAGGCGGAGCCGATGAACAAAACGCCTACTCCGCACAGCTTCATGAACACGCAGCTGACGACCAAGAAAGCATTACACAGCTAGAAACCGCGAACATCCTCGTCACCCTGCACACACTCATACGAAAAGGGGACAGAGGATGACACATCATGATACGATGTGATAACATGGCGGCAGTGCAGGTCCTCACCACAGGCAGAGGACACAACCCCCGCCTACTGCAGATAGCTCAAGCTCATCCACAATGTCAAAATATCATATGAACACATACCAGGTGTACATAACATGCTCGGCGACGCCCTAAGTAGGGCCCATATCAGTACCACCCACCGTAATAATGCAATACGTATATGCCTCGAATGCGAAATCTCACCAATCGCACTCGCAACTAACGTATACCAACAGCTTGCACCACTTCTCTCCCGCCGACCCGCAGTACATCACACTCACTGAAGCAGTGGAGGGGAGGCAGCTGACAGCAAGGACCCCAGGCACCCGGGCAAACTACAGGACAATGGTGGCGGCCTACAACCGCCAATGCCAAACCTACGGAGTGCCCCCCCTCAGGCCCACACCGATGGAGATACGGTGCCTGATCGAGGAGCTAGCGGCCCGACAGTGCCCATCATCCGTGGCCAACTGTGTGTCACACCTACGCATGTACTTCAGGCTGCAGGAGGCGCCGACACTACCACTCGACCACATAACAGTCAGGCTCGCCCTCGGTGCCCTGAAATGGTCCAAACTACACACCACACGCCCAGCCGCAGATGCACTGATACACTTCATAAAGCAAGCCATGCATCACCTGCGGCGCACACCGGAAGGACGAGTGGTGGCGACCGCGATAATCATAATGTTCTTCATGGGTGCCAGACAGTCAGAGGTTGCCCCAGGATCGGCCACGACATTTGACTACACAAGACATACTACCAGGCTGGCCACCAATCATGTGACAGGTGGATGTCACCATCCCAAGACCCGGACTTCTGCCCGGTCGCAGCATACACTGAGATGAGCCGCGACTTGCCCACCACCCACAGCCGCCAGCCCCTCCTCCTATTCCCAGAAGACGGGGCCATGATGACCATCCCCTACATAGCAAGACAATGGAAGAGCGTGCAGATCCATAACGGGGTCCTCCCCCCTCACACCCTACACGGCATATGCAAGACGGCGGCAACCATCGCATTTGCCTCCTGAAGCACCGAACTTGAACATATTTATTTTATTTAAACTGTGATGATGCTGATGATGATGCGTATTTGTTCATAGCAATTTCATATTGATGTGTATTCATACTTACCTATATCATGTATAATATAATTGTATGTGTTTACATGTGAAACACCAACCAGCAGCCTGGCTGATCAAACCCACCACAAGGTAGCACTGCAAAATTTACATTACCATGGGAGAGATAGGGAGTGAGCTGTCTTAGTGTTATAGGGTCTTTGCCAGGACCTTACCACCATCCGCCGATGTTGACGGATTAACCAATTTTGATGACGAACGACACCAATCGGCGACTTGGGCCGGTGTGGTGGTTTCAGCGGGTTCCCGTGCTCAGAGGTGTCCCTCGCTTCTGCGCTGCTTCTGCGCATGCGCGGATTTCGTATCAACTCGGGTCACCTGAGCCACTTATTGGCGCATGTGCATATCCTACAAACTCGGGTCGAATAATCGAATACGCTTCTCCGCGCTCGGGTGGACAATCTTTTTTTTTTTTTTAATAACCGATAAAAATACAGCAAAATAGGATTTAAAGTATTTTATGATGGCCCAGTTTACCTATATTTCCATTTAATTAATCTAAGTTATTCTTTTTATGCACATGGCACGTGTATTTGTCGACTCCACTCGCCGTGTTCTATTTGAATTTCTGACGACTCGGATGACCCGAGTCGCCCGGGTCGTGTTAATCGATTACGGCCCGTTGATGCGAAATCCGCGCATGCGCAGAAGCAGCACAGAAGCGAGGGACACCTCTGAGCACGGGAACCCGCTGAAACCACCACACCGGATACACGACGATGAACTGTCACGCCGGTCTACTTCGCAGCAACTCCCTCAAGAATCTTTCGCTTCCTCTCACTAACTTTGATTTAACCTTAGGCATGATAGAATATCACCACACCACCACAATATCCAATATTTTTTAAACTGTAATTTTGAAATGCTCAGAGATATAGATGTGTACCGGACAGTATCACAGCGAGGAATCAGGAAGTTAACTATTGTCAGGGTTACCGAATGCTATACTGCATTCGGTATCTATGGTATGCATCACTACGGAGCTCGTGGTTGTGGCTTTGAATTATGCATGTTACCGGCAACATATACAATCCATCTTCAAAAGTTTTGCTAGCCCTAATGATACTTTCAATTCTGTCAGATCCACTATTATGGGATAAGTTGGCTCGCTGTGACTCACATGCACCTTCATCCCTAGTCTTGAAGAAGCACATCTCACTCATGGTTAATTTGGAATCATAAATATAAATAACATTTTAATTTTCAACGCTTATTTGTGAGAAACAATGTTCAATATTCAGACTATATCTTATCTAATAACATTTTTTCTCAAGTAAATACAAAAACAATGGAAACTGTAAACAAATATTAACCTAATGGGGCTGTCACATTACGACGCATCGCGCAAACGTATGGCGACGTATGTGATTTTGTGCCGCTACGTCGGAATACGTCATTATGCGTTACACATGTACGTATCCGTCAATGTACGTCGACATACGGCAGTGCGCATCAGGGGGTCGGTGAAGTTTTGTGCAGTCGAGATATGTTAGACGCGCGTTGGAGGAAGGTTGTTCTTACGGTCCTACGTTGACTTTCGTTCCTCTGACGGAGAGCGTTCAGTCCACGCATTGGCAATATAACACCAATGTATGATGACGTTGTTCTAGCGTATGCATGACGGATGGCCGACGCGTGGTTGGCGTTTCTCCACCATGTCTCAACGTATTTGACTATAGGGCACGCGTCTGACACTCGCTTCACGTATATAATGTTTGCCAGTGTTCTGCGAACGTGCTGTGAGCGTTTTGCGGGTCGGTTGGGTGCCCCCCGCACGTTGGCATGTATTACTCATGCGTTACGCCAATGTCACGCGCGCTGGGTGCACGCTGGCGCAACCCCGAAATGCACTGGACTGTCGTTGGGCATGCGTCGCTCATGTGCTGGCACTACGCTCTCATATGTTGTGCAACACATTTAACGGTCGCTAACGGAATGTTGGGAGCGCGTTATGCCAACACTAGGTAAACGCCGCATGTGCAAGAGGCATGTTTGCCACATGTTGTGCCAAACCTTTTTAGTTTTTTTCTCATGCGTCGACATAAGTTACCACTATGTCGGACCAATGCTACGCTTACGTCCACTACGTTGCACTGTCGTCCAACTTTTCCCCCAGAGCCGAAAAGTTTGAAGCATCTCGACGTAAAAGAGTGATTTTAATGCGTTGGTAACATGTAACAATGTTATACAGACTGATATTCAATTAAAAACACAAAACTCTGGCTAACACTGGACCATAGTTGATCACCAGACAGGATGGCCGAATAAGTTAGAGCGTCCATCTACCGTGTTCGAACCCTGGTCGAGTCAAACCAATGACTTCAAAATGTATACTTGTTGCTACCTAGCCAGGCGCTCGGCATTATCTGGATAGGGCAAGGACTGGTTGGCTCAGTGTCAGATTAATGTGACTGAGTGGGATATCAGGTCATGGTGTTGGCAGCCTGGTCTCCCAGTGGGCCAGCACTATAAAGTCGCCATGAGTGCGCACTGTCACACGTCGGTACCTGGCCTGATATGACCTTAGATGTTGCTAGGACGTGAAAAAACAACAAACAAACAACCATAGTTGATCACAGTTTACCAAATATGACGGTTGAAAATGACCAACCAATTCTAATTTATTTTCGGCCGGCACTGAGGAGTTTTACGCATTATTTTGGTGGCCATTTTAAATTTCACGATTTCTGATGACTCAGAGCACATAACTGTTGACTCCATTACATTTAGTGATACCAAAGACAGGATTAGACACCAAAACTATGTTTCTAGTTCTAATAATCATGAAGATATTCCTCAAGGGTGAGAACTCCACACACCCTCAGATATCATTATGGAGACCCTAAACATGAATACAAGCAAAGAAACAAACTAAACCCACCAAAACAAGGTAAACAAAACATAAAGACGCAAAACAACATGACTAGCATATCGTACAATGGGCATATTTCATGTTTAGCTGCCACACTATCAGACTGAAACCTGATTATTTCAAAATGACAGAGTACTTAGTGGACAAGATTTATGAATTCCCCCAGGAGGAGATACCACGGTTTCCATTGTTCTTTCGATCATGCCAATTACGATCGAAACTAAGCTGTACAACAGTAATATATTATCGAAAAGCTTCAAAACATTTTGTACGTGAATGCTAACAATAACATGAACAAAACCAACGTATCAAGTTTGAAAGATACTAATCGGTTTGGTTTTGTAGTAAATGTAGCTGTGAGCTGATTATGCTAATTGCTGGACTCGGATGTGCTTCCTTCTCCCTGGGCTACGAGTAGCCAGAGGCGTAGTACCGAGGTAAACTTATATATATATGTGTGTGTGTGTACCCAGGGTGTTGGATACCTACTGCGCATAACAGTTCCGTGTACGGTAATAGAAAAAAGCCAAAACAACGTATTGTTCAAAGGGAGATACCATTTCAACAGCCATATAACATTAGGTGTGGAACCCCAGTGCCTCCACTGCCTTTAACCCCCATGCCTGCCCACCGTTATTGCCCTGTCATATTACAATGCATCTCGTCAGTGTGCCGCCAATGCGTAAAATCACTTTTTTACGTCGAGAAGCGTCAAACTTTTCAGCGTGGGGGGCAAAGTTAGATGTATACATACCGTATACACAGCGTATGGCCAACGTATGGCTAATCTACCTCCCAGTGAAAAATGCTCGAATTACACTCACGGTACGGTCACAGAACGCCAGTGAACGTTATATATGTTATTCGATCACCAGAACTACGTGTCATACATTACATACATCAAGACACGCTGGAGAAACGCTAAACGTACGTTAGGCGTATGTTATCCTTACGTTGTCAGTACGCGGACTGTACGTTCCCACTGCCTTTAAAGTAGGGCAACGTAGTGCAATGTAGTGAACAATGTAGTGAACAATGTTTGACTAACGTATGTCTAGCATACATCGACATATGCCTAGCGCTTACATAATGTACGGCAAACGTAAAATCCACACGTTATCGAACGTTGTCGTACATCAAAAGTTTTGCACATGCACAAAACTTTGTCGACCCCCTGATTGGCGACGCCTTATCTCGACGAACGTCAACATACATTGACGTATACTAATGAGTGCCTAATGCACAACGACGTATCCTGACGTAGCGGCAAAAAATCACATACGTCGACGTACGTTTGCGCGATGCATCGTAATGTGACAGCACCATTACCCCCATGCCGATAACTCCCATTGAATAGCTGAGGGGAGAGGTTCGAGCCAACGCACTCGGAGCCACCAGACGTGTTTTGATGTCGCTTCGGTGTTTTTAAAGGGATTATAGCGAAATAACAAAATAGCGAATGGTAGACAAGAAGAAGTGTGAACACTTATTTGTCTCTCATTTTTGCTTGAGTGCAAGTAAATAAACAACACAAGGAATAATTAGTAGCATGTGGTGAATAAGGGGTAAAATTTCCCTGGATCATCAGCCCATGCTTTTTCTATTCTGTTCTTGAATGAATTTATCAAGAACATTTTGTGGGAGATTGTTCCATATATTTATGATCCTGTTTGAGAAACTGTGTTGCCTTAACTTTGAAATGGCTCTGGGTTTTACTAGTTTGAGAGTATGGCCCCGACTGCCTTCTCTTTTATTCAAGGTGAAAAATTGGTTCTATTTCATCAAAACCTTTCATAATTTTAAATCGTTCAATTATGTCACTTATTTTCCTTCTGTAGGAAAGGGTAGGAAGTTTCAATTCCTTAAGCCTTTGTTCATAGGGTAAGTCCTTTATAACTGCAACTAATTTCATTGCACGTCTCTGAACCTTTTCGATCTCCAGAATATCTTTCCGAAAAATTGGGCTCCAAAATATGGTATAGACATAACATAGCTCCAGTTTGGGACTGGAGATAGGCATCAAATGTTATTATGAAATGAAAGGGGCGTTATCAATCTCACATGATTGTTACCAAATAATAAAGCTGTGGGCTCTGAACTGTTAAATCCCTGGTCTCCTTATTCCTTTTCATCACTCGAATCTTCATCCTCATAACCGTAGATTGACTTCGTTCTCCAACAAGGAAGCATGTATTAACCCCACCTCCTACACTAGAAGTAATCGGCAAAGATACTCCCTGAATGTGGCATAGCTACGACATATATTGGTATCTGGGTGGGCCTTTCTTCCATACATGGCGATCACACACTTACTTGGGGAGTGACGGAGTACACCGTCACATGTAGGGAAGTTGAGTAACATCCCTTAACACGTCCATACAAACTCTCCCCACACCCCTTCTATAAATACTATCACACGAAAACATAATAGTGCAGTCACACTACGACGTAATGGGCAACGTGAGTCTGACGAGGGCGACTTTCGAAAAACCCAACGTGACATGCAAATACGTGGCCAAGTTGGACGACACCGCGGTGTGGTCGACGTGGGTGTAACGACGTCGGGAACGAGAGAGGATGTAGAAGAAATTAATTTGGTGAATGAGATCCTAGCGACATCCTCACACGCTCGACGTCATCGGCGTGATCGCGACGGGGCTTCGACGAGGCTCCGACGAGACTCGGACATCGTCGGAACGACACCGGAATGGGGCTTCGATGCGGCCGTAATGGGGCCTTTGACGTGACCGTAACGGGGCTTCGGCGAGACTCTGATATCGTCGAAAAGGACACCGGAATGTGGTCTAGCAACCGCCCCACCCGACAGCATGGAGGTGAGGCGACATTGACCTGACGTAGATGACGTGGTCATAACGAGAGCCTAACGTGACCGTAACATGACCGTAACGTGACGCGAACGTCTTATGAACTCGTCGAGCTATGTCAAAGTTTTTTCAACATGTCCAAAACCTCACCGTCCTCCGACGAGAGTGAACGTGATGTGACGAGACCTTAACGTGACTGTAACGTGACTTTAAAGTGACCCGACATAATGACAAAAAGTCACCCACGTCGGAGTCACGTCGCCCATTATGTTGTAGTGTGACTGCACCATAAGGTCAGCAGCCACAGGAGGAAGAGAGACGGCGACAAGCCGTAATGTCACACCGATGGAGAACTAGCCATGATATAAACGGCGGAACGGTTGTATATATATATATATATATATATATAAATATATATATATATATAATACATCACACACAGACATATATATATATATATATATATATATATATACATATATATATATATATATATATATATATATAAAGATACGTAAGGGAATATTACTTATTCTTATTATTTTTATCCTTCGTAACTTATATATATATATATATATATATATATATATTTGGTAGTTACATAATTTGGTCCATAGTAGGTAGATATAAAAATTAATGTGAATAGGATATAAGTAATAGTATCAATACTACCATACTAACCAATATCAAAATGTTGGTCTCTTTACACTAGTTTGTACCAATGCCTCCATATGGCAGACGTAAATCTGAGATCACTCTCTTCTATTTTTACAAGTCCCTGTATTATAACATTTTCTGACTTGTCAAGTCTAATAATAAATTTGAATATTAGATTCCTGATAACAGCCTGGAAGGCTGGCACATCAATATTGGCAAACAGCTGACTAGCACTGTGATACTATGTAGATGGAGTAATAACCTCATAATGTCATTATATGTTACATTCAGTTTCCTAATGCTATACATTCTATAGTTCCACCAAATCTGTGCAGTATACAAAGGAGTACAGAAAGTTCTAAATAAATTTACCTTCACATCAGCTGTACACATATGAAATTTCCTGATGAGCATATTTCCCTGAGCATATCACTTGTGACACTGTCTATTAATATCCCTGTCATCTCTAAAGTCATCAGTCATTCAGTCATAAAGTGTCCTAAGTACTTGACTTCAGTAGAGATTGACAGGGGAGCACCAGTTAACATAAAATCAGGAAACACAGTATCCTTGTCATATTTTGATGGAATGATCATTACCATACTTTTAATAGCATTGTATTTGATATCAGCTTCTATGTAATATTCAGAGCATATACTAAGTAACATTTGCAGTCCACTACTATATGGTGAGAATATTACCAAGTCATCGGCATACATAAGATGATTTAGAAGTAATAATCCATTAATACATCCAGTTTTACACTCATTTAACCTTTTCGACAAGTCATCCATATAAATATTAAATAAATAGAGGGACAATATCCCTCCTTGAAGTACACCATTACTGACTTGGAAAGGTTCTGACATGGCATCACCCCACCGAAGTACCATTGATTGGTGTGAATACCAAAATATTAATATCCTGATGAGATAGTCTGGAGTACCACGCTGCACTAGTTTTTCAAACAGTTTTGCCTGATTCACCCTATCAAATGCCTTACAGGCGTCAAGAAAACACAAAAACATAGTAGAATTTAAACTATGATACTTCTGTATAATCTTCTTAAGAGCATAAATGCACATATCTGTCCCATGCTTTCGCTTGAAGCCATATTGATTATCATTTGTTTATAAATACAGCTCCAGTCTATCTAGCAGTACATTTTCAAATATTGTTGACAATAAGGTCTATAATTATCCTTACTGTTAATCCTTCCCATTTTGTCCTTAATTACTGGTACAAGAATAACATAGATCATAGTATCAGGCAGAGTTCCATGTATGAGAAAGCCTGTGAGGCACATAGCTAACATGGAAAAAACTCTTGAGCTGGCATATTTGAGATGCTCTGCATAAATATTGTCAGCACCACAAGTCTGGTTACTATCTAGTTTTAATATGGCATCCCTGATTTCCTTAGCACCAACATTTATATCATTACAAATTTTGACATTAAATGTAACACTGTCAACATTACTGCATACACAGTTAAATAACTCTTTATAATTATTTTTCCAGAGCTCGGCTATCTTCTCACACCCTACCACACCCTCAATATTTGTGGGAAGTGGTGTTTTACTATTGTCTATCAATTTGACCTCTTTCCAGAACTCTTCTACATTGTTATTCTGCAGCTTAGTGGCTAAGGCATCTCTCCTCACAGCATCCTCATTGTATTTAATGTATCTTAAAGCATATTTAAAACGGGAATTTGTCCTCTTTTTCATTTCAGAAATACAACCCTGCCTGGGTTTACGCTGTTCCTTCCACAGTAAGAAGGCTTCTCTTGCAGCTGTGTGAAGGTCTGCTACATGTACGGCACTGAGTGTTACATTTAGGGAAATTATACAATGGCTTACTTGCCAGCATAAGGGCCTTTGCAATGTTTTCATAAAAACTACACAATTCATCTGCATGTTGAGAAACCTTACAATGCACATCTCTACACATAAGAGCATATGTGGGTATTTTAACATTTTGCAAGAGAGTTTCAGTACTTACACTATATTTATGACTCTCATCTTGTTTTATTCTGGACCAGGATAATTTGCATTTATTGCAGCTGTTTGTAGTCTTTGACATGTCAGGTATATTGTTTATATTCAAGGTCATACCTACAGGTATATGATATGTGGTGGCATAGAACTGATTAGTCTGGTTTTATATGGTTAACACTTATATTACCTTAAAATATCGGTATTGCAGTAGGGAAAAAAGGATTTCTCACAATTAATCACCATGTTTAAAATCTAAGTCAGTATAAAGTATTAAATACTCAGATGTCTATGCCGTAAACATTGGAGAATTTAATAATAATGTGTTTGTAATTTCGTTGCAAATCAGCTCTGTGAAAAAGGCCAGGAGACCAAACTATCTAGATCTAGTAAGTTTCAGTTATGTATAGAATCCAGCACAATAATTGCATTCTGCTAATAACTTGAGTGTGAATGATACTTTTTGTTGCATAAATATTCTAGTTAACCTGCACCTTCTCAGCTAACATGACAAATTGTCTACGCTGACCCAAAGTATGCATCGAAATTGGTATATGTTGGTTCAGCTGATGTGCCAACATTGGGTCAATAATGTGCACATAAAACTGTATGAACTAACATTGTTTAGGTTTTTTACATCCTGGTAACATCTAAGGTCATATCAGGAAAGGTACCGCCTTGTGACAGTTTACACTCATGGTGACTTTATAGTGCTGCCTTACAGGGAGACCAGGCTGCCGCCACCATGACTCAATTTCCCACTCAGTCACATTATCCTCATATTGAGCTAACCAGTCCTTGTTCTATCCTAATAATCCTGAACGCTAGGCTAGATAGGAATAAGTATCAAGTGTGTACGTCATTGGTTTGACTCGGCTGCGATTCAAACTCCCCACCTTCCGCACAGAAAGTCTGCGCTCTTACCGATTCATTCTTGGTATATAATTCACATAATATATAGAAACGATATTCATCAAAATACCATGTGAAAGGTTAGCTGTTTTGAACTCAGGTACAAAATACTGTAAGGAACCAGCAAGAGCCCAACATGACATCGCGATGTTGGCTGTCGAGTGATGGCCTCTGTCTTCTAGCGCGGCCGCGGGCCCATTGGGCAAATTACCAACGAACTCATACATCCCCGAGCAACGTCTAAAAGGACCACCGAGTTGCAACCTCACATCTGTAATACTAGTCCAGAGCCTGCCATAGAGACCTGTATACAATTGCTGAAGAAGAGGATTTGAATGTTGGTTTGAGTAATAGACATAATTATATAGCTTTAAAACTTCACTATGTGAAATTTAGAAAACCCATGCAAAATTTGGAAACGGACATGTTTAAAAATGGTCACACATTTCAAACAGTCATAGCTTTATAAGTATTTGACCTAGAAGGATGAATAATGTGTCGTTACCCACTAAATCTATTTTGCCCGAGTCATTGGAGGGGGTTTCAAGATTGTTTTTTTTGTTTTTTTATTGAGGCTGTATTTATTCTGTTGTTAGAAATTGCAAGAGGGCTGCCCATAGCAACCAGTACAATAGTTTCAATGGGTGTAACTGTGATGGTATTTGACTTAAAAGGAATGAATAACATATCTTTCTGGTGAAATAAAGGTTTCTTGATTCACTAGGTGAGGTTTAAAGGTTGCCCAAGGTGCATGTATTGAATATCCAAGATGGCCACCCAGAGCAACCACTACAAGATTACACATGGTCATAACTTGGAACACTATATATACGATGTAACAGTTTGACATATGTACATGACAGAGATGTCTAAAATGGATGCCATCCGTTTATCACATTAAGAACTCATGGCAATGTTACAATGAACAAACTTATTTCATTTCTAGTCAATACAACTGCTAATCACTTTTTGAGCCATATAATGGTTAATTTTTACCCCAATGAAACTGGTGGCTTACTAATTATATAAGCAATGTTAATTTCCCAGTACATACTACTTATTTTGAAATTCTGATTCCTGTGACATGTGATATATTACACATTGAAGTCCTGCATTTGCACATTTACAGCGTTTGGTATTGCACATGCTACCACATTTACACACAATAAGCTGTTCAGGTGGATGGGGCTTCAAACCTTTCACTGGCAAAATAGTGCCACCATCAGAAAAAAAAACAGCCATGATTAGTTGGATGTAGAACCGTGATCATGGAAGAGATTGAGGATATTGCATAAAATGAAAAATGATCTCTGAATGTGATTACAAATTACCCCTGATGTAGGTGGGAGGATATTGCATAAAATGAAAAATGATCTCTGAATGTGATTACAAATTACCCCTGATGTAGGTGGCAGACTTTGCGACCAGAGGCTTTGATGTAGCACCCTTAGTATGACTATCCAGTCGGAGCTGATCATAGGTCCAACATGTTGTTTTACATCCAGCACCAATCCAAACATGACCTAGGTATTCCTCTACTTTCTGTAAACAATCCTCGCTAAATTCATTGGACTCTGCAAAGTTTTCCAGGTATTTCTCAAACTCACATGGGAATGCAACATGCTTTGTTCCAATTTTACCAAAAGCATCATCTCTAGTTATCACATGCACTTTCACTAGGTTTTGACACAAACTATGGTCAATCTTCTAAGCAAAAATATGAAGTGGCAGATGTCTCTTACGCTCTCCCAAGCCAAATGCCACCCAAAGCTCATGTAGACCTTGTTCACCCCGCTGAGTGATAAAGTGTAGCAGTGTTACTACTGTATCTGTGTCATTGGATATAACCAGGAGACGCTCACTGCATTGGGCCACCTCCCAAGCACAATGAAGTAGCAGCCCATAATCTGTTTCTTCTACACTGTCAGTCGGCATGTCCATGTTAGGAGTAACAGACGATGACTCCAAGCTTATAAACTTAGCTGAGACAACTTCATCATGAACAGTGAATCAACTAAGAATAATAGGAAGTTGTGAATGCTGTTCAGTGGCTAGCACACATGCCAGATGTTGTAACTTGGTATTATTACTTGGTGATCTGCTCTGGTATTGGGACATAGGGTCCAATGAATGCCATATGAACAAATCTAACACCAGTGTCACATCGAGTTCTTTCACCCCCTTTGACAAAGGATTCCAGATAGCTGTCAAATAGAATGTGGAGGCTTGTTCTGGTATATACAGCTTGTCCTGCAGATAGCACACATCTTAGAGCATTTGCAAATATCCCAAAAGAAGACATGTTTGTGAATGAATGGATTTTAGACATGAAGTCCACTATGACAGCGTCTTTATCTTTTGGGAAGACCATATCTTCTTGCTGTAAATGCTTCTTAATTTCCACCATAAGCCTGTTTTTCTCTGGTTTTGAAGCTATATTGCCTTCAAAGATGATAGAAGATGGCAGGATATCATGCAAATAGATTTATGCCAATGGCGATCCTCACTCTTTCGCAATATCAATGTCTCCCTCAGCAGCTGCCAATATCTTCTCAGAGACAACTGGTGTCAGATTGTGATTTGAAGTCAAGACAGGTCAAGATTACCTTTACGATAGTGACAGATAGTTTATTGTTCTTTTCAACAAATCGATCCTTACGAAACTCCTTGTATCACTGCTTGCCATTCATGAGATCCTGAAGCAAATGTGTAGATACTTCATCACCTGCTACCTGCTTAGTGACAAAGTTATGAAGACCTGGTGCTTGAATGACAAATGGATTGCATCTGCTGCATACAAAGTCCAGAAGCAGTGACACATTTCTGTTCAAGTGCTCTGCTTTTTTACCTATGAGATCATGATGGATCACTGCAGATTCACTACGGTCCATTGAAGTATTATTTGTCATCTCTCTCAAGTTACTTGAGATGACAAGAATCTCATGAAAAACCACAACTGCTGTTTCGTGTCTAGCCCACAATTCTCCCATACCCTTAGATGGCCTCTGGATAGACTGATCTAACTTCATGTTTGGTTCCACAGCATTATAGCATCCATCACGATCTTTCAAAACAAACTTGCCACCCATAAATTATCAGTCACTTGGACTCTCTTGGAAGATGGGAAGAGACTTCTCTATAGATGCAAGATGCAGAGCAAAGTTGCCTTCACGGTCAGAAGAGATGATATGCTTGATATTAAGGGCCATTTGCTGGAAGACCACTCAGTACTGGCATACTTCTGACTTTTAATTACAGTCCTTCAGGAAGGATTCAAACCCTGGTCGAGTCAAACCAATGACTTAAAAATTTATACTTGTCACTTCCTAGCCAGACACTTGGCATTATTAGGATAGGGCAAGGACTGGTTGGCTCAGTGTAAGGATAATGTGACTGAGTGGGATATCAGGTCATGGTGCTAGTGGCTTTGTCTCCCAGTGGGGCAGCACTATAAAGTTGCCCTGAGTGTCCACTGTCACAAGTCGGTAGCTGTCCTGATATGACCTTAGATGTTGCTGGGATGTAAAACAACAAACAAATCCTGTAAATAGAGCCGGTGTAGCAGGATAAGTTCCCCCCCCCCCTCCCCCTGGACAAGGGGGAAGTTGTCCGAGGTAGTTAGCTTACTGTGTTAGTTTACATTGCACTGTGTCAGTGGGATATACAATCCCAAAACTGCGACATCTCATAGCGGCTGGTCCTCATGGTGGTGATGAACTTCTTATCTTCATAATTATGTTTTTCAAGGTCGTCCTCGAAGCGCCGCCGGTGATGTTTATATTTATAGTTACGGCAACCCACTGTCAACAGCCAACAGCCAAGGGTTATAATGTATCAGCCAGGAGGGATTGTTACTACCAAGGGGGCACATGCTCACTATACTTGTCTGAAAGCTATGTAACCCTGAGGTTCATTTCAGCATGATAGTAATCAATATCATGTAGCTTGTTGCTAATACAGCTCTTTTTAAAGTGACCCCCTCATCAGCCAAATGTTCAGCTTCATGAACAAAAAATGTTGTGCATGTGGACAAACAGAACCCAAATAAAAGACTGAAATACCATTCTAATCAGGATTATATAATATTTTATGTTCAACCATGTGGCCTACTAATCCAAAATATATTGAATACAGGATTATGCTACCCATCTTGCAATCCTATACATCTTCCTCGTCATCTCCATCAGACAACTCATCCTCCTTGATGTCCTCAGACTCTTCTGTGGAAGCCTGGTTGTCACAGGCCCTCAGGCAACATATATCTGTACATTTTCGACACTTTAGCATAAACTCACATGAAGATAATTGCCTGTGGAGCTGATGATTCATCCATCCAGTCAATCTTCATAGGTGACCCGTTCAAGCTTCCATCCATTACCGGGAGTTGGTGTTCCAGGATCCATTTGCCGGATCCTTTTACAAATTGTCCCTTGATAATTGGCTCTTTGTACATGTTTTCATAACAAATCTTTTCACAAAGAAAGCTAGTGTGATTCAATTGTATCCTTTGTGTACAAAGAAAAGATTACATATCAGCAAGTTAATGTTAGTAGTTGCTGCTGTGTACAAGCAAGCAAACTACTTCCTCCAATTTGTTATGCTACTGAGGTGATGCAGCCCAAACTCTCTCAAATCTTCTCTAACAAAACTCTTTTTATTTACAATTTCTAGTACTTTGAGATTTCCTTTTTTGGCAAATGTGATCACTCGATCTGTCACAACCAGTAAATGTGTGCATTCCAATCGGCTCATAATTTCCAAATTGTGATTGATCTGGCAGGAAGCCCGAGACGCCCACATCTCCAAGCAGCGCATGCGACACTCCCCCTCCTCCCAATCACCCTGCCTGACCCGCATTCGGGCTCCAGACTCAAACGTCCATGGATTCGGGCTCCAGACTCAAACGTCCATGGATTTAACCTCCAGCACTCCCGCTTCCACCCATGTCTCAACCACGTCACAAAATATTTAAGCAGTCAAAAAGGCACCCACGTCAAACAGGAAAATGCAGAGAACCCAGAGAGCCACAGCGCCTAGAGGCCGACCTGCAAAGCGCGCCACCAGGAAGGCAAACGCCATGCCATGGGCCGACCCGAGCGAGTCGAGCGACTCGCAAGATGGCGGCGCCTCACCACAGCCAACCGCCCCCCCGGCCCGGCAGTCGCCACCAGCCCGGCATTCGGCACATATGAGAAAAGCGACAGCGAAAGCTAAGCAGGCCGACGGACTTGTACGGATGCAGGCATCCATCGATGCCATGGAGAGGTGATGGGGCCTCCTAGAGAAGCAAGCAGCCGACTACAGGAGGGAAGCGGCTGAGCACAGAGCGGAAATGGTGACTCAGAGCAAGGTGCCTCACGGAAGCCACCGCCGCGCTGTCAGCTGTCACCGCAAGCACACGCCGCCTGGACCCGTCAACACCTCCATCTATGCCACGCAACCCACCGACGCGGCACCCACGACCAGCCAACGAGCGACACCGCCCCAGCCGGGCGCCATCGCTCTCACCAACTTGCCCGTCGCCCGCTCAGGTTAGAAGTTGCACTGGATCCCAACCAGGTCGCAACGTCAACACAAGCCCGGTGAGCATCTGGTCCTCCCCGTCGCCACCCCCGCCCCGACACCGCGCCCGGCGCCGAGACCACGCGCACGCCCCCGGACGGCATGCCGCCCACCACCGACAACACGACGAGGACGACTACGGCAGGGGCGCATGCTCAACGGCCGAGGAGAAGGTCCATTTGATCCTCGCGGCGGCGGATGTCAAGTCTCACGCAAGGAAAAAAGGTATTTCTACAAAATACTTGTTTCCCTACGATCTCGTAGAGCAGGGGGACGAAGGGCAGGCAATAAAAAAGGGGGAGGCGACTCGGGAGGACTATACCCTGGGGCTCGAGCGGCTCGAGTATCAGAGCGCGTTCCCGGCGAATGGCCTGGAGGCGCTATCCTGCCACCAGGAGATGGTCGCGCAGAGCAATTGCACGTTGGCCTGGCCGGTAGTGAGTCGCTATTCGGAGGAGATCTTCACACGAATAGCAGACGGCAGACTCCCGAATGGCTGGAAGGGCGCAGCCGCGATCAACGGGGTATGGATAGAAATAATCGCGATGGCCGGCCACACCCCCACCAACTCGGCCGCCTTGGCTGACTACCACCAGCCCGGGAAGTCGTAGAAGCCTGGAGCCGACCCCTGCGGCCATTACGACAAGGTCGCGATGGGTGCCCCGTGTCCGGCCTGGAACAAGGATCCCAGCTCCTGCGACAAGGCGGCGAAGGGCGGGTCGCATGGACCGGGCGCTCAGAAAATGGTGCACGTGTGCGGCTACTGTGAAAATGTGCGCTGAATAGTGACAAACCACACCGAGGTAAGTTGCTATTCTAAAAAGTCAAGGGATCGCCCCGGGAAAGCCTCGCACCGGGATTTTTAGAAGGGCGGCGGGAGGACGGACCACCCACGCCCTGCCGTACTGCCCTTTCCCGACCCCCGGAATGGCCCCTGACTAATGCTAAGGCGGCCCACCGCCCACGCCACACAACACGCACAGATGCTGGCATCGCCCCGGCCCCGAGTGGCTTAAACCGAGATTGCCCTGGCCCCACCAGGATTTCACATTATGACGTCATGGCCGTGGCCGGCTCCCGGCGGGCTGGCTACCACCATGCAACAGCGGCGGGATCGCTGGAACAGGCGGAGGGAATCCCCCCTAATGATGTCACGCCGGGTGACCTGGCCGCCTGCCGGTGGCGCCGCCTGGTAGGAACCACCGGTACCTATGGGAAGGTAAACATCAACACCCCCGCCGCCACCCCCACGCTGCCCAGACTCCCGACAGCAGCACGCCCTCGCCTCACACGCCCTCCTTCGCCAGCTTCGCGGAGCACGCGGGGGCCCCTAGCAAGATTTCCACACCATCGGCCCCGACCCCATAGCCACCTGTGCGCTGTGTGACATAACCGCGGGGACCCCCGCCGGCGGCGCTGGCATGGGCGAGCCGGTCGAGGAGGTGATAAGCAGTGATATCCAGCACTCCCTCCCAGCCGCGCCGGCCTGCGGCCCTCCCCCCGTCGAATATAGCACCACCCTCGACAGCTTCTGGCTGGTGCTCTCGGGTGGGGGATGGGCCGCCTACCCCGGTTACACTGCGGCTTATGCCGCTGCCCGGAACTCGGCCCTTCCTAACTACTTGGCCGCCCGAGTGCCGGTCCCCTCCGACCTGGACATCCCGGCATGGTGACGCTTGCTGCGCGGCCACAACGACCTCCTCCTGCCCGATCACCTGGAGTTCGGGTTCCCGGCTAACTACACCGCAGCCGGGTCCCCGACCCCATTCTTCAAGAACCACTGGGAGGACCCCGATCACGCCCACCACATCACCAAGTAAGCGGGGGAGGAGCTGCGACGGGGCGCACTCCTCGGGCCCTTCCCGGTCCCGCCATTCACACCATGGGCCCAATGCAGCCCCATCATGACACGCCCGAAGTCCACCCCCGGGAAGCTCCGCATCATCGTGCTAAGTTCTAGGCGCCTATATCTCGACATAGCGCTGCCCTTCGGATGCAGGACCTCGGGGGCGGCCTGCATCCGCGTCATGACCGCAGTCACGTGGATCCTCGGGCAGCGGGGATTCTACAGCAGAGTCTACGTCGACGACTTCGTCGGCTGCGAGGCATCCTTCCTTGAGTCGATGCGTGCATTTGACGCCCTCCAGGAGGTCTGCGCCTCCCTCGGGCTCGCCCTCGCCCCCGACAAGTGTTGCCCGCCCACCATCCGGCTCCTGTGGCTCGGCATAGACTTCGACACCGAGGCCATGGTCCTCCGCATCCCCGACCAGAAGATGCAGGAGGTCCTCGAGGAGTGCGAGCATTGGCTCATCCAGCCCACCCTCACAAGGAAGGCACTGCAGAGGCTCATCGGCCGGCTCGCCCATGTCAGCACCTGCATACCGGCGGCGAGGAAGTTCATGGCCCGAATCTTGCGCAGCCTGCGGACAGCCCCCACGGCGGGCTCCACGGACATCGACCTAAGTGTACAGTCATGAATGGCAAACATGTTTAAAAATTCGATAACTTCCAAGACTGGTCAATGAATGAAGACCACGTACAAAGAGCATTTTACTGAAATGATCAAGCAATACAATATATGTATGGCCATGCAGCTCAAACAAGTCACTGGACAGTACTTCCCATGGTTGGGAGGGAAGATCATGTGGCAGAATAGGCTCCTTTTGGGTACTTTTTGAATTTTGTAGACATATTACACAATCACTTACTAGTGTCGCTATGTCAGATGATATGTTTGGCCAGTATAGGCATTCCTTTGCTCATAACTGGGACTTGGTGATACCTTGATGACTGGCATGAATGCGTTCGAGATATTCCTTGTGGAAAGACTCCGGAATAACAAGTCTATTTCCGGCATATACAAGCCCATCTTCAACAGACATATAATCTCTCATAGACCAGTAGCTCTGAATAACTCTTGGAACTTGTCTAACCTGTTGTGGCCAACCTCGAATAATC
The DNA here is from genome assembly GCA_030323885.1 of Branchipolynoe longqiensis. Classification (NCBI taxonomy): domain Eukaryota; kingdom Metazoa; phylum Annelida; class Polychaeta; order Phyllodocida; family Polynoidae; genus Branchipolynoe; species Branchipolynoe longqiensis. Next base: position 41,932,272 of record CM059187.1, on the reverse strand, counting down.
TGCTCAGCCAATGCTGATATCTCAACATCTTGCTTACTACCTAAGCGTAACTTTTCAATCTGGTTGAGTGAGATCTGTTCCATGTGTATTGTTTGTTCAAGGTCTACACTTGGTCCGAGAGAGGGTGCTATTCATGACAAGTAGTCAGCGTAGACCATCTCCTTTCCAGGACGGTACTTCAAGTCAATATCATATGGCTGGATGCACAACAGCATGCGCTGCAACCGAGGAGGAGCTTGGCTTAGCTGCTTCAGCTTAATGTTTTCTAGTGGCTTATGATCCCTAAAAACAATCAGCTGCTGACCAAAAATATATGTATGGAACTTTTCTAGTCCATATATAACAGCTAGCAATGCTCACTCTATGTTTGCATACCTAGTCTCAGCTGGAGTAAGTGCTTTGGAAGTGAATGCAACTGGCTTCCCATTCTGAATGAGAGCAGCACCTAATCCAAGGATAGACGCATCAACCTCTAGTTCAAAGGCTAGGCTAGGATCAAAATATCGAAACTGCATGTCTTCATGAATAGCCTGTTTTAGCGACTCAAATCAGCATTATGTTCTACATCCCAACACCAATCAACATCTGATTTCAACAATAAGCGTAATACACTGGTCTTGGTCGACAAGTGTGGTATGAAGGGTCCTAAATACTGTATGAGACCAAGAAAGCTTTGGAGCTCCTGCCTATTCTGGGGGGCAGGACGGTTTCGAATATCATCACATTTCTTTATATCAGGCTTCATACCACCCTTGGACCAGATCAGACCATAGAATTCAACCATCTTCTTTTTTATTTCACACTTTTCAAAGCGAAATACTAGACCATACTTTTTGGCTAACTTCATTAATCGTTGTAGAGCTTCATCATGTTTCGACTCATCTTTTCCATGTACAACAGTTTCATCAGCAATGCCATCCACACCAACGCCTGCTTTCTCAATGATCTCATCCATGTATTTCTGAAAGATGTCTTGAGAAACACACAAGCCAAATGGTAAACGATGGAATCTGTATTTACCAGCGGGGCTGTTGAATGTGCATAACATGCTGCTTTCATCATCTAAAACAATGCTCCAATACCCATGCTTAGTATCAAGTTTAAAAGACGCAGTTGACCCAGAGAAGTTGTGACTATAGGTGTCTTATGATATGTACGCTTAATTGCTTGGTTGAGATTTTTAGGATCTAAACACACCCTAAGCTCACCAGATGCTTTACAGGAAAATGCTAAAGAGCTGACCCAATCACAAGCAGCTTCATCAGAACATTTTTCTACAACACCAAGTTTCACCATTTCTTCAATTTTGTCACAGATTTCTTGTCTCAGCTGAATGGGATATTTACATGGAGCAGAAATAACTGGGGTAGCATCATTTTTTAACTCAATATGGTATGGTTTGGGCAATCAACGAATGCCTTCAAAACTCTCAAGATAAGCTTGTCGCAGGGCACTCCTGTCAGAAATCTCGGGCTTGACCTCATGTTTGTTTGGACTACTGCTGGGGACAGTGGTGTGGGGTTGCAATTTATTTTCATGAACAACACTGATATTTTTGCACTGCGAAACGCTTATGAGTTTCAACCTTTCAGAGGCCCCACACGACTAAATGGCTGGCCCCTTAGTGTCACACACATCGATTCTGGCAGTGATCCATTTGGAGTCGTCAAATTGGATCTGCATAACCATTGTACCTAATTGTTTCAATGTCTGTGCCATTTACAGCAGTAAGTTTGACAGAGATACAGTGTAACATGCACTGAGGATGTCTTTCATTCAGATACATCTGCCATAGGCATCGCAATGGTAGGATGTTACCATTGGCACCTGTGTCTGCTTTGACCTTGAGAGTCACTTTGCACTTTACATCAGGGAGCTCTACATTTAATTTAGCAAAGATTGACTGTCTCTCCATTGCATTAAAGTCACATACCTGGACTGTCACCTCCCCACTATCAAGAGCGTCATCGTGTGGGGGACTTCTATTACAGTCAAACTCATGTACAGTCCTATGATTATCCCTATGTCTGCTCTTGGAACGAGATTGTCGATGCTTGGTTTTGGCACCACCAGAGTCCTTCTTCCCAGCTCTGGTGCTCTGATCGCATTTCTGATGGCACACTTGACCAAAATGATTCATCTTTTGTCAATTATCACACTTCTTGCCATATGCTGGGCATTTCCTCGGCGGATGCAATGTTCCACAGAAACGACAAGTGTTGTGGTATTCAAATGTATTGATTGAGGCACTAGTGGTACCAGCAAAACTGTTAGTATTTTGAAGTGTTGCCTGGTAACAGTCAGCACATTTAATTGCATCCTCTAGTTTCAGTGTGTTTCCCTTCTCAATCAACTTCTTCCGCGCTTCAGGCCAGAAAATACCTTTGATCAACTGAAACGTTATCTGCTCATTTTTCATCTCATTTGAGAAACTGCACATATTCGTCATAGCTTTGAGACGGCAAATAAAATCATCAACAGCTTCACCTTCTTTCTGGACCAAACTAGCCAGTTCAAGTCACATAACCCATTTGTTAAGGGTTCCCACCAAATGTTTTTCAAGCTGTTCAAATACATTGCCTGGGTCTTTCTTTGTTTCATCACTCAGAACCCATGAATTCCAGAGTTCATGACCCTTGGTACCAGCTGACAGCAAGATGTAGTGCCATTTCTTTTCATTTTCTACATCATTGATCACAAAGTAGCTGTTAAGGAAGCTCTTCCAGTCACTGAATGCATAAGTTTGATCCCTGAGGTCCCAGTTCAGTTGTGGTAACGGAACTCCCAAATTAGTAGCCATGTTTGGTGTTTAGGACTCAGCACACAAGGATTAACACAACTATGCACAAGGATAACAAATTGGTGGTAGTCAGAAAATTTGCAATATTGTCAGGACAATACACTTATTTAGGAGGTGGAGGCTGCAGACGAGGCATGGGAACGAGGAGTTGGAGACATGGACTGAGTCTCCATCATCTCCTCAGTCTCCTCAGTCGGGCGAGATGGAGAGGAGATCATGGCAGATGGGGGACATGGTGGTGGTGGTGGTGAAAATGGAGTATCCCCTGTCATCCTCTTCCTGCCCTTTCCCTCTTTCCCCTAACAAAGAGGCTAGCAGGAGTGGAGCTGGAGATGTTCTTCGCAGGCATGCTGGAGGAGCTGTAAGGAGAGAGCCAGACTGCACCCTTATATACCCGAGGCGTGGGTGGGTCGGGTGCTGCCACACACGTTGGCCTACATTACACTCACGTCGAGCTTGCTGAGCACACTGGACCGTCATTAGGCTGACGATGCTCAATCATGGGCCTGAGGTCGACTCACGTTACGAATTACATCAAAGTCACACGTAGCTACATTAGGGCGGGTGTAATTATGCGAGTCCTAAGGCTAAAGGCTCTGTCACACTTCACCGTGTAAAATATTCCGATATACGGCATAGGGGGAATGCAAATGTTCTATTACTGATCAGTGTATGTGACCAGGCGCATGTATGTATATATATGTATGGGCTGGTGGTGCCTGAGTTGGATGTAAATAGACATAGTGGCGCTGGCAGGTCTGGGTGTGAGTGCACTCAGGGCCTACCCCCTCTGCTGCGATAGGGATCACCACACTCAAAGGTCAAGGTTGGTGGTGGCCATGGGGCCATACAGCTTGGTGGTGGTGGGCAGACCACTGGTATCCATGGGGACCAGGAATGGTGGATCCTTATTGGTAGGGCCAAGACTGCTTGTTTTCCATTGGGGGGAAGGTGTAGGGTGATACTCTACAATGAACCCATGTAACCATATAAATAATAAACCAGAGGGCTTGTCTCTCTCGTCTTCTTTACACTTTATACTCTTCTGATTTCAGCATAGCCTGCCTACATAGCCACAGATTTGAGCCTTAGCTTTTACAACCGGATTGGGGAAACGGAAAGAAACTGAGCAAAGTCGGTTGATATTCGGCAAAGTCTGGTTTGTGTCCATTGCATATCCATTGCATATCCGTTGATATCCATTGATATCTGGCCCGATCTGTTAAAAGTTTTGAGCATGCACAAAACTTGTAATGGATTGCGCCGGACTGACCTATGCGGTTATTATCCATTACCGTCCATTCCCCATCCGTTACCTTTCCATCGCCGTCCGTTCCCGTCGATTACATATCCATTACACGTCCGTGGCCGTTCGTTATAGTTCTTTTTGTATTCTGAATTGTCCGTTGATTATTAGATACGTTATCAACTGTTACCGTCCGTTACCCGTCCGTTACCGTTTGTTACATAATTGATGCATTTCAAGTCCGAATAACACCGTACTAGATTATTCTTTGTCCGGTTCTGTCCGTTGTTCAAACCGCCGTAGTGTGACAGGCACTTTAGGTTTCGCTAGGCTGAAGCCACGCGCGCTGGAAGCTCATTAGCTTTACATTGGGGCCTTCTTTTTTTACGTTCTAACTCGTTGACACACGTTACAACTATGTTGGACCGGCTTTTCACCAAGTCCACTATGTTGCACTAATGTCCAACTTGGCCCTGCAATGCTGAGAATTGTTACGTATCTCGACGTAAATAAGTGATTTCTACATTCCCCACTTGCTGGCCTGTTACTTCGTAGTGTGACAGGGGTATTAGGGCTGCTTGTTCGAAAATGGGGGGGGGGGGCGGTCGCTACACTGCTGTCCTAGCTACGTCACTGAGTACAGAATATTTTATGAAAGCAGCATCCATAGTGGCGACCTTTTGTAAAATATTCCGATAATGATGCATTGGTGGCTTTGTGGGGGGGTTCAGAAATGCCAGGGAACCAGGCTACAAAGCTGATCATGTAGTCGGTGTCTCGTACCCATGTTTTCCGCTAGGTGCCGCCTGAGTGCATCCACATGAAACGACGACAGGCTATCTGGATGTACTCAGACGGCACCTAGCGGCTACTATGGGTACTGGAACACCGGACTCGTCGTTTACAAGCGCTGCTGCATGTAGAGAGAATCATTAAATATAAAATGTCAGACATGTATAGCGATAATGAGAGTGTCAGTGGTGGCGATTCTGACAAAGAGGTATGTGTCGTTATATCAGCTGTAGTAAATGAGAAGCTGATTGTTCATGTAACATTGTCAAATAGTTTACTAATAGTTCAAGTAAGCAGGTACTTTAAGTCAACACGTGCAACGTTTCTTATATTATCGCTCAGTTTTGCCATGTGTTTCGCGTTTTAGATTTTAATGTTATATATTTATGTCGTTTGATTTCAGGGTTAGCGGGGTCAGTTGTGGACTCTATTATAACATTGTTGATTGTTTCATTATATAGTCCTGAATAATTACCAATCAATCACTTGTTAGGTACCCCAGTAAAATTTTCAAATTATTCCAAACATTCAAATTATAATTTCATTGGAAGCTCCAATGAATCAAAAGCATTATGCTTTTAGAATTTTTAAGATATTCCAAAAATTGAATGAGATATGTGCATTTGAATTTAAGATATTTTGTATTAGCTAATGCACTAGAGAAGTGCCTTATTTAGGGCTGTTAAATAGACTAATTATAACAACATTTCCTTGTAGTTTCTTTATTAATGATCCTATCTTGATCAAACTTCATACCAAGGTTCTTCTTCGTATACCAAATCACCCCAGCTTATCAAAACTGATATACAAAAATTAGATCACCGGAAAATGTAGGTTTCCATGGCAACCATAATGCAATCACTCCCACCTACAATATGAGTCAACTGTAGCTATTTTTAAATAATGGTCAGATCCTGATGAAATTTCACATCAAGGTTCTTCTTGGTCTGTCAAATCACCTCAGCTTATCAAAACTGATATAAAAAAATTAGATCACAGAGAAATGTTGGTTTCCATGGCAACTGTAATACAATCATGCCTACAACTGCAGTTTCTTTATTAATGGTTTGATCCTGATCAAACTTGACATCAAGGTTCTTCTTCTTATACCAAATCACCCCAGCTTATCAAAACGGATATACAAAAATTAGATCACAGGAAAATGTAGGTTTCCATGGCAACCGTAATACAACCACTCCCGCCTACAATATCAGTCACTAGCTCTTTTTTAATAATGGTCAGATCCCGATGAAATGTCACATCTTCACACCAGGGCTCGACTAGCTCAGCAGCCATCATCTGAAATTGAATATTAACAGATAATTTCAAACTCAAATAATGGGAGTATGCATAAAGAAATTTTATTGGTCTCTTGTACTCAACTGCAGGCCCAGGGCTTGACCGGCACAGCAGACATCATCTGGAATTGAATAAAATGTCATTTAGAGACAACGTGAAAATAAATTTGACACGTCAAAATTATAGGTGTAATATGCAAAAACAACAACCAACCAAACCTCAAACAACCAAACAACCAAACCACAAACAACCAACAACCAAACCAACAACAAACAACCACCAACAACAACAAACCAACAACAACCAAACCAACAACAAACAACCAAACCAACAACAAACAACCACCAACAACAAACAACCAACAACAACCAAACCAAACACCGTTGATCTAACGACTAACGTAGCCGACGCATCCCTCGACCCTCCCGCAGGGGCCGCGTGTGAGTCACTCAACTAGAGAATACAGTTAAAACAACCAAACCACCAACAACCAAACAACCACCAACATCAAAAAAACATCAAACAAACAACAACCAAACCAAACACCACCAAACACCGTTGATTTAACGACTAATGTAGCCGACGCATCCCTCGGGCCGCGGGGGCCGCGCGTGAGTCACTCAACTCCAGAATCCAGTCAAAACACCAACTTTTGGCCATCAAATTGTAGAGTTGCGATTCCAGTTAGAGTCAATGTAAGACCAGTTTTAGGAAGATAAAATGCTAAAGTTTCCCATTATGATAGTTAACATACACATTCAAGTCAGTCTTACCTCTGATTTCTGCATCTGAAGACTTGAATGGCTTGGTAAAATGCCTTTCAAATGTCACACAGCACTGGAAATGGTCTCTATCTGTGCCCCAGTCTGTTGTGCTTCAAACCCAGATGTAGCAGTCAATGCAGTGTGCATGTGTTGCCCATGTGGTGCCGTTTTCCGACATGACTGGGCTGCTCAGAAAGTCGCTAGAAGTTGTACGAGTTTTATCCGCCGGCGACAGTGGCGCTCCCGGCGGATTCCGGGGTACCTACACTTGTCATTAGGTAGGGACCACACACGAACATTTTAAAACAGGTCTAGATTAGAACACCATAAATAGTACACAATTGAAGCCCTTCCAATTCTGAGTTGAATACACCTTTTTTTTTTTAGCTCTATTGCATTGTTAATAAAATAGTTATGATGATTTTCATTTCACACTTTTGTCTTAATTCCTGGACACTTGTCTATGACTATGGGGGAACTTGGTCAAGTTGGTGAAACCACATGCTAATTGGGGATGACAAAATATTTCAAAGTCAACAGATTCCAACATAAGATATATCATTGCAAAGATTTTTTTTTTTTGGTCCATTAGTTGTTTAAGCAGGGGAAATTTCAGTCATAGACGACTGGTCTTCCTCATTCCACTGCTGGTCGATAGAAAGCCCGAGCCTCCACTTTTACTGACCCAAGGGATTTTTAACCTCCCACACCACATAGACATGGTATGAGAGCAACCGGCCTTTGATGACGCTATAAGTTATACACAGCGGTGGAAATCCAAATTGGCAGAGCTGGGCGCACGGGGAATCGAACTGCCGACCCTCAGATTTAAGATTAGGAGTCTGACCTAGAAAAAAGTCAGACACTCTAACCACTCCGCCACAGAGAACGCCACACGCCACAGAGAAACTAAGAAAAGATATATATAATTAAATCTACTTTTTAGTTCTGTCCAATATGAATTTGAACAGATTTGAACACTTACAGTGCAGCAAATTTTAACCGATCACAGCATTCTGGAACAAAATCAGTTTTTTGTTGTTGTTTTATCAAAAACCTCTGCAGATCACTAAGATTGAGGATATTCATTTTTTAAACTACTGTGTTATACAAGTTCATTTCCGCATACCTGTTTTCTATCTATTGGCCAATTTTTTATGAAGATTGATTAACTATCATATGCATTTTGTCGGTCACCCCAGCCGCCGAGTTCGCCAGGGCCAGGGGGGGGGGGGTACAAGTTTCATCTAAATAAGTATTTTATTATAAAAGATATGAGGGTTTAAAGTACAAAATCTGGAATTTAGGTCCAACCTATTCTTATATTCAAATTTGCATAACTTTCTTGATATTTAATTGTTTAAATATATATAACCATTTAAGACTCTTATTATGTGAATTGTGCAGTACATGTTTCATCTAACTAACAGGGATCTCCGGATTTCCGGGATTTTTCAATCCAGCAGCACCATCAGCGTAGATTTATACTATTACGTGGTGCAGACGCCGCAGCACTATCAATGTATACCACTAATAAATGCTTCAAATGGCGCAGCACTATCAGCGTATACCAATATATATGAAACCCAACTTCCGGGAATTTTCGGCCATTCCCTGACAGTAGGTATCCCAAGTGATTTTTAAAAACAGGTCTGAGCTTAATTTAATGGATTTCATCTGTTAGGATATCTAATTTGAAACAATATGATACTTCATTTGTCAAAATCGCTCTAATATTAAGGAAGATATGGATGTTTTTAGGTTGTTACTTTATTGGGCCCATCCGAACCTGAAAAGATAGCATTTTTGATGGTCCCCCAAATTAAAACTAATCACCCTATCTCACTTCTAATGTTTTTTCTGGTGATTCCATGGCCTGTATAAAGAGAATATAGAGATCTAGGGGTATGAGATGGTTACATTTCAAGATATGGATCTTGAAAAATGCTAAAAATTACAATTTCCCATAACTCACCATTTTTCAAATTTAGCTGTGGAGCACTTTTAGAGGTGGGTTTGTTGAAAAAATATGCACCCCAGATGGATTATTCTTATTTCTCCCTGACCTATAGGTGAGTCTTGTCATCTCTATTTTTTTTCATGACCGCATACGATTGGGAATAGTTGATAGAAATAGGTCCAAAATGCTCCAGAGCTCAATTTGGCAAGTGATAAAATTTGGTAAAAAATTAACAATTTTGCGAAAGTTTTAAATGACACAGAAAATCACCTGTACAAGATAATTGCATGAAATTTTCAGGTTTTATTAGGCCCAATATGATCTTTCTATTTCCATTATATAAAATAGACTTTGATATATATGTGAATTATATTAATTTTACAATGATTATGATCAAATTTTTGAGCAAGTTTAAAATGACACAGAAAATCATCCATACAAGATAATTGCATGAAATCTTCAGGCTTTATTATCATCAATATGCTCTTTCTATTTACAGTATATATACAATATGCTTTGGCATATGTGAATTATTTTAATTTTATGATGATTGTGATAAAATCTGGCAAAAAATGTCCATTTTTGAGCAGGTTTGAAATGGAACAGAAAAACACATGTACAAGATAATTCCATGAAATCTGGAGATTATATTATCCTCAATATGCTCTTTCTATTTACATCATAATCTATATAATAAACTTTGATAGATGTGAATTATTTTAATTTTACAATGATTTTATACATTTCTTCAAAAGTAGCAAAAATCCTTGCACTTGGCCAGTCAGGTAATAAGTACTACTATGACATAGGTATCCCAAGTGATTTTTAAAAACAGGTTTGAGCTTGATTTAATGGATTTCACTTGTTAGGATATTGAATTTGAAAGAAAATGACACTTCATTTGTCAAAATATTAAGGAAGATATGGATGTTTTTAGGTTGTTGCTCTATCGCTCCTGCTCAAAGCTAAAGAGGTACATTTTTTTTATAGCTCCCAAAATTAAAACTAGGGCAATGAGCAGTGGAATGAGGAAGACCAGTTTTCCTGCTTAAACTACTAATGTACCCCCCCCCCCCCCCCCAGCAAAAATACCCCCCAATTTTTAGTCATTAAATCGCCGTGCGCATGAGTGCCATAGGTTTGCATGAGCGCTGGTAATTATGATTGGACAGGAAATTAAATTCTCTTTAATTCAATACCAACTTTTAAGGGTTTTAAAATTATATTTTCAGTAGAAAATACCACTTCAAATGGAAATTTTTGTAACTTCAAATTTCAATCATTTTTTTTGCATTTTCTCTCAAATTTAAAACATATACAGTTTTATATGAATGGAAAGCTCGGAATCGCACCTTTCTAGGGGTATTAGTATCATTTTCCTGGGGACTTTGATCAACAAATGGCATTGTTGCACAAATTGGATGTATACTAGCTAATTCTACTAGGGATACCATGACACATCTGCACCTGGGAATTACTATGGATTGAGAGTGAAAACTGGGAGTTGGTAGTAGTTTATATTTAGCTATATCAGGCTTATTTTTTTAAATAATAAAATGAATCCAAGACCAGGTTAAAGGTAAGAGAACAAAGGTTGTTTCTGCTGTAATAAATTTGTAAGAACCCTTTGTGGTTTGTTTTGCCAGGGTGTTGAAGTGGAGCATTTTTTGACAGAATTTGGCATTTTCAACAAGTAATCAGCCTGTTTTTGGGGTACCTACTGACAGTGTTAAACCTATGGGAGAATATCAGCATTTCCGCTTTTTTCTCCGGAGATCACATTCACCCCTGAACTAAGTATTTTATTGCAAAAGATATGTGAGCTTGTACAAAATCTGGATTTGGGGTCACATCTTTTCTTTTGTTCAAATTTGCATAACTTTCTTAATATTTACTTAAAAAAAATATATATATATAGAATCACTTTTAAGCTCTTGTTATGTAAATTGAGCAGCACAAGTTTCATCGTAATAAGTCTTTTAGTATAAAAGATACCTGGGTATGAGAGTTTGAAGTTCAAAATCTTGATTTTTGGGTCATGTTCTAATTTGCATAACTTTCTTAATATTTTTTTTTTTTAAATATATATATAACCATTTTAACGCTGTTATAAGAATTGAATAGTACAAGTTTCATCTAAATAAGTATTTTATTTTAAAAGTGCAAAATCTGGATTTTGGGTTACGTTTGAGCAGTTTTACTATAGAACGAGGGCCAAAAGGGTACTGATTTTCCAAACTTCAAATCAACATAACTTTCTTGATATTTACTTTAGACAAATTATATGGCTACCATGATTAGGCTCAAGTCAAGCTCTTTCTATTGGTATATATGTTCCATATATATGTTCCATTGAGACAAGATGCATTCTGAAAATTGTCACACTTGCCTGAATTAGCAAGGTAACATTCCAAATGGGTACCAACTGTTTTACACAGACATTGAGCCAAGATTTCACAGTTCAGAGGCAACTTCAGGATTTAACTCTAACTATACCATAATCAGGTCAATGTGGCCTGGTTCAAATAGTGAAAGTAATTCCTGTGTTTTGTTTATACTCAGTGATTGAAGTGCTATCGACGTGTATTGCTTATTTATATTGGCATACAGTTGATGAGATAAGCGTAAGGGTATGTCTCGATTCGACTTATGATGGTCGATTTCGAAAGTTGACCTTAGCAAGTTCTATCTAATTTCTGCAAATCGAAAACAATATCTATGTGGAAATGTATGATCAAAGTCATCAATCTGGTTGTGATTTGGGAATTCTTCGGTTAATCCATTGATATGACAAGTCAGGGATACCTAGCTCTGTCGATGTGCAAACAACCGGAACACCATGGTCAGCTCAAACTGCCCCTGCTGAGAAGCAAGAGTAGTGGGATGAGGAAGAGTAACTCAGTAACTGTTCACTGTTGAATTTTCCCAATTACAGCACGTCAAGTGTCCTACTTTTTCCTATTTTCCCCTATTTTTGGATGACGCCCTATTTTTATTTTCAAATCCTATTTTCTCCTTATATTTTCAAATCTTTTGACCTATTGCATCCTTTTTTTCGGAATGCCATAATTTGTCTGTGCTTTGCCAACTATTTGTTCTGGATTATTAGAAAACAAGGTTTGAGAATGTCACTTTTGCAACATTTTTGTCAGAAAATGTCTACTTTTGAAGAAAAATATGGGGGGGGCATCTACTAAGCGGGGGTTGACTACTAAGCTTGGTAATGAAGTAGACTACGAATCAAATAGAATGAGACTTGAAAAAGTAGCACAGTATGATCATGCCCTGCATTAAAATTTGAACTTCAATTGTTTGTTTCCTGGTTTCCTACTTTTTGAGGTGACTGCCCATTTGATGGCCCCTATGCTCGCATGCAAAATTCCTATTTTGATAACAAAGAAATCCTTGTTTTCCTATATTTTTGACCCACTGCCTCAATTGACGCCCTGCAATTACCATCCCCAGCTCGTGACAGGAGGATTCTATGTGTGCACGAAGGGTCAGTTCTTATTTTCCATTTGTGTCAAAGTAGAAACTAGCTGGTACCCTACATGAGGTATGGTGCGCGTCCTGTTAATGCCAATGATCTTCTTTCAGTATACCTTTTAATAGGTAACGATGTTTATGTCTTTCAGCTTCAAATTGCTTTTGCACAAGGACTGCTAAAGCCTGGCTTAAATGTAGCATACGAGGGGCCGGCGGAATTCATTAACAATGTGGTATGTGCCCTTTATTTTACCGTTGTTTCTCTATGCAGTAACAGTTGATGCTGACCACGGAACTGGTTCGTCACAATGTTTGGCCTCTCTTCTGATCGGTGAGCTACATTCCATGGGTCTGTGAAAGTCCATCGGTGGCTCGGGAGCCTGTGATTGGGGTACCTACTATTCCAGAGGCGGGAGTACAAATTCAAGCCATGGTGTAGTATGGGGGGGGGGGGGTCTGATTACAGGGATGAATGATGTCTGTTATTCTTGTGTAATTTTCTCGGGAGACCATCGGAGCAATGGCTACTGCCATGGGTACTTTATGTACGTAATAACATGGGTCTGACCATTAACATTTGGAGCTGTACATTTAAAACAATTAAAATAACACTGAAAGCCTGTGATTGTAATATTTGCTGCTGGTACCTAGTACTGTAGTGGTACTCTTAAGGATGGATATCAGGAGATGGAGACGGCGCCACACAGTACACATGGGACATTGTTTACAAGCATATTTATTAGCAAAGCCGATGGCCGCCCATTAGTATTAAGACTGAATGTAGTTAGACTTAGTTAATTTAAAGAAAATGTGCTTTAAACTAAAGTATCGTCGATTATAACGATCGTCCTAATATGTTGATCTCAGGTGAGGTTTGGTGTTTTTTTGTGGGGGGGGGGGGGATTAGCAGTTGGCGGTCACCTTTTTTTTTTTTACGGTAAAATTTACTTCTGCTATATTTACCAATCTCATCCTCTAACCCCATATGCCAAATAGTACGATAACACAAACAAACACCCATCCTTCTTCATCACCATATCGTACTTTATGCATGTCTCCCCGACCCCACACCTCCAATGTATGGGATATTTGATTTCTGTTAAGTCTTTCTGGTTGGTTTAGGACGGATTGAAGGCAGCATTGGCTGAACTCAAGAAAGACCTGTCATGGCTGGAGCGGATGGACCTGACGACAGATCCTGCCCCTGCCCCCGAAGCGCTCAAGGACCTGGAAGACCTTGGCAGTCAAGGTGACAGCATCCACGACGACTTTAAGAGGGAAATGACCTTGTAAGTTGTTGAACAAACTATAGATAATCGCCATCACTGATTGGTTATATGCTGAAGTGACATCATTGGTGCAACTGGATGTGGTCTGTGTGTCTTGTCTGTCTTTTAAAGGCATATGGAGTATCAGTGTAGTCTCTGCTTCCTGTTTCCTATGTAGAAACTCGTGGGTTCAAACCCCGTCTACATCAAAAGAATTGTCATTAAAAAAAGTATGATTGTCGCAACCTCACTTGGCACTGGACTTGGGTGGTAGCAAGGAAGGGTTGGCTCAGTGCCAGGATAGTGTGAGTGAATAGGATATCGGATAATAGTGATAGGGGCACGGCATCTCAATAGGGAAACACTATTATGTCAGTGCATCGGAGCGGAAAACGCTGTGAAGCTGACAGAAGTGTGAACTGTCACAGGATGTTAAGGCTATCTGAAAAGTCGATAGATTTGGTGGAAATGACTTATATAATTCAGGTATTTCGAATTATTGTGAAGCACCTTCAGGGCAGGAAAATGCTTAACGGTTTATTTTTAACTGTTTCCTGAATTTGGGAATTGGAGAGGTGTCTGATCTTTAAATGACAGTCGTGGCACATATATGAACCATTAGCATATATACTTCTTTTTTTTCTTGAAGATTTATACTGCCTATCATGGATAATTCTGAATAGACTTGTTTTCACCATTAGACAGTTTGTCGATCGAAAGCCTGGGTCTACACTTTTACCGACCCATGGGATTTTTAACCTCCCACACCACATAGACATGGTATGAGAGCAACTGGCCTTTGATGTCGCTGTAAGTTATACACATCGGTGGAAATCCAAATTGGCAGAGGTGGGGGCACGGGGAATCGAACCACCGAGTCCGACCTAGAAAAAAAGTCAGATACTCTAACCACTCCGCCACAGAGAACACACTTGTGGAAAGAGTACAAACTTATTTGAGCATGTATGGTGTTTCTTACTTCAGGTTGCACGGTAGTTTGAATGGTACATGGTGTTTTTTATATCTCGACATCATTTTACGTAGTTGCACACTAGTGTTTGGTGCTGAGGGCAATGATTTCAAATGGGTTATGGCAATAAATAAATAATATTACTTTTTTTAAATTTTAATTACACTTGTACAGGGTTATTTAATTATATACTGTACAACCAGTCATGTGATATGGCACTAGGGCCATTCGACGAGGCAGAAAGCAATCTGGTATCACAGGTATGTATGTGTATGCAGCTATCGTTTGATATTTAAAATAAAAGGTTTTACCTTCCGAGCTTATCGAGCAGTTATTGCTCGATATTGAGGTTTATGACCCAATGGTTTATGGGGTGAGCATTGATCCAAGTGAAGCATGGTTTAATGCAATTTCCATAGACATTAGGGCTCAATCATTCTCCCCATAATGTAACACGGCGATAAAGGATTTATTAAGTGACTAACGTTCAAACAATTGTAATTTGGATCAATGGAAGCTTATATTTTAATATAGTTATCCTCTATATTTATATTGGGCGCGGTGGCCGAATCGGTAGAGCGCAAGCCTCCGGTGCGAAAGATCGAGAGTTCAATTCCTGGTCGCTTCCTAACTTGGCAGTCGGCATTAATAGGATAGGGCAAGGACTGGTTAGCTCAGTGTAAGGATAATGTGACTGAGTGAGATATTGGGTCATGATGGAGGCAGTCTGATTTCTAAATGGGACAGCACTATGAAGTCGAGTGCGCACTGTCACAAGTAAGTACCTGTCCTGATATGACCCTAGATGTTGCCAGGACGTAAAAATCCACCAACCAACCAATCCTCTATAATCAGGGATGAAAGTGGTCTCCGGGGGAAAAAGCGGAAATGCTGATAGTAGCCCGTAGGTTTAGCATTGTCATGGAATCGCGGAAAAATACCGAAAGTCAGGTCTCAACTAGCCTTCAGGGATGAAAGATCTCCGCGATTTCCGTGATTTTTCCTTTAGCTATAAGTGTATACTAATACGTTGACTTAAACTGCATCACCATCAGCGTATATCTATACTAATATGTGGTGCAGACAGCGCAGCATTATCAGCATATACAACTAATAAATGCTTCAAATCCCGCAGCACTATCAGCGTATACTACTAATATGTGCTTCAAACGTCGCAGCATGGTCAGCGTATACTAATACCTGCCTCAAACGCCGCAGCACTATCAGTGTATACCAATATGTATGACACCCGACTTCCGGGAATTTTCCGCGATTCCCTGACAATGCTAAACCTATGGGAGAATACAAGCATTTCCGCTTTTTTTCCCGGTGTGGCGGTTTCAGCCGTGTCCCGTGCTCAGCCGTGTCCATCGCTTCTGCGCATGCGTCAGAATCTAATAAACATGGGCGTAATCGATTAACACGACCTGGGCGACTCGGGTCATCCGAGTGGTCAGAATTTCAAATAGAACACGGCGAGTGGAGTCGACAAATACACGTGCCGTGTGCAAAAAAAGAATAACTTAGATTAATGAAATGGAAATATAGCTAAACTAGGCCATCATAAAATACTTTAAATCCTATTTTGCTGTAGTTTTATCGTTTTTTGTTTTTTTTTAAAGAAAAAATTGGCCACCCGAGCACGGAGAAGCGTATTCGATTATTCGACCCGAGTTTGTAGGATGTGCGCATGCGCCAATAAGTGGCTCGGGTGACCCGAGTTGATGCGAAATCCGCGCATGCGCAGAAGCAACGGGACACGGCTGAGTACGGGACACGGCTGAAACCGCCACACCAGAGATCACTTTCATCCCTGAGCCTTGTTGTGATTGCATTATCGCCCATATCTAACATTTTCTTGCTTATGTTTTATGTTCTAACTACATCTAAGGTCATATAAGAACGGGATTCGAACCACCCAAGTGTTGTCATATACATCCCATCGTTTACTAATTTTGTTTAACTTTAATCGGTGGATATAAGAAATCCGCGAAACCGCGAAGGTCTTTCATCTCTGTATATTTGGTAGGATGTGCACCTTGTATTACCTCTCCTGATATGACCTTAGATTTTGCCAGGATGTAATACACCAACAACCTTGTATTCCCAAGTGGTCACCCATCTAAGTATTTGAGAACCCAACATCGCTTACTTTCGATGGTAGAATGAGAACTGGTGGTTCAACCATGTTATTTGTCTAATTTTAACCATTAAAAAAGGGGGGGGGGAGAATGATATCGGACTGTGGTTTGTCTGATATCACTCACCGGGCATTGCATGCAGTGGGTATCGGAATGGTTGTCTTTACAATTTGCGCCTTGGATAAATTTCAGTTATCGGCAAGCACAGGCGGCGATTCTGGAAGGTCTGCCCCGACTGCAGTCGATGGGCATCGCCACCCGTCGGCCAGACGACTACATGGCCCAGATGGCCAAGACAGACGAACACATGAAGAAAGTAGGTCACTTATAGAAGACGTCACTTCCGGGCCAGCCGGGTCACCACTGGTTCCTGGATCAGACCCGCTGGTTTCCGAATTAACAGGCCAGCCGATGGTGTGGGTACTAATGTTTGTGGAGTATTGTACACGATGTGTTTTGCGAGGTTGGGTTTTTCCCTGGATAAAATCTGTTTCTTCTAGGACAGTTGGGCAAAAACCCTGCATTAAACCTGTTTTTTGTGGGGGGAAGGAGAGGTTCAGTTTAATCCGTTTTCCCCCACCCTGATTTTTCTTTTTCAAATTTTGCCCCTAGTTTTATTGTGGTTTTTTTTTGGGGGGGGGGGGGGGGGGTACCTCTATTCCACATCAGTTAAGATTAAATCCATAAATAGATAGTCTGCTACATACAAAATGAACTGGGAATAATTTATTCAATACATAAAACTGCCTAATATAAAACAGATTGACAATTAGGGGTGTGGGTATTTCTTCCTACTGCCTTGAAGTTCCAAATTGCAGAAGAACCATTTTACATTACCTCTATACAATATAATGACTTCAGTGTTTGTTCTTGATATACTTCCTTCCCCCCCACCCCCATCCACCTATATTTTTTAGTTAACATGCGATTTTCGAGAACGATGTATCTTTCTTATAACTTCTGCTTCCCAAAACAAGGAACTAATTCACTTTCCTGAATGCCTTGTTGCTTGCTTGCTTGTCTGTTTTTGTTTTTGTTTTAAAAAGTACAAACGGTGTCTAAATTAAATGAATAAATGGTTGGTGATCGCCTCTTGTTCACAGGTTCGAGAGAAGTTGCTTTCAAAGCAGGTGTCGATGGAGAGATCAGAGAAGGCAAAGAAACTGAGGGAATTGCGAAAATATGGAAAGAAGGTGAGTGAAGGTTTTTTTTTTGTCGTAGCATTATCGATGGAAATGCTTGCTAGAATTGCCCAACACTAGAAAACCTCGGTCTAGTGCGTTCATTGCGACGATCCCAAAATTGGTTAGTCTCTTCGAGTGGGGGTTTCTTAATTACATATTGATCGTATATTATATTTAAAGTGCTTAGATGCGGCTTGTATAGAAACCCTAAGCTTGGAATGTGTGTCACGGTGTTGATTTTTCGGTAGCTCCTTTGGAAGGTGTTGATAGTTGTTTAGATGTATATTGGGTGTAGTAAATGTGGTCTTAATCAATCAATGTGTTAAGAACTGTTGTGTCCGTACAGGGGCCTGGAAAGTCTTAAAAAGCCTTGAATTCCATTAAACTGTTCCCACTGATCTAAATTAGTCTGAAATCGCCATCATTGTTTTTTCCTGAAATCCGAATGAAAATAGTCTTGAATTGCGATTTTTTTAAAGTCTTGAATTCCATTATGGATCCTGGAACTATGCTGTCTTCCTACACGTAGGTACAACACGAAGTGCTCGCGAAGAGACAAAAGGAAAAGCGGGAAATAATGGAGAAAGTCAAGAAAGTCCGGAAAGGTGAGTGGAGTCAAAGTTGAAGAATTATATCGAAAACTCACCGACATGTGAATTCTTGGAAAACCATATTGCACACTGGAGATTTTCAGAGCCTGCACTAACTGTGTCTATGTTCAAGTAGTCATTCTCAATTCATCTGGTACGGTTTCGTAATCAGTATAGATCTCGAGATCAGTTATTGCTCGATATGGGGTTTGGTGCCTGCAGGACCGAGGTGTCGCCGGTGTATTCCAAATTTATGAGGCACCCACACTACCATATTAGTGCGGTTAAATGACCTCAATTTAAATAGATTTAATCAACTAAAGCCTAAAAGAAATGATAGAAATAGTAATATATATTAGACAATATGTTATATTACTGTTTTGGGTTCCCCTCTCTGTGGGGAACCCCTCTATATCAATTGTCATGTGATGCTCACATGCATTTGCTTCCTATTTCAGGACAACTGTCTAACTTGGATTTCCTCGATGATGACGGCCCATCAAAGGACAAAAAGACCGCGAGGCCACAACAGGGGAAGCGAAGTGGACAGCTATTTGAGTAAGTGTTTTGCTGTTTTAATTCGCTTATTAAATTCTGCTTGTTAAACTCCAGCTTAAAGGCCGGCCCAAGGCTAAAGTCTATTTGAATTTAAGCCCATGCAACATCTAAGGTCATATCAGGATGGGTACCCACCAGGCTGCTGGCACCGTGATCCGTTAAACAACTCAATCACATTATCCTGATGCTGAGCTAACCAGTCATTGTTTTGTCCCAGTAATGCCAAGTACCAGGATAGATAGTGATAAGTATCAATTTTGTACGTCATTGATTGACTCGCCCGGGATTCAAATCCCTGACCTTCCTCATAGGAAGCCAGCACTCTTACGATTTGGTCACTGCGAAACCTCCCTACTTGTGTCAGACCATCCAATATATAGAGAATTACTTCAGAATCATGTGTCCGCTCGTCTTTGCGTTAGTTCTGTTTGTAAACGTCTAGTACATGTTGTGGGGGTGATGAAAATGGGAAATGTTGCGTCTAGAGCGCGACTCGAACCCACATCTTTTTGCATTCCGGGCCAGTGTGCTAACCATTATACCACCTAGGCTCCCTGATATCACCAAGCTACCCACACCTACCTATCTATGTGGTTACTTGCCTAAGAGGTCAGTGCAGACCACTACACTCATAAAACTAATAACGTAATAGGAAATAATGCTTATTAATCAGAGATGGAATAATATTATGTCCTCAACTTCTGTTAATCTTTGATTTATAGTGTTTCTAAAATATCTGGTTCATAAGTCAAGATAAACTATTCTAATTCCATGTATTTTCTGTCTATCTGTCATCGCAAAAGACCTGAAGCATTTAGCCATGTCCCAAGCTCTCTAAAGCCCTATTCACACCCGGGCCTTAAGTCGCCTCAACTAGTTTGCTTCATCTGTGAATGCTCCTCTCAGGCAAATTAGGGCTGAGTCGACTCAACTAGTTCTCATTTAGACCGCTTTACGAGGTAGATTAGATGAGGCGGCTTAGTCTGAGGCAGCCTACGGTGTATGTGTGTGTCAATTTTTGTGTGGGTGTATGGTTGTTTGTATCGGTGTATGTATGGATGTATGAAACTACGTAGGGCCTGACCAGACAGGATGGTCAAATGAGTTGAGCGTCCCTCTCCTGTTGTGGGGGATCAGATCCAAACCCATGAGTTTGTTGGTTTGAATTCTGGTCGACTCAACCCAATGACATAAAAATTGATACTTGTTGCTTCCTAGTCTTGCGCTCAACATTAATAGGATAGGGAAAAGACTGGTTGGCTCAGTGTCAGGATAATGTGACGGAGTGGGATATCAGGTCATGGTGCTGACAGCCTGGTATGCCAGTGTGGCAGCACTATAAAGTAGCCATGAGTGCACACTGTCACAAGTCGGTACCCATCCTGATATGACCTTAGATGTTGATATGAGGTAAAACAAACGAGCATCGATCTGAACACGACACACTTTCAAAACTTGCTATGTGTGAACGCGCCGCTAGTTTGACTGATCTAGTTCGCCTTATCTAAGTGGGCATAATGTTGTACGTGTAAACATGGCTTAAGTGATGGTCGGCGTTAAGCCTCCCCTCTACTGAGTGGGATTGGATTGGATTTCTGCAGAATCAGACAATTCTTTCATAAGCTTAGCATAGTCAAGGAATCACGAACAAATACCGGAAGTTGGGTTGGCGAACTCCTTTCCTTTGACCAGTCACTACTGACTATCCCTGGAGAGTGTTCTGCTGTTGAAACCATATTATCACCAATCTCGTTGTCAATAAGTACATGAGATCAGTAAATAATAATCTGGCCCTGATAGGTGAACAATTAATCGTTTTTAATTTAGTTGTCGGTAATTATTATTTGATCTTCAGTTAGTTGACAATTTAATTGAGCATGACTGTGAATGGCACTCAGAATCTCACATCGTAAGCGAATTTGTATTGATGCGGTGGTGCCACCTCGCCGGTAGTCTTGCTATAACGGTAATTGAGATGTATTTTTGTTTCAGGCCAAACAAGAAGAGACAAGCCAAGAACGCCAAGTTTGGGTTCGGTGGACAAAAGAAGCGGTCCAAGTATAACACGGCTGAGAGTTCCCGCGATATGTCGGACTACAGTGTGTCGAAACATGGGTCGCGGCCTGGCAAAAAGAGTAGCAAGGTAAGCATGGTCGACTGGAGCTAGTTCTCTGTCAGTGTCAGCTTTTGCTACAGTGGCGCCAATTTGTGGACAATATTGTTGGATATCAAACATAATGACAGATCCAGGGTCCGTACGGGCCCTGGAAAGTCTTCATTTGCTCCATTTCAAGGCCTTAAATCCTTGAATTGAACCTATTTTGGGTAATTAGTCTTGAAAATCCTTAAATTCCATTAAATTGTCCCCACTGATCTAAATTAGTCTGAAATCGCCAATTACCATTGGGTTTTTCCTTCTGAAATTCAAATGAAAAGTCTTGAATTCCATATTTTCACATGTGTACTGACCCTGCAAAGCAGTCTATTTGATGCACTTTGGTCAGTCTGGCCGGATGGCCTGATTAGAAACAGTGTATCATGTGGGAGCCCACAGGCCAAGCCAAGACTCTGAAAGTGAATACCTGTTCTTATCCTGTTTGGTGCCTGGCAAGGACTGGTTTGGTCAGTGTCCAGATATTGGGACTGAGTGGGGTGTTGTGTCATGGTGCTGGGAGCACAGCATCCCAGTAGGGCAGTACTATAAAGCTACCATGGCTGTGCACTGTTAAGTCATTCAGTTATGACCTCAGATGGTTGAAGTCAGGTGGGAACTATTAGAACTATTCTGAGTTGGTTTGTTTTTCAGTGGATTATACGGGGCGATCTATAGAAAGAAAGAAATTTTAAAAAGAGTATAGGATAGTCTGTTCAGTTAAAGTCAAATGTGTATTTGGGTCGTTCTCAGAAGTTGTGTACCAATAGTGTGGCATCAGTACCACAAAATCAAAACACTGCCAAAGTCCTATAAACAATGTGTATGTCCTTTTGCATCTGGATAATTGAAAATAAACATATTGTAGCATTTTTAAGTAGGTCAAATGATGCTCACACCCAATAAATAGCAGTATAGCATGGAAACCAATCTGACTCCAAAATCAAATATTTTCCACACAAAACTTGACATTTTTAGGACATTTCACATGCCACTTGCTTTATAAACAGTAGTAATAATAATTTGAAACCTCATTGCTATGGTTTTGTCTTATTTGTGAATATTAAAGAGAAAAGCAAACAAATATTAGCACGGTAACAGTCAAAGTGAAAACAACAATTTTACACAAATGTTCAGCTCAAATTTCAATGTTATGGGGCAATTTCAGGATTTATCTTTTACTATACCATAACTGGGTCCATGCATAGAGTGTCAAATGGTGAAAATAGTTCCTGTACTGTATCTGTACTCAGTGCTTGATACAGAGTTTCATAGTACTTGCAAGTGGAAATGAAATGTTACAATGTTAATGACTCCAGAAAAGGTTAACTATTTCGTCATTTAAAAAAAAAATTTAGAAGTAAATGTCTTCAACTTAATGAAGACATTGTATATGACCATTTGAAGTGAAATGAGCTGTTGTTCAGAGGTTTTCATTAAGTTTGTGACACTTTATTTTCAATGCTGTTGACAATGTCACAAATTAGTGATGTAATTTTCTATGTATTTAGCTACATCCATCTCAATAAGATACATAATACACAATATTAACATTTACTTTTGATGTAAAATATCTCCCACATTATTGAGCTAAATGATGAAATCTAAATATTGACACCCCAATAATGGGTTTCTTTGAAATATGCATTTCAAGTAGACTACCTCAAGTGGTACAGAGTTTCTGAGAACGACCCATTTACACATGCAGTGATGCATATAATTACGATAGATACAGGAATACAATATTATAATTGTTTTCTTTATTATTTCAGGGAGGAAAGGCAGGCAAAGCAAAAAGACCTGGAAAGAAACGAAGAAATGTCGCCAAAAATAGGAAGAGGTAGATTGTGTTTGAAGGGACCAAAGTTTTTAGTGAAATATCTGTGTCAGTTGATTTTGCGTAGATTCTGGTATTTCTGCCTAACAGCACTGTTCATAATCACACACATGATTGTTGGCGTATTGAGGGTTCATGTAACTTGCTTTTCAGGGCATAAGTTGTAAATAAAATAAAATTGTATTAAACGCGACCATGTGTTCTTTGAGATTTGTAATTAATTAATCATGGTTCCCATTTCTCAGCGAAATCGCTGATTTCAGCGAAAACTCCAAATCAGCATCATTTGTTTGTCTTGAAGTTGGAATTTCAAGGATTAATTTATATTAATTCAGATGGAATTGATTGAAATCGATATATGACGTGACCTTATTACATGGGAATATAATTTATTTTTGTTAAATTATTCTAAATTTGCCTAGTCTCACCAATGCATAGAATGAAGGGTGAGTGAGTTATTTAATCCGCTTTCTCAATGATTACGACACCAATTACTTTTATATTAGATGGATGGGGTGTGGGCTAAGAAAGGTGGCTGGATTCCCATGTGGTATCCGACAAAGTCAAAGCAATACACCCCACCAGTTAAGCTGGTGACATCTATCGACAGAATCTGGAACCACTACTCGGTACTTTCCCCGACTGTGTCATAAGTCATCGGTTTGACTCGACCGGGAACCGACCTCTGTATCTGACGCACGCGAAGCCTGCGCTCTACCGATTTGGCCACCACGCCAGGTAACTAGGAAAGTACGGAGGGCAACTAGGAATGTGCATGTTATATGATGCAATGACGACCGCCCTGACACCAATAAGCGCCCACCCAGCTGGTGGGAGCGTCCTTAAAACATTTCTCATTGCTTACGTAAACAGTTCCCGGTGACTTTGTTATTGCGTAATCGACGGGGAAACTTTACAAGATGTTCGACATCAGACCTATGCAGGAAGAGTGCGACTAACCAACCATTGTGTATCGTTGATAACCTCAGGCTCAGAAACTAGCCTACTATTGACGATTGTCCTTGGCTTTTTGGGGCTATCAATTTGCTTCTATTCCGTGCTCTAAGCTTAATGTGGATAGGTTAAGCTACTTGTTACCGCACACATTATTTTACATTTAATTTGGTTTTACCGCCTAGCAACAACTGACGTCATGGCGAGTACCGGCTTAGGACGGGCGATTTTATAGTGCTGCCTAATTGAGCTACCATGGCGCTGGCCTTATGAATCGCTACATTATCCTGATCGACTAAGCTAATGGTAGGCACCATGTTCTTTGGTCAGTTTTAACGAACCAACCAACAAGAGTAAACTTGGACCAATGGGAGTGTCATATTCTGATCGTAATGACAATGAAAAATACGCGAGAATAAACATTTGTGTTAATCAGATTTTATTGAATATATCTATACCGCAGTCCAGTGTAATTTTGATATGTATATTTTCCCCCGTTGTACATTAATTTGAGAGCAATGAAATAATAAATATTTCTTGTCGAGTGCATGAAGCTAATGGTTTATTACTTTTTGAATAATTTTCTTCATAAACGGTGTCCCGAAGCTACTAGACAGTTTGGCAGGCACAGCATATATTACATATTAAACCTGTATAGTGCGATGAAAGCATACAATTTCCGAAACCAAAAGCTATATAGATTTAATTTTACATGTACAACTTAATATACCGGTGCTTATGAAGCATGTATTGCGGTATAGACATCAATTTAATATTATTGCCTCTGGTCTCAGAATTTCAATGTGCATGCGAAATTTAATTTGTCAACTTTTCGCTTCAAACATCCATTTAAAATAAGTAGATTATAACGAGGAATCTAAATCTCCAATCTGGCAGAAAACCAAAACAAAATTTAAGTGCCATTCAATTCTGAAAATCAAAACATCTGAAAATTAACTAAAAGTGGCAGAGTTCGATGGTTTTGAGTGTCATTTTATGGGATAAATATATTAGGTTGGTTATATTACATCTTACTTTAGTTTGAAGAAGCAATTTAAAGTTGAAACCGGCAAGAATAATTTTGGCAAGCACGCCAAAACTGACACCATAGGATTCAATTAACATCCTAATAAATTGCCCTTTTATGGCAACAAATTCTTAATAAGTGCATCCATAGCTAAGATATGTAGGATCAAATCTAGATAATTCTTTTGGTTTTGAAAATGTAATGTTTTTATCGGACTATGCAGCTTTAATGAAAAGAAGGTTCAATATATTATCTAAACAGGAGTGAACATTACACATGTCAAATATTTTAAGAACTTGCAATTAATTCCGCTGTAAGAGCAACATGGTAATTTAACACAATCAACAACCCAAAGACATTTCATATAGTGTATATATCTTGGTTTTAATATCGGTATCAATAGCTATTTGCATTGACAGTCATTTGACAAACTCCATTGGGAGTGTCCTGATGTTCATTTCCACTTGGTCCAATCCTGTTCTACATCCAGAGGTTGCAGAGACGTTCAGTTCTGCATACATTAGCTAGTTGAGAGCCCCTTTCATTTTTGTGGGAGGGGAGGAGTATGTTAGGAGTGCGAAGTTAGTTTGACGCAGCACTCAGTCCAGCAGGGAGAGAGGGAAGATAAGAGAGGAAGTTCAAGTTACTGTCCGTAGTCAACGTGCTTCAGCTCTACTAAGTTGAACCAGTGTCCACAGGCACACCGCTTTGACTCCCCCTTGTTTAGGTACATCCAGTTAATGCTGACGGCATCTTCCTCACCTGGCAGATGGGGGTAAAATGTATGCAATTCAGCAATGGTAAAAGAAAGCAACAGGTTAACATGAAAAGCCACACCCACAGCGTGCAAATTGACTTCCGATCAAATTTGTGCTATTCTTACTCTCAATTTCTAGATTAAAACACTAATCGAATGGGTACACGGTATTACAAGTTTTAACTATGTACAAAAATATAATCAAAAACAAATAGAAAAGGAAATCAATCCGTACGGATTATGACCACTACTGCACAGCGGTGAAAGTTATGAGCTGAATAAACAAACGATCACCATTTCTTTTATTTAAATGTCATCGCCATATGGAGCTTTTTGTTTTCACATCCAAATGAACCTCTACAAACTAACAAGCTTGCGAAGGGGTTTACTAAGATTTGAACATTGTCACGGTCTCCAAAGTGTACAACAGGGAGGTGGGGGTCGGTGTTAGCAATGTACAACTTTTATGATTGAAAAAACTTTGCTAGAACACGACAGTGATTTATCTGTGATATAATGCTGATGTTCACTGATTGTAGTGGAGGTGGGTCCGGTCTCAGGGATGAAAGTGGTCTCCGGGGGGGGGGGGGGGGGGGGGGGGGGGGGAAACAAAATCAGAAATGCGGATATTCTCCCATAGGTTTAGCATTGTCAGGGAATCGCAGAACATCTCCGGAAGTCAGGCTGCATATATATCGGTATATGCTGACAGTGCTGCGCCGTTTGGAGCATTTATTAGTAGTATACGCTGATAGTACTACGGCGTCTGTCCCACATATTAGTATATACTGATGGTGCTCCGGGATTGAAAAATACTGGAAATCCGTGAAATCGCAGGGATCTTGCATCCCTGACTATATGACCCAGAAAGCTTTGGATGAACCCTCACATATAAAATAGGTTACCTCAATTTAACTAATCACATCAAAATATAGTTTAAAAAAAATTTGAATGCCATGTGTAATAGTTATGGTATGGAATATAACGGTTTAGATAGTCATCATTCAATTGGAGTCATTCCGATAATCTAACGATGGGAACAGTGGTTACAGAACACTGCCTGAAGCTTGAAGAGGCCCCATCACTATGGAGCAACAACAAAAACCCAAAAATCTATTTGTTTCAATAAAAAATAAAAAAAACGGGGGGGGGGTACACATATCAACGAGGCAAAATAAGAACTAGAAATTCGGCGCCGTTCACACTACTTTGAGGTATGTCAGCAGGAAAAGTAAAGTAAAGCTAGTTAAAATCAAAAAGTGAAGATAACAATTCAACTCCGCCATATGCAAAACATAAACCTTCATATGAATATGGATTCTGTTATTATTGCATTGTTTTCACTTCGGGTTTCCATGTCACAAAAGTGGTACACAACTTCTGAGAACGACCCAAGAACTAGAACTAGAACACAGCGCCCCACTCACAGATGCATCCGACGAGGCGCTTGTCAAACATGGAGGGGATCAGGGTTGGCTGGTCGATCGTGCCCTTTGCCCTCCGCTTCACGTTCATCTCAAAAGGGTCCTGGCAAACATAAACACCTCAAGTTACTTCACTATTACTTATTAGTAACACCGATCACCCCGGACCAACACCAAATCTAAATGACTTAGAATGTAGAGCTAAGCGTAGGAAACCCTACCAGCCTGTAGTATTTCTGCAATTCTAAATCTCACTGGCCACTATTCCCTTTTCAGCTTCTCCCGCCGTAAAAAAAAGAAAGAAAATACAATCAATGCCCACAAATCTAACCGTCCACTATTTTGCAATGATTGTTTGCTACAAAATCAATGCCCTTCCACCACATTCCATTAAACTTTTTAAAATTGTTAATTACTTTTGTATTCACATAGATGGGGACATCCCAAGCTTTAAAACTTATTTTATATTGTCGTACAAGAGGGCTCAATACGATATCCCTCAATAGAGACTTGATGCATAGAAACCTTTAGAATATTAGTGAATAATAAATAGTAATGAACAACAGCTACTGATAAATCTGTCAAACAAGGCACACAGAACGTAATTCAAAATCTATTACATAGCTCGACATTACACCACTTGACAATGTGGTTGGGCTGGTCCGGTTAGGCCGGGTAGACATCCTAGTTGATGTAACATCCTAAATGAATCCATTCTTCAGTCTTACCAGAGCACACTGTTTATCCCAACTACTGTAACCAAATTGTAAATATCCTATCATGGTTTTACTGTAGAACACCATAGAATAGCTCGTACTAGAGAAGGTGTTCTATTAAATTTATATTATTAGCATCTACACAAACAATTAACAGCCCTTGATGTAGCAGGGTTTGTAGGGGCTTCACTTGGTTACATTAAGCTCATATCAAGACAGATACCAACTTGTGACAGCGCACACTCGTGGTGACTTTATTGTGCTGCCCCCACTCGGAGATCAGGCCACCAGCATCATGACCCAATTTTTCACCCAGTAACATTATCCTGATACTGAGCTAACCGGTCCCTTCACTATCCTACCAATGCCAAACACTAGACTAGGTAGCGATAAGTATCAATTTTGCAAGTCATGGATGTGAGTCACCATTTTTCTAGCTGCCGACCTTCCACATAAGAAGCCTGCGCTTTTAACAATGACACGGAGGATAAGGCACATACAGTTAACCCTAACTCCCAACGGGGGACTTTCTGCGCGGGTTCCTCTGGTTACACGCTTGGTGGCAGCAGCCAAAACCGGGCCTTCTGCGTGGCAGGTGTGGTGAGGATTTTGGTGGGTGTGGCGGGGGATGTAGATGTGTGTGAGGTGTGTGGTGGTGGTGGAGGTGTAGGGGTAGGGGTGTCGTGAAGAGCGGCACCTCACAATCTTTAGCATCCCTAAACCCCCTCCACACACCTACACTCGGAAATGGCAAAACAAGCCAGACCTTGGCCCCTCACGAGGCGCCACATGGCGGCAGTATATTGCAAAAAGATGTTGCAACAAAAGTCCCCACATTGCTTTACTAACATTCCACTTCAACAGGCATCGACCGTCGCATGCCTGTAAATGCCAAAAAGTGCAGTGTTACTGATGCACAATCTAAGAACAATTAAAAGAAATCTCACCTCATTGCCGGCAAGTTTGGCCAACAACTCGAAACGCTCTGCTCCTACGGCATGTCCTAGGGTATCTGGCATAGACGCTTTGTCAGACTCTGAAAC
This sequence comes from Branchipolynoe longqiensis, assembly GCA_030323885.1. NCBI lineage: Eukaryota > Metazoa > Annelida > Polychaeta > Phyllodocida > Polynoidae > Branchipolynoe > Branchipolynoe longqiensis. Next base: position 41,903,304 of record CM059187.1, on the reverse strand, counting down.
GGGCAAGAAATATTTAATGTGTTGTTTGTGATAAAAAATTCCACGGAGATGGATGCCAGGTTCTTAGCATTCCACAAAATCTTGTGGAACGATGACTGGTCAGGCAGAGGCTGAGCCACTTACTGCCTGGTTGGAGAAGCTCACGTTTAGCTGACTAGAGAAGGTGGATGAGGTTGTTGCAGTGAGTACTCCAAAGCTGAGCCATTCGGAGTAACCCAGGAACTACCAGTATTTTAGAATGGGGTGGGGGAGGAGGGAAAGAAGTGTAGCTAATGAAAACCCTAATATTACCATACTCTATTAGTTAGGGGACCAGCAGGTACTGATAATGACTCACCATAGGCCTTGGTCTGTAGGGAGAGGAATGAAAAAGTTAAAATTTACATCAATTCTATTTATATACTTTAAACAAATGTATTCAATTATTACTAGGCCTTCCACAATCAGAGTCAAAATGAAAGATGATATCCTGTACAAATATATCGCAGACATCCAGGGCATCTCTCAATAAGATAAGTTTGTTGAAGTTTTACATGGTGGTTTAAACATTGAGAGGGAATGAAGGGAAAAGCTAGCATAAATTGATTTAATATGTATTGTAACAATTTCTATATTGTTGTACTTTTCCAACTTTTTTTCATTCCACCCATGAACAATTTGGGGTGATGGGGCGGGGTGAGAGCGGATCTCACTTATGTTGAAAATGTCCAGATACAAACAGTATCCACTCAAAAGGATAATCAAAGTTACCAATCGTTACAAGAGAAGGTATGGACTGACGTCATGCTAAACGCAAGTGCGGCCATTGTGGCGATAGTAACCACAATAATAAACGGATTGTCATTGGTCTTGAGCAATCTTCATACAGAAAAAATGAAATATCTCAAAAACCACACCACCTAGACACAAACCACTTGGAACACATAGAAAAGATATTCAACGAATAGATTATATTAAATTTATACAGTTAGGGTTCTGCATTTCTATTAATTTTGAATAAAATAAACGTTTTTCACTGCACAAATCAGCAAATTCAATGCTTTGTCAATAGGTTGTTTACTAGTTGATATCGCCACAATGGCCGCACTTCCGGTTGATGACGTCACGGGAATACCCTCTATAATGCTCCGTACTGAAGACGCACAAAAGAGCACCGGTGTGGCAGTAAATCGAAAACCCCTGGAAATTGCACACCCCGGGGTTTGCGATTTACCAGGAAATCACAAACCCCCCTGGAAATCGCAAACCCCCCTGTGTTTTGTAGCATTTATCACCACAAGCAGGGCAGCTATTAGATAAAAGATTCACCGAGTACCGGGTGAATCCTTTATCTAGGCAGCTATAGGCCTATGTTTGATTTTGAACTTCTACCAGATGTGGGGGATAAAATGGATTCAAGGAGGATCAAGATGGATTATTTTATTAGTTTTGATGTCATGCTGTCACAGCAAAGGCCTTTTCGCTGCTATTGATCACTCACAAGAAGGATAGGGGACCAGATCAATTTTGGTCAAAGATACTAAACTACAACATTAAGAAAAGCCAGCACAACTTCTTTAAGGACTTTGAACTAACACGTATCCAATTCCTACAAAACTGTCAGTCACTTTGTACATACATAGGCTGCTAAATTTCATACTTTTTAAATGAAGAAAATGAGAACAAGTATCCAGCAATGGTTAATGTGCGAATACCGCCGATTGCCGCGATGCAGTTCGGCAACGGCGATAACGCTAGCTCCATTCCGCTGCACGGAGCTGCTTTGCAATAGATGTTACCATTCAGGTCGCCAAAAGGAGGGTTTTCTAGCTACAATTTAACTCTTGGTTTCATGCCATAGAGCACATATTTTTATCTACATCCTCATTTTTTAATTGTTTCAATTGGATTAATTGATTATTTTAAATGTCATGCATGTCACAGCAAGGGCAATATTCACTGCGCACACGAATGATAGGGGAGCAGGTCAATTTTTTGCCAAAGATACTAGACTACATCAATAAGAACAGCCAGTACAACTATCTGTATCATTAAACATCATTAACATGGGGGGTTTGCGATCTCCAGGGGGGATATGTGATTTCCTAGGAAATCACAAGTGGGGGTTTGCGATTTCCTGCTACACCGGTAAGAAAACGTGACAAGCTATGCATAACCAAGCCTAATTTAAAAGGCAGCAGCAGTGGTCTACGTGACCACTCTCATGTACCAAGCACTGCCCGCAGAGTGAGCGCATCAAAGGCGATATCTCAGAGAGAACCTCACCTCTGTTACCTATGTCCTTTACCTACGAACAGTCAGTTACGTAAAGAGATTAAACTAGGCTAATTTAATCTGGTTCCCAGACACTGCTTGCAGAGAATGAGGTCATGTATCGATCGCCATCTTTAAGACTTCCTGGTATTGAAAAGATACTGCACCAAGTTACGCAATAGTGAGGAAATGAAAGGTCAGGAGAGTTATTTACACAAGTTTGTGTGAACGTGTCATTTAAATCTGGGCAAGCTCTCGTAAACACAGTATGTAGGTATGTGCCAAAAAAATTCAAACTACTTCAATAATAAAACAAAAGGCATCACTGGAAAGAGCTTGAAAAGCCCTTTAAAATGACACCAAGATTATGAGAATAGTTGGAATATTGAGGAAGTTATGACGTTTTCCATCACTGGACTTGTGCCTTATTTTCTTACATTAAGTTAAGGTAAAAGCAATACATTTCTGTGACCCAGACGTGAATGCCAAGTCACACGATGCAGAGTGAGTCTCAGAAAAAGTGATCAACACAAGTGGCTGAAGTGCATACCTGTTGCCACCAATCTTGATGTAATCATCACAATTTCCTCAAACTCAACAATATATAAGATTAATAATGGTTATTCATTACAGTCTACTTTTTTAATGTTTCAGATTGCTATAAAAGTGTGAATTTGCAGGTTGAAATTGAGTGAAACTTTTGAAGTTGTTATTGGAAAAGCAAAACTTGACCAAATGGAAATATTTTAAAACTAAGCTGTAATAGCATAAAGGATTTCCCCACTACATAATAGATTAGGAATACCCAAGATTGACCAATGCAAACCCACCATAGAAGCGTTTTTCTACACCCCTCCACAAACAAAGTCGGATTTGCTGGATCAGTTTTGTTGTAAGAAAATATCCGCCGCTGATCAGCGGTTTGGCACATACCTACAGTATGGGATGTTATTTTTCTGGTGTAAATATAGACACTGGGAAATCCACCATGCTTGCTGGTCTCGCTAAACTAGCGATGTGACCTCATTAATTTTTAGCGGGTGTGTTTTTCATCATTCAGGAAATTGCAGATTTAGGATAGTAGCTCTGCTCAAAATAGGCTACAAATTTACAAGTTTGAAACACACTAATTTTGGCATATTCTAGTTTTTGTCTGATCAAAATCCAACAGGAATTGAAGTTTACGGTAACTTTCTCTACATTATGACACTCTTGATTTAATATGTGAAGTTTCATAGCGATCCGAATTTCTGCACTGCCGTTTTTCCGTTCCGTAAGTTTGCCGATCGTGCTGAATTTGTGCCGTTTAAAAAACCTTTTTTTGGGGGGGTGATGGTGTATAAATATTTATGCAATTATATCAGTGAATGTCACTAGAAGATTTTGAGACATTACCTTCGAAAATAACAATGTAACATCACTTTGAATCAGTGTAGGTGTTCTTGTCAAGTCTCACAATTTTATCACACTTTGTAATGCTACTTACTATAGGCAAGAGGGTCTAATTTCTGCACCATTAAAGCGTCATATCTGGGGTTATAATAATATAATCTCTCTCCCTCCCCCCTTCTCTCTCTCCGTCCTTGAAGGGACCCTAAATCTGTTTGGATTAACCGATCATAGGTTTAACCGAGCTTTGGTTTCGACTTTGACTTGGGTTTGGCAAAAACGTGGATGCATTATGAATTCCTAAGCATATGAGTAAGTTGGATATGTAAAATCAAATCTAGATAATTAGTTTGGTTTTGAAAATTTGATATTTCATCGGACTATGCAGCTTTAATATATAAACAACTCTCACAACACCTCGGTATGCAGATGTAAGAGGACCGTTGCAGCTGATTGCATGAGCGGATAATTGCATAAGCACCCCCATGAAGTCTTCCCAGGCTACCACTTACCAAAACAAGCGTGGTGGTGGGGGCTCAGATGACCCTATAACCACATGAAAGAGGTGATGGGGTCTCAAAGTTTGGTTTAACCATACCGGAAGTGGTCTACGTCCGACATTTCGGTTAACCGATACTTTGGATTAACCGACTTTGGTTTTAACAGGGATGTACTGTAGTACTAATGTATGAAACGAATTAACAGCGAGGTTGACAACTGACACCAATGAATGAACTTGAAAGCAATGACGAAATCCATAACTAAGTATAAGACACTAATTAGGTACACAGCGCTTTCACTCTACTCGCCTGTCCCACAGTACGTGGGTGGTGCACACCGTACTATGTTTTTCCATCTCACTTGCAACCTTTATTTTAGGACTACCAGGAATGCACCCATATGGATGATATAGTTCACATTTTGCTCCAATGCTAAATCCAAGAATATTTGCTAGCTGATTTATAGAAGTGAAAAAAAATCATTATTCAAATTTGTCTGTTAAAGTCAGTGGAATACTACCCGAAGGTAAGTTTAGATATTTGTTAAACTAGTTTATTTTGTTTCTTTATACACTTCATATTAGGATGTAATTTGATTTCAATTTGAGCACCGGAACAGTGATTTTTGAGGGCGACGAAAAAGGTGTCTGATTTATAGAAGTGAATTTTTTATTCAAATTTATGTCTATTAAAGTCACTGGAATACTACTTGAAGGTAGGTCTTGATATTTTTAAAACTATACACTTCTCCATATTAGGATGTAATTTGATGTCAATTGGAGCACCGGAACATTGACTTTGAGGGAGGTGTGTCTGGTAAAGTGGTGACAGAGATACTGGATTGACACGCCACCCACGACTCATACAATCGTGGGTTCGAACCTTGATCGAGTCAAACCAATGACTTGAAAATTGGTACTCGTCACTTCCTAGCCAGGCGCTCGGCATTATTAGGACAGGGCAAGGACTGGTATGCTCAGTGTCAGGATAATGTGACTAGTGGGATAACAGGTCATGGTGCCGGTGGCCTGGTTTCCCAGTGAGACAGCACTATAAAGTCACCATGAGTGCCATTATGGACATGATCATCTCTGCCATTATGGACATGAAGAAGCAGTCGAGCAAAGAGGATGTCCAGAGAGCACTCGGCTCGATAAATTATGTGGGGAAGTTCATCCCAAACATTGCAAATAAATGTGTGAATCTAAGGTATCTTCTATCTAAAAAGGTCATGTGGAACTGGGGGCCAGAACATGAGTCCGAATGGGCTGACATCAAAAGCATATTTGCGTCAATGCCGGTGATGGCTTACTATGACCCAAAGTTACCAACCAAGGTTTCCACAGATTTGTCTGACTGGAAGCCAGTAGCATATGGGGCACGGGGTCTGACAGAATGCGAGCAGCACTATGCACAAATCGAGAAGGAATGCTTGGGGATGGTCTATGGGTGCGAGAAATTTCACGGTTACATACAGGGGTTAGAAAAATTAACGTTAGAAACAGATCACAAACCACTAATCCCACTTTCCAAAAAAACATTAAATGACATGATACCCTGCATACAAAGGTTAATGTTAAAACTGCAAAGGTACAGACATGAGCCAGTGTGGACCCCGGGGTCTATTAAGCCGATATGTTGTGTAGGGCTAACAGGTCACAGGGTAAACGATCCAGTACAGAGGTAGAGGCTCAGGTAAACATGGTATACCAGGCGGTGTCAGCGACACAAGCACAGCTTGACAAGATAGCCACAGAGACATGTAAGGAAGAGGTACTCTCAGCAGTAAAGAAAAACATACTAAACGGATGGGAAAATGGGGAGTGCCCCGCATATGCCCCATTCAGGGAAGATCTCTGTATAGTAAACGGCCTAATTCTTAAGGGGGACCGCATAATCATTCCAGTCAGCATGCGAAAGGAAATGCTGAAAAGGGTGCATGAGGGTCATTTGGGCATTGAGAAACAGAAACATGCGACGAGAGAAGCAATATATTGGACCAACATGAACAGGGACATAAAGGAGAGTGTCCAGGGGTGCTCAGTGTGTCAAAAGTATAGGACAGCTCAGGGCAAAGAATCATTTTCCACAGAGGAAGAGAAAATAAAGTGGGGATCCTGGGAGAAAGTTGGAGCGGATTTATTTCACTGGGAGGGGAACGAGCATCTAATATGCATAGATTACTATTCCAACTACCCCAAAATTACAATGCTGGGGAGCACATCGTCAGAGACAGTGGTCATCATCATCATCATCATCATGCTGTCGGTCACGATGCGACAAAGATTGCTTTCAATACTTGACTGCCGCTCTCCATTTAGCTCTCTGCTGTGAGAGTTGCGTCCATGAGTCAGTCTTAATGTCTCTCAGCTTCAGGTTTCTCTTGATGGTATCCTTGAACCGGAGACGAGGGCGCCCTCTCTTTCTGTAGCCAGAAGACAGTTGAGAATAGAGGATCTGCTTTGGTAGCCTGTCTGATGACATCCTCATGAGGTGTCCAGTCCACCGGAGATTCTTTTTGATCAGAAGATCTTCCATAGAGGGCAGCCCCGTTCGTTCGAGTATCTCCTTGTTTGTCACTTTGTCCTTCCTGGTTAGCCTCATGATTGAACGCAGATGTCGCATCATGAAGGCATTCAGCTTTTTCACCTGTCGTCTGTACACTGTCCAGGCCTCAGCTCCGTATAGTAGGGTGGATAGCACGATAGATCTTACCTTTGACCTGAATGGACACATGGTAGTTGTTCCAGAGTCTATGGCGTAGTCAGCCGAAAGATGCGCTAGCCTTGGCCATCCTCCTCTGTATTTCAACATCAATGCGTCCATCAGTTGATATAGTGCTTCCGAGGGTTCTGGTAGAGTTGGGTTGGTACAGCACCTCCGTCTTCTTGATGTTAATCTTCAGGCTTTCTGGATCTCTTCAGCAGAGTGGGCAACCAGTGCACTGTCATCTGCATATAGTAGCTCTCTCACCAGTATCTGAGTAGTCTTTGTCTTCACTCTGAAGTGTGCAACATTGAATAGGTCAGCGCTCTGTCTGGACTGTATATAGATGCCATCCTCCATGTCTCGGATAGCCTCGCCGAGCATTGCTGATAGGAAGATAGGGAAGAGTGTGGGGGCCAGTACACAACCTTGCTTGACCCCATTGGTAACCATGAACGATTCTGAGACTTCCCCCTCCAGCACTAACGTTCGCCATCATTCCTGTATGTAGAGCCTCGATCATAGTTGTGAACTTCTCTGGGTATCCATACTTCCTCAGTAGCTGCCATAGCCCGGTCCTCCCGACTGTATCAAATGCCTTAGTGAAATCGACAAATACCATGTACAGTGGTCGGTCCTGCTCAATGCACTTTTCTTGTAGCTGTCGGAGACAAAATATCATATCCACGGTGCTCCGGTTACCTCTAAAGCCACACTGTGACTCTGGAACTACATCAGGTGTTATGTGAATAGATAGTCTGTTGAGTAGGATCCTGGCGAAGATCTTGCCTGCTATGGAAAGAAGAGAGATTCCTCTCTAGTTCCCAGTCTGTTCGATAACCTTTCTTGTAGATGGTTACAATGCTGGCATCCTTCCATGCTTGGGGTACAGAACCTTCCTCCCAGGCATTGGTGATTAGTTGGTGCAGTCTGTTGAACAGATTGTCTCCTCCGTGCTTCCATACTTCAGCAGGAATTCCATCACCCCCAGGTGCTTTGCCATCTTTCAGGCTGGCGATTGCTACATTTCATGAAAGCTGCCTGCAAAAGTGTTGAAGTGCTGCTGGCTTTTGCAAGTTACCAGCGGCACTCTCTCGGGGAGCAAATAGAGGTTTCACACTGGCAGGAACATGTCAAGACAGGCGCAAAACTATTTGTCCCTGCAGTGGCTGGTTGGGAGTTCCATACATCAACCGCCCTTAATGCTGCCACAGTGACATGGTTTTGTGTTTAGGGTTTGCTCCCTTAGCCTTCGGTTCTGTCAAGAACCTGTACCACAAGGCAGTGGTTTACAACTCTGCAAGACAGGGGCATCAAACTCCCTGAGGTATTGCTATACCTGCATATATGTGGTAACCCACCTAAAAAGTATGTTTTCCAGACATGGGATTCCCAAAGACTGGTGACGGACAATGGGCCCCAGTTCAGCTCGGAGAGGTTCAAACAGTTTGCTAGGGACTATCAGTTTGAACACAGAACCTCCAGTCCGAGGTATCCCCAGTCTAATGGGCATGCAGAGAGGGGAGTGGGACTAGTTAAATCGGTTCTCAACAAAGCCAAAGAAGGCGGGGGGGGGGGAACCTATATTTAGCACTAGTCGCCTACAGAGTGGCTCCAATGGAAACGGGGATGTCCCCGGGCGGGATGTTAATGGACAGGAAACTGCTGAGTACTAGGCTCCCGAAACTACAGGATAGAAGCAAGATGACGCTCAGTGACATCACGGGTGATGCCCAGAGAAATCGACAAATTGAAAATTACAATGCCACAGCTAAGGACCTACCTGTCCTAAACAACAATGATGTAGTCCGGGTGAGGAAGGAGAAATGGGACACCACAGCCAGAGTAAGCGAGCAGGTGGGCCCCAGATCATACATAGTCCAAACCCAGGGGGGAAACTATATCCGGCGCAACAGGCGCCATCTCCTAAAGGTGAACGAGGGTCATGTAGTCAGACCAGCAGAGGGAGAAAGTGTAGACTATGAATATCCAGAAAATGAGGTAGGGGAGGAGAACATGGGTGCTTCAGACGAGGGTTCTCAAGAAGTAAACAGGACCCCTCAAAAGGTAAACAATGCCCCGCCCACTCCTCGCAGTGTCGTAACCCGGAAACCTGTAGGGGAAAACCACACCGAGGTTAGGCGCTCAGGCAGTATAGGACGACCCGTTGTCAAATTAGATATCTAACCAAACACTACACCTGTCATGTATGATTCTACTCTATGAATGCCTGTAATGTGTTGTGTGTTATTCATGTGTATTTCGCACAGATCTCATACCTGTCACGGTATATCTACCAACCATGTCTGGAATGTTTATAGAGGGAGGGAGATGTGTCGATACTGCTAGGTGTGGGTATCCACTGGTGGTGCTGCCACCTGATGGTTTGTGTATGTACTAAGGCATGCCATCTTGGATGGTGCATGCTGGGAATAAACCACTCTAACCCAGCTATAGAGGGAGTGCAAATTCTTTGACAGAGCATCCAAAGTGTCAACATACTGCTCTTTAGCAAAGATATGAGGCTACATGATTAATCAAATACTTCCCCATCATCAAAAAACCCTTTTCCCCCAGCCTTTGAGGGAAAACTGCTCAAAACAGTGGCAAATAAACCAACAAATCAGTAAATAAACACAATGTAGGTACCCTAGAAACGGCCGGGAGCGCCACCGTCACCGGACCGATTAAACTCGTACAACTTTTTGCGACCTTCTGAGCTGCACAGTCATGTCGGAAAACGGCACTGCATGTGCAGCACAGGCACACTGCATTCACTGCTACATCCGTTTTTGAAGCACAACAGACTTAAGCACAGATAGAGACTATTTTCAGTGTTGTATGACATTTAGAAGTCATTTTACAAAGCCATTCAAGTCTTCAGATGCAGAAATCAGAGGTAAGATTGACAGGAATGTCCATGTTAACTATGAGAATGTGAAAATTTAACATTTTTTCTTCCTAAAATTGGTCATACAATGACTACAACTGGAATCACAACTCTATAATCTGGCAGCCAAAAGTTGGTGTCAGGCAGCTTTCACTGGATTCTCTAGGCTAGTCTAGGTCAGAATTTTATGGCTGGGGTGAGTGACTCACATAACACAGGCTACTATTACGCACCCTAAATAAGGCACTTCTCTAGTGCATTAGCTAATACAAAAAATCTTAAATTCAACCAACTTCAAATGCACATATCTCATTCAGTTTTTGGAATATCTTAAAAATTCAAAAAGCATATTGCTTTTGACTCATTGGAGCTTCCAGTGAAATTATAATTTGAATGTTTAGAATAATTTGAAAATTTTACTGGGGTACCTACACAATGTAAGCACTTCCAAGCCTTTCATATGTAATCCAATATGGCCACCGGAAGTTGTCTCATGACGTCATTACACCCCCTCTATAGAGGGGTAAGCACATTGTGTTTGCTTACATTGTGTTTATTTACCGATTTGTTGGTTTATTTGTCACTGTTTTGAGCAGTTTGGCCTCAAAAGTTGGGGGAAAGGGGTTTTTTGATGGAGGGGAAGCATTTTTTAAGTCATGTAGCCTCACATAATGGCTAAAGTGCAGTATGTTGACACTTTGCCAATCTTTGGATGCTCTGTCAAAGAATTAGAGAGGTCTGGGCAGTACCCGCTAGGTGGCACCACATACTTCGGCAGCCCTGATTATAGGGAAGCCCAGTGGTGGCCATAGTGTTCTTGGTATAAGATAGGGGGCGCCATAGGTGGTATTAAGTGTAATCCAAGATGGCTAACCGCCGAGTGATGACGTCACGTGCACTCCCTCTATACGAACGTGTGCAGTGATCTTTTCAGTCATGAACATTCGCTACGGCCTATGCATGATTGTGTTCACGTGGGCAGTCTGTGACACAGACAGCAACTTTAACTGAACCCAATAGTGGCAATACTGCAACAAATAGTATTGAATAGCCTGAAAAGGGTTGTTTACTCAGTCAGAGTCAGACTGTCTCAGTATTACTCATTTACTGGCTTGAAGTTGACCTTCATCAGTTCATGCAATGAAAGTCTTCACAGTGGCGAGAAAACCAACCGACAACAAAACCAAACAAATATAATTACGCCGGCACAAATGGTTCATCCCTACACATACGATAGATATCGTGTTATATAACCAAGATACGTTTTTAACAAGACATTGGCGTAGGACGTGACCGTCCTTCATCTAACCGTGCGCCATGGCCGCCGATGTGGATTTCTGACAAATCTTTATATATAGTACAGCTATCTATAATTGTACTATGGTTTCAAACACTCACCGACTTTCCCCTTTTGTGGATCAATTGAAGGACCGTGAGAACTTGCCCTGAATGAGGTCACTATGGCCGTACGACGGGCGACACTGGTCACTGATCTGCACAAGAGAGCTGCCATTTTGGAGTTAAAACGCGTACAGGAAGGTTACCACAGTCGAGTACCAAGTTTCGCCCAGCACTGATTCCCGGCGTCAGCAACTGCACGCTGGGTACATTCCCGAGTTTGCGCGCTAGATTCTATAAAGAGGATCTCACAATGTCGTAGGAAGTAACACGCACATTCATATGCAGCGTATGCTTAATCAGTGCTTGGAGTACCCAAAGGTGTATTGCCTGTGGAACGCTTTGCATATGATTAAATATTTCCTTCTTTTATTTTTCCACTTAAAATTCTGACCATATTATTTTGATGATCGTCAAAAGTCTTGTTACAAAACACGAGGAGAACATATACATCCATTTTTACTTGATCGTCCGCCATCATCTTTGGTCTTATGTAAGAGCACTTCGCCGCCCTGCCTTCCTTCATTGGAGGCATTCGACTGGGCCCTTTCTAGCCGCAAGATTTACGGATGGATCGGATGGAGCCACAAGTGGCACAACACACATCCATATAGACTACATCACGGTTCCGACCACGCATGCGCTGAAAACGGTGTATATAAAGCCACTTCCGGTCCCAGTAGAATAGGAATTTGTAAGAAAATATTTTGATATTCGCATAGAGAGGCCCAGTCGAATTCCCCAATGTTGGAAAAGGCTAGAAAACCAGTGTATTGAGAAGAGTAGCGCAGTGGAGCGAAAGAACGAAAACGACCTGTGTCGATGACTTCATGACATGGGTACATGTTACTATGGCCGTAATGGATAACATGACCCGGTTTGGCGGTTTCAGCCGTGCGCCAGTTTCAACCGTGCGCATAAGCCGTGTTCACACGGGGAATGTAAATCGATTCGTAGAAAGCGACTTGCCTAGTTCGCCTCACATTCGTCGTGTGAACGGACGTCTGAGGCGGATTAGGGCTGATTCGACTCACGTGATGCGGATCCTGTAAACCACCTATTGGTGGTAGTTTACGTGAGGCGATTTCTGTGATGCGGTTAATTTTGCCCGTGTGGACGCACTAATGCGGATTAAGGAAGTGACACGCATGCGCAGTCGAGACCTTAGTTTGTTGACTTTCCGGTCGATCAAAAGCGCATATTATATAATTTAATTAATGAAACCGCTATCTATGCACAGATATTTTTTTTGTCATTTATTTGTAGGGTTTCACTGCCCAGCAGAAGTTTTGACCGTTCCAAACCAATACGAATCATTAAATACATATCTAGGTCGAACCCACACTCTCTGGTGCCAGCATTGTCGAACCCAAAATGGCGCTGGTTAGCCTGGACTTGCTCATGCGCAGATATCCACTTCCGCCTCACGCAGTGCCCGTGTGAACTGGCGCTAATTCGACTCCTTTAGTTCGCCTTGTCTAGGTCGCTTCACATTTTGCCCGTGTGAACAAGGCTTAGACTCAAACTCAAGGCATTGTCAACGGTCGTGAGCAATCTTCATACAGAAAATACAGAAAAAGTGAAATATCTCTAAAACCACACCACCTATTAACAAATCGATTGGTACACATATAGAAAACATCTTTACCAAAAAGATTATATTAAATTTATAAGTTTAGGGTTCTTGATTTCTATTAATTTAGAATAAAACTAATGTTTTGCACTGCGCGTACCGTCAAACTCAAGGCATTGTCAATGGTGGTGAGCAGTCTTCATACAGAAAATCCAGGAAAAGTGAAATATCTCTAAAACCACACCACCTAGAAGCAGATCGCTTGGTATACATATAGAAAAAATCTTTGCCAAAAACATTATATTAAATTTATAAGGTTAGTGACTCACGACCATTGACAATGCCTTGAGTTTGAGTCTATGCGCACGGTTGAAACTGACAGTGAGCTGAAACCGCCACATCGGTGTTGCAGTTTCCGCGGTACACCAGTTTGCGAGGGACACATTGCTTCTGCGCATATGTCAAAATGGAACAGCATCGTCACTAACCTTATAAATTTAATATAATGGTTTTGCTAAAGATGTTTTCTATATGTGTACCAATCAATTTGTTTCTAGGTGGTGTGGTTTTAGAGATATTTCACTTTTTCTGTATGAAGATTGCTCACGACCATTGACAATGCCTTGAGTTTGATGGTACACGCAGTGCAAAATGTCTATTTCATTCAAAATTAATAGAAATCCAGAACCCTAACTGTATAAATTTAGTATAATCTATTCGTTGAATATGTTTTCTATATGTGTACCCAGCGATTTGTTTCTAGGTGGTGTGGTTTTAGAGATATTTCACTTTTTCTGTATGAAGATTGCTCACGACCATTGACAATACCTTGAGTTTGCGGGTGTCGCGGTTTCAGTTCTCCGCCAGTTTCAGTTCTCCACATCACTTCTGCGCATGTGTAAACATCGAACAGTATCGTCCAGGCAGCAACTCCCTGGTAACCAAATGAAGCAGCATTAACAAGTTACTGTGAGTTTGCTCTACCACAGACAAGCAAGTAGGGCGCATTGGAGGACAGGGCCTGAAGTAATGGCCCACAAATGCACAGATGCCTGGAAAGATGGCACACAAATACATGGATGCTTAGAGGCACAGACACAACTGCACGGATGCCAAGAAGCACAGATGCACAGATCGTCAACAGAGATGAACGGCTGTAATGAAAACGGCCAGGATGAAGACGCGCAGAACGTCAGGCCAGCTATAAGCAACAGGTGAGGCAGTGAGCAGTGAACATGGAGCACCGAGATGTAAGCATCGGATGCCAGGCCACTGATATTGATATATAATTCCATCATAATATTGCTATGGACTAGTTATTAGTGATGGTAATTGTTTTGTGGAGGCTAAGCAGCTGGACAGTTCAAAGGACTTCAGTGCCATAGTGCGCTCGGACACTCGCTAAACCTGTGGGTTAAGTTAATTACTTACTTACACCTACTCGCTTAAGTTAAGTGCTTGTGTATTTTATTGTATTATATTACTGTATGATGAATGAGTAAACCTGGTATGTTTTATGGGGATTTTGAAACATTTCATGTCTCAGAAATACTTTGAGGGGGGGATGTGATATATGCGTAAGAGACGTCTAGACACGTCTGTAATATATGCAAATGAGATGACATCACATGACTAAGTGTGCCGAGGTCTAGACCCCTGGACGGAGAATAAAGCATTCAGTATCCAGAAGTCAAAGTGTTCAGACGTCGTACTTTCACACTTATAGGTTACGCATACGCTTCAAAAGCCACCGCAACCGCCCGCAGTGCAAAAAGGTTGGCTTATCTCACGCCACATTACGTATATGCCGCCGCCATACGTCATAATGTGACCGTATGCCCAACCCATGCGTAACCTATCAGTCATACCTGTTGCTCACATATTCTCTATGTCGGTGTGACGTCACAGCCCTGGCAACTACTCGGGAATGGTAAAACAACGCAGTGGTTTGTGCTGCAGCAATGCTATGTCTATGCAGAGCATTTATTTTTGCACAATGAATTAAATAGCTTTTATTGGGTCGATTAAAAATATCTTAATGCACAATTGAAGAGGAAGATCTGAATTATTTAATTTAACCTAAGAGCAGTGTTCTCCGAAAGGATTAAAAACAGAGATAATAGTGAAAGTTAGGATATTCTGAGTGTCAGCACCAGTGGTAGCCATACCGGTGTGGCGGTTTCAGCGCCCGGTCCAGTTTCAACGGCCTGTCGTGGCTTCTGCGCATGCGCGGACTTTCGCATGTTGCGGCCAGCACTGCTATTTGTTTTGTTTACACTCGGCGATTTGACGCTGATCTAGCTGCTACGTTAATATCGCTTGGAATTTAAGGTTAATTTAATTATATTTCATTATTTGAGTATGTAATTCTGTTAAATATGATCGCATTCAATAGATTTCGGCCTAATCGGTCCCTAACACTGCCGGGCACCAGCTGAGCTTGTAGCCGGCGAGGCCTCGGATGTTTTGACCATGACCGGGCGCTGAAACTGACCGGGCGCTGAAACCGCCACACCGGATCACGGCCGCAAAATCTATTTTCACAAAATAAATTCAAGAACTTCCAATTGGCTGATTAGATAAATTTGCTTTCAAAGCACCAACAAGCACAAATTACTGTGATAGTTATGGTAGTTTTAGTGTTGTCTCTATGACAGTGACATTTGTTTTACCCTTCGAGCATTGAGAGCACAAAAAGTGCCCGGCTGTCCGACATCGAGAATACAGTATGTAGACTACACCAGGGTCGCATTCAGGGTACACCACAGAGTCGTCTCAGAGAAATTCCTGACGTCATGCTAGTCTGAACCGCAAAAGCAGTAGGTTGGCTTGTAAATGGCTGCCCCCATCGGGGGCAGCCATTTGCAATGGAAAAGTAGAGCTCTGATTGGCTGAAACCACTGAATACGACGGCCATTTTCGAGGCGCTTTTTGTCTTCAGTCTGAAAAGCAAGACGCCTCCCAGACGACTCGGAGGAGTACCCTGAACAGAAATAAGCCAAATGGTGTCTCGGAGTCATACCGTGAATGCGGCGGCCCAGGTGGTGCTTGATGTTTCAATAGTTCCCAGTTCTCCCACATGTGTATATTGCAAAGTTGTGCTGACCCCAATGAACCAGATTAGGTTTTATGAATGAGTAATTAGGCTGTTACTCACTCACTCAGTCAAGTGACCCAGCTTATACCCCAGTCACCCGAGAGCCAGCGTTCGCCGCCAACCTCCTTACGCCCAAAACGTTGCCAACCTTCCATTCGATACATTGATTCAATTACGTGGTCGGCGCCAGATCGCCGCCGGGCTGTCGCCGCATCAGCACCGTATCAGGGCCGGGGCGGCACCAGGGCAGCATCAGATCGGTGCCAGATCGGCGCCATAGTGCCTACCACCCGGTGAGCGCAGCATTGCATATTTTGGCGCCGCTAGGTCGGCGCCAACTCGCCAACCCCTAGGTTGGCGACCTGGCGGTGCCAGGGCGGCACCAAATCGCCAACCACTGTTTAATGGCGCCGCCGGAACAGGACGCAAGGAGGTTGCACGTGCAGCAGCAGCAACCTCCTTGCGCCCAAAATTTCCGAAATGGACGCCGGGAGGTTGGCGATTTCGCAGCGACAGCACTCAATGAGGGCGTAAGGAGGGCGCATTTCGGACGTTTTGACATCGCGAATCAATCTTTAGCGGACGCAGGCCTCGTGTGACTGGGGTATTAGGTTTGTACTGTGGCCCACTTGGAAAGATTTTTAGAAGAGGCCCCAGGTTCAAAGCTAAGGTCTGTTGGAGTGAAATGATTTACAAAACTAGATGGGGGCACCCAATAGACCCGGCAGTTAATACCCCAGTCACACGAGAGCCAGCGTCCACCTCCAACCTCCTTACGACCAAAAGGTCGCCAACCTCCCACTCGATAGATTGATTCAAAAACGCAGTTGGCGCCGTGTAAAGCCCCAGTCACACAACGGGCTGCGTTCGCTTGCGATCACTTGCCAACCAAAAGTCTGCAAGCTCCTTGCGACAAAAATGAAACAGTTTGTTACAAACTATTTTTAAATGTTGCCATGTCGACAATGATGCACCAGGCGACATTGTGATGTCATCGTACACGTGCCACATCGCGTCAGTCGGCGATCACTCAACGATTAATCATAAGGTGGTCGTAATTTAACTTCAAAATGCTTGCGAATCGATCGTAATCGAACACAGACCTCATGTGATGCTTGAGTACAGCTACTATGGTCGCAGATCAATCGCCGATCGTGGTCGGCGATCACTGGAGACGCCAGAGGTCGCAAGGAGATTGTTGGTGCTGCAGCGCCAACCTCCTTTCGACCAAAAAAGGGCGCTCGCAGAGCACTCGGCAATTAAGTCGTACAGTGGGCGTAATTTAATTGCAAAATGCTCATGGATCGATCGTAAGTAACCTGGCACCGGCTGGTTGGTGATTGCTTTGTCAGTTTAAAAGATGGGTGTCGTTTTGGTTTTTGTCAACCACGCAACACCTGGCAGGGACCGCTCGCGACCTGGCGCCAATGAGCACGGCATTGCACGTGCATGGTCAGCACCAGGTTGCCAACTAATGGCGACATGGCGCCGACCGTACTGGTTGCAAGTGCAACAGCTGCATCATCATTTAATGAGCACAATTTCCCTGCAGTGATAATTAAAATGACATATAGGACCAAAACCGAATTATATATAATCATTTTAATATTTGTTTCCCCTACAGGTTTGTAATTTTGAGTATGGGGAAATTATGCATTCAAATGGTGCTAGGAAATAGTTTGACCCCTCTTGTGTAAGTAAGTGTTCCAGTCGATCACCCTATCAGGACTCCATAATTGACCTTCCCAGCCCCCCCCCCCCCCCCCCCCCCCCAGCAATTACAACAGAATGACCCAAGACCTATTTATTACCTCAGTACTCTACCGGCACATGCATATATATGAATAAACACATAATTGGCCGGTCTTTAATTACCTCTGTGTTCAACATCTTTTATTGACGAATCTTTTATATACGAGTACACTTGTGATGCTACAGGCAAGGAAACATGCAACAATTCTCTAAGTGGAATTCTTCCAGTAGTGTTATGGAAGGATACGGCAGGTTGTTCAGGGGAGAATATTATGGGTGAAATCTTAGGGCAAAATATGCGATGATATGTGATATGAGTTGATGCCATGTTTTAAACACTGTTCCGAGTTACACACAAAAAAACACTCAACTCATGACAAATTCTTTTTAAATTATTTTGGAGATCGATTCTCATTTTTAAGAACGTTTCTAACGCCAAACAGAAACTGATTAGTAGTACCAAATTAATTAAATGCGGCCCCCCCCGCTCTCCACCATAAAACGTTTGTGGATACTAAATTTACCTGAACACAGCTCGAATACCTTTTTCTTTATAATAAACAGGTATAACTTAAAGTGACATTTAAATAATTGTGTTGTTAAGCGTAATAACCAGAGCATTAATGTCAAATACTACATTATAACATTTTTAATGGTTTGCACAATCAATAATTTTGGAGTTCATTGCTAGACAAGACGATTTAGAAATGTTAATTAAAAAATGAGCAACAAATATATAACAAATTGTTGAATATATCTTTTAATAAAATTACTATGCTATGCAAAAGCTTTACACCAAGCTTCGTAATAGCGACGTGTATCTGCCCCATACTGACTGCCAATCTGCCATTTTTGGCAAGCCTTCACTTCCACGCAACTACCGTCGGCCTAACACGGAATGAGCCGAGGTCTCCTTATTCTAGATGACGTCACTGCAGTGAGGCGACGAAACCAATAAATCGCCGGTAATATGTACAATTCTCTATAGAGTAGTTACAAAAGTTCATGGTTTTTTTTTGTTTGTTTTGTTTTTTTATTATTAAAATAGAATGAAGTAAAATGCTCGTTTGTGTCCATGTCGGATGGTTTCATATTTATATATTTTTTGTTTCCTTTTTGCACATTATTGTGTGCATGCAATATGACTGTCGGGTAATAAAGGGGTGCGTTTCGCAGCAGCACCGGCTGCGCACACTGCATACATAACATACGGGTGTAACCATAGCGACGAGACGGGAAGAGGCACTCCATCCTCACGTAGGACAACGGATAACCCTGACTGCGTGTCACCGCAAAAAGAAAAGAAAACCCTACCTCCCCTAAAAATAAAAAAACGAATTGTACCTTCCCACACACTTCTAACAAACAACGTGACTTGGTCAAGGGATGAAAGTGTCCATTAGGGGAAAACCTTTTTAAAAAAATAAAAGAAATATGGACAACTTTTTGAATAATAAAAAAAAAAAAGAATTATTTACACATTTTCTTCCGTTCTTATACATAAGCAATCCTACACATTGGAAGTAGTTTTCATGATTAAAAAACAAAAAGAATCCCCTCGCCCTCACCCCAAAAAACCAACACGAAACACACTCACCCAGAAAGCGCACTTTCACTTCGGGTGTTAACATGGGGTATATGGCATTTCTACACCGGACACAGAGCAGGGGTTCATTCACATCTGCAATCTTCAACCCATTCTAGCTTTTGCAAATGAGGACGACAGTCTGGTTGTTCCGAGAAAACAATTATCGGTATCACTCCCTCTAAACACCAGATGATCCATTCTATTTTCCAAAGACATACTTTTACTTACTTATTTGGAAACATACATAGCATGAATGCCCTGTCATTTCAGCTGGGCCGAAGCCGAAACCCATTTAAAATCACACCGATTATGTACGCCTACACATATGTAAAACTACAACTTTAAATAATAGGAAATGAAGCATTACACATCATGACACTCATGTCATTCAGCGGAGCAGAAAAGGCTCCACTATCAAAAGTAACGTGCACAATATAACCCCATCCAGTTGGTAGCAAGTACCAGTTATCAATATCAACTCCACATCGTGATAGTTTACACACATGCACATTTGTCAAATGCACGTCAGAGTTAACTGCCGCATATCTAAGTTTAACATACCCATCCCCTACCCCGCCCAGTGTTCTGACCATCTTCTGAGTGAGCAGAATATTGCATAAACTTAAGCACCTTCAACACTACACAGACCGGAATTCTGAGACTGGGCAAGCGTAGTGCGTGGTTTTGACGAATTCCTTCACCAACACTTACCTTGATAGTCACTAGTTAACAAGTAGATACCTCTTTGAAAGTGTGCACCCCAGGCTACCACAAACAATCCGCGAGCGTCCGTCTTTATTTGACCAAACTGAGGCTCTGGTGAAAATACTTGATGGGTATTAATATCCTAAACTAGAAAAGAAAGTCCACGTCACATCGTGCTGTCTTGTAGAAAATGCTCAAAATATAGAACCATGTGAAAGCCACGAGTTCGCCAAATGCAGTGAGTTAGTCAGTTTGCGCTTAAGTTGGATCGTTTGTAGGCAAATAATAAATTAGTGTTTTTCTTTCAAAACAACAGAATCCCATGTGTCTTTGTGAAGCAGAAAAGTAATTTAAAAAAAATAAATCCACAAAATTTGAAGTAGCTAGATATGGAATATAATGCTCAGATCTGTACTCACAGCAAATACTCTCCAATATATTGAGGCAAAACTTGTTTGTTGTTCGTCCTAGCAACATCTAAGGCCATATCAGGACGGCGCAAAATTTGCCTGTTCATATAACTAGACATCAATCACCATGCCGGTTCGCTTGTGGGATTCGCCGTAGCTTGTAGCGTAGTGGTAAAATGGCATTTTGTTGGATGAATATATCATTGATTATTATTAAGTAATAACATACACGTAGACAATGGACTAGATAATTAAAAATCCATGTATGTTCAGCCATACAATGTGGGCTTATGCACACAATGCTGGAGAGCGTTTGTCAAGAGTACAAAACTAACCAAATTAGTCCAAATTTAGTGCCTTTTCTTTCTTAATGATAATATTAATAATAATAGAAATATCCGATGTTCTTCTCGGCCCAGATATCGGCTCAGACTGCAAGCATTTGTAACAGGAATAACCTGCGTAACATGATTTAACAAAACAAATATAATTAAACCTGTCATAACGGAGTATATTCTTTTTTATGACCATTACTCAGTACGCTTTTATACTTTAACACACTCGTCATAACAACCTGGTTCCACTGGCTTCCATTTTCACATCCAATGAGAGAGCAGCATCGGGCTTTAAACAAATACTTATCTTGTTAGTGTGTGTGTATATATAAATACTAGGAAATAATAATACAGAATGTAGACTAATAATTGAGATATGGTTCCGAATGGAGGTGTGGCCGTAATAGCTATAGATGCAATATTGTAGTTCCACACATTTTGGTCTAACTATTTATAAGAAAATCAAGTGTTCTAAAAAAAAGGGATAGAGCCACACAAAAATCAAATTTCGCTAAATGCTCATGGAAGCAAGACACAAACTGAAATCATAGCCAGGTTTAGCCTTATTTCACATGTTCTTCACAAGGCGAGCTATATCGCTATCTGGACAATTGCCACAGGGACAAACAAATGAACATGACAAACATCTGAGATGCAACAATAGCACATTAAACAAAGACTTCAACATCGCCCAATTAGCGAGTTAATTCCCAAGGACCCTTTTTATACAAAGATACCTTCCGATATTACAAGACCGAGCAGGCCAGTGACAGTTGATGATCTATACATAGACAAGAATAGCCTTTGCTCTCCTTAGAAAAGAAATTACTAAGCAACCCATTTCATTCAACAATAAGAGCAAACTAGCTCAATATGATTTACAGTACTTGGGCAAGTATAAAAATAATCCATTTGAGGGGGAGGGAGAGGGAGAGGGAGGGTAGAAAAGTGACCTATGGTTTCACAATGGGGAAAACATCCGTTTCTCCTTCCTTCCATTTTGTGTGTGTCTATTTGCAGTGATCCCTAAATCTGTAACATAACTTCCACTGACAATAGATTTTGTTGTTATTTCTTATAGATGCAAGGATATATTCGATCCAGTGCGATCATCTGTGTTTTATACAATAAGCAACTATAATACAATAATGTCGTGCTTGATGTAACTAAACGAGTTAGCAGCTAAGTTTGATGGCCCCGCCCTCCCATCCCCTGCTAATGGGGGGAGTGTTCCTCGTGCATTGTCCGTCGCAGCCACGTGCAAACAGCTCAACACATGCTTGCACAGCACACTGCAAACATCTGCACATGTGGCACGGTCCCGAGCTGCGAAGAGTTCTGATGAAACATAGTCTGTGTACTTGTTGAAGCTGATGACTGTAATGATGAATTAGTGAAAAACTTTAAAGGCAATGACAAAGTGTTCAAGTTGGGTTGATCAACGTCGCCCACGCTTGGCTGGGGAAAGAATTTTTGGACCACGCCGTGTAGAGCGGATAGGCGACTCGAGCTGCACAGATCGCCTCGTAACTCGGGTAAGCTTAGGCATCTCTTCGTCGTCATCCCGTTGCTCTGATCGCCGTCGTTTAACGCCCCTCTCAACTAATGCACCACCTCGGCCCCGTGCCAATCCACCGCGTGTGCGTACTTTCCCTCGTGGACGCAATGATTTTGCCTCCGCTTCTGCTTCTGCTTCACCCTCCACCTCCTCCT
This sequence comes from Branchipolynoe longqiensis, assembly GCA_030323885.1. NCBI lineage: Eukaryota > Metazoa > Annelida > Polychaeta > Phyllodocida > Polynoidae > Branchipolynoe > Branchipolynoe longqiensis. The sequence continues at coordinate 41,880,995 of CM059187.1, read as the reverse complement.
CCTCCTGATCATCTTCTTCCTCTTCTGCTTCCTCTACTTCTACCTCTGATTCGTGCTTGATTACCTCTCCTTCCTCTAGCTCCTCTTCTAAGGGTAATACCTCTCCTTCTTCTGGCTCCTCACTGACAACCTCCTCCTCAAGAATAATCTCCCCTTCCTCGCCGATTACCTCGCCTTCCTCTTCGAGTTGAACCTCACCCCCTTCATGCATTTCTTCCATAACCTGCTCCTCAACTACTTCTTCTGTTACTACTTCTTGTTCTAGTTGAACCTCACCCTCCTCGTATGTCTCCTCTAATATTACCTCACCTTCCTCAACAGCCTCCTCTTCCAGCTGTACTTCACCATCTTCAGTCTTAGACTGATGTGCTTCTTCAAGCAGGATTTCACCTTCTTCCTCCTCCTCCAACAAATCAGCCTCCGACTTCAGATGGGCTGCATCTCCTGGCACCACTAGCTCAACCTCTTCTTCATGTACCAAGTCTGGGTTGTCCTCATATACTTCCACAAGCTCCTCCTCTTGTTCGTCACTGGGACGTGACTTGGTCTTTGTAGGCTTCTGTTTCACTGCTTTGTGTGCATTTTGAAGGTGTATATACAATGCAGAGGACTTGGTGAATAACTTTGGACAGAACGGACAGCTGAAAGCTCGTTGACCCATTAATGGAGTTTCAGAAATTTGTATAGACTCGGAGGTTGCACCACTTGTTCCATTGGAGACTGTATTTTCATGTTGTCTCTCAACAGCAGCTTCCTCTTCCGATTTTTTAAGGCTTTGTGTGTTAGCCATTGCACGCATCTTTGCCATATGTTGCTCATGAAGGATAGTCGACTGTGATTTCTGGATATTATTGGCTCTGATAGGTCCTAATGGCACATCCTTCTTGAGTGGCGGAATCTCAATTGTCCCGTCATCTGTAATAAGCGATCCGTCTTCAGCAATTAGAATCGTTCCCTTCCTTCTGCGACGGCGGTTACTCGCCCGGGGAGATCCATGTTCTTCACGTAGATGTTTGTATAACGATGCCGAATCATTGAAGACGGTTGTGCAGAAGGGGCAGTTAAAACGACCCTTCTTCTCTGGCGTTTTACAGATTTCTCGGATGTCCTGTGGTGATGTACGATGCTTTAGTCCAGTAAATGGACGTCTAGTTGCAGGCGGGGCAGACATGGGAGTTTTTCTGATTGCACTCGCCCCTCGAGGTGTGCTTTCCGCATTAAGTGTTGGCATCTCACCAACTTCCCCAGAGGGCAGATTACCAGCCTGTATAAGTGATGGTGGCCCACTCGTGTGAGTTCCGCGCCCACGTCCTCCACGACCACGCCCTCGTGTCCGTGGTCCGCGTCCACGGTTCCCTTCCATGAACCGCATCTCACGTTGCGCATACACTTTGAGCTTATTAACTAGGAAGGATGAATCACCGATGATGATAGTGACAGGATCGGTCTGGATACCTTTCTGAGTGTCCTGGTCCTGTGAAATATCAGTCCCTTCAGGAGCAACAAAGTCCACTGCACTGACCGGACCACCTTGAATGATGTTGGACTCCATATTGACCTTTGCCTCTGGTTTCTCTACTACTGGGGCTTGACTCGGTGGTACATCATCGCCCTCTGGGATATCGACATTGGTAGTGCTTGTGTCAGCTTCTTTCGTAGTTTGCTTGGTCACTTCCCCTTCTGGTCCCTCAGCTTCAGGGGCCTGTGACAGTCCAAAGATCCACACAAGATTGGTTTGTGCCTCGGTGTTCACAGTTTCAATTGGCTCCTTAAATGACACATCGTCGGTCTGTAGTTCTACCTCTGCCTGGCATTCAGGGTTTCTGATGTGCACTTCATCTGTTTGTACCTCAAGCTCGACCATCTCCTCAGGGTTGATGATTTTCACACTGTCCGTCTGCAAGTCAGAGTCCATGTACTGGTCTGGGTATATCACTTTGCACGGCTCGGTCTGACACTGAGTTGATGTTTCATTACGAGGATCAATGACGCGAACAAAGTCTGTCTGGCTATCATTCTCACACATTTCTTCTGGATCTATCACAATGACCTCGTCCGTCTGACAATCCAGGTCAACAAGGTAGTCCCTGGTCGTTTGCATGTCGGTGCTCACCAGCACGGGGTTATCCGTTTGTGCAAGGGTACTCTGTACTGGGGGCTCTGCCTGGAACGACTTGTCACATGTAAGAACCTGTGTCTGAATTTCCTTTTCTGCAACTGGGTTTTCGGTCTGCATGAACTTCTCATCAGTATCAATAAATGTTTGCACAACAGAAACTCGTGTAGGCTTTGGATCAGTCTGGAATGCTGATTCGACCAGGTCTGGACACACCTGCAGACACTGATGTGTACCTATCCACTGGTCAGTCTGGAAGCTAAACTCACGGGAAGGTTTTGGCTCTGTCTGGAGGGCGCAGTTTGAGAATTTCTTGATATCAGTTTGGACAACACCAGATTTGAGTGTTTTGATATCTGTCTGCATGAAACGTTCGCTCAACTCCTTTATTGTAGTTTGCACACCAAGGTCATCATATGTATTTATTTTGGTTTGTGTAGTCTTTCCAGCCAAAGGCTTTACGTCAGTTTGGATTTGTTTCTGTTCATAACCCAAGATTGTTGTCTGGCTGCAGTGCTCAGCCATCAACTGTGAGGAGAAAAATGGAGGCTCAATATTAGGATCATATAATTTATTCGTCTGATGGTTTTAAGTTTCCTACATAAATAAATACATTAGTTTGATATGTTATAATCTACCTTATTTTAGTTTGAAGTAACTTATTACAACTAGCTCACATTAAAAAAAAATAAAAACCCACACCCGCAAAAAAACCGGTTGTATAATGGCTGATTAATAGGAGAAAATGTCATGGTTGTATTCACACACACAAAGAGAAGAGCCACGTAAGTTCTTAGGTATATTCTTATTCGCAGCTAAATAAAGAAAAATAGATTATGCAGGGTTTGTGCAGCTTGAATTTCCAGAATAAAAATATTGTGGGATGTGCAAAAGCAAAAGAAATCTGGTTCATGTTGAAGCATTGAGTGCAGCTATGGAATCAGTTAGTTTGTTAGAACAAATTTTAGCTAGAATTTGGAAGTTAGAATAGGGCCATTCTCTGAAACTGGACACTAAAGTGTCACATGGGAACCAAAAGTGAAAACCTTCCAAATTATAGCAGAATCCATGTTCATATGATATGAAGGTTTACATGTTGTGTCTGTCAAAGTTGGAAAAGAAAGAAACTATTTCACTTTTGATTTTCATCTTATACAAATTGAGCAACATGAAGCATCAAATTTTCAAAACCAAAACAATTATCTCAAATTTGTTCTACATATCTAACTTGGATACGGATGCATTTATCAAACATTTTTTTTGTCACATAATAGGGAATATTGAGTCAATAAAGGGAATCTCTTACTGCTGAAGCCTATGGAGAGTTTCGTTAAAAAAAATATATAATAGATTAAGAGGTGACATAGAACTCATCAGCATAAATTACATCATCTGCATTTAGACCTAAACAAATCTAGACTATCAACTACAGCCAAAGTCAGTTTTCCTTATTTTATTCATGTTTTTATCTATAGCTGACTGGTAATAACCTGCCTAGGAATTTGGAAGGGTTCATCAGACATTGGCTATATAGTTTCTGTTGACACATTTGACATTTTCTTTACTTAATTAAAGTCTAGATTTAGATCCAAAGGAAGTGGTTTTTATTTTATTAAATTTTTTTTCTAATTATTTATGATGGTTGAATCTAAGAATTAAGAAATGGTAGGTTTGTTTGTTTGTTTGTTTGTTTGTTTGTTTATTGTTGTTTTACATCCTAGCAACATGGTAGGATTCAGTTGGCATTGAATGCAAGTCTTTTTATACAGTTCTTGTTGCCATATTTAAGTCTAGATTTAGGTTTCGATCCGGATATTTCTAGAAATGTTACTTGTGACCACGAAGCTATAATAAAGCCAAAAAGCCAAGACACTATTGATGGGGACTTCTTATTCTCATCATTTTCAATTACCCCGAAAACACGGATGAAAGTGGTGTGTGGCAAAAGTCGTAGAAATCAAGCCGAAATTATTACATCGACAGCGAATTATCCCGAAAACACAGATTTTTGCCACTATGATTAGCACTGTTAGGGAATCGCGGGAAAATGCCTAAGTCAGGTTTGAATTGTCCTTGTTGCGACTGTATTATCAGCCATATCTAACAAACTAATTACTGTCATATACATCCCGATTCCTTACCATTTTGTTCAACATTAATCAGTAAATATAAAAAATCGGAAATCCACGAAATCGCGCAGATTTTTCATCCCTGGACGAATAAGGCAGAATAGTCCTTGGCTTCCTACAGCCTTTGAAGCCTTTAAAAACAATTATTTTTGTTTATCTATTTAAAAAATGGTGCGACTTAAAATTATCGTTGGTTAGTTGTTGGAGTTTTACGTCCGGGCAACATCTAAAGTCATATCAGGATGGATACCAACTTGTGTCAGTGCACTCCTGACTTTATAGTGCTGCCCCACTGGGAAATCAGGCTGTCAGCACCATGACCCGATATCCAGCTAAGTCACATTATCATGACACTGAGCTAACCAGCTTTCCCTATCCTATTGGTGCCAAGCACAAGGCTAGGAAGTGACAAGTATCAATTTTGTAAGTCATCGGTTTGACTTGACCAGGAATTGAACTCCCGATCTCCCGCACGGGAGGCCTGCGCTCTACCGATTCGGCCACCGCGCCCGATTAAAATTGTTATACTAAATGACAGTAGAATACTCAATTCACCTATGTGCCTAGATTTTGAGACTATCACATTGGAGAGATTTGTGACAAAAAGGCCAGGGAAGTCTGATGCATTGGCACCATAAGTAGAAAATATTAAAGGGACCAGGGTACCTACATTGGTAGGTCAGCCTACATCACATAGCTTGTCGAATTGTGTGCGTTCAGTTCAAATTGCACAAAAGTTGTCTATTTTTCACCAAAATTACTTCAGACGAAAGAATAGTATTCATGTATCGGAGTATGCAACTTTAAGGTCAGTGGTCGGACAAAGCACCAATATATATATAACTAGCCAATGCTAGTCTACTTATACAGGTCTTAATTAGAAGGGCTTACAACATCAATAGACTCGAATACTTTGTTATAACTTAGATGACTAAACTAACCAAGAAATATCATAGTACACATCTTGAAATGGAGTCGACGATTCTGTACCTGTAGTTCTGTCTGCTGCGGTTTTTCATCTGTTGTCTGTGCAGCCTGCATTGAATGGTCGACAAGTTCAGCCGGTACTGGAATATCACCAGAGTGTTCAGTTTGCGACTCAGTTGACACCTGTTCGGCCTTCGGAAGTGCCGGGGCGGCTTCAGGCGTCGCCTTTTCAGCCGCCCCACTATCTTCTGAGCCCTCTCCCGGCTGGTTGAATACTGAAAGAAAGAAAACCAAGTTCAGAAGCATGTCGACCAAATATTACTGTTAGCAAGTGAGTTGTAATGTACCAAGTGACTCCATATATATTTATATGAAGAGTTCAGGTGCGAAACACTGTAAACGCCAATCTAAAAATGTAATTAAAATAAAAGACCTTGGCCTGAAAATAATCTTAATTCTAACTAATTCCATTTTCTTGTGGCCGGAACCAGACACAGCAAAAGAAAGAAAACCCAAGTTCAGAATCATGATAACCAACTAGCATAATTCATTATTCAGACAGGCACAAACTGACTTTGAACTGAATGAAAACAAAGTTTTTCCTTCCCACGTCTCCCTAGAGTTTTGTGTAAACTATCTACATATCGCAGATACCGCCATTAAAATTTGCACTCGGTAATACTGTGCATATTTAGTGGTTATATGGGCAATGTAGATCGGGATTTAGTTGTCTTTTTATTTATACGTTGCTGTTGTTATGGAAAGAAAACAGGAATGGTGGATTTTTTTTTCAAAGTTCACATAACTATTTTTGCATATATTTCATTTTGATGAAATTGCTTAACCTAGAAGATGAACATATGCTTTATCTTATGGTTGGTTGAATATATAGTTTGCTTGGATTTAAGTAACAAACATTTGAATTATGATAGTGTATTATGACCGGTGTGAATCAAAACGACTGTGAAAAAAGGTTATATTTAATCAGCTCCTGTTTTCGTGTGCTACATTGTACAAAGTTGTGAATGGTACGAAAAGAAGCGCAACTACATAAACTTTCTGTACGTATATGGGTCAAACAAGTCAAATTCTGCAATTTAAATAATTTTTTAAGTTTAAATCTTAAAACTTGACTATCACAAAAAGGATAATAGATATAGACGTTCTGTTTTTTAAACTTTGGTTTATAAAAACAATTTCCCTCAGAAGCAATCAAAATATTGCATACAATAAATATTTTTGAATTTCGCTACCTTCCAAGAAATGTAGTTGGTGACTCCATATATACTGTTTTGTTATAATATGCATATCATTGATTTGGTTCGACCATGGTTTGAATCCCATGACCAACAGGAAACGGGCACTCAACACATTTGACTACCCCCGATATGACAAGTGATAACGGAACCAGACAGCAAAAGCTTTCACCCATTAAAAAACCCTGATAAAACGCTAATAGAGGTGAACTGTTTCTGCTCGAATGCCAGTCTATTCACACACCATCTTTGATACTGGCCTTATAGCTTGGGCACTGCTCCCATACAACCCAAAAACTTACTATATCGACACTTGTCACTACCTAGGCAAAATAGACCACCCATTTGTGTGAAAGGTGATTCTGAAAATAGAAAGGTGATTCTGAAAATAACCTGTGATGGGTGCCTGGTCAAACCGGTATTCAAGGAAATGACAAGCTGACCGAGCTGCGCGGATGGTTCTGAATTTTGAGGCAACTTATTCTCAAATGTATAAATATATGTTAAAATACGATACTGGGTACCAAAAGTGTGGCATTCATGACATGGACACCAAAGGTCAAAACACACTGAAAATCAATCAATGATACACATTTACTTCAAGAAAATTAGTTAACATGTCAAATAGACATTATCCTAGCAAATTAAAAAAAAACTTGATTAGGATTCATCATGTTCCTTTAATTCACTGTTTGAAGTAACGTTCGTCACAAAAAGGACATTTAAATTATTTTTTTGATTATTTCAAGAGCATAGTATGAAAGATGGTGTGTGAATAGACTGTGACCAAACATGTGGTACCAAGCTTCAAAGAACGACCCAGATAAAGTTCTGCTGGTTCCAGTGATACCATATTTATCTTTGTCTTGATAAGAAGCTGAAATGTAGTATTTTGACATTTCCATGAAAATATCTCTTTTAGTACTGCTAACTTTGATCTTTTCGCTGCTTTAAGCAGGGATGAAAGTGGTCTCTGGGGAAAAAAGCGGAAATGCTGATATGCTCTCATGGGTTTAGCATTGTCAGGGAATCACGGAAAATTCCCGGAAGTCAGGTTTCATATATATTGATATATGCTGCGGCGTTTGAAGCATTTATTAATAGTATACACTGACAGTGCTCCAGGGTTTGAAGCATTTATCAGTAGTATACGCTGATGGTGCTGCAGTGTAAAATAACGTATTAGTAGTGCCTATACGTTGATCGTGCTGCAGGATTGCAGTAGGTACAGGAAAAAGGCTGGAAATCCGCAAAATCGCAGATATCTTTCGTCCCTGTTTAAGGGTCGTATTTCCATGCTTCTCTTCGTGGGAAAACACCTTCAATGTATGTTACATGAACCAAGATTATGTGCTTAGGTATGATTTCCAAATATCTACACATCTTCCATAGCTTTGGGAATTTTCTAATTTAGCCAATTTCAGTTTTGTATGGGAAAAGCACCCTTCGCCCAAATTACATCTTTAAAGAGTTATAATTTTATACCACTGGAATCAGTTTTCACAAAAGTTAAATGCAAACATATATATATCAGTGTGGATTACATAATAACACCACCCAATGCATTGAAGAACATCCACATCATGTTGGCAGGATTAAATAGTCCTAACTCTATGCCGCATTTGCCACTATTGTCACATCTAGTGGAATAAATAAACACTGAATTTTGCAATTTGTTCACAAAGCTGGATTGATAGACTTCAATTTTTGTTAAACAAATAATAGGACCAACTCTTCAATAAACCTTAGCTATGATGAATATAACACAGCCCACACCATTGTGTGATATACCAATGGGAAGCTGAGATGCAAGAATTACTTTCTTTCAGTTTTGTATTGCACAGCCATTTATTTTTTTCGCATGGTGACATATTTTTTTTTTTAAATACAAACTAGGCGTAATTTGAATGAATATTACGTATTTTCATTAAAAAATGAATACATTTCCTTCCATTCAAACTGAATAAAATGTAGATTAGACAATAAATAAAAAAAGGTTGGTATTATTTTTTACTCGTTCATTTTTGTTGCAGGCATCATTTTGAGTACCGGTTTGGCGGTTTAAAATCTCAGTGTGTTTAGAGTATACGCTCGGGGTTCTGCGCATGCATCAATGGGTTATGCTATGTGCATATCCCAGGGATGAAAGTGGTTTCCGTGAAAAAAAAAGCGGAAATGCTGATGTTGTCCCATAGGCTTAGCATTGTCAGGGAATCCATGAAAATTCCCGGAAGTCGGATTTCATACATATTGGTATACGCTGCTAGTGCTGCGGCGTTTGAACCATGCATTAGTAGTATATGCTGCTAGTGATGCGGCGTTTGCACCACATATCGGTACACGCTGACCCTACTGCGGCGGTTGAAGGCATTAGTAGTATACGCTGCTAGTGCTGCGGCTTTTGCACCACATGTTAGTATACGCTGATGGTGCTGCAGAGTGAAATAACGTATTGGTTGTTGGAGTTTTACATCCTGGCAACATCTAAGGTCATATCAGGAGGGGCGCAACGTATTAGTATACACTTATAGCTACAGGAAAAATCGCGGAGATCTTTCATCCCTGATATCCGATTAACATGACCCGGGGTCACCAGAGTTGCTAGAAATTCAAATAGAACACCGCGAGTGGAGTTATAAACTAAATTGTGTTCTTGTTGAAGACATGTCCATTTCCACCCACCCCCACAACACACACAAAATCCATTATTTTTTAGTTCAATACACCCAAAAGAATTATTTCTGTATTCCCAACAAACGATTTGGTTCCCACTATTTAATTTGTCCCAACACATGACTCTAAGAATGGCTATTTGTGATATTTTAAACAAAAATACCCCCATACAACTGAAAACCTATTCAAGATACAGCATTATCATTTGGCCTGCATACCCATCAGCAAGTTCTACTTAGAATTTGTGTTGTAGTTGCTAAATCTGCTGAATTAAAGAAAATGAGTGGTCCTACCTACATTATTTAGATGAACCAACCAGTCTGTAACTTATACTAGCACTAGCTGAAGTAGTCACAAATACTAAATATATTTTGTAAGGATCTGCTTTAATTAGACAATACACAGTTTATATAGCTCGGCAATCTTACCCGAACTACATTCACACAATTGATATACTCAGAAAGTATTAATCCTAATTTGACCCAGCTCAGCAATAACCCGGGAACTATGGGAAGCTATTTGTCACCCACTCACACACACAAAACTAAGGTGAATTTGTGTTTGTGATACAACAATGATTGCTTCTAAAAAAACTGATGATAATAATTGTATTTAACTTGCGGAAACCTACGGCGAGGGCTAATAGTAATAGGGCCAGGGTACTGACTGCAGAATTGTTCAAGCAGAGTCTGTACTGCCTGGCCATATACATGGGGGGTTAGATTATACTTTGGGAGCGCTGAACCTACTGAATAATGTAACACATTCCTGGCATTGATTATTAAAATAAAATAAACACTAAATTAAGGATCTCCAATTGGCTTTGCTTGTTTGTTGTTGTTGTTTTACGTCCAAGCAACATCTAAAGTCATATCAGGACGGCCAATTGGCCGTTATGAACACACAAAAGGGCCTTGCAAAAAAATCATCTAAAATAAAAATCATGGATGATATTGTAATTGTTGTGAAGGAAATGTGAATTCAAAAACAAGGCTTGCACACCAGTTGATCATACTTATGCAGAACTGAACTTTAACTGCGGTGATGTAGGCATAATTAAATTGTCTACTTGAACCAACCTAAGCACAGGTAATACTAACAGTAGGCACTTGGAAATATGCCGCCCTTGCCGGTCTCGCTAAACTAGCGCTATGACATTATCACGTTTCAACGCTGCATTTTTCGTCGTTTGCGAAAATGCGGATTTGGGATAGTAGCTCTGCTCAAAATAAGATACAAATGGTATCATTTTAAAGCACACACATTTGTACTTATTCTAGTTTTTGTCTGATCAAAATCAAACAGGAATTGAAAGATACCCAACCTTCTGAATTTGAAGCAGGGATGAAAGTGGACTCTAGGGAAAAAAGCGGAAATGCTGATATTCTCCCATAGGTTTAGCATTGTCAGGGAATCGTGGAAAATTCCCGCAAGTCAGGTTTCATATATTGTTTGAAGCATATATTAGTAGTGTACGCTGATACTGATGCGGCCCTTGGAGCATTTATTAGTAGTATACGCTGATGGTGCTGAGGGATTGACAAATCCCGGAAATCCGCGGAATCACGGAGATCTTTCATCCCTGTTGAAGGTAACTTTGCCTACATTATGACACTCTTGCTATTTAGCAGACCATTCCCCCCCCCCCCCCCTAGGGAGACTAATTATTTATTGTCCTAACTATTAATATGTGAAGTTTCATAGCGATCCAAATGTCCGCACTAGTGTTTTTTATGTTCCATAAGTTTGCAGATTGCGCTGAAGTCACGCCGTTGAGGTATTTTTGTGCAGGATTTAGAAGCCTCTTGTAGTTAAAACAGGAATTTGATGCATTCCGGATGTTTGAAAAAATGTGTCCAAGTGCCTACTAATACATAGTAATAGGGGAATCATCTACCACTATCAATTGCAAGTACAACTGTTAAAATACAATCGTTGCGTTTAATTTAAAGTTTAATATCTATACTTTTTTTAAATTAAAAATTGTTAGCTTTTCAGATTTTAAAAAACCTAACATTAGTATGGTATTTAATTTAAATCCACTTAATCAATAACAGCAAATTTTGTCAACTTGACCATTACAGTTACTTGACAATTACATAGATTTTGATAATAACCAATGCCATTCTCTATGTCGGCGTGATGTCACAGCCCTGGCAACTACTCGGAAAGGGTAAAACAATGCAGTGATTTGTGCTGCAGCAATTAGGTACTCCAAACTAAGGACTAGTTGCTGATGTTGACTGGCCATTGGAAAAAATAGTTCACTACCCTCTTTGAATGTTGTACGCTGCGAGTGAAGGCATCAGAGTAGGTATCCCAAGTCATTTTTGCAACTCAATAAAAAGTAACATATTTTGATATAGGTCCATAGCTCTCACCAGGAGAAGTAAAAAGACACAAAGTTCATTAAAATCAAATGATTAGTTAAAAAGTTGTATGTAGGCTTTTTAATATGGACAAAAATGATGCAAAAATCAGCTATTTTGGCATTTTGCATGAAACCCACATTTCAGACATCAATAATTCTAAATATAATGGCCACATGAACTTGTCTTTCAGGAATATGTGCCATCTATATGCATATATCAAGTCTGTTTTCCAGAGTAATGACATAATTATTTTCCGAGATATTGACCATTCAAAATGGCAAAAAACACAAATTGTCACTTGTCAATATGAGAAATTAAGAGGTATTAGTTACATAAATGCTTGTATTTAAAGAAATACACCACCAATATCCTTGAAACTTAACCCAGCTATCCACAACATCATGTAGTAAAAATGAGTTGCCACAAATCAACCAAAATTGAAAATAGTTTCAGAATAATCATGATAATTGTTGAGAAAATTGACATAAATTTCAATTTTGCCTACCAATTAAGGGGTAGGATCTAGACTTTCGGCTGTACTTTGAAAAGTATTCATCCGATTTTCCCAAAATTGCAACCAGCTCTTTCTGATAACATGCTTTACAACTTAGTAACTTCCAATATAACTTCCACCTGAAAACTACAAAGGTGATTTTCAACCCTAAGAATGGCACTCAAAACATGGTCGCGCAAATCGCAATTCCCTGCAAGAAACTAACTTTTTAAATGCTCAGTAGCACGTACATTACATTCTATTGCAAATAGAACCAGAGATATTAATTTTCTAAAGATTTTATCAAGGACGGTTAGTGAAAATCACACGATTTGCCATATTTGATGTCAAATTGCTCAACAGATATTTATTTGTAAGGTCAAAAAAATTGAGATTAGAATTTATACTAGAAATAATAAGTTAAAAGAATAATAATGTGATTAAAATGTGATTTGCAATCAGGATTTAAGCATTTGCAGAATCATAAAAAATGTGTGTAAAATTAAGGGCAAAAACTAAATATTAAAGAATCCATAACTCAGGAACGAACAGACCAATTTTCCATTATTATATATATTTGTAATCAGATTGATGAGCTTTTCAACTCTACCATTTACAAATTAACTTCATGAAAAGACAAATTCAGTGTGGAGTACCTACAGCAATGATATGTCTATGCAGAGCATTTATTTTTGCAAAATAAATTTTTAAGTGTTATTGGGTCGATTACAAATATTTTAATGTGCGATCGAAGAGAAAGATCTGAAGTATTTAATTTAAATAACAGAGATAATATTGAAAGTTGGGATATTCTGAGTGTCAGTGGTAGCCCTACCGAACAAAGACCCTATAATACTAAGGCAGCTCACTCACTATCTCTCCCATGGTAATGTCAATTTCGCAGTGCCACCTTGTGGTGGGTTTGATCAGCCCAGCTGCTGGTTGGTGTTTCACATGTTAAACACATACACTTATATTATACACGAGATAGAGGGGGTGTAATGATGTCACGGGGCAACTTTCGGTGGCCATATTGTATGACATACAGAAGGCTTGCAACTGCCTACACTGTGGTTATTTACTGATTTGTTGGTTTATTTGTCACTGTTTTGAGCAGTTTGGCCTCAGAAGATGTTGCTAAAGTGCTGTAAGTAAACACAGTGGATGTAAACTGCCCAGAACCTCCCATAACACAAGAAAACTCTGTTGTAATGCATCTGCATGCAATCACAACATGGCTAGGGAGGGTCCTCGAAATCCAAGATGGCAGCCCACTAAGTAATGATGTCATGTGCACTCCCTCTATAGGTAAGTATGAATCCACATCAATATGAAATTGCTATGAACTAATACACATCAGCATCATCATCATCGCCACCATCACACATCTTTCACATTCGTATATACATTTGTACATATAATATAGCAACTGTTTAACCAAGAGAAGAGCTAGCGCACCAAGTGGTGGGTTTGATCATTTTGATTACACAGTACAGGCTGAGTGAGCCATCTTAGTATTATAGGGTCTTTGTACCAGATTACAGCCTCAAAAACTATTCTCGCAAAATAAATTCAAGAACTTCCAATTGACCGATTAAAAAAAAAAGATGATTGTGAAATTGTAGAGAAAGATCTGAACTATTTAAACAAGATAAATTTGCTTTCAAAGCACCCAAAAGCACAAATTACTGTGATGGTTAGGGTAGTTTTAGTATTGTCTCTATGAGAGTGGCATTTGTGTTACCCTTCGAGCGTTGTGAGCGCAAAAAGTGCCCAGATGTCCGACATCGAGAATGGGACATGGCAATACTGGGGCAATTTGATATATTTTAATGTCAAATTAAAACTTCAGCGAAATGTTATGTAAAATGGGTCCAATATTTTTAGACCTATTCAATCACCTTTTCATTCCCTTGTTAAAAGATTGAATAGCATGCTGTTACTGTTAGCGACAGGTTACTGCCACCGGTCTTGACCGTACACACAAACGAAAAGAAGTACAGAGCAAACGTCACTGTCAATTGCCAATGCCGCTTGCTAAATCTGAGCAAGAAAAAAAGTTGTAAAAATCGCAACATGATACAATGCAGGGTTTAATGACTGTTGCATAAAACAAAACAGAATAATCTGTCAATGTTGTAATGTCCATAGGCATAGACATATACAGCATTGTCATTAGTCTCAACTACATTATACATACAGTAACATACTATGATACTACATAGTCTTACAGACAGTCATAGCCATTTGCAGGTCCACCAGGCGGGGGAGTGGGTGCAGGGATAGTGGATACATCCTATGACTATGAGTATAACTATCCTTCTAAGCATGGTTAGTTACAGCGTCTAATTCAAACTACACCAATTCTACGAATGCAGCTTCTATTGCTAAAGCACGTATTTGTAGAAATTATCTGGTCTAATTTAATGGACCCATATTATGCATTTTATGGCGGAACAACTGGAAAACGACGCTTGGAATCGGGGCCAGGGGCTTTACCGCGATGGCCGACAAGCCACAACAACCTGCTCGCCCGGCGCGCGTATTTACACAAATAGGGGCCCGAAGACATCAAAACACGCCGATCGCCATACATTGTCAGATACAATATATGTTTAACAATCAAGCTACCGTTCATACGTTAGTAATAAATGCAATTAAATCCGAGTTACCTGTAACGCGCAGGCGAATGACATCCTGCTCATTTTTATCGACAAAGATGCAGCCGACGAGTCCACGTTTACCTTCTCCCTGTTCCCATATCTCCGTTTTCACCACTCGTCCTGCGGTTTGGAAATCTTTAACGAGATCTTCAGAAAGTGTGACATCGAACTGCCCTATGACGCGCTCTTCCGACATCCTCAATCGTCTGGATTATTAGAGGGAATAATGCAAAACGAAAAGGGAAACCATGAATGCCGAGCTAGGGGAAGCTGAGCACCCAAGGTGAAGGTCATCGACGCTATGGTGCAAGGAATAATGCTCGATTATTTACATAGAATGATCATCTAAAATAGAGAATTACACGATTTGTTAGCTTATTTTGCTTTTATATATATTTAGTAACTTAATATAATTCAACAGAGGCATACCTATGTTACTAGTAGCATTGGAATTGAAAATGGGTTCGTAGATTGTTGAACTAGAGCGTCATCGGTTAATCAGTGCTGTAAAACTGGGGTTCGCAACTTTGAAGACAGAAAATAGAGGTCGCGCATATCGCGACCGTCACGCCCTCTCCACGAGGCTTGGTGAACTAAACCAGCGTGTGCCTGACCGCACACGTTCTTTGCAAACAGTTAGCCAGGCTACCAGAGTACCAAGTAGGCCTGTATTCAGTGTATAGGCTGTAGTAAGTCCACCGGAGTCAATCGCCTATCATATCTCTGATCCGAAATAAAACTGTGCAATCGATACACACATATAATAATTAAATAATTTACAGAATTGTATTTGCTGAGCAGTAAATCAACACTAGGAGGGAATCACACCTACATTGTATGGTCTATCTGATATGGCTGGGCAAGGGGGCGTGGCAATAGTTCTGGCATATGCGTACAGTAGGTCTATATAACATGGGATATATAATATACACTGTCACTGATATAGGCATAGCCACAATAAGATTCGACACAATTGGCGGTATTTCGCATTCGTTCAAAACGTACAAGGTGGTGTGGTGAAAAAGCTAACGCATTAATTTAAATAGTTTAGAACCTTCTATTTTGTTTCGACGGGGGTCCTACACAAGTAGGGTGACAACATGTTTAAAGTGGCCCGGTATACCTCGCGGGGGTGTATATGCATGTAGCCTACATATATGTGAGAATTAACTATAAAGACCTTGAAGGATTTCATTCACCCCCACCCCACAACAATCAATTATCCTGATAAAGAAAGAGATGGTGAAAATGATATCACCACAATTAAGGTAGGCCTATTATTTGTGAATAAAATAATGTCGAAAATTGTGAAATACCCTTAATTTATAAAGCAATGCAGCTCCTCTGGGAATATTCACTTAATTATGTGAAAATAGAAAGCAAACAACTTATTTAGAAGTATGCCTACTAACTAGTAGCCTAGAAGTCTATGCTCTACTCAGCAAGATTGATACCAGCACTCGCATAGTGCCCCCTACTGGTGTGCACAATACTATACTGCACTTTGGAACATTCCATCGATTCGCAGAATTCAGAAGAGTTAAAAACGACGATAGCCAAGATAAACCCCAAAGCAACATTAAGAATGAGGACATAAATATATATTTTTAACATTGCTTGTGTTTTAGAGTATTTTCTTGTGTATATGCATGAAGGTAGGCCTATTTGTATATATATATATATATGTAGGCCTATATATATATATATATAGATATATACATACATATATATTTATTATATAAATATATGTACATGCAAATTTTGGCGTTAAGTGAGTAAGGCAGTGAGCAGGCGAGCGGTGGCGCCACCGTCGAAGTTGAAGCCTGAGTAGTAGATGATCGAGTAGTCCTCGGCTCAACCACCCGATTACTGGTGTGTGGGTGTTAGCATACTATATCATTCCAGGTTATTATACTCGTATAATTCTTATACAGCATATATACATATATGTGCATATAAAGATATATACATAGGACCTACATACATATATATATATACACACATTAACTTATTGGCTACATAAGAGAATACTACTCTAAATCACAAATACAAGACTTATCAATGCCCATAAAATTATCTGTATTTGCTATAATATTATATATATATATATATATATATATATATATATATATATTTAATGGTTATATATTTATAGATACATATGCACACATATATATCATTCAGCATTCTGTGTATATACAGTATCGCTTAGGTACCATTCAGCAACTGTTAAATTCATAATTTATTGTGGGTCAGTGGGACAGCACTGTGAAAGTACGACGTCTGAATACTTTGACTTCTGGATGCTGAATGCTTTATTCACCGTCCAGGGACCTGAACCGCCAGCACCCTGTGCCTCTGACATCATCTCATTTACATATTCCTTTTTTCTCTGCTTGTGCCTGGATGTCGTTTATGCATATATTACATCCCCCCTTCACAAATATTTTTGAGATATAAACATATATACCTAAAAATGGTGTGCTTTAACCTGTAAACCCAATATGAAAATAACACATAGTGACATAATGCCATAAGGTCTTATGGTGCTGTCACATTACGACGTTTCTCGCCAACGCGTGCCGACGTGTGTCACTTTTTGGCGAAACATCGGGACACGTCTGGAAGCGTTATGCAGGCATTAGGCGCGCGTTGGTAATCGTTGATGGACGGCGACGGTCGGCGAGGATCGGCGGCGCGCGTCATGGTGGGTCAAAAGTTTTGTGCTTGCACACAAATTTCTACGTGTGCCAACGTGTGGGTGCTAATGTTATGGAGACGTTAGGGGCGCGTCGAGATACGTTAAACGCGCTGGAATAATGTAATGCAAATGCCAAGCACACGTCTCGCGCGTGTTAGGGTCGTGCCCACACGTTGCGCCAAAATGTTTCTTTGTTGTTTTACGTCCTAGCTACATCGAAGGTCATATCAGGATGGCGCGCCAAAACTTTTTAGTTTTTTTTCGCACGCATCGATATACGTTACCAATACGTTGCGCTGACACCGAAAAGTTTGACGTTTCTCGACGATTAAAAGTGATTTTGCGCATTGGCTTCATGCCAGCGAGATACGTCATAGTGTGACAGGGCTATAAGTCTTTGATCATGTTTAGCCAATCTCCACATGTACCCATTCACCCATGTCCTTTGGGTTATTTTCTGGCTACGTAGCCTCCCTATGACATAATGTGAACTTTGAAATAAACAATGAACGTATTTTCTGAAAATAAATCTTAATGCTAACATGCACATAGTTTTAGTGTGTCATTACAGCTGGCAGCTGGCAGCTGTCTAACCTTTAGAGGTCTAGCCTGTCCGAGGGCCTAATCACTCGACCTGACCTAGTTAGATTACCTGTGTTGTTTACATCTCTCTGACTTTTCGGCATGTTCTGTGCCTGTCCGATTGGTTCGAGCTGAATGGCCTCCGGTGCTCTTATGATTTGTACTCTCTTTCTATACAACATGTTACCCGACTCGTTCAGAATTTGGCATTATGTTCCTGAAACTCCTGTATGCCCCAAAAATCACCCCTTTTTTCCATTCGCCCCACATGGTTTTTGTATTTGACAATATCACCAGTTCTCAATGGCTTGTGTGCTTTGCCACACTTTTGGTCATGAAAACATTTTTGACTTTGTTGACGTTTCGTCATTTGTGACTTCTTTGGATTTTGTGTTTTGGGTATCAAATTATCTTCTGACATTGTCAGTCTTCCTGTTAGCCTCCTGCTCATGAGCAACTGAGCTGGAGATGCATTAAGCACGGGCAAGGGAGTATTCCTATAGTTGAGCAATGCTGGCTGAAAATCTGTTTTCATGTCTAACCATTTTTTTACCATGTTTTTTATTGTTTGGACAAATCTTTCAATTTGGGCGTTACTGCAGGGATACTGGGGATTTGAGTATGTGGCTATGAACCCATAATGTCTTGTAATTCTTTGTATTCATGGCTCTTAAATTGTGGACCATTGTCCAAAATTACCTGGCTTAGGATACCATGCCTTGCAAAGTTATCCTTCATAGCTTCGATCACCGTGGTGGATAACGTATCCTTCAACAAAGTGACTTCCGGGTATTTAGTGTAATAATCTACCATTATTATGTAGTTCTCGTGATTTATTTAGAATAGATCTGCACCTATCTTTTCATAAGGTTGACATGTTATTGGGTGACTTATAAGCGGTTTGTTTTGACAAATTTTCCGATTATTTTGGCATGTGTCACAATGATTGACTTTTTCCTCAATTTGTTTATTGATCTTGGGCCAGAACATGCAGTGACGTGCTAGCTGCTTGGACTTAGTGATACCTAAGTGTGTCTCATGCAATGCTTCAATCATTTCACGATGGAGCTTTGGAGGTAAACTATGACATGATTGCCCTTCATTACCAAGTTGTTTTTCTACTGTGAGATTGTCTTTGTATGGAATGTACTGTCGTAGACATGGCAGTGTTTGAGTCTGTGTAGTGTCCCACCCATTTTCGATAAGTGTTATTAACATGGACATGGATATATCATCTTCATACTCTTTGATGATTTTACTTAACAGACTGGACGATTGCATGTCCACTGCAGTGATGCTGAGTGTGTCGTCAAATAGGTCAGCGTGACCTAATTCAGCACTGTGTGCTCTGGACAGCGTGTCTGGAAAGAACATTAAGGATCCTTTGACAAGGCATAGCTGTATGTTGTAATTTTGCAATCACATTCGCATTCTTTGCATACGTGCTAACAGCTTATGTATCGGCTTCTGCATGATGGCCACTAACGGTTTGTGATCGGTTAGAATTTGGACTTATCTGGCGAAGATATAGTCATGAAACCTCTGGCAGCCGAAACATATTGTAAGCATTTCTTTTTGATAGTGGCCTAGCCACATTGTGCCGAATCTAGTGCAAGAGATACGAGTGCGATTGGCTTGTTATCCTGCATGATAACAACACTTAGACCTGACTGACAAGCGTCTACTTGAATGACAATTGGCTTGTCTACATCATAATATGACAATACAGGAGCAGTTCTAAATTTTTATTTAAGTTTGTCTTATGTGATTTGCTGTTCGTTTTGCCAGTGCCACGTGACATCCTTACAAAGGAACATGCGTAGTGGTTTTGCGATCTCGGACATGTTTGATATAAACTTGTGAACATAGCCAACCAAACCCAGGAACCTCTGCACGCCTTGCTTGTCACACCACTCTGGCATGTCTACAATTGCCTGTATTCTGTCTGGATCTGGTTTTACACCTTGTTGAGTAAGTTGATGACCTACATATTTCACTGTTGTTTTGCATATCAAAGATTTTGAATCGTTTAATTTTAGATTTACCGACCTGGCTCGGTCAAGCACTGCTTTCAGTCTGTGGTTGTGTCCCTCAACGGTTGGACCATATACCAGAATGTCGTCTGTCACTATACCTATCCCGGGTATATCGCCCATGACATGGTGCATTTCTTTAATGAAAATGTCACCGGCTGTTTTGATGCCAAATGGTAGACGGGTGTACCTGTACCGGCCCCATGGAGTATTAAACGTGCACAACAGTGAACTTTCGTAGTCTAGTTTGATTTGCCAATGGCGTCTAAAACTGAGAAATATTGCGTGTTCACCGTTTTGGCGATAATTTCATCAATAGTTTTAGTTGGGAATGGTCCTCTTTTGATGGCTTTGTTCAATTTTGTTGGATCCAGACAGAATCTTGTTTTGTTAGGTTTTTTAACAATGGTTATGGAATTTACCCATTCAATTGGCTCATTTTGTTAGACAATAACACCCATTTCTACCATGCGTTTTAGTTTGTCATGAACCTTATTTTGTATTGCCTCCGGAATCCTCCTTGGTGGGTCGACAACAGGTTGTACGGATTTGTCAATATGAATGACAGCATTCGATTTTATCA
Source organism: Branchipolynoe longqiensis (assembly GCA_030323885.1). NCBI lineage: Eukaryota > Metazoa > Annelida > Polychaeta > Phyllodocida > Polynoidae > Branchipolynoe > Branchipolynoe longqiensis. Next base: position 41,860,467 of record CM059187.1, on the reverse strand, counting down.
GGCCTAAACCATGAAAAACATCTTTATATTTGCTTACCAGATCATCGGCTTGCGCACTGTGGACGTTGTTCAGGGTGGAAATCTTTGTCGGCATGCTAGAGTTCACCTCATCAACCCGTGCCAACAGGCTCAATACAACACAAGCCTGTTTACCCAAAATAGGTTGCCAGTCCCGCACCACTAGGAATATAAAGTCTCTGCCGTCGATCTCGACCGAAGGCTTGCCATATGGAGTGATCCGATGCCCCGAGAATGTCATGAGCGAACACCTGGTGTTCGTCAGTCACATAGATGCGATCCTGTCGAAGATGTTCCTCGGAAGAACGCTCTCCTCCGATCCTGTGTCTAGCTTGAACTTGACTGGATGACCGTTCAACTGGACGGTCGCATACCAGAACTCGGTGTCTTGTTCGGTGTTGCGCTCGATAGCGCTGACAAACAGATCCGTCATCAACACATTGACTTCTGATGGATCTGGGTCTTGTTCGATATTGTGAGGGTCGGGTTCTTCCACGGTCAACTCATCGAACATGCCAAGTTTGCTCCAGCAAACCTTCCCGAAGTGCCCGACCTTCTTGCAGGCAACACAAATCTTGCCCTTCGCCGGACAAAATCCACATCGGTGTTTGTAACCACAGTTTTGTCATTGAATCTTAAATTCGCTTGCACCGGTGGCATTTCCAGCCTTCCAAGATGGCGATTTCCAAGATGGCGGCCCTGCCAGACGAACCACCGGTGCACCGGTACGTGCATTGGAATATCTGATCAGACCATTGATTTCTTTGACCTCCACATCCAATTTTTTTTCTTCCATCTGGTCAGCACTAAATTCACTGAGTTCACACATATTAATGCACTTTTCGAGTGTGAGATCGTCTGTTTGAAGCATCTTGTTTCTCAACGTCATGTTCTTGACACCAGCAACCAAACAATCATGCAAAACTGATTCTTCAATTGGTCTATATTCACAATCTTTCACTCTGTCCCTGAGGGCCATGATATATGTGGACATATTTTCGCTGGCTTGATTATGTGAGTTGAAACGGTCATGTATTATTATTAAGTTTGATTTACCGGTACAGTATGCTTGAAATGCCGTGACCCGATCTTGTCCTGCTTGGCAAGCGTGATGGCCATGTTGGCGAAAACCTTCTGGGCTTCTTCGCCCGCGATGTGAAGGAAGATACAGCATTGCACTCGTTCCGGTACTTTGACCAGATGGATGCTATCCTCGGCACCCGACCCACGGCAGCTCCCCTTGCATACGCGGACACGTTCGCTATCGACGTGGATACAGGTAGGGGCAACCGTCCTTTAGCATTTTGACTTTGCTTTACTCATAGGTGTTAATACGTCAACGCCCATGGGAGGCAGCGGTAACCCTTCACATACTTGCATCTGATCCATCTGATATTGGGAAAGCGACCGACAACGGGTGGCAAATTATATTCTATAGTATGAACTGCTTAATAAGGTTCAAGCATACTACCTCGAGAGTTGCTTTACATGAAGCGAACTAGCTGAGGCGAACTAGATGAGGCGACTCACGCTTATAGTGTGCCGAACATAATCATTGTATTAGTTTGCAACGATCAAATCTTCTGCTGGCCAGTCAAACCCTAAAAATACATGTTGAAAACAATTTTGTGCACAGCTAGCAGTGTGATATAGAAAATTGCGCGTCAAGTAAAGCGCTTGCGTTTACACTATCATTCATAAACCTACTTTCATAAAGCTGTTCATATAAAATACCTCCACAAGTGGTTTCTATAAACCGATTATTATGATTCGATTCAGCCCTAATCCGCCTCAGCGTCGCGTTTACACGCCGAATGTGAGTCGAACTATAGGAAGCGAACTACGTTAGGCGGCTTAAGCCGCCCCTCTATACAGGGCTTTTACATGCTACACATTACGCTCTCTATTGGCATAAATTGAACTAGTTCAGCCAAACCTTATCACCAAATTGTGTTTCATGGATATTTGAACTAACATGCCATGTTACAGCATAAAATATAATTGCTACTTTCTTATCCAGACGACCACACACAACAGCTGGTTGTTGGGGCGGAGGAGGAAGTAGAGCAGTCCATCCTCGTCGACGTGGAGGTCGACCTCGAGAGTCACGCCTCGGCTCTCTCGAATGTGGAGGCCACCCAAGATACTGCACCAGCCACAGAGCCCACCCGAGCCACCCCACCTACCCAAGCAGCCCAGCCTGGTAAGGATATTTTTAGTACATAAAATGTACAAAGTATTTTGTAACATGTGTTCCTGGTGAAATACAAAGACCAACATGTACCTCAGTTCACATAACATAAGCAATTATAGTGTTATTAAACACCTTATGTGGTGTGCGTAACATGTGTAACAGTTTCGACGCCCATGCTGTAGTAAAAGACACAAAACCTTAAGCATGGTGTACACCTTATTTTTATAACATGCGGGTGTACAAAAATATTTCATCTTCACTTTTAGTACAGGCAAATTAGGTGGCAAGGTGAAGGCGTTTAATCAAACAGTATGTTGTCATTCTAACGTACGCCTGGGCTAAATGTACATTAACCCTTTCAGACTTACATTTTTGGATCAAAACAATGCCTAGGTGATGTATTTATTTCAGGGAACATTAATATTTCATCTCCAAGGTGAGGAAATGTTAAAAAAACGTCATGGGAATAAGATAAAGACCCAATACATTATACATTTTCTGAAAGCTGGAATAATTTCCTATCCAGCTATGTATATTTTATTATGATATTCACAAATCGGTACCTGTCCTGATATGACCTTAGATGTTGCTAGGACATAAAACAACAAACAAACCAACATGTAGGACGGTCCAAACATGTGCAGTCTCACTATATTCACTGCTATGTTACAATTAAACCAGTGTACGGAAAATCACGTACTGAAGTCACAATGGCTTTTCATTTTCATACGGATTATTCCGTACCAAAGTCGGAAAGGGCTAAGCGATTTAGTTGATGCGATTTACTTGATGCGAATGATCGGGGTTAACGCCAAAACTTGATTCTGTATATTCGCTTTTTGTATATTACAGATTTGCGCAGAAAGAAGGGAAAGGCGGCGGGCAAGACGGAACGCTTCCTGGACGCGATACTGACCCAATTCGTTGGTGCCCAGGCAGCGTCGGCCACCATCGTCAACGAGCATGAGGAAACCGGATCCAGCTCCACCGCGCGATGGAGGAGAGGCGGGAGCAGCGCGAGGATGCTCGCGAGCAGGCTCGGGAGGAGCGCCAGGATGCTCGTGAGCAGGCTCGGGAGCAGCGCCAGGATGCTCGCGAGCAACGCCGGGAGGAACGCCACGCCATGCGGGAGAGGGTGCGGGAGCACGACCAGCGGCAGCACGAGGAAAGGATGCTGCAGCTGCTCGTGGCCATGCACAATCCTGCACATGCGGTCACGCAGCAGTTCCGCAGTGCGGCCACGATGGGGTGACACGCATCACCCTGGTCACCCCCCAAGCAGGACCATCCCATTCTACCCCCAACACCAGTTTTCTGTAACTTTTGTGTGGGTTTTTTCTAACCGGTAACGGAGTTCCAATAAGTGTATATATATGTTTACCTTTCCTAGTGTAATAAATTATTACAGTAGTTCCCAAAATCAAACCCTTGTTCACTTTGTTCAGTAATTCACCACAGTACACAACCATGAGTTATTAGCATACTTATTCGTACGTAGACGGTCACTTAATATCTCCAGTCATGTCATGGCAACAATTGTCAACATCTTGTTTCCCTTCCAAAGGTAAAAGGCCTGCGACATGGTTGTGTATTCCAATGAAATCTAAAGGCGTACTAGGTAAGGCGAACTAGCTAGGCGAACTAGCTAAGGCGAACTAATTAAGGCGAATTACTTCATGATTCACGAATTGAAGTAGTGCATGAACGCGTCTCACACCTCATGTCCAGTTCTGTCGTACTCGTTGTCCTGGGCGACGTGTTGTGGGTCATCAACGGCCCCGCCCTCCCACTCCGCGTCAAAGGTCTCCTTGTGCACTTCACAGATATTGTTCAATGTGAAGCACACAAGGAGAACTTTGGTGACCTCCTCTGTCCTTATGTCTGTACGACGCGTGAGAATCCTCCAGCGGGCCTTACACCGGCCGAAGGTATTCTCGATCGTCATATGTGCACGGGACAGACGATAGTTGAAGGTGGTTTTCTCACGGGAAAGCAAACCCGTATCAGCAAACGGCTTCATTAGCCAGGGACCGAGTGGGTAGGCGGGGTCGCCAAGCACCACAACAGGCACAGTCACATTGCCCAGCGTGCGCGGCCTCTCCTCGAAGAGCTCCCCAGCCTCACCTTTCGCATACAAGGTGGAGTTTACCAAAACTCGCGCGTCGTGTACTCTACCGGGCCAACCCGCAGCTATGTTCATGACCTTGTATTCGTGGTCACAGAGTACTTGAGCGACAATCGAGTAGAATCCTTTCCGGTTGTGGTAATCCGTATGGTGACGCTGGGGAGTGACGATCGGGATGTGGGTGCCATCGATGACGCCGCCGCAGTTGGGGAATCCAAATCTGGTCTCGAAACCCTCGATGATCTCGGTGAGGCGGGCACGCGTAGGCATCTGTATGTATTTTGGCAATAGTACTCGGACTATCGCAGCGCAGGTCTCCAGGAAAATCTCACAGCATGTGGACTTGCCAATACCAAAGAGGTGACCTATGCTGCGATAGTCCGATCCTGTTGCCAAAAGCCACAGGGTAACCGCTACCCGCACCTCGACTTGAATGCATCTGAAATGATTTGACAAAACACAAACACGTTATAATATACGCCGAATGGACAGTGCGCACAAAATAAGACTTAGCATGTGCAGTTGTACATGGCCTCACCCCCCCATCATCTAATCCACCTTATGCACTTGGGGTAGACATTTCCGCGTATAAAGTGGAATAAAATCATTAATAATGCAAAAAAATGCAATCGTACCCAAATAGTTCAGGGAATTTTTAAGTTGAACCTTCTATGTCCATATTGTAGCTATGGGGGCAAACGCAGACAAGCAGCGATGTGGTAAGTACGTTATGTTTGGCCCAAAAAAACATCAGTATCAACTCACCGTCGCATGTTGGTGTCTGCCCGCCTGATATGCACCTTGAGTTGGTCGATCACGTGCTGAAAGGTCGCCCGCCTCATGCGGAAATTTGCCACCCACTCTTTGTCCCCGAACTTGCCGAGAACGATTTCTGTCCACCAGTGGGAGGACCTAGCAACGAGGGCACAAAATGTATGTAAACAATCACTTCAAGGGATACAAATATTTCACCAAACAGTGTGATATCTAGTTGGAATCGTGTAAGTCTGATTTTCCAAATCCGGTTACAATGTGCTGCATAATACTCGTTACATAAGCAGAGGGAAAAAGTTATATGAAAATATAATCGTGACAATTGTACAACAGGCCGTCCAAACTAGTTTGAATCATGTAAGTCGCCTTTCAGAAAGCGGGTTACGATCGGCCCCGCAGTTGATCATCAATTCAAGCGGTAACAACATTTATATCCAAGAATAACTGTAAACATTTCTGCAAACAGCGTCGTATGTAGTGCGATTCGTGTGAGTCGGATGATATAAATCGCATCACAATTTCCCCTATACTACTCCTGACATCAAGCGATAAAAAACCTTACCTGAAAAACAAACCCGTCCCAACTAGTTCGACTCATGTAAGTCACCTTTCACAAATCGGCTTTCACTGCACCGGACTTTACTCATCAATTAAACCGCTAAAAACAATTATTTAAAACAAGAACGGTAAACATTTTGCAAACACACTGGCATCTAGTTCGCATCGTGTAAGTCGCGTTATAGAAATCCGATTACAATGTGGACCAGGTTGCATAACGCGCTAAAAAACCTTCTATAACAAAATAAGGTGCAACATTTAGTAAACTTTATGACTAGTTATGACTAGTGGAATTAAACCTGCATGGGGGCAACCCCAAAAGAATGGGTAAATGTAAACATGCGCGGATAGAGACAACATGAAAAGCACCCTAACTAGCACATTAATTAGAGATTTTTCGTGTGTTGCAAGCAATTTTGTCTTGTTTCTATTAAATACTTCACATTTTTCTCTACAATTTCTGATTCACCCTTTTGTTTTATTAGCCAATTGGAACTTGTTGAATTTAATTTGCGCACATAGTTGTTGACGCCATGATCTAGTAAGGCTACTACTGACGGTCACACTCACAATATCCCAACTTTCACAATTATCTCTGTTTAATACTTTCAGCGTAAATTGCTGTAAGGTTACAATTAAATACTTCAGATGTTCCTATTCATTTGCACATTAAGCTATTTTTTATGGATCCAATGGAAAGCTTATAAATCTATTTTACCAAAAAAATATACAACCACTGGCATGGCGCTCAAACTGGCAGGACCCTCAAACTACGACACCGGGGAAAAACATAGAACAATGTTGGCAAGTAAATCGTGCACAACAATAGACTACATCACGGTTCCAGCGGCGCGGTGCATTGTGGGAAGGGTCAGAGCAAAACAACCCCCCCAAAAGCACATGGCACAACACAAATTTCATAGCTGCACTGGGTGCAGCTATGAAATGTGCTAGTTTCAGCTCATCTCAGCTCTTTTTTGAAACATAGAATACTAACTAAAAAAATATATATAATAAATTAAGATATTAATCTTTTATCCAGCATTGCATTTGCATCAATATAATCAGCACATCTTATGCCATGTGCGTTTAGATTTAGAAAGATCTAGGCACTCAGACTAGTGTTAGAGCCATAGCCAGAGTACTCAATGCATTGTCAATGGCAGTGAGCAATCTCCATACAGAAAAAGTAAAATATTGATAAAACCACACCACCTAGAGACAAACCACTTGGAATACATATAGAAAACATGTTTAACAAAAAGATTATATTAGATTCATAAGGTTAGGGTTTTGGATTTCTATTAATTTTGAATAAAACTGCCATTTTTCAATGCGCGTATAGGCAAAGTCAATGGCTGTACGCCTTTGCTTTGCTCCCACTGCCGTTTTCAGCGCATGCGCAGTCGGAACCGTGATGTAGTCTATACTGTCATCACAATCGGGAAATAACTGTACAAACAAAATACAGTGTACTACCAACTAATCCGATTCATGTAGGTCGCCTTGTGTAATGCGACCTAAAAGTCTGGCCATCTTTTGCGCACAAGCGTATGTGATAACCATGGTAAAAAGCACACTCACTTTTCGCTATACAAACAGGCAATGGTAGGTCCTAACAAAGGAGTGTACATCTTACCAAACATTTTTTATTACCAACAAGTTTGATCGCCGTAGTTACATTCTCTCACACTTTCTTGACAGCATTATGGTTACATAAACAATCAACACCGGTAGCTCGTAAAACACCCTACGTAGATACACACCAACAAAATAGGTTGTGACAACGTACCTTTCCCTCGACCACACTTGGCGTACCACAGGGGGTTGTAGGGCCATCACAGTCAGTATCTGGAGGAAGAACCATCCACGCTCTGCCTCCTCTTTGCGCTCAAAATCATCCAGCCTTCTTCGTGAACCGGCCATTGTTCCCCCCACATCTCCTCTTCCCGGATCTCGTCCATCTCGTGCATCTGGTAGCTCTACTAGATCCATGTTTGAACGGCGACGTTGGCCAAACACCCCGCAAAACAACCCACTCGCTATTTGTTCCGCCATTGTTCTTGGTCAAAACGGTCATGCGCAGATATCCACTTCCGCCTTAAACCGATTCACGCAGTGCCTGTGTGGACGCGACCCAGTTTCAAAACACTTTCAACTCTGCCCGTGTGAACGGGTGCCTAATTCGATTCCTTTAGTTCGCCTTGTCTAATTCGCTTCACATTTTGCCCGTATGAACACGGCTTATGACAACAAATCCTATATGCAAATATCCAATTATTCTCGGATTTCTTTTATTAGCTAAAGCCGCGTTTACACCCACAACTTTAGGCCGAACTAGATAAGGCGAACTAGAGGAGGCGAACTAGTGTCGCGTCCACACATGCAGCATTCGGGGTGTTTTAAAGGCCGAAATCGATATCTGCGCATGAGCAAGTCCATACTAACCAGCGCTAGTTTCGGTTAGTCGACGTCGCCACGAGAGAGTGTGGGTTCAACCTAGATATGTATGGACTGAGTCGTATTGGTTTGGAACAGTCAAAGCTTCTGCTGGGCAGTGAAAACCTAAAAATAAATGATGAAAAAAATATTTGTGCACCTCTAGCCAGTTCATAGACCAAATTATATTATATAGTGTGACGTGCTTAAGCCGCCTCAAGTAAACCGCTACTGTCCACACAGGCAAGATGGGCCGACTTAAGCTAGTTCGGTTCATATAAGCTACCTCGCGAGGCGGTTTACTTGAGGCGAACTAGATGAGGCGACCTAGCCTTAAGTCGCCTCAGCGTAGCATCCACACGGCGAATGTGAGGCGACTTAGATGAGGCGAACCAGTTGAGGCGACTTAACGCCCGTGTGTGAACACGGCTTTTGTGTCGTGTCCACACACGGAGCGGTTTAAGGCGGAAATCGATATCTGCGCATGAGCAAGTCCATACTAACCAGTGCCAGTTTTGGTTAGTCAACATCACCACGAGAGAGTGCGTTCGACCTAGATATGTATGGACTGAATCGTATTGGTTTGGAACGGTCAAAACTTCTGCTGGGCAGTGAAAACCTTAAAATGAATCATGAAAAAAATATATGTGCACCTCTAGCAAGTTCATAGACCAAATTATATTATATAGTGTGACGTGCTTAATCCGCTTCAAGTAAACCGCTACCGTCCACACAAGCAAGGTGGGCCGACTTAAGCTAGTTTGGTTCATCTGGACTCCCTCGCGACATGGTTTACTTGAAGCGAATTAGTTGAGGTGAATCAGCCTTAATCCGTCTTAGGGTCGCGTCCACACAGCGAATGTGAGCTGAACTATAGGAGGTGAATTAGTTAAGCCGACTTAACTCGCCCATGTAAACAGGGCTTTATATATACATGTGTGCAGTATATGCCCCTACGTCCAAAATGGCCATGGGGTTCCTTATACAAGTGGGTAGCCGGCCGATGTTGCAATGCCACAGTTGTTGTCATGGTTCCTGGACATGTGGATATAGCCATTCATGCCCCAAGAGGTGCTCCAGCTGCAGTGTTGAAAAAAAGGGGTTATAAATGATTAATTATTAACACAAAATTTGATTTCATTATGGTTGAATGCAAGTTGGTCATATATACATATATCTATATGCGTGTGTGTGCAATTCATGACACTCGGACAAAGGACTAATGAGTCAATGTTTAAATAATCATTTATTGATTATGTCAATCAAATAAGTAATCAACCAGGTTTAAGATAACAGGGTCACAGCGGGCGTGCAGGAGGCTGGCTCCGAGAACATGGTGTCACCTGGTGACATGGAAGGCTGGCTTCCGGTTGGTGTCGTTAATGTGATTAATTATTAACACAAAATTTGATTTCATTATGGTTGAATGCAAGTTGGTCATATAGACATATATCTATATGTGTGTGTGATGTATAACGTATTATGCGAGTATAAAATTACGAAGGAAATTGTTTCCATTATATATATTATATTTATTATATATATTAATTACTATATATTATCGCTATTACCATTTTTATTCTCCGTAAGACTCCGCACTTGACAGGTGGCGCCACCTACGGCCCACTTCTCCTCCAATGGGATTGATTGATTGATTGGTGGTTGCTTTACACCGTGTCGGCAGCATAGGCCATATTAACGGCGAGCCTCCAATACGTCTCGACAAGTGTCAGTCGCACCGGAGGATAATGGATATATATATATATATATATATGAATATTCTATGACAACATCGATTTATCAACCTTGATGTCTTTTCAGCTACCAAAAGAATGGTGTTCCAATGTTTTAGCTGATTGCAGAATGGATTTTTTTAAAGGGACACAATCAATTTATACTATTGATCTATTTCTTAATTAGATATGACTCTGATCCAGTTGTGAGTACGAAATGTGTGAAACAGAAGTATTGTGTTGTCGCTTGGTTGATCTACCAGGAAAATATTATATTCATTAAGTACAATTAACGAGACGGAGAAAGAGGTATTATATAACGGTTATTTACTTCTCATCGGAAAGGGCTCACATACGATACAAGGTCAATCTGATACATAATAACAGGTAGGTTCAATAAGTCAGATAGATACATATAGTCAAGTATTATATCAGATATGCAGAACATTGGTCAGTTATAATGGAACAAGATTGGTAACTGGCAGTCCAGAGCATTCGAAGCTTCCCCAGTCTGTGTGAGTCAAGTGGTTAAAGTTGCATGGTCCAATGAAATATAATTTTGTCAAAATTAAAACAACTACTTACATTTGATCCTATATATCCAACTTAGATACTGGTGTATTAGCTAATGATTTGGGACAGCATATACAGAATAACCAGTGAGTTCATAACCTCACCCCTTTGAACACTCAGTTTGAAACACCCATTATGAAGGAAGGCCATTAAGCAATTAGGCCAATCTCGTGACCTCATTAGCCACCCCCAACCAAGTAGGCCTACTGTACAGGTTCATAGTGGGGAAGGGGAAATGAGGGGGATGTTGCCCCTCCCCTCCATGTTGGATATTCAATGGGTAATTTAAATTATATATATATATTACTATTGGCCGATCAGTATATATATGTTGTGGTCCATATGAAGTATATATATGGACCAAAAAGAACTATATATGTGAAATATAAGCACTATGTGCATATCAATTTGCGGTGCTGCCTATTATTATTTAATTATTATTTATTTATTCACTCCCTTGATATATGATTTGCTCCGGGGCAGCCATCATAGCGTTAAGCCCAGAACCCGGCTCATTTGCGATGGATCCCGTCCAAATGACAATGCATGACCAGAACAGTTGCTGCCATCATAGCATTAAACCTGGAAATCTGCATTGCTATCTAATGAATTTGCATTTATATATATATATATATATATATATATTTATGGGCCACACGATGTGATCTCATAAAACTGTGGCCCATAAATGGTCATATTTCCATAGTTTTTTTGCCAAAAGTAGCTTTAAATGTTTACCTTTTAGATAACCCTTTAAGTAGGGCATTCAGAAAATATATTCTTAGCATTGCCTATGTCTCTGCCATTATTAACCCTCAAAATTAGGAGTTCAGGTCAACTGCCTGGATAATAGTCAGCATTTTTGTGTTGTGAAATTTTTAGCATAACCGTCCATCTGCAATGGTTTATAGGGGCCTATTGGTGTAAACTATCAATAAATAACACTAACTGCACACACAACTTCATTGACATGTGTGTCCCCCCCCCCCCCCCCCCCCCACCATTCGTTGATTAAAATTGCATAGTTTGATGTTTTTAAATTTCTGCCATTGGGACGATGTCAATCATATACCGATATATATCTGATGTTGGATATTTGATGCTACTTGGTCAATTCGATAGATATAAATCAAATTAACCTTTCTACAAAATACTTTTTTTTTAAGAACCCTAGTGTCATGAGACTATGGCACCAATCCGTCCCCAGAATGTTCAAAACCCAAACAGAAATACCTACCTACAGCCCTGTCAGGTTCCAGGATTACTAGGTCATCTCACATCACGTGGTGGCCGCGAGATGACCATCTAGGTCATAGCCACAGGAGTTTTGACAAGCTTGTCGAAATTATTTTGGGTTATTTCAGCTCAAATTGCTTCAAAACTAGTCATTTTTCATCAAAATGACTCCAGACTAATGATTAGTAGCTTATAATGATCACTTTGATATATTTATCTAAAAAATAAGACAAAAATTCAAATGCCATCGAACCATGCAGCTTTAAGGACCGGCACTCAAACTCTTGACCCTATCGTTACTCTCCATTTAACGGTGTGGGTGGGTGAAGAAAACGAGAGGGGTGCTGTGATGGCGGTGGCTGTGGCGGTTCTGATCGAATCTGGAACGGTCTGGCGGTCGCATGACGTAGTAACTGCCCGTGGCACCATCTGGAGGAATTCCGGGAACTAAATTATGCTTGTAGCGTATCACAGGGTTTCTGCCAGATGGCGCCACCGCACCGCTGTAAGTCAGTTCCTGTGGTTCCCGTCTCCGCCATAAATTACCAATGTTACGTGTAACATCCACAATTATTTTCAAAGAACTTAAATATATATCCATTTATTATGGAATGGCATTTCTTGTTTTATTCAGTATTTAGATACTTAATGATGTCATCAAATATTTCATGACAGTGTGCACTAATGGTGACATTATGGCGTTGCACCACAGGGATACCATGACATGTCCGTGACACCTCGCCTTAATTGACGACTCAGTCACAGTATTCTGACATTGGACCAGTCAGTCACTGCCCTCTCCTAGTAGTATTAAAAGCTAGGCAAGGTAACAACAATTATTAATGTATTAACAACTTTTGTTTGACCTGGCTGCCACCCTTTCTCCCATCAGTGTTAGTCACCTTTGGCCCTGGAGCAGTTGACCAGGTTCTGTTCTGACAGCGAGACAAGTTTGCCCGTCTTCTTGAAGTGTTGTCCCTCCAGCGAGCCAGTTGCAGAGAAGGCCCAGCAGGAGCCACAATTCGCCTGTCAGAGATTGCATTTGCATTCACAATTAACAAATGTCACCATTAAAATCAATGCTCACATCACTTAACCAAGTGAATTAAAATACAATTAAAGACACTTTACATAATTAAAACTCTGCGTTAATAATAGTAAAATCATTTAGACTAAAATGTACAAAATTCCAATATTTAGCATTTGAAGACGTGGAGAAATGTGTATTAGATATTTAATATTACTGCTGGTGCGAAAAACATCCATAAGCGTATTTAATCAAATATGAAGTTAGTTTACTTTAGTTCAGTTCAGTTCGAGCATGTGGTGCTCAGGCCCGGTCGTTGACTCCGCCTTGGTCATCTAGTGTGGATGCAGTTGTCAGTGCAGGCAGCTTTGTCATTTCCAGCAATGAGTTGGGTGTCCGTTATTGTCAGGTTGGTATATCCTGGGATTCTTGCTAGATCTGGGATGGTTCGGAGATATTTGTCCAGTGTGTGTTTGAAGCTGTCTGTGCTGCAGTCTGTCTTGTTTCTTATGTTTTGTGGCATGCTATTGAAGAGGTTTGGTCCACACATCATGAAGCTCCCTTCTCTGATTCCCTTCCTTTGAGATGTATTTTATTCCTGGGTTGGGCACTTTTCCTTCTATTATTTTCCAGATATATATGATTCTGTACCTTTCCATTCTTCTTTCTTGTGAATTAAGTTTGAGTAGTTTGAGTTTGTCCCAGTAGTTGTGTTCAGATAGAGTGGGGATTTTACTGGTGTATTTTCTTTGTACTTCTATTTGTTGCATTTCTCCAATTTTGTGCGGAGCCCAGATGTGGCTACAGTAGTCCAGATGTGGTTGGACTAGACTGTTCCAAAGTGTTCACATAGTTTCTTGGTTCCGTGTCTTAAAGGTACGTTGGATCCATCCACACATTTGATTTGATTTATTGCATACTTTTGTGATGTGGTCAGTAAATGTCAAAGTATTATTAATCATAATACCTAGGTCCCATACACATTGTTTCTCTCCAATTTCATTTTTGAGAGGGCCAGTCTAGTTGGTGGTGTCTTTGATGTCTTGGTTTATTCCATATCTGAGTAATTCAAACTTTTTCTCGTTGAAGAGCATATTGTTTTATTGTTGCCACTCATATACTATTTGTAGGTCAGATTCGAGTCATGCTAACTCTTCCTCTGATGTTATTCCATGTAAGATTCTAGTGTCATCAGCAAAAGATGAGACATTGCTGGATATATTCCCATCGATGTCGATTAGGAGGATTAGGAAGAGAATTGGTCCTAGTACCGTTCCTTGCGGGACACTACTGAGGACATCCAGAAGTATAGATTTAGCTCCATATATATTGACTGCTTGTGTTCTCCCCTTGAGGAAGTTATGTATCCAGCTTCCTAGTTTTCCTCCTATGCCCAAAGATTTTAGTTTGTGACAAAGTATTCCATGGTCCACTTTGTCAAATGCATTGGCAAAGTCTAAGTAGATAACATCTATATTGTTACCCTTTTCTAGCTAATGTATGATTTTATCACAGTGTTCTGGTAGTTGGGATAGACATGATCTCCCTGCTCTGAATCTATGCTGAGTGTTGTTGAAGAGATTATTCTCCTCTAGAAATTCAACCAGCCTTGATCGAATAACCCTTTCAAATGTTTTAGTCAGGTGGGAGGTGAGTGATAGAGGCATGTAGTTCTTTGGATGTGCTCTACTGTCTCCTTTATGTATTGGTGTGATGCATAGCTTCTTTGAGAATCCATGGTATCTGGCCAGTATCCAGAGAGGTATGCCAGATGATGTACAGCGGTTCAGCCAGTGTATATTTGCATTCCTTTAGTAGTTTTGCAGAGAATGCCTCTGGTCCTGGCGCTGCATTTGATGGTATTGTCTGAATTGCCTTTATAATGTCTGCAGGGGTGAAGTCAAAGTCTTCTAGTGTTGGCTAGTTGTTAGAGTGAACGGCTGAAATCATGGAAACCGTTTACTTAAACAAACTCGTATCATTAATCCATTATTCGCACAAATTACATGATAATATCGCAATACTTAAATGTCAATGCACACAAGTCGACGGCCCGACACAGAGAAAAGGAGTAATACATAGTTTTCCCATCTCCAGGTGCGCTGCATGCATAAATTAAACTACTGCATACTAAGTTCATTATGTAGTGAACTCTTTTTACACATTTATATTTCTTAGAGGCATGCGCAAATTGATTTGAGTAGACGGGATCGAGGAATTTGTAATTCGAATGTCCACCTCCCATACCGATAAGTAATGATTTATTATCTCTGACTTCATGAAACCAAACCAAACCCCGTGCCCCCAGCTCTGCCAATTTGGATTTCCACCGCTGTGTATAACTTACAGCGTCATCAAAGGCCGGTTGCTCTCATACCATGTCTATGTGGTGTGGGAGGTTAAAAATCCCTTGGGTCAGTAAAAGTGTAGGCTCGGGCTTTCTATCGACCAGCAGTGGAGGGGGGGAAGACCAGTCATCTGTGACTGGGATTTCCCCTGCTTGGGACAACTAATGTACCAAAGACAAAGAAAAATGAGAGACAAATAAGTGTTCACACTTCCTGTCTACCATATCGCTATATTGCTAGGCATCCGAGTCCATGTTCGGCATCTTTAATAAATATCTTATCTGAATACTGACTGCAAGCAGTTCCTTGGTATTCTTTAACCAGCTTCTGCTTAATCAATGTATGTTTATTGTAGTGCCTCATATCCATGACTATGAGTAGTATTGCTAGAGCTTTTATGCAGACAGCTTTCAAACTATCAGGAGAACAATATCACAATAACATATGATAGGAATTACAGTGAGCTAAAGATAGCTTTCTCTTGGAACTGCTTAAGACATTTCTATTGTGCATACACTAGAGTATGAGGGGTGAGATCTAATAGAAATTTTTCCTCGGTAATTCACCATTTAGATTTACTAATAATGACATTCCATTTTCTTGACACTTCACTGTTTTTCTCATTATAGGAAATCTCTAGAATGCGCTGATAATAAAATCGAAGGCAAATGTAACATTTGAACGTGTAATTTTATTAAGGCCAGACAGTCTAAAACACCACCGATACACAATTAGCACCATTGTCATTATCTACTATGAATAGCCTATAGCTATAACTATTGGTCTTTCTTTATTTCATTTTCCATGCACATCATCCACTAAACATATATATATATATATATATATATATATATATAATATATATATACATATATATATATAATTTATACACATATACGTATACATCAGTTAGTTGAATGTGTGTTTTTAAATTCTCATACAAGTGGGTAGCTGGCCTGAGTTGCAATGCCACAGTTGTTGTCACGGTTCCTGGACATGTGGATATAACCGTTTATGCCCCATGAGGTGCCCCAGCTGCAGTGTTGAAAAAAAAGGTGATACATGTGTTAAATATTATGAGCACACAGTCACAATGCATTCTGGATGAATGCAGTACGTCGAGTGCATTAATTCCTCAGTGTATTAATTCCTCAGATGTATGAGAGCAGGAACATCATAAACCATATTTTGAGTGAGCAAACCTGAAATAAAACTTTCAAGGCAACCAAATAATAAAAAAATCTTAGCAACATTTAAACGCGCACCGATCGCAGCCTAATTTACGGAGCGTTAAATCCCAGTGTTGGAATTAAGTAGAAATCTATTTCTTGTTATAACCTCATTGAATCAAAGTCAACAAAGCTACCGTTATTTTAAATGAATTTCCACTAAACTGCATAGTACTTAGTTGGCCTAATCAGAGGTGCCAAATAGATGTATGTGAGTATGGAGATCTCCCTAACACACAAATTGTAAATAGGGAGAAATAGCATGGCCAAAAGGGGGGTGGGTGGGTGTTGGGGGTGTCGGCCTCTCCCACCGGGAGGGTCTTGGGGGGGGGGGGGGGGGGGGCTCCGCTGGAAGATTGTGAAAAAAAGTGATACAAAATGGTTTATTCTGGTGCATTTTGATGACAGATATGAGTTTAAAAAAGCTAACAAAACAAAACAAGCTAAAATGATTCTTTGGTGCGATATTACAAATTATAAGTGGGAAATCGGGAGATTGGGGTTATTTTGCTATATTTTTGGGAGATTTCCTGTCAAATTGGGAGACTTGGTACCTCTGCCTAATGCTCATTTCTACTACATGCCTCTTTAATCCGGCATCCCATACTTCGGAAATTCCCATAGTCTGACACAGACACTGCTGATCACGGAAACACTGCCTACCATGAAGACCCTGCTCTCATCTAACGTACTACAGATTTTAATTATTTTTGGATGTTGGGCTTTATATTACATTAAACAAAAAAATCCTTGTTTGGAAACATTAATGGTTTCATTATTTCCCATGTTTACCTTGAAGAATACAGCAATGTGTATGTGGATTAAGTACACAGTTAATTGGGGGTTCCCTTAGCCGTCTTTTATAAGGCACAGTTTCTGTAGTCAGGAATTTTATGTAATTCGGCAAAACCTGAGCCAGGTCCTAAAGTTACCGGATAAAAGAGGTACAACCTATAGTTCCTAGTTCCCTCATATAGGCCCATATGGTGCATGATGTCCATTTGGACAAATAACCAATGAACGAATGAACTCAAATTAAATGACTAGTTTAACATAAATTTGGTTGCCTACATATTATTGCAAACACATAAGTAAAGCCTGCGCAAGTCCCGTCCATCATCATTATATGCAAATCAGGCTTAAATATATTGATCAAATGTACAGGCAAAAGTGAGGCAGCGTCAAGTGACAATTCTTTTACAAAATTAATTATTTGACCCAGATCGGATCGAATTCACGACTGTTTGCACAAAAATGCAAGTTTACTGTTTATGTATACATATATATACATATAAATATCAGTATCTCTCTTCCTCTCACTCTCCCTCTTTGCATATAAATATATAATTAAGAATCATACCTGTTCTTCACAATCCAGTATTCATTGCCATCGACTCCACTTGCCGTGCCATATCCAACAGCGAGCACTCCATGGTCTAGCATCGTGGAGCTGCATTTAGGCTCGTGATAGGTTCCCTCCTTATACAGCCTATTGGGATGACACAAATGATACTCATAGGATAGATAGGATGCGGTTACAGGTAATCCCTGTCGTGTATACCAAACATCCACTGGTATCCCTCCTTACATGTATGTTGCTTCCTACTTGTTACACAACATGGTGTAAATGTTTTATGCTGTATTTAGATTTCACAATTACTGTAATTGAGTTCTTTGTGTTTTATTGATGTTAAATTCTCCAATTTGAACCAGCGTTTGGTAGAGAATGCATTTCTTAGGTAGCTCGCAGTGAATATGGCCTTTGCTACCTATGCAGGGTAAAGGGGCTGTCACATTAGGGTTTTTTGCGGGAACGCACGGCGGCATAAGCGCGTTACGTCATATACGTTGGTATACGCCGCCATATGCTACGCATACGCCGTCATACGCCGTCATACGCCGATCCTCCAACAAGCCTGTTTCCTTGCTCAAAATTTTCAGCGTATGGCAGCGTATGCATCATACGCTGCTCATACGCTAGGTGTACGCTATGCATACGCCGGCATAGGTTACACATAGGTTAGGGGTACGTCGGCATAGGTTGGGCGTACGCTGGATTGACACCCGCCGGGTGTCTCTTGCGTACCCCCACGTTCTGTAAAAGTGGTGTCACACTACGGCGTATGGCGTTAGCGTATGGATTTTCGACCCATACGCCATCATACGCCGTCATACGCTTCGCATATGCTACGCATTCGCTATGCATATGCTGGCATATGCCGTCATACGCCGTCATACGTGCGTCCGTCCACATTTCTTTTGAGCATGCTCAAAAATTTTCGGCGTATGGCGGCGTATGGCTCATATGCTACTCATACGCTCGACGTACGCTATGCGTACGCCGACATAGGTTATGCATAGGTTACGCATAGGTTGGGCATATGCTGAACTTGTCAATCACAACCATCAAACCTCATCACAGTACGCTGCGCATAGGTCGTGATACGCTTTGAATACGCCGCCATAGGTTAGGGGTAGGTTAGGCATACGTTAGGCATAGGTTAGGCATAGGTTAGGCATACGCTGGGCATACGCTTCAGATGCCGCTGGGACCTCGTGCATAGCGTATGACGGCGTATGACGGTGTATGGGTCGAAAACCGCATACGCCGTCATACGCTAACGCCATACGCCGTAATGTGACAGGGCCTTAAAATCACCAACAATCAATCAAATCTTAGTGAGAAATGAAAATAAATGAATATCCACCAAAATCTGGTGCAATTTTGTACAAAACTATTATGGTGAAACTAATACACTAGTCGCACTACTACTTGTGACTGCTTGAGACCGCTTATGACCACTTTGCGACCACAAAAAAGGTTGGTTGCAACGAGGTCACAAAATGGTCACAACTGGTGGCAAAGTGGTTGCAAAATGGTCCTAAGTGGTTGCCGAAATGGTCACAAGGAGGTTGCAGGTACTGCACTAAAAATCTCCTTGCGACCAAAATGCTCGCCCAGAGGTCGGTGATCATTGCTTTGGTCACAAGGAGCTCGCTGGTGACTGTGGGTTCTTTGGTCCAAAGTGGTCGCAAAGTAATCCCAAAGTGGTCGCAAAGTGGTTGCAAGCAGTCACACGCCGTGGTGTGACAAGGTTTTAAGATTTTTCTTATGCATGGAGTCGGCTCATACACGGTAACATACAGTATGTAATGGAACTTACTGGAAAGACTGATGTGAGGCATCGATGGCAACAGAGATGGGTCCAACAGTGGCGACTGCCTTCTCAAGTGCCTTCTCACTTCCCCTGTGGATGTCAGTATGTCCAGTGCAGGTGGCGCCAACGCCGTCCTTCTTAAACCGGCATATACCATCCTAATGCACCAAAAGCATAACCAAAACAGCTTTACTTATTCATCAATGTTATGATCAAATATGACTAGTGATAATTTGCATAGCTTGAAAAAAAACTATCCTCTAGGAATTATTCAGGGCCGAACCATAGTCTGAAGGTTTCTGTGGTTATTTGTGTCATTCAGCCCTAATGACTGTCCTTACAGACTTAGAAAATAGTACAAACCCTACTATCACTTAGAATAAAGTTGAAGGTTTTTGAGTATGCCTTAGAATTTATGTAAGGCCATCCTTCCTTTTCTAGTATGATGCCAGAGAACTACAAGCCATGGCGCACTCAGAGTCTAATGTTACTGGATGACAGATCAATGCGATCATACTGGGTTCAAGATCAAATATCCCATTCTAATTGTGATCTTTCATTACAGTTGCATAGTCCGATGGTTTTGAGTCTCTGTCATTTTTCTGAGATAAATACATTAAATTGATTGTTACAATCTACCATAATTTAGTCTGAAGTAACTTTTATTTTATATGGTAAACTTTTGAGATATTTGAAGCACAGGCATGTAAAATTAGTTTTAGCAAGCATGCCAAAACTTCGACACCATAGGTGGGGTTCAATAGGTTCTATTAAATTGACTTAGTATTCCCTTCTATATGGCAACACATATTTAATAAGTGCCTGAGTATCTAAGTTAGATATGTAGAATAAATTCTGGATAATTGTTTTGGTTTTGAAAATTTGATACTTCATCGGACTATGCAGCTTTAAGGTGCAGCGAATATTCATGTAAGGACCACATGGTAACATCACGTGACCAGATTTTCGATGCTTGCGGTAGTGCATATTTTGTCCAGTTCACACCTTGGCCTCGTATGGGTAGGATTCCTCGGTATCGATACCATGGTTCTTCACCACGTATTTGAAAGCTTGATCCATTAGTCCACCTGAGCATCCCATATTTCCTAGAAGAGAAATAACCGACGAAAATGGAGAAGCGCATGAGCTTATTTTGCATAAGTCAAAACCAAACTATGATTAATTTATGCAAATGTTATCAGAATTGACAGTAGGTCCTATTTCATCTGGTCGTGTCTCTGGTACTCACCTTCGGCCAAGGAGCAGTCGACCAGGTTCTGTTCTGACAGGGAGACAAGCTTGCTCGTCTTCTTAAAGTGCTGTCCCTCCAGCGATCCGGTCGCAGAGAATGCCCAGCAGGAGCCACATTGTTTCTGTCAGAGAATGCAATTGCATCATGGATGGTTCATTATACTATTATAGGATAGGACAAAAGACGTTTGTCTCATTACATTAATACCGGACCCATTTACTCTATTTAACCGTAATGTCATGGTTGAAATCAGTATTACTTCAGAAGGATGAAACTGAGGCTTCCCAAATACATTGTATTAGTAAGAAAGAGGTTAAAAATGATAAGCTAACTTACTCTGACTAACAACCTTATTTCAACCACATGTCAAAGCTAATTTATGACAAAGTTATTATTCACCTGCGGCAATCTACCTTAGCAACAGTTAATATATTAATTAGCAAGTTAATTAGAAGGCACACTTAGTTTGATTAAATAATATCAGTCACCTATACCAACCTGGTTCTTAATTGGAGTGACATAGCCCTCCTTTCTCCAGTCCACAGTTTGTGGCATCTCCACATTACTAGGCTCTATAAATGTGGAACCAGAGGTCGAGTTCGAGCGGACTAGTCCTGTCAGGCGCATGGCAAACTCTCGGGTGGTCTAGAAATAAAATACTCTTTCATTTAAGTGATAATTCAAACACGACAAGACATAGGTACAGCGGGCCAAGGTTTATTGAGACGAACCGGCAGTAGTTAACAGCTATCCCCAAGGGAGTCATTGTGCTAGGAGAGTAAGTTACAGTTGTTTACCTTAGTTAATTCCAATGGTCTTAAGAATAGTAGTACATAGCCGGTGCAGAGTCCGGGAGTAAGCTAAAGAACTTGAGGTATAACCTACAGGGCTCTGTTCACCCTTGGATGTACCGAGTGTTCAGATGTCCACACCTTCCCGTGGTATAATCCATATGTGAAAATTAATTCCCCACCTACAGCAGGCTCTGAGCCGCAGACGACCGAAGTTCCCCTTTTACACTCGACCCTGAGGCGCAATAGGACAGGCTTGTGGGGTGGGTGGGATGGTAAAACCAGGGAGGTTCGATGCAGTAACCGGGCTCTATGAGTGCTTCTTCATGACTGACGTTGGTCCTGGTAATTAAAATATTTGGCCCCTACACTGGTTCCGGGAGTGTCCATTGCCAGGATACCAGATAAGCTAACCTGGCAGTTAGTTACCTGGCCCAGTGGCACCTAGTTGTCGTGTTTGAATTATTTATGCTACTACATAACATACACAATTCAATACACATTTAAAATGCGGGATAAATACAAATATGAAACAAGTCACTATTATCATGTTGGTTTTTGTCGTGATAAAGGACAATATATTTACTTATTAGGTAATATATTCACCAAATACAATTATATAATAACTTACCAGGTCAGCATATTCATTGACTCCGACCCGGAAGGACTGGTGTCCAAGGTCAGCTTCTATGTTGTGGTCCCGGATGAACATCATGTTCTTCTCGAACACCATTCGCCTTTTTGCATAAACAAGAGAGATGCCCAATTTAGGCAACCAAAGGATTTATAAAGTAGACTGAAATGCTAAGTTTAATTAAATGTGCTGGGTATACAACAAGGGTGGTCGGCTCTGTTGTCTGGTAAGTAAGTGCTCTGAGACATAGCTCTATGAAAATCAAGTGATTTGTTAGAGTTTTATGTTAGTTACACACAAATAATTATTTGTCGATTTCACTAAGGCGTTCGATACAGTCGGGAGGACCAGGCTATGGCAGCTACTGAGGAAGTATGGATGCCCAGAGAAGCTCACAACTATGATCGAGGCTCTACATACAGGAATGATGGCGAATGTTAGTGTTGGAGGGGAAGTCTCGGATTCGTTCAGGGTTACCAATGGGGTCAAGCAAAGTTGTGTACTGGCCCCCACGTTCTTCTCCATCTTCCTATCAGCAATGCTCAATGAGGCTTTCCGAGGCATGGGGGATGGTGTCTATATACAGTCCAGACAGAGCGCTGACCTATTCAATATCGCACACTTCAGAGCAAAGACCAAGACTACTCGGATACTGTTGAGAGAGCTGCTATTCGTAGATGACAGTGCACTGGCTGCCTCTGCTGATGAGATCCAGAAAATAGTGGACGCTTTCTCCGATGCATCAAAGAAGTTCAGCCTGAAGATTAACATCAAGAAGATGGAGGTGCTGTACCAACACAACTCTACAAGAACCTTAGAGGATGATATCATGGTTGACGGAAACTAGCTGAACTCAGTTCCAGAATTCATCTACCTCGGAAGCACTATATCAAATGATGGACGCATTGATGCTGAAATACGGAGGAGGATGGCCAAGGCTAGCACATCTTTCGGCCTATTACGCCAGAGACTCTGGGACAACCACCATGTGTCCATGCGGGTCAAAGGTAAGATCTACCGTGCAATCGTGCTATCCACCCTACTATACGGAGCCGAGGCCTGGACAGTGTACAGACGACAGGTGAAAAAGTTGCATGCCTTCATGATGCGACATATGTGTTCGATCATGAGGCTAACCTGGAAGGACAAAGTGACAAATAAGGAAATACTCGAGCATACGGGGCTGCCCTCTATGGAAGATCTGTTGATCAAAAAGAATCTCCGGTGGACTGGACACCTCATGAGGATGTCATCAGACAGGCTACCAAAGCAGATCCTCTACTCTCAACTGTCTTTTGGTTACAGAAAGAGAGGGCGGCCTCGTTCCGGTTCAACTTATTCTTCAAGGATACCATCAAGAGAAACCTGAAGCTGAGAGACTTTAAGACTGACTCATGGACATCACTCTCACAGCAGAGAATTAAATGGAGAGTGGCAGTCAAGTAATGAAAGCAGTCTTTGTCGCATCGCGACCGACAGCATGATGATGACACAAATAAAGTTTGTGTAAATGAAGTATGCTTGAACACAGTCAGAAGACCAATGCCATAAAGGTCACCATGAGTGCACACCGTCAAAGTCGGTCCTTGTCTTTATGCTTGTGTGTTGTTGTGCTATGTCCTAGCAGGTCATATCAGGACAGGCACCGACTTGTGACAGTGTGCACTCATGGTGACTTCATAGTGCTGCCCCACTGGCTGGGAGACCAGCCCGCCGGCACCATGACCCAATATCCGACACCGTCACATTATGCTGATACGGTGCAAAACAGTCCAAGTCATATCCTATTAATACTGAGTGCCGGGCTGTAGTGACAAGTATCAATTTTGATAGGTAATTGGTTTGACTCGGCCAGGATTCGAACTCCCGAACTCCCGAACTCCCTCCGCACGGGAAGCCTGCGCTCTACTGACTAGGGCACCGCGTCCGATGCCCCTGTCTTTATATATATGCATGAACTCAGATGTTGGTCAGAAGTGTCAAACCCTCAACTCACCTGTACAACTCCTCCTGGGACTGATAGGCTTTTCCGAAGACTTCCTTGAAGTTGGCCCAGTGTGTGTCCAATTCCGGGTTAAACGTGTAAGGGGCCGCTGTGGCGACCGCCACCAGGGCAACGGCAAGGATCAGCTTGAGCATCTACAAGTAGGGCGAAACTCCCATTATGGTAATAAGAAGCACGAGAGAGTAATACTAATCCCCATTTCTGTTCTATCAACATGTACCTGGGTGGAGTGGGGAAGGAGGGTGGTGGGGGGTTAAGGCAGCGTCGGCATTAAGCCAACTTGAACCAAATTGCTACTAACTGGGCCACGTGCCAAAGTGGGGAGGGCCTAATTGGTTAATGGCCTCCCTGCATAATGAGTGTTTCAAACTGAGTGTTCAAAGGGGTGAGGTTATAAATTCACTGGTTTTTCTGTATATACTGTCCCAAATCATTAGCTAATAAACCAGTATCTAAGTTAGATATATAGGATCAAATGTAAGTAGTTGTTTTAATTTTGACAAAATGATATTTCATCGGACCATGCAACTTTAATTTACTCTAATCTCGTAAATCGCTTCGCTAAGACAGACCTTGTCTATGAACCTGAGAACCCTGTCAAAAATGTTCCCAATTTGACCCCTCAGCTCCTAGCACTGGCCCTCGTAGAGGGTAGAAATAAATAGACAAAATATATGTATATATTCAAACACATCAGTAGATTTTACTTACATAGTAAAGTAACGACAACTAGGACGTCACAGCTTACCATCCCGAACCCCAATAATCAACCAACCTATCATCAACATTCCCCCCTCTTTCTTGCTCAATCCCTTCTTTGCTTCCAAACACCTCCTTTCTTTCCTTCCAAACACCAATACCTCCCACCTCACCAGACTAAACTAACCATCACCCTCCGTGATGGTACACCATGGTACCGTATTGCTCTTCATTTTCTGTAGTTATACACATTAAGTCAACTCTTTGGATAGCTGTAGAAATGAGCGAAATGTGTTAACAATAACATCATCTCATTACTTTACAATATATCGACATATATATATATATATATATATATATATATATATATATATATATATATATATATATATATGCATATTCATATGTACATATACACATATATACACACATATAAATATACATATATATATACATAGATACACATATATATACATATATATGAACACACACACATATATATATCAATCAATCAATAGTTCCATCCTCTAGTCGAGGGTTGGATGCAATGGTTCTCCACTTGTCCCGATGTTGTGCTGTTCTGATAGACTGTGAATAATTCAAGCCTGTCCACTGTGAAATATTTGTAAACCATGATGTTCTTGGTCTCCCTCTCCCTCTGCTGCCATTCACCTTCCCTTCCAACAATGTACGGTATATTGAACTCTGACGAATGATGTGGCCAAAATAAATAAGTTTCTTTGTCTGTATAGTGGCAAACAAGCTTTTCTTATTTTTAATTTTTCTGAGAACTTCTTTGTTGGTGATCTTCTTTGTCCATGATATTTTCATCATCCTTCGATAAGTCCACATCTCAAATGCTGCTAAACGTTTGTACATTTTCTTAGAGATTGTCCATGTCTCTGCCCCATACATTAGAGTAGACCACACATAACACTGAAGAATACGCTTCCTTGTTTGTATTAATATCTTACTTGATGTTAACACTCTATACATTTTGGAGAATGTTGTTCGGGCTATTGTTATCCTTCTTTTAATTTCTTCCTCACATCTCCCATCATTTGTAATCTTTTGTCCGAGATATATGAATTCGGATACTTGTTCTATGTTTGTGCCATCTATGGTTATATTGACATTTGGTTTATCTGTCTTTTTACTTATAACCATTGTTTTGGTCTTCCTGGCATTCATCTTCATGTTGAATAGTATTCCAGCTTTATTGATTCTATTCACTATATCTTGTAGGTTTTTCTCACTGTCTGCTAGTATTACACTGTCATCGGCATATCTAAGATTGTTGATGTTCATGCCACCTATTGTCACTCCCTTGCAATCTTCAATGTGTCTGAAAATCATCTCTGTGTACAGGTTAAATAGACATGGTGACAATACACACCCCTGTCGAACTCCTCGTTTAATCATAACTTCATCCGATAGGCCCTGCTCCATTTTTATAAATGCACGTTGTGTCCAGTATAAGTTCACAATTAGTTTAATGTCTTTGCCATTGACACCAATATCTTGTAAACATTTGATTAACAGTTCATGATTGACTCGGTCGAAGGCCTTCTCATAGTCAATAAAGCAGGCATAAACATCCTGGTTCACTTCACAATAACGTTCACAAATCATTCTCATATTGAAAATCCCTTCACGTGTACCTCTTCCAGATATAAACCCACTTTGTACGTTACTGATTTGTTCTTCAATTTTCTGTCTGTTTCTCAGTAAAATTATTTTCAGGATCATCTTCAACATATGACTCATCAGGCTTAGTGTTCTGTACTCAGTACACAATGTTGGTTTTAGCTTCTTTGGGAGTCGTACAAATATGGATTCATTCATATTCAATGGTATAAATCCAGTCTCATAGATGTCAGTTACTAGCTTATGAATGTAATATATATATATATATATAATTATATACACATAAATAATCAAGTCCTGCTGAGGACCTGATACTTTCAGAGGCTACCTTGCTTACCTTGCGTGATGATAAGTGCTGTGGTTGGGAAGGAAGGCAGAAGATGTGTCAGAGGATGGCGACAGGTCCCTTTATATACACAGTCGGGTACAGGAGGAATGGCAGCTGAAGGACACCAGGATCACATGACTCCTACCACAGGTGTCAATGCACTCATGATTAGAGACCGATCAATCGGCCATGTGACTCCTTCGGGATAAGAGCAAGAAATAAATAACTATTAATGGCACATTTATCAACTGGAGAATTTCCTCTTATTCACACAGGTTTCTAATCAATTAGAAGCAAACACAATATTTTGATTTTATGGATATTATTTTACTTCATTAACATTTGTCTTCACTAAGAAAACAAAACACGAAACGAAATGATTGGCCTTTGGAATTATTGTGAAGTTCTATAATTAAGGATGAGATTGTAGGTTTGTGCATTGTCATAGTGACTGAGTAGGTATATACGTCGATAGATCAGCAGTAGATATACCTTCATGTCAAGCATCCCCATTATGCTAATCAGCTAAGTCTCCCTCTGGTTATAGACAAAGGAGGAAAAAGTCAGCCATAACTACTAAATGCAATTCATATAAGCATAATGAATTAACTTATTTTCAAACGCTAATTAATAAATCCCAAATACTAAGAAATTGCTTAGCTTGGGACAATAAATAATTAAAGCTGATTCATAGCATTTTGTCAAAACTTGAGCTTCAGCAATGCTTAGTTCATCTGATTTGGTTATTTAGCACACTATATAGGACAAGCGCTCGTATCAAGAATCCTTAAAAATTATATTCTTTTAGAATGATGACTTGTGACAGTACGTGTGAGTGCACTCATGGTGTCTTCATAGTGCTGCGATTATTGGGATGCCATGTCAGTAACGCCATATCTATGAATATCACTCAACCATATTATCCTGACACTGATCCAACTAATAATTGTCCTATCCTAGTAATGTTAGGAACCAAGTAAGGTAGTGATACCGCGTCATATGTACTAATCTTTGTAGGTATTTAGTTTCACTCGGTCGGAGATAGATCCTGTGACATTCGACAGGGAAACAGACTCACTAACTACTCGGCCATCCAGAAGAACCAGGGGCCAGGGCTGGTCAGTTTAAAGCTGATGTTGAACAAACAGGGTGAGTGAGATTGTGACTAAGGTTGTGACTGACAGACTATGAGTGAGAACGTCTTACCGACATTCAGAACACGCTTTTACAAGGATACAGGATCTTTATTTAATAATCTCAAAACTACCTTTCTGTATCGACTCAAAGTAATATTGAATAAAGGTGTCATGAAAGTACATATTAAAGCATCCATAGGTTACTTATAGTAGGCGTACACTTTACTATTAATTAAGGCAACAATAAAAAAAAAAGGGGGGGGGTATGGAAGATGAGAGAATTTGTACATTTAGGTAACGCTCATTTACTGAAGTTAGTCAGATTTTCTTTTTTATCGGTTATTTTGACAATTTCTTTTGAGAGAGAAATTATGTCGTGCATTATGTCAATTCCTAAGTTGATGTAGGTGGTATGCAGGTATTGCAGGTATAGCAATACCTCAGGGAGTTTGACGCCCCTGCCTTGCAGAGTTATAAACCACTGCCTTGTGGTACAGGTTCTTGACAGAACCGAAGGCTAAGGGAGCAAACCCTAAACAG
Organism: Branchipolynoe longqiensis; assembly: GCA_030323885.1. Taxonomy (NCBI): domain Eukaryota; kingdom Metazoa; phylum Annelida; class Polychaeta; order Phyllodocida; family Polynoidae; genus Branchipolynoe; species Branchipolynoe longqiensis. The sequence continues at coordinate 41,832,023 of CM059187.1, read as the reverse complement.
AAAACCATGTCACTGTGGTAACATTAAGGGCGGTTGATGTATTGAACTCCCAACATCTCCCGACCAGCCACTGCAGGGACAAATAATTTTGCGCCTGTCTTGACATGTTCTTACCGGTGTGAAACCTCTATTTGCTCCCCGAAAGAGTGCCGCTGGTAACTTGCAAAAGCCAGCAGCACTTCAACACTTTTGCAGGCAGCTTTCATGAAAAGAAATACTCGAACGGACGGGGCTGCCCTCTATGGAAGATCTTCTGATCAAAAATAATCTCCGGTGGACTGGACACCTCACGAGGATGTCATCAGACAGGCTACCAAAGCAGATCCTCTATTCTCAATTGTCTTATGGTTACAGAAAGAGAGGGCGCCATCGTCTCCGGTTCAAGGATACCATCAAGAGAAACCTGAAGCTGAGAGACATTAAGACCAACTCATGGACGCAACTCTCACAGTAGAGAGCTAAATGGAGAGCGGCAGTCAAGTACTGAAAGCAGTCTTTGTCTCATCGCGACCGACAGCATGATGATGAAGTTGATGTAGTACTTAAAGTTGCATAGTCCGATGGTTTTAAGATTCTGTCATTTTTCTGAGATAAATAAATTAAATTGATTGTCATAATCTACCTTACTTGAATTTGAAGTAACTTTTATTTTGAATGGCCAACCTTTGAGATATTTGAAGTATAAACATGTCAAATTAATTTTGGCAAGCACGCCAAAATTCTGTTGCAAAGGCTTCAGCAGTAACCGGCTCTATTAAATTGACTCAGTATTCCCTTCTATGCGGCAACAAATGATTAATAAGTGCATCATTATCTAAGTTAGATATGTAGAATCAGATCTAGATAATTGGTTTGGTTTTGAAAATCTGATGTTTCATCGGACTATTCAACTTTAATCTGCGTTGAAAATGGGACACTGAACTAACCGGTCCTTGCCCTATCCTAGTAATGCCGACTGCGGGGTTAGGAATCGACAAATGTCAATTTTATAAGTCATTGGATTGACTCGACTGGGACCCGAACTCCCGATCTCCCGCACGCAGAGAAAATAGTAGAATATATAAAAGACGTTGGGTTACGTTATGCAGATTCCACACTTAGAAATAGAAATATTAGGCTGATAGCATCGCTGACCGATTGAACAGTGGGTGTGATCTCGCCAGATGGTGTCACATGCTCAGAGATTATGAACGAGTCACGTTGACAAACACCTGCGTGAAATAATCAATTACTCAAGTATGTTTCCTAGGAGACAATCTATTGGAGCCAATTTAATTCGATCATTTTTATTCCCAAATAATACATAGGTAGAAAAACAAAGCAAACAATCTTGGAGCCTTTCAGGTTAAAACAATATGTATTTGGTAATGGTATTTTTATCAAGTGATTGCATAATGGTTATGTGTAAGATGCATAACTATTTATGATAGATTGCAATATATACTCTACTGCCTGATGTAACTATGCATAATATATAACATTGGCCCATAATTTAGAATTGTGGTTGATCCGGCGGGGGAAGCCCGAGACGCTCACATCACCAAGCGGCGCATGCGCGCCCCCTCCTCCTCCCCTCACCCCCGGTTGACCCGCATTCGGGCTACATCCTCAAACTGTGCCCGATCCTGGGTCCGGGAGGCGGGGGGCGGGGGGGGGTAGGTCGCCTCCTTCGACGCCCCATTCGTGGAGCGGGTCAGGAGGGGCGGCGAGAAGCTCTTCGCCACCCCAGTCAGGAGGGCCCTCGCCATCACTCCTGCGATGATCCCCTGGCCTATATGCCCACATGCGGTCCCGGGGGCACTTCAGGGTCGGCCCGTTGGCCGCGGTCGTCATCGCGTACTTCACGTTCATCTGGCAGTCGAACCTGCTGTCGCCCTCCCATGCCCTGTGGGGGGCACGCACACGCTGCACCGCGATGACGTCCAACGCACCCCGGGCGGCCTCCGCATCTGCACCTCTTCCTCCAAGACCATCCGCTCCCCGGCGCAGGCAGTCTCGCTCTTTGTCCCCGCGCTTCCCGGATCGCCCATGTGCCCCGTCCACGCGTGCGAGAGGGCATGTCCTTGGTACCTGCCCCGGGCGATACCCCGGCATTCCTCACCCGTGTGGGGACCCCTCTAACTCCCCGCGACGTCACCCCCATGCTCTGGGCCGCCCTCGAACCCGCTGGAGTCCCGGAGGCCGCCAGGTACACCCTCCATGGCCTTCATAGGGGCGCAGCCCAGGCTTGCTCTTCCAGGGGGCTGGACCTCTCCGCAATCATGGCCCAGCTAAAAGGGACGCGTACGTGCCCAGGCTGGTGCCCGCGGACGCCCGAGAGCCTTGGCTTTGTGCTTTGGGTCGGCTCCCGGGCCTACCTCCTCGAGCTCCGAGGTCCTCCCTCTAACATCGGCCGACTGAACTCAACCTGATTGTACCATTGACCTTAAGATTGTAACCCTTGATACCTTGCATTATTGACTCAATAAACCCTCCTTTTCCCACCCCAGTCTCGAGCTTCCTCTGTCCGAATCGGCCCATAATTTAGAATTGTGGTTGAGTCAGCAGGGGAAGCTCGAGACGCTCACATCACCAAGTGGCGCATGCGCGCCCCCTTCTCCTCCCCCCCTCGCCTCCGGTTGACCCGCATTCGGGCTACATCCTCAAACTGTTTTTCTTTACCACATCCACCCACCCTCTATTTTACTGCCAATCCGCGGGGGTCGGCTCCCGGTCCTACCTCCTCGAGCTCCCAGGTCCTCCCTCTACCATCGGCCGAGCTTCCTCGGTCCGAATCAACAATAGATACTTCTCCTGATCAGCATTTTGCATTAGGGTGTAGGTCCGTACTCCACCAGATCAACATGTTACTGACATTCCAATCCTTTGGTACATTGCACAATATTGTGTATTATAATGGATTATAATAATATAAATAACGAAGCATAATCCAATGTTTAATTATAATATTATTATTGTACTATCGATATCATATGTATAGACTACATCACGGTTCCAGTAGCACGGTGCATTGTGGAATGCGTCAGAGCAAAACAACCCGTCCCCCAAAAGCACATGGCACATGCTAATACACTGGGTGCAGCTATGAAATGCACTAGTTTCAGCTCATCTCAGCTCTTGTTTGAAACATAGAATACCAACTAAAAAAATATATATAATAAATTAAGATATTAATCTTTTATCCAGCATTGCATTTACTTCAATATAATCAGCACATCTTATGCCATGTGCATTTAGATTTAGAAAAATCTAGGCACTCAGACTAGTGTTAGAGCCATAGCCAGAATCAGTTTTATTTATTTTATTCATGTTTGTATTTATATCCTATGGTTAATGACCATTTTTATGTAGAAATAGAAAATGAGTAGCGTTAATCAGATATTGGTTATATATTTCTTTGAAACAAGTTTTTGTTGACACATTTGACATTTTAATATTTAGAACAAGAATTACTTCTGGCTAATCAATGGTAATGTAAACATCAGCCTGTAAAGTGACTGAAATTGTATGTTTCTTAGCTCAAAATGCTTAATTATGGACAGTTGTGTCTTAATCATATTCATTATATTATTATATTGCATCCTTCCGTCCATTTTTGTGCCAAATTGTTATGTATTTCTATTTATTTTGAATAATATGCCAGTTTTGCCCTACACGTATTGGCAAACTCAATGGCCGTATGCCATACTCAATGCATTGTCAATGGCAGTGAGCAATCTCCATACAGAAAAAGTAAAATATTGATAAAACCACACCACCTGGACACAAACTGCTTGGAACACATATAGAAAACATGTTTAACAAAAAGATTACATTAAATTGATAAGGTTAGGGTTTGGGATTTCTATTAATTTTGAATAAAACTGAAGTTTTTCACTGCGCGTATCGGCAAACTCAATGGCTGTACGCCTTTGCTTTGCTCCCAAGGCCGTTTTCAGCGCATCACCAACGGAGCGCGCGAATGGGGAGCCACCTGTGTTGTGCCAAACTCTGTCTTATTTTGGTTACAATTTTCTTGCGAAAAGGCACCCTTGGTCACATTTACATTCTATTAATTGTTGATGATGCGCTTTCTTTTTATATGCAAATTTGCGAAAGAAGCTTCTAGACATTAAGCAACATATTACATTTGCTGACAGTTGCAGGTTTTCAGACTAAGGTGAGCAGGTAGATACTAGATAAAGGATCCACCCGGTACTACTACAAGTACCGGGTGAATCTTTTATCTAGTAGGTACTTCTTTTTCGGACAAGGTGGGTGAAAGATGAGTGGTGGTGTATGGTAATCTGTGAAGCAGTTCACTATTAATAGTCATTTTTGAAACTCAATGGAAAGTAATGTAGTTCCACTGCTCTTACATGGAGAGGAAAATGACATGAAGTTGATTAAAATCGGATGATTAGTTCAAAAGTTGTATGGTTTTAAATATTCCCAAACTTGACCCTAAAATCGGATATTTTGGCATTTTGTATGGAGCCTACAACACATCCTTTAATTACAAAACATATTAATGGACATAAGAACTTGTATTTCAGGAATTTTCATTACTACTATGCATATTTCAAGTACATTTTCCACAGGGCAACCACGTACTTGTTTTTTAGAGATATTGGTAATTAAAGTGGCAGAAAAAACCCACAAATGATAGTAGCCTATTAAGTGTTAGAGAAATAGAAACTATTCACATGTTCTGGCCAAGAATGAAATGTTCTCATTGGTTCAAGCAAAACAAAGTAGTCTCAAGCTTAGACCGTACTTGATAACGTTAACGCGTTCATTATGGCACGGAGATTATTCAATAGCCGTTGCACACAGTAAACCTGAACAAAACATGCTACACAATATTTAAAAACAGAACTATAACCATTCCTGATTACCTAAACAACATAAAGATAAAAAATAACACAATAAAAAGAGTATAATACCTAAATGAAGAGAAATACCTAGGTATAATTCTAGATGAAAACCTCAAGTGGGATGAAGATATTGATAACTTAAATAATTCAATCATTAAAACAGCTAACTCATTAAAAATAATCAGACAACAGGTACATGAGGATAAAATAAGTACTATTCTATGCATAGGTTTACTCCAAAATGCAGTTTGGTATAGAGGTGTATGGGAGCGCCAAGTTATCAACCCTAGAAAAGGTACAGGCACAACCACACCGAGCCTTGAAAATACTGTATAGCAAAGACTATCTCACCCCAACTAAATCACTTCATAGAGATCTGGACTTACCTATGGTAACTGATATTTATAAAATATACATTGCAAAATTTGTTTACAAGCAAAAGAATGGCCTCCTCCCTGAAATATTTGATAATCTCTTCAAAGAAAACAATCAGGTCCATTCCCATAACACACAACAGATAAATAACATACATCACAAATCACTAGAAACAAATATGGCAAAATAACAACTGAAAACCAATGAACCAACATCTGGAACTCAATACCAGTAGAAATTAGAAACCTTAAAACTATGAAAAACCTCTGTAAAAAACTAAAGATAAGCTATCTCAATGCATACTAAATGAATTACCAGTAAAGAATATATATAATAAGACATAGTTGTCATCAACTAGTTGCATAATTTAAAATATCAAGTGGCTATGGCAAAGAACATCAAATTTACCCGTATTAACATTATATGCAAACTAACTACTGATACTGCATGTAAGTAAGGCCTACATGAATCTATGCCACGATATACATATAATATTCCTATCATTACATTGTTTTTTACTACCTGTGAAGAGACACATCAGTATCTCATCATAATCATTAGTTAAAAATGTATCTTAAGCTTAATCATCTGTTATTGTCATCACTTGTTCATTCACATCATGGAGACCAGCTAGATAAGCATCACTTTTCTGGGATCCTTTCTGTCTGTAAGGAATTTTTATGCATTTATTGTATCACCTCAGTTTATTGTAAACATATCCTACAGAGAGTTAAAATAAAAGAATTGGATTGAACATGCTATGAATAGTATGATGTAAATCTTGTAATTTTTAGGCCAGTATGAGGCTCTCTTGGTAGTTCTAGGAATAGCCGCTAGGCCGTAGTCTAGCGCTGCCCTCTATAGTCACCCGATGGCGCCACCTCTCTACGCTGCTTCTGGCGTTTCATGACATCAACGCTGAGGCTAGCTGACTAGTTCCTAAAACTCCAGTCATTATGTATGACCTGCGACCATAGAACCCGATTCCTTGCGACCAAAGCATTGGTTACTAACCTATGTGCGGTCATGGAGGTTCTTAGTGCAGTAGCTGTGACTTTCTTTTGACCAAAACGGTCACAAGAAGGTCGGCGACCACTGAGGACACCTAGGCCTACCTTTTTTTCTTTCTCTTTTTTTTTTGTGGTCGCAAGCAGTAGTGTGGGTATACCCTTATGGCCCAGTCACACGAGACCTGCGTTCGCTTATGAACGATCCGCGAGGATTTTGCAATTAAATTACGACCATCTTACGACTAATCGCCAAATGTTCTGTGAGCGATCGCCGACTGATCACACACCATTTTGCCTTTTTTGCTAGCAAGGAGATTGTCACTGCAGCACCAACAATCTTGCGACCTCTGGCGTCTCCACCGATCGCCGATCAGTCGGCGATCGTTCGCCGACTGATCTGCGACAGTAGCTGTATTCAAGCGTCACACGAGGCATGCATTCGCTTACGATCGATTCGCGAGCATTTTGCAGTTAAATTACGACCATCTTACGACCACCTTATGACTAATCGCCGAGCGATCGCCGACCAATGCGATGTGGCGTGTGTACGATGATGTCACAATGTCACCTGGTCGACATGGCGATGTATTAAATAGTTTGTAACAAATTGTTTCAATTTTGTCGCAAGGAGATCGCAGACTTTTGGTCGCGGATCGATCGTAAGCGAACTCTGGCCGTCGTGTGACTGAGGCATTAGTCTCCACTAGACCAAAGACCCTATAATACTAAGACGGCTCACTCAGCCTGTATTGTGTAATCAAAATGATCAAACCCACCACTTGGTGCGCTGGCTGTTCTCTTGGTTAAACAGGTGCTATATTATATGTATAAATGAATGTGAAAGATGTGTGATGATGCTGATGCTGATGTGTATTTGTTCATAGCAATTTCATATTGATGTGTATTCACACTTACCTATCTCATGTATAATATAATTGTATGTGTTTACATGTGAAACACCAACCAGCAGCCAGGCTGATCAAACCCACCACAAGGTGGCACTGCGAAATTTACATTACCATGGGAGAGATAGGGAGTCAGCTGTCTTAGTATTGTTGTGGGGGGTGATGAAAATGGGAAATATTGTGCCTAGAGCGGGACTCGAACCCACATCTCTTTGCATTCCAGGCCAGTGTGCTAATCATTACACCACCTAGGCTCCCTGATATCAACACACTACCCATGCCTACCTGTCTATGCGGGTCCTTGCCTGAGAGGTCAGTGCAGACCACTACAGTATTATAGGGTCTTTGACCAGACAGAACCAGGCGCTACCCGCTCAATATGTACCACACTATCTTGAGTATGTCACTGCGCTACCCGCACCTAGAACTGCTTATCTTATAATTGCAACACCAAAACTTCTTGAAGAGAACATTAAACATGGTGGATCTTTTTGGAGATTTTGAAAGGGCCACCCTAAATAAAACACTTAATGAAAATAAAACTGATTAATGAAAACCAGACGGGATGGCAAAATGAGTTAGAGCGTCCGTCTCCCATGTTGGTAGACCTTGGGTTTGAACCCGGGTCGAGTCAAACCAATGACCTAAAAATTGATACTTGTTGATTCCTAGCCAGACACTCGGCATTATTAGGATAGGGCAAGGAGCAGTGGAATGAGGAGGACCAATTGTCTGCGATTGAAATTTCCCCCGCTTAAACACCTAATGTACAACAACAAATATACAAAAAATTGGTTGGATAACCAAAATGACTGCACATAGGCGGAGAAGGCGACTTCCAACTCGAGATTGTAGTGTGAAATTGACCCGCACAGTGCTGCAGTGGCGCTCTAGTAACTGGATTGACGAGACTTAATTTGAAGTGATCAATGAAAACACAACATGACAACCGATTGGAACATTCCAATTATTTTCGCTTTGCATACGTGTTTATTCGGTAAATTAGGAGTACTTCTTTGAAATAGTGTAGTCTATACAAAGTTTGCAACGTGTCCTGGTCCCCGCCTCCGAACGTGATGCCACAAAGTCGACTGGCGCCCTGTTCTCTGTGGAATCCAACGTCTAGTTGCGCAATCAGATATTTACTTCAGATTTTGAGCAGATTGTCGGCTTCCTTCCCTATTTGGAAATGAAAAGTTTGTAATTATTCACATTGGATTAATCTCCGATTAGTATTCATTATTGTACTTGAAGTGAGGAAATGACTGTTTTATTTTTCGATCCATTGTCTGAACTAACTCTGAGTCTGAGTCAAAACCTTTTCACTGATAGGTTTAAGAGGATACTTTAGCAAAACAAAACCTTGTGTTTTGAATGATGTGCTAGCATTTTCCTATTATTTGTTCTTAAAGCAAAAAAAACCACATTAAAGCAAAGTTTAATCAATGCATTAATTGTTACTGTTACTTGTTTCAACTCTCCGGGGGGGGGGGGGGGCGTCCATTTATCATTCACAACTCGTTCACTTCGGAGACTTCCTCTCCCCTACGCTCAACACCAAGTGCCATCTCATTCTCTACTTAGGGGGCATATTTCGTTACTTGCCCATTCACACTGGTACCAAAGATCGATTCATGCTGAAGCCCCAGTCACACTTACCCGGATCAGGGGCCGGACGAGCCCCGGACCACCATCTGGGGTGATCCGGGGCGATCCGGGGCGATCCGTGGCTCGTCCGTGGCTCGTCCGTGCCGACACCCCCTGATCCGGCCTGATCCATGGCTCGTCTGGCCTCAGCCCCGGATGTTTTAAAATGTTTAAAACATCCAGGGCGGTCCGGGGGATTTTGCGATCCGGGCTCAATCCGGCCTGATCCGGCCTGATCTGGGGGTGGTCTGGGTATTTCGGGGGTGGTCCGGGGTGGACCGGGGTGGACCGGACTGCCCCCGTAAGACCGGGGGTGATCCGGGATAGTCCGGGGGTGGTCCGGTCTCATCTGGGGCTGGTCCAGCCCAGTCCGGGGGCAGTCCGGGGGTGGTACGGGGCTCGTCTGGGGCTCGTCCGGGAGAGTGTGACTGCGAGGCAAAAATCGACGAAAACAGTGATTTTATCCGTGGCGGTCTAGGCCGTTGGTCCGTGGGTGGTCCGGCTCAAAATCCGGGGCTCGTCCGGCTATGTGTGACTGGGGCTTAATGGACGTGTACAGGGAGGGGCGGGGGCACGGGGTCTTCTCATGAATATCAAAAGTGCCCTAGTTGAGTCAAACGGAATTCTTATTTAATGCTAGGGAAAGGCCGCCCGCCCTTCCCCCCCCCCACCCCCACCCCCATTTTTTCCCTTTTGTTTCTGCAACTGAGCCCATGTCCTTTTGAAAATCTGTGCACGTCACTGTTCAGGTTATTGAGCTGTGACATATATAGGAGTGACTAACAGGGATCTAGGCAAAAAGCCACACGAAAATGGTTCATACCAAAAGGAATCACAGGAAATATTATGTTTATAATGTTGCATTTCGTTTCTTTATTTTTAATATGGAATAAAAGTTGGCCAGTATTTTACTTAAAATGTGTTTGTCTAAATCTTGACTGGTTTCAACCATACTATGTTATGGTTAGTCCTAATCCTAACCCTGTAATGCCATCATAATTATATAAATCGTGTTGTCAATGTCAATATGTAAAATCAACTATTGTCACCAATAAACTGTTTAAAGATAATTGTAGTATTATAACCTTAATTATTTATGACATTTTAATCAAATGTGACGTTTCTCCGTATTTTTTTTCTTCTTATCTAAATTGTGACCTTTTCTTCCGTCCACCACTAACACATTGCTGCTTATAAATTATGAATCCAACAACTACTGAATATTAGGATCGCTAGTAGGCCTACCACTATAATCGGACAAAATACCAAGTAGGCATATAGGCCTTTTAACCTTGCATACGGGTCAAAATGTAGGCCTACGAGGACTGTTAGCAACGAGTGATAAGTTTGATCGTACGGTCTCAGTGGTGTGATGAAAAAAATAGGCCTATTTATTCACTTACCTTGTACATATGACAGACCAGTTTGAAAAGGTTAACCTCCGCTTCTCCTTGGGCCTCCTCACTGTACTTCTGAATATGAGATACGACACATAGACATGCATCTTATTTATTTCAACATATAGGCTAAATCAAGTGTTGAAGTCACGGATGATGATGATGATGATATAGGGGCCTACACGCAGGCTACATAATGCATATATATACACGTCGGCTACATATTCGTGAATATAAACGGGCTATATAAGCCTAACAAAAAGCGCCCTTTTACATATTGTAACATAGAACATAAAACCCTTCTAGTTCTATCCCCGCGGGGTACGGCTTTCGCAACTTAATCTTTATAATATAGGTTGTCATTGGCTCCTTAGGCCCTTACCCCATTCAGCACTATCCAGGGCACGAATCGGTGGGGTGGCTGCAGTGCATTGGTGCGTGTCGCCATCTCGTGCTGAAGCTGGTTCCCGACGCGACTCTTAGTGCACGCCTCAATCTTGCTATAATCGAGCATCTGCTTCTTGGCACACTGGAAGCCAAATAACTAGCGTAAGATATTTCCTTCTTTTTCCACAAATAACCATGTACTTTTATTTTATTCCACCAGTGTTTCTCGCTGTTATTGCTTGTTTCTTATTTGACTGCTTGACTGAGGTTTTACGTCCTAGTAACATCTGAAGTCATAACAAGACGGGTACACCGACTTACGACAGGAGGCATGTATGACGGCTTTATAATGCAGGCCCACTGGGAACTTGAACCACCGTCACAGTGCCAGGGTCTTAATTAGCAATCGACTCGCTTGCCCTACAATTGAGAGTTTGGTTTTCAAGCAGAACTTGTAAACAAAGGTGCACAAAATATCTCTAAAGTCTATCAAAATCACCAGCTTTTGAACATGAGAGCGCGCAATTCACAACTTAAGAAGATCCATGTTACGTGCTAGGTGCTAAACCAGACAGGATGGCCGAATGAGTAGAGTACTCATTTCCACAATGGGAGCTTCCGGTTTCAATCCAATGTCAAGTCAACTCAAAGACTTATCAAATTTATATGTGTCACTATTCCTATACCAACTTGTGACAGTGCACACTCATGCCGACTTCATAGTGCTGTCCCACTGGGAGACCAGGCTGCCATGACCTGATTTTCCCATTAAGTCACATTATCCTGATACTGAGCTAACCAGTACTTGGCCTATCCTAGTAATGCAGAGCACCAAGCTAGGTAGTGACAAGTATCAATTTTGTAAGTAATTGGTTTGACTCAGCTACGAATCAAACTCACAATCTTCCACATGGGAAGCCTGCACTCTTACCGATTCTGACACCGCATCCATTTGCTCGACGAATGTAAACAAGTAAATTTAAAAAAAAAACTAATTGAAGGCAGTCCTACCCGAGGGGCGGCTTCCTCAGGCATCTCCTCTGACATCTCGATACAGTTAATGAAGGGCAAGAACTTCTTGATGTCTCCAAGCACGTTTATGGCACATGTCTACAATAACAATGAAGTAAGTACGAAAGTAGCCTATCGGATATCACTTTTTTGTTTGTTTATATTTTGATACTGACGGTCATTTGTTAAAATACATGTCAATTTCAGTTTTCATGGATCAATATAGATCCTTTACGGCTAACGATATGAAACACACAATAAACACTTCCTTACCCTCATGCGAGATTTGAGGTCATCAGTAGTTTGGGATGGTTTGGAATCGTTTTCGACCTAGGTCTTGTCTCAGTCAAAATACATATAATAAATCTACTCAAGATATATATATATATATATATATATATATATATATATATATATATATATATATATATATATATGTAGTGGTCTGCACTGACCTCTTAGGCAAGTAACCACATAGACAGGTAGGCGTGGGGAGTCTGTTGATATCAGGGAGCCTAGGTGGTGTAATGGTTAGCACACTGGCCCGGAATGCAAAGAGATGTGGGTTCGAGTCCCACTCTAGGCGCAGTATTTCCCATTTTCATCACCCCCATGACACTGGTTGCCGTGATCAGGATCCTGTACAAGCTTTGCGCTGTATGGTTGTTGAACCTACCCTGTGTATGTATGTGTTAGTGCATTGCCTGTATGTATGTAATTGTAAGCATTACAAGACTTACAATTCCAGGGGGACGAGTGTAGTGGTCTGCAAGTAACCACATAGACAGGTAGGCGTGGGGAGTCTGTTGATATCAGGGAGCCTAGGTGGTGTAATGGTTAGCACACTGGCCCGGAATGCAAAGAGATGTGGGTTCGAGTCCCACTCTAGGCACAGTATTTCCCATTTTCATCACCCCCATGACATATATATACATATATTTGCTTATTGATTCATACTATTACAAACATATAACATTATTGTAATACCTTAAACTAAAATATATACATTCGTTGCATTCAAATTTCAAGTGCATTGGATTGCATGATTATGGATGTCAATATATCAGCGACGTCATAAATTATCATGGTTAGTCGTGAACAAGTGATGTCAATTCGATAAATCAGACCAACCTGAATTAGGTTCCCAGCACACTCGTGAGGTCCATGTTGACATGTGAACAACCATTTCCCATCATGCAGTTCCTCCTGAAAGAGATAGGAAGAGTGATTAACTCCTTCCTACACAACCTAAATTGCTGACCCCTGGCGCACTGTTCAGAAGGTGGGAAAGCATGTTGAACCTAACTCCCGCAGCGGGGCGCGCCATGTTTAGACATGGCGCATGCGCGATGCAATGTGAGATCAAAGGTGGCAGCACGCTAGTCTGGAAACTCGTGACATGGAAGAACCCCAGGAGAGGTAATATTTAGGCACGATGTAGGAGGTTTGTGTGTGTGTGACTTCTTGGCAAATTAAAAGGGGGACGACTCACATCAATAAAGACACTAGAAAAGTTCATCATAATTATTATCTGCAGATTTGTTGGTGCCTTACAAAGGGCTAATTTTGAACAGAGAACCTATATATATGGTGAAAATGATATGAGAAATGCATAATATATACACTGTGAAAATTAGATGTAGGCCCCTATATATGTAATGCGTAATTTCATTATGCGAGTATAAATAACAATGTTATGTTATTCCTATTTCATACCTAGTCACCAATTAATTGACTCTGTATGTTCTGTACTGGTGGCACCTTCATCGGCCCAACCTCTGACCAATTAGATTAGTGCTGGCGATCCTCACTTGGTGCAAAAAAGTATATATATACTATATATATAGTATATACTATATATACTATGTAGTGCAGATGAGTATTATATATATATTACTATAATTAAATATTTATCTTTGTTTGTATATATATATATATATAATTATATATATATATATATATGCTAGTAGTCCAAACACATAAAGATCCTTAAAAATATGCTCTCAAAATAATTATATGTATAGACATGATGCATAAGAATTATATGAATTAAAAAAACCCGCAAGTTTCCCAGTGTGATCTATTTATCCTGAAAATGATTCACTGAATATGACTGGTGGCGTCACCACCCTGCGCCCACTCACTGTTTAATTGTCCAAATGGATACTAGAGACTTAATAGTAAATCTTTCTTTTATTTACTAAGCCCATTACCTCTGCGTTTCCGTACGGGACGAGGGTGACGTTGAGTATGTCAGAGAGTTTCTGCCACGTTGGGTACAGCTGGGTGATGAGGAATGCCCTGCAGTCAGGACACAGGGACTCGTAGTACAGGGCCAGCTTGACAGGGGGCGCCTCGGCAGAGTTAAAGCATTTGCTCAGCACCTGGAAGCAACAATGTTTGAAGGCGAGAGAACCTGGAAGGGGTATATTCGTAGCTATACATGACTGTGTCAAGCCCACCCTATTTCCTCGGGTGTCAGTGGTGGCCACTTGTCACTCCCTCTTATCATGGGTGGTAATGGTGAGTGACAATGCATTATGTTTTAAAGGCGAGTAGCAATGTCGCTAGAAGAATTAAGATCCTAGTCGTCCACCCCCTCCTTATTTGGGGCAGATGTCCTACTTCAGGAGGTCACATGGTGATACCGACAGTGCTGATGCCCTCCCGTGAGACCACAGATCAGGACACCGTGTGATTTCGGACTAGGTGGTGCCCATGTACACACACTAAAGGACAGTTGCTACGGTGACTGACCTCTCAGAGTCTCAATCACTAGGTCAAATAGAGTTGACTGTTTGAATTGAAACGGCATCAGACACCCTATTACTTTCCATAGCGTAGCTATTTCTATGTATGGATATTCATAAACAAATAGTGCTAATATAAACATGAATAGCTAGCTAAATCAATTTGACTTTTTCAAATATATTAAGAGGTGCAACAGAGACCAGCTGGGGTTGAAAATAGATTGAGTGGCAAGAGTCATCCCATATATGTGTGATGTGCGTGTGATGAGTTTTGGGTGTTTTTTGGTCAACCCAAAAGTAGGCCTACAATGAAATTTAGGTATTGTCAATGCCAGCCCTGTTATTGACACACATGTAAATGTGGTTGGAATCGGCAGAAACAAAGTCTCGCCTTATGAAGAGATAAATGAGCTTGTTTGATTGTTTTACCAACCAGTGACAGTGGCCACTCATGGTGTGGTGACTTTATAGTGCTGCCTCATTGAGAAACCAGGCTGCTGGCACCATGCACCAATATCCCACTCACATCCTCGTACTAAACCAACCAATCCGCTCACCAGCTAGGCTAGGTAGCCACAAGTATCAATTTCTCAAGTCATTGGTTTGACTCGGCTGTGGTTCGAACTCACAAACTCCCGTAATGGCCCTGTCACATTACGACGTATCTCGCCAGCGCGGCACCAATGCGGAAAATCACTTTTTTACGTCGAGATGCGTCAAACTTTTCGGCGCAGGGGGAAAAGTTTGACGTCAGCGCAACATAGTGGCCATAAGCGTAGCGTGCGCCCGACGTTGTGGTAACATATGGTGACGTGTGAGAAAAAAAAGAAAAAGTTGGGCACAATGTGTGGCTAACGAGCCTCTCGCGCACGCGGCATGTACCTAGCGTTGGCATAACGTGCTCCCAATGTTCTGCTAGTGACCATTTGACGTGTTGCACAACGTATGAGAGCATAGTGCCAGCGCGTGAGCGATGTATGTCCAATGACACTCCAGCGCGTTTCGGTATTGTGCCATCGTGCCCCCAGCGCTCCAACATTAAGCGAGCGCCAGACACAGGCCCTATATCTCAAAAACGTCGAGACACGGTGGAGAAACGCCAACCGCGCATCGGCCATACGTCATGCATATGTTAGAACAACGTTGCCATACATTGGTGTTATGTTACCAACGCGCTGACGGAACACTTTCCATCAGAGGAAAATAAGTAAACGTAGGACAACGTAAGAACAACATTCCTTCAACGTGCATCTAACGTATCTCGACGTCTGCCTGACGTCGCCATAACGTAGGTACCTGTGCGTTGTCGTACGTTGAAAGTTTTGTGCATGCACAAAACTTCACCGAACCCCCTGACGTGCACCGCCGTATGTCGGCGAACGTCGACGTACATTGACGTATACCAATGCATGCCTGATGTGCACGTAACGCATAATGACGCATCCCGACGTAGCGCCAAAATATCACATACGTCGACGTACGTTGGTGCGATGCGTCGTAATGTGACAGCACCATATGGGAAACCCAGCCAGCACTCTTACCGATTCAAGCCGCTTCCATGGGCTCTTTCTTTGTAAAGCCTGCATATACATAGTATACATAGAATATATAGTATATTACTTACTGCACATGATATAATGTACTCACCCCACATCGCCGGGCCACCTCAGGGGAACTGCACCACATACGGCGTGGGAAGGGGCAGTTGGAGGCGGTTGCCATGGCGAAGAGGCCGCAAAGCACCAGAAAAACACGCATCTTCTAAAAAAGAAAAAAGAAAGAGTTAGATATAAGTTAAGGTAAGATTCCATATATGCGGTATGCGAATGCAAAACAAATATGGAAAAGCATGTAAACGCATGGTGGTACTTTGATCCCTCAATGGTCCGTTCGGTGCGAATGCAAATGCGAATGTAGGTATGCCATTCACATTTGCATTCGCACCGATCAGTCCATTGAGCTATTCGATTTGCCGCATTCACATTCGCATCCGAACATATGGAACTTGGAAGCACCACTGTGCGTTTACATGCTTTTCCATTTTTCTTTGCATTCGCATACAGCGTAGTAAATGGAATCTTAGCTTTAGCTAGAGTGGTCAGTTCTGTACCGATCCGGACAGAGGAAGACCGAGACAGAGGTGGGAGAAAAGGAGGTTTATTACAGTATAATCGATAATGACACAAGGTAACAGTCTCGTGGGTGATAGTGTCCAGAGATCAATCCTCATGGTCCACGTCTGCGGAGGGAGAAGGAGCACTCTGGGAGGAGGTATGCCGGGAGCCGACCCAAAACATAAGGCCAAGGCTCTCAGGGTGTCGGAGGCTACGGTCTTTCCGGACGTAAGCATGTACTGCCTCGGACTCCCAGGTTCCTTGAGCCATTATCGTGGAGAGGTCCACCCCCCTCGAAGCACAGGCCTGCGCCGCCCCCCTGGGGAGGTTGTGTAGGCGTTGGCTCCGGAGACGTCGGCCTCGCGAAGGGCCACGCGGAGAAGGGGGGTGACGTCGTGTGGGGTGAGAGGGAGGCCCGCGCGCGCGACGAAAGCCAGGGCATCCCAGGGCGCGGTCGTCAGGTCGATGGCACGCCGCCAGGCGCGGATGGGGCAGATCGGCAGACCGGCGATGGCGGGCACGAATATGGAGACGGCCTGTGCCGGAGAGCGGATGGTCTTCGACGAACAGATGCGCAGGCGAAGCCCCCCCGGGGCGTGCCGGACGTCGTCCCTGCGCAGCGTATGCGGCCCGCCTCACGGTGCATGCGAGGGGGACAGCAGGTTGGACTGCCGCAGGAAGCTGAAGTATCCCATCACGGTCGCTGGCCAGGGGGCGACCCCGAGGTGCCCCAGGGTGCGCATGTACGCATGGATGACGGGAAGCATGTCAGGGGTGATGCCGGGGGCCTGCTGAACCGGCATCGCGAAGAGCCTTTCGCCGCCCCTCCTGACGCGTGCCGCGAACGGGGCGTCAAAGGGGGCGATGTTGCCCCCCGCCTCCCGGTCCCAGGAGCGGGCGCCGGAGAAGGCGTTGCCGACCGACGCCGGGGAGGGAAGCAGCCGGTGGAGGTGCGCAACGAACTGCCGGACGTCGTAGGGGACGGGGGCCAGGTGGTCGACGCCCCACTCGAGGGTGAACTCAAGATACCGCCTGGCATGACGGTCGCGGTTGCGTCAAGTGCCCGGGGCCAGCACAGTGCGTGGAGCTCCATGAGGTGCCGGTGCACCATCGGTCCATAGTCTGCAAAGAGTTAGAGATCATGTGTAAGGAGTGCCGGCGAATGATGCACCCTACTTCTAGATAGACCCCTTATGCGGCATTGGTCACATACAAGGTCGAGGGCGATCCGGGAGAGGTGGGCGCGGCTGAGGGCATCGGCGAGCACCAGCTCGGCACCCGGCTTGTGCCGGACGCTGATATTGAAGGACCCGAGGGCGGCGACCAACCAGATCTCCCTGGCACAAGCGCCGAGGGTGGGGTCGATCGTGCGGCCGGACTCGAGGGCCTGGGCCGACGCCGCATTGTCGGTGTTCACCACCACCTCGTAGCCTCCCGGAGCCTCGGGTTTGAGTGCCTGGACCGCGAGGACGAGGTTCACGGCCTCGAGCTCATGGATGGTGGGGAAAGCAGCGCGGAACTCGTCATCGTACTGCTCGGCGAAGCATGAAGTCCTTGAGAAGGCCCTCCCGCCCGTGAGGCACGAGTCGCACTCAATGACCCACTGGGGGCAGACGCGGGGGGGAAGGAGGCAGACGCCGTTGCTGCCTGCCGCAAAATCGCGGAACCAAAGGACGTCCTTCTTGAGGTCGGGGTCGACGTCCGCGGCGCCTGCCATTGGGGCGGCTCTGAGGCTGCGGAGGATTCGCGCCATGAACCTCCTGCCAGGTGGTATACAGGTGCTTATGTGTGCGAGGCGGCCGACGAGCCGCTGCAGTGCCCTTCTGGTGAGGGCGGGCCGGTCGAGCCAGCGCTCGCACTCGTCAATCACCTCGCAGAGTTTCTGGTCTGGGATGCATAGCACCAGGGCCTCGGTGTCGCACTCGATGCCGAGCCAGACGAGGCGCACAGTGGGCGGGCAGCACTTGTCTGGCGCCAGGGCGAACCCGAGGGAGGCGCAGAGTTCCCGAAGGCCGTCGAAGGCGCGCATCGCCGCGAGGAACGAGGCCTCGCACCCGACGAAGTCATCCACATACACGGTGCTGTAGTATCCGCGCTGCGCGAGGGCCCAGACGACCGCAGCGGTGACGTGGACGCAGGCGGCGCCCGAGGTCCTGCAGCCAAAGGACAGCGCGATATCCAGATAGAGCCGCCCGTCGATCGTGATGCCGAAGAGCGGGGCGGAGAGGGGGTCAGCCCGGAGCTGCCGGTAGGCCCGGGAGACATCGGCCGACCAGCAGAATGAGCCCCTGCCCTCCCGCACCACGCGGCGTCCCAGGTCGGAGGCGGTGGGCAGCTTGTAAATGTGCGGCCGCCCGAGGTACTCTTTCCTTAGGCCGACCGAGGTACTCCTTCCTTGGGATGCCCGCGTTGACGCTGCGGCCCGGTGGGTAGGAAAGGTCCACGATGACGTGGCGCTTGCCCGGGGTGGACTTCGGGCGCGTCATAATCGGGCTGCACTCGGCACAAGGCGTGAACTGCGGGACCGCGAAGGGGCCGAGGAGGGCACCACGGCGCAGCTCCTCCTCCACGTACTTGGTGACGTGGTGGGCTCGCGGTGGTTCTTGTATGTGGGTGTCGGGGCCCCGGCTGCGCTGTAGTTTGCCAGGAACCCGAACTCCAGGTGGTCGAGGAGCAGGGGGTCGTCGTACCCGTGTAGCACCCGACGCCATTCCAGGATGTCCAAATCGGAAGGGACCGGCCCTAATGCGGCCAAATAGTTGGGGAGGGCCGAGGTCCGGTCGGCCGTGTACGCCGCGGCGTAGTCGGGGTACGCGGCCCAACCCTCGCCCGGGAGGACTGGCCAGAAGCTGTCGAGGGTGGCGCTGTACTCGGCCGGGTGGGGCCGCAGCTCGACGCCGCTGGGAGGGATCGCTGGAGGAGTGGGTCGAGTACCTCCTCCACCGGCTCGTCGGCGCCGGCCCCGTCAGCGGGGGCACGGGCGGTCACGTCACACAGCACACAAGGTGGTATGGGGTCCGGGGCCGACGGTGTCGACGTGTTGCTAGGGGCCCCGAGCCGCTCCGCGAAGCTGGCGTAAGATGGCGTGCGCGCGGTAGCTGCCGGGCCCCCGCGATGCGTGATGTTTACCTCCGTAGTACCGGGGGATTCCTGCAGGTGGCGCCAGCGCGGGGTGCGTGGCGTGACGTCATCGGGGGGTTTCCCGCCGAGGCCGGGGGAACCCGGGGCAGTGTCAACGTTAACGTTACCGGTGGTACCGTTGTTTTCCTCCAGGAGGCACCAGTGCGGGGCGTCCCGCGTGACGTCAGAGGTGGGGAACTCCCCCGCTTGTTCTGGCGGGTGCACCGCCCCCGCGCGGCGGTTGCCGGCCCGGCGGTTGGATGCTTGCGGCGTGACTTCACAGGGGGAAACCACGGCGGCGCCGGGGGTACCCGGGCTGAAGCCACCCGGGGCCGGGGCGATGTCAACAATAGCGGGGGTTGCGTGGCGTGGGCAGCTGGCTGCTCTGCGGGCTGTCGGTGGGGCGTTCCATGGGTCGGGGCGGGATCGCGCAAGGCGGGGCGGGTGGTTGGTCCTCCCGCTGGTGCGCTAAAAATCCCGGTGCGAGTTCCTCCCGGGTCAGTCCCTCGATTTTTTTAAAAAACAGCTCGCCTCCGTGTGGTTCGTGACGATTTTTCGCATATTGGCGCAGTAGCCACACACGTGTGCAAGTTTGAGGGCGCCGGCTCCGTGCGATCCTCCCTTCGCCGCTTTGTCGCATGATCCCGGGTCCTTGTTCCAGGACGGGCAGGGTGTGCCGATCGCGGCCCTGTCATAGTGGGCGCGGGGGTCGGCCCCTGCCTTCTGCTGATGCCCGGGCTGTTGATGATCAGCCGAGGGGGTGGCAGTCGCGGTGGCGTGACCTGCCATCGCGATGATCTCGATCCTGACTGCGTTAATTGTGGCCTCGTCCCTCCAGCCATTCGGGAGCCTGCCGTCCGCTATGCGGGTGAACACCTCCTCTGAATAGCGTCGGACGACGGGCCATGCTAACGTACAATTGTCCTGAGCTACCATTTCCTGGTGGTTGGAGAGCGCTGCTAGGCCATTCGCCGGGAACGCGCGCTGGTGCTCTAGCCGTTTGAGGCCCAACGCGTACTCCTCCCGCGTCGCCTCTCCCTTCTTAACCGCCTTTCCCTCGTCCCCCCGCTCCACAAGGTCATAAGGAAATAAGTATTTATTGGAAATACCTTTCTTCCGTGCGTGGGCTTAACCGTCCGCCGCCGCGACGATGAAGCGTACCGCCTCCTCGGCAGTCGAACGGGTGCACCTCTCGTAGTCGCCGTCATGTTGTCGGCGGTGGGCGGCTTGCCAGCCGGGGGCATGCGCGGTGTCGGGGCGGCGGACGTGGTACCAGGGGGGGGGAAATGGGGACGACCAGGCGCTGACCGGGCTTGCGTCGGCGATTCGTCCTGGGTGCGATCCATTGTGACTCCTCACCGGAGCGGGCGACGGGGAGGCCGGCGAGAGCGATCGGGGCCGGCTGTGGCATTGATGTTCCTGCGCCGGAGCCCGGGGGCGATTTGGCGGATTGCGTGGTGTTGACGGGGCCGCTGAGGGCGGGCCCGGGCGGCGCATGTTGGTGGCTACCGCCGCCATTGCCGCGGTGGCTTCCGCGAGCACCTTGCTCTGCACCGCCATTTCCACTCTCTGCTCCGCGGCCTCCCGCCTCTGGTCCGCCACTTGCCTTTCGAGTGCGCCCCACCGCCTCTCGATGGCGTCGATGGACGCCTGCATTCTTAGGAGACCGTCGGCTTGCTTCGCTTTTGCCGTCGGCTTTCGTGCGCGGGCCGACTGCTGAGCGGGCGGCGAGGGCCGGGCCGGCGGCGTGGTCGGCTCCGGGGACACGCCACCATCTTGCGAGTCGGTTGGATCGCTCGTGTCGGCTAGTGGCGTTCCGGTCGCCTTCCGGGTGGCGCGCTTAGCGGGGCGGCCTCTAGGTGCTGCGGCCCTGCGGGTTCTTTGCATATTTAGGCGTGACGTGGGAGCCTTTTTAATCTTTTTAAAACTTTTTGATGTGGGTGATACATGGGCGGAGACCGGAGTAGTAGACATTAAATCCATGCAGGAGGAGTCTGGAGCCCGAATGCGGGTCAAGCGGGGGGAGGGGGAGGAGGAGGAGGGAGCATGCGATGCTTGGGGACGTGACCGTCTCGGGCTTCCCGCCGGATCAACCACAATTCGGAAATTATGGGCCTATTCTGACAAATGTTCGTGAGCAGATCTGTGATACCTTTCTTCTTCTTCTTCTTTATTTTGTAAATCATTCGGAGAATGATAGGACATAGGCCTACAAAACACAATAAGTTTATTTTGCTTATTGTATGTTTTGCAATGCTTTCCTTTAATTGTGTTCAGAACGAAGCAGTGTTTTCAAAACAGATCAACTATAATACCTCTAAGAAATGTTTAACATGAATTCAGTAAAGGGGCCTACACGTTATGTAATGCGCTGCCCTGTTGGCATACTTTGTACGACACAAATCACAAGCTATATATAGGCCTAGGCCTATATACCTACACAATGCAGAAGAGTGTTTGTCAGAGAACAAAACAAGATCTTTCAGACCACATATAATCTAAACGTTAATATAGGTTACCTAAAGAAATTGTTATTCTAGCTTAGCACGTAGACATACTATAAATAATTTCAATTAAACTTAGCGCAACATTGCTATAAATAAGCATAGCATGTTTGATGCTTCCAATGATGGATTCTACAATTTTGAACTGCTTACTGTTTAGCTGGGTCGGTGTCGTTGGGCCGGTGATGTCGGTTGTCCACTCTCCACCTCTGCATGGAATATAAGGCTTATATTACAGTAGATTTGTCGGTTCGATTACTTGCGGCTTGTGGCATTGAGTTCACCTACCGTATTTCCTCAAATAGTAGATCCACTCTCAAATAACACACATTCCCACTCCGATGCTGCATTCATGACGATATTAGTATAATTTATTGCTACTGTTGTTTCCTACACAAAGAAACCAAAGCCATATTAATAATGATATGTATGCTTATGCCTAGTACACACCTACCGTTTGTGCGCACCCACCTACCGTATACGATCTAAAACTGCCCGTTTCACGCACAAAAATCGCTAGGTGTGCACTCCCCGCGCACACCTAGCGATTGCGATTTGCGACTAAAAACTCAGTTTTAGGGCTAAAACGGGCCGATTATGATTGCGATTCATGATTCGAAAGATTAATCGGCCCGTTTTCAGTTTTAAGCGGGTCGGGTCGAGTCGTGAGTTTTAGTGCGCGAATCGTATACGGTAGGTGTGTACCAGGCATTACATTGAAATTTACCTGAAAATCTGAAACGGTCAGATTTGTGTCATGAATATAACAAAACTGGAATCAAATTTGTTTTAAATGACAATAACGATTAACCCACAAAACATAGCTAAAATTACAAGGTCGTATAGTCCAGCTGGTCTCAGGAACTCTTGTATAGGCCCTATATTACGTTGATAAATAGGTATCACATGCTATTTATATTAAAAGATCATTGATGCAAGCCCATGGAATCTACACATTCGAGGAGAATGTGTCTAAGTGTCGGTGGACACTGACACTGAATGCATTCCAGGGGTGGTTATCCCTTGAGTAGAAATGAACGATAATAGTGACACCCCATCAGTCCAGTTGAGAAAAGAACAAAGCTATGTGAACAGAGCTATTTATTCATAATTATAGAGGCACGTGAAACTAATGAAAATCACAAACAATTGATGGGGATACTGGATATATACACATATAAATATTCTGAAATATATAATGTATATTCATATCCATAGATGTGCTGCATAATATATTATGTGAATCAAACAGAGATTTTTGGTGCGTGCCTCTCCACATATATAGTTATGTAGACTACATAGAGATATGGAAAGAGATATACACCGTCAATATATATATATATATTATATATATATTATATATGTATATATATATATATACTCGCCTACTGCGATATGATAATCATAACAGGTGTGTCCCACATATAGCTATTTATCGAGAATCCATTATCAACACTGTTTGGGTATATTCCGAAGTTACAGCAGGTGGTCTTAATCACGATAACGATAAAACCACACGAAGCTATACATATGTATTATTTTAAGCCAGATATCGACTATTGTGTGTGCATACAAAATGTACTCAATTCAGTTAGAGCAGATTAAATAAGGCCTATATGTTTGAAATCATTAAATTGGTTCTTTCCACGAATTCATTTTTCTATAACAAAAAAGGAAATTAAAAAAAAAACTTAGTCCGCAATATTAAGGAAGGATAAATAAATACAGAATTCTGCAAAAAAACAACTAAATAGGGTTTCCACAATCATCAAAGGGCGGGCAAGTAATTTAGTGGCAATGTAGATAATTATAATAGCCATCTGTGGTCCTTTAGCATATTATAATCATAAATCCTTACCCAAGGCACACACCATTTTGTTTTAGTCGACAATTACCTCCTCTTTGTGATATATGCGTAATAGACGTATAGGCATGTGGCTAATATATGATAATGAGATGCAAAGGTTTGGAGAAAGGATTATGTAAATGAGATGACGTCATGGAAAGTTTAGCCGGTGGGTTCAGCGAGCCCTGGGCCATGAATAAACCATTCAGTATCCAGAAGTCAAAGTGTTCAGACGTACTTTCACATGGTGTCAGATGAGGAAGGATGCCGCCCGCTAATACACTGCCGGGTTTGCGGCCGCCTGGTCAGCTTGTCATCAGCAACAACGCACGATCGAACTGGAAAACATGGATCAGAGCATACAACATATACGCTACTGCTGCAGGTGTCGTAATGAAGACAGAACGAGTGCAATGCTGCATCTTTCTTCATGTCGCTGGCGAGGAAGCATAGAAGGTTTTCGACAATATGGATTTCGCTCTCGCGGATCAAGACAAGATTGGGCCACTTACGGAGGCGTTTCGAACATATTGTGTAGGCAAATGCAGTCTGATTATAACAAGATACAAGTTTAATACGCATAATCAAGCTACAGAAAATATGGCTACGTACATCACAGCATTAAGAGACAAGGTGAAGGATTGCAAATATGGTACGGTGGAGGAGTCGCTGTTGCGCGATCGGTTAGTGGCTGGTGTAAGGAACGTTAATTTACGTAACAAACTGCTGCAAACTACTGAGTTAACTTTGGAGAAATGTGTGAGTATTTGTGAAATGAGTGAGTTCAGTTCGGATCTGTTGGAGGACACCAAATCAGATGTTGAGAGTAAGGAAATTGATTTTCTGAGGAACTATGCTACTGCGCGTACCGGTGCACCGGCGGTTCGGTCATCGGCGATGCCATCTTGGAAATCGCCATCTTGGAATGCTGCCGGCACCGGTGCAGGAGAGTTCAAGATCCGCTGCCAGAATTGTGGTTACAAACACCGCCGGGGAGTCTGCCCAGCGAAAGGCAAAGCTTGCATAGCCTGCAAGAAGATCGGGCACTTCGGTAAGGTCTGCAGGAGCAGACCTGGCAGAGTCAACGAGGTTACCGTTGAAGAGCCCAACCCTCACAATGCTGAGCAAGACCCGGATCCGGCGGAGGTCAATGTGCTGACAACGGATCTGTTCGTCGGTGCCGCTGACCGCGGTGCCGAGCAAGACGCCGAGCTGTGGTACGCGATCGTTCGGGTGAACGGTTACCCTGTCAAGTTCAAGCTCGACACCGGTCGGAGGTGAACGTGCTGCCAAGGTACGTCTTCGACAGAGTGGCTCCAGGGCAGCTGACGAACACCAGCTGTTCGTTGGTGACGTTTTCGGGTGACCGGATCACTCCCGACGGTGAGGCGTTGGTCGACGTGAACGGCAGAGACTTCAAGTTGCAAGTGGTACGGAACTGTCAGCCTATTTTGGGCAAGCAGGCTTGTGTGACATTGAACCTGCTGGCGCGGGTGGATGAGCTGCACTGTGCTGTGCCGACGAACATTTCCAAGCCGACGAACAATCCCAGCACCCGGGCAGAGCAGCTGGTTAGTGAATACAAAGATGTGTTTCAGGGTTTGGGTTTGATCAAGGCAAATGCTATCATTCATGTTGATAAATCTGTACAATCTGTTGTTGATCCGCCTAGACAGATTCCGTTTGCTATTCAAAGTAAAGTACGTAGTGAGCTTGATCGCATGGTGGAGTTAGGTGTCATAGTTGAGCAGGATGAACCTACCGAGTGGGTTAACTCCATAACTATCGTAACACCAAATAAGATAAGGATTTGTCTGGATCCGACTAAGTTGAACAAAGCGATAAAGAGAGGGCCTTTCCCTACCAAAACGATTGATGAAATTATTGCCAAACGGCAGATGCGAAATATTTCTCAGTTTTGGCTGCAATGACAGGGTATTGGCAAATAGAGTTAGATGAAGACAGTTCGCGTCTGTGCACATTTAATACTCCGTGTGGCCGGTACAGGTACACCCGCCTGCCTTTTGGCATCAAAACAGCCGGTGACATTTTTATTCAGGAAATGCACCGTGTCATAGGCGATATACCCGGTATCGGGATAGTCACGGACAACATTTTGGTATATGGGTCAATGGTTGAGGAAGACAACGAGCAGCTCAGAGCCGTGTTGGACCGAGCTAGGTCGATTAATCTTAAATTGAACGAAACAAAGTCTTTGCTATGTAAGACTACAGTAAAGTATGTAGGTCATCAACTTACCCAGCAGGGTGTGAAGCCTGATCCAGACAGAATACAAGCAATAGTTGACATGCCAGAGCCGCGTGATAAACAGGATGTCCAAAGGTTCCTGGGGCATGGTTGGATATGTGCACAAGTTCATACCCAACATGTCCGAGATTCCTCGCTAAGGATGTCGCGTGGCACTGGCAAGTCAAACAGCAGGGCGTGTTTGATAAATTGAAAGAAAAGTTAAGAACTGCTCCTGTGTTGTCGTATTACAATGTCAAGAAACCCATTGTTATTCAAGTCGATGCTTGTCAGTCAGGTTTGGGTGCCGTGTTAATGCAAGATGACAAGCCAATCGCACTCGCATCTCGTGCGCTTAACTCAGTGCAGTGTGGCTATGCCACTATTGAGAAAGAAATGCTCGCCATATGTTTCGGATGCCAGAGGTTTCATGACTATATCTTTGGTAAAGAAGTTCAAATTCAAATGGACCACAAGCCGTTAGTGGCGATAATGCAGAAACCAATTCATAAACTTTCGGCCAAGATGCAGAGAATGCGAATGCGGTTGCAAAATTACAATATTCAGCTGTGTCATGTGAAGGGTTCTTTGATGTTTTTTGCAGACACGTTGTCCAGGGCGCATAGTGCCAAAGTAGGTCATGGTAACCTGTTCGATGACACATTCTGCATTGCCGCAGTGGACATTCAATGGTCAAGTTTGTTGAGTAAGATTGTCAGAGAGTATGAGAAGGATGTATCCATGTCCATGTTGATCTCACACATTGAAGATGGGTGGGACACTACACGCATACAGACACCGCCGTGTCTGAGACAGTACATCCCACACAAAGACGAGTTAACGGTAGAAAACAATCTGGTCATGAAAGGCAATCGGGTGGTGGTTCCTCCGGGTCTCCGCGGTGAAATGATTGAGGCATTACACAAAACACATTTGGGCGTGACAAAATCCAAGCAGCTGGCGCGAGACTGTATGTTTTGGCCTAATATGAACAAGCAAATTGAGGATAAGGTCAGTCCGTGTGACACTTGCCAGAACAACCGGAAAAATTTGCATAACGAACCGTTGATAAATCACCCGATAGCCTGTCAGCCGTATGAAAAAGTAGGTGCAGACTTGTTTGAGTTAAACCATAAAAATTACCTGATAACTAGATTATTACACAAAATATCCGGAGGTGACGCTGTTGGGCGATACGTCGTCTGTCACAGTCATTGAGGCGTTGAAGGATAATTTTGCAAGGCACGGTATTCCTAGTCAGGTTATTTCGGACAATGGTCCGCAGTTTAAGAGCCATGAGTATAAGGAGTTTGCACAGCACTATGGGTTTAAGGCCGTATATTCCAGTCCACAATATCCTCGCAGTAATGGGCAGGTAGAGCGGTTTGTGCAAACGGTAAAGGACATGTTAAAGAAGTGCGCGAAGACTGGTTCAGATTTTCAGTTAGCTTTGCTGAACTATCGTAATACTCCATTGCCCGTCTTGAATGCATCTCCGGCTCAGCTGCTCATGAGAAGGCTGAGGGGCAGATTGCCGATGGCGTAAGAAATTTTGGTACCCGAAATGCAAAATCCAAAGAAAGTGCAGACAGCGAAACGGCAGCAAAGTCAGAAAGCATTTCATGATAAAAAGTGTGGTAAGCCGCACAAGCCTATGAAAGTCGGAGACAAAGTCAAATACAAAAATCATGCAGGGGATTGGAAGAAAGGGGTTATTTTGGGTCAGACTGGTATCTCGGGGAGAGAATATCAAATTTTGAACGAGGCAGGTAATATGTTATATAGAAATCGAGTGCAGATTATCAGGGCGCCTGTGGGGGGGAAGCCCGAACCAGTCGGGCAGACGCAAAGTAGGTCAGCATCGTTGCCGAATGTAAACAGTGAGGCTAATCTAAGTAGGTCAGGTCGGCTGATTAGGCTGGCGAGCAGGTTAGACCTGTAGTGGGTCAGTTAGATTGGGTGTGTACACGTATAGCATGTGCATGTAGGATTAAGGTCTATCTTTCAGCCGCGGTTTTGATATGTGTTGTGTGATGGACAATGTATAACGTGGAGGCTATAAGGCCGAACATTTAAAGGACTTCAGTGCCATAGTGCACTCGGACATTCGCTAGGACTTGTGTTTCAGGTAAGTATGCATATATGTTGATGTTGCATTTGTGTTGACTGCTATGTTGGTATGTGTTGATGGTTATTTTGAAACATTTCATGTTTCAGAAATACTTTGAGGGGGGGGGGGGGGATATATGCGTAATAGATGTATAGGCATGTGGCTAATATATGATGAGATGCAAAGGTTTGGACAAAGGATTATGTAAATGAGATGACGTCATGGAAAGTTTAGCTGGCGGGTTCAGCGAGCCCTGGGCCGTGAATAAACCATTCAGTATCCAGAAGTCAAAGTGTTCAGACGTTGTACTTTCACACTCTTTATAGTCAATAGATTTGGTTTATTTTTTATAAGAACCCACAAACCTTTAGTTGGTTTTTAGTAAACAGTTGGTTAGTACACATCTTAAAGTTGCATAGTCCGCTTGTTTAGAATTTCTGCCATTTTTCTGAGATAAATATATTTAATTGGTTGTTATAACCTACCTTACTTTAGTTTGAAGTAACTTTCATTTTGAATGGCTAACTTTTGAGATATTTGAAGTGCAAACATCCTAAATTGATTTTGGCAAGCATGCCAAAACTCTCGCCATAGGCTTATGCAGTAACAGGTTCTGTTAAATTGACTCAGTATGCCAACAAATGTTTAATAAGTGCACTAATATCTAAGTTAGATGTGTAGAATCAAATCTAGATAATTGTTTTTATTTAGAAAATTTGATTCATCAGACTATGCCGCTTTAACTTTATAACCCTGACATTGAGTAATTGGTATTATAATCAATAATGCACTTTTTAAGCATTTCTTTCTGCTTGGAAGGGAATACTTAGTCAATTTAATAGAACCTGTTACTGTAGAGGCCTATAGTTTTAACATGTTTGCACAAATTAATGTTACATGTTTGTACTTCAAATATCTAAAGAATTAGCCATTTAAAATAAGTTACTTCAAACTAATGTGAGGTAGATTATAACAATCAATTTAATATAATAATCTCAGAAAAAGGAATAATTCAAAACCATCGCACTATGTAACTTTAATATCACACAAAATCAAACTTTATTAGTAAATAAATTAGAATGTTGCAACAGTAAAATGGAATTGAAAATAACAAATAATTAGAATCATAACACATGCACTCAGTTTGTGCTAATTAAAGTGGGGATTTCTTTCACAGGGAACAATCGAATGTAGGAGACCAATTGTCCGCAGTTGAAATTTCCTCAGTTTAATCAATGCTATGTAACAAAATAAACTTTTGTTTAAATCGTGAGATTCCCTGTTTAAATGGGGTCAGATTGACTATATTTCAGGTGCATAACATGGGTACATACTGGCATGACACTCCTTCATAAGAAGTCCTCGAATGTCATTCGTAACATTAAAGTACCAATTTTTCAACTGATGGTCTTCCAACAAACTCACCCGAAGTTACATCAAGGAAGACCATAATACTCTACGCAATACTTAGAGAATAGCCCGACCCATTCGAAATGTGGTGCATTGGGTTTAACTACAACCCGAGTCCCTAGGTTGAGGTTTAGTAACTCAATTTAACCTTTTGTGTATGCTCTTGCCCCCCTCCCTTCCTGGCTTAAAGCCTAGTCAGTCTAATTTTAATGTATTTTGACACATGAATTGCTACAGTAATTCGGACAGGAAAGCCAGAGAGCGATATCAGTTTTGGGAAATGGAGGTTTTATTCACATAACACTCTTATTAACTGAGTCTTATACAATCTTAGTCAATTATAGGGTAGTTTTAGGTCATAGTTTGTTAATTCATTCAGGCACCTCCTACATCTCTGCAGAGGGCAGTGCAGGTCACGGGTTCGAAGCCACCGAGGTGGAGCCCCGAGACGAGCCTAATTAAAAAGAGGGTGTGTGGGTGTGGTCAAACAAAGGTTGCAGGTTGGAGGAACCGAGCTGAGTGCCCGAGTGGCGGGACAAAGGCGTCCCTCTAAGTGTGCGGAGTAGCATCCAGGTGTCACCACAGGCTTTCCCGCCGAATTAACCACAATTTGAAATTATGCGCCAATTCGGACAGGAAAGCCAGAGAGCGATATCAGTTTTAGGAAATGGAGGTTTTATTCATATAACACTCTTATACAATCTTAGTCAATTATAGGGTAGTTTTAGGTCATAGTTAGTTAATTCATTCAGGCACCTCCTACATCTCTGCAGAGAGCAGCACAGGTCACGGGTTCGAAGCCACCGAGGGGGAGCCCCGAGCCGAGCCAAGCACAAAGCCAAGGCTCGGGGGGCGACTGAGGTTACCCAGGGAGGTAATTGGAGTGGATCGTGTCCGACTGCCGACTTCGAGGCCATTAGTGCCCTGAGGCCCATCTCATGGGCTACGCACGCCCAGAACGCCCCCTGCAAGATCGTGCAGTATGAACTAGCCCCGGGATAGCCAGATCCTCCAGGGCTTCCCTGAGCAGCATGATACTGCTCTGCAGGGTCAGTAGGATATCAGAGTGGTGATGACTGCTGGGGTGCCTGAGGGCACCCGCACGACAACCCAGGCCCTACACTACAGCGCCAGGCCCGGTCTGGTCACAACAGTGAGCTGGGAGTCGCCGGTACAACATGAGGGTTGCCCGAGCTCCCGCTCACTCGTGTTCAGAGGGGATGGTAGTTCCTTTGGCCTGGCCGATGTGGGTGACGCTTTTGACGATGTCTGTGGGGAGGGGTGCCCCGTTGGCATTGTTTTGGCTTAGGTGACATGGGCACGGGTGACGCCAGGAAGATGGTGATGACGTGGGTGACGTTGTGGATGCGGGTGGCGTTGCGGGTGATGCCGTTGATGTCACCGGCATGGGTGACATGGCCAACGTTGTGGGCACGAGTGGCGTGGGCGACGTGGGTGACCTTGTGGTCGTGGGTGACATCACCGACGAAAGTGATATGGGTGGCGTCTTGGACATGGGTGATGCCGTTGGCATCATTTGGCCCGGGTGACATGGACATGGGCGACGCCATGGGCATGGTGACATTGACGTGGGTGACACCACGGATGTGGGTGGCATTGCGGGCGATGTCATTGACGCCATGGGCGAGGGCACGATGGGTAACGTCGTGGGTTTGCGTGATGTGGGTGACACTGTGGACGTGGGTAATGTCGTGGGTGCGAGTGACATGGGTGACATTGTGGATGTGGGTGACATCATTGCTGAGAGTGATGTGGGTGGCGCCATGGACATGAGTGACGTCTTGGCCGTGGCTGACACTGCGGACGCGGTAATGTCGTGGGTGCGAGTGACGTGGGCCATGGGTGATGTCTTGGACATGGGTGATGCCATGGACGTGGGCCACACCATGGTCATAGTGACCTCATGGACATCAGTGATGCGCGTGACGACTTCAGCGTGGTGACATCGTGGACGTTGCAGTATGTCCATGACTGGGACGACGTGACTGTTACACCACGCATTGATGGCCTGGGTGAGTGTTGACAATAGCATGGTCACTGGCATGTTTGATGTGGCTGGCATGGGCGATGTTGCTATGATGAGATATTAATGTCAATGTTCACACAGGAATCCCATCCCTGATGTTTATGGACTCAGTGCCAATATCTGTGTTGGCCTAGCAGACGTCAAGTCGTCCATACCTACACAGACAGCACGCGGCCGATATCCACAGACTCCGTGTCAGTATGTGCGTTGACCTAGCAGACATCAAGTCATCAATGTCCACACAGGCACGAGTCAACGCTGCTTAAACAAATCTCAGATCACCGATGTTTACACAGATTTCTTGAATCGTGACGTTTACACAGCGGAAGGCCACTTGGCCATAGCGCAATGGGCATTAAATCACCCAGGTTTGCAGATTTGTATGCACTAGGTTAGTTGTGCGATGCTGCTCATCGCAACGGCGCAGCAGAGATAAAGTCGCCAGTGTTTTAGGACTGACATCAAATTGCTACTGCTCAGAGCATCAGCGTCAGTATGTGTGCGGGCCTCCCTCCGTCATCTGTGGGTCTTTGTGTGATGGAACTTGGGCCGAACAGCCTAACAGATATTAAATCGCCGATGTTTATGTTTTCATTTTCAGCAATATTAGCACCGTGCCCACTGTCAGCGTGCACAGGTCAGTCACATTGAGTCCGGGGGGTGGAGGAGGTGTCAGTCAGTGTTGTCGGGAGGAGGGTTACTGGCTGGTGGGTAGCTGCTGGCTTTGGTCCAACCATGCAATTCCTCCTTGGTGGAAACCATTTTCATGACATTCGCACAGGTTCCAGGTCACTCGGCCAAGCAGTAGGGAGCGAGCCGGCACCCGATGTGTGTCACATCCATGGGAGTCAGGTTCGGATGCTTATAGTCCTCCTGTGTGGTGTAGCTGCCTCAGGTGGTGTCACGACGGCACCGTCAACACCCGGAGATGGGGCACATCCTAGATAAAAGACTCACCCTAATCGTCCAGCAAAGGCGAACGGCAACGTAGTCTCTTAGATTAAATTACCAGCCCTGTCACTTTTGACCACAATTCAGGTTAAGGGTGTTTACATACTTTCTGTCATAATGTGGGTGCCTCGGGTGGTATCACTAATGCACTGTCACTATGACCATGTGGGGCAGGTGGCGTCACATGGTGCATGCTGGAGGGTCGCGAACAACACATGTGTTGTTAAATGCAGTCACACTTAAATTTGTCTATTGACATCTGAGGTAACAATTGATATTTGAAGCTTTGTACTTTGTCGTCGTCGTATTGTAGGTAGATCTCAGAGCTTGGTCCAAAGTAGATCAAAGATTAAACTCGAACCCGCAGCGCCGGGGTGAAGGGCACGCACTGCAAACACGGGCGCAACAGCCCAGCATGGGACAGGAAACAGAGTGCCTGGCCCCAGTGTCAATCGGCCACTCACATCAGCGCAGCACCGGTGAATGGGGGCATTTGACACCTCGTACAGTCCTCCCATAACGGTGTAGTTACATCCTTGTGATCGGCCTGAAGATGTGGGTTCGAATCCATTGAGTTGCTCCCGGCTGAGCTCGACTGGCCATGACAACTCGTATTCCCATCCAAATATGATCAGACGAGAGCCAGTGATTTAAACGTGATACGGCTGTCAACAATGCCGTAAACTCACGCATGTCCAATGGCTATGACAACTCGTATTCCCAGGTGGTCACCCATCCAAGTATGATCAGGTGAGAGCCGGTGGTTTGAACATGATATGGCTGTCAACAGCGCCGTAACTCACACATGTCCAATTAATAAAATATACTCGTTTAACTTGAAAGACGCCACTAAACGCACAAATTATTCGTTTGATGAACTTGTAAGAACGAATCTACACAAGACTTCGTATCCCCCAGCATTCTTGGGTTTTAACACAACACCGATGCCAAAATACACTGGCGATAATCGGGGCGGGAAGGTCCAAGCGCCATCAACAATGGCGACTGCCAATCTAGTGTACCGGAAATCCCAACGGCTTAACGCCGGTAATTCTGTTAATATTACTCATTTGATGAACTTGTAAGAACCAAATCTACACAAGAATTCGAATCCTCCAGCATTCTTGGGCCTCAACACGACAATGACGCTAAATACAATAGCGATAATCGAGCCGGTGCCCTGTCATCGCACATGGCGCGATAATACAGCTAGTCGGCGCCCGGTTGACGAGATAACGGACGACGACTTACTTAGCAATATATCCAATTTCATCCAGCTGAAAAGTTGACTGTTGGGTCAGTAACATCATCATCATGCTGTCGGTGGCTTGCGACAAAGACTGCTTTCATTACTTTACAGCATGTGGCAATTCCACGTGCGTTTGTTCAGCTGTGAACAGGAATTAGGTCAAGATGGCCGCCGTACCATGGCATGGTTTATCTAGCGTACCAGAAACCCAACGGTTTTAGCCGATAATACTGTTAATATTGCTTGTGTGACGAATTTGTAAGAACCAAATCTACAAGAATTCGTATCCTCCAGCATTCTTGGGCTTCAACACGACAATGACGCTGAGATACCATAGCGATAATGAGCCACTAAGCCAAGGTCCGACACAACAAAGGAATGGCAACTGTGAATCCCGCATGCCGGGAATTTTAATGGTTTACGCCAAATATCTGTTAATATTATCACCAAGGTAACCAGCTTCGCCCCTAAGCTCCTAGAGGTCTTTATGAAGCATCGTGTGAATTATTTCCATACTTACTGCAAGGTTTCAAACAAAGGTTGCAGGTTGGAGGAACCGGGCCGAATGCCCGAGTGGCGGGACAAAGGCGTCCCTCTAAGTGTGCGGAGTAGCATCCAGTTGTCATCACAGGCTTTCCCGCCGAATTAACCACAATTTGAAATTATGCGCCAATGCACAAAGATATACTGAAAATGGTCTAGCCCTATATCAGACTTGTTGCAATGTCCCAATGCCAATGAGCACAATCTTCTAGCTCCAGGGTTTTCAGGGACAGTGTGCATATCTGAGACCTATTGCTTTACACTGAAAACCCTAACACTGCCGTACCATGATAGATAGCAGCCAATGCCACTTAATTGGCTGTGAACATGGGATACCAGAGATATGGGTAACATTGTCAAGGTTGTTTTTTTCCTGAAGGATTATTGGCATTTCAAAACATCTTTTTTTTTTACCTAGAATGAATTTTGGAACAAACAAACAAAATGTTAGGACACCCGGGAACTGATATCCATGTTGTAGGTGGCGTCACACTGAGGTTGGTTCGACAGAGCAGTCACATCTTAACTCAAATCTACGTTGTGCACATATGACAGTAAAGGTGATACAAAACATTTTACACACTTGAATAATGTAAATAACAGGAAACAATCAAACATGTACACAAATCGTACTGCTATAAGTTGAGTATATTCAGAGATTCCAATTGATATATACATATACAAATATATTTCTATATATTTAATATATAATTGTGGATTTAAGTGCGCCCACCCCAGTTACTACCACCATCGTAATCCGCCCCCTTTCACGACTGCCCTATTGACACCCTCCACCCAACCCCCACCAAATATACAACCATCATGCAGATATCAATATTGTTAAACATATATAACTATCATTTCATTCCACTTATGTCCCGAGTAAAAAAAGCACTTTGAAAACTCCCAACATTCTTAAAAATATTTAAAAAGACTAAAACAAGACACCTCACAATTCCACCGGCAGATCCTCAGTTCAATGTACACTGATAACTAAAAGAATCAGAGGAAAGAGGGAACTGAGGAAGGAGAAGGATGCCTCCTCAGGCTGCTGGGTACAGTAAGAGAAGGTTGCCTCCTCAGGCTGCTGGGTACTGGAGAAGGCTGCCTCCGCAGGCTGCTGAGTACTGGAGGAGGAGGTTGCCTGCTCAGGCTGCGGGGTACTGGAGGAAGAGGCTGCCTCCTCAGGCTGCTGGGTACTGGAGGAGGCTGCCTCCTCAGGGCAGGGAAAAAGAGGACACATAGTTAATATAGTAGCTATTAGCCCCAAAGGGTAAATATAATTACTATAGTAGCTATTAGCCCCAAACGTTAAATATAATTAATACAGTAGCCATTATCCCCAAAGGGTAAATATAATTAATATAGTAAGCATTAACTCCACACGGTTCGTAGACACCAGACAAAAGTCCCTGAAGACAGCTTTATCTAGCACAATAGATGGTGCACACAGAATATTCTACTGATAGTTGCTTAACTCCTCTAAATGATTGCTGTTTTACGTCACCTTAGCACGACTTGTGACAGTATGCAATCATGGTGGTTTCAGTGTTGTCCCATTAGGGTACCATACAGCTAACACATTATCCGGTTATTGAACCAACCTGTTCTTGCCAGTAATGACAAGTGACTGGCAATAATTCATTTGCAGTCTTCAGTTTGCTCTTGTCGGTATGGGATTGTATCCACAACCTTCCGTATACGACCAACGCCTATAACTTATGACGTATTAGTTCTGTGATAGTTTTTCCAATGGCAATTCTAAGTTGTCCACAACTCTACCAAATCATTCTTATATATCATTGTCTTAGTTCTGTCACTCACCAGGTACATATTTGAGAGGATTTGTTGCAGTAAGATTCAAGCCTCACTATACCAGATACCTTGAAACCTATGGGTAAAAAATTGGTAATGTATCTCCTCTTCTTTTTTCTTTGTTTTTGACCAAATCAAATATATTCTGAACAATCCATTTAAACAACCAATATGTTTTTGAAAGAAAATGAAGCTTAATGGTTATTTTCACAAAAAATAACTGAACTTTTAGTATTATAACGGGAGTATAAACAACCAAAACCTAACGGTTGTTCTACATTTCAAGGACAAAACGGTATTTTCTCCATAGGCCTATATTTGACAAAAGTTAAATTTTGCAATACAGAAAAATAAAGAGGCCGGGATATTCCAGGACCCTTTTGAAAACCCAGCCTTTTTCCTGGCATGTGCGAACCATAGCATTCATATAACTTCATTTCAAGCAAATATACTGAACAGTGAGATGTTAGTAACTGAAGCCATGTCAAAACCATGGCGTATATGGAGGAATTAACCCACTGTGGTCAATATAAAAATAAACACCTCCTAACTCAAGGTGCATCTTTACAGTAGCGAACTTTTCAATGCCTCATTTTTCTTTCTCATTCCAATTATAAATATATTTGGATGCAGCTTGTAAAAAAAAAAACCGTGGAGCCTTGTTATCACAGAATATGGCTTATAGTGGAGCCCTTATGGAAATTAGAACCAGCTGTGATGATGATGATGGCCTGTGGACCGTTCCTTCCCCAATGTGAGTCCGCTACTTGTCCCTCAAGCCAAGCTCTGACACCTTCTTCTGTGCCCACACCATGACGACCATGCTGCTGCCATTGGACACGAAGGACCGTATGGTGCCCGGTCCCAGCCCGCGGTACAGCGCCAGGAAGCTGCCCCGCTCCGCCATGATCAGTCGCATCCGGGCAATTACCGACAGGTTCTTACTGTGGAGAGACAATGGTTATAGATGAACAATAGGACATGGTACAATATTCCTCGGAAATTGTCATAATTGCACAATAGGACACAGTTGGTACCGTGTTCCCTCGGGGATTGTCATAGATACACAATAGGACATAGCTTGTACCGTGTTCCCTCGGAAATTGTCATAGATGCACAATCAGACATAGTCAGTAACGTATTCCTTTGGGGATTGTCATAGATGCACAATCAGACTTGGGAAGTTCATAGTGACACAATCAGACACAGTCAGGACCGTATTCCCTCGGGAATTGTCATAAATGCACAATAGGATGCAGTCAGCACCGTATTCCCTCGGGAATTGTCACAGATGCACAATATGATGCAGTCAGTATCGTATTCCCTTGGGAATTGTCATAGATGCACAATAGGACAGTCATTGCCATATTACATCGGAATTGTCATAGATGCACAACAGGACACAGTCAGTAGTATATTCCCGAGGGAATTGTCATAGATGCTCAAAAGGTCACAGTCAGTACCATATTCCCTCGGGAATTGTCATAGCCGCATAGAAAGCGTGCACATTACTCAATCGGCCACCTCACCTGGTGAAAGCAACAACAACATTCACAACAAGACGTATTTACTTACTCTCCATATCCACCCTGCACCTGCGCCTTCATGTACTCAATGGGCCACACGATCCACCAGGCGAGAGTAGCTGCAATACCGGAAGTGAGGAAGGGTCCCAGCACCGGCTTGTTGAAGTGGTCCGGGAAGTGGCGGCGTCCGGAGTCCACCAACATGAAGTAAGTGGTCATCAGGCCCAGCGTCCGCACCCACGTGACCCCGAACCCCTGCGCAGGGACACAGGCACAGAAGCACGACTACGGTTAGTGCATTTTGAATTGAATTTGATTTTACCATCACATATGGTAGGGTGGATTTGGTCAGCATCCCCTTACGGACACAAATAAATCTCTGCAAAGTAACTAGTGGGTTAAGCATTACAGATGCATTCTAAACAATTTAAGTCTAACAAATAATATCAATATAAACTGTAAGTTGGAAATACTTATTGCCAGGCATACATATATGTTACGGGATATCATTTCTTATAAAACTAATCAAGGTGCGGATTAGTACAGGCTTACATAATGTATAGCAAGATAGAGATACATCAAAATACATAAGTATATAACGTACTAGGCATAGTGCTTGAGTCTAGAGCCAGCGCCTTAATCACCAGTCCATCCCATCCGGACAAACGGTAAAACTTGTAAAGATGTTCTCGATTGTCGCCGTATTTTTAACTTGGATGAACTCTATACATTTCTTACCGTTAGAAAAAGCATTTAAAGTCAGTTATTTCAATTCCCACATCACATACCGTGTATAATCCCCTAAAAGTCCACGTCTGCTGAGTTTGTCTCCGGATCTGTGAACAATAAAAGAACACTATAGATCCACAATAAGCAATTGAAGGGGAGAAAAAAGAGGTTTTTATAACACCTATTATAAACAACATACCATAAAACCTCAACTATTACACCCTACCCCCAGCCGAGTCAAACCGATAACGTACAAAATGGATACTTGTACTACCTAGCCTGGCGCTCAGCATTACGAGGGTAGGGAAAGGACTAGATAGCTCAGTATCAGGATAATATGACTGAGTGAGAAATTGGGTTATGGTGACGGCGGCCTGGTCTTACAGTGGGGCAGTATTTTTTTTATATATTTTTGTTGGGTCCATTAGTTGTTTAAGCAGGGGAAATTTCAGTCATAGACGACTGGTCTTCCTCATTCCACTGCTGGTCAATAGAAAGCCCGAGCCTACACTTTTACCAACCCAAGGGATTTTTAACCCCCCACACCACATAGACATGGTATGAGAGCAACCGGCCTTTAATGACGCTGTAAGTTATACACAGCAGTGGAAATCCAAATTGGCAGAGCTGGGGGCATGGGGAATCGAACCGCCGACCCTCAGATTAGGAGTCTGACCTAGAAAAAAGTCAGACAGTCTGTTAATCGAATATGCGCATGCGCAGAACCCTGAACGTAGACTCTAAAACCAATGAGAATCTAAACCGCGACACCGGCAGGGTAGGTAGCTAACGACAAGCACCAACAATTTTATATTTTCGATTTGACTCGGTCAGGTATCGATACCACGAATGCAACATGAGAAGCGAACACTCTAACCACAAGGACATTCCATCATCCCCCAGAGTGACAGATTAAAATATGTTCTTACAACAAATCTACAACCAGGTAACCATCTTAAATTTTCTACATCTGTTCATTTCAATCAAATTAAAGTTGCATACAGCAGCTAAGTTTAAGCTTATGCCATATTTAAAAAATAACTATATAAAGTCGGTCATAATAATCTAGTTTACTTTAGCTTACCTAAATTTGATTCGAAATGGCTAAATTTAGAGATATTTTAACAGTAAACACGCAAAATAACTTTGGTATGCATATCGAAATGCAGGGAAAACTTGGCTTAGCCATATGACCGGCAGCAGTGACATGTAACAAGTGCGATTAAATTGATTTAATATTTCTTCTATGCAATGATATATGTTTAATAATTGCACGAGCATCGAAGTTGACTATATTCGAAATGGCTAAATTTAGAGATATTTTAACAGTAAACATGCAAAATAACTTTGGTATGCATATCGAAATGCAGGGAAAACTTGGCTTAGCCATATGACCGGCAGC
This sequence comes from Branchipolynoe longqiensis, assembly GCA_030323885.1. Taxonomy (NCBI): domain Eukaryota; kingdom Metazoa; phylum Annelida; class Polychaeta; order Phyllodocida; family Polynoidae; genus Branchipolynoe; species Branchipolynoe longqiensis. Next base: position 41,792,072 of record CM059187.1, on the reverse strand, counting down.
AGTGACATGTAACAAGTTCGATTAAATTGATTTAATATTTCTTCTATGTAGTGATATATGTTTAATAATTGCACGAGCATCTAAGTTGACTATATAACATCAAATGCAGGCAAGTTTTTTTCCTTAGAACACTTTATTATTTCCTTAGATGATGCAAATTTAAAGCAATTTAGTAGCACTTGCTACTGAGATAATGCAACTAGTCCATTATTTAGCCTGGTAGCTTAGCCTTATCCACAGATGGTGCCACGCGGAGTAGGCCTACTTTGTTTCTTCTTAGAATTGCTGCTGTTGGTATAGATTAGTAGCAGCTGGATAAAAGATTCACCCCATACTTGTAGTAGGGATGAATCACAACGTAGTCTAAATACGGGCGAAAATTGCTTTAGTATGGAACAGGAAGAGGAAGTGGAATACCTGGTTCCACTATCCAATGGCTACTTATATTGGCAGAGTTGGTGAAATGGGAGAGAATGCGACTACAGAATACGGTTGATTTGATTTTTAAAGTCAATTAAACTACATGTTTTTATTATATTTCTCCAATCAAAAGTAGCAGTTAAATATTAAGATATATGTCAAGAATATATTTTGCTACTTAAATTAAGAATTTATCTGCTCATTTCAGTTACCCACCATTTAGATAATTTTCGCCAGCTTTTATATGGCGTGAAATTTGATCTAAGTAGCAGCCTGCTTTAAAATGGTACAAAGTTCACCTTGGCGAATTCCAGGGGCGTCTCAATCACTGCCCGAGCTGATGACGCCACGAGTCCTGCGATGACAACCCGACTGGAACAAGACGCACGACAATACTAGCAAAGAGTTAGACGCATTCGGGCAGAGTTTCTAATTGGTTTTCGAGATTACGAAAGGCCGCAAAGCAGTTCACATGTTGCTAGCTAGATAAGAGATTCACTCCTACCCAGAGTAGAGGTGGATGACACCCATCGTACCATGCTTAAATTCGAGCAAAAACTGCTTCGGTAGGAATTAACTGGTGGGAGGTAGTTCAATGGTGCAATGTTGATCAATAGGCCTATTTGCACAGCGTTGGTGAAATGGGAGAGAATGCAAAAGGACAAGATGGAATCCATTGAATTCTCTCGATTTGAATTTTAAAACATGTTTTATTATATTCTTTAATTCAAAAGTAACAGGTAAAAATAAGAAGAGATATGTGAAGGGTATATTTTGCTTCTTTGATTAAGAATTTTTGTGCTCATTTCATTTAGCCAGTCTTCCGAAACCTTTTCTAATGGGTTGTTCAGCAGCCCTGTCCCAGGACTGGGGGAGTAACTAACATTTCGCCATTTGATAATCGGGACATTATTAAAGTTTCATAGTCCGATGGGTTTGAGTTTCTGTCATTTTCTGAGATAAATACATTAAATTGATCATTATAAGTTACTTTACTTTAGGTTAAAGTAACTTTTAGTTTAAATGGCTAACTTTGGAGATATTTGAAATGACAACATGCCAAATTAATTTTGGCAAGCGCGCCAAAACTCTGATGCCATATGCTTATGCAGTAACAGGTTCTATTAAATGCCCTTCTATGTGACAACAAATGCTTAATAACCGTACCAGTATCTAAGATAAATATGTAGAGTCAAATTTAGGTCAGTGTTTTGGTTTTGAAAATTTGATGCTTCATCAGACTATGCAGCTTTAAGTTGTATGCCTGCTGGGTGCCCCATACTTCCAGTGGCATGTTTGGTTGTATGTTGGAATTATTTGGTACCGTATTCGGACAGTTGCTGTTGCTCAATTTCCCAGTAATGTATATGATTGACATAATACATAATATGTATATTGTTAATGTATTATTCCACAATGAGCCCCACTACCACCTGGGATGGCCGAATAAGTTAGAGCGTCCGTCTCCCGTGCTGGTAGATCGTGGGTTCGAGTCCCGGTCGAGTCAAACCAATGACTTTAAAATTGATACCTGTCGCTTCCTAGCCAGGCACTCGGCATTATTAGGATAGGGCAAGGACTGGTGTGCTCAGTGCCAGGATAATGTGACTGAGTGGGATACCAGGTCATCGTGCCGGCGGCCTGGTTTCCCAGTGGGACAGCACTATAAAGTCGCCATGAGTGCGCACTGTCACAAGTCGGTACCCGTCCTGATATGACCTTAGATGTTGCTAGGACGTAAAACAACAACAAACAAAACACCACCTGGTGGCAGTCTCGACTACACTAAACATTGCAGGTCAGAACAACCAGCAGGTAGGTAGGTGGCAGCACGCTAAGAGGGGCGGTCCCTATGATGGACTATTCCACCCCATTGCTAACGGCCGCCCTCTGCCGGAGATTATATGCGACCCGGTGTTGCGGATTAAATTCTCAGTGGGTTTAGAGTCTATGGTCGGGGTTCTGCGCATGCATCAAAATCAAACGCCATTTCAGCATATTCAATTAATCAACCGGGTTGACCCTAGTGACTTTTTGAGCCACAAATGTGACGTCATCGCTCCTAGCCAACCCCAGCCAAGAGGTGGGTTAAACTTTTTGCACACAGCAAGCATTTTTGTCAACTCCACTCGTGGTGTTCTATTTGAATTTTTAGGAACTCGGGTGACCTGAGTCGCCCGGGTCGTGTTAATCGAATACGCACATGCGCAGAACCCCGAACGTAGGCTCTAAAACCACTGAGAATCTAAACCGGGACACCGGCAGGGTAGGTAGTAGTGGAAAGCTCCTTCTATTCTAATTTAAGTGGGATAAACTGAGAAAGGACCCGGAGGTTTGAAGCATCTATGGTGTCATTCACTATGCCTTAAAGGTATCCGATATATCTCTTCAAGAAAACAAACAAACTCGGAATAGTTCTACTTTGTGCCATAGGGTGGTGCATGCTTAGTACTGAACTTATTCCACTTGGTGGTGTAGAGTGACATAGAATGGTCATGTGATAGCTGTTGTTGTGAAAATGGCTGGTTGAGTGGAGAGAAGGGAGAGTAAAACTGAGGTATTTTCTATTTTCTTTAGAGTAGTTCAACTAGGAAATATATTTGCTTTAATGTGAAATATATGTTAGCACAATTACATTGCATAATTCAATCAGAAACACATATAGAAGGAAAACCTTTTTTTGTTGTTGAATGTAAAATCAGTTTTGGACTGTATGGGGTTTGAACCCACAACACCAAACAAGTTCAGATTACAAGTTCAACACCCTAACCACTAGTAGAAGTCCATCACACTAGCTATTAATGGCTTGTTTCAGGGAGGGAATTCCAGTTGTTCACAACTTTCAAATTTCCAATTGAATATGGTATGTTAGACTCATTTTAATTTTGAGTTTAAATTTAACTATATGTATATAAATGTGCTCTCAATCTGAGTGAATGAGTGACAGTATATATATATATATATATATATATATATATATATATATATATATATATATATATATATATATACACTGCTTGAAAACCCGGTGCGACCTGGCCGAACAGTGAGGCGCAGGGCAAGAACACGGAGGGATCGATCCCATCAGGCCATATTAGGCCAAACCACCTTAATTTTCGTTGTACACGCGAATAATGTACTGGGCAGTAATAATTCACACAATAATCGGAGATGAGCCGCTCCGCCTTTTTATACATTGATAAGTGATTATCCTATATATATATATATGGAGTAGTTATATATATATATATTAATGTATATCCATAAATGTATTATATGTGATGTATAAAACTTATGCGAGTATAAAGGCGCGTAAGGGAATATCCCCTACTGGCCACCCTGATTCTGTGTACTACTTTATGGGTGCCCCCCCCCCCCCTGGGTGGGACAGCTGGCGCCACCCCCACCCCCCAGTGCCGCGAATACTGTCACTCGAATTTTATAATATATTTATGGATATACATTAATATATATATATATATATATATAAACTACTCCATCTGGGCCACTAGGATGAGTAAAATTGTACTACTATACACCAGCAATGTAAAAAAAACGGGGAACTACTGAAACATGTCATGTAGCAGTTGTGGTAGAAATAAGCATTACTAGGAAATTTAAGAACCAATTAAAATGCATGCAGCAATAGCTTGCCACAAAGCCATTAGACAACCGTCAGAAACAGGTATTGGTCCTATGTTGCTTCAACGTCACAAGGCCAACCTAAATTGTGAGTTAGAAATTCAAGTTGGCCCAAAACTGTAGGATCTTTCCAACCACCAATGTTGGCCTAACATCAGCATGTTATCAGGGTCCATTATATCTGTATACCCCAAGCTCGTCTCCGTTCCCTTGATATGAACTGAATGTCATGGATTGTAAAATATAAAACTGGGCAATTTCAATTTTCAATAACACAACATTCAACGGATCTTACCTTATTCCCGGTATGCTCTCTCACCAATCTAGTCTGATTACAAAATATATTTTTTTGATAAATAATAGTTATTTTGAGAGAGAGAAAAGAATGGATGGGCAAATTGGATGTATTTTAATCAAATATAATATAATTATCACATAGCACTTCTAAGTGTAGTAAGAACAATATGTTCAAGTTACATAATACAGTACATATATATGTAATAAGAATAGAAATATCTATGAAAGAAAATGACTTATTCATTCATTTATTATGACAGTGGAAATATCAATTAGAGAAATGGATCTAGCTCATTTGCTTAGTCCCATATTTGTCAGTGACTGTTCATTTACTAATGTGTTGTGATATAATTTGATGGTAAATTATAAGTAAAATTATTTATACATTAATAATTAACAAGGGATGAAAGTGATCTCCGGGAAAAAAAGCGGAAATGCTGATATTCTCCCATAGGTTTAACACTGTCAGGGAATCGCAGAAAATTTCCGGAAGCTGTGTTTCATATATATTGGTATACGCTGACAGTGTTGTGGCGTTTGAAGCATGTATAGTAGTAGTATACGCTGATAGTGCTGCGGCATTTGGGGCATTTATTAGTGGTATACGCTGCTAGTGCTGCGGCGTCTGCACCACGTATTAGTATAGATCTACGCTGATGGTGCTGCGGGATTGAAAAATCCTGGAAATCCGCGCAAACGCGGAGATCTTTCATCCCTGATTAACTAAAGTTGAAATACATTAGAGTTAGATTAATAAATGTATAAAATCCTGGCTTAGGGTAAATAGTAAACTTTCTTCCTGTATCGGTTGTTGTTCTTCTTCACATAAACATAAATAAAAGCACTGACTTCGCTTATTTTTCAGATAATCTATAAGGAAACTAATTTGGAAAACATCATCTCAATCGATGTTGATTGCAGTTAAAATAGTCCTAAATAACCACTAAATCCTACAACCGGATCATTGGTTAAATAACAGACATGGATACACTATAATCAAAAGGCTAGATTTTACATATGCGTATTATTCTGAGCGGGTGGATCAAATGATTTCAGATAGGTCGAAGCCAAAGGCTGAGTGCTATCTGAAGCCACTCCACTTACCCACGAGGACTCTGAAAATGCCTACATGTTTGTACAATCATTTCTTTCATTTCTTCTTCAAGTACAAAGGTAGCCAGTGTGGACGGCCCTTTCCTTGTAAGAGCTCCTCGCCACAGCCAGTGGTTGGTTGTTGGAGTTTTCAACCCAACCACCAGGACAGGTACCCACTTGTGACAGTGCACACTTATGGCAACTTTATAGTGCTGCCCCACTGGGAGATTAGGCTGTCAGTACCATGACCTGATATTCCACTCAGTCACATTATCCTGATATCAAGCCAACCAGACCTTGCCCTATCCTAATAGTACCGAGCGCATGGCTAGGTAGGAAGCGACAAGTATCAATTTTGTAAGTCCTTGGTTTGACTCGACCGGGAATTCAACTCCCGACCTTCCGCACGGGAGGCGTGCGCTCTACCGATTCGGCCACCGCGTCCCGTGCCACAACCAGTGAAACAGAAATGGTAAAAAGAAAAATGCAACGGCAGCTTCACTTATGACCCCCCCCCCCCCCCCCCCCACAAACGACCAAGTCGGTCAAGGGATTAAATGAAAAGAAAACACAGTCCGGTACCATCATATAACAACAGTGCCACACGGCCAAGCAGAACGCACCCTGTAACAAAGGAACACAATTCTGCTGTGTACATAAAAGAACCTACGTTTGAAGTCCACACGTTAACGGGATTTCATAGCGGCCAAAGCTGATGTCCATGCCCGTGTACCTATAAGGAGGACAGAACGTCAAATTTCTATCACAATCCATGGCTACTTATATGGATTAATTAGCCTAGGTGTCCATAGGGAAATATCAAAATTAGGGCATGTCTCATAACTAAGTTCTTACAGTGCTTGAATAAGCTTTTATATAAGGTACAAGTCTGCTTGGATGTTGCTTATGTGAAAATTAGAGACTTAGGCTAAGTCATAGATAGACTTGTTTTCATCATTAGACAGTTTGACGATCCTTGTGATGTGCATGCCCATGTGAATGAATCAGCATACAACACTTTGCAAGTGCAAACATGTATATAATTGTCTGATTATTTCAGCACTGTGGTCTTTAATTGATAACCTGTCTGAAAATGACCCCTACATATAATCAATAGTCAAGCCAATACCCAAGTTAAATTTATTGACTCAAAAATTCTAAAGTTGACATCCATATTCATTTACTTGCCACATAAATTAAGACCTATTGTAAAACAAGTATGCCTGGTTATATTGAACTATGACAAAGCCATAAAAAAAAACACTGCACAATGCTGCTAAAGAGTTGCAATCCTAATATACTGAACCTCATATCCTTTTACTTATTGTATTGACCAGAAGGGATGGCCGAATGAATTAGAGCGTCCGTCTCCAGTGTTGGTAGATCGTGGGTTCGAACCCTGGTCGAGTCAAACCAATGACGTAAAAATTGATACTTGTCGCTTCCTAGTCTGGCATTCGGCATTATTAGGATAGGACTGGTTGGCTCAGTGTCAGGATAATGTGACTGAGTGGGATATCAGGCCATGGTGCCGGTGGCCTGGTCTTCCAGTGGTGCAGCACTATACAGTCGCCATGAGTACACACTGTCACAAGTCGGTACCCGTCCTGATATGACCTTAGATGTTGCTAGGACGTAAAACAACAAACAAACTTATTGTATCGTGTGTATTTTAATTATTCCTTTAAAATATCATACCTAACTTTGTGTAAATAATTTTACCACTCACGACCGGAAAACCAGTGCTATGGCACTGAGAAATAACATCCATATAAATATAATTCGCTTACCAATATATTTGTGAATGGGGGATCAAACCCAGGGTCTTCCCATTGAAATGGTGAAGCACTAACCGCAGTACGACAGGAGGTAGCCCATTTCTACACAATAGTGACCTAAAGGTGCTATAAAAGTATAATGAAGCTTGACCTATACCTATATTCATACCACTGTGCAACTTAAATGCAAGACAGATTACATAAGCTATATGAATTAATGTCTCAAATGCTGGGTGGTTAGGATATACTTACAAGGCCTCAAATACGGCAAACTGGGTCGATCGAAATATACCCGATCCCCAAAGTGGAGGGATGCAGCCTCTGGATTCAAAGAACATTTCACATTTCACAAATTACACAATCAGCAACATTTCATCTCAACTCTAGATACGAGAGTGTACGGGAAAAAAAGAAAAATAACGGAAAGAAATAACAATTTTCAGCACCGTTGTCTTCATCTTTGCCATATTTTGATTTTCCTTTTATATGAATACTTCCAAAGAGACTTTCTTTTGCAAGTGCCTTTAATTATATTAATTCGAGTTACTATTCAAAGTTGGTAAGTAGAGACACGGAAGGCTGAGACCTATGACTGCACAGTTACGAGGATCACTGCAAAAGGTCCGCACTTATGAAAAAATCAAAAATATAAAACGAATAGAGTTCAACGTCGAAATTTCTAAATAATTTCAAGTTTCATTTCCAGCTTTATTTTAGCTTTCCTTTTCAACGTTGATTCGACGCACTTTGCTCACTGGGCACTGACGTGTAAAAAAGATACCAATCATGGGGACGCAAGATATTTGTGGGGGCGTTGGGGAGGGAGACGAAAAATGAAAAGAACAGAAGAAAAAACCCATTAAACTCGCTCAGCTGCAGGCTTGTAATAAGCTTTCCGGTAATTACCAAAACCAATATTTAACAAATCCGATATCTAGTGTTATAAATACATTATTTGCATGTAAAGAAAAGAAGACAAAATTATCGCTGAATAATGTATAGAACAAGCTGCAGCCAGTATGAAATCATTCAGGCATTTCTTAATTACAAAATAATATCTAAGTATAGTGGAGAGAGGACAATGAGACGTGATTTGTTAGTAAACCTATATTTGTAGACATCACAGGACGAGGTTGTCGGAGTAGAATAAACAGAATATTTAACTGTATGTCTGGTGATAATTGCTTGTAACCAGCCAGACAGGGCACAACCACAATCATGCATGTCGATGTTCCTTAAAAGCACTGCAAAATTAACTATATCTATATTTATATCAGTGTCATGCAAACAATCTCGTTTGCACCTTAGTGTTGGGACTACCTTAGTTATATATGGGTGTTGATTAATGCGGGCTTGAGCAAATTCCCTTAAAGTAGAAAGTGTTGTTAGTGTAGGAGTCTGCACTGACTTCTCGGGCAAGGAGTTATATAGACAGGTAGATTTGGATAGTGTGATTTCATCAAGAAGCCTAGGTTGTGTAATGGGTAGCATGCTAGCTCCAGAATGGCAAGAAGAGTGTGTTCGAATTCTGCTCTTGGCACAATATTTCCCATGTTCATCATCCTCACATTAGGAAGGGAAGGTGTAGGAAACTGGGGGTGGGGGAGATAGCAGTCGATTGGTCAGGCATAGCATGTATTTTAGTTTATCTTTCAGGGTTTTATGTATGTCAGGGTTTCATTGGTTGACCTTGAGATTCTGCTTTTGTGACGGAACAGAAACGTAGTATTTGCACTGAAAGTGTTTCTCTTTTTTAGAAAATTAGGAGGGGGTAGGGCATGCCGCAACCCCCTTCCGTCCCCGTGCCGTCAGTCCGATAAGAAAATGCTGAAGTCATAGACAAAACTGTATTACTATGCTACAGACTTCTTGAAAGCAAAACAAAAATACCTGGTACCATTTTATATGCGATGACCCAGACAGAATGCGCTGCATCGGGTTCTAACCCGACACTGTATTTAAACCCGATGCAATATAATTACGCAGCAAAGCCCTCTAACTAATCAGAATTATTGGCACATATATTGTTGAGTGTCATTGACCGAGACTCACGCCGAACGCGCGAGACTCCGCTAAACGCGCAAGACCTCCTGAGACTCACTCCGAACGCGCGAGACTCACTCCAAACCGAACGCGCGAGACTCACGCCGAACGCGCGAGACTTACGCTGAACGCCAGAGACTCATGCCGAACGCGCGAGACTCACGCCATACGCGCGAGACTCATGCCATAGTTCGCGCGAGACTCACGCAAAATCACCGACAGTTGAGAACACTTCGAAAGCAGGGATGGGTTTGCGATGAGACAGGGAGCAGAGGTGGGGCGTGTGGGTGTAGGTGTGGAGGTAGGCGTGAAGATGGGCGGGGAATGGTACAATGCCCTTAAATAATCATACATCTCACCTCCATACCACCAGGATTCTAAACTACATAAACCTGCAAGAATGCACACTTAAGAAGATCCAACTAATCTGGATAGGAAATACCTGTATCCTATCTATGTGTTCAAGTGTACTTGTGGCCAAACTAAACGTAAGGAGAAAGAATGTGAACAGTCCATTAGAACACTTCAATATAATTAGCAATGCAAACCTCGGGAGGATACTTTATTTCGGTTGTCATGGATTAATTGGATTTTAATTAAAGGTTGCAAATGATTCCTAGCAATATATTTTAACTTTTAATCATAAGTTTTATACATTATATATTTCAACCCGAGAGACCGTAACAAGAATAACTATATCCTCGATAATTATATATAATGTTTCTCCTTGCTATATACAGTATAACCCGGTTAAACCAAACTTGAAGGGACCCTAGAAATTTGTTTGGATTAACCGATCATTGGTTTAACCGAGCTTTGGCTTCGACTTTGACTTGGCTTTGGCAGAAATGTGGGTGCATTATGAATGTAATCTACAATGTATGTGGACACTTTGATTATTGATTTTGATGTATATACAGTAAAACCCTGTTAAACCAAGCTCGATTAAACCAACAATCAGTTAATCCAAACTTTGTTCGGCGGCCCGGCAAAATACTACCATTAATCATATAAAAAAAGTGTCAGATGACCTTATAACCACATGAAAGTTTGGTTTAACTGTACCGGAAGTGGCGTGGGGGCCGAAATTGTGTTTGGATTAACCAATAATTTCGATTAACCGACTTTGGTTTAACCAACTTTTTTATATGATAAATGGTAGTACTTTGCCAGGCCGCCGAAAAAAGTTAGGATTAACCGATCGTTTGGTTTAACCGAGCTTGGTTTAACGGGGTTGTACTGTATATAGACATGTCTCTGTATACAATTCCAATTCTAAATATTAGTATATCTATTACGCTAACAACTATCACACATTCATGGACTTAATAAGCTCTACATCATTACCAGGCATGTCAGCCGAAGAGGCGATTAGGCAGCACATCGACACTCCGGCACGCGTGAGCACTGATGAATCAATCAGTACTCTTCGACACTAATTTAAAACCAGACTTTAAAAAAAAAAGAATTTATATCTATTTTTTTAATTAACATTTTTTTTAATTCCGAGGGAGAGATTTATTGTGAATCTAACGGTATTTAATTACATGAAGAAACCATTAACGAGGCTGCAGCAACATATATAATTATATATTATATATAACACAGATATCTACCTGTATAAGCCTACAATGCCCTGGGAGCGGACAGTTCTGGCGAATGTGTGCACCATTCCTCCTGACTCAAACCCTCGCTGGGCCTGCATCTTTGTCTTGATGGTGTCGAATGGGTGACCAACCATGACACTTGTAGTGCCATAGAGAACGCCAACTAGAGGTAAGAAGTAAATTATTCATTTTCAAGGATGAAAGTGATCGCGAGAAAAAAAAACAAGAAATCGACGCAAGGTGGGCAATAATACAATCACGAGGAGAGTGGAATGCTATTTAGGGATAGACTGTACAGACTCATTAAAGGAATGGAAATAGCACAGTTCTATGACAGTACTGGATGAAATCTGACTTCCGGGATTTTTATCGGATTCCATGACAGTGCTAAGCCTATAAGAGACGTTCCATGTTTTAGCGGAAATCAAAACCCACTCAGTACAGGGACAGGGTTGAATATTTAAAATATACCTCTCATTTTGTTGCATTTAAATAATAGCTGGAGAAAATATATAGAATATATTAGCATATGGAGAATATTATTTAGAAATAACACAAATCGTAAATGAGTCAAAATCGCGGAAATCCGCGAAATCGCGGAGATCTTTCATCTAGCAGAGCTGCGTCTTACTAAATAGGAGAGGACAAACTCGACAGATTATCCATATCAACTCTAGCTGGTTTCTAATCCAGGCAATATCTTTTGGCGGTCATGTTTAAAAAGAACAAAAATAGCTTAAACATATCTTCAAAACATGCTTTGAAAAGATTTCATGACAAAAACAACTTGAAGGATAAATATGTTATGTTCCTTCTTTCAGACGAAATGTAAATTTGTTACAATTTTACAATACAAATTCTGCATGAAAGAGGAAGAAGTGGCAATTTTCGGGTATACATGAACACCTCCCAAGATATTGTTACCCTACATTAGTGCATACCAACAGTTACCTAGTCGGTCTAGCGGCATAGACAGTATATGTAATAGAAATATACACTAATAGGAAAAAAACCCAGAAATATTCGCTGTTAATACACAGCCTCACATGCTATACTCATGATAAATAAATGCTAAAAACATGTAATAGAAATATACACTAATAGAAAAATAACCCAGAAATCTCCGCTGTTAATACACATCCTCACAGGCTATACTCATGATAGATAAGTGCTAAAAATGGTCAGTCACTTGCAACATAATTAAAGACGCCAGGAAAAACTGGACATAATAAGACAAGCATATTTTACCTCCAAGCCCAATAGCCCCCTCCTTCAGCCAATGTGTGCGCTCTTCATTATGTGTCATTTTCTGCAAATACAAAGTGAAAGATATAATTCCATATCAACCATTCCATTGCTAAGCATAATATACATAGCAAATACACTGAACTAAATAACATTATGTTTATTGTTAGCGTCCTAACCATTCGACCTATACACACCTCCCTGTGTATATTGCATTTCACCCATAGAAGCCAGCACACTCCAGCACATGTGTGCCCCCCCCCCCCCCCGCACCCTCTTTGGGTATCATATTTACAAATATCAGAGTAGCACACTTACAATACCTACACAGGGATGATTCAGCACCATACATCGCATGTCATAATGGTTCTTTATATAATATATATATATATTTTTTTTTACAAATGAAGGGAACATTGCACCTATACAAAGACCCTATAACACTAAGACGGCTCACTCAGCCTGTACTGTGTAATCAAAATGAACAAACCCACCACTTGGTGCGCTGGCTGTTCTCTTGGTTAAACAGGTGCTATTATTATATGTATAAATGTATATATGAATGTGAAAGATGTGTGATGATGGTGATGCTGATGATGATGCTGATGATACTAGGTATTTGTTCATAGCAATTTCATATTGATGTGTATTCATACTTACCTATCTCATGTATAATATAATTGTAGGTGTTTACATGTGAAACACCAACCAGCAGCCGGCTGATCAAACCCACCACAAGGTGGCACTGTGAAATTTACATTACCATTGGAGAGATAGGGAGTGAGCCGTCTCAGTATTATAGGGTCTTTGACCTATAGTAGGATTATAATCCACACTTCTCCCATTCTGAGACTACCACCATAACCATTGAACTATCTACCCATACCTACCTGTGTATGCGGCAATTTACGCAGGGAGGATTGCGTACCCACCACATTATGATTTTGTATGTTTGTGTTCGTTGGTTTTAAAGTCGACCAGTATAGTCCACTGACACAACAAACAAACTTTGAATGTAGGCTAATATGTGAATGACGTCACGGGTGGGATTCTCTCATCACATGACATAATATGGTCGCCCACATAATCAAATATAATTTCCCACAGACCGGGGACCCCCTTTAGCTTGCACAAGGTTGCACACTAGACATTGTGGCACTCTCCCTACACATATCCAGTTACACAAACTGAAAAGGGGTGTTTGGAGAGCATTTGTTGGAGCGTAGTTCCAGTCTCAGCGGTCTATAGGCCTAAGCAGGGAATTTTTCAATCGAGGGCAATTGGTCTTCCTCATTCCACTGTTCCTTGCCCTAACCTAGTAATGCCGAATGGCAGGCTATGTAGTGACAAGTATCAATTTTTAAGTCATTGATTTGATTCGCCCATGGTTCGAACACATGGGTTCGAATCCTATGATCTACCAAAACGGGAGGTGGGCGCTCAACTCATTCGACCATCCTGTATCCTATGTTACTTACTGTAGGCCTATGTTGTTTTTTGGGGTTTTTTTTTGTTCAAATTGTTATTCCAGTTGAATAAGATCTTTTTTCAGCACCAAGGTGCTGGTCTTCCGGCCTTAACAATTATAGTGCATATGAACTATTTATGGATGAGATGATGCGATGGTATGAACAATATAGACAGTAGTAGGTTAAAATGAGGCATTACAAATATAGTGGGGATCTTATTTTGCACATGTAGACTGGAGAATAGCCATTTACCTTTAGACTATATCATTGATTTGATGATCATACCTGTGAGGAGACATTAATATAATGGGCATGACTTGCTGATACAGGTAGTCGTGGATTTTGGATTATGCAAATAATGGTTGTCTTGGGTCAACTAGCTTTGTCAGTAGTATATGTTTTATTGGTTTAGTCAGGTGTTATAGGCTTGTCGGTATACTTTTGTAGTTGTTATTTCTTTTACTCTTTTTACTTTTTTTTTGCCAGGGGCAGGTGTTAGTGTGTTACTCTGTCTATTTGGCATTGCATTCTCATCCTAGATCTAGTGTGCCTTTAGATCAATTAGTCACCCCCAACCAAGAATATGTAAGGCTACGGCTACACTATGCAGGACTGCAACATCTCTGGGAGTACCTCCTAAGTAGTTAGATAAAAGATTCACCCATACCCAGTTCCAGAGTTAAGTAGCCGTGAATGACAACCTAATCTAAATACAAGCAAAAAATTGGGTGCCTCGTTTAAGTGCCTGTCACTCTATGCCGGATTGGGCAATGGACAGAATTGTCTAGTCCAGTGGCGTTCGGGCGTGATAAGTATCAAAATGTGTCAAAGTGTTGCGATATCGGGTCTAAGAACGGACATGAAACGGACATGAAACAGACATGAACGGATAGCCAACGAACGAAACAAACTCAAACCGGACAAGAACCGTAGATGTCAATCCGGCGGCATCTGTTTTGTGCATGTTCAAAACTTCTAACGGATCGGACCGGATATCAATGGATATGCAACGGACACAAACCGGACTTTGCCGGATATCAACGGACTTTGTTCGGTTTCTTTCTGTTTCCCCCAATCCAGTGATGTGTGACAGGGCCTTTAGTGAAACCGAGCGAAGCAAGGTAAAGAAATAATTATATAGATATATAATTCTATCATTATTATTGAGACGTGAAGACTAAAGCAGGTATTGAAATGTTATAAAGTAACATGGTAAAGAAGCAATTAAACAGACATATAATTCCATCATTTATATCAAGACTTGAAGACTAGACCATGTCAGTAATGTTATAAAGTAACAAGATAAGGAACCAATTACATATATAATTCCATCATAATATTCCTATAGACTAGTTATTAATGATGGAAATTAAACGTTAAATAATTTGAACAAATGAATCGTAGCATATGGCCTACACATTCATTCATACATGTGGAACAGGTACTGATGAGTTGTAGCTTAAACACCAGCTTATATGTAGGTAAATTGAACATGACAATTTATTTACCAAGAACAAATTCGGTTTTGGACTAAAAAAACTTTCTTTTAACTTTCTATTTCTTATCTAGTATTACTATTTAATCGTCTCAGTCCGCAAATTAAAAGTATATTTGTTATTCAATTGCCCGGTTTCGCTAAATTGATGTACCAGCAAAAAAACTGTTTCAAATAGCAATTAACCGTGGATGTAGTGTTCCAATGCACAATATTTATATACTATTACTGTTGGCGCAAAAACAAAGTGGAGAAATTAGTAGAGAATGAAACCCCCCCCCCCCCCAACAAAAAACCACGCTCTCCGTTCGACTTTTAAAGTATATTAATCTACACGATTTACTCTACTTTACCATTCAAAAGTATCGGTTTAATATAAATAGGTAGGCCTATGAGGCTATGTAAAGAATATATTTGAATTATTTCAATTACCCAGCCTTCCAACACTTTTTCTAATGCTAATGTAAGGGTTGTTCAGTAGCCCCGTTTCAGAAACTGCAGCAGTGACTACTGTGATATATGCGTAATAGACGTATAGGTGTGTGGCTAATATATGTTAACGAGATGCAGAGTTTGAGACAAAGGAATATGCTAATGAGATGAGGTCATGGAAAGTTTAGCCGGCAGGTCAAGCGAGCCCTAGGCCGTGAATAAACCATTCAGTATCCAGAAGTCA
This sequence comes from Branchipolynoe longqiensis, assembly GCA_030323885.1. Lineage (NCBI taxonomy): Eukaryota > Metazoa > Annelida > Polychaeta > Phyllodocida > Polynoidae > Branchipolynoe > Branchipolynoe longqiensis. The sequence goes on along the minus strand of CM059187.1, from coordinate 41,776,305 downwards.
AAGTGTTCAGACGTTGTACTTTCACAACTACTAACTTTAGTAACCAGTGTGCCCTTAGCATAGGCTTATTAACTAAGGCTTAGTTACTAATACAGTACTAGTATACAATTACATAATAGTTTTAATACAATACCGTACAATTAGTGAGTAAACAAATGGCAGGAAATTATCGACCAAGTGTGGTAGTGAAGATGGCAGACTCAGTTATCAGAGAAAAAATAATCAGTCATATGAAGGAGAACAAACTTTTCAGCAACAAACAATTCAGGTTTTTCGGGGGGGGGGGGGAAGATCAGCTGACAAATGGACTGAACTACTGGACCAGGGTGGAGTTGTTGATGTCATCTACTGTGATTTTATGAAGGCATTTGACAAGGTGCCACACAGAAGCCTACTGAGCAAAATTGGACTCGAAAATCGCTATTGAAATTCCATCCAGAAAAATGCAAACAGATGAGTTTTGTTGTTGTTTTACGTCCTAGCAACATCTAAGGTCATATCAGGACGGGTACCGACTTGTGACAGTGCGCACTCATGGCGACTTTATAGTGCTGTCCCACTGGGAAACCAGGCCGCCGGCACCATGACCTGATATCCCACTCAGTCACATTATCCTGACACTGAGCACACCAGTCCTTGCCCTATCCTAATAATGCCGAGCGCCTGGCTAGGAAGCGACAAGTATCAATTTTAAAGTCATTGGTTTGACTCGACCGGGACTCGAACCCACGACCCCACGATCTACCAGCACGGGAGACGGACGCTCCAACCCACTCGGCCACCCCGTCTGGTCCCAAACAGATGAGAGTGGGACTTAGGGATATGCCTGACAGAGTATACACACTGGGAGATGGTCATACTCCACAAACAAAATCTGACCAGGAGAAGGATATTAGGGTGATTATTGACTGCACATTGAACATTGAACACTATATCGCTGGCAAAGTCAACAAGGCAAACTCAATCCTGGGAGTGATACACCATATATTTCAATATAAGGATGAGAGGACTCTGGTCATATTATACAAGTCTCTGGTAAGACCACACCTGGAGTTTGCAAATCAAGTTTGGGCTCCTCATCTGGGGAAGCACATTGTAGCTCTGGAAAATGTACAACGTCACATGACGAGGATGATCCCAGGATTGGGAGTGATGTCATATGAAGATCCCCTGAGGAGACTTAAGCTACCAACATTGTCATGTCATCTTCTCAAGAGAGATATGATAGGGACCTATAATAGTGTCTGTACATGAGCTCCACTACCACGTGGTGGTGGCAGACACTACTCCGCACACCTACATAGTCACACTGAACTGCGCTAGGTGGCAGCACGCTAGCCACCGGGCAAGGCCCCGACTGTGCTGCCCTCTACTGCATGTGGCTAGCACACTCCCCACCCACCTATAGAGGTGACGTGGGACCTAGCGAGTTAGGGGCCGGGTCACTTGACTGTTGGCACCGCGGAGAGCGAATAGATTTTGTAATAAACCAGTGGAAGCATAGTGTCACTAAATCTTGGTGTTCTTCCATGAGTGCATGGCTGAGTGAAAAACAGTGGAATTGTGAACATCGTGGACTACCACATTGGTGATGTGAGCAGGCCTCTCCTTCTGCGTAAGGGGTGAGTGATGGACCTGTTCCAGGTCTTTATTGCTTAAATTCTCTTCATAAATCAGTATGGAGGGGACGTCGACAGACCAAATTGATGGTGGTGGGCGTCCCGTCACAGGAGGGCTGTCAGTGAGTGCAAAAGCTTCTGTGGTGCTTTCGCTTCATTGCACTCTTCCCAAACCCGTTGTGGTGAATGTAGATGACAATTCTATTCCCAGTGCAGGTGCCGGCGTCATCGGGGAGGGCCGTGAGGTGTTAATTGGTGAGGGGGTGGGGGGAACTACCCCCATGCTGGCACCTCTGGTCACGCCCGGGGGCCCTGTAGGCATCAATAAGTCTGAAAGCTATTGGACGCAGTTAGCTCAACTGAGTAGCGGTCCTCCACCAGGTTTCGCCTCTGTGATTACATGGGGAGCGGGTCTGGACAGGGCACTTGACTCGCAGTTGGGCACGCGTTCAATAGTCAACAGTGTTACAGCAGTAAAAGGTGTTGTAACGTTGGACGGGGCGCGTAATGTTCTCTCGGGTGATATAGACACTGGGGAGGGCGAACCCGGGAGTACAGTGAAGGTGGGCTTCGCTCTTGATGATATACGGTCTCTGTCAATCAGCAATGGTTCGGGGGTGGGCGTACTTAAGGGTAACAGTACTACTGCATGTCGTACTGATTTCGGTCTGGGCTTAAGCAGTAGTTCTGCATTGGAGGCGCCGCTGGAGTATTTGCTGTTGGGGAGTTTGGCATTCCGTTCTGCAGGCACAGGGTTCGGGCAGTATAATCCCTTTTCACCCACTCGTGTGGAGATCTCACTGGCTTTGGAGACAGGGCCCGTGGCCAATGACCCGTTGACGTCAGTGTTATGGGTTGGTTTGGCTATGGGTCGTACATTTTTCATAAACAGTTGGAAGTAGAGCTTCATCAACCGATGCGTATCCGCCGCTTGCAAACCTGGAAGCGAGCTGGGTTTGACCGGATGGCACAGGAACGAAGGGGGTTGGATGAATTAAGAGTATCCAACGAAGCCTCGTTTTCGCGCGATTTAGAAGGTCTGAACGCGCTACGGTGCATTTCGGCTGAGGAAGTGAAATCAAACCGTCTGTTGATCGAAGAGCAGCAAGCCGCTTGGGCCAGACAGTCTGAGGAAATTTTCGTGTGGGATGCGCTGAGTATTCAGAAGCAAGAAGAAAACCTAAGATCTGAACAGTTGTTGGTTGCCGAAAGGTGCGACATAGATTCTGCTTTGGTCGCTTTGGTCTGGTTTGGTCTGGTTTGGTCGCTCTGGTCAGGCTGGGAGTCATGTAACCGGGATGCTTCGGAACTTGATGAGAATGTTTTTGAGGTACCCTATGGTTGGTTCTGCGTGTGTTACGACGATACGTCCAAAGCCATTTACAGGTATTAAGCAGGATTGGAATATTTGGTGGGGGATCTTCACGTTGGACATGATGTCAAATATGTGGGATGAGAAGGTGGCTCTCATCCAGCTGTTGGCTCTGATGAGGCATGGGCCGGTGCAGGACTATGTAGACGTGTGGCGACGTCATGGGTTGATGATAATGCAGGAATTGCTCCCCATCATCTCATATAAATTCCTTTCAGTGGATCCCATGGTGCGCTGGTATCAGTGGAAGAAGTGTGTCCAAACTGCCCGGGACGGATCATATCATGTGTATGGTCAGCAGTTGCAGGTGGATGGCACCTGAACCTTAGGTCTCAGAATTGCATGAGCTGGGACTGAGTGGTCAAAATATGCTTGTGTGAAGTCCCTTTGACTCAGTTGTCTGTGTTTAATCCAAATCGTTATACGGTTAGGTTGGAGAAGGGTACGACCATCAGGGTGATCAGTGAAGCCACTGACTTTGGCGATATTCGTTGTGAATTCGCGAAAGCCGAGATAGGTAAACATTCCGGTGTTCACACTGCTCGCAGCAACGAGGACACAGGGTCAGCTGTGCACGCAGTTGGCACGGTGAACGAGGTTGGGGGTGAGCAGTGTCACGCGGTCAGCTGTTCGCAGTTATCGAGTAACTGGGGCACAGGTTGGCCTGATTTACGGTTCGCGCAGGCGCGGGCGACGTAGTTGATTGGTCCCTCTAGTGTTGTGAGCAGGGGAACTTATCTGATATGTTTACCTTTGGTACGACGGAGAAGTGTATGTCACCCCCAGAGGTGCCTCTGGCCCTGAGCGGCAGCCTGCCTGCTCATCTTGTACCATTAGCTATGGGTTGCGAGGTGGGCACAGAGTCCGAACGCTCTCAGGTAGTGAGATTTCTAGAAAATAATTTTCAAGTTTTCGCAGTTCCTGGTGAGACGTTGGGCTGGACTGAGGTGGTAAAGCATGGCATTGATGTAGGCGATGCCACCGCTTTTAAGATCCCCTATCAGCATTTCGTGCATCCTAAATAAGATGCACCGGAGACAGAGCTGCATAAGCTGTTAGATAGTGGGGAGATTAGGAGCAGTGACTCCCCGTGGAGTTCACCAGTCCATTTAGTCAAGAAGAAAGACGGTTCCATCCGCTTCTGTATTGACTATAAAAAACTCAACCCGTTACCACACATAAATGAGTCGCTCGATAGTTTGGGTGGGAATGAGTGGTTTTGCACTCTGGCTTTACAATCGGGCTACCATCAGGTTGCGATGGATCCAGATGATATTGCTAAGACTGCATTCAGTACTCATCTAGGCTTGTTCGAGTGGAATATGATGCTGTTTGGGCTTTGTAATGCGCCGGCCACATTTGAAAAGATGATGACAGATATGCTGGCTGGTCTTCAGTGGAAGATCTGCCTAGTATATTTAGATGATGTCATTGTCTTCGGTCAGACTCTTAAGGAATGCCAGGAATGGCTTCAAGCAGTGTTCGATCGTTTGCGATCCTATGGACTAAAGCTCAAAGCCTCTAAGTGTAAGATTTTTAGGCGAGAAACGCAGTAATTAGGTCGCATCGTTTCTGCAGGGGGGATTAAAGCAGACCCGGAGAAACTCTATGCGATTGTGGGGTGGCCCAGGCCTGAGTATATGAAGGAGGTTAGATCGTTCCTCGGGTTTGCGTCATACTACTGGGTTTGTGTCATACTACCGCAATTTCATTGCTGATTTTGCACGGTTGGCTGTGCCCCTGCAGGAATTGGTCGGCACCACAAAGAAAAGAAAATTTGTGTGGTGCGAGGCATTTCTGGACCTGAAACGAGCCTTCACTCAGACCCCGGTGTTACGCTATCCGAGAGCGGTGGGTGGTTTATTCTGGACACTGAAGCGACCGGGTTTGCGATATCGGGCGGTTTAAGTCAGGTTCAGGATGGAGTGGAGGTCCCGCTGTCTTTTGCTAGTAATAAACTTAATAAAGCACAGCGGAACTACTGCACGACGAAAAGGGAGTTGATGGCTATCGTCGTGTAAAGCAGGAAATGGAAGCACTTCCTAGTGGGGTCGGATTATATTATCCAGACGGATCATCACTCTCTTCGGTGGCTATTAAATTTCAAGGAGGCCGAAGGGATGATGTGGCGCTGGTTGGCCACCCTATCTGAATACGGTGTGACAAACGATCACATTGTGTACAGGAAGGGCGTGGATCATATCAACGTGGACAGCCTGAGTAGGATCCCGGTTTGCAAGTGTGGGTGGAAGGACCGCACAAACTGTGGTGTGCATAATTGTGTGCTCGCAGCTATATCTGTGATGTGTCTGGCGGACATAGATGATGATGAACTATGGACATTATCCCAGGTGCGACTGTTCTGCCTAATGCCTCAAACCAAAGCCGTGTGTTTATTTTCTTCCATTTCTCACTTAACGAACTAGTTGTAGTTGACAGGGCTTACTGCGTTATAAATGCTATGGAAGGGGAGTGTTTATCCTTAGCTCGAGCGTGGGTGCGTAGCTGTCGAGACTATACTGGGGCGGTTGGGGATTTTCCGCAGCCATGCGGTACGTAATGACGTAGGTGGGTACTGGGTGGGGTGGAGTGGCTTGGCAGGGTTCCCCAATAGGTCACATGGTTAAGATGGTGGCGCACCTAGCATAACACGGACGAAGTAGGGGCTCTCTGATTAGCACGCCAACTGGACTTCATTGACTTGCTCACGCAGTCTTGTGGTTCCAGTCATTCTACCGCCTACCAGGTGAGAGATGCATTCCGCTGTACTCATACCTTTGTTTCAGTGGTTTTGCAAGGCTGTTAATGGCTGTGATGGGCCTGTGTGTACTGCGCACAGGCGTTTCACAGCATGTTTGGTGATCATCTGGCATGGGGAAAGTGGTGTGACTGCGTAAGCAGAAAGCTGCTTTGCAACATGGTGGATGATAATAATAGAATTTAATAAAATTAGAAATAGATATATATATATACTTATACTTCTGCACTCAGCACCAAATTACAGGGTGTTGAGCCTTCTTCACCACTCAGTCATCTCTTTGGAGAGGCTGAAGGTAGCGACACCACGGGTATATTAATTATTGGACATTAGTTAGTGGAGCAGGGCCTATCGGATGAAGTTATGATTAAACGAGGAGTTCGACAGGGGTGTGTATTGTCACGATGTCTATTTAACCTGTACACAGAGATGATTTTCAGACACATTGAAGATTGCAAGGGAGTGACAATAGGTGGCATGAACGTCAACAATCTTAGATATGCCGATGACAGTGTAATACTAGCAGACAATGAGAAAAACCTACAAGATATAGTGAATAGAATCAATAAAGCTGGAATACTATTCAACATGAAGATGAATGCCAGGAAGACCAAAACAATGGTTATAAGTAAAAAGACAGATAAACCAAATATCAATGGCACAAACATAGAACAAGTATCCGAATTCATATATCTCGGACAAAAGATTACAAAAGATGGGAGATGTGAGGAAGAAATTAAAAGAAGGATAACAATAGCCCGAACAACATTCTCCAAAATGTATAGAGTGTTAACATCAAGTAAGATATTAATACAAACAAGGAAGCGTATTCTTCAGTGTTATGTGTGGTCTACTCTAATGTATGGGGCTGAGACATGGACAATCTCTAAGAAAATGTACAAACGTTTAGCCGCATTTGAGATGTGGACTTATCGAAGGATGATGAAAATATCATGGACAAAGAAGATCACCAACAAAGAAGTTCTTAGAAAAATTAAAAATAAGAAAAGCTTCTTTGCCACTATACAGACGAAGAAACTTATTTATTTTGGCCACATCATTCGTCAGAGTTCAATATACCGTACATTGTTGGAAGGGAAGGTGAATGGCAGCAGAGGGAGAGGGAGACCAAGAACATCATGGTTTACAAATATTTCACAGTGGACAGGCTTGAATTATTCAACCCTCGACTAGAGGACGGAACTATTGATTGATTGAGTTAGTGACAATGACCCTATAATGGAGGAGTTGCTATTGAAGGTCAACCCGCAGGTGTCGCCCTGTTGGCAGTTGCCAGAGGCCCACGGAAGGGTGCGGTTGGCAGACTGGTGTCTCCACCTGGAATCGCCTTTCTGTCACTTTACTCCCCCTTGGTGCCAGCGGCCCCCAGCATGTACAAAATTAAAAGGTCCCAGCTTATCCTAGTGTATCTCGAGGAGCTTTCCCGCTTTCGAGCCTGGCAGGTTCGCCAAGATAGGTTGGTCGCACAGTCATTCTCGTCTCGGATGGATCCGCCCTCTCTGAGCCCTGCTCGGGAGAGGACGGCAGTCTCTCAGCGGTGGTTCACCGGGTTCACACCAGGTGGCACCACCGTCTGTATTGTTGCCTGACCTCCTGCTCAAACTGCCGTGAGTTCAGCAGGTGGTGTAGCCACTGCCTCCGGGCAGTCGACTCCCACACTGTGTCTCACGCAGTCAGCAGGGGGAGGTTCCACCAAGCCGATGGGCGTCGAGGTTCTGACATTGGTCCTTTGGTAGATGGGGGCGGGAGAACTATTATAGTTCCTCCTTTACCCACCCGGGAAAATTACCCGAAGATTTCCGAACCTGGGATGGATCCTTTGGATCACTAGAATTATTTTCTTCCAGGTTCAGCATCAGAGATAGGGTTCACAGCCGCCGACGCAGATAACGACTCTCAGATGACAGGTGACAGTAAGGTGAATGACGACTAACTGCGTACACAGTTGGCCGGCGCCCACCCCTGTCTGAGGGATTCTGGGGGTCACATAGGGGTAATTAAAGACCAGCACCCCTGGCAGTTTTTGTTTGTCCCCCTTAAGGGGATAGGCACCGCTATGTATATATTTAAATAATATAAAAATATATACTAAATTGAATTGTGCTAAGTCATTATTTACATTAATAACCATGATGTGAATTAGCATTTCATACTACCCAGTGTTAGTGTGTGCTATTTTTATTATTGGCAGTACGATTGTTGATATATTATGTCGTGGTGAAGAACTTAGTCTCTCCCGATTGGAGGGGCTAGTTACTTGTGTTCTGCCTGTAATGCAGTAAGGGTCGGAATGATTAAAAAAAAAAATAAATAATTATTATTCCTCAACTTTTGCCCCCTCTGTCTTCGTTTTTCCACACCTTTTAGGAAAATTAATCTAGTGGATCAAGGTGGACGATGGTGCGAGAGTTGGAGGGTTGGCACTTGTATATATTATACACAATATTATCATTTTTCAGTGCCTCCCTGACTCTTATAATAAACTGCAATTCTTTATTTGTATTACTATTTAAAGTAAGCGCTTCTGGGAGTTCACGAATGACAGCATGTGTACCGACTCGTGCCTTATAGCAGTTGAGGATGCACAGGGTGTAATTTGCCCTGTAGGAGGAGGGATTCTTGCTGGCACCCTTAACCTCCTACTGGATGTATTATATACCAGCGTTGTATCTGCGGAGACTCTCTCAATTGTTATAAGTAACACCGCCATTCTACTTTCAAGCACTCTACACTGGAGCGAGTCGCCGAGCATGGCAGGTCCTGGGTGTGTCTGCGTGACGCGTCTGTGTAATACCATCTGTGAGCTACTGGCCAGGCGACGCAGTCACACAGGAGGGTGGACTGAGGGAGCTCGAAGAGGAGCTGCTCTGCACAGAAGGAGGAGCGGCCCGCAGCCAGTTCTCCTGATGTGGGAGGCGGTGGGGGTGGACTGAGCAGGTCTTGCTTCTTCCTGTTGAGGGAGTTCCACTGTTGAGGGAGTTGCACAAAACATTCTATCACATACACTACATAGAAGCTGGGAGAGGTCGCTTAGGACTACAAAACATTTAAAGCTCCTTTCTTCACCTAGATCTATGTTGTATTATTGAAATGTGTGCTACTTCAATTTGCAGCTAGGTAGGTAGTCTTTGCTATACCTGCAGGCAGACATTGCGCATATGGATACAAAGAAGTTTGTAAGGCTACTCTCCCTTTCGAGTTGGATCTCATGTTGCCTTCTATCATTTTTGATTCTCATCGGTTCGCCTACTGCGACCGGTGAGACTCTAGGGGGGGGGGGGGGGGGGGGGGCAGTGTAGTAGTCTGTACATGAGCTCCACTACCACACGGTGGCGGCACACACTATGCCGCACACCTACACAGTTACACTGAACTGCGCTAGCACATCCCCCACCCACCTATAGAGGCGACGTGGGACCTAGTGAGTTAGGGGGTGGGTTACTTGACTGTTGGCACCGCGGAGAGCGGATAGGTTTTGTAACCCCCGGACTACCCGGACTAGGCCCGGACAACCCCCAGACAAGCCCGGACCACCCCCGGATGTTAACCTGAAATGCGGGACTCATCCTGGGGTAGTCTGTGAGTAATACTTGGTCATCCGTGGTTAATCCATGGTCATCTGGCATGTCCGGGTCTTATCCGGTCAGTCCAGGAGTGGTCCGTGGCTACGTCGGGGCAAGTCCGAGGCTGGTCTGGGTTAAACCGTGGCTAAAATGTTGCTCATCCAGGGCGAAACAGTCTTGGACTGGTCCGGACATGGCACGGACTATTGCTGGTCCACCCCCAGACTACCCGGACCATCCCAGACGATGCCGGATCAAGACCGGATTTCAAAATGCCCCGGATGTTTTAAACATTTTAAAACATCCGAGGCCAGACCAGCCACGGATCATGTCACCAAGGACTAGCCACGGATCACCCCGGATCGCCATGGACTACACCGGATCACGGTCCAGGGCTCATCCAGCCCCTGATCCGGGTACGTGTGACTGGGGCTTTAAGTAGACTACCTCAACTCAAGTGGTACAGTTTCTGAGAATGACCCATATGTCAGTGACAAGTTGTGACATTTAGACATATATATTGTTCGCTAATCTTAGGTACCGGCTAAACCAATAAAACATATACTACTGACAAAGCTATAGTTGACCCAAGACAATTTAAATGTTGTGCAACCATTATTTGCATAATCCAGAACCCACGACTACCTGTATCAGCAAGTCATGCCCATTATATTAATGTCTCCTCACACTCACAGGTATGATCATCAAATCACTGATATAGTCTAAACTTAGACTAAAGGTAAATGGCTATTCTCCAGTCTACATGTGCAAATTTAGATCCCCACTATATTTGTAATGCCTCCTATCTAATTGTCTATATTGTTCATACCATCTCATCATCTGATCCATAAATACTAATAGTTCATATGCACTATAAGTGTTAAGGCCGGAAAACCAGCGCCTCGGTGCTGAAAAAAGATGTTATTCAACTGGAATAAAAATTCGAACCAAAAAAAAACAAAAAACAAAAAAAAAGGCCCATCTCCACACTCGTAGCACTAATAGTCTAATTGTCTAATAAGAAAGGAACTCACACTAGGGTCTAATAGCGAGGTCACTGGTCAGGTTAGATAACAGATTCACCGCTGTGTGCTGTCTGTAGTACGGGGTGAATCTTTTATCTATGGTCAGGTGTGCATTAAGGAGCGTGTACAAGCGTAGTGTCTGCTTGACAAGCACATGCACTGTTTATTTTGACGGACAGGGCATAACTTTTGGAGGCTCGCCACACTGCACGAGTTTACTTTCTCTTTCAAGCTGAAGAATACATAGGCACGCAGTCAAGATAGACACGCAGTGTCAGGTTAGCACTCAGTCCAAGGTGAAGGACATTCTTCACACTACCCAGAGTGATCACCACAGTCAAACACAAACGAGTAAGATGTTCGATGGCTAATGCAGTGATTAACTAAACTTGTGTCTGTGGTCACACAACGTAAACAGAAGAAATCGCTAGTAACAAGTTTAAAGGCCTTGAACTGATCACCGGCAGAATTTCTCTAGTACAAGCCAACCACGGCAAAATACCAGCGAACTTTACTTGTCAACAGGAACAAATTTATGCAATCATAGCAGCAATGGCACTGACTGTAGCCTCAAAAGTACCATTCTCAGAACTGACTGGTCTGCTCGAAAAGATCAGCAAGCGCACAGGGACAGAAGAAAAGAAGAAAATATTTCGACAGTTCATTGATAAGTGGAGAGATTTCCACCAGAAGATACACGGAGATGACAAGACTGTTGTAAGTTTATTTAAGGATTGCCGATAATAATAATAATAATATGAATAAGCAATGCTTAGGTTAGGACCGAACCCCCGATATAACTACAGCAAAGTATTTTATTATTGCGCGTGTATTTTTTTTACTCCACTCGCGGTGTTCGATTTGAAATTCTAGCAACTTGGGTGACCCGAATCGCGGTTGTGATAATCGAATACCAGCGTTGTTTCCGTTGAATCATCATCATCATCATCATCATCATCATCATCATCATGCTGTCAGTCGTGATCGACAAAGACTGCTTTCATTACCTGACTGCCGCACTCCATTTAGCTCTCCACTCTGAGAGTTGCGTCCATGAGTCGGTCTTAATGTCTCTCAGCTTCAGGTTTCTCTTGATGGCATCCTTGAACCGGAGACGAGGGCACCCTCTCTTTCTGTAGCCAGAAGACAGCTAAGAATAGAGGATCTGCTTTGGTAGCCTGTCTGATGACATCCTCATGAGGTGTCCAGTCCACCTGAGATTCTTTTTGATCAGAAGATCTTCCATAGAGGGCAGCCCCGTCCGTTCGAGTATTTCCTTATTTGTTACTTTGTCCTTCCGGGTTAGCCTCATGATTGAATGCAGATGTCGCATCATGAAGGCATGCAGCTTTTTCACCTGTTGTCTGTACACTGTCCAGGCCTCGGCTCTGTATAGTAGGGTGGATTGCCTTTGACCCGAATGGACACATGGTGGTTGTTCCAGAGTCTCTGGCATAGTCGGCCGAAAGATGCGCTAGCCTTGGCCATCCTCCTCTGTATTTCAGCATCAATGCGTCCATCACTTGATATAGTGCTTCCGAGGTAGGTGAATTCTGGAACAGAGTTCAGCTTGTTTCCGTCAACCATGATCTCCTCTCGGGTTCTTGTAGAGTTGGGTTGGTACAGCACCTCCGTCTTCTTGATGTTAATCTTCAGGCCAAACTTCTTTGATGCATCGGAGAAAGTGTCCACTATTTTCTGGATCTCTTCAGCAGAGTGGGCAACCAGTGCACTATCATCTGCGAATAGTAGCTCTCTCACCAGTATCTGAGTAGTCTTGGTCTTCGCTCTGAAGTGTGCGACATTGAATAGGTCCGTGGAATAAACAATGAATATTGCATTTGTGCATCCATGTTTATGTCAAATTGTTCTTTATTTCTTTTAATTTTGAATAAAATCGTTAAGGCGTTAAGCCAGTCGCTGTCATCCATCCTTTTTGCTGCGTAGTGAAGTTCGACGATCTATTTCCGTTTCCGTTTGCTGGATTTGATTTCTCGATTATAGGAGACGGGTCCACAGCGAGGAAAGGAGGAAAAACGGGTGACCACTGTCCCATATTGAGCATACCCTTGCAGGAATAGTTTTCCATTCTTCAAGTCCTGATATTGTGTGATTTAAACAGAAGTCGATGTAGTGTTCTCTGGTGTTCTCTGTGGCGGAGGGGTTAGAGTATCTGACTTTTTTCTAGGTCAGACTCCTAATCTGAGGGTCGGCGGTTCGATTCCCCGTGCCCCCAGCTCGGCCAATTTGGATTTCCACCACTGTGTATAACTTACAGCGTCATCAAATAAAATAAATAAAACTGACTCTGGCTATGGCTCTAACACTAGTCTGAGTGCCTAGATTTGTCTAAATCTAAATGCACATGGCATAAGATGTGCTGGTTATATTGATGTAAATGCAATGCTGGATAAAAGATTAATATCTTGATTTATTATATATATTTTTTTAGTTGGTATTCTATGTTTCACACAAGAGCTGAGATGAGCTGAAACTAACACATTTCATAGCTGCACCCAGTGTATTAGCATGTGCCATGTGATTCTCGCGGCTTTGTTTTGCTCTGATGCATCCCACAATGCACCGCGCCGCTGGAACCGTGATGTCGTCTATTCAACACGAGTTTACAAATGGCGGCGCCCATAGAGGGCTATTTCCGTTTCCATTTGCTGGATTTTGGTGATTTCATGTTCCACCTCTATGAGTACAGGTATTGTTTATGCATATATATATATGTTAGTCCTTAGCCTCCCCACAAGGTGGGTCGGTATTATCTAATAATTTATTGTTTGTTTGTTGGAGCTTTAGTTTACCTTTGGTTTTACGTATTTGCAGCATCCGAGGTCATGTCAACACGGACACAGACTTGTGACTTTATTCTCTATGACTGTGTCGGCGTGACGTCACAGCCCTGGCAACTACTCGCGAAGGGTAAAACAACGCAGTATTTTTTGCTGCAGCAATGCTATGTCTATGCAGAGCATTTATTTTTGCAAAATAAATTAGAAAGCTTTCATTGGGTCGATTAAAAATATATTAATGCGCGATTGAAGAGGAAGATCTGAAGTATTTAATTTAACCTAAGAGCAATTTTCTCTGAAAGGATTAAAAACAGAGATAATAGTCAAAGTTGGGATATTCGGAATGTCAGTGCCAGTGCAGTGGTAGCCATACCAGATCACGGCCTCAAAAACTATTCTCGCAAAATAAATTCAAGAACTTCCAATTGGCTGATGATAAAAAAAGCTGAATGTGAAATTATAGAGAAAGATCTGAACTAATGAATAGAAATAAGAGAAATTTGCTTTCAAAGTACCAAAAAGCACAAATTACTGTGATAGTTACAAGTTAGGGTAGTTTTAGTGTTGTCTCTATGACAGTGCCAGTGGTATTTGTTTTACCCTTCGCGCGTTGTGAGCGCAAAAAGTGCCTGGATGTCCGACATTGAGAATAATTATAGAAGTTATAGAGGGGGTGTAATGACGTCATGAGACAACTTCCGGTGGCCATATCGGATTACATATGAAAGGCTTGCAACTGTTTACATTGTGTATATTTACCGATTTGTTGGTTTAATTTGTCACTGTTTTGAGCAGTTTGGCCTCAAAAGTTTGGGGAAAAGGGTTTTTGATGGAGGGAAAGTTTTTTTTAATCATGTAGCCTCACAACATTGCTAAAGTGAAGTATGTTGTCACTTTGGATGCTCTGTCAAAGAATTAGACAGGTTTGGGCAGTACCCGCTAGGTGGCGCCATATACTTCGGCGGCCACCGATTAGGTAGACCCAGTGGTGGCTGTAGTGTTCTTGGTATAAGACAGGGGGCGCTATAGGTGGTATTAAGTGTAATCCAAGATGGCTAACCGTTCAGTGCTGACGTCACGTGCACTCCCTCTATAGTGCTTCCCCACTTATAAAAGAGTCACCTCTAGTCTCTACCTAGATAAAATATTCAGCGCTGTGTTCAGCGGTGAACCGACAGGCTATGTAAAAGCTGGCGAAAATGTCCCTCACAGTTGATGGCCTCTTCTACCTTTTCTACCATATGTTTATTAAAATCCAAAAGCCACAACCCATTGTATCCATTTCCCCTCAATATATATCCTCCATAGTGTCCAAATCACATAATATCAGGCTCAGTGACACAAAATCAGTTAGGTGTGATAGAGCCCATGTGGTAAATCCACTATCTTTGAAAGAACTGTTTGTACCACCTGACTACCTCAGCCAATGAAAATGCACCACCTGACTACCTCAGCCAATGAAAATGATCTAGACTGGACTCTATAAAAATGGCTGACATCTGGATATACATGTCCATCCAGATTTTAAACTTCATGCATCTATGAATGTAATTGACTAAGCAACTCAAAAGGTAAGGGTACATACATCCATGGAGGTGAATAATATATTTTGTTTCTTTGATTGTAGAATTAAGGTCTCATTTCATTTCCCCATTTCCCTCCAGCTTTTATATAGGGTTGGTTTTCACCCCTGTACTATAGTCTCTACCTAATCTTTTATCTAACCTCCACCTAGTCCTAGACGTTGTCGTTCACCCCTACTGTAAGTAGGGCCTGCGGGTGAATCTTTATCGTAGTGTCTATGCGTACGTGAGCCGTATGCATAGCCTGACAGTCTAGGCGTACATGAGGATGCGCTTGTATGTGTTTCGCGAAATGTGTGCACATCCATTTGAAATTTGCCAGTTATACAGTGTTGACATTGAGAAATGCAGACGTGCAGCTATGAAATGTGATAGTTTCAGCTCTTGTTTGAAACATAGAATACCAACTAAAAAATATATATAATAAATTAAGATATTAAGCTTTTATCCAGCATTGAATTTACATCAATATAATCAGCACATCTTATGCCATGTGCATTTAGATTTAGGCAAATCTGGGCACTCAGACTAGTGTTAGAGCCTTAGCCAGAGTCAGTTTTACTTATTTTATTCATGTTTATATTTGGGTTCTTCTTTGCTGCTGGTCCTAATGGCTTGGTCCCTCACATTGTAACTGTTTTCGTCTAAATTAATTCTCCTTTTCATACCAAATGAAGAAAATTCCTTTTATTATACCCCAAAGAAGCAATGACAACAATCCAGTGAGAAAAAAATGTTTGGTTTATTTTTTATTGCAAAAATAGATTCATTTGTCACGCAAATATGACAGCTAAAAATGGGAATGGTGAAACTGTACTACTTGTGTTGGAAACTACTTCATTGTAGACCAAAATATTCAAACATAGCTAGTTTATTTGCAAAGTTGTAACATGCAAAAATGTCAGAAAACTAATTTTAGGACTGTTGAGTGTCTGTGTGTAAAACAACGATGCTTGAAAGTGAGCATAACGCGTGTTTCATGAGGTGTCACGTCATGAAACACGCATTCACCTTCAATTTTCACAATATCCAACCATGCAAGCCAGGAAAAACCCTGCTGCTTTAAATAGGATACCGTCATAGATGCCTAGTTCTGAACACAAAAGTTATAATATTATTTCCGAAAATGCATTAAAAGTGAAATAAAAACTTTGTGTCACAGGTGAAACACGCGTAACGGCGAAAATTTATTTTGTGGTACAAAATCCAACAATGGATCAAATCTCTTCTCACCATGATTTTCAAATATATCGTGGGCATCTACAGACCTACTGATGATGCGGTGTCAAGTCGTAAACAGGATGTTGCGCTACGATGCTAATAGTGTGGCATGTCACACATCGATGAAAAAGAAACACGCGTAACGGCGAAAATTTATTTCGCGATACAAAATCCAATAATGGATCAAATCTCTTCTCGCCATGATTTTCAAATATACCGTGGGCATCTACACACCTACTGATGATGTGGTGTCAAGTTATAAACAGGATGTTGCGCTATGATGCTATCACGCGTTCACCTGTTGTCATCTTCATCCTCTAAGTCATCACAATATCTTTTTGTACATAAGAAAACTTATAACACTCAAAAGAAATATTTGCATACATGTAATGTGTACAAATAATGCCCTGAACAAATACATTTTTTGCATGCTATTAGCAGTGTCTAACGTAAGTCATTATTGAGTGTCACATGAAACATGCATTACATGTTACATGTGTTACAATTCCAAGAACATCAGAAGTTAGGGAAGTGTTCCAAGATTACTTTGAAATATGTCCACAGCATCAAAAACTAATAAGCATACATATTTTCATCATCTGTGGTGCTTGTTTCATCATGAAGAAACAACTTTTCCTTTCCATGTAACGCATGTTTCAGTGTCACAATTTTATATCTTCTCTGTTCTACTCTCATGTGGACGAACACTCATAAAATTGCACTTAGTTACTCCTAGTGACTGCTGTTCAAAACCTAACTAGGAAATAATAAGGGTCTTGTTCTAAATATTACATAATTCAGGACAGGAGGCGGACTGTATAGTATGGAAATTTATTCAAGAACAAGAATGTAGTAGTTAAGTGAGTAATCATATGTGGATCAATGTTTAAGGTGAGGTCAATAAGACAGTATAATGTAAGTAAGTAATGTTGAAAGTTAAATGTCATATCGCGGTAAGTCAATATCGTCAGTTAGAGTCTTAAGTGACCCGGGCCTCAACCTTAACGGAGAGTTGGGTGGGTGGGACGGTGAGAGTAGGTCTTGTCGGTGTGGTTGGAGGAGGAGAAGTGGCCGAGGTGATGGGGAGGCGGAAGTAAGGAGGGGGGGGGGGAAGTAGGAGCGGGGGAACCAGCGGCGGGACCAGCGGGGGAGGAGGGGGGAGGGAGGCTGTGGTGGCGGCACCTGGAGGGAGTGGGGTGAAGGAGGAGAGGGGAAGTGGCGCCGTCTGGGAGGGGGAGGGGTGTGGGAAGGGTGAGTGAGTAGGGGTGGGGGTAGGTTGGGGGGAAGGGGTGTGGAAGGGTGAGGAGTTGGAGGGGGTAGGGCAGGGGAGGGTGGCCGTCCGCCTCCCCCGAATTACCCATATTGCCACAGCAATATGGACAATGAAGGTTTTTGTGTCGGCCGAAATACATGTAACATTCTCCAGTTGGTCATGTTCGAAGCCACCCTGACTTGCAGTCTGGGTCCAAATTGTTTTTGTTTTAAATTGCGTCTTAAAATTGGATGTATGTGGAACACAACAAGCCTAATTGGGATAGGCTGTAACATATTTCAGTTTTGACCTCCGATTCCCCATTTTTAGGACCAAAACTGAAGAACCCATTGTAAGCAAAACTTGTAACACTCAAAAGACATACTTGCATACATGTAATGTGTAGAAATAATACCCTTAACAAAAACCTTTTTTGTGTGCATACTTTTATCAATTTCTGAGCCAAGTTATTATTGAGTGTCACATGAAACATGCGTTACATGTCACATGAAACATGCGTTACAACTCCAATAACATCAGAAGTTATGGAAGTATTACAAAATTACTTTGAAATATGTCCACAGCGTCAAAAACTAATACGCATAAATACCTTTTCATGCTCTGTGGTGTTTGTTTGATCTTGAAGAAAAAACTTTTCCTTTCCATGTCACACATGTTTCAATGTCACAATTTTATAAGTCCTCTGTTCTACTCTCAAGTGGACGGACCCTCATAAAATTCCACTTAGTTATTCCTAGTGAGTGCAGTTCAAAACCGTACTAGGAAAAATAAAGGGTTTTGTTCTAAATCTGACACTAGGCGGCTTTTTGTGTCACACCGAAACATGCGTAACGTTCTCCACTTAGTCCAGTTCAAAGCCACCCTGACGTGCAATCGGGGTCCAAACTGCTTTTCTTTTAATTGTGCCTTAAAATAGGATATATGTGGAACACAACAAGCCTAACTAGGATAAGCTGTGACGTATTTAAGTTTTTACCCCCGATTCCCCCTTTTTAGGACCAGCAGCAAAGAAGAACCCATTTATATCCTATGGTTAATGACATGTAGAACTAGAAAATGAGTAGGGTTAATCAGATATTGCTTATATATTTCTCTGAAACAAGTGTCTGTTGACACATTTGTCATTTTAGCCTTAAAGTGACTGATTGTTTTATGTGACTTTGGCTAGTTTTGTCTTAGATATATATATATATTCATCAGATCATTATATTGCATGTGTGCATACATGTTTATGACAAATTGTTATAAATGTATGTCTATTAATTTTGAATATAATTATGGGTCATGTATGTGTAGCCACGGAGGAACTAGGGCGCATGCTAAGACACTGCTGTACGTTTAGACCGGCAGGCTACGAATATGGCTCACGTACGCGTAGCCACTGCCAATTTGTTATCTAACGACTAACCCCATCCCATCCCAGAGTTACTGAGAGTAGGGACTAGTAGGGTAGGGGTTAGATCAAAAATCCACCCCTACTCAGACTGTAGTCCTACCGCACAGTATGGGGTGAATCTTTTAAGTGTTATCTAGGTATGGGTTAGAACCTTTGCCTCTGGCTCTGTATCTGACTCTACTCTAGCTACTGTAGCACGGGATGAATCTTTGATCTAGGTAGGGGTTAGATTAAAGATTCATCCCGTACTTGCCTGCTCATGTTACTGCAGTATGGGGTGAATCTTTTTTATCTAGGCAGGGGTTAGATAAAAGCGTCACCCCTGCCCATAGTAGGTAGGTACGGGGTGGATCTTCTATCTAGTTAGGGGTGACTTTTTTTATAAATACTATATATAGGCCTAATGATAATCTAGGTGACCTGGCCATCGGCACCTAGAATAGGCCTTCTACTAGATAAAATATTAACCAATATTATTTTTTGTCTTCTGCTTTAAATCGGTCATCCGCGTAGATCTGTGTTAGCCAGATGACTGATCTAGACTAATGCCGAACTAGTTACTCCCGCAGCCCTCCGCTGTACGTCGGAGTTTCTCCATACGTTTAGGCGCATTTTAGCATTTAATTAAAGTGGATGTAATATAATTAATTAACTAACTATATAAGAATTGTGTTACTTGGTCCAAGTCACTAAATTTAATGGCAGTTTGATTTATAAAATGATATCGTCCTTTTAACATAATTCAAGACACGAGACACAAACAGTATATAATGGGTTTTTAATAGGTTTTGTTTCATGGTACAGAGATCAATTGTTCAAATGTTTCAAGTAGAGTTTAGATTATTCAAGGGGAGGCTGGACCACGCGATCAACCCTATTGTCTGTTAGATGGGTGGGTGGGATGGCTAGAAAGTCGTACAGAGTCCAGAGCCACGTGGGAGGTTCGGGCG
Source organism: Branchipolynoe longqiensis (assembly GCA_030323885.1). Taxonomy (NCBI): domain Eukaryota; kingdom Metazoa; phylum Annelida; class Polychaeta; order Phyllodocida; family Polynoidae; genus Branchipolynoe; species Branchipolynoe longqiensis. The sequence continues at coordinate 41,756,723 of CM059187.1, read as the reverse complement.
CACTGGTCGGCGTGAGCTGCTCAGGCTCTCGCCGGCCAGGCGCGCGGAGGCCGCCATGGGGAGGTTCAGTGCTGGAGTTCAAGTGTAGGTGGCGGCAGGGTCGCCCATAGGAGACAGTGCTGGGGGAGGTGTGGGAAGTGGAAACCAGGTGGCGGCAGTGTCACCCATAGCCGGCAGTGCTGGAGGGAGGAGTTTGGTCCCGTGCCCAGAATTACCCATGTTGCCTCAGCATCATGCACAATTGGATATTGTCCTGTTCATATATATATATATATATATAGTTATATATATGTAGGCCTATATATATATATATATATATATATATTTTTTTTGAGAGTGTGTGTGTGTGTGTGTGTGTGTGTGTGTGTGTGTGTGTGTGTGTGTGTGTGTGTGTGTGTGTGTGTGTGTGCGAGAGCCAGTATTTCTCGAAACCGCCATCTTAAAATTGAACATTGACCCTGCATGATTACTCATCTGTATATCTATTTCAGAAGGATTCCTTTTACCCTGCCATGCGACTTTTTTTGCCGCACCTTGAGAAAGAGCGCGAAGCGTATGGCATTAAAGAAGTAAGACTACAATTAACTAACTGGCATCATAGGCCCTATATCGAAATAAAACCTGTAGTTTTAACTTTGTTGTCGCCAGACACACAATTCCCATCTATTCAATACCATTGTTCACTAGAGTTGATGAACAAGTTACAACTCATTGCTGATCGGATAACTGGGTTTCAGTGTACATATAATGACCTACGGTTAGAAAATTTTGTCTCTGTCTACCATATTCCTGCTACAAGTAGAATTATAGTCTACCATAGTCCAGATTATAATGCATAGCAATAAGAATTGCAGTAAATAAAATATTTTTCCTGTAAACGTTGAAGTACTTACTAAGCATGTTTGCATAGACTAATATGTATGGTTGATATGTTGACTTTGATAATGAATTCAATGATTTTTTGCAGCACACCCTTGCTAAGCTCTACATTGAGATTTTGGGGTTGGGTAAAGACAGTCCAGCAGCACAAAAACTCATAAACTTCAGAGCTCCAAAAGGTTCTAAAGGGGTAAGTACTTGTGGTGTAAGGGCTCATTGCCGCATCGTTGCATACTGCGAGTATTAATAGATCGAGACCATACCATAAACCCGATGCAACGGAATGACACAGTAAAACCCTAAAATTAAGCATCGTCACTGTCATATATCATTGATAGCATATTTAGTATCCCGGGAATTAGATCACTATATTCTGATGATATTTAGTGAAATTTACTAATATATAATTTAAAATGTAATGAAATTGGAACTAGTTATTGACTGTATAGGCTATCCAACGTGAGCGGGGTGATGAAAATGGGAAATATTGCGCCTAGAGCAGAATTCGAACCCACACTTCTTGCCTTTCCGGGGCTAGCTGAAACCATTACACCACATAGGCTCCCTGATACAATCACCGTATTCACGCGTACCTGTCTATGTGGCTCCTTGCCTGAGCGGTCAGTGCAGACTACTACCCTATTTACACCTGATCGCATTATTTTGGGTCATAATATCTTTCCAAGATTTCAATAACAAATAAATCACTAAATGGATACACAAGTTAATTATCTACCAACTACTTAACTGAATACTAGCATCTGACACGGTATTGAGGTAGGGTTAATATGGGTTGCACAGATGGATGCAGATTTATTTACTCATACATTTTTACATTAGTCGATTAAGCAGGGTGAATTTAATTTGTGGACAATTTATCTTTGTCATTCCCTTGCTCCTTGCTCTATCCTAGTAATGTTGAGTGCTAGGTTGCGACAAGAATAACTCACCTATTTGGTTTGACTCAACCAGGGATTAAATCATCTGTTTCCTAATTGGAACTCTGCTCGTTGGACCATTCTACACCGTCGCTATCCCCTTAACTGTAAGTTCATTTTGAGGGTGCTGATAATGGATGTGTAGTTTTATATTTATAACTTATATCTATTTGTCACTCCTGAGGCGAGCATCCTGCCATTAGACCACCTAGTTTCCGGGTGCATCCTATCTTCCCACCGTCACCTTTCTATCTATATCACTTTGCATGCTAATGGGTTGAGCACTGCCCATGCCACATACCACGCCCACTCACGCCACATACCATGCCTGCTCCTTTTCATTCAGGATGCTGGCGACTTTGCCAACGTGGCCTACTGGGTGCTGAAGCCTCGGTGTCCAGATAAGGGGAAGCTGACCATAGAGGAGGTGAATGGGGCGCTGACCGGCATATCGACCAGTAATGCACTGAAGAACAAGGAAGGTGTGCGCAAGGTGAGGCCAGTTTTACAAATAGCCTGAGACAAGCAACTATATGTGGTTGCTGTAGCCTTTTCGTTAGGGTGTTGAACTTGTAATCTGAAGTTGTTGGTCTTGTGGGTTCAAACCCCCTTTGGTTCACTCCTTTTTACATTCAACAACAAAAGATAGTTTTCCTTCTATATGTATTTCTGATTGAATTATGCAATGAAATTGTACTAACATATATCTTACATTAAAGCAAATATATTTCCTGTTTGAACTACTCTACAGAAAATTGAAAATACCTCAGTTTTACTCTCCCTTCTCTCCACTCACCCAGCCATTTTCAAAACAGCAGCTGTCACGTGACCAATCTGGATCACTCTCCACCACCAAGTGGCGAAGTTCAGTACTATCATGCACCACCTGTGGGACGTATTAGAACTATTCTGAGTCTGTTTGTTTCCCCCACGAGCTATAACAGATACCTTTAAAGCAAATAAATTTCCTGTATGAACTAAATTAAAGACCTAAGTTTTACTTTCCCTTTTCTCCACTCCCCCAGCCATTTTCAAAACAGCAACTGTCTCATGACCAATCTAGCTCCCTCTACACCACCAAGTGGGCAAAGTTCAGTACTAATCATGCACCACCCTGTGGCACAAATTAGAACTATTCCGAGTTTGTTTGTTTTCCCCGTGAACTATAACGGATACCTTTAAGTTATGTCATTAAAATCTAATTTACATTAGTTTGGAGTCACTTTTATTTTAAAATTACTAACGTAGGAAATATTTGAAGTGAAAACATGCAAAATAATTTTGGTGTGCACACAGAAGTGTTATACATCATCTGACTTGCAGCAGTGACATATTCTATTAAATTGACTTAAAGTTGCATGGTACAATGAAATATAATTTTGTCAAAATTAAAATAACTACCTACATTTGATCCTATATATCCAACTTAGATACTGGTGTATTAGGTAATGATTTGGGACAGCATATACAGAATAACCTTTGAATTTATAACATCACCCCTTTGGACACTCACTTTGAAACACTCATTATGCAGGGAGGCCATTAACCAATTAGGCCAATCTCGTGACCTCAATAGAGACAAGTAGGCCTACTTTGCAGGGCCATACCTAGGATTAGTAGGTCATCTCACATCACATGGTCCTCGTGAGATGACCATCTGGGTCATAGCCACAGGACTTTTGGCAAGCTTGTCAAAAGTATTTAGGGTTCTTTCAGCTCAAATTGCTCCAAAACTAACCACTTTTTACTTGGGACGAATGCATATTAGGATATAATGGTCAACCTGACCTATTTATCTCAAATATAACTAACAAATTCAAACGCCACCAGACCATGCAACTTTAATATGCAAAATAAATGTTTAATCATTTCCCCACTATCTAAGTTGGACATGTAGGATCAAATCTAGCAAAGCGCTTTGGTATATACATATCATATTTCTAATTATTAAGGAAAAGGCGTTGAATTAATCGTAATATTGGAAAATGAAATGAAAATGAAATTTGGCGGCAACATGGCTATGTGATCAAATTGTCAATTGTGGCAGGTACTTGACACTGTGCAGCCACGACTGTTAATATTTTCTGTGACACTGAGTGTTCTGTTATTTGAACTATGTTTAGCAGACATTGTATCTTGTTCAGTACTCTCACTGTTTGTGTGCACAGAACCTGCTGCTGATGCTGCGGAGCATGTCTGCCTCAGAACAGAAGTGGCTCATTAGGATGGTGATGAAGGAGCTTAAGGTGGGGCTGAGTCAGCAGTCCATGTTCTCCGTGTTTCACCAGGACGCAGAGCAGCTCTTTAACGTCAAGATGAGTCTACAGGCCGTGAGTATAGGGCACAGCATTATTTCAGTATATGGAAGTGCAGGTTGTAAGTATAGGGCACTACAGGCTGTGAGTATAGGGCACTGCATTCTTCCAGTATAGAGCACTGCAGGTTGTAGGTATAGGGCACTGCAGGCTGTGGGTATAGGGCACTGCAGGCTGTGGGTATATGGCACTGCAGGCTGTGGGTATAGGGCACTGCAGGCTGTGGGTATAGGGCACTGCAAACTAGGTATACGGCACTGCATGCTGTAGGTATAGGACATTTCTGCCTGTGATATGGGGTACTGCGTGCAGACCGTGAATATAGTGGGATACTGCAGGCCATGAGCATAGGGCATTGCAAATCGAGTAAAGGGCATTGCAGTATGTAGGCATAGGGCACTGCCGGCTGGTTAAAAGGTACTGCAGGCTGTGAGTGTAAGGCACTGTAGGTTGTAGGTATAGGGCATTGCAGACTGAGTATAGAGCACTGCAGGCTGTGAGTGTACGGCACTATATGTTGTGAGTAGATTATACTGTATGTTGTGATTAGTAGTGCTGGGATACTCGACTCACTTATTATAATCCCATGTAATCTCATGTCAAGGTTGCTTGCTATTTGTGATGTCGTCCCCATTGCGTGTCCTGCTGTCTGTTCCTTAACCTCGCCCGTCTCCTCCAGGTGTGCGAGATGCTTAAGGACCCGGATGTGAGGATGCACGAGATCGAAGTCTCCCTCTTCTCCCCGTTCAGACCCATGCTGGGTGACCGGGGGGTCCCCGCTAAGGTAATGGCGGCCATTTTGTTGAAATATCTTTGTTCAAAGTTAATAAGCTCTGATGAATAACTGATGTGGTCAATTTAAGTTTGTTTATAGAAATCAAATTAACCTGAAAATTCACTAACTATGCAAACCCGTACAAATGTGTGTGAACACCGATATTTTCGAGCTGAGGTGACATGCTAATTCAATTACCGTAAAACCCCCGTTACAGCCTCTACACCTCATTTGGAGAAATTAACCCAATGCGGTATAACTGGAAACTTCTACTGTTAGCCTACATCTTATTCTTAAAGACGGGGGTTTAAAAAAAAAAAAAAAAAAAGTACTTTAACATCATTTGTCGGTCAGGATGTGTTTCTCCTATTCGGAATATTCATGACTGTTTGTCACCAGCATTCATGATACTTCAGTCATGTTTATTTCTCATGGTGCATAGGTAATGAAGTAGAACCCCAGGTCTTTCTTCACCACAGAACCATCTGATGAATGGTTTATGAAACCAGTTGGTTTTCAGATCCACATTGATGCTCTATTTACTTACTTTAGCAATCTTAACCGTTCAAAAAGTTATAGTTCACCTCTGCCTATAGAAAGCCATCCATCTCCCTGCTGCTGAAGATTTCTCCCTATGCCCTCAAATCCTAAGGACCTGCTCGGTTTTATAGCTCTGATCGCACTCGCCAGTTGGATGTCAAGGTTAAAAAGTGTAATATGTTACTACTTAACCCCAACACCCAATAAGTTTAACGTCAGTCCCAGGATATGGAAAAGTACTTGGACGCAGCTTATTTGAAAACCTCAAACTTGCACCTCAACTGATAGCAAGGGTCGGCTTGTAGTGGATGTTTTACGGTACTGTCAAGTGGTGTATTCACGTCTCTGGGCGCTCAGTGTGTATGGAATCGTTTTATTTTGCACGTATTACATATTTGGGAGAGTAATTATTTCTGTCAGTTTTGTGATTTCAGATGGAGAAGACGATGGGAGGGAAAGCGTTCTTCATTGAGACCAAGTTTGATGGGGAGAGGATGCAGCTTCACAAGAAGGACGATGAGTACAAGTTCTTCTCCAGAGGGTAAGACAGCCTTTCTTGTCCTCCCACCTTTAATAAGCATTATATTCTCACAACCTAATGGCGTTTTGTATTACTTTCTCATTTAGCCTGTCTTTCTCTCTCTCTCTCTCTCTCTCCTTTTCTCTCCCTCTCTCTCTCTCTCTCTCTCCTTTTCTCTCCCTCTCTCTCTCTCTCTCTCTCTCTCTCTTTCTCTCTCTCTCTCTGAACCTAAAACTGCGCCGTGAATATGGCCTATGCTGCCGACACGGCGTAAAGCAACCACCAATCAATCAATCAATCTAAAATATGAACCTAAAACTGCGCCGTGAATATGGCCTATGCTGCCGACACGGCGTAAAGCAAACACCAATCAATCAATCAATCTCTCTCTCTCACTCTTTCTCTCTCCTGTGTATCTCTGCTCCTTGCTCCACTTTCTTTGTTCTCTCTCCCCTCTATTTACCAGATACCACTTTTATCCCTGTATATTGATGTCTGGAATTATGTTTAAGAAGCCCTCATGCTGGTAATCATAACAATAATATACTTTTAAGGGGCTATATTATGTTATAGAGCTGCATATATACTAGGATGGTCCGTTCTATTTTATGACTAATGCACTCCAGCACATTATTGCATAACATTCCTGTTTATGCAACTGAACATATGTTGGGAGATTAGGGAATAACATCAAATAGTTTCTCTGTTCCTAGTGGTGGGTTTTGTAATTGCTATAATGTCATATTTTAATTTTGTTTGGGTGAAAAAAATCTATATCTCACGGTTATCTTGATGTTAAAATATAAATAAATTATAATAACTAAGAAATATAGATATAACAAAAGAACTGAATACGAGACTGAGCATGGTATATATTTTATATTTTATTTGTGTGACTTAAAATACACAATACTTAATCACGGCACAATTAATCACTAGCAAATGGGATGGTCGAATGAGTTAGAGCGTCCTTCTCCCGTGTTGGTAGACCGTGGGATCGTCGGTTCGAACCCTGGTCGAGTCAAACCAATGACTTAAAATTTGATACTTGTCGCTTCATAGCCTGGCACTCTGCATTATTAGGATAGGGCAAGGAGCAATGAGGAAGACCAATCGTCCACGAGTGAAATTTCCACTGCTTAACCAACTAATGTACAACAACAACAAAAACCAATAAACTGCATGGTGATGCCTTGATACTTCCTATTACTCTCCTGACACATGTTTGGTGTTTTATAAATAGAGAAGCTATGCAACGATATGTTGATGAATAGTTGAGTACAGAAGTAACCACCCAGGTCGATATGGAGCTGCTTTAATGTGTTTATTTGTTCAGTTATGAACGATCTCTGCATTTTCGCGGATTTCCACAATTTTTATCAATTGAGATTTGTGCTATTTCTAACAAAATATATTCTACAATAATATATTTATGCTAAGATATTCTATGAATGTTCTCCAGCTATTATTTAAACCCCCCAAAATGACAAGAACATTTGAAATATTCAACCATGGCAGGTTTCATTTCCTCAAAAATGCGGAAATTCTCTCACAGGCTTTGCACTGTCAGGGAATCGCGGGAAAAAGTCAGGTTTCATCCAGTACTCTCATTGCACTATCCTAGTTCCATCCAATGAGTCAGTACATACTATCCTTGTAGAGCATTCCAGTGTCCCTGTCGTGATTATATTATCGCCCACCTAGCCGTCGATTTTCGCTTTTTTTACCCCCTCCGCAATCACTTTCATCCTTGTTTGTTGGGCCTGTAGTGGACATGACTACACACATGTGTATGGCGAACATTCGATGGCTGGGAACTTCACTCCGCGTATCGCCAACTGCTTCAAGGAGAACATCGAGTCAATCATTCTGGACGGTGAAATGGTGGGCTATGACCCCATCACCAAACTCATGGGTGATTGTCGCATTTAGTGTCGAGCATGTTTTGTGAGGCGAGTTCCCAGCAATCACTTTAAAGTTGCATAGTCCAATGTTTTGAATTTCTGTCATTTTTCTGAGATGAATATATTAAATTGATTGTGATGATCTACATTACTTTAGTTTGAAGTAATTTTGATTTTAAATGGTTAAGTATTGGGATATTTGAAGTGCAAACATGTCAAATTAGTTTTGGTAAGCATGCCAAAATGTTGACATGATAGGCTTTAGCAGTAACATGTCCTATTAAATTACCTCTGTATTTTCTTCTATGTGACAACAAATGCTTAATAAGTGCAGTATCTAAGTTAGATATGTAGAATCAATTCTAGATATTATTTATGGTTTTGAAAATTTGAATCTTCATCGGACTATGCAGCTTTAACCTCGTTTATCATGTGTTCACGTGTCCAGTATTATGTCACACAGGGGTTATGAAACACTAGTTCACGTTCGATCTCTGAAGTTAAAGCGGATATAATGTGATGAAGGGAGCATCAAATGTTCCCAACCAAGACACTTAGCTAGATTTTCTTTTTCTTTTTTGTAAAGTATTTATTCATCTGAATATGACATTTGTTAGCACCGGAGCACTGGTCTTCCGGCCATCTTCCAGTCAGTGTAGTTCATGCAAAAATGGGAGCAGCACCAAGTAGAAAGTGTATACTCGGGGCAACTCAAGCAATCGTTGATGGTTAAATTTGTTCTCTTATAAAACATGGTAAGTTTATAGTTGACAAGACATTTTGTCTGTCATATGTAATTTTCAATGTGTTTAAAACAGGTTGATAGTTGTGTAGGCTGTTCAGTGTGTTGATGTTGTTCATGATGGTTACGGGTGGTGGCAGGGGAGGGGGGCCCATTGGGGTGGGTGGTAGGGGGGTGGGCAAAACCCACATGAGAGCAAGTGAGAATGCAGGGGGACAGAAGCTCAGGGTTTTGTTAGTAATTACTGCAGCAGTCATTCAAGGGCCTGAATATCCAGGGGAGCTCTATATGCATTTTTGAAGGCAGGTATTGTTTGTGCTTCTCTGACTGGGGTAGGGAGGTATTTTAACCCACATATTAAGGATGAAGTAGTTATTACAGAATAGAAGGAATACTAAATGTGTTGTTGCATAGAAGGGCATACTACATTTAAGTAATAGAACCGATCACTAGCGAAGCCTATGATGTCATAATTTTGACATGCATACCCAAATTAATTTGACATGTTTTCAGTTCAAATATCTCCAAAGTTAGCCAGTTATAATGTTTTTTAAGGCTACTTCAAACTAATGCATGGTAGATTATAACGATCACCCTAATACATGTATCTCAAATAATAGCAGAAACTCAAAACCATCGGATTATGCAATTTTAGGAGAGCCTATGACTGCTGCAAACTAATGATTTCCAGTATTTTGGTGCACACACCAAATCACTGTTGCGTGTTTCTACATCAGATCAAAAGTTATTCATTTAAGATAACTGTTACTACAACCTAAAAGCAGAGTAATATATAATGATCGATATAATATATGAATCTAAAATTATGTCACAAACTCAAAACTATTGGTTTATGCCACTTGAAACAAATATAGGCCATATTACGCACTGCGCGTACCCACAAACTCGTATGTAAGCAGTGGCTTGTGGCCGAGGTTTTCTGTTAGACAGTGAAACCCCGTTATAACGCGCCCCGATTTAACACAAATTCGGATATAACGCGATCTTTCACTGGACCCAGAATTCTTTAATTCAAAGGTATTTCAGTGAACTGAACCCCGATTGAATGGAATCCCGATTTCTTTTCGCGATCGCATTATATGGACCTGACAGATCGCGTTATAACGAGGTCATACTGTAGTTTAAGTTATAGGACACGGTTAGCGTGATAATGGAATCAGCAAGTTTAATTAACTAATTCCTCACACACGCTCACAAATATTGAAAGAGAAAAGTGATAACGATGCGAAATTGTGCCAAAAGTGTTCCTAGCTAATTCCTCACAGTCGCACACAAATATTGAGAGAGAACAAATTATAACAATGCGAAATTGTGCCTCAACAGGATCAAAGGGTGAGAACTTTGACATAAAGTCGACGGCACTAGTTGGCTACGTGCCGATGCTGTGTGTATTCGACGTGCTCATGGTGAACGGCAAGGTGCTGTCGAACCGCCCGCTCAGGGAGCGGAAGCGATTGTTAGAGGAGGTGTTCGAGCCCGCCGAGGGGACCATCGTGCACTCGGAATACAAAGAGGGCCGCACCAAGTAAGTCTGGCCATCTCATTAATTTTTACCCACCCATACACAGTTAAAAAGAACAAAAAGAGACTTTTTTTCCCTTTTTTTTCTCTTTATTTTTAAATAAAAGAATAGTATTCTGGGATTTCCAGCCACATCGAAGATAATGTGATTTGATTTAACCGTGAGTTTCCTCCCCTATATTCTAGGATTTCAAGGGACATGGGAAATAGGCTGGACAGATTTAAGCATGTGTTTACTGTCTTATTTTCTATGATTTGCAGGGACTGTGGAAGTAGTTAAATGTATGTCAAATGACAGCAAAATGTACGTCACAAAATATAGCTAAAATTACAAATGACGATACATCCCAGTTCATAGGAACTCCAAAACATTGATTTAAGCTGTGAATATCAACGATGTAATCATCTATCAACAAATGTCAATAAAAGGTTTGAACACACACACACATACACACACAAATAATCACATTTTAATCGTACAATTAAGAATATAATATAAACATAATCTATCCTCTTTAATTATTTTTTTAATTGTTAAATTCCCTAAAATTACCACCCTAAAATCTCTGCCACATGCTATAGCTTATATACAGAAATTAGCCGAATGCGGTTTATTGATTAATCAATGAAGACTTTTTGAAATGTGCTTGGATGCGGCCTATTTGAAAACCCCAAATGTAGGTGTGCATTTTATAGCAGACCCCACCTTATAGCGGAGGTGAGTTATTTTTGTAATTGTGTACACCATGATGTTGCCCTGGTTTCAGCCAGGACTGTGTGGACGCCCTGAATGATGCAATTGACCGGCGTGAGGAGGGCATCATGGTGAAGGACCCTGACACCGTGTACAAGCCGGCCGTGCGCACTGGAGGGTTTGTCACCTTCTCTTATAGACCTATCTCATATGACGTCAGCCTAGGTATTTAGGTCAGTGCGCGCGCTGCTTGGCTGCTGGATGACACACTATCACACTGCAAACTCAAAGGCTATGAGCAATCTTCATAGAGAAAAGGTGAAATATCTCTAAAACCACGCCACTTAGAAGCAAACTGCTTGGAACATATATAGAAAACATATTTAACGAACAGATTATATTAAATTTATAAGGTTAGGATTCTGCATTTCTATTAATTTTAAATAAAATTGACATTTTGAACTGTGTGTATTGGCAAACTCAATGCGTTGTAAATGGCTATGAGTAATCTTCATAGAGAAAAGGTGAAATATCTCTAGAACCACACCACTTAGAAACAAACTGCTTGGAACACATATAGAAAAGATATTCAACGCACAGATTATATTAAATTTATATGGTTAGGGTTCTTCATTTCTATTAATTTTGAATAAAATTGACATTTTGAGCTGTGCATAATGGCAAACTCAACACATATAGAAAACATATTTAACAAACAGATTATATTAAATTTATATGGTTAGGGTTCTGCATTGCTATTAATTTTGAATAAAATTGACATTTTGAACTGCGCGTATCGGCAAACTCAATGCATTGTCAATAACCTTGAGCAATCTTCATACAGAAAAACTGAAATATCTCTAAAACTATACCACCTAGAAACAAACCACCTGGAACACATATAGAAAACATATTTAACGAACAGATTATATTAAATTTATATGGTTAGGGTTCTGCATTTCTATTAATTTTGAATCAATTTGACGTTTTGAACTGCGCATTTTGGCAAACTCAATGAGTCAATGCATTGTCAGTGGCGGTGAGAAATCTTCATACAGAAAAAGTGAAATATCTCTAAAACCACACCACCTCGAAACAAACCGCTTGGAACACATATAGAAAACATGTTTAACACACATATTATATTAAATTTATATGATTAGCCTTCTGCATTTCTATTAATTTTGATTAAAATTGACATTTTGCACTGCGCGTACCGACAAACTCAATGGCAGTGTGCATTTGTTCTGCAGCCAAGCTGAGTGCGAATACACATTGGGGGCATTCGACTGGGCCTCTCTATCCGAATATCAAAATATTTCCGAACAAATTCCTATTCGACTGGGACCAGAAGTGGGTTCATATACCGATGATCCGGATGTGTGTATGTGGCTCCATCCGTTCCATCCGTAAAGTTAAGGATAGAAAGGGCCCAGTCGAATGCCCCCAATGTTTACAAACATTGAAAGGGGGTATATTTGCATTGACCGTGTGCTGGCCGAATCGGTAGAGCGCGGGCCTCGTGTGCAGGAAATCGGGCGTTCGGGAGTTTGGTTCCCAGTCGAGTCAAACCAATGACTTATAAAATTGATACTTGTTGCTTCCTAGCCTAGCACTCGTCATTAATGTAGTTCATTTATATTAGTTGTATTTCATTTGTTTGGACCACACCTGACAAGACTGGTAACTGGCTCCTTGTTACAGGAAATACAAGATCAAGCCTGCATAGATAGGCTAACAGTTATGACACCTGGCTCGGGATGGCAGAAAGTGTGGGTTGAAGCCCAGCTATAGACGCGATGTTCCCATTTCATTTGTTTGCACCACGCCTGACGCCACTGGTCCCTCGTTGCAGTTGGTACAAGATCAAGCCCGAGTACCAGGGCCACCTGATGGACCAGCTGGATGTGGTGGTGGTGGGCGGGTACTTCGGCACGGGGCACCGCGGCGACATCCTCTCGCACTTCCTGTGTGCCGTTGCCGTGCCGCCCACTGAGGGTGAGAAGCCGTCGAAGTTCTGGACATTTTGTAAGGTACTGTTATCTCTGTCGTTTGGAGCTGGGCACAGGTGGCAGTGGTAGTGATAAGGGGAGAGGGGTTGAGGGGGAGGGGGTAACATGAGGGGGCACAAAACCACAATATGCGACAAATGGAAGTAGGCCACGATTTGTGGCTAGGCCACAACAGTTAGCAACATATTTATATAAAAATAGCTATATATTTTATCTGGTTTGGTTAGTTGTTGTTTTCCGTCTTAGCAACATCTAAGGTCATATCAGGATGGTATCATGATGGACACAAGCTTACATGGTCAGTGAACTGGAACAAGGATGGGAGAATTAATAGAGTTGAGCGGCCTCTTCCGATATGGCAGGTTGTGGTTCCGAATGCCTGCTTAGTTAATTACAGAATGTAACCCAAAAAAAAGAGAATATAAAAAAACCTACAGATTTATCCAGTGATACATGTTTGTGTTTCGTAATATGAGTAAAACACTTGGTTTCATGATTTTGTTATCTATGCACACATAATACTCTTTTGTAGAGAGATATACGTATGATATATGTGTAGAGAGAGAGAAAGAGAGATACGGATGATATATCTACGTAAATAAATATATATATATTTTTGTTTGTTACCTCGGTACTAGGCCTCTGGCTACTTGTAGCCCAGGGAGAAGGAAGCACATCCGGGTCTAGCAATTAGCATAATCAGCTCACAGCAGGAGGACGTTAGTGAGCAGCTCCGGCAGTTTTTCTACATTAACTACAAAACCAACCAGGTTAGTATTTTTCTAATTCGATACGTTGGTTCAGTTCATGTTAGCATTCACAGACAAAGTTTTTTATAACTTTTTGATAAGTTATCACTGTTTAAGAGCTTAGTTTCGATCGTATTACATATGATCATTAGAACAATGCATCCATTGTTTGGTTATTAATGAAGCCACCTGTTGCCAGATGGGATCCCGGAATCCGCCATTGAGGAAATGGATCCAGAGGTGAAGCTCAGCGAGGAGCGCAAAAAGTTTGAGGCTGCACCATACAGTACACAAATGGGTACTCTCGGCCTATAGCTAGTAGGATGATGGCCGAGAACAAGTTCTCATCGCTGTGTGACAATATGAAGGGGGGATTGCTTTGCTGACAGCTAGAAGCAACTTCCTCTCATACAGGAGGTTTGAGAATGTGTTCAAGGCTGTCTGCATGGCCACGGGCAAGGAGGTAGCCAGGTCCAAGAAAATCACAGACAATGACGGGAAGGAATATACATTATTCCTTGCCCCCAAACCCATTAAGGAGAAACCACTTGACAAGACAAAGATGTTCAGTTGTCAGCTCCAGTACTTGTTTAAACAAGTGGAGACGAGTTCCAAGTGGGGCAAACACATGGAAATGGACAAGAAGAAGTCCGCAGATGCGAATCCTAACCGCTTCAAGAAGATGGCAGGATTTTCAAAGCCGACGAACCAGCCAACGAGGAGGCCGGTTTGGGACAAACTTCAGCTTCCAGGCCATGGGAAGGGTCCAGAGGCAGTCATTCGGCTGGAACGACGGGAACAGACCCTTCAAGAGGGAGTTCAACGCCCAAAAGCTGTTCCCCCGCCCAGGGAACAAATAGAAGTTGAAGGCAACGCAAACACCAGTAAGCATATTTCAAGCTGTTAACCTCAATAACTGCCTACCGAAATGGAATAGCATCACGGATAATTTAACTCTCCTTAGCCTAGCTGAAGGCGTAAGAATCCCCTTGATAGGAGAACATATTCAAAATAGTATACCTTTCCCTTACCGATTTCACGGTTCAGAACGTGAAGCGTTAGACAATCAAGTCCTTAAATTTTGTGAAAACAGCAATATAGAACCAGCACTACATGTGGCTGGGGAATTCATCTCCAATATTTTCTTGCGACCCAAACCAAATGGATATGTAAGACTAATTTTAGATCTAACATTATTTAACAAATTTGTAGAATATAAACATTTTAAAATGTTGTCCTTAGACACAGCAAGAGATTTAGTAAGGCAAGGTGCCTGGCTAGCCAGTTTGGATCTTAAAGATGCATACTACACAGTACCTATCTATAAACTTGATCGGAAATATCTCAGATTTTGTTGGAACAACAAACTCTATGAGTTCATGTGTTTGCTGAATGGACTGGCTTGCTGTCCACGCATTTTCACAAGGTTACTTAAACCAATATTTTCCCAGATGGCTACGCAAGGACATATTATGTTTCCATATATTGATGATTCATTTATTGTTGCACAAACACAACAACAATGCCAGACAGCAGTAGACCAATTATGTGAAACATTTACAAAATTGGTCGTAATGCTCGCATTGCGTTTGATTCGTGGCGAGGGAGGAGGACCCCCTCTCTCCCTTCCCCTGCCGTGACCGTTGGGTCGCTGACATAACACCCCCTCTCCCTCGGCCCTTATAACCCGCCGCCCTTGCTGCTCCTAGCCACTCACCCTCCTCTCACCCTCCTGGCACGGACACATTCTGCGCATTGCCGCCCTCACCCCGTCCACCTGGAGGAACCGTCGTCGACAGGCCCAAGGCTATGTCGAGTTCGCCTCGGGCCACCACTGGGACCCCCTCGCCCCAACGCCCTTCGATGTCGCCGCCTACGCCGCGTCACTCTACGCCCGCCCCCTGGCGCCTGCCTCCGTTCGGAACGCCCTCTCCGGGGCACGCTCCTGGCTGGGGGCGACCCCAGCGCCTTCAGCTCCCGCCTCGCGTGAGACGTCTGTCACGGGGGGAGGGGGAACGGGCCTCCGGGCATGTCGCCCAGCCCGCCCCTCCGCTGACGCCCTCGCGGCCGTCGCCCACCACCTCGCCCTCGCCGGCCCCTCGGGCATCGTCCCTCGGGCTGCTCTGCTCCTCGGGTACTACGGGATGCTACGGCAGTCCAGCCTCCTCTCCCCCAGCCCCGAGGTGTGGGGCGGCCCCCACACCATCACACGCGCCGACGTCGCCCCCGCCCCCGGCGGACTACGCGTCACCCTCCGCACCACCAAGACGATCGCGCTGCCCTCGGGGGCGGTCGCCCTCTTCATCCCCGCCTCACCCGGCCGCCCGCTCTGCCCCGTGGTGGCCTGATCCGCCTCCGTCGCCCTAGTGCTTGCCTCTGCCGCCGATCCCGCCTTCATACTGCCCTCCGGCCGCCCCCTGGACCCGCGGACACTGACGGCCATCCTGCGAGGCGCCCTCTCGGCCCTCGGGGTGCCCGCCCCCGACGGCTACACCCTACACAGCCTGCGCCGGGGGGGGTGGCCCAGGCATGCCAACGCGCCGGCGTCCCCCTCGGGGACATAATGGAGCAGGGGACCTGGACCTCCTCTGCGATCCACGCCTACCTCCCCCGCATCGCCGCCTCGGGCGCCCCTCGAGCCCTCTCCTCAGTTTTGGTGGAGGGCTCTTCGGAGCGCCTCCCTCCCACCTGACTTTAACCCTCATCGGACATTGTGACTCTGATTCCCATTTGCCATTGCACTTTATCCACATTGATCTGTTATATCCTCATTTGCCTGCATTAAGTACCTACACCTGTACTCCTATAACATTGATGCTTTGTCTATATCAATAAAGTGTGTTTATTTCCAATGCCTGCCTCCCTCTCCTTCGTCACGTATCAGGTTTCTACATACATGAAACTAAATCAGTACTAACACCAACAAACAAATTAAAGTTTCTGGGATTCTTTATTGAAACTACAGAAATGAACATTTCATTAACAGGACAAAAAGTTGATAAATTTACAACAACAGCAAATCAATTATTAAAATTGAACAAACCAAAGATATGACAAGGCGCAGTATTGATAAGAATTATGATAGCATACGCACTTCTTTATGGCAAGGTTCATATTAAATCGCTAGAGGTAGATAAGAACTTGGCGTTGGGATGCACAAAAGGAAACTTTGAGCGGCCCATGACAATTTCACCAGAAGGCAAAGATGATATATTTTGGTGGCTTTCACGCATTAACCAATCACCCAACCCCATTTGAATGGGAGATCCCAACACTACAGTTACAACAGACGCTTCATTAGAAGGCTGGGGTGCTCATAGAGACCAACAGGCAACAGGTGGTCATTGGATGGAAGATGAAATCTCCGATCACATCAATGTATTAGAGATTAGAGCTATTTACCTAGGACTACGTAGCTTGATTCACATCCCTAAAAATCATGTAAGAGTTTTAACAGATAACACGACAGCTATGGCTTACATACGTAATATGGGAGGGACTCAGTCCAAACCATGTAGTTATATGGCTAAACTCATTTGGGACTGGGCAGAGAAACACAAAATATGGTTAACAGTAACACATATTCCAGGCAGTCAAAATACTTGGGCTGACAAGAAAATCCGACACTTTCACGATCATTTAGAATGGTCACTAAATCAGGATATTTTTGACAACATTTGTCACAAATGGGGAAAACCAGAAATTGACTTATTCGTATCACGCAATAATAAAAAGTTACCTAAATGTGTCTTAGCATCCAGAGCCAGAACCCTGGAGAGTAGATGCATTCTCTTTAATTTGGAATAATAAATTCTATTACATATTTCCACCATTCAGCATTATCAGCAGAGTGGCCAGGAAGATCAAGATGGATCACATACATGCAGTACTGATAGTACCAGAATGGGAAACACAACCATGGCTAGCGGCAATAACATCAGCAGCAAAAGACGTGGTCAGATTCCCAAGAGAAAGGAACAACCTACAACATCAAGGACCAGTAAGAGTCCATGGAGACGTGTTGACAACACCCCTTTTGGCATTCCTTTTTTAAGAAAACATTTAGAGCAATATGCTTAAGACAAAATTACGAAAGAAAGACTTATTTCACACACCTGGAGGAAAGGAACGGTGAAATTATACACAAGTTATTTAAAGAAATGGGGACTTCATTGCCTTCTCAAAGGAGTCAATCCATTAAAACCTACAATAGCCCAAATATTAAGATTTCTAAGAATCCTAGATGACGGATTAGGATTTGGTGCAATTAATGCAGCAAGATGTGCACTTTCAATTATTCTACCAAGAATAGATGGACAAACGATTGGAAAACATCAGTTCGTACACTGGTTCATTAGATCGGTGTATGAAAGAAACCCACCTAAACCCAAATATAATAGGTTTTGGGATGTGTCGATAGTATTTAAGTTATTCAAGTCATGGCCTAGCAATAGACATCCATCAATGAAGGAACTAGGATTTAAGTTAGCAGTGCTGTTCCTGCAAGTGACAGGATAAGGATGAGGCAACCTTCGATTTAGAGACATTGCTAAAGTCGAATCGCACTGGGGACCCACTATCCACAGTACATGTAAATAGTTTTACGGATGATAAACAGATATGTGTAGTTTCAGCTATTAGGGTGTATATATTCAAGTCAACCGGAATTAGGCAATTCCAGACAGCTACTAATCAGCTTTATTAAATCACATTAAGCTATCTTGAGAAACACTCACAAGATGGACCATCAAGGTGCTTAAACAGGCAGGATTCAATACTGGACACTCTGTGTCCCACTCAATGGATGGAGCCATGGTTTCCAATGCAAGACAATTAGGAATCGCGGTCAAGATAATCCTTCCACACGCTGGGTGGAAGACAGATAGATCGTTTGCCAAATATTACAACAAATGACTAGAAAAAACAAGCGGCCTGGCGACTCACCTACTCACCAACTAAAGACAGGTGAGAAACAAAATTAACATTTTGCACTAACAACATACTATGGTTACAACATTAAAGTATAAAAGGATAAAATATGAGATTACGTCAAATTCTCCCTGGGCTACGAGTAGCCAGAGGCGTAGTACCAAGGTAAAATAGTATAGTTATACAAATCTTACCTGGGTACAGATGATGGATAACTGGTGTTTTTCCAAGGTACTAGCCTCGGATAGTTGTGGGTCAGGGCCCACCCACCCTACCCTACCACGACTATTACATTTCGCTGGAACCAAAACAAAAACACTATAGTATCCATACAGAGTTAAGATAATTTTTTATCCTATAAAGTATGTAAAAGATTGCTGGACCCAGATGTGCTTCCTTCTCCCTGACCCATGACTATCCGAGGCTCGTACCTCGGGAAAACACCAGTTATCCATCAGGTAAGATTTGTATAACTATACTATATATATATATCTATATATATATATATATATATATATATATATATATATATATATATATATAGAGAGAGAGAGAGAGAGAGACAGACAGAGAGAGACTGAGAGAGAGAAAGAATGAGGGAGAAAGATTGAGCTTGAAAGAGATACAGACAGGCAACACCACAGACAGAGAGATGCACAAACCTGAGGACACAGCGAGAGGAATGTCATTAGTTCTCCTCTCATCTCCAGGTCGGTTCCGGATACACAAAGAAGGAGCTGTACGAATTCAACCGGAAGTTACACTCCCACTGGATGCCGTTCGACAGGCGCCACCCACCCGACTTCCTGGAGTTGGCACCAGGCTTGAAACAAAGGCCTGACGCCTGGATTCACCCCTCAGACTCCTGTATCTTGCAGGTCAGTTGCAGAGTTCCTTGGTTAAAGTAAATTTTCATGTTTTTGAGTTTTATACGTGTACACCAGGCTGACAATTATAACGTCCTTTTTCTTGTAGTTCAGAGTAACTTTTATGATAATTTGCTAACTTTCGAGATCTCGGAAGACCACGCTCGCGAAATAATGTCTGTGTGTGCACACCAATTAAAGCCAAGTATAATAAACCATTGCTATGTTAACTAGGTCATATTAAAACCCAACACGCTTTAACATTCTTAAGGGGGAAAGCCAAAATGAAATGACGAATGAGTGCACTCACTCATATCTAAGTGTGCTATGTAGAATCAAGTCTTGGTATATGTTTTGCGGTTTGATTATCTTATGATTCCATCGGATTATGCAATAATGCTAAGCACCAGGCTAGATAGTCATAACTATAAATCTGTAAGTCATTGGTTTAACTCGACCGGGGTTTGAACCTATAAAAAGCAACTTAACTCATTCAGTACTCATTCAGCCATCCCCCCTAGTATAAATATTTTTGTGTAAGTCATCTTTGCTTAGAACATGGCTGAAAGACCAATGCATCCGAATTGGAAATAGTGGCATATTTCAATGAATAAATCATTTACTCCACTCCCACCAAAAGTAACTCCACTAATGAACAAAAATATATGGTCCTTTAATGCAGATAAAGGCAGCTGAGATAACGGTGAGTGACCAGTTTCGGACCGAATGCACTCTTCGCTTCCCTCGGGTAGAGAAAATCAGAGAGGACAAAGTCTGGTACGACTGCATGACGACAACTGAGTTGGATGACCTGCGACAAGTAAGTCACGCTTTTTATTACCTTTCTTTTAGAGACAATCAGAGAGGTTAGAGCCTGGTATGGCTGCATGACGACCACTGAGTTGGAGGACATATGGCAAGTGTGGCATGCGTCCTATTACCTTTCTTTTAGAGACAATCAGAGAAGACAAACCTAGTGTATATATCCTACCGCAAAAGTAAGTCAAACTTTCTAACACCTTTCCTTTTCGGTCAAACAAATCGTTCTATTTACCTACCATAATAAGTCACGTTAACTCTTTTTTCATCGCAAAGCAAAGTTGGTCCATTATTTTTGTTAATTGACATGGTATGAATGTAGAACTATATGTTAACATGCAAACCCTGCGGACAGGCGTGTGAAGATATTCCTCAGTGGTGTAGTGAGATTTGAGGAATTTCTCCTAATGATCTTATTCCTGAACGTTAGAAATAAAAATGCAAAAGCAAGATTTATTTGTCTGGGAGTTAGTAGAGACCATACGATGGATGGGGTGATTGATTGAGCGAGGCCGCCTTTTCCCATATGGCATGTCGTCGGTTCAAATGCCTGCTTAATTTATAGAAGGTAAGGTTTATTTGCTACTTGTGCAGTTTACCCACACATATTAGAACATGAGTTGGGGAGTGTGGTTAGAGTGGAATAAAATATGAATAGTTTACCATTTTGTTAATTTTATTGGTGTGGGAAAGAAGGTGGGCCGAATCGGTAAGAGTGCAAGCTTCCCATGTGGAAGGTAGGAAGTTTGAATCCCGACTGAGTCAAACCAATGACGTACAAAATTGATACTTGTCACTACCTAGCCTGGCGCTAAGCATTAGTAGGAGCGATAGGGCAAGGACTGGTTAGCTAAGTGTCAGGATAATGAGCCTGAGTGGGAAATCGGGTCATAGTGCCAGTGGCCTGGTCTCCCATTGGGGCGACATTATGAAGTTGCCATGAGTGTGCACTGTCACTGTTGGTTCCCATCCTGATATGACCATAGATGTTGCCAGGACGTAAAGCCCCAAACAAACAAGGAGAAATATGCTTCATACATATAGCATCAATCCCATAGGTAAACAATTTTCTATGGATGCAAACTTCCAGAATAACCGTAAATGAATCAAATTAATTGCAGTTGATTGAATTGTAGTCATTCTCACTCATGAGGAACATGTCAACGAGTCTGGTTGCACGCACACGTCTAATACATGCACCTTTGGGTTTTAGAAATCTGGTGGGAAACTGTTCGGGAGGCATGCGGAGCTTGGTGATGGCGAGGAGGAAGATCCCAAGAAGAAACGCCGGAAGTTGGCTCCGACACGTCAAGTCAAGCCGACCGTGGCAGACCGCTTCAAGGGCATCAATGTCGACAATGTCACCCAGGTACTTGAACTAGGAAACATAGTGTGTTAATGTGTTCAAAGGTGCATAGTCCGATTGATTTAAGTTTCTGCCATATTGTTTATATGTATATGGGTTAACATTTAAAAATAATAGGTATTTCGAACTGATTATTATTGTCAGCACTCTCTAGTTGCAGTATCAAAGGCAGTGGTAACTGGTTGACATACAAACAGGGAGTATTGTTTTATTTAGTGTGAAATACTTGCTTGGACACTTTCCCTGCAATCTATATTAGAAACAAATGCATGACGAGAACCCCACTAAGTTTGTTCATCAGGATGCATGTGGTTATAAGGTGAGTTTAAAGTATGGTGACTATAGGGAAGGAGGGGACTGGAAGGGGCACCAACCTCACCTTCCAGTGTGTAAGCTGATGTTGAGACCAGGGCCCATATGTATGAGCCCGGGTTAGCGGTGGTAACCCTGCATCGTGCGGATTTCCCGGGTTAGCGGCGAAAACTGCGCATGTATGTGTCGGGGTTAAACTACCTCGGCGAGTTTAAAGTCGCCTGCACTAACCCCAAGCGAAGCCAGGGTTAAAGGTGGGGTTAGGCACCGATTATGCCCAAATCTATTCAATGCGACCATATTTAACAGAATTAGATATGCAATAAGTGAAATTTATTCAAATTAACCCTAAATTCGAAGCGTTATTAAAGCTACCGCCGCATTGGTGGCGATATTAATAGTTATATTTTCGAATCGACGAACGTACAGTAAACAAACCGCCGCCGCCGCCGCCAGTATGGAAAGCGACGTCGATGCGGCGGCGGCGATTTGTTTACTTTACGTTCGTCGATTCGAAAATATTAATATTAATATCGCCGCCAATGCGGCGGTAGCCTTAATAACGCTTCGAATTTAGGGTTAAATTGATAAAATTTCACTTATTGCGTATGTAATTCTGTTAAATATGATAGCATTTAATATATTTGAGCCTAATATATGGCTACAAACGCAGAGGGATTTCCCAAATCTATAAATAGCGCATCGGTTAGCTAACCAAGCTGCACTTTGGTCATACATCCCCCGTGACACATTTGGAACCCCGGGGTTAGTTAACCCGGCACCCTCCTTTAACCCAGGTCCGGTTAAAAATTGGCTCATACATATGGGCCCTGGTGTGTTGGAGTGTATTCCTTCCTAAAGGACCAGAGGATGTAAACTCGGAATACCCACTGAACCACCTAGCATCTCTGCAGCCAACCGAGCCACCTATACCTGTGTGTGTGTGGCACTTTACCCATGATTAATACCAGATGTGGTGGCTGAATTGGTAGAGCGCAGGCTTCCCATGTGGAATGTCGAGAGTTTGATCCCAGTCGAGTCAATCAATGACTTGCATAATTGATACATATCGCTAGCTAGCCTGGTGCTGCAACATTACTAGGATAGGGATTGCACTAGTTAGCTCAGGATAATGTGACTGAGTGGAATATTGGGTCATGGTGCCAGCAGCCTGATCTCCCAGTGGGGAAGCACTATAAAGTTGCCATGAGTGCACACTGTCACAAGTCGGTACTCTTCCTGATATGACAATATATGTTGCTAGGATGTAAAACCCCATTAAACAACCAACCCTGTGATATAATTGTAGCCAACTACATATGCGCTTTGTCTAATTTGTCTGTTACTTTCAGGTGTCTGAGATACTGCAAGGCAAAGAGTTATGTGTAATCAACGGGTCAATGAACCACACGAAGGCTGCTCTGGAGAAGAACGTGGTGGAACTGGGTGGAACCATAGTCCAGAACCCGGGTAAAGAGGCAGCCCATTTGGAACGAGTTGAGAAACGGATAAAGACAAACAGCATTATTTGTGTAGCGCAAAATAATTGTCAAATAAACTTGCTTATCTGCAACTGATTTGGTAGGTTATAATGATAAGCCTGCATCAGGATGTCTGCGGCATCTTGTAATCCCAAATGGTTACTCATTTGAGTACTGACAATGCTCAATGTTGCTTAAAGCTGCATAGTCCGATGAAGCATCAACTTTTCAAATTCAAAACAATTATCTAGATTTGATTCTACATATCTAATTTAATATACTGATGCACTTATTAAGTATTTGTTGCCACATAGAAGGGAAAGCCTATGGTATCAGAGTTTTGGCATGCTTGTCAACATTATTTTCACATGTTTGAATTTCAAATATCTCAAAAGTTAACCATTTCAATTAAAAGTTACTTCAAACAAAAGTAAGATAGATTATAATGATCAATTTAATCTACTTATCTCAGAAGAATGTCAGAAACTCAAGACCATCGGACTATGCAACTTTAACTTCACCAGTCGAATGAGAACCTGTGCTCTAATATGATATTGGCTGTATACATATATATTGTCATACTCCTCTCAATCATGAAAAGACGGTAACAAAAAGCAACATACTGATAAGTCACGAGAGCAGCTTGGTAGCAAGTCATGATAGGATCTTTGGGAAAAGTCATGAAACCAGCTGAAGATACTGGTTCACTCCGAAGAGTTGTATTGTCTATTTACCGTAAAAACCCCACTCCCAATACTGTGTCTACGACACTGTTACATCATATTAATATGTTTATTATATATCTAAGACGTCGATATTGGACTACTCTGCATGCAGATTGGATGACATGGTGTGTGTTATTTACTTATTTGTTATTCGGTTTCTGTGCGGAACTGTGCTTCGGCTGGTAAGTGCATTGTGGGTGTAACTGTAACCACTGCTTCCTTCCATTTCGCAGGTGATGATACTTTCTGCGTGCTGGCAGACAAAGTGGCCATTAAGGTGAAGAACCTGATACAGAAAGGCGGCTACGATGTGGTGCGGATTGATTGGCTCTTACACTGTGTGGACGCCAGTTCTCTTATACCATGGTCAGTTCCTCAGCATTGTCATCCATAACCTGATATTTCAGTATATGTCAGTGTTTAAGGGGCTGTCGCAGTAGGGATTTTTGCGGAAGCGTATGGCGGCGTAGGTGCGTTACGTCATATACGTCGGCATACGCTACGCATAGGCCGTCATGTGCCGGCGTATGCCGTTGTATGCCGCCATACGCTTTCTCCCGTCCGTCCGTCCAAAATTTTTTGTGCATGCTAAAAAAATCTCGACCTATGGGAACGTATGGTTCATACGCTACTCATACGCCGGTGTACGCTCCTCGTATGCCGGTGTACGCTCCTCGTACGCTAGGGGTGCGCTGGTGTAGGTTACGCATACGCTCAACTTGCGTCACCGGCTTATCTCTAGCGTATGTAGCATACGCATAACCTACGAGTTACGTATGGGAGTGTACTCCTAGCGTATGCACAGCGTATTCCAAGCATATGCCATAGGTCTCGACATCTATCTTGACTCATACGCTACTCATATGCTCATACGCTACGCATATGCTACGCATACGCTACGCATAGGTTCCATATGCCAATCAAAACCGTCAAAAAATGTCACAGTGCGCTCCTCATACGCTCCTCGTACGCTCCTCATAGGTTCCACATATGCTCAAAACCACCCGAGAGGTCACCAAAGGTTATGATAGGCCGGCACGCGCAGCTTTTACGTAGGTTTTCAATACGCTCCCGCCATACGTCGTAATGTGACAGGGCCTTTAGATAGATCTTATTCACCCGAGCAATCTGGAACACTGGCTTGTGACCGTGTGCACTCATGGAAACTTTATAGTGCTGCCCCATTGCGAGACAATTGAGAATTGACATTAATGTTGAACTTGCTTGTATCTGCTATTGAAACCCACTGGAAAATGGTAAAATTGACATGAGTGACAATAGAATTCATGTACTTATCAAAATCTGTCCAGTGCACCATATGCAAAAGGTTGTGCCTTTTTCTTCTCCTTTGTTTTCTACATACAATAATTTTGCCATATAGTACCTGTCTTTGTGTAAAGGACAACTCTGAATTCAGATCAATGTAGTCCTGACATAGCAGGTATTCCGTCATCACAGGGACTGTCAGATGAGACAAATTACAGTTCATGCACTGAAAAGTTGTTTGCACATGGCAGGGTTTCGCCAATGACAGGGATTCGCTGATTTGTATATTGCAAAAGTATTTGTCATAGTGGGGGGTATGGGTGTTGGTTCACTTCGCCAATCTTAGAAGTTTGGCTGCAATAGCGACATCTCAATGGTTTAATGTAACACTGGCCTACAGGGTTGCCAACTCTTACGGTTTAGCCGTAAGGTGTACAATATTTTATGCCTCATCATTACCTCCCCATAAGGTGTACGATATTTTATGTCCCATCATCACCGTACACCATACAATGCCATTAATATAGTAATATTATATCAATCTTACAGATTATTTCGGAGAAAATAGACAAGAATGTAGAAATATATCACAGATGTGTCCAAAATGCAACATAGAGCATCTATGGCGTGAAGCGGCTACCGCCTCCAATATAACATCCCTTAAGATGTTCTGGTTTTTCATTTTCCAATGTTGGCAATCCTGGACCTACCTGTAATGTGTGCTGGGATCAGGACCCCAGCCGACATGATCTGCACGTCAGCGAAGACTGCCAACAAGTTTGCCTTAGACTATGACCGGCACGGCGACAGCTTCCACATGGACACCACAGTTGAGGGACTCAAGGAAGTCTTCAAGAAGATCGAAGAGAAGGTAAATATGCATGGTTCAACTGACTCCTGTTTGTTAAATAGAATACGCAACTTCAGATATCCTCTTTAGACTGGATTGCTTCCGAGCTAAAACAGGAATATTTAGGTAGTGGCGTTAACATGCCCACTGTCGGAGACAAACTGTCTCTAATGAAGCCTCTCTGAGGTACTAGGCGAACCCTTGTCTTGTTGTTGGTAATGAAGTCTGGTGCAAAAGGTTGCAAAGCTGCATTGATACAATGCCGCGTATTTCTGTTCACTCTCGGAGGATCAATTCCTGACTGAATCAAGCCAAACACTTACAAAAATGATACCTTGTCACTAATTTGCCTGGTACTTGGCATTATTGGCTCAGTGGCAGGATAATGCGCCTGAGTGGGATATTGGTTATGTTACAGCCATTGGAAGGGCACCCTAGTGGGTCAGCAGTATAAAGTCACAATGAGTACATATTGTCACCACAAGTCAATAGCAGCTCTGATATGACTTTAAATGTTGTTAAGACATAGCACCCGAATAAACAAACAAAAGCTAAACCTGCATTACATGCAGAACACTTTCTATTTTAGGGCACCGCACTATCACTCTCCTCAGAGGATGTGGCTGAGATGGAGATGAAATATTTTCCGCTGGAGTCAACTTACGGCCTGTTCAGACTATGTCGGTAAGTGATAAACGGTGGCATCAGTGTGCCTTATTCCATTTAGAATCCAGCTTGCCTAATGTTTGGATCACATGCCATGCTGCCGCTGTATGGTTCTGCGCTTTGCGTGTAGGATTTTCACAGATCGTACGATGTTGCAGTCTACGGTAGAAATGTTCACAAATCTTACAGGATCCGCACGGTAATCGGTGCCTGTGCGTTTTTTATCACCGCTGCAAAGCCGTACCAAGGTTTCGTCTGGCCACTGCACGATTGGGGTCACCGTACGGCCAGCTTGCGATGCTATGCGGTGGGGTTGCGGCCTTGCGATTTCTGAAAAAGGGTTTAATTTCAAGTTAAACAAGTCGCAACCCCTTCCGGTGAGCAAAAAAAAGTACGGTCGCCGTACGGCTGCCGTATCCGACCGTATGGCCGCCGCACGGTTTTGCCAATTTGGCAACTTACGATTGCTGCAAACACGCCGCAGGTGATTTGTGACTTAGGCATATGGGAGGAATGATTGGTTATATATACTCGCTACTGTAAACTACTTCCTGTATGTATGTTCACCATCTCCCCCATTCCCACCGCCAGACCCTGGTCATCTACCTGTTTAGAGTAACTATAGTTACTCCCTCCTCAGCCACCTACCCATGCAGTGCACACATCATCACATGGTTCGTACGGGGCTTGGAAAGCAGGGATGAAAGATCTCCGCGATTTCGCGGATTTCCGGGATTTGTCCTGTAGCTATAAGTGTATACTAATACATTGCGCCCGTCCTGATATGACCTTAGATGTTGCCAGGAGATAAAACTCCAACAACCAACCAATACATTGTTTCACGCCGCAGCACTAGCAGCGTATATTACTAACGGCTTCAAACGGCGCAGCAGGGTCAGCGTATACTACTAATACGTGCTTCAAACGGCGCAGCACTATCAGCGTATACTATTAATACATGCTTCAAATGGCGCAGCACTATCAGCGGCGTATAGTACTAATATGTGCTTCTAATGCAGCAGCACTATCAGCGTATACCAATATGTATGAAACCCGACTTCCGGGGATTTTCAGCGATTCCCTGACAACGCTAAGCCTATGGGAGAATATCAGCATTTCCACTTTTTTTCCAGGAGACCACTTTCATCCCTGGGAAAGTCTTGAAAAGTCTTGAACCTCATTTGCCCTAGTTCAAGGCCTCGAAAAACCTGCTGCCAAAAGAAATCTTAAGTCAATTTAATAGGATCTGTAACGGAGCACTGCAAGTCTCTGGTGTCCAGCATTTCGGTGTGTAGGCCTACACCAACATTGCTTTGCAACTGTTCACCTCTAATATATCCAAACTTAGTCATTTATAATATAATTTCATCCATACTAAAGTAAAAGTAGATTATAGCAAAAGTCCCAATATTTATATATTTGAAATATGGCAACTTTAAAGTGTACGTTGAAGAATCAGGGATGAAAGAACTCGGCAATTTCGCAGATTTCCATGACTTTTGATATTCACCAATTAATGTTCACACAATGCCAATATATATGACAGTAATACCATTCTTGTATGATCTTAGATATTGCTGGAACATAAAACGCAATCAAGGAACAGTTCTGTATAGGTGATAATACAGTCACAATAAGGACAGTTGAAACGTGACTTCTAGCATGGTCCCCTGGCCACCATCGTTATTTCAAGGGGGTGCACTCAGACAGCACCTAGTGGCTACTATGAGTACCTGGACTCAACTACCTGACCTCTGGTATTTTCCCGCGATTCTCTGGCAGTGCTAACCCTAGGGGGGAATATCTGCGTTTTCATTTAAATTCGACATTGGTTCTGCTGGAACCCGCTAGGTGGCGCTAAGGTCCCGGTCTGATTTCCGCTTTTCTCTTTTTTTGTGCCGGAGAGCGCTTTCATTCGCGAAGACTGCATTAACAAACACTGTGAACTTAACCAGTAGAGGCCAACTAGACAAAAAAAAACATCTACAACGGAATGAGCCTGGAAATGATTCTAGTTGGATCCTACTGAGGTACATGATTAATCAATATTAACCTACTTCGTAACTCAATAGGCCCCACCTGAGATTACCATGAACGCAAGCTCAATCACAAAGGCCCACCCTACATCCCCCATCACCCTTTCAACGAGTATGTTACTACTGGAAAGATAATCAGTTATGCCCCACCCCTACTAACGCCTACCATACTAGTCTAACATAGTTACCTCCCTGCATATGTTTCTTTTTCGCTTATCTTGTTCTTTACCTATCATTCATGTACCGATGTTTTGCTTATTTTCCTGTAATTGTCTATCTGTATATTGTTATAGATTTGTTTGCTGTCTAGAGGCAATTGTGATTAGGGCTGGAAAACCAGTGCATTAGAACTGACACCATGTTATTCAGAGGAATAAAAACACTTTAACAAAAAAAAAAAAAAAAAGAATCAAGTTGTTTTGGGCGTTCAGCTTTGAATCACATTTCTCCTACAGAGGCTACGTGGACAGCCTGCTGGTCCTGGAAAACGCAGCCTCCCACATTGATGGGTGCACGCTGGAGCTGGTTACCCTGGAGATGCGTCTCTATGGGGCTACCATGGAAACAAGCCTAGAGGTTGCATCCCATGTCATTGTCGACAAGTGGTAAGCCAACATTTTCCATGGGAAATTCTGGGGGTCGGGGACATATGGGTCAGTTCCTCAGGAGCTATTTGTAGAAAATTGAGAGTCATCGGTTTCTTTTTTTCTTTTTTCAGTGTCATTTATATTTGTTAACCAGTCTTTGATGTGCATTATGTACACTGTAATATGTTTAATACGTCATTGAGACTTGGCACTTTCTCACTATGTGTCAAATGTGTGAGTTCCTAGGTCACCGAGAGCAGTGGCATGGCTAGAAGAGGAGCAGGGGTGTGACCCCCCCCCCCCCCATCCCCCCGAACATAGTGAGCAGGGGAGCGATCCCCTTACTTTAGAACCCGGCTACAACCCTGGTAGGTGCCCCAGGGTGGGATTGATCTTCGGACCTGTCAGATAGAAATTGGACGCTCTCACTGCTCAGAGACCTTACAGAGACTCTGTGATTGTCGGACCCTTCTTGCAGAAAGTGGGTGTGGTATCGGCAACCACCTTTGAATAACCATTAACAAGCTAGGTCTGAGAACCTGACCAACGAGACCAGACGGGATGGCCGAATGAGTTGGAGCGTCCGCCTCCCATGCTGGTCGATCTTGGGGTCGTGGGTTCGAACCTTGGTCGAGTCAAACCAATGACTTGAAAATTGGTGCTTGTCACTTCCTAGCCAGGCGCTCGGCATTATTAGGACAGGGCAAGGACTGGTGTGCTCAGTGTCAGGATAATGTGACTGAGTGGGATACCAGGTCATGGTGCCAGCGGCCTGATTTCCCAGTGAGACAACACTATAAAGTCGTCGTGAGTGCGCACTGTCACAAGTCGGTACCCGTCCTGATATGACCTTAGATGTTGCTAGGACATAAAGCAACAACAAACAAACCTGACCAACACCAGACTTCTCCTCTTTTCTATTTTTAAAGTGACCTCTCGCGGGTCGAGGAGTTACGCCGCCGGAACCGGAAGTTGAGTCGGAAGTTCCATATCGTTACCCACGACTGGGTTTATGCTTGCATCAGACAGGCGAAGATGCTCAAAGAGAGAGATTATGAACCCACCTGTGCTTGATAAATATGCATATTGCAATCTTTCCACACACCAATGTCGACATTGATGTTTAATTTCTTTTTGATATAATTGTGTCACGTGTACGTGGATCGTGGGATTTTAAAAACGTATTTACAAATTGTAGTGTAGCGGGCTGCACTCACCTCACCATGTAGAATTAACCTCAACATCAGATTGATATGCTCGTTCTGATGTGACCTTATATGATGCTAGGACGTAAATCAATAACTCAGGTTGCTATAACAATAGCGATGGTCCATGTTGGATCAAATAAATTACTTTAAAGTTAGCACTTGTCGCTACCTTGCCTGGCACTTGGCATCGCTAAGGAACAGTGGAATGGGGACGATAAATTATCAACAGTTGAAATGTCCCTTGCTTATTTATGGAATGTAGCAAAATTCAACAACAAATAAAATGGTATAATGCAATGGTTACCATATTTCCACAAATAAACCATCAACAATTCCTATCCGCTATGAATCTGCTTATGGTGTACATTATGTATTATACTGTTTTAGGACAGTTTATTATGTAAATAAATACTTTTGTTACATACAGACAATAAGTACTTTGCTTATTCGTGGTGAACTGCACGAAAGGTCTAGAGCCAAGCAATCATCAGTTTGATAAAGTAGCAATACTGATTCAGGCAACAGGCACGTTTCAACAATCGCGCCATGTCCGACCAATTTGTGCTGTAGATAGTCCGATGGCTTTTGAATTTTTGTTTTATTTTTTTAGATAAATATATCAGGTTGATCATGGTAACCTACTATTCATTGGTCCGGAGTATCTTTGATGAAAATATCCTAATTTTGGAACAATTTGAGCTGTAAGGATCTAAAATAATCTCTTTATTATGTTTTAATTAATTCTTTTTTGGACAAAACGATGTGGACGTTTTGGCGTAAGCGCGTACGCCTAGCTACCCCCCTGGCATTCGACATGCGCCTCAGTCTAACTCAGAGACGTCACACGTTTCAAGTAGGAGGGAAAACGCCTCCAAAATGGTTGTGTGTATCAGTCAATCGGAGTTGTTCTTTCAATTGCAAATGGCTGCAGGAAGTGCATGTTATGGTGGCCACCATTTTCAAGGCACCCAAACTCTGCTAAAACGTTGTTCAGAGTAGTGTGTCATTTGGAATGCCTCTGAGATGTGCAGTTGAACGCGGCCAAAATTGCCATCTTGCGATGACCACGTGATGTGGGCTGACCTACTGATGTAGGTAACCTGGTCCCCTGGCATTTTCTATTGATGGTCAGATGGGATGGCCGAATAAGTTGAACATCCGCCTCCCGTTTTGGTAGGTCGTAGGATTCGAACCCGCAGGTTAAAATAGTAATGACTTTAAAATGTATACTTGTCGCTACCGAGCGTGGTGTGGTGCTTGGCATTAGTAGGATATGGTAAGGGCAGTGGAATGAGGAAGATCATTTGGCTACGATTGAAATTTACATGCTTAGGCCCACATTAAAATTTACATGATCATCTGAAATGGTCAGATTTGTGCAAAATGGCAGCGAAAATGATCTCATATGTAATTTTGAGGAGTTAAATTTGTGTTTAATGACAGCAAAATGTAACCACAAAACATATAAAATTATACATACATATATGTATGCATATGTATAAAGCATTTAACATTGACCTTTCATATCCTAGAATTTATTAATATTTATCGACATCTGATATGGCGATAAATATGTATATATACATATATAATTATATGTATATAGTTATATGTATATAATACAGGATATTCACACGCATGCGCTGTGGCAACGGTCCCACAACCATAGTGTTCATCGTCGCCCTCAGATGTCACATGCATTGTGGATATTGTGTATTAATAGTGACTGACTAGTTTGGTACCCTCCTAAAATTTTCAAACGGGTCCAAATTTTATTTTTCTTGGAAGCTCCAATGATCCAAAAGCAATATACTTTTGGAATTTTCAAAATATCCCAAAATTTGACTGACATACGTGCATTTGAAAGTTAGTAATAACCATAGCTTTTGTATGCGACGTGGCAATGGTCACACAACAATAGTGTTCGTCGTCGCCGTCAGATGTCGCATGCGTTGTGGATATTGTTTATTATATATATACATAGGCGAGCAAAGTGTCCAAGGGGCACACTGTCCTGTCATCAATATATCCTTGTGAATGCTATATTATGAAGATTTAGATACAGGCACACACAACTTAAATCTGTATGCATACAACTTTAATTCATTAGCACCGAAGCAGAGGTGCATTGACATGTCTTTCCCAGTCACATATCACAGTTAGATTTGAATCAAGTCTAGGTTATCTTACATTATATTATAAGCCGACTAAGCCGTTATGAGTTTATTATATCAGTGGTATATTCTATGACAAAGCAATGTTTTCATGCCAATTGAAGGTTAAAAGATATGAGGGAAGGGATTATTAAAAAACCAAAGACAATTAGATATTGGAAATCACCATTAATAGTTCTTTTACCAGGTTAGCACTGTAGGATTTCCTACACAATAGCTTCGAGTCTTCCTAGAGCTGTACATCGTTGTACTTGTCCACGCAACAATATATGATTGGTCCAGCCAGGAATTATTAAAGAATGCATGGTATTTTCAGACTTATACCGGAAATGCGGTACACAACACAACCACAGTGCTCTCAGTATAAGCCAATATGGCACTGGCACTTGGCAGCCCCGCAGCACATTCAGTGTATGCCAATATTGTACTGTCTGTCCCGCAGCAATATCAGCGTATGCCAAAAGTGTACTACCTGCCCCCTGGGACGTTCTTTCATAACTTACCAATAAAAAGTTATTTTGAACGGCTATGGACTCCGAAGTAAATTAATAAATTCATACATCATCCTTCCAGGTGACCAGTCTTATCATTTTATTATGGACCAGACGGGATGGCCGAATGAGTTAGAGCGTCCGTCTCCCGTGCTGGTAGATCATAGGGTCAAACCCTGGTCAAGTCAAGCCAATGACTTAAAAATTGATACTTGTCGCTTCCTAGCCAGGCGCTCGGCATTATTAGGAGAGGTGTGCTCAGTGTCAGGATAATGTGACTGAGTGGGATACCAAGTCATGGTGCTGGCGGCCTGGTTCCCAGTGGGACTTCACTATAAAGTCACATGAGTGCGCACTTTCACAAGTCTGTACCCGTACTGATATGACCTTAGATCTTGCTAGGACGTAAAACAACAACAAACTTATCATTTTAATAATATTTTCACTCATCAAGCAGTTTTAAGACGAGGATAGGAAATTTGCATAATCCGATGCGCTAGGGTGAGGTCACGGGGACCGTCTGGTAAATATATATTTTTTAAACACCAGGTGGCGCCACCAATAACATTGGCGCCAGTAGACAACAGGGCCGCGTTCAGGCTCCGTCTCGGAGGCGCCTCGGCGACAGGCATGACGTCATGCCAGTCTGAACGACAACAGCAGTTGGTTGCCTCGAAAATGGCCACCCCCATAGGCGGTGGCCATTTGCAATGAACAAGCTGCACTGTAATTGGCTGAAAGCACTGAATGCAGCGGCCATTTTCGAGGCACTTTTCATCTCCAGTCTGAAAAGAGAGGCGTCTCCGAGACGTTGCTGAGACGCACTCTGAACGCAAATAGGCCAAAAAGCATCGCCGAGACGTCTCCGCAGCACCTCCGAGATGGACCCTGAACGTGGCCCTAGTAGACGGTGGTCCAAGGGGTATGGATCGAGTGTGGTCAACACTGTTTCCTTGATTTGCCACAAGGGGTGTTTGCAATGAATGTTATCCCATGCGACAGTGCCATTTAATGCTAGCATTAACTTAGGTACCCCCGTGTGGCATAAAAGCTATACGTTTAGAGTGAATACTCTCAAACAGGCAGTGGTGGGGAATATAAATATAGGGGGATATACAACGGGTTTTACACCTCTCGGACTTATATGCATGCTTGTATGCGTGGGTAAGAAATCCTAAGATATAAGGAGTTTTGGATAGGCCTAGTAGGCCTGCGAGGATCTATTGATAGATGATCTGACAAAGTGGAACCTGTACAGCGTATCTGGTAGGCCCTATCTAGACCGGTGATATAATATACATACATAATTATGTACACTCCATTTAATATTCTACACCGCATAACTTTGTGCACTTTATGTAAGGCAGATCTGGTCAGTGAATGTCGATGGTTGATGCCCAGTTTAGTGGCAAGTAATAAAAGAGGAAATCCAGAACTCTCTTCATGCAAATCTTCTTTACAGAAATAGGTATCGCTGTGTGGAATAGCATCATAACTTGTGCTATGGTTTAACATCATTTGATATAGGCTACGAAGACTGGAGTATTGGGGTTGGTACTGTATGAATGACATCACAGGCTGGATTCCTTCATCACATGGCATAGATGGGTTGTGGCGAGCCCAGAGGAACCAAGATGACGGCTACATAGTCATAGAGCTGTCGATTTGACTTTTAGAGTCTATTAATCTACATGATTAAAAGGCATCTCTTAGGACTCATATACAATAGAGCCCAAGACACAATATATACTGACACAAGTATTCACAATACTAGGGCAGCAGATGGCAACCTCTTGAAAATTCCCTATCCAAGGACTAACAAACTCAAAAGAGCACCTATTTATCAGGGAAGCCAACTCTGGAACAAACTCTCTGCCAAAACCAGGAATGCAACAACCTACCTGGAATTTAAATCTAGATTAAAGGTTGAGTACCCGACATAGACATACATTAATAAACCTACCTGGATAGACCACAAACATTGAGAACTGAAATAAATACATAGTCCCAAACCACTCCCTTCCCTCTCCCTCTCTGAAATCCTCCTTGCAAAAAGAGTAAAAGAAATAACAACTACCAAAGTATACCCACCAGCCTATAACACTTGACTAAACCAATAAAACATATACTACTGACAAAGCTATAGTTAGTTGACCCAAGACAATTTAAATGAGTCGTGCAACCATTATTTGCATAATCCAAAATCCACGACTACCTGCATCAGCAAGTCATGCCCATTATATTAATGTCTCCTCACAGGTATGATCATCAAATCACTGATATAGTCTAAAGGTAAATGGCTATTCTCCAGTCTACATGTGCAAAATAAGATCCCCACTATATTTGTAATGCCTCATTTTAACCTACTACTGTCTATATCGTTCATACCATCGCATCGTCTCATCCATAAATAGTTCATATGCACTATAATTGTTAAGGCCGGAAGACCAGCGCCTCGGTGCTGAAAAAAGATGTTATTCAACTGGAATAAAAATTTGAACAAAAAAAATATAAAATGATTCAATAAATTATTCACTCCAAAAGTAGCTGCTATGATTTAAAGGGACAAGATATTGGTCTCTTAGACACTACCCGTACTCTGACAAATGCTCTCCAAGCATACGTTTGCCAGTTTTCAGTTTATGCAACTACATATGTGTGGGGGGGGGGGGGGGGGGAGGAGAATGCTAACATTGGTTGCTTTTGTTGTGTTTTATTTAGTCTAGCAGCACTGACACTTTTAGACAACCATATAGAGAAAATCTTTTTAGAAATTGCAATCTAAAATGATAAATATAAAGTTCAAATGTTTATTTATCATAACCAGCTACTTTTTATGAGAACAATTGATTAAATCATGTAGATTAATAGACTTTAAAAGTTTAATTGAGAGCTTTCTGTGGCTGCCATCTTGGTGGTTGCCATGGCTTCCCCTGTGTATGGGGAACCCCTCTAGGTCATGTGATGAGGGAATCCCACCTATGATGTCATTCATACATCACATACCACAAACTATGGCTATTTGCTAAACTAAGAAACTATATGACACAAGATATGTCAATAAAAATCTTCAAAGGCATGGTACTCCCCTACTTTGACTATTTGGATGTAATTTACATGGGTGCTAAAAAAGAGCTACTAAAAAAATTGCAGATATTACAAAATAGGGCCCTAAAAATCTGCCTGAAAGTAGACTAACTACACCCCACTTATTACCTACACAAAAAAACCTAAAGTAAAGCTACTAGAAAACAGAAGAATAATCCACCTAAAAACATTAGCATATGGATATAGCCAAGACATTGAGCGTCTAACCTAACCACTAAGGGACACCAGAGCAAGCAAGGCACCACTACTAAGGCAGACCAGAAGACGAATCAAAGCCCATGAAAGGAGCACACTGGAAATGGCCGCCAAGGCATGGAATCCCCAAACGGTGAAAGAAAGACAAATCCCTGACCTAAAAACATACAAAAAATATCTGCAAAATAAAAACTGGAAACCCCAACTGAACTGCACCACAAGGGGGCAGGTGATATGTCACGGCCCCCAACTGGACAGCCCAGGGCAGGACAACCAGAAATATAAAAGCCAGATAACATATCTAACAAAAATATAAGTCAAATCAAATTCAAACAAACATAACTCAACCACCTATTACGTACAGGCCTATGGACATGTAAATAAAATAGGCTAGTATAGAATTAAGTAGAAAAAAGCGGGAAAACTCTTCCCAAGAAAACCCCAAAACACTAACATACAACCTTAAGAAAACAACTAACATAGTAATAAGAATAGAACAAAAATACAATGCCAAGAGGGCCCCAAAAAAAACCTAACATAGACTACTAAAGATACCAACAGACTATCTATCTGCTACTGAAATGCAGATAATCAAATAACTTATCAGCACCTACTGCTTGGTAAGACAACACCAAAACTACAGCTGGCCAGCATTGAAAA
The DNA here is from genome assembly GCA_030323885.1 of Branchipolynoe longqiensis. Lineage (NCBI taxonomy): Eukaryota > Metazoa > Annelida > Polychaeta > Phyllodocida > Polynoidae > Branchipolynoe > Branchipolynoe longqiensis. The sequence continues at coordinate 41,719,374 of CM059187.1, read as the reverse complement.
CAAGCCTGGGTACCCAGGCTTACATGCTATGGACAGTATAAATACAGCCTCAATAAAAAACAAAACAAAAAAAACATAGCTCAACTCTCCTCCCACATGTTTAGTGGCATGAACTGAACAAACTAAGCAACGGTATGTTTGGAGAGCTTTTGATGCTGGATTCGTTTGTATCTGGGTGAGGTATAGCCAGCGCCTTTAAACGCATTTGAACCGTGAATATTTAGCACTTTAGATTGCATAATTAATTCTAGCACATTTTCTATAGGGATGTCTAACAGCCATACATGTCAGTGATGTGGGAATATCTACAGTGCAGCAGGACCAGCATACCTCCGCACTCTCCCACCCCCACATATTCAGTTGCATAAACTGAAAAAACTAAGCAAAGGTGTGCTTGGAGATAATTTCTCGGAGTATAGCTCCAGTCTCCGTGGCCTATATCAGGCGAATTTAAACCCTAAGTATTAATGAGTTTGAATGAAGGATTAACAGATACCAGCTGGGTCAAGACATGGTATATAATTATAAAAAGACGCTGGGCTTCTCTTGTCACTCAGTGTAATGTAATAATGATAGGTATAGATCTCTTCAGATTCATCAGACCACTATCCAGCTAACATGTCCAAGAACTGTTGATGCGTATATTTCGAATAAACTTAATTTGGTAATGGTGACAACAATATAATTATATAAATCGAAGTAAATAAGAATACCGTTCTGGCATGGATGACAACTATTTTTCTCTCTCACTTTTCCATGTGGCTCATGGAAAAGAAATGTCGATGCTTAGTACATTTTCATTGTTTGTACAAAATCATACGTACATTATTTATTAACGTGACAATGTAGGCCTACTTACCGTACATGGAAACAGTTAGACTATTTCTACATGGCACCTGTTTGGATTTAGATGCAGACGCCGTTGTACATTAATCAGTTGTTTCAATTGGTAGTAAACAATTATTTTTTAGTTACCCCCACCCTCTTTACCAAAGACGCCGCGCACTGTCCTCTCACCAGACCGGATGGCCGAATGAGTTGAGCGTCCGTCTCCTGCTTTGGGGTTCGAACCTGGGTCGAGTCAAACCAATGACTTAATTCCGCATACCCCCAGTGCATTGCAGCCTTGTATTATTGCAATATCCATTCTTGAAAGTACAATGCGCAACCAATGTGAGCATTCTTAGGATCTGGAGTTTCGCATCTCATATTCTCTCCCTCACGTCTCTCTCTTTCTCTGTTCGTCGCCTTAGTAACGATATGAGCTCCGAAGATGGCTAACGTCCGCGGGGTCTACCTATGGAAAGCACAAGAGAACATTATTTATATAAGTAACTTTAATAACTATAAATGCATATTATTATCTAATTGTTTCTAGGAACATTCGGGTAATATTATCTATACCTTTAGCTTTAGATTTAACCCCAAAATTTATAATTAGATTAGATCAATATTGTGTCTTGAGATGTTGGAGACTTGTTAATGTTAAACAAACTTGAGATATCGGCGTAATTTCGAATTATGTAATAAATAAAGGAACTACAGTAAAACTTAGCTAACCCATCACCTCCACAGATCGACCACTCCCCTATATCGATCGCTTTATTTGGGTCCCAACAATACCACTGTAAGGATATTCTAACTCCCTAAACCGACCACCTTCCTAAACTTAAAGTCGGTCCCATGGTCGGTCGATTTAGAGAGGTTTTACTGTATTTAGAAATGTACACAGGTAGTGTGCGGATAATAATAACATTTTGAAATTCAGTACATCTAGTGATCGAGCATACTTGATTATATTTGTGTTAAAATCATTTGATTGAATTATTCCACTAAAGTTGCACAGTCCGATGGTTTTGAGTTTCTGCCAATTTCTGACATAAATACATTACATTAATCTTTACAATCTACTTTGCTTAATTGAAGTAACTGTTATGTTAAATGGCTAACATTGGAGATATTTGAAGTGAAAATATGCTAAATTAAGTTTGCAAGCACCACAAATTTGGCACCATAGGCTTCAGTTGTACAACTTCTAATACATTGACTTATTACACCCTTCTTTGCAGAAACAAATGCTTAACAAGTGCACCAGTATCTAAGTTGGATATGTAGAATTAAATCTAGATAAGACTTAGTGTTTTGGCTATGAAAAGTTTATGCTTTCATCGGAATATGCAGTATTAAGTGTGCATGTTGCAATTGACTTTCAAACCGATGTCCTCTCCTCCAAATAAACTCCCTCGTATGACTAACCCCCGCCCCATTTCACGTAGACTACATCAAATGAAGATTACCTGGAATAGCACAAAAACAACGATGGTGACTATGGCACGGTATCAGGGTGGGTAGCATTGTTTGGAAATATATAACTAGATGATGACCACAACAAAGAGGACTGACTGCCATCCAAATATATCATACTTGTGTGGTTACATCAAATGCAAATAAGAATAAATCTTACTGACTACACACACACAAACATATGCATATATATATATGTCATCATCATCATCATCATGCTGTCGGTCGCGATGCGACAAAGACTGCTTTCATTACTTGACTGCCGCTCTCCATTTCATTTCATGAAAGCTGCCTGCAAAAGTGTTGAAGTGCTGCTGGCTTTTGTTACCAACAGCACTCTCTCGGGGAGCAAATAGAGGTTTCACACCAGCAAGAACATGTCAAGACAGTTGCAAACTATTTGTCCCTGCAGTGGCTGGTCGGGAGATGTTGGGAGTTCCATACATCAACCACCCTTAATGCTGCCACAGTGACATGGTTTTCTGTTTAGGGTTTGCTCCCTTAGCCTTCGGTTCTGTCAAGAACCTGTACCAGAAGGCAGTGGTTTACAACTCTGCAGGGCAGGGGTGTTAAACTCCCTGAGGTATTGGCTATACGTGCAATACCTGCATACCATATATGTACATATGTATATATGTGTGTGTATATACATGTACAGTGAAACCCCGTTATGATGCGACCTGACTTAGTGTAAATTCTGATATAATGTGAAGATTCATTGAAACCAACATTTAATTCAAAGGTAATTCAGCAAACTGAACCCTGACTTAGCATGACCCGCTGTTTTCGCGATGGTATTCATGGACCCTGACGATTGCCTTATTTATAACATGTTTCACTGTATACAGATGGATGATATTTATGAAGTTCCAGGTGTCTCTTCCCACACACACCACATATGGGTGGGAGCGGACTGTACTTCCATATACATACACACATATATATATGTGTGTGTATATATATATATATATATATATATATATATATATATATATATATATATATGCATATACAGACACACATACATATATATATATGTGTGTGTGTGATGTAAAACGCATTATGCAAGTATAAATGCTCGGAGGGGAATACATGTTTCTGACTTCCCCCTAACGGACGCATTTGTTGAGCACTCACTCCCCCCCCCCCCCCACACTCAAAAGGAACACACACACACACACACACACACACACACACACACGTACACACACACACCTACCATACACTGCATTGTTATTGGCACTCACCCTTGGCTTGACGTAGCTGCGCGGTTTGCGGAAATCCAGCGGCTTGACGTAGCTGGGCGCCCCCAGGTAGGAGTTGGGCAGGGCCAACGGCTCGCTGCGCGACGTGAGACGGCCCTGCTCCCGGCCGGGCGCCGTGTACGCCCGTGGCGAGTACGCCGTGGCCCGGGGCACGTAGGCGCGGCGGCTGTCGGCTGAATCCCAGCGGTGGCGTGGCCGGGAGTGGCCGCCGCCGTGCCGCCGCCCAGAGCGCCGCTCGTGACGGCTTCCCCGTCGTCTGCTGCGCTCCCAGTACCGTCGAGCCCCGCGCGGGTCGATGTGGTCGCTGTAGTCACTGCGGTCGGTGTCGTCCCAAGGTGCGCGCGCATCGTTCTCGTGCTCGTGCTCATGCGCGCTGTGCTCTACCGACTCGTAAGGTGCAGGCCCTATCAGACTGAGCAGGACGGGTAGAAAGGCCAAGCCGTGGAAGAGACCAATTCCGAAGATACACAGAAACATCTGTGAAACAGAGAAAGAACGCGGTGATGTGTCATTCCAGGGTTCTTTCAACCATTACCAAAAAAATACCCCCCCCCCAAAAAAAACAAACCAACCATGACAGGCTCCGTAATCGACGGATGGAGGGGTTGACCTAACGGGATATTGGAGTGTGTATACTTTCTTATGGTTTTTATAATAAATCAGTAAGTAGGAATTAATATTCAATTGTCAAAATACACCCACCCATCAGAACCAATAGCGCTACTCTGATGAGTCATTGTGGTAGCTTATTGCGTAAAATGAAAACTCGTTGGCTGGGTGATTCTGAATACAGGTCTGTTTGTAATATATCTGTGCACGCCCCCCCCCTCCCTCCCTTCCCCCCTCCCTCCCTTCCCCCCACCCCTTCATCCCTTCCTCCCTCCCTCTCTCCCCTTCCTCCCCCCCTCCCTCCTCCCCCCCCTCCCTCCCTCCCTCCCTCCCTCTAGTCTGAGTGGAGGGGAGGACAGTGCGAGGGTTTGGAGTCGGGTGGAGTGAATGAACAGCTAGCTACCCTGAATGCACACTGCACAACCTTTCTAATTGTATGCAGTGTGCTTCATTCCCATCCTAACACAGCCTGTAACCCGACTAGAGGATAGTTACGCAAAACCTTTGAAAGTCACGTATTACATAATTCAATATTACACGAATATCTATAGATGGAAGACAAATATTGATCTCATTTAATGTATAAATTTGTGGATTAAATCTGAAGCTATGAATTAAAAGTTATATATCTAAATGCTCCTAGAAACCATTAGAAACCATGAAGCCCTGGTCACATGCATGTTAGTGAACGTAGTTGAACGTAGGATAGATTAATGTGGGTGAAACGTGCTATCACTATGTTAAACTAGGTTAAGGTATGGCAGGTTTTGGTTGATCACCCACCTAATACTACGGATAAATATGTTACGGTACGGATCCTGGTACGTTACGGTACGGATCCCAGTACATCCAACTACGTTGAACCACAGTGAACTATGTTACCCTCAACTACGTTCAACTTAGTCCACTGATGGCTATATGACCACGGCAGAATGGCCAAGGTTTTGTGTGGGTCAAAGTACGCTAGGGTTTGCTAGAGTATGCTAGAGTACAGTAAGAAGTATGCTAGAGTACGCTAGAGTACGTTATCATCACAGAGGCTATGTCTGCCTCAAACACACCTCTTTTGAACATGTCCAAAATTTAAATCGGAACTCACAGCCCACAGACTTTCTTATCACATTCTCATCATGGAGAAGTATGGATGCTGGTACGTTCAACTACATTCAACTATGTTCAACTACCTTCAACTATGTTCAACTAGATTAGCCTCAACTACGTTCACTAACGTGTATGTGACCGGGCCTTGAGAGAGGTTTATGATATGTAACACACGCAATATGCATACCTTGACAACAGTTTTGAAGAGGAAGGATGTTGAGAAAAACAGAGGGATGGATGCCAACACCGTGCTTAATCCAGCGCAGAAGATGGCGGGCCCAACCAGAACGAGGCTTCTCCGCACACGTTCTGCAGCAAAGAATGTGCACAATAGCATTAAAAAACAACGCCCGCACATCATTCAGTCGCTTATCCAGTGGTGCCTGGCTTCAACGGCTAACTCTCAATCCAGGATTTAAATGAAGAGAGTCCCTAGACCATTCCATTTGGGAGGCACCTCTCAAAGGCATATATCAGTGTCAAAAATAGTATACACCTTGGCCGGAACCCCCCTCCCCCGCCCCCACCATAGACTTTGAGGCCCACGGTTTCAGCCTGAAAATCGTGTAGATAAATGCTGCACTGACAACTCTCCATCTTGACCAATGTTGTTCTGACATAGCGGATGTCTTATCATTGGCGGGCTAATTAAATCATGAAACAAAGAGAGTTTGTACATGGACAATTTTACCGCACGTGACAGGTTTGCTTAGGGTTTTGCTTATCACAGGTATCACTATACTAAGCAACACCATGCAACTAATATGTGCTAGTATGTTTTAATAAATCAACAATGGTGGTGGGTGGGTTCGCGGCTAGATACTGGTTTCTTATCAGAACTGCCGAAAGCATATGTAATAGATTATAGTTTCTATGATAACCGGCCAAAGGCTACTCAAATGGGATCTAATGCAAATTCTTTGGTTTAAGTAATATACATTTTTGCACACTTGTTCACTTCCAACTCAGTGATGTTCTATGCTAGAGTAGTGCTATCCAATGGAAAAACAATGCCAGTTATGTACCGACGTCTACATTTTTGACACCAGGAATGTAACACTTTTAACAAGTACATTTTACTATATACAACACTGCCTTGATAAGTATTGGTTTGTGCAACTTTTCCATTTGTATTTGGTTGCCATGCAAGCCTTATTTTATTTATTTTTTAAACACGAATAAAGTAAGGTTTATTACCTTTAAAACGACACGTCATTATATCGTTATTAATCAATTGGAATTGTAAGTCTTTCAAATGGTTTACTTCCATAAGTCGTTCAATGGTTATAATTACACATAAGCAGGCAATGCACTTTCAACATAGACTACACTGGATAGGTTCACTAACCACGAAACATATAGATTGCCCAGGATCCTGGCTATAGCACTCTTGTCATCGGGGTGATGCATCCAAGGGGAATATTTCACCTAGTGCAGGATTAGAAGCCACCTTTCTTGACATTGCGGGACTATCATCCTAACCATTAAACTATCTAGGCTCCCTGATGCAATCATCCTGCCTATCTATGTGGCTCCTTACCGGAAAGCAGATACAAATACTATTATTATGGGTAATAATGGGAGATAAACACTATGTGTAAGTATATATATAAGTACAGTAAAACCTCTCTAACCGACCACCTCCACAGATCGACCACTCCCTTATATCGACCGCTTTATTTGGGTCCCAAACGACCGCCCATACAATACTGTTGTAACGATAAAATAAACTCCCTAAACCGACCACCTCCCTAAATGGACCATTTAAAATCGGTCCCATGGTTGGTCGATTTAACGAGGTTTTACTGTATATATATATATATATATATGTATATATATATATATATATATATATATTTAATGAGGCCTCACCCCCACGCGTTCCTTCCGTTGCCATGAATGTCCGCGCGACATGGGACACATAATCCATTGAGAAGCCGACAGCCATGATGAGGATGGTGCTGGTTATTGTGTTGATGGTCATCCCCAGGAAGTACATCAAGCCGCCAACGTCCACCTAGTCCGCCAGAGAAACACCAGCGTATTTTGGCGCAATGTCGCAAAGGGCGTACACACATACAGGACAACATGCCTAGAACGGCACTCGAACCCACACTTCTGCCATTCCGGGAGATACATATGACTTTCTAGCTACTTATGTTGTAAGCTGAAAATAACCCACTATAATACTTTTCTTTTTATGATTCAATTTGTCTATGACATGCTTTGATCTCTAGAAGAAGGTATTCTCAGATAATTAAAATTAGTTTCTCACCTCAGAAATGCACGTAGCCACTGACCATACACCATTTGTGGCATTTTTATATTTAGCAACATGTGTTCTCTGTGGCGGAGTGGTTAGAGTGTCTGACTTTCTTCTATGTCGGATTCCTAATCTGCAGGTCGGTTATTCGATTCTCCATGCCCTCAGCTCTGCCAATTTGGATTTCCATCGCTGTGTGTAACTTACAGCGTCATCAAATGCCAGTTGCTCTCATACCATGTCTATGTGGTGTGGGAGGTTAAACATCCTTTAGGTTGGTAAAAGTGTAGGCTCGGGCTTTCTATCGACAAATTGTCTAATGGTGAAAACAAGTCTATTCAGACTTATCCATGATAGGCAGTATAAATAAATCTTCAAGAAAAAACCCCGAAAAAACTATTATTCCAGATTTACGTATCTTGTTTTCTTTTCGCATTCTCTCCCAATTTCTCAACTTTATGCCAATATAGGTACACACTGTGTCAGTGTGTGCTGGAACCACCACCTCCACAGCTTATCTATAGTTTATTTGCAGTTTTTGCTCGGATTTAGGCAGGGTTGTCATTTACCTCTACGCTGGCAACTTGTGGTGAATCTTTTATCTAATAATGTGACTGAGTGAGATATTGTGTCAGAGTTCTGGCCGCGACACTATGTATAGCCCCGTATCTCAGGCACCATAAAGTCATTGTGAGTGCGTACTTATCCAAGTCTGTTTCCTTCCTGATATCGCCTTAACTGTTTCTAGGATGTACAACGCAAAATCTACAACTCACCAGGGATTTACATGGAGTTACAGAGGCCGACGCTTTAGAGTTTCTCCCATTTTGTTTAAAGATAAATACATTAAATTAATTGTCATACTGGACCTTACTTCAGTTTGACAAAACGTATATGACAAATGGTTACCTTTGCAGATATTTGAAGTAAAATCATGGCAAATTAATTTTGGTGCGCTTGTCGAAATTCTCACACCATAGGTTTCAGCAATAACATGTTCTATTAAATTGACTTAGTCTGTCCTTCTATGCAGTGACAAATACTTATCAAGTGAACCAGTGTCTAACTTAGATATAAATAGGATCAAATGTAGATGAGTGCTTTGCTTTCGAAAATTTGATGCTTTTACGGGACTATGCACTGTGTTTCTGAACTCGTAGCTGCTGGCTACTTTTCCTGTGGCCCGTTGAGTCTCGGTTTCACTTGCTCTTGAAAAAGGCCTACTCACGACAATCATGGTGACACAGAGGAAGACGAAGATGCCTTGCAAGATGTTGGCGAGCAGCAGAAGCATCATGAGCAGCACGCAAAGGAGCATCAGGCCCACAGTTCGGTAAAACTCCGGCAGGAGCGCCTGGAACAGAACATCACAATTACATACCTATACTTGCCCACTGCCTTCATACCTACATAATCATTATTATAATTTATATACGCACATATATGCATATGTACGTCGTGCCTGTCTACCTACATTCACATGGACCTACCTCATATGTACATAATCATACATATGTAAACGCCAATCCAAAAATGTAGTTTAAATAAATCCAAAAATGTAGTTTAAATAAAAAAGATAATTTTAATTCTCACCAATTCCAATTTTCTTATGATCGCATGATTATTGAGCAATGAACAAAAAAGTAGGAATTTAAACAAATAGATTACATACCTACCTACTAACTACTTCCTATGTACATAATCATACACACATGCATATGAATGTTATAAAAACATTCCTAGCTACATATATAGCTTCGTCATATGTATATAATCATACATATGTATATAATCGTACATACCTACCTACATTCATCCATACCTACTTCATATGTACACAGTCATACCAACATATGCACATACATACATCATACCTACCCACAAACATACCTGCATAACCATACATGTGCACATACACCCGTATATGTGGGCCATTCTTTAAAACTGGGCATGAAAGTGTGACATGGAAACCAAAAGTGAAAACCTTCCAAATAATAGCAAAAAAACCTTCCAAATAATAGCCTAATCCAATGTCATATGCAAGTGTGCATTTGCATATGTCAGAGTTGAAACAAATGAGTTTCACTTTTTGAATTAAATCTGATACAAATTGAGCAATATACATTAATATCACTCGTGTAACATGAAAATCAAAGACACATCCAGAACCTCATTTTAACATATACAACATAGCCAAAAAAGATTTGATTCATTACTCTTAAGCAGACAAGGTTATGACTTACAAGAAAGAAGTTGAAAAAACGTTTGGCTACATGCATAGTGTAAATGTGTAAATTTTCACATTAGGACAAAATCACATAAGTAAACATTTAATTCCTTTCTTGGGATAGCTTCAATAAATGTAGTATTGCTAACATACTTAATACACAGAGGGTACACTAATTATTTCATGTTCAATCAATAGAAGAAAGAACAAATTATCAGCATCGTAATGTGAAAACCAAATATGTGGTGCTCAGTTTTAAAGAATGTACATACCTACACACAATATATATATATATATACCTACTTCATATGTACATAATCATGCAAACATATGCACATACCTACTTACACACAATATATATACCTACTTCCATATGTAAATAATCATGCAAACATATGCATATACAAGCATTTGTACGTCGTGATATTAGAATAGGCAGGAACAAGGAGTGTGGTGTTTTGGGAATTAGCCAATGGATACCTGTAAGGTAACACCAAAGGCGCTGGCTGTAGCCAAGCCTGTTATGATGAACCACGGTGTGGTCACATGAGAGCGGGATGAAATCCCACCGTTTTTCAATTAGGAGGAATCAAATTTCCTGATGGAAGGACACGAGCCATGCACCACTCACGCCGAGCAAGCTCAGGGATGGCATGAGCCTAATTCACTACAGAAAAAGGTTTAATTTACATCGGTTGCCTGAGATATCAGTTGTCACGCTTGTGGGGTGATCGGTCCTGTCATTGGAAAGAGGAGGCAGAGAGCAGATATCTCAGCAGCAGGTTGTGTGTGTGTGTGTGTGGGGGGGGGGGGGGGTGAACGCTGGACGGGCGGTCATGGAGAGTAGAGTCATGACTGACAGGGGGAATGAAAAAGAGGAAGAGTCTATGCCCCCCCCCCCCCATGTCCTCCCCGAATCAAGCTTTATTAGAACTTATGAAATAAGATACCGCATATATGATAACAGGAAGCAGTAAACATAAAACAACAAGTGGAGTATTTATGCACCGGCTGAAGAGAACAACAATGTCCTGCTCTAATTTTTTTTACAAATACAGGTCCACATTCCCTTATCCAGTTGTAATTAGAAATTCATGGGTTTTTTTTTCGGATTTCAGAATAAAATTATTTATCAAGCATTAATACTGCATTTAAAACATATGAATATTCGCACTAAGTGGGATTTAAAAAGTTTATTTATAGATAATATGCCGATAAATGAAATAATGGGATAATTATAGACCAGATATCACTTAGTATAACAGTTGGGGTAACTTAAGCATATATACAGCTTCAAATAAACCATAATCAAACACATTGATTATTTCTCCAGAGAAATTTCAGTTTTCGGAACTTCTTGGATTTCAGAATTTCGGAAAAGGGAATATATGGAATTTCTTCGATCCCTCAGCTGCCGCCCACCATTCCAACAGGGCCTCCTCTCTCCACGCTCCTTGTCTGCTCATGGGTTGAACCCTGTTGCCTTTCTAAGACACCAGACGGGATGGCTGAATGAGTTGAGCGTCCGTCGCCAGTGTTGGTAGATCGTGGGATTCGAACCCTCATCGAGTCAAACCAATTACTTAAAATTTATACTTGTCGCTTTCTAGCTAGACAAACCAATGACTTATAAAATTGATACTTGTCACTTGCTACCCTGGCGCTCGGCATTATTAGGATAGGGCAAGGACCGGTTGGCTCAGTGTCAGGATAATGTGACTGAGTGGGATATCAGGTCATGGTGCTGGCAGTCTGGTCTTCCAGTGGGGCAGCACTATAAACTCGCCATGAGTGTGCACTGTCGCAAGTCACTACCCATCCTGATATGACCTTAGATGTTTCCAGGATGTAAAACTCCAACAACCAACCAGCATTTCTAAGACGCATCCCCGTACCTTATGGCCTTCGTAAGACAGATACTGCGGCGCGTATGGGAAGGCGTTTTCCTTGTCGAATCCGGTCTTGGCGACGACTGCCCGAATACCAGTCATGGCTTCTATTTGCGCTGTCGTGTTCGTCAGCATGTGCTGCCGGAGCGTGCAGCGGGACGCCTGCAACATGAGCTTACTGGTATTGGTAGCTAAGTAGATAAGAGTGTGAGTAGGAAGATCTTCCTAAGAGATCTTCCCAATACATACATTGTAAATAGAGAGAAATAGTGTGGTCCAAGGGGGAGAGTGGGCTGGGGAAAAGTGACACAAAATGATGCATTTTGAGGGAAAATATGCGTAACAATATTTTTTATTTAAAAAAAAGAAGGGGAAATTACAAATTAAAGCGGGCAATCGGGAGATTTAGGTTATTTTGCTCTATTTTAGGGAGATCTTCTACCAAATCGGGAGAATTGGCATCTCTGATTATTTGCAGATCTACTCTGAGTAGAATACTGGAATTGGAATTGACTGATAATGTACTAGGCATGTCTACTCTGATTACAATATTGGAATTAGAATTGACTGATAATGTACTGTGCATGTCTACTCTGATTACAATATTGGAATTAGAATTGACTGATAATGTACTGTGCATGTCTACTCTGAGTACAATACTGGAATTAGAATTTAATGATAATGTACTATGTAGGTCTACTGTGATTACAATACTGCAATCTTTTTTTTTTACTGATAATGTACTGCTCAGTGTCAGGATAACATGAGTCAGACATCATGATGGCGGCAGTATATATGGTACCTCACTGGGACGGCACTATGAACGATGTCGCACCGAGTGAGTACTGTCACAAGTCAGTACCCGTCCTGATATGACCTTAAATGTTGCTAACATGTTGGTTAGTTGGTTGGTTGTTGGGAGTTTTATGTCCTGGCAACATATAAGGTCATGTCAGGACGGGTACCAACTTGTGACAGTACGCACTCATGACGACTGTATAGTGCTGCCCCACTGGGAGACCAGACCACCAGCACCATCACCTGATATCCCACTCAGTCACATTATCCTGATACTGAGCTAACCAGTCCTTGCCCTATCTTAGTGATGGTAAAATGTAAAGCCCCAATAAACCAACCAGGGGTAGTAATAATACCCATAAACACCGGCACCGGAAGTGGCAGTGGATGGACGGGAGTGTGGGGGGTTGACTTACCATGACTTTGTCCCCAGCTGTAGAGAGCACCACGTCCTTCGTGTAGTCAGCGCCCTCTGTGGACTTCAAGAAGTGATTCACGAGGATATCGTAGAAGTCAGTCTTAGTTTTAGGCATCTTGTCTGAAAGAAGGACATTGTGAGTTGAGTATCAATTCCATTTTGTTGTTGTTGTCTTAATACCGATAATCGGTCCTAATCCAAACCTCTGTTTAAAAAAAAAAAAAGATAAAAAACAAAAAAAAACACCTAGACATCATTTCTTGTTAGAGTATCCATCTGGGACTAGGTTGGATGAGAAATGAACAAATGAAGGGAGGATTCAGGCGCAGAAGCTGACAAATCCATCAAAGTTGTTTTCTGTGAAATAGAATTTATTGTTGGGTTTTCCAGTTAAAGTCTACCAATTTCATATTGAGTAGGGCATTATATAGGGGATGTGGCAGCATCTGCGAGAAAATCCAGATTTGATTATTGGAATGATGGTACCTTCAGCTCAAGCATGGTAGTCATAGTTTCATTTCACCCTGGGTTTGAACCCTGATTGAGTCAAATTTTCTTCTTTTTTTTTCTTGAAGATTTATACTGCCTATTATGGATAAGACTGAATAGACTTGTTTTCACCATTAGACAGTTTGTCGATAGAAAGCCCGAGCCTACACTTTTACCGACCCAAGGGATTTTTAACCTCCCACACCACACAGACATGGTATGAGAGCAACTGGCCTTTGATGATGCTGTAAGTTATCCACAGCGGTGGAAATCCAAATTGGCAGAGGTGGGGGCATGGGGAATCGAACCACCAACCTTCAGATTAGGAGTCTGACCTAGACAAAAGTCAGACACTCTAACCACTCCGCCACAGAGAACACCACAATTAATTACTTTAAACCGATACTTGTCACTACCTACTAGCTTGACACTCGGCATTACTAGGATATGGCAAGGAGGAGTGGAATTATCAAGACGAAATTTCCCTTGCTTAATCAACTAATGTAGTACCTGAAAAATAGGCAAATAAGTGTTCACACTTCCTGTCTACCAATCGCTATAAAAAAAGGTGTGTGTACATACTGGCGTCCAGCTTGCTGGTGACCGCACTGTTGGTGGACGTCTTGATCCAGTTGCGGTAGGCAGTGCACCAGCTGCGCACACTGCCTGTCTGTGTGTAAGGGTGGCCCTGCAGGTCACTGACCAGCTTCTCAAGGGTCGAGTAGTTAGCGTAGTAATCCACATCTGTAAAGTGCACAGTGGCGGAGGGTGATCCGGGTGAGTACGGTTATGATAGTCGGATGGTTTTGAGTTTCTGTCATTTTCTGAGATAAATATACTAGGTTGATCTTTATAATCTACCTTACTTTAGTTTGAAGTAATTTTTATTTTAAGTGGCTAGCTGTTGAGATATTTGAAGTCTAAATGGCAATATAATTTTGGCAAGTATGCCAAAACTCGAACACCATAGGCTTCTGCAGTAACAAGTTCTATTTAATTGGCTCGGTGTTCTGTTCTATGTCATGACAAATGTTTGATAAGTTAGATATGTAAAATCAAATCTAGATCGCTGTTTTGGTTTTGAAAGTTTGATGTTTTCATCGGACTAGACAACCTTAATTAGTTCGCATGAACAAAGCTTTAAGGCAGGCATCCCAAATGGAGTGATCATTGGATGCATCCAAACTTTTAAACAGTTTCATGGGTATGTCAGTGATAGGAGGATGTTATTGACGTATGAATTTTAGGGTTGAATAAAATGCTATGATATGAAGCACTGTCATGTTCTGTAATACAATATCTATGTACCGGTATAGTACTTTGTAGGGACAGGAGAGGAGGTGTGTGTGAAAAAGTAATACCCTTTGTACTACTAGGTGAATCTTGAAAAGTGTGGATGACCCTGAACTAGGATATACATTAAACATTTATATATATATATTGCATAATTTTATTATGGGAATAGAAGTAACGAATGTGATCCTACCACCATCAATTTGTATTTTCCTCCACGCCAGCTAGCCATCCCTTAATGCATATAGGATTACTGCCTAATATATTTGACATAGTCAATCTAAATTTGAATTCCCACCATTTATTAATGTAAAATACATATTATGGGATATTTTGGCGGTGTCCTGCTGTGGGATTGAGTTAATGCAGGTGGTGTCCTGCTGTGGGATTGAGTTAATGGAGGTGGTGTCCTGCTGTGGGATTGAGTTAATGCAGGTGGTGTCCTGCTGTGGGAGTGAGTTAATGGAGGTGTTGTCCTGCTGTGGGAGTGAGTTAATGCAGGTGGTGTCCTGCTGTGGGAGTGAGTTAATGCAGGTGGTGTCCTGCTGTGGGAGTGAGTTAATGCAGGTAGTGTCCTGCTGTTTGAGTGAGTTAATGCAGGTGGTGTCCTGCTGTGGGATTGAGTTAATGGAGGTGGTGTCCTGCTGTGGGATTGAGTTAATGCAGGTGGTGTCCTGCTGTGGGAGTGAGTTAATGGAGGTGGTGTCCTGCTGTTTGAGTGAGTTAATGCAGGTGGTGTCCTGCTGTGGGAGTGAGTTAATGCAGGTGGTGTCCTGCTGTGGGAGTGAGTTAATGCAGGTAGTGTCCTGCTGTTTGAGTGAGTTAATGCAGGTGGTGTCCTGCTGTGGGAGTGAGTTAATGCAGGTGGTGTCGTGCTGTGGGAGTGAGTTAATGGAGGTGGTGTCCTGCTGTTTGAGTGAGTTAATGCAGGTGGTGTCCTGCTGTGGGAGTGAGTTAATGCAGGTGGTGTCCTGCTGTGGGAGTGAGTTAATGCAGGTAGTGTCCTGCTGTTTGAGTGAGTTAATGCAGGTGGTGTCCTGCTGTGGGAGTGAGTTAATGGAGGTGGTGTCCTGCTGTGGGAGTGAGCTAAGGCAGGTAGTGTCCTGCTGTGGGAGTGAGTTAATGCAAACAGCATCCTGCTGTGGGAGTGAGTTAATGAAGGTGGTGTCCTGCTGTGGGAGTGAGTTAATGCAGGTGGTGCCCTGCTGTGGAAGTGAGTTAATGCAAACAGCATCCTGCTGTGGGAGTGAGTTAATGCAGGTAGTGTCCTGCTGTGGGAGTGAGTTAATGCAGGTGGTATCCTGCTGTGGGACCGAGTTAATGCAGCCGGTGTCCTGCTATGGGATTGAGTTAACCCAATCAGGGTTCTGCTGTGGGAGTGAATTCATGCAGGCAGTGTACTGCTGTGGGAGTGCGTTAAAGCAGGTGTTGTCCTGCTGTGGGAGTGAGTTAATGCAAACAGCATACGGCTGTGAGAATGAGTTCATGCAGGTGCTGTCCAGCTGTGGGAGTAAGTTAATGCAAACAGCGTACGGCTGTGAGAATGAGTTCATGCAGGTGCTGTCCTGCTGTGGGAGTAAGTTAATGCAAACAGCGTACGGCTGTGAGAATGAGTTCATGCAGGTGGTGTCCTGCTGTGGGAGTGAGTTAAAGCAGGTGGTGTCCTGCTGTGGGATTGAGTTAATGCAGGTGACATCCTGTGGGAGTGAGTTAATGTAGGCAGTGTTCTCAATGGGTGAACATCACACAGTACAGACCCACATGGCAGTTACCTATGAGGTAGACGGAGGTGAGGATGCTGTCGGTGTTGACCGGGAAGTACCGGCTGGTGGCGGCCATGTAGGCCTGTGTGTACGACTCCATCGACTGGAACTGTCCCCGGCCAGGCTTCAGGAATATGGTGCCGTAAATCCCGATAGACAACAGCCCAGCCGCCAGCACCACAACCACCATCTGCCGAAAGACCGCAGTGTCAAATATTCCGTTTATGGGATCAGAGAAATGCAGAAGAGCTTCGGCCGGTGCGGGGTGGGGGTCGGGGTGGGGTCATGGACATTACCAGCAATCCCGAACCTGTTGACTAGCGCTGCGACTACTCACCGCCACCACGAGTACCAGCATTCCTATAGCGAATCCACAGCAACACCATTTATCACATTTCTATCATAATAAACGTATAGCGCCGATAGCAGATGAGTTTCTACATACACCAAGCTCTTCCCTGCCGAACATTGGGCTAAATTCGCTAAATCTTTTGTATGTCCATCTATATGTTGAAAATTTGGGAGAAAATTTCCCACTATATTCGCAGAAAATCGCTAAACTGCCCAACTTCTATGAGCTAGTGAGAGAATACGGCAGGATGTATTTTAGTGGCCGATAGCTCTCACAGATGGCAGCACCGTACGGTATCTCTAGGCACAGTTTAAGTTGTGTAGCAAAATATTTTGCCGTGTCCACATGCGGGTTGAAGTTGACACATAAAATAAGAAATATATCCATCAAACCAGTTTATTTTTATTGAAATATGTATTCCGATTTATTTATTCATTGTTCCATAATCCTTACATCCAATTAGAACAGATCTTTATTCCTTTTTTTTAATTGAAACAAACTTGTCAATGAAATATATATAATCGATGCGAACTCCGCATCTTGTGGCTGATGCTGATTGGATGATGGGCAGAATCGATCGAAGCGCCATGAAATCGCAGTGGAAACATTAAGTTCAGGATTGCTGGTAATGAAGAGCTTCGGTCGGCACGGGGTTCGGGTGGGGGTGGGGGTGGGGGTGGGGATGGGGGTGGGGTCATGGAAGAGCTGAGGAAGCAGGGATAGGGAGACGATATATATGTAGCTGTGACGGAAACAAGCTGAACTCTGTTCCGGAATTCGCCTACATCGGAAGCACTATATCAAGTGATGGACGCATTGATCATGAAATACAGAGGAGGATGGCCAAGGCTAGCGCATCTTTCGGCCGAATACGCCAGAGACTCTGGAACAACCACCATGTGTCCATGCGGGTCAAAGGCAAGATCTACTGTGCAATCGTGCTATCCACCCTAAATTGACTCAGTATTGCCTTCTGCGCAGAAACAAATGCTTAATAAGTTCATCAGTATCTAAGGTATATATATGTCAAATCAAATCTAGATAATTGGTTTGGTTTTGGAAATTTGATATTTCATTGGACTATGCAGCTTTAATGAATGCAATAGTATCTAAGTTGGATATTTAGGATAAGACCTAGGTAATTGATTTAGTTTCGAGAATGCGAGGTTTTCAACGGAATTATGCAGCTTTCAGACATTAGGCCAAATATTTTTTTTAAAGTTGGTCATCGTCCTTTTGATCACACAAATCAGGTTCAGTGGGTGTTTTTTTAAATATTTATATTTATATTTTGTATTTTTTTGACATAGATGTAATATGTACCTATGTTGCACAGATTGTGTGCTTACAGAAGTTGAATTGTTGGGAAGGACACCCACAATTATATGACTTCAGGGCTCCGTCGACCTACATAGCTATGTGTGCAAAAAAAAATAGCATCAGGATGCTTAACTTTGCCCAATATGGCCTAGATCAAGCATAAGAGGATCTGTATGTTAGCCTGATGCATTTTAAACGGTTAACCAAAATAAGAAGTTTAATCAGTGGCGGCGATTTTTCAGATACGGGCATGGACGATAACCAATTAAAATTTTTTTTTTTGGCCTTTTAACAAACCAGACACAGGACCGGTACCTTGGATAAGAAGTGGGTGATTAAGCCTGCCCACAAGCGGCGGACGAAGGACTTGAGTATCACCCTGTTGGAGCACTGGTTGGGCGCCCACCGCCTGATGCGCAGACAGAAGAGGGAGGCATCGCGATGCCCGTCTGCACGGTATTCATCCACCGCCAGCCAGGCGACGAAGAAGGTGCACTGCAGCAGGAAGGTGGCGAGGTGGCCGACCAGGCAGTAGGCGCACAGGGACCGCAGCGCCGGGATGTTCTACACGGAGAGCAGGGGTTGTTTGTTTGTTTGTTGGGGTTTTACATCCTTGCAAAACTAAGGTTATATCAGGGTAATCCCCCCATTCCACAGCAAGTACAAAAGGAGTATAGTGAGTTAATGCAGGCAGTTTACAATCTGTCAAACTATGATGGAGTTTGGCCGCGCGCCGAGGGCGCCAGCGGGGAAATCAGGAACTACACTGAGCCAACATACATATTGTTCACTGAGGCGGTCTGTCCTTTGTTTATACTCCCATAATTCATTATAGAGCCTATTTATATTAGTATATACCTGTGGTCTAAGCTAGTTATACATATATATATATATATATATAAATATATATATATATATATATATATATATAGCGAGGTGCCTACTTCATCAATAAAGTACTAACACAAATCTTACAATGCTGATAGCGACGCCAAAGGCTAATACGCCGGTCAGTGACGTCACCATGACCGAGACGCCCGCCGATCTCAAAGCGAGGCCGACTCTCTCTGGCACGACCAGGTCCTTCTGGACGGGCGTGAGATTGTCCAGAGCATTCACTATCACGAACATGTCATGCACGCCGAGACCTGTTGGTAGCAGAAAGGGTCATAGAGAAGGTCACCGACGAAAAGGAGGAAACCCAACCAGCTCTTAGATGACCACTCGGTCGATTTAGCAAGCCTTTCATTGAATGTACATTTGCGCAGTAATGTTCCCACTCTTCACACTACTGATATGGTGTGCTTTAAATATAGGTGGATGAATAGTAAATTTCAATCATACTTCAAACACTTTAATCTGTGCTATACATAAATAAAATGTGTGATTATGTCTGAATACTAAACTACTACTACAACATCTGATTTACACTAAGAAGGGCTCACTGGGTTGTTAGCTGAGTGCAACTTCAGGAAACAATCCAAGTAAACTGAACAAGCATGTGCTAATTGGGTCTTCCTCGTTGCTGCGCTAATTGTGCTTAGGTGATCATTAGGAAAACATATATTACAAGGGATGCGCAGAGATCAGGGGGCGGGAGTACCGGGTGGGAGGGGGGGGGGGTGCATAGAACGAGTAATATCCAGAAAGAGCTGTGACGTTCATAATAAATGGTATGTTGTCCGCGTCAAAGTACAGTGGTCTTACTGACAGAGCGCGGTAAAGACAAACAAGAGCTTAAAAATATACATTAGTTGATTAAAAAGGGTGTAAAATATTCCGATAATTGCACATTGGTGGGTGATTTGAACTGGTCTATAAGGGATTACAAATGTTATATAAAGGGTAAATGATGTAATGTGACCAGATGCATGTGGTATTGTGTAGTGCTGGTGATCCTTTACTTAGATTAAATAGACATTGTGTATTCTATAGATAGCGTGAGAGGGGCGCTACTGTTAGTGTGATAGGGCCTTAGCAGCTCTGCTCACCCCCCCCCCCCCCGCCCCCAGCTGTTAGCTACGGATCACTGCACACCCAGACACAACAGGGCAGTGAGGCCAAAACAACCAAGGCATGGTTACAAGCATGCTTACGGTTGATTGGTGGATATGTGAATGCTTACTGTTGATTGGAGGATCTGGTCATGTGACAGGCCATCTTGGATTCTAAAACCACTATATAATAATAAACCTGAGGGTGCAAGCTCTCTCTAACTTTCACTCTATACTCTGCCTTTCTTCTACTTGCCTGTAGTGATTTCCTATTGACAGGCCTACACAACTACAGTGCCAGCCGACGACTTTACAAGGGGACTTTGCAATTGTGGACAAATGGTCTTCCTCATCCCACTGCTCCTTGCCATATCGTAGTAATGCCGAACGGCATACTATATAGTGACAAGTATCAAGGTTCAAACCATTTGTTTGATTCGATCAGGGTTCAAACTTTGGAATTTGGAACCTCATGACCTATCAAACCGGGAGGTGGGCGATCAATTCATCCAGCCACCTGAATTGACAGACAAAAGTAAGGTTTTAACTATGTTTATTTACCCAGTAATAGGAAGGGCAGAAGATTGTGCACTGGGCTGTAGACAAGTTGCGCATAGCTGCCGAGACCCAGCGAAACCCCGAGTGCCAACACTATAGAGAAGATGCCGATCATCGAGACAAACATCTGAAATAGGAATTAATATTGGATGCATAATCGATTATGGGAGCAAATATATATATATATATACACAGAAAACCTCTCTAAATTGGCCGACGATGGGACCGACAGTAAAGGGTCCATTTAGAGAGGTGGTCGGTTTAGGGATTTTTTTTTTTTTATCGGTACAAAGGTATTGTATGGGTGATCGTTTGGGACCCAAATAAAGCAACCGATGTAGCGGAGTGGTCGATCTGTGGAGGTGGTAAGTTAAAAAGGTTTTACTGTAGTTGATATATTATTTTCAGCTGAACACCTGAAATCGGGATATTTATGTGGTGCCAAGACCATTATGTGCTAATAACTGATAAAACTATTCAATACATGCGTTTGAGCTTTAAAAAACGAACACAAAAAACCCTGTTGTACTACGTAATCTATTACGTGAATATAAATACCGGCAGCCATAACCTGCAACAGAAATATTCACAAACTAGGTAATCTATCATGTGAAGAAAATTTAATTATGCAAATATAAATAGGCGGAGGAAGTTAGGGTAGGTTTGATCGGCTGATAATTGTATGGGAATATATCCATTAATAACGTATATGTTGTGTCCATTGGGGCTTCTCCGGGCATAAATATTGAAAACGAACTGATGTATTATTTTGACTCAAAACAGACACAACGGTAATATGTCATTTTCCTGGTAATAATATCCAATGGGAATATGTATGTGCTATCAAATCCATTATGTGAATATCTATAATAACTATCTGATGGTTTTTTTGGTGTGTTTTTTTACGTGCAAACGGAACACTTATTTTCTACACATACGTGATGGATAACGAATTATGTGAATATAAATGTATGGAAAATCGCCTACTATCTCGTCCTATCATACAAAGCAGGTGGCGCCACCATGCACCCATCTACCTCTCCAACCACCACGATAGACCCGTGTCAGTTGTAGTGTAAATACACACATGTGTATATATATATATATATATAAATATATATATATATATGTATATATATATATGTATATATATATACATTTTTTTCCGGTGGTACAGTGAGTGGCTGTTACAGTGTGAAGTGGTGAAGTGGGTGGCCGTGCACTCTTCGGATCTGAGGTTAGGAAGGCTGGAGCAGAAGATGACTAGTCCTGACTACATGACTGAGTGAGTGGTGGTGTAAAGGAGGCATATTCGGGATTATTATATTTGTATAATTCTCATGCAGCACATGGATATACATATATATATATATATATATATATCAAAAGGGAAATGTACCTTATGCTGGATACGGTTGAACCTGCCGAGCATGAAGGTGACAAAGATGACGAAGAGAGCGAAACCAACTCCTAGAAACACGATATCGTTAAACGTCACGCCCAGCCCCTCATCTGCAAGACTGCAATAATTACAATAAAACAATAAGGTCACAACAAAGTTCACCGTGCACATGAACATAATATCGAGATCTGATCCAGCTGAGTTTCTATGGCTTTATTACAGTAATGATACATCTCACAACGGCCTAGCTTCCATATATGCAGGTGGGCAGTTTTGTGCCACCTGAAAACACAATTAAGAAATTAAAATATATCCTGTTTTATAGCGTTTTATTTGATTATATTTTATTCCGATAACATTTTATTCCATCGCCAAAAAAATCGGTGTACCACCTGAAAATCCCAACCTAGGCCATTATCTCAGTAGATGTGCAATTATAATAATTAACAGGGTGAGCTTACAATATGTAAGATATTTGAAGGAGTCCTTGCGGGTGAGTAGAATGACTTAAAGTTGCATACTTTTATCAACCAAAACACTGACCCTACATATCCAATTTAGATACTGGGTGCGAGGGATGGGCAGTGTGAAAGTACAACGTCTGAACAGTTTGACTTCTGGATACTGAATGGTTTATTCATGGCCTAGGGCACGCTTGACCCGCCGGCTAAACTTTCCATGACGTCATCTCATTTGCATAACTCTTTGTCTCAACCTCTGCATCTCGTTAACATATATTAACCACACACCTGTACATCTATTACGCATATATCACAGGCAGTCACTGAACAATTATTGCTACACAGAAGGAATACGAAGTAAATTAATAGAGCTCTTTACTGCCGAAGCCTCTGAGGTCCAGCATTTTGAGGTGCATTCCAAAATTAATGTTCCATATTTTCACTTCAATTATCTCTCAAGTTATCCGCTTAAAATCACGACTATTACGGCCAACCTGATATATTTGTTTAAAAGAATTGGGCAGAAACTCAGAATCACCGCGCCCGCCCACTGCACTTGTCCTGATATGATCAGAAATGATGCTCAATCGCAATAGGAATGTTTACACAGTTGGACAGGCTATGAAGAATGATTTCCCTACAATAGAGTGCCCCAAGTAAAGCATCATAATATCTACTTTGATTAATAGTGAACTTAAAGCCTTTTGGTTGTGCCTTATTAAAGAATACATAGGGTCTACAGTGAAGGGTAGTCCTGAGAGGGTTCCATCACCCCCCCTTCCGGCGTGTAAACACGCCAGGTCGCAGCTCGGCCTTTCTTCGAAATAGCGAAATAGCGAATGGTAGACAGGAAGTGTGAACACTTATTTGTCTCACATTTTTGCTTGAGTGCAAGTAAATATGCAACACAATAATTAGTAGCATGTGGTGAATAAGGGGTCAAATTTCCCTGGATCATCAGCCCATGCTTTTTCTAATCTGTTCTTGAATGAATTTATTGACTCGGCATCAATAACATTTTGTGAGAGACTGTTCCATATATTTATGATCCTGTTTGAGAAACTGTGTTGCCTTAACTTTGAAATGGCTCTGGGTTTTACTAGTTTGAGAGTATGACCCCAACTGCCTTCTCTTTTATTCAAGGTGAAAAATTGGTTCATATCTATTTATCAAAACCTTTCATGATTTTAAATAGTTCAATTATGTCACTTCTTTTCCTTCTGTAGGAAAGGGTAGGAAGTTTCAATTCCCTAAGCCGTTGTTCATAGGGTAAGTCCTTTATAACTGCAACTAATTTCGTTGCACGTCTCTGAACCTTTTTGATCTCCAGAATATCTTTCCGAAAAATTGGGCTCCAAATTTGTGGACAGTATTCCAAAATTGGCCTAACAAGAGACTTAAATAGAATGAGAAAATTGTTCTTGTTGAGCTGATGGAAAGTTCTTTTAATTATTCCTATTCTCTGGTTAGCATTTGAGATGATAGTCCTCATGTGTTTCTGAAAGGAAATCCTTTTCATAGCTGTCTTGTTGCAGGACAGGGTTCTTCATATTATAGGCATAATGAGGATTATTTTTCGCGTAATGAATAATTTTGTACTCCTTTTCATTGAAGGGCAATTGCCATTTCTCGGACCATTGTGCGAGTTTCAGAATATCCTCTTGCAAGAGATTTTTATCTCTTACATCTTTTATGGCTTGAAAGACTTTTGTGTCATCCGCAAATATTTTTAGGTTTGATGAGACACTGGCTGGCAGGTCATTTATAAATATTATAAATAATATTGGTCCGAGCACACTTCCCTGAGGTATTCCTGAGGTGACATTCTTAAAGGAAGATTTTTTATTACCTATGACTACCCTTTGCTTTCTCTCAGACAGGAAGTCCTGTATCCATTCAGAAATTGATCCGGATATTCCCAGAGCTTTGATTTTGTTTAAAATGTATCAAATGCTTTGGAGAAGTCCAGATAGATGGTGTCCCATGCAAGGCCATGATGCAGCCAGTCAGTCCAAATTTCCATCACTTCTAGTAGTTGTGTCAGGCAAGATTTTCCTCCAGTGAATCCGTGTTGGTCTGGAGATATCAATCCTAGTTTTTCCAAGTGTTCTACGACACAATCTCGGATTATTCTTTCTAGCATTTTACAGCATAGGGAGGTTAAACTCACGGGTCTATAATTTGATGCCAGGCGTTTTGGTCCCTTTTTATGCAGGGGTTTGACATCAGCATCTTTCCATTGTTTGGGTATTTTCCTTTCAAATAGGCTTTTACGGAATAGCGATGTCAAAATAGGTCCAATTTGCTCAGAACACTCTTTGATGATTTTGGCATGGATCCCATCTGGCCCAGGTGCCTTGGAGACATTTAGTTTTTCAATTAATTTTTCTACTTTACCGTCTGTTATATCAACGTCACTGATGAATTCTGTAACTCCTGAATCTGGAGAGGGTGGGATATTATCCGTATTTTCATTGGTAAACACACTGACGAAGAACTTATTGAGTAGTTCAGCTTTGCCTTCATCGTCTACGATTAGTTTGTCGTCACTATTGGCTAGAGCTGGTATGCCATTGCCATTTTTTGATTTATGTGAAGCATAACTCCAGAAATCTTTTGGGTTATTTTTAATGTCTTGGACAATTTTGTCCTCAAAAGTCTCTTTGTGTCCACTGACAATGTCATTTGCGGCATTCCTAGCGATAGTGTATTTTTCCCAATTTCAATGTCTTATTATTGAAGTAGATATTCCATGCTTTGTTTTTCAATTTTCTGGCAGTGGTAATATCCATGTAGTACCAAGGAGGTTGTTTCCTGGTTGTGAATTTTCTTAGTGGTACGTGCCTTTTGATAGCACCTGATAACAAATTTTGAAACAGGTCCCTTCATGGACCAACAGAGAGTAAGTAATTCAGGATAGGTATCTTATTTCCAACAATGTCTCCAAATGTGTCTACTGCATATAACGTCACCAGGCTTGTTTCTTACCTTCGGAATGTATTTCTAAACACAATTACATTCTTGTGACCTTCCTTGCTTACGTCAAGAAAATGTGCCTCCCAGTCTTCTACGTGCATGTTCATCTGTAAAATACAAAATAGTTCTTAGACAGTGTCTTAAAGCTGCATAGTCTGATCAAAGTATCAAATTTAGATAAATTAATATTTTGGTATTGCACATTTGATGCTTTCATCGGACTATATGGCTTTGATTAATACTCATTTCCTTACCAACACCCACATTGTTGGTTTGTGAGAGCATTTGAAAAGGCCCTAGTGAGGGAACAAGAAGATTACAAGATGGCGGTATAAAGAGTGACGGGATATGTCAATCTTCATTGTTTGGGACCCTTTGTCTTATATAATAGTTAGTACTAAACTATCCCACTCTAATTTAGTAGCATCTTCCACACACCATCCTTCACTGTGATGTAGACCTACTTTATGCAAGTCCCCTTCATGTTTTATAATTATGTAAATAATTAAAATAATGAGTTCAGCTCTCATGGGAGGCAGTAGATTTCACCTTGAGTTAACATTTGAGGAATGCGCCAAAGGTTCCCATTTTTCAGACCCATCCTCAGAGAGAGCAAATAGAACTGATCAACTATGCACATCAAACACTTCCGGTTACCTCTTCAGAACGCAGGACATACTCCATCTTTGTGGCTTTTGCCTCTTTTATGTTTTTGGCTGCATCACGTTTTATTTCCGACATGTACTTGGCAGTCCTGAAAAAATACAGTAGTAGAATAAATAAATAAATGAAATGAAGGAAGAATATTGGCGAATTATGCGGTGAAATCAACAGAATATCATATATTTGCCATCCTTGATGTCACAGGATTGTGTCGCAAAATGTTTCAGGTGTCTTAGCTTGGTTCCCTGCCACCAACCACAGTTGTGTAGACTTTAGGCTTGCCACAAAGCATTACGTCATCGGACCATATATGAACCCATGTAATGTAGCAGTCACACTACGACGACAAGCGGCAACGACAGCTCTGCGACAGCGACTTCCGGTGTCGCGCAGGTGTCGCGCAGGTGTCGCGCAGGTGTCGCACAGGTGTCGCCGCGACACCTGCGCGACACCTCCAGTTTCTCCACTCTTTCTCGACTGTCGCCGGGTTCTTGTAGGTGTTTTGGACATGTTGAAAAACTTCGACGACAGCCGATGTTGCGGCACTGTCGCGGCACTGTCACGGCACTGTCGCACTGTTGCGGCACTGTCGCGGCACTGTCGCGGCACTGTCGCCGCTCTGTCGTCTTGTCGTTAAGCTGTAGTTGCTTCTCTCTCCATGTATGTGTCTCTGTGTGTCTCTGTGTCTGTGTCTATGTGTGTGTCTGTGTCTATGTGTGTATATGTGTGTCTATGTGTGTGTCTGTGTGTGTGTCTCTGTGTGTGTCTGTGTGTGTCTGTGTGTGTGTGTGTCTGTGTGTGTGTCTGTGTCTGTGTGTGTCTGTGTGTGTCTGTGTCTATGTGTGTCTATGTGTGTCTATGTGTGTCTATGTGTGTGTCTGTGTGTGTGTCTGTGTCTCTGTGTGTGTGTGTCTGTGTGTGTGTCTGTGTGTGTGTCTGTGTCTGTGTGTCTCAGTCTGACTCTCACTCTCACTCTCAGTCTGACTCTCACTCTCACTCTCAGTCTGACTCTCACTCTCAGTCTGACTCTCACTCTCACTCTCAGTCTGACTCTCACTCTCAGTCTGACTCTGACTCTGACTCTCAGTCTGACTCTCACTCTCAGTCTGACTCTCACTCTGACTCTCAGTCTGACTCTCACTCTCACTCTCACTCTGACTCTCAGTCTGACTCTGACTCTCACTCTGACTCTCACTCTCAGAGACACAGAGACACACAGAAACACAGAGACACACACAGAGACACACACAGAGACACACACACAGACACACATAAACACACAGACACACACAGAGACACAAACACACACATAGAGACACACAGAGACAGAGTCACACACAGATACACACACAGAGACACACACACATAAACAGAGACACACACACAGACACACACAGACACACACACATAGAGACACACACAGAGACACATAGTCAGACTGAGAGTGAGAGTGAGAGTCAGACTGAGAGTGAGAGTGAGAGTGAGAGTCAGACTGAGAGTGAGAGTGAGAGTCAGACTGAGAGTGAGAATCAGAGTCAGAGTCAGACTGAGAGTGAGAGTGAGGCACACACAGAGACACAGACACACACACAGACACATACACACACACAGACACACACAGACACACACAGACACACAGACACACACATAGACACACATAGACACAGACACACACATATACACAGACACACAGAGACACAGACACACACATAGAGACACACACAGAGACACAGAGTCACACACACAGACACAGACACAGACACACAGACACTGTCGTCCCGCTGTCGTCCCGTCTGTTGTCCGGATGTCGTCCGGATGTCGTCCGATTGTCGTCCAACTTAGCCCGAATTTGCATAGGTCGTCGAAAATCCCAGTCGCCGGGCTGTCGTCACCCCCTTGTCGTCGTAGTGTGACAGCCACATTAGGAGGGATAAGTGTAGGCGTTCCTCCATGTGGCGCACGCTACTCTGCGCAGAGCCTTCAAGAGCTTAAGCCCATAAGCCATCAAGGCTTATAACATATACCAATTTCGACATCAATTG
This sequence comes from Branchipolynoe longqiensis, assembly GCA_030323885.1. NCBI lineage: Eukaryota > Metazoa > Annelida > Polychaeta > Phyllodocida > Polynoidae > Branchipolynoe > Branchipolynoe longqiensis. The sequence continues at coordinate 41,691,187 of CM059187.1, read as the reverse complement.
ATCGATCGCTATTTATATTCCCTAAACATACATGATCCAATTAAAACGCTCAAAGTGAGATGTTAGTACATAGTTATTGCACAATATATAAAAAACTTGATGGCTTATGGACTTAATGCCTTGACGGCTCCACCTCAGAGTAGCGCACACGCGGAAGAACACTTACACTGGTCCCGATGACGTAATGCATTGTGCCAAGCCTAAGTTCTACACGACTGCGGCGGGGAACCAAGCTACAGTTATCTGAGCCAATCACAAAGCTCGAAACATCTTTGGCTATGATGCTTGCTTACAGCCACTTGAGATCACATCCACCATCTATGTGAATTGGCTGTTTAAACACGTCTCATTAGCTCAGTTGAAAGAGAATTCGGTTAGACATCTAAAGCTTCCTGGCTCAATTATTGGTCTGGCATTTGCAAGAGAGAGAACATCTTTTATTATGCAAATGTTCTGGGGGAAGAAGGGATGGGGCGGGTAATGTGGCTCATCCATCTGGATACCTGGCAGTGGCACTAAAATAAACATTGTACAAAGATAATAAATAATTCAATGGGCCACTTGGCTGACAGAACACAGTAAAAGTGTCCACTTTTATCAGACAGATGCTGATCGGTCACAATCCAATCTTGTGGTACTTGAAACTGATTACCTAAATGAACTATTGCCGACACGGGACTGTGTCACTAGCCATTGGCTTAAGATAAATGCTTACCCAAGTGAGTTGGCGAGAGCTGAATTGACCATCTGGATGATGGCCTGCTGTGTAAGGCCCCGGATGAGGGTCAGATTAAACTGCCAAAGTTCCAGCAAGCCATGCATTACACAATCCCCACTAAGCCTGCAGAGACACACAACACACACCATTCAAATATGTAAAGAAAGAGTTTCAGTCAATGGTGTTTATAGAAATGACAGTTCGTCTTCAATACCAAAGGAATTGGTCTTTTCTACTAAACACAGTTTTGTATAATAATGTGACTGAGTGGTATATCAGGTCATGGTGCTGGCGGCCTGGTCTCCCAGTGGGGCAGCACTATAAAGTCGCCACGAATGTGCACTGTAACAAGTCGGTACCCGTCTTAATATATATATATATATATATAAAGGGAAATGTACCTTATGGTGGCTACGGTTGAACCTGTCAAGCATGAAGGTGACAAAGATGACGAAGCGAGCGAAACCAACTCACACATACATCTGATACTTACACAGACAGCGGATACTCACACACAGCTGATACTTACTCACACAGCTGATACTCACACATACACCTGATGCTTACACATACATCTGATACCCACAGAGACAGCTGATACTCACAGAGACAGCTGATACTCACATACACAACTGATACTCACACAGACAGCTGCTACTCACATAGACAGCTGATACTCACACACAGATGATACTCACACACACAGCTGATACTCACACAGACAGCTGATACTCAGAGAGACAGCTGCTACGCACATACAGCTGATACTCACACAGACAGCTGATACTCACACAAACAGCTGATACTCACACAGACAGCTGATACACACATACAGCTGATATTTACACACACCGCTGATACTCACTCATACAGCTGATACGCACATACAGCTGATACACACACAGCTGATACTCACACATACAGCCGATACTCACACATACATCTGATACTCACGCATACAGCTGATACTCACACACACAGCTGATGCTCACACACACAGCTGATACTCACACAGACAGCTGATACTCACACATACCGCTGAAGATCACACATACCGCTGATACTCACAGAGACAGCTGATACACACATACATCTGATACTCACACACAGCTGATACTTACATATACATTCGATACTCACACATACATCTGATACTCACACATACAGCTGATAGTCACACATACAGCTGATACTCACGCACACAGCTGATACTCACAGACAACTGATACTCAAACACACAGCTGATACTCACACACAGCTGATACTCACACACAGCTGATACTCACACACAGCAGATACTCACACACACAGCTGATACTCACACACACAGCTGATACTCACACACAGCTGATACTCACACACACAGCTGATACTCACACACACAGCCGATACTCACACACACAGACGATACTCACACACAGCTGATACTCACACACAGCTGATACTCACACACACAGACGATACTCACACACAGCTGATACTCACACAGAGCTGATACTCACACACACAGCTGATACTCACACACAGCTGATACACACACACAGCTGATACTCACACACAGCTGATACTCACACACACAGCTGATACTCACACACAGCTGATACTCACACACACAGCTGATACTCACACACAGACGATACTCACACACAGCTGATACTCACACATACATACGATACTCACACACAGCTGATACTCACACACAGTTGATACTCACACACACAGCTGATACTCATACACACACAGCTGATACTCACACACACAGCCGATACTCACACATACAGCAGTGACATAAAGACTCGCTTACCTTAAACAAAGAGCTTCAAAATTTCTATCAGTATTCTTTTGGTTGATAGCGATTATTTTTTCATGAATATCAGCCATCTGTAAAACAAAGATTTCATCTTAAACAAAACTCACGATTTCATCCGACAATACTGTTGGAGTAGTGTGCTATGTGTAAGGGAGAGAAGAGAAGCATTTCTATTGTGTAGAACATTTTTTATTTTCAGCATCCACTTGATCTTCCGGCCATAATAATTCTTGGTTTGCTTCTCCTCAAGCTTCGTTAGTAATCAACATTACATGGATGGGGTGCTTTCTGAGTCGGAGGTCGCGGGTTCGATCACCGGCCGAGACTTCCTCTATCGATAATTCTCACTACCTTGTATAGTCTAGACAGAATGTCACTGACTGACCTATGTACATTCCAGTTGGTCAGTTATCCTGGTTGGTTAGCTGAATGTCTAGAATAGTGGGGGACCAAATGTTACTGATTTATATAAGCTATATATCGATATATAAAGCATGTAAGCCATATAATTATAAGATATATATATATATATACATTTAGGTTCTGTTAGATATGTATCTATATACATCTATTTATATATTTTATGTAAGATATATGTGCTCTATAATCTATTATGGGAATATAAACAATGCCCCTACCACTTATCAGTTCTCTTCAATATATTAGTTATTACCTACTATCCTACTATCATAGGAGTTAGTTCCTGCTTCTGCCACTAGGGTGCCACCTGTGAGTGGTTCCTGGCCACCCTGATACCAGATATATATATATATATATATATATATATATATATACATACGGAGAGCTCTTTTCCAAAACATGATATTGATAAGCACCAATACTTTAAAAAAAGAGCGTGCAATGACAATGCCAAGCTCGTAGATCATGCTTTGGAAGAGAGTTCTTCATATATAAAGAGCCCCTCTCCAAAACACGACATACAAACCCGGCACTGGCATTGCAAACTTATTATATATATATATATATATATATATATATACATATATATATATATATATATATATATATATATATATACAGTAAACCCTCTCTAAATCGATCGACCTTGGAACCGACTTTAACTTTTAAGTGGTCCATTTAGGGAGGTGGTCGGTTTAGAGTTAGAATATCCTTATAATGGTATTGTTGGGGCCCTAATAAAGCGATCGATATAGGGGAGTGGTCGATCTGTGGAGGGGTCGGTATAGAGAGGTTTTACATAGGTCAGTTGGCTAAATGTCATAGGGGGCCAAATGTCATTGCTGGTTATATCAAATACATTTTTAGTAAGGAAATTCGACCTAACCGCTTTAAATGCTTTTGGCGTGAGCACATTCGCGTCATCTGTAGTCACTATCAATGTGCCCATCCGGGAAGTATTTGTGGCGAAGTAGGGCTTCACAAGGCGCGATGCATCCTGGGTCGGGTTATTCGCTGGTACCCATAGCTTCTCACCGTCCAACTCTGGCACCAGGCGGTAAACGCCGGAAGCGGCGGCGAGAGCGACGAGCAGCGACAGGACTACTGCCACGGCTGGGTACTTGGCCACCCCGTAACCCAGTCTGTAATGAATCAGCGTTATCAGTTGTCCAGACCGGCTTAGAGTGTTTGCTATTCACCTATTGGGTTGATCCCTACATTACTTTAGTTCCAAGTACATCTTATTTTAATGGGTTAGCCTTGTTTATTTTAAGTGAAAAAAAAAGACTAATTTAATTTTGGTGTGCACACCGATATGCTGAATATAAAGCTTTGCTCATCAGTTTTGAGCATTGCGGCATAGTCCAGCATAGAGCTGTTTTACTGTAATACATTAAGAATAATAGTAGTGGAGGCCAAAGAATAATGGTGGTAGGCCATGAATAAACAACAGCGGTAGACGTGAATAACTCTCCCACGCAGATATGCACCTCCCACGGCTGATACACACAGACTAGCATTATGGGATTGGGGGCATGCCAGTGTGTACAACTGTTGCTGTATGGCTGTTGGTAACCAGCGTGGTGATGGTTGGGTGGTTGGGTTGTTGGGTGGTTGGGTGGTTTTGGTGGTTGGGTGGTTGGATGAGGGTTGGGTGCCGGTTGGGGGGGTAGTTATGTTCAGTTTGGAGGTATCATGAAATGTGCTTAGTACCACAATAAGACTACTACCACTACCACCACCACTACTACAACACACAGAGGGGAGGGGGAGGAAGTATTCTCGCAACACTCACCCACACAACCCATTTCCTCAGGCACTGGCCTATAAGTTTCAAGGAGGGACGATGTCAAATATCAGCAATGGATATTAAAGTAACGCAAAATGGAGAAGTGAAAGGTAGAAACGTAAGAAGAAAAGTAAATGCACTAGGTGGCGCCACAGAGAAACCCAGCACCATGTTTGTAAAGTATTAAACTACTATATGAATATCACTGCCAATTTGTACTGTAATTACTCTGCATAGATATTTACTTTTATTTTCTGTCGTTGCGCAAGGGATAGAGCCAACTTTGCTCCAGTTTCTTTTCGTAATACTTATTTGTATTATTGGCCAAGCGATAGAACACGTAGGGTCAGAGATAAAAGTAATAGAATTAACCTGTACATATAGTTTTTCTATTCATTTGTTCTTATTTTATATTTATGATAGAAACAAATAGGCCCCCAATTTAACCAAAATTAAATTATCCTCTATACATATTTACTTTATCACTAGACAGATGAATCATTGGATAGATACATCGAAAAGCACCGAAACACATCTTCTTCATCATTTATCACACGTTCATTTCCTAGTTTATTCATCGGTACAAATGACTTGTGTAAATGGATAAATGACACAGAATGGTATGGCCCGAAGACCAGTACCTCGACGCTGACAAGTGTATTGTTCCGAAGAATAAGACTATTTGCCAAAAGGAAAAAAATCCACATAGGCTGTGCAATACTCTAAAGAAAACTAGAATAGGTTCCGAGCGCGTGACGTCACACGTGCTGCCCTGTGGGATTGTCGGCCATATTGGGAAGCAACTAGGTAGTGCCAGCCTGCCACTACCTCGTAAAATTGTGTTTTTTTCATTGCTTCTAACTCCATGTGTAAGCAAGCTATTATATTATAAAAAAATTCCGAGTAACAGTTTCAGCTTTCACGGTGGAAGGTAGGTGAGGTAGTAAATACACATACACAAAGGGCATAATCGATTAATCAACTCGGGTCACCCGAGCCACTTATTGGCGCATGCGCACATCCTACAAACTCGGGTCGAATAATCGAATATGCTTCTCCGTGCTCGGGTGGACAATTTTTTTTTTTTTTTAACAACAGATAAAACTACAGCAAAATAGGATTTAAAGTATTTTATGATGGCCTAGTTTAGCTATATTTCCATTTCATTAATCTAAGTTATTCTTTTTAAAAAACCCATATATGACTGGTACTGGTAGCTCTTATCCTGCAGGACGATACCAGCGCAAATGTGACGTCATCGCTCGTAGCCAACCCCAGCTAGGAGGTGGGTTACTTGGGTCGGATCGTTTTGCACACGGCACGTGTATTTGTCGACTCTACTCGCAGTGTTCGATTTGAAATTCTGACGACTCGGGTGACCCGAGTCGCTCGGGTCGTGTTAATCGATTACGGCCAAAGTGGTATTTTACCTAACATGAATCATGTACTAGGACAATTTCACTGCAATCTAGCCTACATTATAAACACATTATGGCAAGAACCTTACAAAGTTTGGTCATCTGGAAACATGTGGTTATATAAACTCAAAGTGAGTTTAAATTATGGGGCCTCAAGTGAAGGATAGGGTTGGGAGTGGCATCAACTCCAGCTGTGTGTCAGTGTGTATGCTGCAGCTGCCCCCGGCATGCTGGATCCTTTCTGGGGTATCAGCGGAACATAGAATGCCAGTGTCGTGGTTTAAATTCTCAGTGGGTTTAGAGTGTGCGCATGTGTAAAAATCTAACGGCATTTCAGCGTATTCGATTAATCAACTCGGGTGACCCGAGCAACTTTTTTACGCACAAATGTGACGTCATCGCTCCTAGCCAACCCCAGCCAAGAGGTGAGTTAAACTTTTTGCACACGGCATGTGTTTTTATCAGCTCCACTCGAGGTGTTCCATTTGAATTTCTACCAAGTCGTGTGACCCGAGTCGCCCGGGTCATTTTAATCGAATACGCCCATGTGCAGAACCCCAAGCGGAGACTCTAAACCCACTGAGAATCTAAACCGCAACACCGGTATTGTGGTGGGGTTTGTACGGCACACTATAACTTGTAACCGTTGACAGATGACTGACGTACAGTCTGCGCTTTTGTTCACGCTCTGATTACTAATGTAAGGCATAGCGTTTAATAGGGCTTCACATCGTTCTGAAACACACTAACATCATGGATTATGCATATTCAAACAGGCTGGTTACAAGACAAACAACACCAAAAGTCTGTGTCTAGCACTTTGACAAAACCAATCCCTGCTAATCTACAAGGAGGCGACCAGACGGGATGGCCGAATGAGTTGACCGTCCGTTTCCCGTTTTGGTAGATCGTGGGATTCGAAACCTGGTTGAGTCAAACCAATGACTTAAAAACGCATGCTTGTCACTTTCTAGCCAGATGCTTGGCATAATTAGGATAGGGCCAGGACTGGTTGGCTCAGTGTCAGGATAATATGACTGAGTGGGATACCAGGTCATGGTGCTGGTGGCCTGGTCTCCCAGTGGGGCAGCACTATAAAGTCGTCATGAGTGCACACTGTCACAAGTATGTACCTATCCTGATATGACCTTAGATTTTGCCAGGATGTAAAACTCCAACAACTAACCAACAGGGAAACTGGGGAGTACTCTGTGTGTGGGGGGGGGGGGGGAGGGGAGGTGGGAGCATATACAGCATAGAAAGATGGATTAATTTGGGTTATACATCTTAGAATGTGAGGTCATATAAGGACATCTACATCTAAACCTGCAATCATAGCAGCTTTACGGTGCTTCTCCACTGGAATACCATTCTGCCATTTTGTGATATCCAACTTATTATTGACCACACCCCACAGTGGTATGTTTGTCAACTGCCAACGATTTTCGCCATCAGACAATGCAACTCTAAGTAGACTTTCCGGGGTTTACTTTTACTTTGTTACTTTTTCTGGAATAAGTATTAGGACACTGCGCATAGAGCGCTGGGCGATCTGGAGAACCAGACGTTTGTGTGTTTCCCTCGATGAAAATTGTCTGTTTATTTTTGATGACCCCCAAAGAAATTGACTAGTTATCCTAGATTTGGCAATGGGGAACTTAATAATAGTGGTATTGTGGTAATGAGGGTAAAAAAGTCAATGCAACATGCTGCAATGGACGTTGTTCATGTACGATCGGATGGTACAGATTTTTCTTTGTTCAAGTGGGTTCATTCCTCTGAATAACATTATCTCACCGAGAACATGGTCTTCCAGCCCTAATGGCAAATGGCACACTAAAGAAAGTTATAGCAATATGGTTGGACAATTACAAGAAAATCAGCAAAGCATTGATATGAATGATGGAGAGAGAATGAGATAAGAGAAAAAGAAACAAAAGCAGAGGAAAGTAGCCATGTTGGACTAGCATGGCAAGGGTTTGTAAGGGGGGGAATATCTTTCTAGAGGTGACATATGTTTTAAAAGGGTGGTGACTGTAGGGTATTGGGTGGGTCTTTGGGGTTGAAGTGGTCTTCACAGTAATCTCAAGTGATGCCCATAGTTTGTGTACGTGGGCTGGTATTGATATAATTATATACCTCAGTAGGATCCAACCAGAAGCATTTCCATTATTTATCCAACTCACACAGAGGACCGGTGACAATTGTAATTGAACATACCACAATTTAATATCAGGGGTTCAAGGACTATGTAAAATTGCATTGTAAGAGCTTAAACTGCATAGTCTGATGAAAACATAAAATGTTCAAAACCAAAACACTTACATAGATTTGATCCTGTATATCCAATTTGTATACTGGTGCACTTATTAAGCATTTGTAGCTCCATCGAAGTCAATCTTTTTAAACATGTTACCATTGAAGCCTATATATTAACTTTGCATGTTTTCTCTTCAAATATTTGAAAGTTAACAATTTATAATAAAAGTCACTTCAAAATAAATAAATAAGTAAATAATTGGATTTACATATTTAAAAATATACAAAAGAAATTAAAAAGCGTCGGACTGTGCAACGTTAAGCCGGGCTACTAGCACCATTTTTCAGTTGCTTCGTAAGCCTCGTTTTCAATTTGTTTACGTGATTATGGTCAAGCCACCACCTCTCGAATACCTAAGGTGGACACCCAAAGGGCACTAAATGAGCAACAATCAACATTCTTCCATCTAACTAAGTAGTCTACCTGACAGGGTGGGTGAATGAGTGAGTAAAGTGGTGGGTTCCTGTTCGGTAGCTCATAGGTTCCTTCAGCACCAGTCTAGTCAAGTCAGTGGACGTATTCGACTGGGCCTTTCTATACGCATATAACAATATTTCTTTACAAATTCCTATTCGACTGGGACAGAAAGTGGGTTTCTATACCTATGAATCGAATGTGTCTTGTGGTTCCATCCATAAGGTCACATGGTGTATTTCAAGATGGCTGACATGCAAAGGTTGAAAGATTCAGTAGCTTCAGCCAATCAGAGCTGTTCTTTTCAATTGCAAATGGCTGCCCTCTATGGGGGCAACCATTTGCAATGTAAATGAACAGCTCTGATTGGTTCTTTTCGATTGCAAATGGCCGCCCCTATACAGGGCAGCAATTTGCAATGGAAGAGAGCAGCTCTGACTGGCTGAAACCAGTGAAGCCATTTGACTGGTCCTCTTTGCATTCAAAAACCTTGTTCACTGCACAGGTGGGCGGAGCCTAACTCTTGCGGATGGAAAGGTCCCAGTCGAATGCCTCCAGTGACTTATAACAGTTAATACTTATCGCTATCTAGTCCAGGATTAATAAGATATCAAGTGCTAGGCTCAGACTGAGCTGCCAAGTATCATGCTAATATGACTGAGTGGGATATCGCCGAGCGGCACAGTCAAAATACGATTACATAGTTTTGTTATATCCTTGCAATGGTTTCCCAATGGGACAGCGGCAGGATGTGGTGGTCTAATCGGTAGAGCACAGGCTTCCCATGTGGAAGGTCGGGAGTTTGAAACCCGGCCGAGTCAAACCAATGATTTACAAAATTGATATTTGCCACTACCTAGTCTGGCACTCAACATTATTAGGATAGTTAGCTTAGTAGGACTATCATGATAATATGACTGATTGGGAAATCGGGTCCTTGTGTCGGTCATGTGGTCATCCAGCGGGGTAGCACTGTAATTGTGTGTTTTTTTTGTTTTACGTCCTAGCAACAGCTAAGGTAATATCAGGAGAGGCACTGTGACAAGTCAGTACCCATTCTGACATGACATTAGATGTTGCCAGGATGTGAGACGCCAATGGGGAAACACCGGAAAACCGCCATGAGTGCGCATAGCCGCAAGTTGGTACATGTCGTGATGTTAAGATGTTAAGATGGTAAGATGGTAAGATGGAAGACCTTAATATGTTGCTGGAACCTAAAGCCCCAACAAAGAACTAATTAGCAGCGGTAACACACTATACCTGTAAAAGGCCTCCTCCAAGACGGTGACCACAGCATTGCTGCAGCAGGTGAGCGGGTTCCCCAAGCAGCCTCTAGGGCTCCTCATGTGCTTCCTCCTGTTCTTTTCGTGTATACCACCCTGTTTGTAGTGTGGCGGGTTGTGCTGGTAGTTCTGCGGGTCCCTGTCGCTGGTTCCTTCATGAGTGGGGCGTCTGCTACGGTAGCTCACCTCCCCGAAGCGGCGTGCCGGGCCTGAACCCCTACTTCCAGCCCCTCCCCTTTCGTGGCTGTACCAGCCCGAGCTGTCCCCGTGCTCGTCCCGCCCGCCCGACTCTCCCCGCCGGCCTGGGGGCGGCCGGCTCCTGGGCAGCTCGACGTAGCCCTCGTGGCTGCCGCCGCCCGACCCGTTGTGCGATCCGGAGAACCAGCTCGGGGCCGCTTCCGCCCCGGTCTCGGCGGGGAGAGCGGGAAGCGGTAGGTTCTTGACGGACAGCTTCCGGGAGGGACGGGGCGGCTCATCGGGAGGACAGAAGTCGGGGATGGGCTTCCGCACGAAAGCCATCACTCGGCGATTGCTGTTAGTATCACCAAAATTGAGTTTGAATTGAGTTCGGTAAATGTACTAATCTTGTCGTCGCATTACCTCCCAATTCTGCCTGATTGATTGGAAAGAGCATTAAATATAGCATTAGCAGCAGCACGCTGTGTGGTTGCTAGGACTGTAGAGAAGTGCGGGTTAGGAAGACGGAATAAAGCTGCCATGAGTTAGCACCGCCAACAAGTCGGTGCTCGTCCTGAGATGACCTTTGATGTTGGTTGTAAACTCCCAATCAATCGATCAATCAATCAACCAATCAATGTCAATGGCGGTGATGGCGGCGTAAAGTCATGTATAGAGTTCAGAATGAAAACCATGTTGAAAGTCTCTGTACAGCACCAACAAAAATCATGTCTGTTTATTTGTCTGGCTTAGTTTGGCTTAAATCCACCACCAGACCACACGGATGTTGATCAAAAGTGGACGTGAAGTGCTTTAAACGGCCGCCAGGTTCCTGTCACCCCACAAGAGACACCGGCCCCAAGTAGCGGTTAAAAACGTCATCTTTACCTTCGCCGTCGGTTTCGTCTGCTTTCGTTTATTTAGCACACCGAGGGGATGAGAGGTGGCGAGAGAATACGAGAGAGGGTAAGACTAAGAAAGCGAGAGAGAGAGAGAGAGAGAGACAGAGACAGAGACAGAGCAAGAGAGAGAGAGCGATAGATGGGGGGGGGGGGTGAGTGAGATGGAGTGGGAGAGAGAGAAAGGCGAGACAGGGGAAGAACGAGAGATAGTAAATGTGAGTGACAGAGCGAGGAAGAGAATGAGAGTATGAAAAAGTGCGAGAGCCAGAGATCAAGAGAGAGCTAGAACGAGAGCGAGAGAAAGAGCGATAACGGTTGAGAAAGACGCAGAAACAAGGTCAATTTGATTAATTCAACGGACCAATGTCACACCTCCAATGATGAAACGGTAGGCCTATTGCTAAGCTGCAAGTTGAACAACAAACCGGTCAGCTTAGCAGGCTTCAAACCTTAGAACACTGTCAGATAGCTACTTGCTGCCTCCGTCTATAGTGTCACATGATCAGCACCGTGACACATCCCTTTCCACTCTCTATCTCTGTCTCTGCACACATACATATATATACATATCCATTAGTCTCATGTCTCACATTGGCAGTGACCCATGTTCCATGCCACACAGACAACAATCACGTCCTCTGTGTGGTATATATGAAATCCTTGAGTGTGTGGGTGCGTCAGTGTGTGCGCGTGTGGTCAGCCGACCGGTTTAACAAACTGCCCACCGTCAAACCTCCTGATGTATGTATCCTTATGGGAACACCTTTCCACACTCACGAGGTCTGAATCACCGGGGATAGTGTTTTTTTTTACCACGCCTCAAACGACGACAGCCATCATACATAACACTCCCCGTGGGGCAACACTTCCTTCACTGCTAGTGCTATTATGCTGCGACAAACAACAGTAAAGTGGAGAGGGCTGCTTAATGATTGGTGCCTTCTTAACCTCTGACTTCTGACTTCTCAGCACTTGGTTGTTTCTTCTTCTTCAGTTCTAGTGGCCCAGGACTTGGTTTCTCTTCCACGGTGTGGCATCGGCGGGTTTACACTGGAGGGCTGCAGCTCCGTATGCCGATTCACTACAGGGTCCTTAACGATACGCCCTGATTACTGTCAAAGGGGAGAGCACCGCTGTCACCCCACCCCGTACACGACACACACTCAGACCCAGCTCCCGCGGCAATTTTAGGCTCCACTGGGCAGGAGCCAAACAGGGTGTGGTCCATCTGTACATGTATATAAAATATATGTGTATGGATATATGTATTTTATCTATATGTATATATATATGTATGTATCTATGTACATACATATAGATATATATATATATTATATAGATGTATATATTTTATATATATTATATATATTATATATATTATATATATTATATATGTTATATGTTATATATATTATATACATTATATACATTATATATATTATAAATGTTATATACGTTGCAGCAAAGGTACACAAGACGTGGAAGTTTGAAGTTGGGATAACATGGCTTTATTTCGGGCAGCCCCCGGAGGCATTACATCAGTGGGTAGGGGACTGCCGAGAGCTGTAAGGGACAAGGTCATGGGATGATCGCAGTCAGATATGGAGGTGAGATGAGGGAGGTGAGGCATATGAGCAAGGCGAGGATCAGGGAAATATGATGGTAACTAGCGGGTAGCATTAGTTACTTAATATGATAAAATAATATATAATATAAAAGTGTAATAAGTATAGTATATAAGTATGATCAATTTAATTTATAGTTAATTAATTATATATGATTAATAAGAAATAGAAAGATAATAATTATAGTTATATAATGTTATGATTAATTCGGCCAAGCCAATAGTTTGTAGGTAGTTGAGTGAGTGTTGTATGATGGCGTCGACCAGGGCGTGATTGACCCTGTTGAAGTCATTAGTGTTGATGTATCTCTTGTGTGCGTCAGAGGCCCATCCGCCGAAGCGCTGGACCTCCAGGTCAGTGCTGCCCGAGGCAAAGACGATGGTGGCAGCGGCCCTCCGGATGACATGGAGGGTGAAGGGTTGAGCAGGAGGCTTGGTGTTTTGGACCTCCTGCCGTGCTTTAGCAATGTATGGTATTATCATCGGCTGCCCATCCGATGGGAACACGAGCAGGGGCTGCGTCTGAGATCAGGTGGGTGCAATGCGGATCATTTGCTGGTATGCCGTCCCCGGGCAGGATCGCGGGTCCGGGCTGGGTGCCAGGCAGAGCCTGCATGACTGGTTGTTGGCCTGCATGTTTTTCAACCATTTCTGGTCGATATGCAGTGACCCATTTTGGACCCAGACGTCTGCCCTGATAGCATGGTGCGTCAGGTCGAAGGTTGCTAAGGATTGTGGGGCCACCTCCGATTGTCGGGTTCCTCGGCGAGGAGCTGAGGTCGATGACCGCCTGTCGGATGACCCACACTGGCGGGTGTGTCTGCTGTATCGGCCTGTGGTCCTTGATTCGCTTCAGGGCGTCGAGTGCTAGAGTGACGGTGATGTGGTCGAGTGCTGTGGTCGCTGCCTCCTTTATCTTGAAGAAGAGCCTGAGGTGCGACACCGAGTTTGCCTCAGATGATGGGCACAACCGGGCCGCATGCTCTTCTATCCAGCACCTCAGCTGGAGTGCTGTTGTCGCAGTGGGCCACATAGTCTTGACTGGCCCAGGATCCTGGCCCAGGTGTCCCCCTATCTCGCCTCCGCTGCAACGGGCTAGTTGCAACGGGCTATTATGGAGGAGGGATGATTGTATTGGGGTGAGGCGTTTATGGAGGCAGATGTTAATAGCTAGCTGTTGGTAGTGGGGGCTTATGCAGGCACGGTTAAGGGCATCGGCGACCACATTCTCGTCGCCGGGGATGTGGCGGTATGTCAGTCTTATGTTGCAGATGGCCTGAAACATCCAGGCTGCCCGGGCGATGATGAGGAGGCGTGGGTTGTGTCCATTGCCTCTCGCGAGGACTTGGACGGCCGCCATGTTGTCACATCGTATGGCTATGTGTCTGCCTTCATCATTGTCGCAGGCGAGGGTGTGGAGGGCGACGAGGACATTGAGCACTTCAATCTGTGTGATACTGTCATCGTCCTGATGGTAGCCATCAATGAGGGGCATGGATGTGCTGGTGTCATCTGTGCCTCCGATCCCGCCCAGGCAGGCGACAACAACAATTTCACTGCCCGCATCATTAGGCGGTATTATTGCGGATCCATTCCAGCCGTCCGTGAATGCATGGAACAATGCCAGCTCGGCCCTCATGTCATCTGTTATGTGGGTGTGCTGGACTGTTAGGCACCTTAGTGCTTGGAGGAGGCGGCCGACGAAGAGTCAGGCGGGGTGGACGCACTTGGATAGATGGAGTAGTTTCCCGAGAAGGGACTGGAGCTGCTTCTTGGTTATATGGGTCCTTGCAGCTGTCGTGTGGACCATCTTGATGGTTGCTACCACCTTGTCGAGGGGTATGGTGAGTGTCATGGTGGTAGCGTTTATGAGAATGTCGAGCCACCTCACGGATTGTGCTGGGGATTGTGTCTTCTCCTTGGCCGAGCTAGTCAAATATGTTGCGAGCGATGGTAAAGTGGCTGTCAGCTGTTGTCATGTCGGGGGTGACCACAATTAGGTTGTCAAGGTACATTGTGGTGGTGATGCCACGTTCCCTGAGGATGTAGGTGATGGCTTCGGCCACCCACTGGACATGGCAGCTGGAGCCTCGGGCCCCGAAGGGGACGGAGATGTCAAGGTAGTATTGTCCACCCCAGTGGGCCCTGAGGAGTGGCCAATCGAGGTGGCAGGAGCGGAAGTTTGTGTATGTGCGACTGATGTCCATTGTGAACATGTAGCTGCCTGTGCCACTGACCCTTAGTTCACAGGTGAAGCCCTCAACAGTTGGCAAGCAGTGTTCGCGGGTATGGCCTAGGGCAGTGTTCTTCATGATATACGCATTGACTGAGGTAGCGGCAGGGAAGGAGAGATCAGTGATGATCCTGCGCTTCAGCGGGTCAGCCTTCAGGCGTGGAACCAAGGGGTGAAGGGCAGTGTGTCATGAGGGCCATAGAGTGCCCCACAGTCGGTCTCGTTGCGTATATATTCGTCGACTGCTGTCAGATGTTGGTTGGCACTGGGGTGGTTAGCGATTCCCAGTGCCGGATTTGGGCCCCATTTAGCCAAGAGGGAAGCCAAACCGGAGAAAGTCGATTAGCTGTCGGTGATCTCGGATCCAGTGAGGTAGGCATGCCACCTGTCGATGTGAATGCCACTTGGTATGGTCACGCGTGCAGAGATGGCGTTTGGTAGGCCCGTTTTCTGTACGTGGCTGTATATGTTGGCTTTGTCGGTGTGGAGTTGCTCAGCAGGGGCAGGCAAGTGGTGGTGGCGGTGCACGCTGAGTGTGTGAGGGCGTGTATCGATGCTACTCCCAGGTAAGCTGGCGGAGTCTTGAGCACAATGAAGCGTTATGCGTTTAAAGTCAATGGGGCCTGTGGGGGAGGCGGCACCGCCACTGCTGTGTGATGTGCCGCCTGTGGGGGGCTGGCTGGCGGGCCCGCCGTCAGGGGTGCTGGAGCTGTGGTCGTGGCCAGCACCATGGCGGTTTTGGTGATGGCAGTCTCTGTGGCCCACATGGTGGGCACTGTGGGGCCCATTGTCGGCATGGGCACTAGGACCGGCTGTGGCTACGTGGCCGTCGGTTTGGTCGCCATGGGAGCCAGAAGTGGTGAGTTGTGTGCAGCATCTGTCGGGGCGCCATGGGGGATGGGGGGGAGGTGCGTCGGTCCTGTGGTTGTGTCTGGTGCATTGGCGGTGGTGTTGCTTGAGCCGAGATGAGGAGTGCCGGTGTCACATGAGCCAGGATGTGAGGCTTGGCAATTGAGGGGGGCGGTCATTGTTGTTTCTGGCGGGGGGGGGGGGGGGATGTGGCGGGCTGTGCCCTCCCCTGCCATTAGCTTTTTGCATTGTCACGTGCTTTTCGCTGGCACTGCTGTTCAGAGTGATCGAATACAATCTGGGTTATTCTGAAACAGTGTTCGCACGCATGTACGACATCATCGCTGGGGGAGGTTACATCGCCGTGCGGAGTTAAAGGCGACACACGGGCACTCATGCGTCTCAAACTCAATGCGGCCACTTGCCTGTTTGTTATTGTCCTTGTTGTTGGGTCTGGCCACCCTCTCCTCCGGGGTGGGCATGGCAGTGTAATATGTCAGGCGTTCATGCTTCATGTCTGACCAGTCTGACCAGCACATCTTTTTTCTCTCTACACTGTCAGATATGAGCTGCGACCAGCTGCAAACCATTGGCCAGGGCTTAGTTTTACATTCTTCAGTGATACATCTGAAGTGGTCGAGCATGTCGAGGAAGTCACGCATGTCATACACCTTGTGGACATCTATGACAGCCATGAACGCCGCAAGATATTCGCGCTTAGACATAGTGCCACACGCTGTCAGCTTCTGTTCCACCAATTGGCAGTCGCTGCGATCAAGGTACATGAAGGGCTTGGAGATGGGATTGGTAATGAACATTTCATGCATCACAGTACGCCTACCTTCCAGCCTGCGGTGTCTCACTTCGTATCATGCGACATCGTCATCTATGTGTTGTAGCCGTTCCATCCGTGTTTGTTGTTCAGCGTATATATCCGCCTCCTTGCCTGTGTGGGGTGCGGCTCCGTGGGGGTGGGGGTGGTGCCACCCCCCACCTGGTGGTCGACATATGCCGGGTTGTAGCCGTGCGATAGTGAGCGTAGCCGGTGGCGAGCCCCCCAACCCTCCCCCTCCCGGGGGCGGGGCGGGGAGTGGGGCCTGCACTGCAGTGGGGGGCGCTGGGGCCTGGTCATCCTGACGGCCCCAGGCTGCTCCCGCCTCGGCTATCTGCGTGCCCAGTCTCTCGGCCAGCTGGTTGGAAGCACAGGGTGCTGCCCCTGCTCTTGTTTTTAGATCCAGGCGGCCTGCCAGCCTCCCTCCTGTTGCCTGATGATCCATTCCTCGGCATTTTGCATTGCGCCTCGTGTGGTGAGTGCAACATAGGGCCAAAAAAGGTTGTTGTGGTCAGTCCCGTTGTTGGGAGCGGAGTGACCCAGACTGGCCTGGAGATCTGAGGGGAGGGGCCAGGAAGGGTGATTGGCATGTGATGTGTTTATGGTTATCCCCCCCCCCCTACCCCAGGCCAGGTTGTTGTGGTCAGTCCCGTTGTTGGGAGCGGAGTGACCCAGACTGGCCTGGAGATCTGAGGGGAGGGGCCAGGAAGGGTGATTGGCATGTGATGTGTTTATGGTTATCCCCCCCCCCCCTACCCCAGGTCCTACCACCCCCACCCTTCGCCCCTGCCACCCTGTGACAAGAGGGGGACGGGAGGCAGGGGGGCGAGGGGCAGGAGGAAGGCGTGGGGAGGGGAGGGGGGCGCCCAATGGCTTCGCTGCCCTGTGCATCATGCAATGACCCCGAATGAGCCTAAACTCATTCAACACTATTATATATAATATATATATTATATATATATAATATATATAATATATATAATATATATAATATATATAATATATTAATATAAATATATATATAATATATATAATATATATAATATATATAATATATATTATATAATATCTATAATATATATAATATATATTATAGATATTATATTATATATATTATATATATTATATATATTATATAGATTATATATATTATATATATTATATATATTATATATATTATATATATTATATATATTTTATATATTATATATATATTATATATATTATAGATATAATATATATTATATATGTTATATATATTATATATATTATGTACATTGCAGCATCGGTACACATGACGTGGAAGCATGTAGTTGGGATAACATGGCATTTATTCCGGGCGGCCCCCGGGGGCATTACATGATGGTAGGAGCGAGCCGGAGGCCGTATGGAGCAACGATGTATGATATAATGATAATATATATATAATTTTTTATGATTAAGTGTCGGAGAGGGTGGGTGGGTAAAGATAGTTTGGTGTGGTCAGTCCTGTGGTTGGAAGCGGAGTGACCAGTGGTATGTGTGGTGGGGAGGCGCTCATGTGTGTGAGTCGTGGTTGGCTGCTGTGGGAGGAGCAGGCAGGCATGGAGAGGGGAATGTAGGTCGAGTGGTGTAGTGGGTTGTGGTTGTACCCCCCCTCAGGCCGCCGCCCCTGCCCCCGGCCCCCGCCGGCCAGGGGGGGTGGGGTGGAGAGGCGGGCGCGGCCCAATGGCTTCGCTGCCCAGTGCACCCCGCAATGACCCCGAATGACCTCATGGTCATTCACCACCATTGCAGCATCGGTACACAGGACGTGGAAGCATGTAGTTGGGATAACATGGCATTTATTCCGGGCGGCCCCAGGGGGCATTACATGATGGTATGAGCGAGCCGGAAGCCGTATGGAGAAAAGTCATGGTGTGATCGCGGTAAATGATGAGAGTGGGATGGATGAGGCGAGACATGTGAGCATAGGCGATGAACATGTGTATGTAGTGGTCATTAGAGGGTATCGGGAATGACACACTGTAATATAGTATGATATGTAATTATAATAATTAATGTGCATAATTGTTAGATGATATCGAGATATTAATTAGGTTTGATTAATAACGATGTACGATATAATGATAATATATATATAATTTTTTATGATTAAGTGGCAAGCCAAGTATCGTTTATGGTAGAGAGTTACTGTCGAATCATGGCGTCGACCAAAGCAGAGTTGACTCTGTTCGAGTCTCGGGTGTTGATGTAGACCTTATGGGCTTGGGAGGCCCAGCCACCAAATCGCTGGACCTCAAGTTCGGAGCTGCCCGAGGGGAAGGCGACGGTGGCAGCTGCCCTCCGGATGGCATGGAGGGTGAAGGGCTGGTGTTGTGGCTGGGGCTGCTGGGCATCGCGCCAGGCCCTAGCAATGTAGGGGATGGGCATTGTGTCGATCATCCGGTTGTATGCGTTGACCAGGCAGAGTCGAGGGTCCGGGCTGGGTGCCAGCCGGAGCCTCCGTGATCGGCCGTTGGCCTGCATGTTCTTGGCCCATTTTTGGTCGATGTGGAGGTGGCCGTCCCTGACCCACACGTCCTCCCTGGTAGCATGGCGCGTTGGGTCGAAGGTTGCTGCAGATCTGGGGGCCACCTCCGACTGTCGGCCACCGGTGTAGAACATCACTAGTATGGCGAACGCCACCACCTCCCCCTGTGGCGATGGTGCGAGGTGGATGACCACCTGTCGAATGACGCGCACCGGTGCATGTGTCTGCTGCTTCGGCCTGTGGTCCTTGGACCTCTTGAGGGCATCGAGCGCCAGGGTGACGGTGATGTGCTGGAGGGGCGTGACCGGGGCCTCCTTGATCTTGAGGTAGAGCCTGAGGTGCGACACCGAGTTCACCACTGATGATGGGCACAACTGGTCCGCGTGCTCTTCTATCCAGCACCTCAGCTGGAGCGGGGTTGGATGGAGTATGTCGATCGCGTACTTGCGGCAGTGCGCCATGTAGTACCGGACCGTCGCATTGTAGTTGGCCCAGGTCCCTGGCACCCTCTCGTCGGCCTGCCTGGCCTCGGCCGCCCTCTGCAGCCGGTTGTACTCGGCCCCTGCGAACAGAAAGAGGTTGCAATGGGCTGTAGTCAAGGAGGGCTGGTTGTATGGGGGTAAGGCGCCTATGGTGGCAGATCTGAATGGCTAGGTCTCTATAGTGTGGGCTGATGTGTGCTCTGCTAAGGGCATCGGCTACTACATTCTGTTCGCCGGGGATGTGGAGGTAGGTTAGTTTTATGTTGTGCACGGCCTGGAACGTCCATGCGGCCCTAGCTATGCTCACTAGGCTGGGTCTTGGCCCTTTCCGGTGGCGAGTACGTGGACGGCCGCCATGTTGTCGCACCATATGGCTATGTGGCCTCCCTCGTCCTCGGGGCGGGCTAGGGTGTGATGGGCGACGAGGATGTTTAGTGCCTCGATCTGTGTAATGCTGTCGGCCTCATTGCGATAGCCTTGGGTGAGTGGCATGGAGTATGCCCATGTGTCGTCGGCTCCCCCGATCCCGCCCAGGCAGGCGTCGACAACGATCTCCCTGCCCGGGTCGTTGGGCGGTATGATGGCTGAACCATTCCATCTGCTGGTGATGGCGCGGAACCAGGCAAGGTCGGCCCTCATATTGTCGGTCATGGTTGTGCGGGTGCCGGTGATCCCCCTGAGTGCATGGAGGAGGCGGCCGACGAATAGCCGTGCGGGGTGCACACATTTGGAGAGGTGCAGGAGCTTCCCCAATAGTGACTGGAGCTGCTTCTTAGTGATGTGCGTTCTGGCGGCGGCGGCTGCGTGGACGAGCCTGATGGTCGCGTTGACCTTGTCGAGGGGCATGGTGAGTGTCATGGTGGTGGCGTCTATCTGGATGCCCAGCCAGCGGACCGACCGTGCAGGCGGCTGGGTCTTCTCCTTGGCCTCGGGGAGGCCAAGCTCGTCGAAGATGTGGCGCGCGACGGCGAAGTGGGCATCGGCCATGCGCTTGTCGGGGGCGACGACGATGAGGTCGTCAAGGTACATGGTGGCTGCAATGCCATGCCCCCTCAGTATGTATGTGATGGCCTCGGCCACCTTCTGGACGTGGCAGCTGGAGCCTCGGGCTCCAAAGGGGATGGATATCTCAAGGTAAAATCGCCCCCTCCAGCGTGCACCGAGTAGTGGCCAGTCCAGAGGGCAGGAGCGGAAGTTCTTATATGCTCGGCTGATGTCCATGGTGAACATGTAGCTGCCCTGTCCGCTTTCGCTTAGTTCGTATGTGAAGCCTGTTGGGAGGCAGTGGTCGTGGGTGTGGCCGAGGGCTATGTTTTTCATTATGAAGGCGTTGACGGATGTTGCTGTGGGGAAGGAGAGGTCGGTGATGATCCTTCGCTTGGTGGGGTCGGCCTTCTGCCTGGTCATGATCGGTGAGGCGTGGAACCATGGGGTGAAGGGGGTACGTCGTGGGGGCCGTAGAGGGCACCACACTCGGTTTCCTTGCGGATGTAGTCGTCGACCGCGTCGGGGTGTTGTGCCAAGCTTGGGTGGTTGGAGACCTCACCGGTGCCGGATATTGGTCCCATGTACCCGAGGGGGAAGCCGTAGGTGAGAAAGTCGACGAGCTGTCGGTGGTCGGCGGAGTCGGAGAGGCGAGCGTGACATCTGTCGACATGTATGCCACTCAGGACGGGCACCCGGGCGGCTATGGCATTAGGGAGGCCGGGATCATGAACGCGGCGGTATATGTGAGCTATATCGCCGGACAGGTGGGGGGCGGGGTCAGGCCATTGGCTTAGTCGGTGAACGCTGAGTGCATGGGGGTGGGTGTCGATGGTACTGCCGGGGAGGTGGCAGAGTCGTGGGCACAATGCAGCCTCATGCGTTTAAAGAGGTTTTTTCCGTTATCGGCTGCATCGTGTCCGTCTCTGTCGTGTCTGGGGGCGGTTTGGTTCTGAGGGGCCCGCTGGGGGGCGCGGCCGCTCTGTGCGGCAGGGGGCCGGGGTGCGGCTGTGATGTCGACCAGCTGTGGTGGGTCGACTGTGTCGGTTATGGGGCAGCCGGTGTGTGGGCGGGGGGAGGGGGTCCGCCGGGCGGCAGTCGCCATAGCTCCCCGGGTTGTACTGGCCGGGGCGGTGCGGGCGGCGGCGTCACCTGAGCCGGGATGAAAGGCGTCGGTGCGTGGTGGTGAGGGTAGGGTGTATGGGTGAGTTGGTGGGTGACGGTTGCTGTGTGGCGACACGCCTCCCTGTTGACTGGAGCTGGGCCGTTCGGGGTGAGGTGGGTGGCGGTGGGCGAACCGGTGTGGGGTAGGAGGGGGTGGGTGGGGGGTCCCGGTGCTCCCCCCCATCCCGCGGCATCAGTTTTTTGTATTATCACATGCCTTGCGCCTACACTGCTGCTCCGAGTGATCAAGCCGATCTGTGTGACCTTGAAGCAGTGTGCGCATGCATGTACCACATCGTTGGGGCCGTCGTGGTGGCGTTGCGGGAGGCTGCAGTGGCGTGCGGAGTTGTACGCCACACACGGGCGCTCGTGGGTTTCGAACTCGATTCACCCACATGCCTGTTTGTTGTTGTTGTCACGTGCCTGGGCCCTGGCCACCCTGTCCTTGGGGGTGAGCGTGGCTGTATAGTACGTGAGGCGTTCGTGTTTCATATCCGACCTATCGCTCCAGTGCATCTTTCTCCTTTCGATGCTGTCGAATATGCGCTGCGACCAGCTGCGCACCATGGGCCAAGGCTTAGTCTTACATTCCTCCATGATGCACCTAAGGTGGTTGAGCATGTCGAGAAAGTCACGGGGGTCATAGACTTCATGGTCGTCTATGAGGGTCATGAAGGCGGCGAGGTACTCACGCTCGGTCATAGTGCCACGGGCCGCTAGCTTATGGGCGGCTGATTGGCAGTCACTCCGGTCTAAGTACATGTAGGGCTTGGATATGGGATTGGTGATAAACATGTTGTGCATCACGGCACGCCTACCTTCCAGTCTCCGGTGTCTTGCCTCATATCGCGCCACGTCGTCATCGATGCGCTGTAGCCGTTGCATCCTCATTTGCTGCTTGTCGCCTATTTCGGCGTCCCTTCCTGCGGCCGGGGGCGGCAGGTGGGCGTAGGGGTCGCGCCACGCACCGACCTGTCGGTCTACGTATGCCGGGTTGTAGCCCGGTGATAGCGATCTCAGCCGGTGACGGGTCGCGTGGGGCGGCGCGCCCGCCGGCCGGGTGGGTTGTGTGGGGGCCGGGGCGGGTGCGGCTGCGGCTGCGGCGGGGGGGGCGGTGAGGCAGGGGCGGGCTGCCATGCATCGGGACGCCCGGCCGCCTCCCAGGCTATCTGCATTAGGGCGTCCTGTATGGCGCCCATCCGTGTGTCCATGCGCGCCTCCATGCGTGCCTCCATCTCGCGAAGCCTGGCATCTATGTCCCTGTCCGGCGAGGCGGCAGCCATGACGCGTGCGCCGACTGCCGGGGAGGGGTCCCGGGCCGGCCATGCGACCGGGGAGGGCTGCCTGGGCGGGATGTAGGAATCATCAGTGTCCTGGGGAGTGCTGCTCCGCGCTCCCCGGCTGACGTCCACGTCTAGGGGGGGCACCGTGGCCATGGCGGCGGCCGCCCCTCCCTTATGCTTGTTCTTAGATCCTGGCGGCCCCCCGGACTTCCTGGCTTTTCCGGACGATCCGTTCCTAGGCATGATGTGTGTACGTCGGTAGTTCCCGGCGGTGCCAAAAGATAGTTTGGTGTGTTCAGTCCTGTGGTTGGAAGCGGAGTGACCAGTGGTATGTGTGGTGGGGAGGCGCTCTTGGTGTGAGTCGTGGTTGGCTGCTGTGGGAGGAGCAGGCAGGCAGGGAGAGGGGAATGTAGGTCGAGTGGTGTAGTGGGTTGTGGTTGTACCCCCCCTCAGGCCGCCGCCCCCGCCCCCCGCCGGCCAGGGGGGGTGGGGTGGAGAGGCGGGCACGGCCCAATGGCTTTGCTGCCCCGTGCACCCCGCAATGACCCCGAATGACCCCATGGTCATTCACCACTATTATATATTATATATATATATATATATATTATATAAATTTATATATTAGATATATTAGATATATTATATTATGTATATTATATATATTGTAATAAATTATATATATAATTTATATTACATATATTATACATATTATATATAGTATATACATATATTATATATATTATATATAATATATATATATTTAGACAAGATGGACATAGGCATGCATGAATATATTCATGGTCGGAGTGCCCGTAGTTTGGGTCAATTATCACTCGTAGGGGGCGCCCCAGTGGTGAAGTAATGAATTATAGCCCGTAGTGTATAATATAGAAATGGTAGGTGTCGGTTAGCTACCTGTAACGGGAAATGCCCATAATGCATCATAGATGTTATATTAAATACACATATATGAATATATACATATAAATACTATATATTTATATATATATACATATATAAATGTAAATATCAATAAATATATAAAAATAAACATATATATACTCCTATATAGCTACCATGTTATAGCTTTGCCATTGGTCAGTACAAACTTCACGATAAGATATCTATTTAAAAGTCCAGTACAGTCCTGTGTACACAATGGCCGTAATCGATTAACACGACCCGAGCGACTCCGGTCACCCGAGTCGTCAGAATTTCAAATCGAACACCGCGAGTAGAGTCGACAAATACACGTGCCGTGTGCAAAACGACCCGACCGCAGTAACCCACCTCTTGGCTGCGGTTTGCTAGGAGTGATGACGTCACATCTGTGCTGGTACCTGTAGGATAACAGCTACCAGTACAAGTCCTGCATGTTGTGTTTCGGGTGTTTTTTTTAAATAACCCAGATTGTCAGGTTATACAATCGTAAACTACTTTAAATCCAATTTTGTTGTACTTGTATCAGTTATTAAAAAAAGATATTACATTTTAGATTAAGTCAGCATTTTTTCCACCCCGAGCGTGGATAACCGTATCCGTTTATTCAACCCGAGTCTGTAGGATGTGCGCATGCGCTAAAAAGTGGCTCGAGTGACCCGAGTTGAATAATCGATTACGCCCCATACTATTTATTTCTAGCACCCGGCACACAGGCCTGGGAACCACAGGACTCCGCCCGGCAACCAGCAGAGTCAGTCCGGGAACCAGTGGTCTCAGCCTGGGAACCAGCAGCCTCAGTCCGGGAATCAGCGGACTCAGTCTGGTAACCTGCTGACTCAATACGGGAACCAGCAGACTAGGTCCAGGAACCAATGGTCTCAGCCTGGGAACCAACGGACCCAGTATGGGAACCAACAGACTCAATCCAGGAACCAGCAGACTCAGTCCGGAAACCAGCGGACTCAATCCAAGAACCAACGGACTCAGTCCAGGAACCAACGAACCGAGTCTGGGAACCAGCGGTCTCAGTCCGGGAACCAGCAGCCTCAGTCCAGAAACCAACGAACCGAGTCTGGTAACCAGCGGACTGAGTCCGGGAACCAGCAGCCTCAGTCCAGGACCCAGCGGACTCAGTCCAGGAACCAACGGACTCAGTCCAGGAACCAGCGGACTCAGTCCAGGAACCAGCAGTGAGATGGTAAACTCAGCACTGTCACATATTTTAATGCAATCTTCAACCAGTTTTGTCTGTTTCAGTGTTTGCTTACAGGGAAGCTAAATTCAACAAATAATGTTTTTTTTCTAGCTAAACAACTTCTATCCTTCAACATGTAGTACACTCTGTATAAAAGAATATATGTAAAAGAAAATTACAAAAGGGAAGTTGCTGAGAGTGTCAGGAAATTCCAAATGAAAATGGTGTATTTTGGTGGTTTTTCTTTGCATAACTGTTCCGATTATCATTTTATGAAGGCATCGCTATGCATGGGGGGGGGGGGGGGTAAAAGGGATATTCACATATGCAGTAGATATATGCATACATATTAGAACGATGCAGTGGTCGATAATTAGTTGAGCATCTGTCTCCCGCTTTTGTATATCGTGGGATTCGAACCGACAGGTTTGAACCATGATCGAGTCAAACCAATACCTTAAAAATTGATACTTGTCGCTTCCTAGCCAGGCGCTCAGCATTTGTCGTAATGCTTGCATTGCGTTTGATTCGCCTCCATGATCCCGGCGAGGCGTTCCACCCTCCCTCCATAGGGCAAGGACTGGTTGGCTCAGTGTCAGGATAGTGTCACTGAGTGGGATATCATGTCATGGTGCCAGTGTCCTGGTCTCCCAGTCGGGCATCACTATAAAGTCACCATGAATGTGCACTGTCACAAGTCAGTTCCTGTCCTGATGTGACCTTAGATGTTGCCAGGACGTAAAACTCCAACAACCAACGAACCTTTCCTGGATCGTGACTTTTGATTCGGCGTTCACCTGTCGAAGCAGGAAAGTGGCGTTGCACCCACCATACCATGACCCGGGGCGCCGTCCTGCCTCGCTTCACAGTAAGGGGGTCATTCAAAGGGGTCGCGGCCCCATAAAACATGCGATGGCGGAAAGGGGTGGGCGGGGGAGTTATTATGCACGCCTTTTATGATGAAATGAAATGTTGATATAGCATGAACTATTGTCACCCTCTGTGATAAAATGTCTCATGGGGTTTTACATCCCGACAACATCTGAGGTCATATCAGTATGTATCGTGACGTCTGACAGTGCGTTTCTTCTTCTTTTCGTTTGTTGTTGTTCTTTACGTCCTAATAACATTCTAAGGTCATATGAGGACGGGCACCGACTTGTGACAGCGCACACTCATGGCGACTTTATAGTGCTTCCCCACTGGAAGATAAGGAACCCGGCACCATGACCGGATATCCCACTCAGTCAAATTATCTGGATACTGATGAGCAAACCAGACTTTGCCCTGTCATATTAATGCACCGCACCCAGCTAGGTAGTGACAAGCGTCAATTTTGTAAGTCACCAGTTTGCACTACGTGGTGTTCTCTGTGGCGGAGTGGTTAGAGTGTCTGACTTTTTTCTAGGTCGGACTCCTAATCTGAAGGTTGGTGGTTCGATTCCCCGTGCCCCCACCTCTGCCAATTTGGATTTCCACAGCTGTGTATAACTTACAGCAACATCAAAGGCCGGTTGCTCTAATACCATGTCTATGTGGTGTGGGAGCTTAAAAATCCCTTAGGTCGGTAAAAGTGTAGACTCAGGCTTTCTATCGACAAACAGTCTAATGGTGAAAACAAGTCTATTCAGACTTATCCATGATAGCCAGTATAAATCTTCAACTACAACCCACAAGAACAATGTTAAAGATAATAGAATATCATCATTACGTTCAGCTAGCAATTATATGTAAGTGCTGTTCTGGGTGGTCTTCTATGCAGGGTTGTGTCGGTACAGTCCGGGTTTAGGTCAAATGTTAATTCATCTAACTAAGTGGTTGTGGTGTACCTAGTGATTCATTCACCATTTTTGATTAGAAGATGTATTGGACCATCTTCTTCAGCTTCCTTTCCCATAACCTACAGGACGCAGTAGCCGAATCGGCAGAGCGTAGGCTTCCCGTGTGGAAGGTAGGGAGTTCAATTCCTGGTCGAGTCAAACCAATGACTTACAACATTGATACTTGTGTCACCTAGCTTGGCACTCAGCATTACTAGGATAGGACAATGACTGGCTAGAACAGTGTCAGGATAATGTGACTGCGCGGGATATTGGGTCACTGTCACAGGTCAGTACCGATCCTTGGATGTTGCTAGGACGTAACACAACAGCAAACAAACCCATAATGATCATTTGGGTCACCACTGCCAGAGATTCTAGCCAGCTCTCTCCGTGTAACCCTCTTCTGGAAAACTCCAATCCTTCAAATCTTTGATGGTGTCTTTTCACATCTTATGCTCTGTGGTTTTGTAGGCAGGTTATAGTGAAATCAATACAGACGAAGAGAAGGGAAGAGTATAAAGTGTAAAGGAAGAGAGAGAGTCAATCCCTCTGGTTTATTATTTATATGGGACATGGGTTCATTGTAGAGTATCACCCCACCCTTTTCCCCCTAAGGGAAACAAACATTCTTGGCCCTACCAATAGGGATCCAGCATTCCTGGTCCCCATAGCTACCAGTGGTCTGCCCACCACCACCAAGCTGTGTGGCTCCCCTGGCCACCACCAACCTTGACCCTGAGTGTGGTGATCCTACCGAGCAGAGGGGGATGGGGTAGGTCCTGAGTGCCCCTTACACACAGCCCTGCCAGCACCACTATGTCTATTTACATCCCACTCAGGCACCACCAGCACTTACATATATATATGGGTCGTTCTCAGAAGTTGTGTACCAATAGTGTGACATCAGCACCACAAAATCAAAATGCTGCCAAAGTCCTATAAACAAGTTTCCTCAATGTGTATGTCCTTTTGCATCTGAATAATTGAAAATAAACATATTCTGGCATTTTTAAGTAGGTCAAATGATGCTCACACCCAATAAATAGCAGTATAGCATGGAAACCAATCTGACTCCAAAATCAAATATTTTCCACACAAAACTTGACATTTTTAGGACATTTCACATGCCACTTGCTTTATAAACAGTAGTAATAATAATTTGTAACCTCATTGCTATGTGTTTGTCTTATTTGTGAATATTAAAGAGAAAAGCAAAAAAATATTAGCAAGGTAACAGTCAAAGTGGAAACAACACAAATGTTTGGCTCAAATTTCAATGTTTAGGGGCAATTTCAGGATTTATCTTTTACTATACCATAACTGGGTCCATGCATAGAGTGTCAAATGGTGAAAATAGTTCCTGTACTGTATCTGTACTCAGTGTTTGATACAGAGTTTCATAGTACTTGCAAGTGGAAACGAAATGTTACGATGTTAATGACTCCAGAAAAGGTTAACTATTTCATCATTCTTTTTTAATTTTTAGAAATAAATGTCTTCAACATAATGAAGACATTGTATATGAGCATTTGAAGTGAAATGAGCTGTTGTTCAGAGGTTTTCATTAAGTTTGTGACACTTTATTTTCAATGCTGTTGACAATGTCACAAATTAGTGATGTAATTTTCTATGTATTTAGCTACATCCATCCCAATAAGATACATAATACACAATATTAACATTTACTTTTGATCTAAAATATCTCCCACATTATTGGGCTAAACGATGAAATCTAAATATTGACACTCCAATAATGGGTTTCTTTGAAATATGCATTTCAAGTAGACTACCTCAAGTGGTACACAGTTTCTGAGAACGACCCATATACATACATGCGCTTGGTCATGTACACCTGTTTAGTAATAGAACATTTGCATTCCCCCCAATGCCGTAAATAAGAATATTTTACACAATGCAATGATATACGTACCCTGCAACTGATCTTTATAAGATGATGTTCGTTGGCTGTTAGAGGTTTACATCCTGTCAACATCTAAGGTAATATCAGGACTGGTACTGACTTGTGATACTGATAGTGTACACTCATGGCGACTTTATAGTGCTGTCCTAACAGGGAGACCAGACCACTAGCATCATGACCTGATATCCCACTCAGTCACATTTTCCTGACACTGAGCCAACCAGTCCTTGCATTATCCTAATATGCCAGTCACCTGGCTAGGAAGTCACACATATCAATTTTTAAGTCATTGGTTTGACTCAATCATGGTTCAAACCTGTCGGTTTGAATCCCACGATCTACCAAAGCGAGAGACGGACGCTCAACTCATTTGGCCTTGCTGTATTGTTTTTAAAGTCATTGGTTTGACTCGGCCGTGCTCTATTGATTAGGCCACCATGCCCAGGCCATTTAGGGGAATTGAATATATATGTCTTAATACTGATCTCGATTGCGTCCGAAAGTGAGGTTACACACCAGATGGTGGTGCTCCATGAAGGTGGGATTAGTCAATACACATATAAATCAAATCAGTGGTCATAGGGGCGATCTAGTAAGCTGCGAACACCCTAATGTTGCAGTCACACTATGACGACAAGGCCGACGACAGTCCAACGACTTGTCGTTTTGCTCTGTTGTCGGCTGTCATTGGCTGTCACTCGGCTGTCACTCGGCTGTCACTCGGCTGTCACCGCGACACCTCCGCGACAGCTCCAGTTTCTCCGCTGTCGCCGGGTCGTCGTCGGCTTTTTGGACATGTTGAAAAACTTCGATGACAGGCGACGACAGCCGATGTCGTTCGGCTGTCGCTACGGTGTCACTACGGTGTCGTTATGGTGTCGTTATGGCGTTGTCTTTGCCATTAAGGTGTCGTTTTTGTCGTTAAGCTGTCGTCGCGTCCAGTTGGCCTTTGGGTATATATATAAACCTGGGATGGGTTTCTCTCTCCATAGCAGCTCAGCTCTTCACAGCGGACACATCTCCAGTGGACACATCTCCAGCAGACACATCTCCAGCAGACACATCTCCAGCAGACACATCTCCAGCAGACACATCTCCAGCAGACACATCTCCAGCAAACACATCTCCAGCAGACACATCTCCAGCAGACACATCATGCAGGACTCTCAGGACTCTCAGCCGGCTGTTCTGAAGTATGTGCATGACACAAATGTGCTGTTGCTCAACTATGTGGACGCTATACAGAGACGGAAGAGAAAGTGGGCGGCAAGGCGAATGTGGGTGCGCAAGTGGATTGCAGGGCGGCCGGAATTTGGGCTGTACGACCAGCTTCTTGTCGAACTGAGGAGCGAGGACGTGGCTTCCTTCGTAAACTTTCTGCGGATGCCTCCACAGATGTTTGACGAAATGTTAGCACGAGTGGGTCCCCGTATCACGAAAACATACACGACCTACAGGAAGCCGCTCGAGCCTGGCCTGAAGCTTGCGCTAACACATCGGCACCTAGCATCCGGCACCAAGTATGCATCGATGAAGTTCGGTTGGAGGGTGCCACACAACACCCAATCTCTGATCGTGCGAGAGGTGTGCATGGCTATCGTCGCTGAGTACATCGACGAGGTCATGATCTGCCCCACCACTCCGGAGGGATGGCGTGCCATCTCCGACCTGTTTTTGGAAAAGTGGAACTTCCCCCATACCTGCGGAGCGCTCGATGGGAAGCATGTGGCCTGCCAGTGTCCCCCAAACAGTGGATCCCTGTATCATAACTACAAGGGATTCTATTCCATAGTTCTGATGGCACTGGTGGACGTGGACTATAAGTTCATCTGGGCGGACATTGGAGGTACAGGCTCAACATCGGATGCGCAGGTCTACAATGCGTCCAACCTGAAAGCCAGGATTGACGATGGGACTATAGGCTTTCCGGAACCCGAGGCTTTGGTGGACGGTCAGACGCGCGTTCCGTACTACTTCATCGGTGACGATGCCTTCGGCCTGCGCCCAAGCATGATGAAACCCTACAGCAGGAGGGGTATGGCTCACGAGGAGCGCATATATAACACATGGGGGCGCCAGTGGCGATTTGCAGTGCTGTCTAGCAGCAACTGGGTATATATAATGTCAATGACGTAAATACATGTAATATCAAAATACATAGGTGAAATAACTCCGCCCATTTATATGTATATAGTTATATATTATATATATATATTATATATATATTATATATATATTATATATATATATTATATATATATATGACTATGAGTGGTTGTGGGTGAGTGCATGGGTGGTATGTCTAAAAGAAAACAGGCAGCCATTGTGATCGTTGAGAAAACCTATATCACTAATAACTAACAACAATGGAAATATACTTCAAGCACTTGAATCTGTGCAAAAGATAAATAAATATGTGATAATGTCTGAACAATAAACTAGTCAAATAATATTTGACTAGACTGCTAGCTCTGTGGAGGTCTAGCCTGGTCCCTTGGCATTCATTTGCTCAGGCAGAGGCATAGAAGTTTTCAGCTATTATCACTCAGTTTCCAACCTGGTCCCCTAGCCTTTGTACCGGAAACAAGTTTAAACGGGCTGAAACGAGTTCAACCGTGGCTGGTTGGGTCGCACCGTGGCTAGTTGGGTCGCTCCGTATAGCGCTGAATATGTTTATGGTTGATTCAGCCAATCAGAGCTGTTCTTTTTTATTGCAAATGGCTGCCCCCATAGAGGGGGCAGCCATTTGCAATGTAAATGAATAGCTCTGATTGGTTCTTTTCGATTGCAAATGGCCATCCCCATACAGGGCAGCCATTTGCAATGGAAGAGAACAGCTCTGATTGGCTGAAACCACTGAAGCCATTTGACTGGTCCTCTTTGCATTCGAAAATCTAGTTCACTGCACAGACGGGCAGAGCCTAAATCTTATGGATGGAAAGGTCCCAGTCGAAAGCCTCTAATGTATATGTGGTTCCTGGTGGTTGCTAGCATAAAAATCTAGTGCTCCATCTACCTACCAAGTGGCAGCACTGCTATATGTCGTTAAAGCTTCAGACATAGTCTGGTTAAATCATCAAATATTCGAAACCAAACACTTGCCAAGATTTTATCCTGTATATCCACATTAGTTTTTGGTGCATTTATTAATTATTTATTGATGCATAGAAAGAAAACTACACCAATTTAGTAGAAAATGTCACTGCTGAAACATATAGTCTAATGGCCAGCATTTTGACATACACACCAAAATTAATGGTGCAAGTATTCACCGTTCAAATATATCCAAGGTTAGCCTTTTAATATAAAAATGACTTCAAACTAAAGAAAAGTAGCTTACAATGACTAACTCAAATGGCAGAAAGTAAAACTCACCAGACAACTATATTCGGTGATGAATCGGCATTCTCGACAGCTATCACCGAAGCGCAGTACCCCATTCACCCACCAGGCGGCGACACAGGTTACATTTAGTTCCCAGAGAGATATGCTTCCTCGTCGAACGCCGACACTTCTATAAACCTCATTATGATAATTACCCCATAATTAGATCAAGGAGAAGCGCAGCAGAGGGTCTTGAGATCACATGACTACCACCTCTCAATGGGGTTTCTATGGCCTCTTGGGGTCTGAGGAAGGCATGACCTAAATGTCCTTGCAATACATCCATTCTGAGGTTTGACTTGCTTTGGTTGTTGGTATACGTCCTAGCAACATCTAAAGTCATATCAAGAGGCGAATCCACGTCATCGTCATGTTTCTTAGATTGCAAGTAGTATTGGCGGGTTCCTGTGGCATTCTTTGGGGCACATGGGGGGAGGGAAGATTATGAGAAAAAGAAATTTAACAAATTGAGAAAATGATCCAGTGTGCTATCAGTATCACCCAAACCCGTATGTACACTCCCTCCATCCATTGATTAGGGAGCCATGCGGGTCATGTCTTGACAGCTCGCGGAAGAACTCAAAAGTGTGCTATAATGCATTATGTGAGATTACAAATTAAAAGCAGACAATTTTGGTTATTTTGTTATATTTTATGGAGACCTCCCACCAAATTGGGAGACCTGGGCCGCGTTCAGGCTCCGTCTCTGAGGCGCCTCGGAGGCGCCCGTGACGTCAGGCTAGTCTGAACGACAACAGCAGTTGGTCGCCTCGAAAATGGCCACCCCCATAGGCGGCGGCCATTTGCAATGGACAAGCTGCGCTGTAATTGTCTGAAAGCACTGAATGCGGTGGCCATTTTCGAGGCGCTTTTCATCTCCAGTCTGAAAAGAGAGGCGTCTCCGAGACGTCGCCGAGACGCACTCTTAACGGTATTAGGCCAAAAAGCATCGCCGAGACGTCGCCGAGGCGCCTCCGAGACGGACCCTGAACCCGGCCCTGACACCTCTGCAGTCAGTCAGTCAGTCAGTCAGTCAGGACGGTCAGTAATATGGATTGGGGGGGGGGGGGGGGGGCGTGTCCCTTGTGTAACTGGACGAGATGGCCGAACCAGCAGAGCTCTGGATTTCATTACGGGTGGTTGTGGTGAGTTCGAACGCTGGCCGAGTCAAATCAAAGCCTCACGAAATTGATACATCTCGCTACTTAGCCTGGCGCTTGGCATTACTCGGATAGGGCAACGACTGGTTTGGTCAGCATCGGTGACTGAATTGTGGGGTCATTGTGCCAGTGGCACGGTCTCATTTAGATAAAAGATTCACCCGGTACTTGTAGTACACGGGTGAAGACCAGCCTTATATAAAAACGGTCGAAAAATCGGGCTAATGAAATGAGTCTTCATGAGAGCCTAATTTCACAATCTAAGAAGCAACATTTATTCCTTGTATATGTCTTCATATTTACCCGCTACTTTTGAGTTGGAAAATATAATAAAACATATACTTTAATGCAATTTAAAAGTGAAATCGATGGCGTCCCCTGGCCGCCATCTTGTCTTTTTGCATTCTCTCCCATTTCACCAACTATGTGCTGATATAAGTAACCATTTGACACTGGTGCCAGGCATTCTACTTCTTGTTCCATACTAACACTATTTTCACCCGTATTTAGACTAAGTTGTTTTTCACCCCTGTACTGGAAGTACGGGGTGAATCTTTTATCTAGGTCTCATTGTGCCAGTGGCACGGTCTCATTTAGATAAAAGATTCACCTGGTACTTTTGGTACATGGGTGAACGACAATCTAGTGTAAATACGGGCGAAAATAGCTTTAGTATAGAACAGGAAGTAGAATGCCTGCCTCCAGTATCAAATGGATACTTATATAGGCACAGAGTTGGTGAAATGGGAGAGAAAGCAAAAAGACAAGATGGCGGCCATAGAACGCCGTCGATTTCACTTTTAAATCTGATTAAACTAGATGTTTTATTATATTTTTCAACTCAAAGGTAGCGGGTAAATATAAAAACATATATAAAGAATATATTTTGCTTCTTAAATTAAGACATTATTCACTCAATTAATTTCCCCAGCATGTCAAAATTCTTCGCCAGCTTTTCTAATGGGTTGGTTTTCACCCCTATACTGGGTATGGGGTGAATCTTTTATCTAGGTCTCATTGTGCCAGCGGCACGGTCTCATTGTGCCAACGGCACGGTCTCATATTAAAGCAGCATTATGAAGTCACCATTAATGCGCGTTGTCACAAGGTGGTGTGTGCCACACTATGGCCTAAGATGATGTTAGCACCTAAAGCTCTAGCAAACAAACAAACAAACAAAGCCTCCTGTGTGGCAGAACAAATACGCGCTGTGGTCGGTCTCCTTCCTCTGGAATTCCTTTATCCACTCCCAACGCGCGTTATATTCCTTCTTTAAAATAAAAATGAAAACATGTCTTCTTTTTCGTGACTTTAATTCATGTGAATCGGGTAGGTATTTAACTTTAAGAACAGGATGTCTGATGTGTGGCTTACTGGGGTTTTATGTGCTAGTAACAACTGCGGTCGTATCAGGAAGGGAACCTAGTTGTGACAGTGCGCAGTCGAGTGAATTTCTAATCTATCTGGTACCGTGATACGGTATACGACTCAGTCATATTATCCGGACACTGGTCTCTATCCTAGCAGCACTACCAAACTGCTAGGCTTGAGCGCTGTAAAAAGTCGATTCCCCTCCTGACATGACCTCATATATTGCAGAGGTATTAATATCAAAGTCAATTAACCAATCAGTGAATCACTCATTCACTCACCAATGTGGATACTGCGAGTTCCGCTGGTGCCTCGAGGAGAGTTGAAGCTACAATCCAGCACATGGGGTTGCAGCTTCAGCCTAAGCACTGGAAGTTGGGGTAGAGACCCTGTACGTTAAAGTTGCATGGTCCGATGAAATATAATCTTGTCAAAATTAAAACAACTACTTACATTTGATCCTATATATCCAACTTAGATACTGGTGTATTAGCTACTGATTTGGGACAGAATATACAGTATAACCAGTGGATTTATAAGCTCACCCCTTTAGACACTCACTTTGAAACACCCATTATGCAAGGAGGCCATTAACCAACTAGGCCAATCTCGTGACCTCATTAGCCTCCCCCCAACCAAGTTGGCCTACTGTGCAGGGCCATAGAGGGGAAGGGGACATGAGGTGGATGTGTCTGTGTGTGTATATGTGTCTGTGTGTTTCCTGACCTGAGTTTACAGAGACACAGAGACAGACATACACACAGACATACACAGACAGACACACACACAGACATACACACACAGACACCCATAGATAGGCACACCCAGACAGACATGCAGACAGCACACACATACACAGAAACACACAGACATGCACACACCTGACATACACACACATACACCCAACCTGCCTTTGCAGAGAGAGACACACATACATAAACACACGGACAGACACACAGACAGAGACACACAGACATACACACATAGATATACACATAAACACACAGACACACGCATACACACACAGACATTACCACACATACATATACACACAGACAGACACACATAGATAGACACACACAGACAGACATGCATAGGCAGCACACACAGACACAGAAACACACAGACATGCACAAACCCAACATACAGAGACACACATACACCCTAGCTGACTTTGCACAGAGAGAGACACACTCCCAGACAGAGACACATAGACAGCTACACACAGACAGAGGCAGACACACACATACATGCATACACATACATACACGCATACATACACACATACAGACAGACACAGACATACACACCCATACACAGACACACACACAAACATACACACACATATATAGACACACAGACAGACATGCAGACAGCACACACAGACACATAAACACACATACATGCACACAACCAACATACACAGACATACATACACCCGACCTGACTTTACAGAGAGAGAGACACACACACACAGACAGAGACACATAGACATATGCACACATACAGAGGCAGACACACACACATACACACACAGACAGACATACACATAAATACAGACACACATACATACACACATTACCACACATACATATTCACACAGACAGACACAGACAGACACACATAGATAGACACACACAGACAGACATGCATATACAGCACACAGAAACACAGAGACATGCACACACCCCAGACATGCACACACCCGACATACCCACACAAACATACACCTGACCTGACTTTGCAGAGAGAGAGATACACACAGAGACACATAGACAGATGTACACAGACAGAGGCAGACACACACATACATACACACACATACACAGACAGACATACACAGACACATACACAGAAACACACAAATAGACACACAGACATACACATACACGGATGCATACAGACATACATAGACAGACAGACACGAGCAGACAACAGACACACATTATATTTGGTTAAAAGCCCTAGTGCCATGGGCCTATGGCACTAATCCATTCCCAGAATGTTACTCACCCAACCAGGAATACCTACCTACAGTCCTGTAAGGTTCCAGGTCATCTCACATCACGTGGTCACCGCGAGATGACCATCTGGGTCATAGCCACAGGACTTTTGGCAAGCTTGTCGAAATTATTTTTGGTTCTTTCAGCTCATATTACTTCAAAACTAATCATCTTTAATCAAAATCACTCCGCACTAATGATTAGTAGCTTGTAACGATCAATTTGATATATTTATCTAAAAAATAAGACAAAAATTCAAGTGCCATCGGACCATGCAACTTTAAAGTCATTATAAACCTATAAGCAAATGTCCTCGTGGTGACCGAACTTGATAGGGTTCTTTCCATAGATTTATTTCAAATGTCGATTGCAGTGAAATGTTCCTAGCACCTATTATAAGCCTACATTCGATAAAATACCACTTTGTGTACGTGCATCAACCACCTCCCCCACCTTCCGCTGTGCGAGCTGAACCTGTGGCTCATCACGCCTGGTCGCAGCTTCACTTTTTCGTCAGGAACCAATAGAACTGTAAATACATGTAATCTCGTTTTGTTTTAAGATAAACAGATTGCACTGGGGACAAATAAAAATGTAATTGCCAAATTAAAAAACCAACTGATCTTTTCTCCAACAAAATACATCAAATTAATAACAATAATTAAAACAGATTTGACCTAAAGAATGTCTGGTTGGGATTGTTTTGTTTCTTTGCTGCGGAACTGCCGAGCGACTTGTTTGCTGCGAGACAGCCACGACGGGGCCGTCTGTTCGTCCGCCTGCACTCACCGGGAACCAGCAGTGTGTTTACTAGACGAAAAGACGGAGGCGGAGTCCGACAGTTTAAGATGTGTGTGTATGTGTGTGTTTGTGTGATACCCCAGTCACATGAGAGCCAGCGTTCGCTGCCAACCGCCCTATGATCAAAAGGTTGCCAACCACCCAGCGTCCTATTTAATACATTGATTCAAAATGCTGTCGGCACCAGGTTGGCGAGCTGGCGCCGACCTGGCACCGACCTGGCACCGACCTGGTGCCAACCTGGCGCCGACAGGTCACCTGCCTGGCAGTGCCAGGGCAGCGTCAGGTCAGCGCCAGGTCACCAACTGCTATGTTGGTCGCCATCCTGGCGCTGTCCTTGTGCCGTCTTGGCTGCCTGGCGCCGACTTGGCGCCGACCTGGCGCTGCCAGGGAGCTGGCCACATTGTCAGCATGTAAATTCCAGGTCAGGATGCATTGTTTCACTTGCATCTAGTCGTCCGGAGGGTACACGGTATCCATGCTGAAGGAAAAGGCTCCCTGCTACTTGTAGGAATACATCGTGGCTCTTCCTCATCGTTGACTGCCTTGTTGAGAGTATATATTTCGTCTTCTTCTTCATCGACCGTGGTTGAGAGTACATCCTTCGTCTTCTTCATCTTCTTCATCAACCGTGGTTGAGAGTACACCCTTCGTCTTCTTCATCGTCGACCTTGGATCTTGCTGCTCGGAGGCTGTGGTCATGGCTGTGGTCATGGCTGGCCCGGCTGCATTGAGGCTCCGGAGATTACAATGACAAGATGCATGTGCTGCGCTTCTTTGTCTGCTACATCTGAGAATAAGAAGCTGGCAACAGAGAAGGTTCTGGGTGCGCCCATGGATATCCAGAAGGTTTGAGTTTGCCGAATATGAAAATCTCATGGCTGAGCTAGAGCTTGAGTCACATGGAGATTGCTGCAGCTACCTTCAGATGGAGCCAACCATGTTCTACAAGATGTTGCAGAGAGTGGCTCGACAAGAAGGACATTGTCATGCGCAAGGCATTGAGCCCCAGACTAAAGTTGGCCATCACTCATTTCCTTGCAACTCGGAACACTTACCACAGCCTGGCCTTCTCCTTCAGAGTTGCACACAACACAATCTCCCTCTTAGTTCGCGTGGAGTGTGAAGCCATAATTGAAGAGTATAAAGACTTGCTGTCTTTTCCTAAGTGTCAACCTGGCTGGCATGAATTACCCGCCAACTTTGGGACATGCTGGAACTTTCATCGCACTGTTGGGGCCATTGACGGGAAACACATATCCATTAAGCGGCCAAAGGATTCTGGGTCTGTGTATTACAACTACAAAGGCTTTTTTACCATCATACTGCTGGCCCTTGTTGACGCAGACTAGAAGTTTCTGTAGGTGGATATTGGTACAAATGGGTCTTTTTTTGTGCAAGTTTTTTATTCTGCCCATAACGTATAAGCTCCTGTGAGGGTGCTTGTTTTCAACGCTGGTCTATGTCTGACTGTGACTCCAATGACTCGATTCTTAAGGCGGCGTTGGAAGATGGGACCCTAGGACTTCCGCACTTCCTGGTGATGATTGCCCTATGTCTTACTTCCTGGTAGGAGATAATGCCTTTTTGCTTCGTGAGTGGCTGATGAAGGCCATTCTCTGGACGAAATATCACAGTGGCTGAGCAAATATTCAACTACCGATGTTCTCGAGCCAGACACATTGTGGAAAATGCTTTCGAGATATTCGCCAACAGATTCCACTGCCTCCTGACTACTCTTCAACAGGAGACAGACACTGTCAACAGCATAGTGTTGGCCTGTGTTAGTCTCCATAACCTCATGCGGGTCAAGTATCCTGGGCTTCAGAATGCAGATTTGGATATTGAGGGAGAGGACACACTATCATACCTGGTGCTTGGAGAGATGACAGTGTCATGGCAGATGTGAGCTATACATGTACATTGCCATTCAGAAAGTTTTCAGAAAATATAAATTAGAAACATATATAAACTTGTATAGAAATTTTAAAACTATAGAAACTTAGAAACAATATTGACATTAAACTATTTAGAAATTTAGAAATTTATTCCTTCTCATACGTTTCACCCTCACCTTTACCTTCACCTTCACCCCCACCTCCACTCCCACCACCGCCAGCACTATTTTGTCTACGGGGGATGGAGGTCGCATCCATGGCTGCAGCGAACACCCCCCTGCCACCAGATCCCTCCCCATGTGGATCCGGTGTAGACAAAAGCGAACTGATGGAGAGTGGTCCAGGGGCAATATTGAGGCTTGACATTGAGGTGGAAGCACGGAAGTCGGTTGGGGTCTCAAACCGTGATAGCTCGGTCACTGAGGAAGCAGCAGCAGCAGAAGCCCCCCTCCCCATTTTCGGCCCCCCACTGTCTGGTGTTGTCTGTGTGTGGTGTTGTGTGCCCAAACTCCCAGCTGTTGGTGTGAGTGTTTGGTGGTCGTGGCGACCAGCTGGTGGGGTTACCGCTGTCTGTTGTTGCGGTGGTAAAGGTTGTGTGTACTGTGGTGCATACTGTATTTGTGGGTTGTAGATTTGTGGCTGTGGCTGTGTGTATTGTATCGTTTGATGTGGCTGTATGAAGGGTTGGATGGTGTATTGGTGTTTGTGTGTTGTGTGTTGTGATAGCTGGTCACCAACCATTCAAGAAAGGGCGGCGCTGAGGTGTTGATGGCGAGCTGGTGGTGAGCTGGCGGCACCAGGGCGAGCAAGGGCGGCACAAGGAGGTGAGTGGTAGCACCAACTCGCCAAGCTTGTACTGTAATTGTTCCCATGCTCCAAAAATGGCAGGAAAAAGTGGTTGGCAACCTGGCGGCGACCTGGCAGCACCAGGTCGCCGCCATGTCATCGCCAGGTTGCCAACCAAAACTGAATGGTGCCGACGGCAGGGGACGCAAGGAGGTTGCAAGTGCAGCAGATGCAACCTGCTTGAGTGCAAAATTTTCAAAATGGACGTGGCGTGGTTGGCGAACTCGCTGCGCTGGCATGCAAGGTGGACGTAAGGCGGATGTAAGGAGGACGTTTTGACGTCGCAAATCGATCGTAAGCGAATGCAGGCCTCGTGTGACTGGGGTATAAGTGAATGTGTATGTGAATATGTGTGTTGGGAGGATGGTGGTAGGTGTCCCAACCAGCTTCAACTCCCTTCGCTGTGGCAGTCCATCTGCAAATATAGTGTGTAAAAGAAAGCAATAAAAAAGGAAAAGGACCAGCGGACGTTCCCCCATTGGATTGGTGGGAACAGACGCGGGCATTCAAAGTTGCATAATCTGATGATTTTCAGTTTCTGCCATATTTTGTATATGTGGGTCACTCTCCTGAAAACTGGCCAGAAGTGTCACATGGAGAGTTAAAATCTAATATTTGAATTTTTAAAAATTTTTGGTTGCAAAAGAAAGCCGGAAATCTCCCCTTTACATCTATGTAAAATATAAATTGATGAGATAAAAAATTAAGGTGTAGTCCATGATTAAGCTATCTCTTATGGCAGTATAGCATGTGTTGCTGAGATGTAACACATGTTTAGTACACCACACAGTCTGCTTAATGAAAATCTAAGCAGAATTAAATAATTTCATACTTAGAAGCATATTAATCGTGGCATAATGTACAGAAATATGTAGTGCTTATATTGATAAAAGAAAATGAAGTAATTCCCAGCCATGCTTTATTCACTGAATAATTAGTGTACAATCTTTGTGTGGCATCCAGACACCACTGGGTTATACATGTGACGGAAGTTTGTAATGTTATTTCTGAAGACATCAACATTTTATTTTTTTCAATTTAAGCATGCCTACATGTTAATAAATACTTCCTTTTTGATTTGGGAACTGTTTTGTGAGATATATCAATGCAATACAAGATGTTAATAAGGATTCAACAGGTCCCATATGTCATGTTACAAATGGCTGACTGTAAAATGGGATTTTTTGGGTACAAAAACACTTCATAACTAAAAGGACCCAACTTGCACACAGTTTATTTTATTTCCCTTATTTCTTTCATCAAATCTGAACATGAATATGAAAAGTTAAGGAAAAAAATAAGTAGGAAGTTTTTTTATTGATGTTTTAAAATCCCATCCCAGGCTAACCAGTTTTCAGGAGAGTGACACATATACATATACATATATATATATTATGTGAAGAATATATGTATATATATATGCATATATATATTATTTAATCATTACAATCCACTTTACTTCAATATTAAAGCTGCATAGTCCGATGAAATATCAAATTTTCAAAACCAAACCAATTATCTAGATTTGATTTTACATATCTAACTTAGATACTGATCCACTTATTAAGCATTTGTTTCTGCGTAGAAGGCAATACTGAGTCAATTTAACAGAACCTGTTACTGCAGAAGTCTATGGTGTCAGAGTTTTGACAAGCTTGCCAAAACTAATTGTCCATGTTTGCGCTAAAAATATCTGAAAAGTTTACCATTCAAAATAAAAGTAACTTTGAACTAATGTAAAGTAAATACTAGTGATCTATCTAATATATTTATCTCAGAAAAAATACAGAAATTCAGAACCATCGGACTCTGCAACTTTAAGTTGGTTATCGTCCCTGCCCGTACCTGAAAAATCGCCCTCCACTGATTAAACTTCTTATTTTTGTTAACTGTTTAAAATGCATCAGGCTAACATACAGATCCTCTTATGCTTGATCTAGGCCATATTGGGCAAAGTTAAGCATCCTGATGATTTTCTCTTTTTTTTTGCACACATAGTTCTGTAGGTCGACGGAGCCCTGAAGTCATAAAATTGTGAATGTCCTGCCCAACAATTCAACTTCTGTAAGCACACAATCTGTGCAACATAGTTACATATTACATCATTTCAGAAAAATACAAAATATAAATATAAATATAAAAAAACACCCACTGACCCTGATTTGAGTGATTAAAAGGACTATGACCAACTTTAAACAAAATATTTGGTCTAATGTCTG
Organism: Branchipolynoe longqiensis; assembly: GCA_030323885.1. Taxonomy (NCBI): domain Eukaryota; kingdom Metazoa; phylum Annelida; class Polychaeta; order Phyllodocida; family Polynoidae; genus Branchipolynoe; species Branchipolynoe longqiensis. The sequence continues at coordinate 41,648,407 of CM059187.1, read as the reverse complement.
AAAGCTGCATAATTCCATTGAAAACCTCGCATTCTCGAAACTAAAGCAATTACCTAGGTCTTATCCTAAATATCCAACTTAGATACTATTGCATTCATTAAAGCTGCATAGTCCGATGAAATATCAAATTTTCAAAACCAAACCAATTATCTAGATTTGATTTTACATATATACCTTAGATACTGATGCATTTATTAAGCATTTGTTTCTGCGTAGAAGGCAATACTGAGTCAATTTAACAGAACCTGTTACTGCAGAAGTCTATGGTGTCAGATTCCATGTTTGCGCTCAAAATATCTGAAAAGTTTACCATTCAAAATAAAAGTAACTTTGAACTAATGTAAAGAAGATACTAGTGATCGATCTAATATATTTATCTCAGAAAAAATACAGAAATTCAGAACCATCGGACTATGCAACTTTAAGTAACCCATTTTAAAGGGTTAACTTTGGAGATAACTGAAGTGAAAACATGGAAAACTAATTTATGTGTGCACACCAAAATGCTAGACATCATAGGCTTCAGCAGTAACATGTTCAAATCAATTTACTTGGTGGTAGGCCCTACTACATCTTAGTAAATGCCCGGTTTGATTCAGTCGGGGTTCAAACCCACGACTTCCGACACAGGAAGCGGACGCTCTAACCCCCAACCCATCTCATCTAGTTAACATGTCAACACGTTCTATGCTTCGCCTGCAAATAGCATAAACTATATCATTTGGTGCACTCGGGCTCTCTTACCTGACTTGTTGTCATGGCAACACAGATGAGGGGAGAATCGATATTGGGGTTAGAGGAGCACGTGACAGGAACGCGTGACGAGAGCGAGGCTCCACATGTGCAGTGGACCGTGATTTGGATCAATGGTGTTGGTATGGCGAAGTGAATGCTGGTATCGGGTGGTGGTATGCGCTGTGTGTGTGTGTGTGTGTGTGTGTGTGGATGGACTTCGTTAGTGGTGAGCTGCATAGTCCAATAATAACATCAAATTGTCAAAGCCAAAGCAATTATCTATATTTGATTTGATATATCTAACTTAGACACTGGTGCATTCATTGAACATGTGTTGCCATATAGAAAGGAATACTGAGGCAATTTAATAGAACCTATTATTGCAGAAGCCTATGGTGTCCAATTTTTTACACGCTTGCCAAAACTAATTTTGTACATTTGCACTTCAAATATCTCAAAAGTTAGCCATTTAAAATCAATGTTACTTCAAACTAAAGCAAGGTAGATTATAATGATCAACCTAATATATTTATCTCAGAAAATGACCGAAGCTACAAACCATCGGACTCTTCAACTTTAATGCCGTGTCGGCAGCAAAGGCCATAATAGCGGCGACAAGTGTTCACATCTTATTCTGTGGTATTATTATCGGGTCATGCAAAAACACACAATCAACTCTTGTGGAGGAGCGCGTGTTAATGTGGGTGGAGGGGGGTTAACATAAGGGGCGAGGTGGGGGTGGGTTCTGTCAATCAGGTCACAGGATACCTATCGCGGACTGATGCTAAACTAGACAAAAGTCGCCCAGCGGTTGAGTCTAGTTTATTTGGTTGGTTTGTTGTTGGAGTTTTACATCCTGGCAACATCTAAGGTCATATCAGGACGGGTACCGACTTGTGACAGTGCGCACTCATGGTGACTTTATATTGCTTCCCCACTGGGAGACCAGGCCAATAGCACCATGACCTGATATCCCACTCAGTCACATTATCCTGACACTGAGCCGACCAGTCCTTGCCCTATCCTATTAATGCTGAGTGCATGGCTAGGAAGTGACAAATATCAATCTCTAAGTCATGGGTTTGAGTCGACCAGGGTTCGAATCCCACCATCTACCAAAACGGGAGACGAACATTCAACTCATTCGGCCATCCCGTCTGGTCAGCGTGGTACTCCAGGCTATCTTAATCTTATCAGGATATTAATATTAATATTTTGGTATTCGCACCAATCAATGGTAGTCAGGTGGGGTGATGCCATGTCAGAACCCTTCCAAGTAAGTAATGGTGTACGTCAGGGAGGGATATTGCCCCCCTATTTATTTGATATTTATATGGATGACTTGTCAAAAAGGTTAAATCAGTGTAAAACTGGATGTATTAATGGATTATTACTTCTAAATCATCTCATGTATGCTGATGACTTGGTAATATTCTCACCATATAGTAGTGGACTGCAAATGCTACTTAATATATGCTCTGAATATGGCATAGAAGCTGATATCAAATACAATGCTATTAAAAGTATGGTAATGATCATTCGATCAAAATATGACAAGGATACTGTGTTTCCTGATTTTATGTTAACTGGTGCTCCCCTGTTAATCTCTACTGAAGTCAAATACTTAGGACACTTTATAACTGATGACTTTAGAGATGATAGGGATATTAATAGACAGTGTTGCAAGTTATATGCTCAGGGAAATATGCTCATCAGGAAATTTCATATGTGTACAGCTGATGTGAAGGTAAATTGATTTAGAACTTTCCGTACTCCCTTGTATTCTGCCCAGATTTGGTGGAACTATACAATGTATAGCATTAGAAAACTGAATGTAGCATATAATGACATTATGAGGTTATTACTCCGGCTACCTAGGTATCACAGTGCTAGTCAGCTGTTTGCCAATAGTGATGTGCCAGCCTTCCAGGCTGTTATCAGTAATCTAATATTCAAATTTATTACTAGACATGACAAGTCAGAAAATGTTATAATACAGGGACTTGTAAAAATAGAAGAGAGTGATCTCAGATTTATGTCTGCCATATGGAGGCATTGGTACAAACTACTGCATGTAGACCAACATTTTGATATTGGTTAGTATGGTAGTATTCATACTATTACTTATATACTATGGACCAAATTATGTAACTACCATAATCCTGAGTCTGAAATATAGAATTAAATTGAATTGAATTGGTCAGTCTAGTTTAATATTATTAATCAACAATATAGGTTCGCCCTGCAACCTGCATGCCAGAACAGTCCTGTTAAGTATGCATCACACCACAGAGGTATTAATTATTATGGCTTTGTTCCACCAACTGCCCAACGACTTGCTAGTTCATCACACAGTACAGCCATTCTGGCGGCACAGCGTCGTTCTACAGAACTGGCCCACGTGACCATGCTAGTTTAGTGGCTGACATGATTCCGAATAGGGGCCTACAAGTCAGAATAGATGTATGCTGAAAAAGGCCTGAGGGGTGTGTTGGAGGGTGCATGCAGTTCGACGGTGCAGACATGGCAGAGTGTTGTAGCAATTGTATTGTGAAGTGCCGTGGTGGTTGTGGTATGGTGACAATAGGGTGGTGGTGTTTGTATGGCATGGTGTTGTGGTGTGACTGACATAATATGGTAGTTTGTGTATGGCATGGTCGTGCTTGAATGACATGGTGTAGGGAGTGTAATATATGTAGTGTACAAACGCCCTGCCATAATATTGTATGACGTCACTACGACGTATGACGTCACTACGAAGGAGAGCTAATAAAGTCAGTTATGTTACAAGAACTCACGGTGTTTACACGTCATTTTACATGGTGTCAGATATTACGGGTATTCGACTGAGATGGCCCTACACAGATTAAAACCCCCAGGACCATTAATTTTAGACGAACACATGGCGATAAGTTGGAGATCGTGGCTTCACTCATATGAGATATACGCCACAGCTGCCGGAGTTTCATCAAAAACGGAGAAGGTACAATGTTGTGTCTTTTTACATGTCGCTGGAGTGGACGCTCAGAAAATACACCAGACGTTCGAAATTGAAAATGCGGATAAAGACAAAATAGCACCGTTAATTGCCGCATTTTCACATTACTGTGAGGATAAAACGAATATAACAGTTGTAAGGTATGAGTTCAACACATTTAATCAGACGAATGAAAATATGGACACGTATATACAAGAGTTAAAGCACCAAATCGAGTTCTGCTGTTATGAGACGCTAGAGGCTTCTTTATTGTCTGATCGTCTCGTGTGTGGAGTTAAAGACAATGACCTGAGGAACAAACTTTTGCAGTCGGCTAAATTATCATTGGAGACCTGCATTCAATTGTGTCGATTAAGTGAAAATACAGCAGCACAAGTAACAAATAATGTCGAGAGTCGAATTGAAGCTGTTGATTCTCGTTACGTCAAGCGTGAGGGACCAGTGGAACGAACGTCGCCATGGGTACCGCGGACAACAACTCGGTATCAACAACATCCCCAGCGGTCACAACAGCCCACTACAAGATGTGATCATTGTGGTTATCATCATACAAGAGGGAGCTGTCCTGCAAAAGGGAAAGAATGCGCGGGTTGTCACAGAATCGGCCAAGGTATGCCATCAACAAAAGAGACAACAACAACATGTGCCAGTGTATGGAATTGACGTTACTCCGGATCGTACGGTTGACAGTGATGATCGACATGTACAACAGCAGGTGGATGTGGGAGAGTACAATTTATTTGTGGGTACCATCTACGACAATGACGCGCGTCACAATGATTTATGGTATGAGACAGTCGTCATCGATGGCCGAAATGTGTCTTTTAAACTAGACACTGGTTCTGAGGCGAATGTTTTGCCTCTCAGTGTCTACGAGTCGATCCAGGGTGCTGCCTTAGAAATGTCAAGATGTCAACTGATCACATATGGAGGCCACAAAATCAAGCCTGTTGGAACGACAACACTGACTGTCAACAACATCAAGATGAGGTTTCAAGTCACAGATGTTGGATGTGCGATACTAGGAAAGCAGGCTTGTGTCAAATTAGGACTGCTAGCACGAATTGACAAGATACACACTGATCCTGAAATTGAAGATGCAAACAACATGGTAAAGAAATATTCTGATGTGTTTGAGGGTTTGGGTTTAATTAAGTCTAATGTAAAGATATATGTTAATGCAAATGTACAACCGGTTATTGATCCGCCTCGCAGAGTGCCTTTAGCAATAACTGAGGAGGTGCAAACAGAGTTAAACCGTATGGTAACTTTAGGTATAATAGTAAAGCAGGACCCAACTCCTTGGGTCAGTTCTATAACAATTGTACGAAAACCGGGTAAGATCAGGATCTGCCTAGATCCTACCAAACTAAATCAAGCTATTTTGAGGGGTCCATACCCTGTACGAACAGTTGAGGAAGTAGTCGCAAACATACACGGTGCTAATTATTTTTCGGTATTGGATGCAAATAACGGGTATTGGCAGATCCGGTTAGACGACCCTAGCTCACTATTATGTACATTTAACACACCGTGGGGACGATTTAGGTACACACGTCTACCATTCGGTATCAAAACTGCTGGTGATATATTCATTCAAGAAATGAATAGTATATTATCCGGTTTGCCTGGTGTTCACGTAATTTCGGATGACATTTTGGTACATGGAGTCACGGTACAAGAGCATAATATACGTTTAGAGTCTGTCTTAAAACGTGCTCATGAGGTTAACCTCAAATTAAACCCTAAAAAGTCTAAAATTTGTCAAACGAGCGTCAATTATGTGGGGCATTTAATCACATCAAGAGGGCTTCAACCAAACACAGACAGGATCCAAGCTATCATTGACATGCCAGTACCGACAGATAAAGGTGCGGTCCAGCAGTTTTTAGGGATGGTTGGTTATGTCAGCAAATTTATTCCGAATATGGTGCATATTAGTAAACCGTTGAGAACTGTTATTCAAAAGAATATTGCGTGGCACTGGGATTCGGAACAAGATAAAGCTTTTATGGAATTGAAGGACCTATTGACTACTGCACCTGTATTGCAGTATTTTAATAAACATGAAAAAATTGTAATCCAAGTAGATGCATCGAAATATGGGTTGGGCGCAACATTATTCCAAGGCGATAAGCCTGTGGCCATGGCATCAAAGGCACTGGATAAAGTTATGTGGTAATCGAAAAAGAACTACTGGCCATATGTTTCGGTTGCCGAAAATTTCACGATTACATATATGGTAATGAAGTTGTTGTACACACAGATCACAAACCACTAGTATCCATAATGATGAAACCCATTCATCAATTGTCTGCAAGAATGCAGAGAATGCGAATGAGACTACAAAATTACAACATACACGTAACATATTTAAAGGGGGCGAACTTATTCTTTGCAGATACACTTTCACGAGCTCACACTGCAGACACACTGCAGGCATAACATAACGTCCATTGTTGAGTCATTCTCTAATTGACATACCATTCTATAAAGTAGGTATTGACTTATTCCATGTGAATGGTTTAAATTATATTTTAATTGTAGATTACTATTCCAAATTTCCTGAAGTAATGGAACTGATGTCAACTACGAGTAAGGCAGTTATTGTTGCATTGAAGCAAACTTTTGCGAGATATGGTATACCCGGGTTTGCCGTACCGGGACAATGGTCCACAATTTTCAAGTACAGAATTTCATACATTTTCTTCCGAATATGGTTTTAAATGCCTGTTCACGAACCCCATGCATGCCCAAAGCAATGGGCAAGTCGAACGTTATGTTCAAACTGTGAAGCGGATGATGAAAAAATGTCTTAACGGTAATCAAGATGTAAATTTGGCTTTGCTGAATTATCGTAACACAACACTGGATGGGATTGGGGCGTCTGCGGCGCAATTGTTAATGTCTAGAAAATTAAGGACAAGACTTCCTATATTAGAATCCGCACTCAGGGCGACTGCCCAACCGTCTAAATTGAATCGGATGAAAGATAAGCAAATCATACAAAAATCTTATTTCGACGCACATGACGGCAAAGATCACCCTTTATTAAAGAAGGGGGACACGGTCCGGTATAGGAATTATCGAAATGAATGGAAACAGGGTAAAATCGTAGGCACTAGTAACAGTGCACGACGGGACTACCAAATACTAAATGAACATAAAACGACAATAAGACGTAACAGGAAATTTATATATAAATGTCCAGGTGATCATACCGGTGTGACAAGTAGGACACCGGATGAATCTCACGTGAAGAAAGTTAACGACCCACATAAATCTTTGACACAAACTACCAGGTATGGTAGGGTAATTCGATCCCCAATCCGTTTTGGGAAAGAGTGAAAATACAATTCGGGTGTCGAGGCATGGACTTTTGTATTCTGGTAGCGTCTCAGAGGTATGTATGTGTATGTAAACTGGACCTGTATCCACGATGTATTGCAACAAGTTTGGCGATATTGTATAGTCAAGGTATTATTAGATTGTATAAGATACTAGCGAAACAGCCGCATGCAGAAGTCAAAAGTCACGAAAATAAAGTCAAACAAAGAACAAACACAACAGTTACACACATAAGAAGCAGCGCTGAAATACACTGCAGGTACACATTGTTGTATTCATTCGTAAAGTGGTTATACACACCATCACAATTCAGTACCATGTATTTAGTGCATTAAAATGTGCGATGTATGAACATTAGGTTTTAACACATGTTTTCGTAGAGCTTCCTATACAGGATAATGAAATTGTATGTTAATGTTATGATCGTCCACTACAGTGGTATGATGCGTAAATGTAATCAAGTTACATTTGATGTTTGCAACATTGTCGTGTTTGTTAAGAAAATAGTACACAGAAATAAACGGTAAGTCTTAAGTATGTTACACCTAACAGAACAATATACTCATCAAATGACATGTAAAATATATTGAAGATCGGGCAGAGATATATATATATCTTTATCATTGAAAGGGGAAGATGTAATATATGTAGTGTACAAACGCCCTGCCATAATATTGTATGACGTCACTACAACGTATGACGTCACTACGAAGGAGAGCTAATAAAGTCAGTTACGTTACAAGAACTCACGGTGTTTACACGTCCTTTACAGGGAGGTGACTGTATGATATAGTACGGTGGTGATTGTGTGACATAAACGGTGGTGTTTGTATGGCATGGTGTTGTGGTGATGATTATATGCCATAATATGGTGGTGCTTCTATGGCATGGTGTTGTGTAGATAAAGGATTCACCTGGTACTCGCACTACATGGGTGAAGACCAGCCTTATATAAAAACGGTCGAAAAATCTAGTTAATGAAATGACTCTTTATGAGAGCCTAATTTCACAATCTAAGAAGCAACATTTATTCTTCTTACATAAATGTCTTCATGTTTACCCATTACCTTTAAGTTGAAAATATAATAAAACATCTGGTTTAATAAGATTTAAAAGTGAAATCGACGGCGTTCTATGGCCGCCATCTTGTCTTTTTGCAATCTCTCCCATTTCACCAACTCAGTGCCGATATAAGTAACCATTGGACACTGGAGCCAGGCATTGTACTTCCTGTTCCATACTAAAGCTATTTTCGCCAGTATTTACATTATGTTGTCGTTCACCCGTGTACTACAAGTACCGGGTAAATCTTTTATCTAGGTGTTGTGGTGTGACTCACATAATATGGTGGTATTTGTATAACATGGTGCTTGACTGACTAACTACTATGTATCCTGACAAACTACTACGTGATTTAATGATATACTATGGTGGTGTTTGTATGGTATAGGGTGGTGAGAACTGTTTGATAGTATATTAGTAGGCATATAATAACATAGTGTTACGGTGGTGATGCTATGACACAATATGCTGGTTTTATCAGTCAAGTTTGCTTCTATATTCCATTGGGGGCAGTGCTACTTTACTTAATTAAGTAGGTGAAATTTCAATTGTCGACAATCGGTCTTCCTCATTCCACTGCTCCTTGCCCTATCCTATTTATGCTGAATGTCAGGTGAGGTAGCGACAAGTATAACTTTTTACGTCATTACTTTTTACTCGGCCAGGAGTTATAATCCCATGACTTACCAAAATGGGAGGTGTGCGCTCAACTCACTCATTCGGCCATCCCGTTTAGTATGGTGCGGAAGGTGGGTGTGACTTAGGGAATGTGACCATTGCGAGGCAGTACAGATGTTGTTGTTGGGTTCGCGTGGCTGTGATAGTTGAGATATGGGGTGATAGATGAGCGAGGGGTGATGGAGTAAACCTTACACGGAGAACCGCCATGACTGATGGAAGAGGTCACTGGGGTAGGGTACTGGGCCCGTATGCATGAATCGGAGTTAGGCTTAGCCGGAGCTAGGAGCCAACTATGGGATAGCTATCCGCGGCTAGGAGGGCCTTGGTTAATTAGGTCAATCCCTATGCATAAATGTACTAGCCGGTGCGGATAGCTAACCGTGAAGTTATTTATAGATTTGGGAATTCCCTGCATTCGACAATATTAATATCGCCGCCGTTGTAGCGGCGGCGTTACTTTCGGTTCGTTTTTGTGGTTAATTTGCTAAAATATCACTTGTACAGTATGTAATTCTGTTAAATATGATCGCATTGAATAGATTTGGCTTTAATATATTGCCGCCGATTCGGCGGCGACGGCGGAGGCCATGTTTATTTGATGTTGGACAGTATGGATGTCGACGTCGCTGCGGCTTTGGCGGTTTGTTTACTTTACATTCGTCGATTCGAAAATATTAATATCGCCGCTGCTGCGGCACCAGCCTTAATATCGCTTTGCATTTAGGGTTAAATTGATCAAATTTCACTTATTGCATGTGTAATTCTGTTAAATATGACAGCATTGAATAGATTGAGAGCCTCACCCGGCACACTAACCGGTGCGGCTAGCAGTTAAACCTGATTTGAAGTCAGGGTAACATAAGCCGTGTTCACACGGACAAAATGTGAGGCGAATCAGACAAATCGAATCCGGTGAGGCGAATTAGCCACCCGTTCACACGAGCACTGCTTGGGCCGGAAATCGAATGCTGCGCATGAGCAAGTCTAGTGTGACCAGCGCCATTTTGGGTTCGACGATGCTGGCACCAGAGAGTGTGGGTTCGACCTAGATATGTATTTAATGGATCGTATTGGTTTGGAACGTTCAAAACTTCTGCTGGGCAGTGAAACCCTAAAAATAAATGATGAAAAAAATATATGTGCACTTCTAGCAGGTTCATAGACCAAATTATATAATATGTGCTTTTGATCGACCGGAAAGTCAACAAAGTAAGCTCTCGACTGCGCATGCGTGTGAGGTGCTTAATCCGCCTCAGTGCGTTCACACGGGCAAAATAAATCGAATCAGAGAAATCGCCTCACGTAAACTACCTCCCTTAGGTGGTTTACAGGATCCGCATCACGTGAATCGAATCAGCCCTAATCCGCCTCAGACGTGCGTTCACACGTGAAATGTGAGGCGAACTATACAAGTCGCTTTCTACGAATCGATTTACATCGTCCGTGTGAACACGGCTATAGCCTAGGCTACGGTCGGCGGTTAGGGCTGGCACCGGCTCATGCATGCGGATTTTCCAACTTTAGCCGGGTGGGGCTACCCTAGCCGCGGTTAGAGCCCTAACTCCGATTCATGCATACGGGCCCTGGAGGACTGTATGGACGGCCGATACTGATACAGGCTTCTGATCCTGTTATCGGGGGGGGGGGGGGGGGGGGGGGAGAGAAGGTATTTGGAGGGTTAAAGGTCCACTAACATGACAGCTACAACGTCATTTGCTTTCGCTATTTATTTTGATAATGCATTTCTTTCTTCACATAATTGATAATATAATTATAATATAATTATTTTGCAAAGACATTATCATAATCACCTATTGACATATTTGAACAGTATAAAACAAACTTTTCTCTTGGAGTTATTCCTGGCCTAAAATATACTGGGAACCAACCTCCTTGGACGGAATAATCTGTGATTATTAGAGTCATTCCATTCCCATGACCCTTCCCCACAGAAACTATCTAGTAGAGTTGCGTGGAGCAGTTTGTAGGTGGTTCGTAGGGATCCTCGGTGGAATAGTACTGAACATGTTCAGATGGTTGGTAACAGAGGAGAATGAAAAAAAAGCACTTCGTCAAAATATTAAAGAAGAAATAACATCGCAAAGTCTACTTCCTATACTCTATATCGATGACCTAAATGGTCTCTTGACATTTTCCTATCTGACCCCCCCCCCCCCCCCCCCAAATATTAATATATGTTTGAGTTCCAACCCAGTATGGATGTAAGCATCGATCCTTCCAGGTGAATTAGGAGCATCCAATGGGTATTCTTTACAGATCTAAGCTTAATAGAACTTTGGTTCCTAGGAGCTTAACACTTCATTAATATAAGTGGCTAGCTTTTTACTCAAAGCCAAATATTGAGAGTTGAACATAAATAATAAAAATATAGCATAATATGGAGTTTCTACTAAATGCACAAATAATAATTTGCATCTTTAGCTGAAGTTTTATGGTATCCTTTAGTAATATTGATCTCACGAGATGTTTTATTGCCGTGCCCATTCTAGACACCAGCCACTATTTATATCTCACTACGCTTATCAACTATTGCATGTTGAATTGACATAAGGCAAAATAATATCGATCAATAGATCAACATTTGAAACCTCAGTTCTAAGCACTCAACCTGGTGTTTAGTCAGTTTCACAATTGCTCTAATGTCCATGAATTTAAATATACTTTAGAATCAATATATGCTCTTGCCTGCCTAGCGGTCTCAGGGGTGGTGGCAATGCAACCATCCACCATGTAAAGAATCCAGTGGTGGCGCCACCGTCCTTCCGGCTTATAGAACGTCCTGGAAGTTTCCAGAACCAGCGAAGGAAGAACTAAGGCTCACTGCCAGCATATACAGCTCTCTATAATCTTAAAGATCTGGCCACGTGGTTTTAGCATGTGTTTTTTACAACAATATTTGCTTAGTAAAACATGTATATTCTAGAAATACCAAACTGCATTGCAATTCGAACTATTGAGAATGGCCATGGGGGTGTTCAAGCCATACCTACCAAAGCTGAACTAGCCCATCCTGTGACGTCATGTAAGGAAGGGCGATGTACAATTACATAGGTTTTATGCCATAGTAAGAGGGCTTCAAATTAACTAGTAGTCAAAGTAGACCTTGTGATATTTCTTTTGGGGAAATCTATTGTGAGAATCATGGCTGAGTCAAACCAATGACTTTAAAATGCATCCTGGTCATTACCTCGCGTGGCACTTGACATTGCTAGGATAGGGCAAATAACAGTAGAATGAAGAAGAACAAGTGTGTGCCATTGAAATTACCACTGCCTAATAAACTGACAAAATCCATTTGAGTTGTTCTCCGTGAAATATAATTTTCTATTGTGATTTACAGGTAAAGTCTATCAATTTCATATTGGGGAATGTATTATTTTACCTCGGTATACAGCCTCAGGCTAGCCTCAGGCAAGGGACAATTAGCATATACAACTCACGACTGGATTACGTGTCGTTGGGTTGCTCCGGCAAATTTAGTCTACATACAAGCTAATACGCAGTAAGTATCATTAAAAACTGTGGTTAGTTTAATCATGATGCATTAGAGCATCATTATGGAAAGTTTAGACTTTCTTTGGTCCATTTTGGACGAGTTATTTGGTTATAAAAAACCAAGGATAGAATTCCTTCTCGAAGGATTGAAACCGATCATTAGCGGTTCTGTCAACACCCGAGTCACTGTGTGATTATGGGTAGAGATGTGGGCTCTGCCTCGTCTCCTGTGGAAATTCTCTCGTACTCTAATAGAGAGTAATGTTGGAGATGCTCCTGGGTTTCTTTTATAGACTCCCCACAAACTTTTTCAGGCGTTTCTCTGAGTTTCGTAGCATTTTCTCCAACTTGTTGACGTAGTAGTCACAGGTGGGAGAAGTGTGCGGAACAGAGGGATGGGCGGCCCAACGACACGTAATCCAGTCGTGAGTTGTATATGCTAATTGTCCCTAGCCCACGTCTACCCGAGGCTTCTACCTCGGGAAAACAACAGTTATCCATCATCTATACCCAGGTAAGATTCGTATAACTATACTATATAAGGGATGGATTGGTTTCTGCTGGAAAAAATGGATTTGATTATTAGAATGATGGCAGCTTTAGCTCAAACCTGGTAGTCATGGTTTCATTTTGGCTCACATGGCATTTGACGGTTTTTGCACCTGACATTTTATATACCGCTATTAATTAGGTAATGGTTCTCGACTATCCACTGACATAATAGCAATCAAAATGCAACAATAATCTGAAATCTACTTGTGAATTCGCATAATTAGCTGTTTTAAGTCCTTCTATTTTGCTTTATTATGAAATTTATTACATATATAACACAATTCAATCGCTTCTTACAACAGGCACTGCACTGTTCCTATAAGGACCAATATCACCACAGACTAGCAGTGTGGAGCAGTATCACCACAGCCTAATAGTGTTGATAAAATGGGCATCTAATATGCTCCTGGCCATCCATATAAATAAACATATGTAACACCAAGTCGGGAATTGGGAATCCTAGGTGGCTTAGTGGTTGAGACGCTTTTGATTGGAAAGCTATGCATGCAGAGTAACTTACGGTTTATAAGGGGATACCAGCTTTTTCTAGGTTTGGTATCGTTAATACCAACCCAAGACCAATTTCCTCGCAATGTATATAGAAGACACCTTTTGAGTAGAAACACCTTCAGGATACTTTAGAAAGACCAGGATTGCTGACGTATTAAGGAGGCCTTGTCCTGCCAGTATCTGGTAGTCTACTTCTGGGGCTACAGGGTTTCTGATATCAGATCAGGGAGTGAACAAGTGATGGTAATCCTATGTCATATCGGCAATAAAGGCCATATTCGTGCCCAGAAATGAGTATTATTTCAAACCAATCACTTGTTGTAGTCCTGATATGACCATAGATGTTGCTTAGACGTTAAAGCTGCATAGTCCGATGAAATATCAAATTTTCAAAACTAAGCCAATTGTCTAGATTTTATTTTACATATCTAACTTAGATACTGATGCACTTATTAAGCATTTGTTTCTGCGTAGAAGGCAATACTGAGTCAATTTAACAGAGCCTGTTACTGCAGAAGTCTATGGTGTCAGAGTTTGGCAAGCTTGCCAAAACTAATTTTCCATGTTTGCACTCTAAATATCTCAAAAGATTACCATTTAAAATAAAAGTAACTTTGAACTAATGTAAAGTAGATACTAGTGATCGATCTAATATATTTATCTCATAAAAAATGCAGAAATTCAAAACCATCGGACTATGCAACTTTAAGCTCCAACAATCAACCAACTTGTTGAACACTTCTATTGCATAAGATGGGCTGAAAGTTGAAGTAATTTCCTCCAGCGTGTGTGTCGTGAGAGGTGTGCCCATCCAGCAATTACCCAGACAGCTATGGGGGGGGGGGGGGGGGGGGGGGGGGGTACTCCACCAATGCGCCAGAGAGGAAATATAACGTGTATACATGTTACCCTTGTATAATGCGTTATACATCACATATATCTATATATTCGTGAATCACGTGTGAGGGTTCTCACTGCTGGTTCCCAATAGCTTTCTAACCGGCATAATTGACCAAATTCACGCAAGGTCGAAAACGAGGCTTTGCACATTTGTTTACAACATAATGCCGCCCGGTAGTCTGTATCAAATGAATAGTAGCTTGCATAAAATGGTGGTAGTATTAACAGGGAATGTATTAATTAATACGTACAAGAATTACTCAAATCATAGGTAATGACCATCACAATGGCATTTTAATTAAAAGTCATTGTATTAAATAATGGAAAGTCTTCCCAGTATAATTCATTAACTCCTTGGGGCACCACGAAAAGAAAAGAAGAAAAACATGGCAAGCTTCCATTTAAGTACCTCGTTCTGACACCAGGGGTTTAACACTGAGTAAAGTGGCGCTGTGATCGGTATCTTTTGATGTACGTGTTCGTCATTACTCAGTTGCCATGTGAGTTTCGTTTCCGGTATGTTGGCATGAATGAAGTCTATTTAAAAGCCCTGCTGGCTGCGTGACCAGGAAGCTAATCCCGTCCTGCACTCGTGCTGGTCCCCATGTCCCACCACGCACCACATAGCACATACCACACCACTATTGTTTGTACTATTGTAGACGTGGGTGGGTTAAACGAAAAACACGAAAATATATTAACAAAATTGTCGTTTTTAGGATATGCAATTTTATGCTGACATTGTAGATGAGCAATCTCTAGTGAGGTCACATGGAACGAGAAGGTCACATGGAACGAGAAGGTCACATGGAACGAGAAGGTCACATGGGACGAGGTCACATGGAATAAGAAGGCCGCCACATTCCATTTTGTGTTATACTGATGAGTGTCTTCGAAGCGATTTATCTGCTTTGGTGTTTCCTATTTAAGTGGTTCCATGTCACTATATATTTACATGTATAAGTATATATATATATATATATATATATATATATAGTGACACTATCTAAGTGGCTTCTAGAGACAGCACGATATATATATATATATATATATATATATATATATAGAGAGAGAGAGAGAGAGAGAGAGAGAGGAGAGACACAGAAAGCACCTTCTTCCTCCCCTCCTTCCTTCCTTCCCTCGCGCTCAACCCTTCGACCCGTCGTCGTCGTCGTCACGTCCCTATATTGAATTAATGTGCATATATATATATATATATATATATATATATATATATATATATATATATATATATATATATGCATACATATATATACATACGTATTCAGTATGTATACATATACGTAGAGCCTAGTAACCACATATAATATATATAGCACATTAACGAGAATAAATCGCTAATATGTACATACATATATATATGTATGTATATAAACAGATATACATACATACACACATACATACATGCAACATACTGGTACTTCCAACATAGATATTGTGGCCAAACAAAATTGTACTTTACAACAGCACCCTTAAAGGGCTGCATATGTGTGAATGTGGATGGATGGTGACGTCACACACAAAAACACCAATACCAACAGAATATAAATTGGTGGAAATCAGTAACTACTCATAACTCCTGTGTCTGTCATGGCGAACTAGTTTGTGTCTGCATTCTGTGACACACTTACAAGCGATGTCTGTTCACGCTCAACGTGATAGGTGTGCCACCAGGTGAAAGCTAAGCCAATAAATGAACATCCATTTCAAACTAAATTTACCAGTGTGCACACACTTTGTCCCTTCATTAAGAAAAGGGCAACACAAGTACAAAAGAAGCAGTAGCAAAACAACATAGGATTATATAGGTGGGAATTATCACATCGTTCCCATGACAACATCTACGCACACACACGAATATACATCTACCATTTTTAAATAACGCCAATTAAGTCAGAAAGAATATCATAGCCTGTTCTCTTCTTGTAGAAGTACACAAGTCTATTGGCCTGAATTGAAATCTTTTTGATTTTTATTCTTCACTTTTTTTTCCTTAAAAAAAAAATTAAATAAAGAGAATCGAGGTGGAATGTGGCTTCGAGTTTAAATGTTAGTTGCGTATTTCGTTTTATTATACTTATATCACACATTACATCCCAACTTGGATTTGCGTAAAGTCTGAAGGCCAATTAGCAATACTTACACACAATATATAAGCCTGTCTCAAAAGGTGATATAGCTCTTATTGTTGTCGTCAATTGTAACGATTGACACAAAACAGCACAGAAATGGTTACACTGAAAACACAAGGACATTTGCTTCAAATCAATATGTATTCTATTGGGAATATGAAACACCATGTAAAAAACAAATCAGTTTATCCTGAGCAAATGCATAAGCAGATAGTATGTTGATCGTTACAATGGACAAAGTTTTGTCCCATATTGCTTAGCACCTTTTGAGACAGTCTCATATACATATATTTAAACACTGAAATTAACTTGACTCACATCTCGTCTGAAAACAGAGGGTCCCTTTTGCAATACGTAACTGGCGCTGGAGTTTGTTTAGCTGAATAAGCAAGCGTCTTACATATGTTATCATATACTAAGATATTCAGCAAACCATTTTTTGTTAAATATACGCAAACATTTGCTTATTCATGAGATTAATAAAGCGTGTGTGTAAACACTAAGAGCTAAAAGGAAATTAAGAACAGAAAAAAAAAGAGAAAATGAATATTTAGCCAACTCTAAACAGCACGAGCTGAACATGGTGTGAAAACAGCCATACAGTATACCACCACTGGGGTGTGAACCAGCTTGCATCACGTGACCATATGCGTCCACGTTAATTCAAGAAAGCAGCCTTAGTATTGCGAGGCAATTTTAAAATGAACAATTATTGCTGTCCTTTCCGTGCCACTGCGTTTTCAAAATGACCTAAATACGGAATCATTATGAATAAATCGAGACTCAATACGAAATGGTGCTTAATGAAACTCAGCGAAGTGCATCATGGGACTTGGTTGATATTCATCGGTCACATTAGCGCGTCCTGGTAAAATGTGCATAGTCCGATAAAAGCATCAAATTTCCAAAAGCAAAACAATGGTGTAGATTTGAACTTACGTACCCAACTTATATACCGGTATGGTTAGTAAGCATTTGTTTAGCACAGAAGGGCGTACTAAGCCAATTGAATATAACCTCTTACTACGGAAGTTTATGGGGGTCAGACTTTTGACAAGCATGTCAAAATTAATTTGATATGTTTACACGTCAAATATCTCCTACTTTAGTCATTTTAAAGCAAAGTTACTTAAAGCTGCATAGTCCAACGAAGCATGACATTTCCATAGGCAAGACACTCACTTACACTTACTTACTTGAATACTGGCGAGCTTATTAAAGCTGCATAGTCCGATGAAAACATCAAATTGTCAAAACTAAAACAATTATCTACATTTGATTCTACATATCTCACTTAGATACTGCTTCACTTATTAAACATGTGTCATCACAATGAGCAGGATACTGAGTAAATTTAATAGAATGTGTTACTGCAGAAGCCTATGGTGTTAGAGTTTTGGCAAGCTTGCCAAAATTAATTTTGCACATTTGCACTTCAAATATCTCAAAGGTTAACCATTTAAAGTAAAAGTTACTTCAAACTAAAGTAAGGTAGATTATAACCACCAACCTAACATATTTATCTCAGAAAATGATAGAAACTCAAAACCATCGGACTATGCAACTTTAAGCATTTATGGCTGCATAGAATTAGAAGGGCATCCTGAATCAATGTAATAAAACCTGTTATTGTATCAGCCTATGGTGTCAGAGTTTTGGCATGGTTGCCGAAATTAATGTTATTCAAGTTAGCCATTTAAACTACAAGTCACGTCAAACTAAAGTAAACTAGATTATAATGATCAATCATATGTATTTATCATTGATATGACCTTAGATGTTGCTAGGACGTAAAACAACAACAAATAATGTATTTATCTCAAGAAAATTGCAGAAACTCAAAGCAGCCATCGCACTATACAACTTTAAATTTAAAGTAAAGTAGATTATAACGATCAACCTACTGTAATTATCTATAATAAAAGAACTCCCGAAACTCAAAACCATCGGACTATGCAATTTTAAGTAAGATTGCCTCTTGTCAGACTCACATACTTCTTTTGCATTGTTACACCATGTAGAGGCTTGGGTGAGTCATCAAGTCAGTCACTGCCCCATTTAATTATATATATATATATATATATATATATATATATATATATATATATATATATCCTTCTTCCCCTCCTCCCCCTTATATATATATATATATATATATATATATATATATATATGTATGAGGATGGGGGGTGTGGGGGGAGGGTGGGGGAAGACGGTGGATGTTGGGTAGGATAGCCTGCTCTGTGCTACACAAACAAACCTCGCCCACACTGTGTACACAGTCGGTGTTGGTTAGATGGAAATCAACAAATACCAAATATTTACCAAGTTCAGTTCAAGACTGAATAATGTAGTAATCTACACTGACCTCCGCGGGTAGAATGCCACAAGCACAGTTAGGTGTCGGTAGGTGGATTGAATCAGAGAATTTTGATAGCTTTATCGATAGGATGCCCTCCTCGCTCTCCCCAGAATGGTAGAAATGTGTGTTCGAAACGGCTCTAGACATGGTTAGTGTGAGTAGGTAGATTGCACCAGGGAATTTAAATAGCTTAATCGTTAGGATGTCCCCCCTCTCCCCAGAATGGCCGACATGTGGGTTCAAAACCGGCATGGGCACTATGTTCTCATTTACAGTATCACCCCCGTGATATTCACTGGTGCCGTGACCATGGTGACAGGTATCTACAGGCTGAGCAGTGTGGTGCTGAATCTGTTATGTGACATGTTCTCTCCAAAACACAATAATAATTCACTACAATTAATGTCGTATTGACCCAATCACCAAATTGATATTTTCCCATTTCAGCAAAATTGACATATAATTTGCCACTTTTGTTCTGCTTTGGGTTTGCATAAATTAAACACACACACAAGAACCATTTTCCAGCGTCGGTAGCATCAGGACTGAAAATTATCATAGCGCCATCCAGCGATCTAGTATTTTCTTGGTGGGGAGTGGGGAGTTTACTTCGGCGTATTTAGAGCGTGGTCTCTATGGCAACAAAGCGAAGGTTAATGTAGACATACTTATGATGTGGTATGAAACAGTTGTTCACAAACATTGAATAGTCGCTTGAACTGCTGCACAGAGTCAGAACATGAGAAACAGCTAGTCACTGCACACATATATTCATGCAGACATACATATACATAATGTAATAGCACCGCTCCTCTGTGACTATGAACTGTATTTTTGACCGCTTCAGAGAATCACAGGTTTGCTTCGGAAATTGAACGAAATGTCGTCTGCATTCCATGGAGATGGATGCGTCGCTTTGCACGCGCCACATTTCTTCCACTATCGGTGCGCATGTCGCTAACTACTGGAACCAATTCTTTTTTCACATATATAAATAGATATATATATATATATTTCATATATATATATATATCCATGTATATATTCGATATACATGGATATATAGCTGACAACACAAGCTGCACAGTTGTGTTGTCAGCTATATATATATATATGTGATGTATAAGCATTATGCGAGTATAAAGCTGCATAAGGGATTATATATATATGTTATTACTCTGTACTACTTGATAACACACTATGTTATCGACCAATCGTCTCTCTGTATCTATTTACCTCCTACCACAATGCACTTCGAGCCGCGCTTCCGCCGCCTCCACTGTCACTTGCGACCTGTATATATACAGTAAACCCGCTCTAAATCGACCAACCATGGGACCGACTTTAAGTGGTCCATTTAGGGAGGTGGTCAGTTTAGAGAGTTAGAATATCATTTCAATGGTATTGTTGGGACCGAAATAAAGCGATCGATATAGGGGAGTGGTCGATCTGTGGAGGGGTCGGTATAGAGAGGTTTTACTGTATATATAAATATAAAAATATATATATAGGAAGAGAAGTGGTTTGGACGAGAAGCACATATACAAAAAGAAGGTATATATATATTTCATATTTCCATTCTCCATGTTCACACTTTTACATATTTACATGTTAGGTGATTAAGTTAGCTGAACAGTGATCGATTTTCTGTCATTTTTCAGTAACTCATTCGTCTATCTGTGTATAAATATAAGTATGTATACACATATATATATATGTGTGTGGTTATACATATATATATATATACTCTTGCATATCAATCATTTACGCTGCAGAGTGGCTGGACTCTCCACTTTGCTGTAAATGTCTCACCAATATATATAAATATATATATATATGTATATATATATATATATAGTTTGAAGGCTCTTCTGTCGTCGACGCGCGTCTAGCCTGGCGCGTACTAGCCGGTATCGAACTCTTCCAAGTTGAGTTACAGTTCCAGAGTGTGCTCCACCGCAGGGCCCGCAATGACGATCGGGCATACCTGTGGGTGCGTGAACAGACACAACCGTCTGTCACAAGACACCCTGAGAAAAAATTCTCAAACCAACTAGTGACCACACCAGTGCGTGAGGCTCCGCAATGGTCAGGCGACCCTTATACTGCGCGTGCAGCACTCTCTGGAGCCGCGAACCCACACCCCGTAATGGTTAGCCCGGAATACACCGGGCGGCAGCACAATGATTCGCTATATCGAAGTCATGTATATATATATGTTATATTCCTTCTTTTTCTTCTTTCTTCTCCCCCTTTCCCTTACCTCCCCCCCCCCCCCCCCCCACTCCCCCGACTCCAGCTAACACACACACAGACACTTATTTTTGGCAGCATTCAATACAAGATGTCGCCCACCAGCGTATTCCCGTTAGACCCCACGTGATCTAGTCCAATGAATGACGTCTCCTTGACCTCAGAGAACTTAATCCTGTCGCTGTTGGTCAATGTTGGTGGGGTGATAGCATTCGGACTGCTCAACTTCATGGATTTCGAAATCTTCTGGTACTTCTTTCGGTGCTTGTTGTTCTTCTGGTTCTTCTTCACCTTTGTCGCCGAGTTGGTCGGCGTTTTCTGGTGCAGCCGCTCCATCGACGGGTACAATTCAAACGATTCCTTATCTGTACTCGTCGGGTCGGCGTCAGTCGGCGTCGCAGTCATTGTAGTCGTCTGCGTGTCAGTGGTGACGCTGGTCGGTGGGGACACGGCCCATGGTGACGTCAGAGCCTCAATCTGTGTCTTGGTCAGTGTCTCCGTAATAGTCGTCGAGGAGTCCTTCATTTGTTTCCGTAGGAACGGCTCCATGGTGACAGTGGAGGAGGTGGCCATGTTTGAACTTCCCCCACTGAATGCATCTAGGCTTCCGATGCTGCCCAGGCTTCCGACGCTGCCGAGTGTCGAGCCGACGCTGCCGTTGAAGTTCTGGTATTTGGCGACGCACGGACCTGCACCCCGGGACCGACCGCCGCCGGAGCTCCGCGCGCGACTGTGGCTGCTTCCAATTGTCGTCTGCTTCCGCTGATGATGGAAGAAGCAGCACATGGCGAACACGACCAGTGCAACCAGCACGATGACGCCGGAAATGACCAGCAGCAGCAGCAGGTCAGTGTGCGCAGACGCGGCTAGCGTCGTTGTGCGTGCACACTCCTTCAGGACGCGCGTCTGGTTGCCCTGTAGGTTGGACTCGACGCACACGTGGTACTCGGCCGTCTCGTCGAGCGGGCGGACCCGCAGCAAGTAGGTGGTGTTAGGCAGCATGACCGAGTCCAGCCACACGCGCGCCGCAAGGTGGCGGTACTTGACCACGAAGCTGGACACGCGGATCGCTTTCCGGATCGTCCACTGTACCTCAAGGGCGGCCGGAAGTGGCTGAAGGTGGATCACAAAGTCCGGCGGGGGGAAGGTGACTGTGACCCTACCACCTCCTCTTCTCGTCGGCAGCAACTTGCCAGGGGAAGAGAGCAATATTGGAGAGGAAGTGCTCTTTGTGGTGGTTGTCTCACTCTTTGGCCGCGTTCTGGCTATCGGAGCGGATTGAGTGGTTGGTTGCTTTGTTGTTGTTATTGTTGTAGGTATTGGAGTGGGGGTTGTTGTTGGAGATACTGGGGGCACTTGTGTTGTTGTGGTCACTCGTGTAGTTGGTGTTGTTGGTGTACTTGTTGTGGTAGTTGTTAATGTTTTTGTAGTAGTTTGTGTTGTAGTTGTCAGTGTTGTAGTTGTTGGTGTCGTGGTAGTTGTGGGTGTTGTGGTAGTTGTCGGTGTCGTCGTAGTTGTTGGTATTGATGTTGCTGATATTCCCACCATTGTTGGTGTGGTAATTACCGACGCTATGTCTGTCATGATTGTGGGCGTGTTTTTTCTCAGCGAGTTGGTAGTTGGTGTTAGTCTTTGTGGTGTGCCTTCCTCCGTCGGGTCAGAGGTGGTCATACTCGAATCAAAGCCAGTCGGCCATGCAACGGGAGCAGTTGTGTTTCGTTGAATGAGTGTTAACTCCCCAGGCCTTGGCAACTCTGTAGGTGATGACGTCAGAATAGAAGCAGACGTGGTAGTCTGTGCACCCGGGATCGGCGTTGTTATCTCTGGACTGTCAGATGAACTTGGTATGATGCTGCTCTGCTCCGTACTGCCACCTACAGGAGCTGAGGTTGAGGTCTGACCTCCGCCTGGTACAAGTGAAACAATGGTCGATACACTAGTGACAGCTGAAGTCGACCCACTTACAGCTTTTGCTTCAGTTGTAGTAGCTACCCAAGATGTAGTTGACTCCACCAACGAGTCTGTTGTCATGGATTCAGCGCTGCTCGATAACATGGTGGATCCTGTTGTTGGTCCTGTCACAGTTGTGACATGATCGAAAATGGCACAGATCCGCATCGTTTCATTTGTGGCAGGAGTCAGTTTCCTGCAGTCGCTTTTCGATATCGGAAAGCATGTGACAAGATATCCTGCCCGCTCTTCGGGACTGTCACAAATTGTTAGGTTCACTCGCTTCACAATTGTTGACCCACGTATCCAGTCAAGATCACAGTCACAAACCAGTGGATTCTGTGCAAAGTCCAGTACGCGAAGTGTATCCGAGAGTGCAGTGAGCACCTCAGGGTAGAAGGACCTGACCAGGTTGTTGGAAATGTTCAATGTGTGGATATCGTCCAAGCCGAAGAAGAGACGAGATGTGTGGACCTGAGGAATCCGGTTGTGCGACAAGTCAAGTAGCAGGAGATCACGTTGATACTCAAAGGCAGTTGTCTCGATCTCAGCGATGCTATTGTTTTTTAGGTTCAATTCCTGCAGTAGCTTCAACTCATGGAAGCTTGCACGGTTTAACCGTCGGATGTGGTTGTTAGCCAGACTCAACCTCCGCAGGTTTGTCAAGTCCCTGAACACCAGCCGTGGAACCGCTGTCAGAAGATTGTCATTTAAACTAAAGTAATTGAGATTGAACAAACCAACAAGCTCTTTGCGTGCTATGTTCTGCAGATCGTTGTGGTCCAACAGGAGTGATTTCAATCTCTGTGAGTTGAAGAACAAATTCACTGGCATTCTTTGAAGCCGATTGTGACTTATATCGAGAAATTCCAACTTTGAGAGGTTCTTGAATGCATTGACATGAATGGATATGATATAGTTGTTTCGCATTTGCAGATTTTCCAAGTTACTAAGCTGGCCAAATGCATTAGCTTCAATGTCAGACAAGTAATTATAGGAGACGTACAACTTTCGGAGATGAGACATTGGTGCCCAGGCAGCAGAGTTAATGGACCGTAGTCGATTATAGGAAAGGTCCAACGTCCGAAGATTAGGCACTTTACTAAAGAGGCCATCAGGTATCACCTCAATATCATTACCTTTTATGTTCAATGTCCATAGCTTGGGAGTTCCCGTTAATAACATTGAGTTCACACTCCCGAACGAATTATTTGACAAGTCGAGGCTATCGAGCGAATGCAAGCCATTGAAAGTATTTGGGTGAAGGCTACTCAAGCCATTGGATCCAAGTCGCAACGTCCGCAGATTGGTGAGGCCCACAAAGGCCATGCTGCTGATTCTGGAAAGTGTGTTCCTGGAGAGGTCGATCAGACTCAGAGCTGAATTGTTTGAAAAGATTGCCGGTGGTAGCATAGATATCCTATTCCCAGCCAGAGCCAGATGGTTCAACCTCAGGAGAGGAGCAAAAATGTGTTGAGGAAGTGATGTTAGGTTGTTATCGGTTAAATCAAGCCTTTCGAGCATATTGAGCCCATCAAACAATGCACTCGGTAAGGTGTGTATACTATTCATCTCCAGCTCGATCTCGAAGAGCTCACTGAGACCAGCAAAGATGGTCGCTGGCAAACTTTGCAACTGATTGTGATGCAGATACAGCCCATGCAGCTTCCGTAGGCCACGAAAGGCTTCAGCGGGAACCTCAGTGATGTGATTATGGAAAAGATAAATGTAGTTGATGTTACTCAGTGCGTTGAACATCTTCAACTCTATTGTAGTGAGCATGTTGTTATGGAGACCAAGATATTGGAGATTTCCCAAGCGGGAGATAGCACCTGCTGGCACATATGTTAATTGATTATCATCCAGATGGAGCTCCAACAAATCAGCCTCAAGTCCAGCAAAAGCATCCACCGAGATATTGCTGATGTTAAGCGACTGAAGTTTGAGGCTGTGAAGCCGTAGTCCCTGAAAGGCATTATTGGGCAGACTGCGAATTGTGGTTTTAGTCCGGATCTGGAGCTCTTCATACATGGTGTTGGAGGTGGAAAATGCGGGTGTGACACTGAGGTCGCCAAGCTCCTCACAGTAGATGTAGTTGAGGATCCTGTACTTGATCCTGCAGTGACACTGAGAGGTTGTGACAGGACACGTTGTCTGCTGGCCTTCGCATTGCCTCACTAATAGGGCTAATATCATTGCACTGAGGACCGCCACTGCTAGGTCTGACACAACAACAGTAAGGTGGCCAGCCATAGTTCATGGATAGCCAGGAAAGAATCACATAATCAAGGTTTGGACACTAGTAGTGTAATATAAGACTTTAGTCAATGCTCCAGTAATCTTAGAGTCTGGATGGGACGACCTAGTGGTGGACTGGCTAGCTAGGAAATCGTGTTTGATCCCCGATTGTGTCAAATCAAAGACTTACAAACACACAAAATTGGCACTTCGCTATCTCACCTTGCACTCAGCATTTCAATAGAACATGGCAAAGTAAGGTTTTTTCAGTGGATAATTTTGACTGAGTCGGATATCACACCATGGTGTCAGTGACATGGTATCCCAGTGAGGAAGCACTATTAAGCCACAATGAATATACGCCGTCGCAAGTCGGCACACGCCCTCGTATGCCATCAGATGTTGCTAGGACGCAAAACCACACTCGCTAGTAAAAAGTGAAATGGGTTCCGGTGCAGAATGAACTTTGCCTACACCTTACACATGTATACACGCTGCTAAGCCGTTCGGCGAATGTCGCTTCGACATCTTTTCTACACAAAGAAAGCCCACGGCACAGCTCAGAGGATCTTCTCGGAGAAGGACTAATCCATCATGGAGATTTAAAATTAAACAATCCGGGTATATCCTCACAGCCTTCCTCTTGACTGTCAGTGGCACAAGTCGACGGTACCCTAATGGACTGAGTAGCAGTGACTGTCAACGGGTGGTTAGTGGTTAAGATGCCTGCAAACCATTGACCAATGCTTAGGTCTAGTTCACAAGCCTCGGGGTTGGTTGTGTGTTGGGTGCATGCCGGGGCAGGTATGTGACGGAACACACTTAGTGGTGCTTCTATAGAATTGCAGGCCCTGTCACTGTTAATTACTTGTGGATCTGGAGCCACTGTCACACCAGTTAATTGGCGCAAGTCGACAGACTTCCGCCGATGGTAAATAACACATTCCTTATGTGATGGGTAGATATGGACAGACTGATGATGACAATGATGATGATGATGATGATGATGACGACGACGATGACGATGGTGTGACTGGTAGTCAGGCTCACTTGTTGACACCCATCGAATAGATCTATTTATTTCTAGCAACCTGCTGTGGTGGAGAAAAAAAAACTGAATTTATCCTTCGCCCCCCCCCCCCACACACACACACAAAACCACCTACTTCCACACAGGTGTTAAACGTGATGACACCGGTGTGTGTATTTAAATATTCTGTCCAGAATTGCATTCACTCAAACCGGATGCACTAGTGGGTAGAGTATCCACTTGCAGGGTTAAAACTTAAAGGTTGACGAGGCCAAACCGAGTCAAGCCAAATGCCTCACGACAATTGGCACTTGTCGCTTGTTACTCCCGATTACTAGCAAGGATAGCACAAGACGGCCGACTGGTTTCTTGGCTCAGTGTCAGGATAATCTTACTGAGTGGAGTATGAGCGGGGTTGGGGGTGATGGGCGGGGGCAGGGAGGGGGTGGCAGCACTACCTTAAATGTGCACGGTCACACTCAAGTAGGTACCACCAGTAGGCCCCTATATAACGTTGTATCGTCCTGTTATGACCTTAATTGTTTTTAGGATGTAAAGCCTCCAATCCGTGAATCCATCAGTGGCAATAGACCGTCGGGAGGCCATGGGTCCAGTGGACAAGTCAGTCACACAAGGCACGGGACCAGTGGACCAATCAGTCACATAAACCATGGGACCAGTCGGGCACGTCAGTAGGCACGTCAGCCACAAAACAACCTGCAGAATTCAGCCATTTCCGGGCGTCCAGACGTGTCTCACAGCAAAGTCCTCCTCGTGACCAGTCAGCCTGGTGTTGCTGGTACCACAATAACTGGTTGCGTAAATGACCACACGGGGGCGCTCACTGACTGGCTTATCCGTGCGTAAGCAGTCCAGTAGCCCCAGTCCCCCGGAACTCTCTCCCTCCCTTTCTCTCTCAGTCTCTCTCTCATAGCCTTAACGGTGGCGCCCCCATGCGGCCACAAGGGGAACTAGTCAGCGCGTCTGTGTGTGCGTGTGTGTGTGTGTCGCGGGAAAGCTGACGACAACGACGGCAGCGACTACCGTCTATAATCGTGACTGCGTGGGTGTGTGGGTGGCTGTGAGTGTGTGAGTGAATTTGTGTGTAGAGGTGTGCCCCCTTCCTCCTCCACCCACACCTCTTGGCCGTGAGAGTACAATCACAGGAAATGGAGTGTGGGTAGCTGAAGCACATTGCAGGGTGCATGATATAGAGCCTACTTTCACCCCGTAAACAAAAATGAAGGGGAAAAAAATAATGGTACACTGGGGGTTTAACTCCAAACATTTTGTTGCGCATATATAATTTTTAATACATCAGTCCCCTCACTACACACATTCATTCCCACCACCAATTCAAATTCTATTCTAGAATATTACAACCATACATAAAAACAACAACCTGGGTTAAACCTATAAGAATGACACAGCATCGTTCTTCAGTAAGTATATACTGGTGATGAGTGTAATTATTAACCATTCATAATGCATTGTAATAATGCAGTGTCCAATGTAGCTCAATCAATCAATAGTTCCGTCCTCTAGTCGAGGGTTGGATGCAATGGTTCTCCACTTGTCCCGATGGTGTGCTGTTCTGATAGACTGTGAATAATTCAAGCCTGTCCGGTGTGAAATATTTGTAAACCATGATGTTCTTGGTCTCCCTCTCCCTCTGCTGCCATTCACCTTCCCTTCCAACAATGTACGGTATATTGAACTCTAACGAATGATGTGGCCAAAATAAATAAGTTTCTTTGTCTGTATAGTGGCAAACAAGCTTTTCTTATTTTTAATTTTTCTGAGAACTTCTTTGTTGGTGATCTTCTTTGTCCATGATATTTTCATCATCCTTCGATAAGTCCACATCTCCAATGTAGCTATGCATATAATAAAGCCGGAGCAGCAGTTTGCATGAGACAAACAGACTACAACCACAACAATTATTTGGTTCATTACACGATAATCTGTTATTGTATGACACTACTTAATTTTTGGAGTGAGCCAGATGTATAACTACACCATAACTGACATGTAGGTAATGAAGTGCAATATATATATATACATATATACATATTTTTCGCAGCAAAGTGATCGATACAGGGAGTGAACATAAGTACCAAGAACTGCCGATGGCGGCGCCACCATAGGCCTTTAGGCCGCAGTTAATCGATATTTGTCCGTTATTGGATGTTAAATATATTATACATTGACAATCATAATAATAATAAGCAACCTCATACCGATGATTTATACCCGTATATTTATATACTAGCTATATATATATATATATATATATATATATATATATATATATATATATATATGGACAAACTATATTTGAATGTGTGAGGGTGTGTCTATCCATACGGCCGTGCTATATAATATATATATATATATATATATATATATAGCACGGCCGTACCAGGACGAGCTATACCGGGAGAATCAGACCGTAGCGAGATCGCCCACTCCCACTCCCCCCCCCCCCCCCCACCACCACCATCCTAGCCCGCCGCCTCCCCCCGCACCCCCACCCCCACCCCCCACCCCTACTCGCTATTCTATATCCCTACCTCTAAGCCCGCACCCTAACGACCCACCGCCACCTTTTACGCCCATAGCTTACTTACCACAACTATGTCATGTAGTTGAAAAACTGCTGGTTCTGAAGAGAAAGATGCATGACAAGGCTGGGTTGATTCATTGGGGTATTAAGTTCTAGCAACATTTAAGGTCATATTAGAGGGGTGTAAATAGGTTTTATTATACAGCGCATTGGAATGGTTTCTGTTAGTGAGGGCGCTGTTAAATTTACCTTATTCCTATTATCGTTTTCATTATTAGTAGTCCAGTACAACCCCGTTAAACACAGCTCGGTTAAACCAAACGATCGGTTAATCCAAACTGTTTTCGGCGGCCCGGCAAAATACTACCATTTATCATATAAAAAAGTTGGTTAAACCAATGTCGGTTAATCCAAAGTATGGGTTAATCCAAACAAAATTGTCGGTCTCAGGCCACTTCCGGTACAGTTAAACCAAATTTTCATGTGGTTTTAAGGTCATCTGAGACTTTTTTATATTTTGCCAGGTTGCCGAAAAAAGTTTGGATTAACCGATCCTTTGATTTAACCGAGGTTGGTTTAAAGGGGTTAAACTGTATATACATAAAAAAACAATAATCATAGTGTCCACATACATTGTACATTCATAATGCACCCTCGTTTTTGCCAAAGCCAAGTCAAAGTCAAAGCTCGGTTAAACCAATGATCGGTTAATCCAAACAAATTTCTAGGGTTCCTTCAAGTTTGTTTAACGGGGTTATACTGTCATATTATTATATCAGGACTGTTTTCACGATGACATTTTATGGCCCCCAACGATTGCGTCATAATGGGGCTTCACTAGTTCGATGGCTCTATTTTCTGTTACTTTAGGAGACTAATATATTACTAGGTAGATAAAAGATTCACCCGGTACTTGTAGTACACGGGTGAAGACCAGCCTTATATAAATACGGGCGAAAATAGCGTTAGTATGGAAGTGAGGCTCAAGTCAGTGGCTCCAGTATCAAATGGCTACCCATATTATGCATATAGGCACAGAGTTGGTGAAATGGGAGAGAATGCAAAAAAGACAAGATGGCGGCCGCAGAACGCCGTCGATTTCACTTTTAAATCTTATTAAACTAGATATTATATTATATTTTTCAACTCAAAGGTAGCGGGTAAATAATAAAACAGATGTAAAGAATAATTGTTGCTTCTTAGATTATTAAATTAGGCCCTCAATTCTTTTACCCGCATTTTCGCCACCTTTTACATAGGGTTGGTTTGCACCCCTACTGCAGCAGTACGGGGTGAATCTTGTACCTAATTACTAGGGTGATTGTTATAATCTACACGAATTTACTTTGAAGTAGCTTCTATTTTAAGTGACTAACTTTTGATACATTTGAAGTGCAAACAGGCAGACATTATTTAGGCAAGCATTTCAAAACTGCAAAAATTAAAGTAATGTAAACTATCCCCCAAAAATATAGCAGAAACTCAAAACCATTGGAGCATCCTACATTAATGAACATTCCATATATGATCGATGGCCTAGCGGTACAGAGCCGAGTTCCGATGTGGGTGGTTGTGGATTCGATTTCCGATTGAGTCAAATCAAACATTCACTCACACAAAAGTATACAATTGTCACTACTTCGCATGGCACTTGTCATTATTAGTAGGATAGGGTGAGACTTGGTTGGTTCAGTGTCAGGCTAGTATGACTGGGTGGGATTGTGAATCATAGTCCTGATGACTTGGTATCTCAGTATGGCACCACAATAAAGCCGATAGGAGGGCGCACTGCCACAAGTCGGTGCCCGTTCTGGTGTAAAACCAGATGTTGCTAGGACGGGTAAACTCCCAATCAATCAATCCTTAAATAAATATTTGTTCGATCCGGACAGAGGAAGACCGAGACGTGAGTGGGAAGAAAGGAAGGTTTTTATTTCTGAGGGAGGGTGTACAAGTAAATTCCAACATCTGAGTCGAGCAATGGTTAGTCAACCTGGTCAATGTCTGAGGAGGGTGTAGAGGGGGCCTGGGAGCCTGCGGGGGTAGGCCCGGGAGCCGACCCCCACGCAGTGGGAACATAAAAAAAAGAGGGTGGGTGGGCGTGGAAGAACCAGTTTGTATCCTCACTGGGGCCCGAATGCAGGTCAAGGGAGGAAGGGGCAAGGAGGAGGAGGGGGGGGGCGTCCCGGGCTTCCCCGCCGGATCAACCACAATTCGGGATGGTGGGCCGATCCGGACAGAGGAAGACCGAGACGTGAGTGGGAAGAAAGGAAGGTTTTTATTTCTGAGGGAGGGTGTACAAGTAAATTCCAACATCTGAGTCGAGCAATGGTTAGTCAACCTGGTCAATGTCTGAGGAGGGTGTAGAGGGGGCCTGGGAGCCTGCGGGGGTAGGCCCGGGAGCCGACCCAAAACACAAGGTTAAGGCTCTCGGGGCGACCGCCGTCACCTGCCTTGGAACGTAGGCGTGGACGGCGTCAGACTCCCAGGTCCCCTGGGCCATTATGGCCGAAAGGTCCACGCCTCTGGAAGCGCAGGCCTGGGCCGCGCCTCGGCGTAGGCCGTGGAGAGTGTATCTTGATGCGTCCGGGACCCCCGCCGCCCCGAGGGCGGCCCGGAGCAGGGGCGTGATATCATTGGAAGTGAGAGGCGTGTTGTGGCGGGCCATGAAAGCCGGTGCGTCTCCGGCAGCCGGGACGAGGGTGACCGCCCGGTCCCACGCCCGGACCGGACACAAGGGTGATCCGGGGAGGGCGGGCACGAACAGGGAGACCGCCTGGGCGGCGGAGCGGATAGTCTTCGAGGAAGCCACCAGGACCCTGAGGCCCCCGGGGGCGAGCCGGACATCGTCGCGGCGAAGAGTGTGGCGACCGCCCCAGGGGGCGTGGGAGGGCGAGAGGAGGTTGGATTGCCTCAGGAATGTGAAATAGGCCAGGACGACTGCGGCCCAAGGTGCGACCCCGAGATGCCCGAGGGACCTCAGGTGCGCGTGTATGATGGGTAACATGTCGGGAGTGATGGCGAGGGCCCTCCTGACCGGGGCGGCGAAGAGCCTCTCTCCGCCTCGGCGGACGCGGGCCACAAAGGGGGCGTCAAAGGGGGCGGGGTCGCCCCCCGCCTCCCGGAGCCAGGCGCGTGCGCCCGAGATCACATTGGCCACCGAGGCGGGGGAGGGAAGCTCGCGGTGGAGGTGGGCGATGAACTGCCCCACGTCGTAGGGGAGGGGGCGGAGGTGGTCGACGCCCCGCTCCAGCATGAATTCGAGGTAGCGCCTCGCGTGCCGGGTTCGATTCTTCCAAGTCCCGGGGGCGAGGGCCGCCGTGTGAAGGGTCATCAGGTGTTCGTGGTCCCTGGGGTCGTAGTCTGCAGGAGAGAATTAGAGGTCGTTAGAAAGCAACTCCGCGGAGTGCACTACCCTTACTCGACCCAGACCCAGATCTCGACAATAATCCCGTACGATTTGTAAGGCGGCCCGGGAGGAGTGGGCCCGGCTGAGTGCGTCCGCCAGGATCAGGCTTGTGGCGGACGACTATCGTGTAGGAACCCAAGGCCATAGCTCTCGGGCGCACGCGCCGAGGGTCGGGTCCGAGGCGCGGCCCGATTCGAGGGCGAGGGCCGAGGCGGCATTGTCCGTGTTGATTAGGACCTCGTAGCCGCCGGGGGCTGGGGGGCCAAGGGTCTTGACGGCCATGACCAGGTTGACCGCCTCCAGCTCGTGGATGGTCGGGAAGGCGGCCATCATATCGTCACTGTAGGCCTCGGAGTAGCAGAGGTCGCGGGAGAAGGCGCCGCCCCCGGTGAGGCAGGAGTCACATTCGATGACCCACCGGGGGGCGGAGGGGGGCGGCAGGAGCCAGACGCCGTTCCCCCTCTTCGCGTAGTCGCGAAACCACTGTACGTCGAGCCGGAGGTCGGAGTCGACGTCCGCCTGTCCAGCGAGGGGGGAAGCGCGGAGGCTTGCGAGAATCCGCCCCATGAACTTTCGAGCCGAGGGGATACAGGTACTGATGTGGGCCAGGCGCCCGACGAGCTGCTGGAGGGCTTTCCGCGTCAATGTGGGGCGGGCCAACCAGCGCTCGCAGTCGTGAAGGACCTCGTCGAGCTTGTCGTCCGGGATGCGCAACACCATGGCCTCCGTGTCGAGGTGGATGCCGAGCCAGATCAGACGGACGGCCGGGGGGCAACACTTCTCGGGGGCGAGGGCCAGCCCGAGTTCAGCACACAAGTCCCGGAGCGCGTCGAATGCGCGCATGGCGTCGAGGTATGAGGTCTCGCAGCCCACGAAGTCATC
Organism: Branchipolynoe longqiensis; assembly: GCA_030323885.1. Classification (NCBI taxonomy): domain Eukaryota; kingdom Metazoa; phylum Annelida; class Polychaeta; order Phyllodocida; family Polynoidae; genus Branchipolynoe; species Branchipolynoe longqiensis. The sequence goes on along the minus strand of CM059187.1, from coordinate 41,615,262 downwards.
GACGTAGACGAGGCTGGAGAACCCCCTCTCCTGGAGCATCCAGGAGACGGCCTCAGTGACGCGGACGCACGCCGCTCCCGAGGTTCGGCAACCGAAGGGGAGGGCTATGTCGATATATAGGTTGTCGTCGACCGTGATGCCGAATAATGGGACAGAGAGAGGGTCGGCCCTCAGCTGCCTGTAAGCCCGGGAGACATCCGCGGACCAGCAGAACGCCCCTCGGCCCCGGAGCGTCATCTGCCTGCCGATGTCTGAGACAGAAGGGAGGGAGTAATGATGGGGGCGGCCTAGGTACTCCTTCCGGCGTATGCCCGAGTTCACGCTCCGACCCGGCGGGAAGGAGAGATCGACTATGATCCGGCGCTTACCGGGGGTCGACTTGGGGCGTGTCATTATCGGGCTGCACTGGGTCCATGGGGAGAACGGGGGCACCTCAAAGGGGCCCAGGAGGGCTCCCAGCCGGAGCTCCTCCTCAGCGTAGGCCGTGACATGGTGGGCGTAGGCCGGGTCCTCGCGATGGTTATGGAACGTGGGCGTAGGGGGCCCCGGCGCGGTGTAGTTGGCCGGGAAGCCAAACTCCAGGTGATCCGCCAGGGTGGTGTCAGGGTGCCGGGCGAGCTTCTCTCGCCAAGCTCCAATGTTCAAGTCGGAGTCGACCGGGACTCGGGCAGCCAAAAAATTCGGGAGGCCTGAGGCCCGGGCGGCGGCGTAAGCCGCCGCGTAGCCCGGGTACCTGGCCCAACCCTCCCCCGAGAGGACGGGCCAAAAGCCGTGCAGAGTCTGTCTGTATTCGGCCGGGGTGGGGCCGCAGGCGGCCGCGGGTGCCCATGATTGCTGCAGGGTGTGGTCGAGAACCTGTCCGACCGGCTCGCCCCGATCGGCCGTCCCGGGGGGGGCGCGGGGGCCCGCCTCGGTCACGTCACAGATGCCGCAGGGGGCCGGGCCGGTCGTGGTCGGTGTCGAGGTGATCTGGGCGGCGTGGGCGTAATCCGTAAAGGAGCGGTAGCCGGGGGTGTTTGGGGTGTCCATGCGGGCTACCTCGCCCGCGCCGAGCCGGCCGGCACCAGCGCGGCCCGTGACGTCACTCGGGGGAGCCGTGGGGGAATCCCCCGGGCGGGGGCGGGCCGGTACCGGCGTGCCCACGGGCCGGCCGAGCGGAAGGCCGGGCCGGCCACCAGCGGCAACAGTGACGTCAGAGGGAGTTCCCGGGGGAACGAGGCCGGGGAAGCCGGGGCAGTCGCCGCGGTCCGTGACGTCATTCCGGGGGTACCCCATGGGCCGGGCGGCGGGGGGGAGCCCGGGAGGGAAGCCGAGTGGCTTCAGCAGAATATCAACAAAGGAGTTAGTCCGGGGGCGTGCGGGGGGGTCAAGTACAGTGCTCCGGCGGGATCGCGGAGGCGTGGGTGCCCGCCGGGGGTCTAAAAATCCGATTGGGGGCGCCTGCCGGTCTTGTCCCTCGCCTTTTTAGAGTAGCACGACGCCTCGGAGTGGTTCGTCACAATTTTCCGGACGTTAGCACAGTAGCCGCAGATGTGTGCCAGTTTTTGTGAGCCGGCCCCATGCGATTCGCCCTTCGCCGCCTTGTCGCAGGCCTGGGGATCCTTATTCCAGGCTTGGCAGGGGGTGCCCAGGCTGGCGCGATCGTAAGGGGTGCGGCCGTCCTGTCCGGGCTTTTGTTGGTGGGTTTTTCCCGGCTGGGGATCGCCCGAGGCAGCCGGGGCGGAGGTGAGGTGGCTCGCCATGGCGATTATCTCCACCCTCGCGGCGTTGATGGCCGCCGAGTCCCGCCAGCCGTCTGGGAGGCGGCCGTCGGCGATCCTGGTAAAGATCTCCTCGGAATATCGGCGTACCACCGCCCAGGGGAGCGAGCAGTTATCCTGGGCCACCATCTCCTGGTGGCGTGAGAGGGCCTCCAGGGCCGACGCCGGGAATGCACGTTGATACTGGAGGCGCTTCAGGCCCAGGGTATACTCCTCCCGGGTCGCCTCCCCTTTTTTAATTGTTTTTCCCTCATCCCCCCTCTCTACGAGATCATAAGGAAAGATATATTTTGAGGAAATACCTTTTTTCCTGCTGGTAGCCTTTCCATCCGCCGCCGCGACTATGAGGCGCACCGCCTCCTCGGCCGGGCGCCCCTTCCGTAAGCGTCCTGGTCGTGTTGTCGGTAGTCGGGGAGGCGGTGGCGGCGGGCTGGGCCACCGTCGCGGTGTTGTCGGCTGCGGGGGCGCGGGGGCGGGGAGGGCGAGGACCAGTCGCTCGCCGGGCTTCTGTATCGGCCGTCACGTCCCGGAGCAAGGGCCCGCTCCCGTCTAGTCGCAGGGGCAGGGCTCGGAGAAGCCGGTGAAAGGGTCCGGGGCCTGCTATGGCGGATGCTTGGGGTCGAATCAGTCCTGTGGCGGCGTGGGGAGGGGCGGGCACGTGGGGGTGACGGGGCTTCCGCCTCCCGGTTCGCCTTTGTGGTGGCCGCAGTGAGAGCGGCTGTGGCTTCCGCGAGCACCCGAGACTGCGCCGCCATTTCCTCTCTCTGTGCCGCCAACTCCTGTCTCTGAGTCGAGGCGTGCCGCTCCAACTCGGTCCACTTCTTTTCGATTGCGTCGATCGACGCCTGCATTCGGACGAGGCCGTCCGCCTGTTTCGCCTTCGCTGACGGCCTCTTTGGGCGGGCGGACTGCCTCGCCGGCGGGGTGGGCGGCGTGGGGGTCCGCCTTACGGCGCCGCCATCTTGGGAGCCGTCCGAGATGCTCCTGCCAGCTCGTGGTGAGGTTGGCGGTCTCCGCGTCGATCGCTTCGCGGGCCTACCTCTCTGAGTCGTGTGATGTCTGCATGTTCCTTTTTACGTGGGTGCCTTTTTAACTTAAACTCTCCTGCGATTCTATAGGTAGATCCAGAAGTACGTGGGTGGAGACGGGTGTATTAATGAAAGAACCAGTTTGTATCCTCACTGGGGCCCGAATGCAAGTCAAGGGAGGAAGGGGCAAGGAGGAGGAGGGGGGGGGGCGTCCCGGGCTTCCCCCGCCGGATCAACCACAATTCGGGATGGTGGGCCAATCTCATCGAATGAGACGAATATTTTAAGTCTCTGTCAGATATAATCTAAGCATGCAATGAATACTAATACTAATAGGAAAACTGTGGTCATTAACATTCCTTGATGGTGTTCAGATACCCACTTTCTCTTACGTCAATTAGGACCCGTTGTTTCTGTTGTATTTGTGTTGTTCCAGTTTGCGAACTAAAGCTGCTTAAAGCTGCATAGTCCGATGAAATATCAAATTTTCAAAACCAAACCAATTATCTAGATTTAATTTGACATATTTAACTTAGATACTGATGCACTTATTAACATGTGTTTCTGCGTAGAAGGCAATGCTGAATCAATTTAACAGAAGCTGTTACTGCAGAAGTCTATGGTGTCAGAGTTTTGGCAAGCTTGCCAAAACTAATTTTCCATGTTTGCACTCAAAATATCTCAAAAGTTTACCATTTAAAATAAAAGTAACTTTGAACTAATGTAAAATATATACTAGTGATCCATCTAATATATTTATCTCAGAAGAAATACAGAAATTCAAAACCATCGGACTATGCAACTTTAATATTATGAAAATATCAAGTTTTCCTAATCAAAGCACTGACAGTTTTGATCGGAGATATCCAACTTAGATATTGGTACACTCACATTAAACATTTATTACAGTTTATTGCCATTCCTGAGCCCTGCTCATAAATGGGCAACGTTTGCTCACAAATAAAACCCCATTAAACCCATCCAAATAGCATAAATGCTAGACCGAACATTGCACCAAGTTGACACTATCGTAATTAAGCTGTGCTTATTTCCGGCGGGCAAACCAAGGCAGCAGCATTCCAGTGTAATATTGCATTCACGGTGGTTTTATATGGGGTATTCACGTGATGTCATCAACCGGATGTGTGGCCATTGTGGCGATATCAACTAGTAAACAACCCATAGAGTTTGCCATACGCGCAGTGCAAAACGTCTATTTCATTCAAGATTAAGAGAAATCCAGAACCCTAACCTTATCAATTTAATATAATCTTTTGAGAGATATTTCACTTTTTCTGTATGAAGATTGCTCACGACCATTGACAATGCATTGAGTTTGCCGGTGTGGTGGTTTCAGCGGGTTCCCGTGCTCAGAGGTGTCCCTCGCTTCTGCGCATGCGTCAGAATCTAATAAGGATGGCCGTAATCGATTAACACTACCCGGGCGACTCGGGTCATCCGAGTCGTCCGAAATTCAAATAGAACACGGCGAGTGGAGTCGACAAATACACGTGCCATGTGCATAAAAAGAATAACTTAGATTAATTAAATGGAAATATAGGTAAACTGGGCCATCATAAAATACTTTAAATCCTATTTTGCTGTATTTTTATCGGTTATTAAAAAAAAAGAAAAAGATTGTCCACCCGAGCGCGGAGAAGCGTATTCGATTATTCGACCCGAGTTTGTAGGATGTGGCTCAGGTGACCCGAGTTGATGCGAAATCCGCGCATGCGCAGAAGCGAGGGACACCTCTGAGCACGGGAACCCGCTGAAACCACCACACCGGTATCCGCAGTGCAAAACATTAGTTTTATTCAAAATTAATAGAAATCCAAAACCCTAACGATATCAATTTAATCTAATCTTTTTGGTAAACATGTTTTCTATATGCATACCAAGGGATTTGTTTCTAGGTGGTGTGGTTTTAGAGATATTTCACCTTTTCTATATGAAGATTGCTCACGACCATTGACAACGACTTGAGTTTGCCGGTACGCGCAGTGCAAAACATGAGTTTTATTCAAAATTAATAGAAATCCAGAACCCTAACCTTATCAATTTAATATAATCTTTTTGGTAAACATGTTTTCTATATGTGTACCAAGCGATTTGTTTCTAGGTGGTGTGGTTTTAGAGATATTTCACCTTTTCTGTATGAAGATTGCTCATAGCCATTGAGTTTGCAGTGTGACAGTGTGTGTGTTATTATTGTAGTTACTATCGCCACAATGGCCGCACTTCCGTTTAGCGTGACGTCAGTGCATAGCCTATATACTGGCATAATAAGCATAAAGTCATGGTGGGGTGGGGTGGGGGGCTTTTATATATTTACACCAGCCTAAATGTACAGTAGAGCAGAACCATCACGTGTTAGCAAAAACATGGCATCCTTTGTAATATGTAGTGGTGAAAGTTGGAGGCAGCCATACGGTTTTGACTCGGCCGGGGATTTTACTTCCAATCTGGCATACGATAAGCAGGTACCGCACCCACTAGTCTGTGCTGTCTGGTCAGCTGAGCTAATGACGTGGAAGGGATGAGGGCAGAGGGCCAAAACAAAAAGGGGAACGAGAAAGGGAGAGGACAATCATTTGGAAACGCGAGATCGGCCAAACATTCTTTGGACTGTTACACCATTCAACTGTCAGTTTGAAAGTGTGTAAACACTAATAAATCATGCCGTAGACAATAGTCCACAATCACAAAAAGGTGGCTAATTGCTTCAGTGATAATTTACAACAGGCACAAGCAGCTATTTGACATGGACTTTATTCACAAAGTAGTCAGGTATAGTAGTAGTGTTCACAAGGTCAAAAGTTCAAAGGTCAATTGTTCGTCGATTCAGGCTCTCAACCCTATCACTTGTAGCGTGTTCGTCTGTTTGTAGTGATGGGTGGGCGACCGAGTAAAGCTGGTGGTGTTGATGGTCCGGCTGCTGGAGGCGTAGTGATAGATTCAGGATCTGGCGAGCCATCGACGACCGGGTGTGACATCACGAGTCTCGCGTGCAAGAGTTAGTTTACGGGAGGCGTGGTGGTTAACGGGATAGAACCCAGGTGGCACCACCGCAGTGACTCCTTGTTCACGCGCAAATTATCTTCTTTTTTTTTCTTTTTTTTGTTTTACGTCCAAGCAACACCGACTTGTGACAGTGCGCACTCATGCTGACTTTATAGTGCTGCACCACTGGAAGACCAGGCCACCAGCACCATGACCTGATATCCCACTCAGTTACATTATCCTGACACTGAGCCAACCAGTCCTTGAGCTATCCTAATAATGCTGAGCACCAGGCTAGGAAGCAACAAGTATCAATTTTTAAGTCATTGGTTTGACTCAACAAGGGTTCGAACCCACGACCTACCAACACGGGAGACGGATGCTCTAACTCATTCGGCCATTCCGTCTGGTACGCAAATTACCCATTTTGACGAACCAACATGAACAATTTACAACACGAATAAGCAGCTATTTGACATGGACTTTATTCAAGAAGTAGTCAGGTATAGTAGTAGTGTTCACAAGGTCAAAAGGTCAAAGGTCAAATGTTCATTGATTACGGCTCTCAACCAAATGAGTGGAGAGATCCTGAGTCGCCATGGAGAACGCGGCCCAGGGGACATATGTGTAGATGGCGGCCGACCGCCAGTTGCCTAGCTGCCAGAGGTCGTCAATTTGGGCACCCGCCTTGGCGGCTCCGCGCCAGACACTGTGTAGGGTGAAAGATCGGGGGTGAGGGTGTCGTCCAGAGGCGACAGCAGCCCTGAGCGAGGCAGTGAGGATGGCTGCTGTGAGGGGCTGGCCGTCCGGGAGGAGGAAGGCAGGGGCTTCAGGGCTGGTCCGGGTGATGCCCTTGTACCGTTGCCAAGCGCGAACGAGCCGGTCTCGGCTTGACGACGATGGAGAAGGCGTCTGAGGCGGACCTCGTTGTCTTGGTAGATCACACGTGGACCGTTGTTGACTAAGTCGGTGCCTCTGAGGGTGTGGCCAGGGTCGTGACGTCGGCTGGTGACCAGGAGGTTCCCTTGTCGGAGCAGCGTGAAGAAACCAATGAGGAGGGCGTCCGTGAGGACCTTCCCTTCTGGGTCGGCCGACTGGAAGTAGCGGGTCGCTTTGTCGAGGAGTGTGAGTGGTGGGGCTTGTCGGGGGACGTGTCGGAGGACATGTGTGGATGAGCGGATCACCGCATGCTTCACGACGGAGACGATATATGTGTCGAATCTGTCTGGAACGCCTCCCATGAGATGAACCCACATCCAGGCTCCGCTGACGTAGTTGAGGACAGAAGGGGACTTTAGTTTGCCATTCAGGGAGGCAATGAGAGCCATCACGCGGTGCTGATAAGGGCGCCGGCGATCATAACTGAGTTGGCCGGATTGTTGCAGGTATTGCGCCACCTGGTGCAACTTGTTCTGCCAGGTTCCCGGCACCAGTCCAGCGTTGAAGAGGGTGGTGATCTGGTGGTGGTCATCGTTCGGTAGGCCTGGTTAGAGAGGCAGGTTAGTAGGATCTTCCCAGGCTTATATTAGGTCGGAGATGACAGTCTTGGGGTGGTGGACTCGGACGCGGCTTAGGTCAAGGCATTGGCAGATTTTGCACGCCCACTGTTGTGCGGAGCTGTCAAAGGGCGCTCAGCTGAGGGCGTCGACCAGGACCAGGTCCTTGCACACGACCTCTATCTCTGTTAAATGGAGGGCTGCGAAGTGCCACAGTTCTCTGGCAGAGATGAAGAGGACTGGGTCTTTACCCGCTCCGGAGGAGAGCACCGACTGGGAGACCTGGTTGTCAGTGTTCACTTGTATCACATAATCTTGCGGCCTCAATGAGGCGAGCGCCTGTACGGCACGGATGGTACTGGGATGCGCGCTGCTATATGGTTGGGGAGTCCAGTGGCCCATACTTTGTTGTATATGTCCAGGTACTGCTTGTTGTTCCATGCGTCGGCCACTGCTGTCGGCCAGATCCGTAGCAGGGTCGGCCTGTAGGTGAGCGACGTGTGTGGAGGGTTGTAGGGAGGCGCTGGCTCAGTGTCCAGGTGTGCCGTGACCTCCTCTACGCCCTCGTTGGAGTGTGCACGTCAGTCACTGGTTAGCAGGGCGTCAGGTGGTTCCTTTGTTGGATTGTCCGAGGTTGCAGCCAGTGGGTGGGCGGTGGGGGTGGGGACGGGGCGCCACCACAGCAACTCCTTGTTTGTGTGCAAAGCTTCATTATCCTATATTTTATTCACCACTTTGGTGGAGTGTGCATTGAAATGGCCATGGCGACAGCAACAAAATCCGACAACAACAAAAGCTCAATATGCGTGTCTTGAGTTAAGCTAAGATTCCTTCTACGCGGTATGTGGTATGCGAATGGGAGGATTCCTTCTACGCGGTAAGCGGCAAGCGTCTCCCCACTACCACCACTACCAGATGTTTCCGCTCAGCACCCCTGTGTGTGACCGTTCCGTAATGATCAGTCGCCTCTCCTAGTCTAAAACTAATGGACAAGTGCGACTGACATTTCTATTTGCATACCGTGTGCCGCATCGATCGCTACAGGGACCGATCGAGTTGCCGCATTCGCATTTGCATACCACGTGTAAGGGGTGTAGCTGAAGGCCCTATAATTTAAAATCACTTTGAACCCATAAAAACATGATGCTTGATGACCAAACTTAGTAAAGTTTCTGTCCAACATTTGTTTCTAAATTAGGTTGCAATACAATTAAACTAACAATGATAAATGATACATGATACTTTATGACCGGGTGCAGTGGCCGAGTCGATAGAGCACAGGCCTGCCATTTGGGAGGTTGGGAGTTCAATTGTAGGTCGAGTCAAACCAATGACTTATAAAATTGACACTTGTCGATTCGTAGCTTGGCATTCGGCATTAATACAATAGGGCAAGAACTGGTTAGCTCAGTGTCAGGATATTGTGGCTGAGTGGGATATCAAGTCATTGTGCTGGTGGCCTGATTTCCCAGTGAGGCAGCATTATACTTTATAGTCACCATGAGTGTGCCCTGTCACAAGTCGGTATCCGTTTTGATATGACCTTAAATGTTGCCAGGATGTAAAACTCCAACAACCAGCCAACCTAATACTTCATGTGTATATATACGTGTACCAATGTGCAGTGGTGCAGTGTGCTGTCTGCAGGGTGGGGTAAGGGAGAGGCTTTCACCCCACCTGCCATGATACTGACAACTGCATTTGATATAATGTATAAGGGTCATTCTCTGAAACTGCGCACTAAAGTGTGACATGGAGACCAAAAGTAAAAACATTCCAAATAATAGCAGAATCCATGTTCATATGAAGGTTTATATATTGTGCATGTCAGAGTTGAAAAAAAAAAGCTATTTCATTTTATGATTTTGAATACAAATTGAGCAATATTTTGTTGAGGTATGATTAGTGGCTGTCTGGACACCAACATCGGTATCCCGGAAGAGACATTCAATTAATAGAAACAAGAGCACACTCTGTACCCATGATCTTGACTTCTTGAGGGTGTGTGTGTAAACAACCCATCCACCTTTCATTCATGAAAATTGTGTACTTTAAAACAAATAAAAATAAATCAAATAAAACAAGAATTGTGTACGTTCCACATTTCTTTTCTGGAATGTGATATTTTACTTTTGAATATTGGCGTACATATACTCCAGCTTAAAACTGTGCAAAATAAGGGGGGGGGGGGGGAAAGGACTCGCACACGTAGGCAGGTTTATGCAACCGAATATGTGGACGGTATGGAATGCCATTTCTTGTTTTATTCAGTATTTAGACATATCATTAAATGTTTAATGATAAGTCTAAATCGAATTAATGACATTGTCGTGGGGGTTATGAAAATGGGAAATATTGCGCCTAGAGCGGGACTCGAACCCACATCTCTTTGCATTCCGGGCCAGTGTGCTAACCATTACACCACCTAGGCTCACTGATATCACCACATTACCCACGCCTACCTGTCTATGTGGTTACTTGCCTGAGAGGTCAGCGCAGATCACTACAAGATCATCAAATATTTAATGATCAAATTAAATATTTAATGATGTCATTAATTCGATTTAGACATATCATTAAATATTTAATGATATGTCTAAATACTGAATAAAACAATAAATGGTGTTTCATAGGACGGGGAGTGCTGAGCTATGTAATGTATCAATGACATCACGAATGGGATTCCCTTATCACATGACCTAGAGGCGGGGAACCCCTCTAGGTTTCACTGACACACTAGCCACCATATAGACCCCTTTCAATGTTTGTAAACATCGTGTATGCGCACGCAGCTTGGCTACAGAACGAATGCACACTGCCACTGAGTTTGCCAGTACGCGCAGTGCAAAATCTCAGTTTTATTCAAAATTAATAGAAATCCAGAACCCCAACCATATCAATTTAATATAATCTTTTTGGTAAACATGTTTTCTATGTGTATTCCAATCAGTTTGTTTCTAGGTGTTGTGGTTTTAGAGATATTTAACTTTTCCTGTATGAAGATTGCTCACTGCCATTGACAATGCATTGATTTTGCCGGTGTCGCAGTTTCAGTTCTCAACCAGACTCAGTTCTCAACATCGCTTCTGCGCATGCGTCAAAATCTAAAAGCGTCGTCTGCGCATTGTCAATGGTCGTGAGCAATCTTCATACCGAAAAAGTGAAATATCTCTAAAACCAAACCACCTAGAAACAAATCGCTTTGTAGACATATAGAAAACATGCTTACCAACAAGATTATATTAAATTGATATGGTTAGGGTTGTCGATTTCTAGTTGAGAACTGAAACTGCGACACCGGCAAACTCAAGTTTTTATTTGTTGTTGTTTTGTGTCGCGAGCAATCTTCGTACAGAAAAAGTGAAATATCTCTAGAACCACACTACGTAGAAACAAATCGCTTGGTACACATATAGAAAACATGTTTACCGAAAAGACATACGCATTAATTTAGAATTTCTTATGAAGCATTGCAACATTCTTTATTCTATTTGTTTGTGCCTGTCCAAGTCGCTTCCGCGCTCCTCACACATGCGCAGACGATGCTTTGATGCATGCGCAGATGCTTTGATGCATGCGCAGAAGCGATGTTGAGAACTGAGTCTGGTTGAGAACTGAAACTGCGACACCGGTAGGCGCAGTGCGCGCAGTGCAAAACGTCGATTTTATTCAAAATTCATAGAAATCCAGAACCCTACCCCTATCAATTTAACATAATCTTTTTGGTAAAGATGTTTTCTATGTTTTTTCCAATTAGTTTGTTTCTAGATGTTGTGGTTTTAGAGATATTTAACTTTTTCTGTATGAAGATTGCTCACCACCATTGACAATGCATTGATTTTGCCGGTAAGCGCAGTGCAAAACGTCGATTTTATTCAAAATCTACAGAAATCCAGAACCCTAACCGTATCACTTTAATATAATATTTTTGCTAAACATGTTTTCTATGTGTTTTCCAATCAGTTTGTTTCTACCTGTTGTGGTTTTAGAGATATTTAACTTTTTCTGTATGAAGATTGCTCACTGTCATTGACAATGCATTGAGTTTGCCGGTATGTGCAGTGCAAAACATTTGTTTTATTCCAAATTTATAGAAATCCAGAACCCTAACTGTATCAATTTCATATAATATTTTTGGTAAACATGTTTTCTATATGTATTCCAATCAGTTTGTTTCTAGGTGTTGTGGTTTTAGAGATATTTAACTTTTTCTGTATGAAGATTGCTCACTGCCATTGACTTTGCAGTGTGACCGGATGTTGTCCTGCAGCCAAGCAGCACGCGCACTGACCTAAATACCAGTGCTGACGTCATATGAAATTGGTCAATACATTCACCTCAGCACTCCTTTCACATATTTAGTGACATAAACTGGTGTGCTTGGAGAGCAGTTGTTGCCAGTCTGTCGATTGTCCCGTTAATATATATTTAGTAGTAAGCACACAATAGCAGCAATTTTGAGTGATATTTTGCAAAACTATTTCAAACCCAATTTTAGTAATTGACGCATATCTTTCTGGTAGGAGGTGCTAAGTGACAGAATATTCAATCATCAATCGATTAGTCGTCAATAAAAACAGGACCTTTAATCACCCCGCCCCCTCCGTGTGCAGCATTTTGAAGACACTGCCGAAGATAGCGTCGTCTGAGGAATCGAAGACGACGGATGTTCGAAACAGCCGAAGCGCAGAGAGTTTACATCCCTGAGTAACTCTTGCTACTTGCTAGTTGATCTCTCCCTCACAACTTCACTATGATCAATTGTCTTACCTCATTCATCCTACTCTCATCTACCTGCCTACTATCACCACATGACATTGTTCATTGCAGCTCTCAGACCGCCACAATCCAATGTAAATGTCAAAGTTGGAAGGGGAAAAAAAGATGTATTTTTTAAATATTTTGATTGATTGATTGATGATTTCTTTATGCCGTGTCGGCAGCATAGGCCATATTCACGGCGAGAATTGTTTTGTTTATTTTTTATTCAACCATCGCTTTCACAGAATGCAAAAGCACAGAATCAATTTTGTGTCAGTACACTGTGGATTTAAATAGCTCACAGTTGCATAATTTGTGGCTAAAGGAAATAGAATTAAGATAAAAGTTAAAGGTTGATCTAATTTGTTTAAGGGACTATATGTGATGATATAGACCAGCTGCCCTTAAAAAGGCAAAAATGTTTTCTTGTTTTACTTTTGTGAAAAGGTTGTGCATGTTGCTTGCAGTGTAAAACTGTTGCCACAGGGCCAAGAAATCGACACAACTCAACAAAATGTGTTTGAGTGTAAGTGGGGACTGACACCCAATACATTCAGGGGGAGGGTCCCCCTTGAACAGAAAAGCATGTGTAAGCTGCGAGTGGCCAATACGGCAGCGGCTAAGGACCACTTGGTCCCGCCGACCTCCCACATGAGTCTGTGGTGGTTTTCCCACAGATGGTTCAATTTCTTTAAGTATATTAATGTTTTCATCACACTCATGTTGCCATTTGGATTTTATGTGGGTGGCTATTCTTGGTTTCAGATCAGAGTGAGGGATCAGACACGGCTCAAGATCACAGTTCAGGGCCTTCTTCGCAGGCCGATCAGCTTGTTCGTTTCCTTGTATGCAGGCATGGCCAGGCACCCAGCACAGGTCGATGTCATACCCATCCGTTGCCAGTTGGTTCATTTTATCAATAATATCAAGGCATGTTGACACAAAACCAGCTTAAAGTGATGAGAGTTCATGAAACAAATCATCCATGTTTGAATGAACTGTTTGTACCACCTGACTACCTCAGACAATGAAAATGACCTAGATTGGACTACCAAAATTGCCGGCATGTGAATATGTCGACCCAGACTTTAAATTTCACGCATCTATGCATTTAATCATCTTAAACAGCTCAAAAGTTGCGGGTAAATACATCCAGGTGTGGGAAGAATATATTTTGCTTCTTAGATTGGGAATTTATGCCTTCATTTTTTATTTCCACACATTTTCTCAAAACTTTTACATAGGGTTGGTCTTCACCGCTGATACATATCAGCATCAGTGGGGAATCTTTTATCTACTCGCTACTGTGAAAAACCAGTCATTGTCCTATCCTATTAATGCAGTGCGCCAGACTAGGTCATGACAAACTATCAATTTTTATAAGTCATTGCTTTGACTCGAGTGGGATCCGAACTCCCGACCTTCCACATGGGAAGTCTGCACTCTACCGATTCGGCCACCCCGTTGAAGGAATAGGCTGAATCACAAAGGTTAATTTAGTATTTTCATAGTGACCGATCAATTGAGCGCGCTCGCGAACACACACACACACACAAGAAACAACTGGAGTTTACTCTAGATAATTTAATAATTCATTTATTTGGTACATATATCATGTAGATAATAATAATTAGTAGTAAATCACAAACAGCTATATATGATAACAATGAGATCAAAATGTAAATATCACTAATATTTATATATGTAATCAAACACCCATTATATAAAGATGTGTTAGAAACTTGCAAAGAGCAATCACAAAAACAAATCAGGACTGTCTCGAAGGAGGACAAGGTTCTCCAAGTAAGCAGATTGTGCAGAATAACATTTGTAAAATTATATCAGATTATTTGACTATCAATACATACAATGAGTACCAAAAAGAAATGGAGGGAATGGGGGGGGGGGGGGCAATATAATTAGGCTAAAATCCGATGGGTGGAGGAAATCTATGGCACAAGTGATATCACTCGAGAATCAGTGCTGATAAAACTTCTAACAATCAGGTGTATCTTATTAGTAGTATAAATTAGTATATGCTGTAAGTATTCACATTGCAAACTATTTAACCTGGCTTATTCTTCATAAGCCGTGTTCACACGGGCAAAATGTGAAGTGAATTAGACAAATCGAATCAGGTGAGTCGAATTAGCCGCCCGTTCACACGAGCACTACTTGGGCCGGAAGTTGATATCTGCGCATGAGCAAGTCCAGTCTGACCAGCGCCACCACGAGAGAGTGGATTCGACCTAGATATGTATTTAATGAATCGTATTGGTTTGGAATGGTCAAAACTTCTGCTGGGCAGTGAAACCCTAAAAATAAATGATGAAAAGAATATCTGTGCACAGCTAGCGGTTTAATAGACTAAATTATATAATATGCGCTTTTGATCGACCGGAAAGTAAACACACTAAGGTATCGACTGCGCATGCGTGTGAGGTGCTTAATCCGCCTCAGTGCATCCACACGGACAAAATAAATCGATTCACAGAAATCGCCTCAAGTAAACTACCTCGCTAGGTGGTTTACAGTATCCGCATCACGTGAATCGATTCAGCCCTAATCCAACTCAGACGCCCGTTCACACGAGAAATGTGAGGCGAACTAGGCAAGTCGCTTTCTACGAATCGATTTACATTGCCCGTGTGAACACGGCTATAATAGACTTCTCTCATTCTTTCAGACTTTTCCAGCTTCTGCATTCAGGGACAACGTGTCCATATCTTCTGGTATCTTTACATCATCTGACAGCTTTGAGTTTCTGCCTCCCCCCCTCCCTTTTTTTTCCTCTTTCAATAAATATATTAGGTTTGATCATTATAATATAATTTGATGTAATTTTTATTTTGAAAGGTTAAATAAACGAATTTAAAGTTAACCCTCTAAATGGCAATCAATAAAAATAAAAGTTACTTCAAACAAAAGTAAAGTAGATTATAACAATCACCGTACTATATTTATCTCAAAACCTAACAGAAACTCAAAACCATTGAACTCTGCAACATTAACTGTCACGTGACAGGAACGGGGAACGCTTGTCTAGTTCCATCAGCCGCCGCCAAGTGGCATCATGTTGGGCGCCACATCTCGTAGAGACAGTAACTGGTGCAAGGTCAAGGTCAACGTGCAGAAATTAGCGTGGATAAATATAATTAAATAACATACGGGTGGACAGTCATGTACAAAAAAACGAAATCTATTTAAATCTAGCTAGATAAATGAGAAATTGAATAATAATAAATATAACTTACTAGCTAGATATGGACAGAGAAAATGATACATTGATAAATAATAATAATAAATTCTGAATCAACATGGGTTTGAAATTCTCTATGCTGTCATTGTGTCACTATTGTTTGATCATGTGACTAATGCAGACATTGGATTGGCTATGTTGCGCATAGACTATCATAGACCTGCTATTTGTCTGACCACAGTAAAAAAGTAGAAACCTTTCATCAATGGTGGAGTGTTCATTCTCCAGATAACATCTTTGACCTTTCCGGTGAGATAATACAGGGAGCATTCTGTTTTGATGATTTTGATTAGCAACAATTGCTAATCAATTTGGAAATTGATTAGGAATTGCTCATTTTGTGTTGCAATTCTTTTTAAGATATAACAGGGAGCATTTTGTTCCAAAAGATTTGATTAGCAACAATCGGTATATGAGACTGTCTCAAAAGGTGCTAAGCAATATCGGACAAAACTTTGTCCATTGTAACGATCAACATACAATCGGCTTATGCATTTGCTCAGGATAAACTGATTTGTTTTTTACATGGTGTTTCATAATCCCAATAGAATACATACTGATTTGAAGAAAATGTCCTTGTGTTTTCAGTGTAACCGTTTCTGTGCTGTTTTGTGTCAATCGTTACAATGGACCAAAAAAAAAGAGTTATCACCTTTTGAGACAGGCTCATATATGATTGGTGATTTTACGCGATGCTTTTTACGCATTGCATAGCGATCTACATAACTTGTATCGTGATACAATACCGAACAAAGATTTCCCTGCAGTGGCATGGGCCATAACTAAATAGTGGTTATTGACCTCCCACTTAATGATTGATTAGGGTTTTATGTCCTAGCAATACGGAAGACCTGTCAGGATGGGTAGTAAGTAATTTGTGATGCATGATGGGTTAATAATGCTTCCCCACTAGGATACCATACTGCTGACATCATGACTCTATTTAGAATCCAATTAGTCACATTATCCTGACACTGAACGAACCAGTCTTTGCCCTGATCTAGTAATGCAATGCACCAGGCAAAGTACTGGTATATACCAGTATCAACCATTGTGAGTTTCCGGGTTTACTCAGCCTGGCATTACACCATGGTAACCCAATTATATACAACAGGGTTCATACCCACTTTGCCATATCAAATTCCAGGACTTTCCAGGAAATTTCAGTGCAAAATTCCAGGACGCTTTAAAGACGATTATTAAATTAATGTACCCTGAAACAATGCTGTATTTATAGTCAACTCAATGTGCAAAATGTGAAGTGTAAATAAGCATAGAAAATAACAACAAACATAGATATAGTGTTAATATAAAAACTCAGAGGCAAGATAACAAAAATCACTTTAAATCCAGAACATCACTGATTTATGAATAAGAAACAGATTTGTATTTACACCCCAGCTATTTCTGATTAAAAAATAGTAGGCTTTAAAAAAATAGTCATGATTTCCCATTTTCAAGGATCCTTAGACACATTCCAGGACTTTCCAGGTCTGGAATCCAGAATTATGAAATTCCAGGACTTTCCACATTTTCAAGGACCCCTACTAATCCTGTACAATATATGTGCGGCATAAGACATTAGGAGTATAAATAACGAAAGTCACTACTACTATTTTCTAAATATGACTGGTGGCTCCGCCACCCCACGTTCCCCATACTAACTGCTCACAACTGACTGTGTAAAGTCTCAGTGGACAAAATACCCACAATTAAAACAATGAAATTGTAATAAACCAAACATTCAAACCAATCGATGCGCAATATTCATTCCAAAAGGATACGTTTCGTGGAAGGAAGGCACATAGACGTCCTTCCTTTTAAATTCCAAGCCCATGGTTTTAATATCATCCTCGAAATTGGTTCTGTAGTCGACAGCGCTTAAGCAGTTGCCCTGTAGTAGAGAGAGACCAGATTAATTAACGATATGTGTCTCATGGGGGGGGGGGGGTTTATTAAATATATCATGGAGGGAATTTCCCAGCTAAAACATAATGTAAAGTCTGGCTAACGGTATTATTTGGTTATAGTACATTATAACATAGTGACGTCATACAGATGTCATAACATGTATTGTGATACGTGACAAAGGGGGAGAGGGAGGCAGGTATTGGAAATAAAAACACTTTATTCATACAGACAATGCATCAATGTTATAGGAGTACAGGTGTAGGTACTTAATGTAGAAAAATGAGGATATAACATGTAGCAATGAGGATAAAGTGCAATGTCAAATGGGTAATGAGTCACAATGTCAATGAGGTGCATTGGAGCAATGTCAGTGGTTAATGTCAGATCAGGGTTAAAGTCAGATGGGAGGGAGGCGCCCCGAAGAGCCCTCCACCAAAACTGAGGAGAGGGCTCGAGGGGCGCCCGAGGCGGCGATGCGGGGGACGTAGGCGTGGACCGAGGCGGAGGTCCAGGTCCCCTGCTCCATTATATCCCCGAGGGGGACGCCGGTGCGTTGGCATGCCTGTGCCGCCCCCCGGCGCAGGCTGTGGAGGGTGTAGCCATCGGGGGCGGGCACCCCGAGGGCTGAGAGGGCGCCTCGCAGGATGGCCGTCAGTGTCCGAGGGTCCAGGGGCCGGCCGGAGGGCAGTATGAAGGTGGGATCGGCGGCGGAGGCGGGCACCAGGGCGACGGAGGCGGTCCAGGCCGCCACGGGACAGAGCGGGTGGCCGGGTGAGGTGGGGATGAAGAGGGCGACCGCCCCCGAGGGCAGCGCGATGGTCTTGGTGGTGCGGAGGGTGAGCTGCAGCCCCCCGTGGGCGGGGGCGACGTCGCCACGTGTGATGGTGTGGGGGCCGCCCCACACCTCGGGACTGGGGGAGAGGAGGCTAGACTGCAGTAGCATCCCGTAGTAGCCGAGGAGCAGAGCGGCCCGGGGGACGACACCCGAGGGCCCGGCGAGGGCGAGGTGGTGGGCGACGGCCAGGAGCGTCAGTGGAGGGGCGGGGCGGGCGACATGCCCGGAGGCCCGTTCCCCACCGCGACAGACGTCTCGCGCGAGGTGAAGGCGCTGGGGTCGGCCCCCCGGCCGCCTCCAGCCAGGAGCGCACCCCGGAGAGGGCGTTCCGGTCGGAGGCCGGCACCAGGGGGCGCGCGTAGAGCGACGCGGTGTAGGCGGCGACGTCGAAGGGCGTTGGGGCCCCAGTGGTGGCCCGAGGAGAACTCGACGGAGCCTCAGGCCTGTCGACGACGGTTCCTCCAGGTGGAAGGGGCGAGGGCGGCAATGCGCAGCCCGTCGACGGCGGTGACCTCGGAGGCGGTGTACCCTAGATCAGAGGCCGGGGTTGTAGGGAAAGTCATCATGGTCGGCGTCGGCACGCTCAAGCCCGAGGCGGGCGACCTCGTCTCGGGCCACGCCGGCCCAGCGGCCAGGGAGGTGGGCGCGGCTGAGGGCGTCGGCGAGGACGAGGTCGGCGCCGGGCTTGTGGACAATGGTGAGCTCAAAGCACGCCTTGGCGGGCATCAGCCACAGTTCTCGGGCGCAGGTCCCGAGGGTAGGGTCCCTGGCCCGCCCCGAGTCGAGGGAGGCGGCGGAGGCCATGTTGTCCGTATTGACGACAACGTTGGCCCCCGCGACGTCAGCCGGGAGGAGGGCGCGGTGCGCAACCACCAGGTTGACCGCCTCAAGCTCGTGGATGGCGGGGAAGCGGGCGCGGAACGCCTCGGAGTACCCTCGGGCGTAGTATCGCCTGGGGGAGTAGGCCCCACCCCTGGTGAGGCATGAGTCGCAGTCGATGACGATCCACCGGATCCTCGGCGGGCGGAGGAGATGGAGGCCGTTGGAGGCGCGCCCGTAGGCCGCGAACCAGGCCAGGTCCCGGAGGGCGTCATCCCCGAGGGTGATGGTGGCGAACCCGTGGCAGCTGCGCAGGGCCGCGAGGAGGCGGGCCATGAATTTCCTCGCGGGTAGGACGCAGCTGCCGACGTGGTTGAGGCGTATGCTCTGAAGCTCCTGGCGCCCGAGGGTAGGGTGTGCGAGCCGGGCCTCGCAGTCGGCGACGAGCTCGTCGACTTTGTCGGGGGCGATGCGGATGGTCATGGCGTCGCTGTCGATGGCGAATCCGAGCCAGGAGACCCGCACCGCCGGGGGGTGGCACTTCCCTGAGGCGACCTCCAGGCCGAGGGCGCCGACGAGGGCGATGAAACCGTCGAAGGCCTGGCAGGCCCTCAGGTAGGTGAGCTCGCACCCGACAAAGTCGTCGACGTATACGAGGGCATGGAAGCCCTCGCGCCGGAGGATCCAGGCCACCGCAGCGGTCACCCTCACGCAGGCGGCGCCCGAGGAGCGGCAGCCGAAGGGGAGGGCGAGGTCAACGTAGGTGGCCCCCTCGAATGCGATCCCGTAGAGGGGGCATGAGAGGGGGTCGGCCCGGAGCTGGCGGTAGGCCCTGGATATATCCGCGGTCCAGGTGTAGGCCCCAGTGCCCTGTCCGATGAGGCGGCGGCCCACGTCGGCGACGGAGGGGAGCCTGTAGGCGTGGGGCCTACCGAGGTACTCACGGCGGGGTATCCCAGCATTCACGCTGTGGCCGGGGGGGTAAGAGAGGTCGACGATGACCCGCCTCTTGCCGGGGTCGGATTTGGGGCGGGTCATCATGGGGGAGACCTGGGCCCATGGGGTGAAGCGAGGAAGGGGCCGGCAAGGGCGCCGTGTGCGAGCTCGGTAGCAATGAAGTCCCGGAGGTGGACCTAGTGCTCCGGGGCCTCGCGGTGGTTGGTGTAGGTAGGCCGGGAGGGGTGCTGGCCGAGTAGTTGGCTGGAAAGCCGAACTCGAGGAGGTCGACAAGGACCTTGTCAGGGTGGTCTCGGAGGCGGGTGCGCCATGCGGGGATGTGTAGGCCTGAGGGGAGCGGGATGCGGGCGGCCAAAAAATTAGGGAGGCCCGCAGCGCGGAGGGTGTGGTAGGCTTGGGAGAAGATTGGGTGGCGGCTCCAGGCGGTGCCCGAGAGGTGGGGCCATATGGAGAGGAGGGTGGGGCGGTAGGCTGTGGAGGTGGGGCCGCAGGAGGGGGCGGCGGGGAGGGTGTCCTGGATGCCTGGGTTGACGACCTCGGCGACTGGTTCGCCGAGGTCGCTGGGGGGCGGGGGGGGGGAGGTGGAGGGGGGGGGGGGGGGGAGGAGGTGCGGCGGGGGCCAGGGGAGGTGGATGAGGTAGGCGGTGTCACCGGGGCGGGGGCCGCGGGTGATGGCGGTGGTTATGGGTGTGAGGGGTGGCGGCGGCAGAGATGTGAGCGGCAGAGATGTGAGGGGCGGCAAAGACATGAGGGAGGACGTCGGGGCCGCGGGGGTGGCGGCGGGGGTTATGGGTGTGAGGGGTGGCGCCGGCGGCGGGAGGGGTGAGCGGCAGAGATGTGAGGGGCGGTAGAGATGTGAGAGAGGACGTCGGGGCCAGGGGTGGGGGGGGGGGGGGGGGAGGGCGGCGGCAGAGATGTGAGGGGTGCGGCGGGCGTGGCGACCGGTGCGGTTAGATGTAAGGGGAGGGCGGACAGGGAGGCTGTTGTGGTGAGCTGGCTGGCCGGTAGGGGGTGGCGGGCGGCGGTTGTAGTGAGTTGCTCGGCCGGCAAGGGGTGGCGGTTTGCGTGGTGGTCGTTGTGGTGTGGCCGGCGAGCTGCTCGGCTGGGGGGTTGGGGACGGCTAGGGAGGGTGCCGGGAGCTGGTGGTAGCGGGCAATGGCGGGCGTGGTGGCGGTGCTGGGCCCGGGCCTGAGCCGTGTGTGGCCACCGCCGGACTAAAAATCCGGCGAGGTGATGGCGGGGGGCCGAGGCGGCTGAGGCGCGGTCCCGGGTGTGCTTTGTAAAGCAGACCGCCTCACTGTGGACATTGAAGATGCGGCGCACATTTGCGCAGTATGCGCAGGCGTGCCTCCTCCTGGCACCGTGGTCTCCGTGCGCCTCGCCGGGGGGGCGCCATGTCGCATGAGGCGGGGTCCCTGTTCCAGGCGGGGCAGGGGACGCCGTATGCCTCTCGGGTATATGGGGTGCGGGGGTCGGAGGAGGCTGGGCGGGTCTGGGGGGCGGGAGGCTGGGGCGCGGGTTGCGGCAGCTCGGGAGTTTTGAGGTGCAGTCGCGGGAGCGGTTATCACATCCATGCGTAGTGCGTTTATAGCGACTGGGTCGTGCCAGCCATCCAGGAGCCGACCGTCCGCGATCCAGGCAAATATGGCTTCCGAGTATCGTCGGACGGTCGGCCAGGGATGCGTGACGCAATCCCGTTGCACAGTCAAGTTATGATGGAGGAGGCCCGGGATGGAGTTGGAGGGGAAGGCGGGGTGCGACTCCAGCATCCGGAGGGCGAGGTTATATTCCTCCATGGAAGCCTCGCCCCTTTTGAGTGCCTTGCCCTCCGGGCCCCTCTCGATGAGGTCGTGGGGGAATATGTATCCTGCTGGTATACCTTTTTTCCTGGTGCTGTTCTGCGCCTCGGCGGAGTCGAGGATGTCCTGAACCGCCTCGGCGGCGGCGGCGCGGCGTGGAGGGCAGGCAGGAGGCGGGCTGCTGTGTGGGGTAGGTACCGTGTCTCGTGAATCGCCGGTAGAGAGGGTGGACGTCGTGAGGTGTGGTCGCGGGGGCGGGCCGAGGCGTGGGCCGGGCCTTCCTGGATGATATCTGCGAGGCGGTCGTAGGCTGATGTTGGAGGCAGGGCCGGTGCGGGCGCTCCCGGGGGCACGAGTGTGATGGCCTCCACAAGGGCGGTGAGGCGCTGCATGGCCTGGGTATGGGCGTCCGTCCTGGCGTCGACTGAGGTGGCCCATGAGGTGGCCTCGGATTGGAGGCTGGGGGCGGAGGAGGTCGCGGAGGCGGCATCGGCTGAGGCGGCGGAGGCGCTCCTACCCAGGCGGGCTCCTAGGCCGCGTCCTTGTGCGGCTGCGAGCATGGCTGATTGGTAGGTCCCGGGGGCGAGAGTGTCGAGGCGTGGAGTCGTGGGGGCAGCGGTCGTGGAGCCAAAGAAAATATGTCCGTGCCAGGAGGGTGAGAGGAGGCGAGTGGCTGGGAGCAGCAAGGGCGGCCGGTTATAAGGGCCGAGGGAGGGGTGTGTGTGTGTGTGTGTGTGTGTGTGTGTGTGTTATGTCAGCGACCCAACGGTCGCGGCAGTGGAAGGAGAGAGGGGGGGCGGTCCTCCTCCCTCGCCACAAATCAAACGCAATGCGAGCATTACGACCAATGTTTTGGGGTCTATTCTGACTGACACAGGGTAGCCATCTTGGAAGAGACTCTAAAGGCATGTAAGATATAAAGTATACCCAAACCTAATCTAACTTAATCTTGTTGATATTGGTGCGATCTTCACTAGAAATTTGGCGATGCGGACGGGATGATTTGGACCAACCATCTTATGAGCATTTAATGGGAAACTAACCTGCATTAAAGTGACATTCAAGAAAAGTGAGTGAACCAACTTACACATGAGCAAGGGCCACTGTAGGGCAACCAAAATCAAGGATCACACGAAGTACCCATTAAAAACATTCTTTAGCATTCTGTAATTATTAATTTCACAATTAAGGCATAGGCTTAGGAGTTTTTTCTCCTTAAAAGAAACAACCAACAGCCACATATTTGATTAGTTATTTGCCAGTATTTGAATTATGGAATACAATACCACCACGACCACCACCATATTCTACAATTTAAAATGGTGGCCGAGAAGTGATGCCTTACTGACCCGAGCAAACAGGCGTCCATCTTGTTTAACAGCCTTCAGTGAGAGTTCCGTGATGAGACTTGTTGTCGCGAAGTCATAACCATAACCTGTCAAACAAGCAAAACATGATCATTATATATGGAAAGTCATGTGAAATTACCATGACGTGCATAGGCAAGAATTGTGACATCATAAAATATTGAGGTCAGAATTATGCACGTACTGTAATAACCATAAAGGCTATAGTAGTGTAGATTTGCTAGAAAAGATATTCTGATACAAAAACACAGCAATGTGGTGATAATTGTTTGGTAAAAGAAACAAATCAAAGCAAAGGTAGTGAGTGAGCAGCAAAATAGTTGATTTAAATTCAACGTCTTTGATAACACAATGGCTTTGTCAACTTTATTACACCCAACTCAATGATTCCTTAGGCTATAGTGGCACCCCCGAGTGGAAAACCTATGGTCAGCTTATATCACATTTTAATACTAGGAATAAATCCCGTATTAAAGTATTCCATAATAATTAGAGACAGCACAGTAATTACGTATGTTGCGGAGGCAACATGTTTAATTCGCGAACGAGGCAAGGTGTTCTCGCGCAGCACGTGACCCCCTCCCCACCCTCCAACCCCGCACTTCTTGCCTGGCTCTCGCGCTGGTCACTTCTAGAACGTCGGACTCACGAGATCGATCCTCTCAGCCCGAAGCAGTACGATATTCTGGCATTCCTGTCCTACCTCGACGCAAGACTTAAGGCTCCCGGCTCTGTGTTTAACTATCTGAGCTCGGTTAAGACCTGCCTCTGCCTCTCTGTAGTAACCGGCTCTACTGCCGTATTTGATACTTACTATGTCAGTCTCCTTAAGAAAGGGATCAAGTCTAACACCACTCATGTGGTTTCCTGTGCATTCCCACTCTCCCCACCCGACCTTAAGAGGGTGGTTGTTTTCATTTCTGCCCTTGGGAAAGACGCTTTCGTTTTTGTTGTCGCACTTTTAGTCATGTATCTCTCCCTCGCCAGGCAAAGCAATGTCACATCCCCTTCATCCAAGACCTTGGGTCCCCATACCCTCCTGTTTGAAGATATCGTCCCAAGTCCTGCTTCACTCATGGTCACGTTCAGGTCAACCAAGACCAGAATATTGTCCTCCCCACCTCTCGTGTTCTCCCTCCCCGTGCTGCCCCCTAGCGGCTTGGAAAAGATACGCTGCTGCATCCCGTCCTCGCCATGGCTCTCCCGCGTTCCCCCTTCCCAATGGAGACTTCCTCTCTGCTCCTGTCCTGGTCCACGTCCTCTCCCTGGCTGCCTCAGTTGTCGTAATACCACCCCGATCTCTCACCCTTCATAGTCTTAGAAGAGGGGCAGCACAGGCTTGCCTCCATGCAAATGTTCCCCATCCTGATATTAAAGCTGCCGGTTCATGGAAGAGCTCAGCTGTTAATGCCTACCTTATCCCGCCCCCTATCACGAGAGCCCCATCAGCACTTTCTTTTCTTTTGGGTTAAGTGCTGATGCTCTGTTATTAGTTATCTTTGTTCTTCTTATCTGCTTGTACTCATTTATGTTATCTCTTATTCAGAACTTGGCATCATCAGGACACCCTTACTCACCTATACTGCCTCTGAGGCTCGGAGGCCAGCCTTCCTAGTTAAACACTCATGCCAGTCGCACCACTGCTGAGCCAGCCTCATGCCAGCCTCAACCGGCTATGATTACATATTCATGATATTTATATTTATTATTGATATCATTATATATATTCTTCTGAATAAATACTGTGTGATAAACCATTGTCTGTTACCTTGTCCGAGTGATGCAAATTAGGTTTGAATCGAGGATCTGACTGTCTGACCTATACAAAATATTCTACTCTTAAATTTTGTTTTAAAGCAACATTTCTAAATAAACTTAGCCAAATGAGGGGGTTAAGATGTAAGCACTTAGAGCTGGGCCGAACTTTACCTCCTTTAATACAGACCTCCCTCACCACAGGCCTCTTGGACCCCCCCCCCCTCCTCCCCGCGTCTCCCTCTGCATAGCATGGAGGAATACAGCATGGTGATACAGAAGCGCAATAATAGAACGGTAGTATTCCATATTTAATAATATATGTCTTATAATACTACACTTCAATCAGTATTATTTAAGATATTTAATCCTCCCTCCAATTTATTATATATATATATATATATATATATATATATATATACATATATATATATATATATATATATATATATATATATATATATATATATATAATATTTATATAAATTCCAGTTCCATTTGAGTCTCCTTGAGTTCAGGTAAATACGGTCCACTTCACCACAGCTGAACCGACCTCTACCCCCACGTCCTACCCCAACTTGTTAAGTGATATAACCCGCGTGTATATTTATTTACCTTTGAGTTCCTTGTCAACGGGAAACTCGGTCAAGTCGTTGATGACGTAGTCATACTTTTTTCCACTCTGGATGGTCTCGTGCAGAACCTTGACACAGTCATCCAGAATGATCTGGGCAAGGCGGGGAAGAAAGCGTAAAAACCTATTAGGCATAGGTAATAACACTGAACAGATTAGACTAACCCCATACGATTGTCTATAGAAGGGAAAAGAAAACCCAGTGAATTTCAAAGGAATATTGAGATTTTGTGTCTGTACAACATAGCCCGCACATCAGGGTACTTGGCCCACCACCCCTCCCCCGCACCCAATACATCAATGCAGGTGGCATTCCCAATGAGTTAACAAAAGAAAACCTTAAAAAGATAGGCGTACCTTATGGTGTGGCCCCTCAAACTCGTCCATGCTGTCGCCACATACGGACCTCATATGTTCTCGACAAGCGGTCACCACCAGCTCGTCAATCTGCAACAGGCAACCAGAGCCCTCTCAAAATCTGACACAGCACCTCAGCGTTACCTCAAACAGCCATGGCACATGGCACTGGCACAGGTTTCTTACACAATTGTTGTCACGAGACTAGGTAAGCGCAACATGGAACAGTGGCGTTAAATCAACACACCCAGCGACCAAACAAGTGGAGGATGGTAGGCGGCCACTAGATGCTCCCTATTATAGCCGGTAATGGGGATTACCATTATACAAGGTTCATAGTTATTTTATTTTAAAATCAGAGTTGTATCAAGCTAAATAATGAAAGTTACATGTGCCGATGGTTTTTGAATTTTCTTCTATTTTCTGATATTAAATATATTTGATTAATCATTAAAAACATACTTCACCTTAGTTTGAAATGACTTTTATCCGAAATCGGTAACTTTGGAGATATATAAAGTGAAAACAGGTTCTGTTAAATTGCCTTTTTTATTCTATGGAGGAAGAAATGTTTCATAAATGTACATGTGTCGTCTATGTTGGATATGTATGATGAAATCTAGGTAGGTGGTTTGGTTTTGAAAATGTGATGCTTTCATCAGACTGTGCAGCTTTAAGTGGCTGATGAACGATGAGCGATGAGGGATGAGGGTGATTCCATCAGTGCAATTTTAGTTCTCCCCATAAATTCAGATGGAGGATTCCATGATATAGTTTATTTTATTTCTTTGTTGGGGTTTTACATCCCAGCAACATCTATGGTCATATCAGGACGGGTGAACGACTTGTGACACTGTACACTCATGGCAACTTTATAGTGCTGCCCCACTGGGAGATCAGACTGCCAGCACCATTACCTGATACCCCACTCAGTCACATAATCCTGATTCTGAGCTAACCAGTCCTTGACCTATGCTATTAATGCTAAGCGCCAGGATAAGTAGCAACAAGTATAAATTTGGTAAGTTATTGGTTTAACTCAGCCGAGATTCGAACCCCCGACCTTCTACACTCCAGCAAACGAAACAAAAACTTACACACGTTGGAAACTACATGTCCCACTAAGTGAAAATGGAACCATGGCTTTATGATTCACAGGAAGCATGTCCCACTATGGGTTAATGGAACCATGGCTTTATGATTCACAGGGAGCATATCCCACTATGGGTTAATGGAACCATGGCTTTATGATTCACAGGAAGCATGTCCCACTATGGGTTAATGGAACCATGGCTTTATGATTCACAGGGAGCATATCCCACTATGGGTTAATGGAACCATGGCTTTATGATTCACAGGAAGCATGTCCCACTATGGGTTAATGGAACCATGGCTTTATGATTCACAGGGAGCATGTCCCACTATGGGTTAATGGAACCATGGCTTTATGATTCACAGGGAGCATATCCCACTATGGGTTAATGGAACCATGGCTTAATGATTCACAGGGAGCATATCCCACTATGGGTTAATGGAACCATGGTTTTATGATTCACAGGGAGCATGTCCCACTATGGGTTAATGGAACCATGGCTTTATGATTCACAGGGAGCATGTCCCACTATGGGTTAATGGAACCATGGCTTTATGATTCACAGGAAGCATGTCCCACTATGGGTTAATGGAATCATGGCTTTATGATTCACAGGGAGCATGTCCCACTATGGGTTAATGGAACCATGGCTTTATGATTCACAGGGAGCATGTCCCACTATGGGTTAATGGAACCATGGCTTTATGATTCACAGGGAGCATGTCCCACTATGGGTTAATGGAACCATGGCTTTATGATTCACAGGAAGCATGTCCCACTATGGGTTAATGGAACCATGGCTTTATGATTCACAGGGAGCATGTCCCACTATGGCTTAATGGAACCATGGCTTAATGATTCACAGGGAGCATATCCCACTATGGGTTAATGGAACCATGGCTTAATGATTCACAGGGAGCATGTCCCACTATGGGTTAATGGAACCATGGCTTTATGATTCACAGGGAGCATCTCCCACCACAGATTAATGGAACCATGTCTTTTTGATGCGCAGGCAGCGCCACTAAGCGTACCTCTGCCATGACGATCATCTTCGGCTGTTCCTTGAGCAGCTCGTGCAGCAGTCCCCCGTCACCACCTCCCAGGATAAGCACCTCCTTGTTCCGGTAGTTAGTGGTCCCAATGCCGGCCACAGTCTGTGTGTAGATCAGGTCACTCTCCCCAAGCACTGCAACAGGTGGAAAACAACAAAAGCCATATAAATAGCTTTCATTTTACTTTAATTCAATCACCTGATTATAGCTGTATAATCCGATGAAATCATATTTTCAAAATTATAACCATCTACTCAGTTTTGATCATAGTTCAAAGTTAAGATACTAAGTGTATTCATTCTTCCTTTCAACGGATTTCAATGTTAAGATTTGCTAGCTTTGACAAGGCCATAGCAATGACCTATTATTACCTTTAGCGTCAACTGGTGTGCACACACAAATTAGTCTGCATGCTTGCATCCCAAACACCTCTAAAGTTAGTTAATTGTATATATATATATATATTTTTTTTTTAAAGATTAAAAAAAAGGTTACTCTGAACTACCGTAAAGTAGGCTATAATTGTAACCTGGTGTATTTAACTAAAAAATTCGATGTTATTTAAACCAACAGATTATACCACTTAGATAATAAATGGGACAATTCTAAGTGAAGGATATCCCAAGGATCAGATGATATTTTAATGATAGATTGTTTGTGTTTTTGTTTTACGTCCTAGCAACATCTAAGGTCATATCAGGACGGGTACCGACTTGTGACAGTGCGCACTCATGGCGATTTTTATAGTGCTGCCCCACTGGGAAACCAGGCCGCCAGCACCATGACCTGATATCCAACTCAGTCACATTATCCTGACACTGAGCCAACGAGTCCTTGCCCTATCCTAATAATGCCGAGCGCCAGGCTAGGAAGCGATGACAAGTATCAATTTTTAAGTCATTGGTTTGACTCGACCAGGATTCGAACCCACAAACTCATGGGTTCGGATCTCCCGATCTCCCAAAACAGGAGACGGACGCTCTACTCATTCGGCCACCCCATCTGGTTTTAATGATAGATGACGACGATGATGATGCAGGAGTGTGTTGGGGGATGGGAGAAATATCTGCTTTAAGAGCCTCTTGCTGAATTGTATTAAATGAGGAATTAGATGACAATCCCCTGCAAAATATACCGAATATTGTTATTAGAGCTGATCCTAAATTGCTCTTTAAAGCTGCATAATCCAATGAAAGCATCAAATTTTCAAAAACCAAAAACTTAACCAGATTTGATCCTTAGATAATGGTGCACCTGTTAAGAATGTCTTTGCTGCAGAAAAGTAATATTATGTCAATTTAATAGAACCTGTCACTGCTGAAGCCTATAATGTCCAGCATTCCGGTTTGAGCACCAATATTAATTCATGTTTTCACTTCAAATATCTCCAAAGTTGACCCTTTAAAACACAAGTTTCTTTAGCGTGATGTAAAGTAAAGAATAATAATCAACCTAATTTATCAATTAAAAAAAACACTTAAATACAGCAAACTAAAAAAAAAACGCATTGGATTATGCAACTTTGCGCATGCTGTTCCCCGGCCGCCACTCACTCAGATCCCCGTCCAGGAAGAGGACGTTGCCATGCTCCTCCGAGTGGAGGATGCGCACATTCTGCCACTTCGAGTCCTTGTCGAACACCGTCCGGTCGTAGTCGTTCTCCATGAGGCGCTCGTCAGCGGTAGCCACATATGGCCACACCGGCTGGCCCCGTTTCACCGGCGTGAAGAGACTATACAGAAAGCGGGTATCAGCTGCGCCATTGCAGGATTTATGCCTGTTCCTCTCTTTTTATTTCTTTGCCAATTGGGACAACCATGTGAACACTTTGCGCCTCAAGATAGCAGTTGGCGCGATTTTCAATTCAATGAGAAATATTCAGAATCTCTATGAATTTTCAAATAAAATGTGATTAAAATTATATTAAAATGAATTGATTTGATTACACAGGGCCATTTAATGTATTGCATACACATATGTTTGCTTTGTCTGTATACAATTTGTGTTTTGTTTTCTTTGTTGTTGCTTTACATCCAGCAACATCTAAGGTCATATCAGGATGGGTACCGACTTGTGACTGCGCACTCATGGCGACATTATAGTGCTGTGTCCCACTGGGAAATCAGGCCGATGGCACCATAACCCGATATCCCACTCAGCCACATTATCCTGACACTGAGGTAACCAGTCCTTGCCGTATCATATTAATGCAATAACAATTAATTAGACACAGTTGACATACGATTTTCTCTTACCTGTTTGACTCTATACAATAGTCCACAAGGTGCTTTTTGATTTTGGACTCCAGCGATCGTATGTACTGTCAAAAAAGATGCATATATTAAAGTACAATTCATACAGCTTATTATCCACCATTTGTAACCTTAATACAACTTATCCACATTAAACTACTAATCCCATCGATATTTATATAAAGTATATTATATGCTTAACACAATTTTCTTATACTGATATTTTGAATGCGAGTAGGATCTTGGATATCCGTACATAATTTAATTCTAGCCTTTCTTACCGTATATCTGCACCAAAAGTGTTTTGCATTGGATTTATAGCTTAAGCATTAAATTATGACATTAGTCAATATGTAACTTCGTGAATTAAGTGTCACATTATACTAGTTTGAACTTGTTCAATCATTACAACGACTAGCATATATACAAGGATGAGAAATTTCCGCTTTTCTGCGAATTTCCGCTTTTTATTGGTATATATTGGCTCAACACTGACAAATTGATCAGAAGTAGGATTTCCAGCGCCCCCCCCCCCCGCTAGTCTTAACTCTCCTTTCATTTTTTCCCTTTTAAAATGTTTTGTTTTTGGAGGCAACTCTCATCCCTGACAATGCACTGCTTGAACTGAGACTGGGAATACCTATGGACGCATGCAGCGCGACAAAGAGGTGGTTCGAAAAAAACATACAAATCAATGTGCACACTGAAAATGAATAAGGAGAAAAATCTGAGAACGAGGCTTGTGAAACAAATCATATCCTCCAGGCGGTGTCCAGAGTCAGTGGCTGTCAATTATCTGTGTCGGGGCCCATACCTTGACTTGGACTTCGATATGGGTTTGGAGTAAAGAAACAATGCTTTGCTCCGGATAACAAATCTACAGCGCTTTTTGTTCAATGTCAAGCTTAGCTCGAGCTAGGGTGAGTTCCTGTATTACATTTAATGAACCACACATGTTTTGTTGAACATATTCAGGAGTTGGGCGCCATATGTTGTCAGAAGTGGGTATAGACCTCCTTCACACATGGTTAGCTTTTGTGATATCGTTGCACATGACATGGGGTGGGAGGAGGGTATTGCTAGTTTTTACTGATTGATTGAGATCTTACATTACTAACAACAGTTGGTGCCATCAAGCATGGCATCAACATATGACAGTGAATGCTTAGAGTGGCCCCAAAAATGCGGCTCTATTTGTGATACCCCACTCAGTCACGTTATCCTTACACCGAACCGACCAGTTTTTGCCCTATTCTAGTCATGACAAGCGCCATTTTGCAAGGTCTTTTATTTGACTCTGTCGGATAGTGATGCCATGGAAGTGGACACTATAAGCATTAGGCAACCCCACGCTGATGGTTTTGTTAGTTATGAAAAACTGTCGAAGTGAAAGGACAGAGCAATGGCTAAATACCTGTCACAGTGCATGCAATCTGTATTCCTGCTCAATGGAAATGCGCCTTACATGGACACGTTTTAGTAAGCAGTAAGTTGGTTGGTTGTTGGAGTTTGATGTCCTTGCAACATCTAAAGTCATATCAGGATGGATACCAACTTGTGACAGTGCGCACTCATGGCGACTTTGTAGTGCTGCACCACTGGGAGACCATGCTGCCAGTACCGTGACCTGATATCGCACTCACTCACATTATCCTGGCACTGAGCCAACCAGTCCTTGTTCTATCCTAATAATGCTGAGCACCTGGCTAGGAAGCGACAATTATACATATTTAAGTCATTGGTTTGACCCGACCAGGATTCGAACCAACCCGTGGATTCGAATCCCAGGATCTACCAAAACGGGAGGCAGACGATTAACTCATTCGGCCATCCCGTCTGGTGGCAAGCAGTAAGTAAGTAAATAAGTAAGTAAATAAATAAGTAAGTTGTGTGCTCATGCCCTATTTACGCCACAGCTTAATTCCACTCTATGTGTAACCCGATCCCGTTCAATTAGCTATTGCTCATTTCAAAGCAAACAGAATATTAAACTGCTTAATAGAAAGCACACTGCAAACCTATGTACAAATTCATTTGCAATGAAAGATAATTATGAAAATAATGACACAACACCACACATCGAAAACGAGTTTCAATCGGAAATGAGAAGGCAGAAATTGATTGTTTAAAAAATAAATTAATGATGCTGCAAAATATATTACTATTAATACTTCTAAAATGGCACTAAACGAGCATTTCGTTTTGTTCTATAATCCGAGTAGTTTATGTATCACACCCTCAAACGGGCACTTTTCACAATCAGTCACGGACAATTGGTCTTTCCCATTCCACTGCTCCTTGCCCTATCCTACTTATGTCGAGGGCCAGGGTATGTAGCGACAAGTATCACTTTTTAAGTCATTAGTTTGACTCGGCCAGGGTTTGAACCCCTCAGATGCAAATTCCACGACCTACCAAATGGAAAGCGGACGCTGAACTCATTCAGCCGTCCCGCCTATTTTCACGTAGTGCTAAATCTATGGTGTCAAAGCATTGGTATTTAGGTGATATTACCACAATGTTTCCATTGGGCAGTTGGCAAAATACTATATATAGTTTAAAATATTGAACTTAAATTCGATACTGTTTTGGTGGTCATGCTTTGTCGGGTTTCATTTTGGAATAGTCATCTATCTTCCCATTTTTCCGACCACATGTTACGTAATTAGCAATTGGTTTATTAAAGTTACACAGTGCCATCCTACATTAAACAACGCCTCGTTTTAGATCACGTGTGAATGAGGTCAACTCCCAATAATATCCCACGCTTCTTTTGGCAGGAACAAGATGCTCGCTTAGTACACTTGCTATACTCGGATTAAAATTAAGAGTTGCACAGTCCGATGGTTTTGAGTTGCTGTAATTTTATTTAGATAAATATATTAGGCTGATTATAATCTACCTTACTTTAGCTTTAAGTAATTTCACAAATCTTAAATGACTAACTTTGGTGATATTTGAAGAAAAAATATACTATATTCATTTTGACAACTTTGGTGATATTTGGGGGGAAAAAAATGCTCTATTCATTTTGACATGCACGTCAAAATTCTGATACCATAGAGTTCACCAATAACAGGCTGTATTGAATTGACCTAGTATTCCCTTCTAGGCAGCAACAGATGCTTAATAGGTGTACCAGTATCTAACTTGGGATATTTAGGATCAAATCCACATGGATGTCTTGTTTTCAAAAATGCCATGCTTTCATCGGATTATGCAGCTATAAAGTAAGGACAAACTGAAGAATAAACAGGTTGCAAAGACTGGGCATGCGGTAAAGATGGCTCCTGGTGGCTGGAAAAAGATGCAGCACACAATTTACAGCAGGTTCTGTGTTTTACCTCCTCGGATAATTGGAGCTTCCTGTCACCAAGGGCAAACACATCCTTGACATGCATGTCCTGTGAGAGGCAGAGACAGACTGAGTCACAGTAAATATCAACGCTTCAGCGCAACCGCTTAGAACTGGTAGGCAGTTTTGTTTTCATTATCACGTGTTACCCTCCTTCCCTAAAGCCCCTGTCAGACCTTGCCAGATTGAGGAAACGGATAGAGCCGGACACAAATATTCTAGTCCGGTGTGATTCGGACGTGAAATATATCGAAACTTGGAACGGACAGCGCCGGATATCAACGGCTTTGCAACGGACAGATACCGGACAAGTCAGGGTTCCTCTACCATAATCACAATTAAGACTCTTTTATAAATATTGATTCAATTCAATACACATTTTCGGGAAATTTAACTGACAATTAAAGACCATTTTAGACCGGAGATTGATCCCACTACCTTCAACATGGAAAGCAAGCGCCCTACCCATTCGACCATCCCGTCTGGTTAGAAACACCAGCTGTAGTGCACAAGCAGTTTTAGTTCCATCACTTTTACTCTAGTTCCAGACCTTGTAGGCATGCATAATAGTCTGAGTAGGCTGCCGGCGTGGTTTCAAATACACCAAAACCTGACTCCCATTTGAAATCACTATACCCACAAATAACGACTATTACCGAAGAAGGGTCTGTATACATGTGAAGATATAGAATTCAAGGCTATTTCAAGGCTGTTTTTGATAGGAATTCAATATCTTTCATTGGGATTTCAGGAGAAAGTAACAATGGCGAATGGTGATTTCAAACTAATTTAGATCAGTGGGAATAGTTTAATGGAATTCAAGGATTTTTAAGACTAATTACCCAAAATAATTCAAAGCCTTTCAAGTCCTTGAAATGGAGTAAATGAAGTTCCAATACTTTTCAAGACGTTCCAGGCCCCGTACGGACTCTGCAGAAGTTAAAAATGATTAAAAATCCTTTCAATATTGTCATCAAGTACTGAGTTGTTTTGTTGTTTGTTGTTTGTTGTGGAACTTCCTTACATGGCATTACTGTTATTACCTGAAGCAGAAAGCACCCCAGTAGCTAAGTAGCATCCGGTATCGAAGCAACACGTGTGCAATAATACATGGAGTGGCGCTAGTTTATGAAGTACTCACGTCCAAGCAGTAGACCCTTGACTTGTAGTCGGTGAGCAGGTATTGAACGTCGACGGTGAGCAGGCCATTAGCATACAGCCTCATCACTGCGTGACTGAAACGAGCAACAACGACATTGTAGGTTCATCGAATGATTCATGCCTGACTGGAAACATGACAACGATATCTCAGGTTTGTAGAATAGTGTACACTGAGCCGTAAACTGACAACCATATCTCGAATGATGATGCATACAGTTTGTTTGTTATTGTTTTACATCCTAGCAACATCTAAGGTCATATCAGGACTGGTACTGACTCGTGACAGTGCACACTCATGGCAATATTATGGTTCTGTCCCACTGATAAATCAGGCTGCCATCACCATGACCCGATATCCCATTCAGTCACATTACCCTGACACTGAACTAACCAGTCCTTGCCCTATCCTATTAAGGTCGGGTGCCAGGCTAGGTAGCGACAAGTATCAATGTCATTGGTTTGATTTGGCTGGCATTCAAACTCCTGACGTCTGTATCCTACAGACTGTATGGGAAGCCTGCCCTCTATCGATTCGGTTACTGCATCTGGTCTGATGATGATACATACAGCCTTATAGGAATGTAATCATGAAAACTATATTTCAGGAATATTGAATGATGATCCACACGTCTGCAAACATGACAACCACACCTCGGGTCATGAGGAAATAGATAATTGCGCTGTACTGGAGCCAACCAAAAGTTTGTATGTTTAACGACCCCCCCCCCCCCCCCCACAGCACAAAAAGTAAACCAACCAAAAGTAACAGTTTTCCCAACCCCATTCAATGATTCCCTATAGCATAGTATAGTAGCACTGTTGCCTGATGTTAATCTTAGTTCCATATTCTAACAACATGGCTTAGTGACTTGCTAAATCAGTAAATGGCGCTGCGATCAATATCTATTCAAATGTTTATTCGCAGAGCTAGCCGATTCCTCATTGATTAAGCACGAACAATTCCAATCGCAAGACAATTAGTCCTTTTCATTCCACTGCTTCTTGCTCCATCCTAGTAATGGCGAGCGCCAGGCTAGGTAGCGACAAGTATACTTTTTAATGCTTATGTAACTACGATTTCCGCATCTCACCTGTCGCCCTTTCCGTGAAAGATGAAGAGAGCGTCTCCAGCGCTGCCCATGTCCATGACTACAGGCTCCCCCTGGAGGGTGCCCAGTGCCATCGTGCCCGCTTGCTCCACCTTGTGGCGGAAGGCTGAATCAATGGGAGAAAATACAGCACATCATTAATCTGATTCGCGATGTCGTACATGTTGGCCCGAGGCTAACATGGCTAATTTGCAAACGAGGCTGTTTCTATTTTTACCTTTCCTCATGCACTCTCTTGCTATCCTACATTCATTCTGCCCCTGTGGCTCATACTGTGCACTTCGCTTCCCCACCCTCCCACCCACTTCGTCTGACTCTCCTCTCCTCACCAGGACATTGCTGAACTCTATTACTTGTTGATTTCCACACCTCACAGGGCAGAACTTTGGGCCATAAGTCCCCTACTAATCCACGTTCTAGACCACCTTGGTTGCCGATTATCTTTCTTGAAATAAATCTCCTTTAAAACTACTGGTTCTCTCCTCTTGTGTCTGAGTGCAGCGAACTAGCACAGGGGTGGAAGTGAACAATTATATTAAATTAATAACAAAAACCGGAAAAATGTCGGAGTTTGTCACAGGGCCACAAGCTAATTCCTAGAAAGGGAGTTAGTAGTATTAGAGCGAGCAGAACACTAAACTTAAAGGAGGCGTTGTGTCATTTTTGATTGGGGGTGTTGGAGTCTTACGTCTTGGCAACATCTAAGGTTATATAAGGGCGGGTACCGACTTGTAACAGTAGGCACTCATGGTGATTATATAGTGCCGTCACACTGGGATACTAGGCCGCCCAACATAATAATCTGGTTTTCCACTCGGTCACATTATCCTGGCACTGAGCTAACCAGTCCATGCCCTATTCTAGTAATGCCAAGCGCCAAGCTAGATAGCAACAAGTATCAATTTTGAAAGTCATTGGTTTGACTCGACTGGGAATCGAACTCCCTGTCTTCCGCATGGGAGGTCTGCGCTGCACAATTCGGCCACCACGTCCGGTAGAAGCACAGTAAGAAGTTGATAACTGAGCAGAGCGCATAGACAGTATATGACTACTTCGGTATTTACACAGTAGGATCAGTTTCAGTTTCAGTTTAGAAACAAGCAGTTAATAATGCATCGGTAGGGAGACAACAGGTAACATAATATATTATGCATAGGTATACGATTAGTGAACGGGTACATGGGTACATTTGATCAAATACAGTTTAGTGTTAAGGTGCATTAAAAAAGTTCTAAAATATGTCACGTCAGGGCTTCTTAACACAAGCCCCGGTATATAACACAAGCTCATTTAAGTCAACACTCCTGAAGATAAATTTGTTGGTAGAGGTCATGACTATGGCCTTGGCTGGTGGTAGGTACCTGACTGTTTTATTACAGAATGAAACCAGTTTACTTACCGCCTGACCTACAGACACAACAACCCAACTCTTCACCATCTCTGAGGGTGTAATCGATTAATCAACTCGGGTCACCCGAGCCACTTCTTTGCGCATGCGCAGACTCTACATCCACGGGTTGCATAATCGAGCACCCTCCAACACGCTCAGATGGAAGAAATGGTGGCGTAATCCAAAACACTTTTTTTTAAATAACCAATATAACTACAGCAAAATAGGAGTTAAAGCATTTTTTTTGATTGCATAGTTTAGTTATATTTCCATTTCATTAATCTGAATTATTAAAATTTTAAAAACCATTAAAAAAACACATAGGGCTTGTGCTGCTATGCTACAGGACGGTACCAGCACAAATGTGACGTCATCGCTCCTAGCCACCCCCAGCTAAGAGGTTACTGGGGTCTGGTCGTTTTGCAGACGGCACGTGTATTTCTTGACTCCACTCACGGTGTTCGATTTGAAATTCTGACGACTCCGGTGAGACGAGTCGTGTTAATCGAATACGTCCTGAGTGAACATGCGCAACGCAGCGGGGAGGTCAGGCTGAGACGATATAAAATGGTACAGTGCTAGTACCAGTGGTACCACCTGCATCATAGAAAGGTAGCGTACTACAAACGAACGAACAACCTCAGTACGCTCCATTTAATTGAGATTTCTAGAAAGTGACTACTTAGCCAACATATAATGAATAATTGTAAATAGAGAAATGGTTGGTTATTGGAGTTTTACGTCCTGGCAACATCTATTGTCATATAATGGTGCAGTCACATTACGACGTTTCTCACCAACGCGCGTCGACTTGTCGCCTTTTTGGGCGAAACGTCGGCATGCGTTACCGGCGCGTTGGTACACTTTGAGTGACAGTGGCGTTCTGGGTGGAACGCCGGCTCGCACTGATCGTTTTGTGCTTGCACAAAACTTTCGACGCGCCACAATGCACGTCAACGTGTTGGATGGCACGTTACCAACATGTCGACACCCGTTATCAGCGCGTTGGCAGCACACTGGTAGAACGTTGATTTTTTTTCACCAAACTGCGAGTGTTCCGTCAATAACGTTCCATCGACGGGTAGCGGGCGCGCTATTGGCGTTTCTCGATGCGTTGGACGTGTTGCTGGCGCGTCTGCCGCGCACGTAACGTTACCCGGCGTGCAGACCAAGACACCACCCTTATTTATATCAAACCCCCGGGCGCCTTATCTCAGAACCCGTTAGTGATGCGCCACCGCCACGCCGACAAGACGCTGGCGGAACGTTGACACGCGCCGACAGATGCGGGAAGAATTAGGTCAAGCGGAGATTTTTTTTTTGTTCCGCCGCGCGTCGAAACCTGTTGGCGCACGGTACTAAGATGCTGCGGTGACGTCGAGTTTTCTCCCAAAACGCCGAAAAGTTGGACGTGTCTCGACGCGTTGAAATTATTTTGCGCGCTGCCGGCGTGTCGATGAGAAGCGCCGTAATGTGACAGCACCATAAGGACGGGAATGTAGGAATGTTATTTCCTTTCTCTGATCTGGCATTGCACCATAATGCATCCTACTTAGATCGCTTAAACTCCCCGATATCAACGAAATTGATTGATATTTTACGTTGTGTGGTCAACGATTGATTGATGAGTGCTTGTTGGTAGCATAAGACATTAACGGCGTGTCTGCAATGATTGGTTGGTTGTTGGAGTTTTGCGTCCTGGCAACAGCTAAGGTCATATCGGGACGGGGTACCAACTTGTGACAGTTGCTAGGTGGGAGAATATGCATTACAACAGGAGAAATAGAGTTGAAGCAGTCAGTAGAATCCATTATATATATGGGTTGTTCTAAAAAAAGCTGGTCCATGATGGGTTATTTAGTTTGAAAGCTCATAATATTCAGTTTTTTTCCAAGAAATCGACCAATTTGCATTTGTGTCATGACGTTGGTACGATTAAGTGAGATAGCATAAACAAAATGATTGACTTCTGTGGTTTTGTTTCTTTGTATACTTGCAAATTAGGCAAAATTGACGTGCCAGAAGCATAGCCGATTTGTGAAATGCTGAATGAAGTCTGTTAAGCACAATCTAATTACAAACGCTCTCATTTAGGATAAATACACTACTAAACTCTCTGTAAGACTTGTTTCTACTATATAGGGTACAAATTATGCGTCCTCCCTTCAAATCTATTAAATTATTGACATATTAAATTTGTTGTAATGGTTGCTACACTTCATATCCACATTGAACAGAAACATTCAAACTTGCTTTGCACTGGTGGCAAATTGCTGGGAACTACTTTTACAGACAATTGTCAGCAGTGACTCCTACAAAGCACACACATACATTAAAAAAAGATTTTAACATTGCTAATATAATCATATGTTAAAAGACTGATAAGTGATAAGTTTGAGAGTGGTGTCCATTTTTTCTGCATCGGAAATGATCAATAATATCATGCTAAGTCCTACTTCCACGACTCCCTCCAAAAAGATTGAGTGAGTCAACTATCTTGTTTCTTCTTTTTTTTTAAATATAGAACTATTAAAAGGCATTTTCTCTCATCTAGCAATATTATTAAGAGGTTGACAGAAGTTGAGCACGAGAATTGATCAACGCTCTTCTCTATGGGCAGGAGAGAAAACAATCTTAATTGATTTCACTCCTATAATTATTTAAAGTGGCATAGACCGATACAAGTTTTTAAAACCAAAGCAATTACCTAGATTTGATCCTACATATCAAACTTAGATACAGATGCACACATTAAGCATTTGTTGCCATATAGAAGGGAATGATGAGTCAATTTAATAAAATGTTACTGTTGAAGCTTATGGTGTCAGAGTTTTGACGTGCTTGCCTAAATTAATTTTGAATATTTGCACTTGAAATATCTCCAAAAGTTAGCCATTTAAAATAAAAGTTACTTCAAACTAAAATAAAGTAAATTATAACAATCAATTTAATATATTTATCTTAGAAAAGTTTCAGAAACTCAAAATTATCGGACTCTGAAACTTTAAAAATAAAAAAATAATAATAAACCGGGTAATTTAGAGAAAAATGTGATTTGTTACATGGAGGTATATAACATTGAATTTTATAATCAACCTAGTAGGAACTCTTTATTTGAAGTGGATCGATACCTATTCACAACGTGGTGCAAACGTTTGTACCTTGAACAATGCACGCGGTACCGTGTGTTATCTCTTAGATTACGTTAATGATTGGCAGTTGCTTTACGTCGTGTCGGCAGCAAAGCCAGTCACATGCTTTGTAAGTGTGTGTGTGTGTGTGTGTGTGTGTGTGTGTGTGTGTGTGTGTGTGTGTGTGTGTGTGTGTGTGTGTGTGCGCGTGTGTGTGTGTGTGTGCGCTGGTTGGTTGTTGGAGTTTTACGTCCTGGCAACATCTGAGACGGGTACTGACTTGTGACTGCGCACTCATGGCGACTTTATAGTGGTGCACCACTGGGAGACCAGGCCACCAGCACCGTGCTTCTAATATCCCACTCAGTCATATTATCTTGACACTGAGCCAAGCAGTCTGCCCTATCCTAATAATGCTGAGCACCTGGCTAGGAAGCAACGAGTATCAATTTTTAAGTCATTGCTTTGGACTCGACCAGGGTTGGAACCCATGTATTCGAATCCCACAATCTACCAAAACGGGAGACGGACGCTCAACTCATTCGGTGATCCCGTCTGGTGTGCGTGTGTATAAGTATTGCTTGGTGGGAAATTTGTGGGTTTGTCACGACCACGCACGAGATTACGAGACTACAAATGATAATGGCCCAACTTGATCAGAGGACGCTGTCTGGATTATCTTAGCTCGGGCTTATTATTTACTACCAGATGGACGAGATGGCCGCTTCCAGGTCGGGAGGTCGTTCAATCAATCCTCCGCTAAGTCAAACTAAAGACTTATAGGTTGGTTGGTTGTTGGAGTCTTATGTGCTGGCAACATCTACGGTCATATCAAGACAGTTACCGACTTGTGACAGTGTGCACTCATGGTGACTTCATAGTGCTGCCCCACTGGGAGACCAGGCCATCAGCACCATGACCTGATATCCCATTCAGTCACATTTTCCTGACAAACCAGGCCTTGCCATATCTTAATAATGCTGAGTGCCTGGCTAGGAAGCGGCAGGAATTAAATTTTAAATCATTGGTTTGACTCGACCAGGGTTCGAACCTGGGGGTTTGGATCCCACAATCTACCAAAACAGGAGACGGACGCTCAACTCATTCGGCCACCCCCTCTGGTCTAAAGACTTAAGGGTAATCACCACTTTAGTGCCCAGAGACACAATTTGGTACCTGGTCTGATATAACCTTAAATGTGCTTAGGATCTAAAGCACCCAATAAACCAATCCACCATTACTGCTGAGGGTGCACAATAGCGAAAGAGAATGGCAAATAACTAGACCAGCTGTTAATTTTGGACTGCATAGTGTGAGATTCGAACCCAATTTGATAGTTTTCTAGGGTGAACATCTTACCATTGGACTACCTAGGCTTCCTGATGACTCGAGCAGATTGTTTGGCGGTGGTTTTACGCCGTATCGGCAGGAACGGCCATATTCATAGTGAGAAGTATTACATTTGATTTTATCGTAATAGTATTATTATTTAACCGTCGCTTTTACATAGAATGTATAAACTCACAATTAATTGCAAAATTTGTGGCAAAGAATACTAATAATCCACTACTATCATATTTTCCAAATTTGTAAAAGAAGGTTGTCAGGAAGGCTAAAACTGCTTCTTGTTTTATAATAAAATTGTTGGTGTAAGATCATAACGTGACGACATGCGAGGCGACACTTTGGTTGCGATTTAACTGCAATGACCCCCCAAGTAATTAGTAAAATAACACATATTTTGAAAGGGGAAAATATGTATG
Organism: Branchipolynoe longqiensis; assembly: GCA_030323885.1. Taxonomy (NCBI): domain Eukaryota; kingdom Metazoa; phylum Annelida; class Polychaeta; order Phyllodocida; family Polynoidae; genus Branchipolynoe; species Branchipolynoe longqiensis. Next base: position 41,573,212 of record CM059187.1, on the reverse strand, counting down.
GTTAAAAGCATTCATTTTGTTGACTCTGTGGCATCCTGCCTGCCCAACCCTGCATTTGAACACTAGACGAGTTCGTAATTCCAACTGCGCATGCGCTGAAAACGACGTCGAGAGCAAAACAAAGGCACCTGGCCATTGAGTTTGCCGATATGCGCAGTGCAAAACTCGATTTTATTCAAAATTAATAGGAATGCAGAACAATTTTGCATTTAAACATGGATGCAGAAACTGTATGAAATATAATAATATAATGAATATCTTTAATACACAACTATCCATAATTGATCATTTTGAGCTAAGAAACCTACAATTCCCCACAAAACAATAGTCACTTTACAGACTGATGTTTAATCACCACTTTAAATTATTTTCCAAGACTAAGTATTAAAATGTCAAATGTGTCAACAGAAATGTGTTTCAAAGAAATTTATAATTAACCTATGTCTGATTAACCGTACCTATTTCCTAACTCTACAAATGTTAGCCATAGGATATAAATAAAAACATAAATAAAATAAGTAAAACTGACTGGCTATAGTTCTAACACTAGTCTGAGTGACCAGATTTGTCTAAATAAAAGATCAACATCTCAATTTATTATCCATACTTTTTAAGTTGGTATTCTACGTTTCAAACAAGAGCTGAGATGAGCTGAAAATAGCACATTTCATAGCTGCACCCAGACTCCAGTGTATTAGCATGTGCCGTGTGCTTAGCGCGGGTTTGTTTTGCTGCTACACATCCCACAATGCACCGCGCGGCTGGAATTACGAACCCGTCTATCCCTGTGGCGGGATTTTTTGTTGTTTTTGTTTTGGTAAACATTTTCATTCATCTGAATATAATAGTTCTTCAGCGCCAAGGCACTGATCTTCCGACCATGCTACGCGGTGGCCGAATCGGTAGAGCGCAGGCTTCCCGTGCGGAAGGTCGGGAGTTCAATTCCCAGTTGAGTCAAACCAATGACTTACAAAATTGATATTTGTCACGTCCTAGCCAGCTCAGTCAGTGTCAGGATAATGTGACTGAGTGAGATATATGTGATGGTGCCAGCAGGCTGGTCTCCCAGTGGTGCAGCACTATAAAGTAGTCATGAGTGCAGACTGCCACAAGTCGGTACCCATCCTGATAAGACCTTAGATGTTGCCATGACCTAAAACTCAACAACCAACCAATGCGGCCATACATAGCTTCGGTCATTTACACGATTTAATTACAATTAATTGCACTGATAGTAAATTGCATGTTTGCACCTCTTGTTTCCTGTTTTAAGTGCAGTTTAAGTGTACATCCATCATGCTTGGTTTCACATGGCTTAATAACCAATTCAACAGCTTAATGACTTTTTCGCGCACAACTCGAAAGCTGTGTTTTGTTTGTTTTATGGCCTAGCAACATCTAAGGTCATATCAGGACAGGTACCGACTTGTGACAGTACATGTACACTCACAGCAACTTTATAGTGCTGCCCCACTGGGACACCAGACCACTGGCATGTGAACCCCACCCAGTTCACATGCCAGGGCCGCGTTCAGGGTACGCCTTAAGTTAACCTTTTGGCCTATTTGTGTTCAGGGTACGCCTCAGAGATGCCTCGCTTTTCAGGTAGGAGGCAAAACGCGGCTAGAAAATGGCTGCAGAATTCAGTGGTTTCAGCCAATCAGAGTTGTTCTTTTCAATTGCAAATGGCTGCCTCCCATGGAGGCGGCCATTTTCAAAGCAACCATCTCATCTGTTTTTGCCATTCAGACTAGAGGTACGTCAGGAATTTCTCCGAGGCTTCGAGGCGCACCCTGAATGCGGCCCTGGGCCGCGTTCAGGCTCCGTCTCGGAGGCGCCTCGGCGACGGGCCTGCCTTCATGCTAGTCTGAACGGCAAAGGCAGTTTGTTGTCTCGAAAATGGCCGCCCCCATAGGCGGCGGCCATTTGCAATGGAAAAGCTGTGCTGTGATTGGCTGAAACCACTGGACACGGCAGCCATTTTCGAGGCGCTTTTTGTCTCCTGATTGAAAAGGGAGGCATCGCCGAGACGCACCCTGAACGGGTTTAAGCCAAAAAGCATCGCCGAGACGCACCCTGAACGCGGCCCTGGTATCACCGACACTGCATTTAAATGCCAGACAGTCCAGCACAGTACCAATGGGGAAAGCGGGTGAATCAATTTTCATAGACATAGTCGTACACATTCCTGCACGCTACCCTCCCCACTGCCACTTTGACGAAAATCGATCGATACTGACTGCTATCCTAGTTATCGGACCGGGCGGTGTCTGCAGGCACCAGGCCCGGCAAGCCCCCCTCCCGGCCAGGGCGGCTCTCTCATCCGGCGAGCCCCATCCCGTGTCCTCGGTCTATCGCAACTAGCCACATCGGTAGTCTCGCAGATGCACCCGCCACACGCATACACACAGACACCTGTTGCAGGTTATATTAACAGACATACGTGTTGAGGGTATACATACGAGGTGTGTGTGTGTGTGTGTGTGTGTGAAGTTAACACCGATGTGCTGTGTGACTGTGAGTGTGTGTTATGTTATGGTTTACAACTCACCTTTATCCTGAACGACGGCCGGGTCGACCTTGAAGTACATGAGCATCGTGTTGGCAGCCATTCTGTCACTTATCTGGTCAGCGTGTGGGCAGGTTTTGCAGCTTGTGTCGGCTCCCAGGAAGTGTGGGAGGCTTGTGTGGGTGCTAACCGTTGGCGGCGATCGACAGGATGTCCGAAATGATGGTTATGTTCCACTGCCGAACCGTGAACAACACAGGATGAGAAGAGGCCATGTTCACCTACTGGCCGTGCTTTTATACCTCCTCGGCGGAGAGCTCCAAATTGCACCCTCCCGCCTTTGTAACCCAGCCTTGAGCCACGCCATCCCTGCAGTAAAAATAATGATATAATCTATATATTTAAGACAAAACTAGCCATAGTTAAGCGTTTTGAGCTAAGAAACATACAATTCCACACAAAACAATCAGTCACTTTAAGGCTGATATCCACATCACCATTATTAATTCTTCTAAATATTAAAATGCCAAATGTGTCAACAGACACTTGTTTCAGATAAATATATAACCAATTCTGATTAACCCTATTCATTTTCTAGCTCTACACATGTCATTAACGCGTTCGAATCCTGGTCGAGTCAAACCAAAGACTTAACAATTGGTACTTATCGCTTCCAAATGTAGTACTTGGCAATATTAGGATAGGACAAGGACTCATCGTCAGGATAATGCGACTGAGTGGGATATCAGGTCATGGTGCTGGCAGCCTGGTCTCCCGTGGATAAACACTATAAAGTCATGATGAGTGCATACTATCAAAAGTCGGTAGTCGTTCTGATATAACCTTTGATGTTGCCAGGACGTAAAACTCCAACAACCGTTAATGGCTCATAAGAAGTTATTATCACATAGAAGTCCTTGTCCTTAACCTATTTCAAAATATCCAAATTCCGGATATAGGGTTTCAGTACAACCAGCAAGATGTGGGTTTGTTTATATGGAGTTTACATCCGGGTAATATCAGGAGGGTACTGACTTGTGACAGTGTGCATTCATGGTGACTTTATAGTGCTGCCCGACTGGGAGACCAGTGCACCAGCACCATGACCTGACATCAGGATAATGTGACTGAGTGGGGAATCAGGTCGTGGTGCCAACAACCTGGTCTCATAATTCGGCAGCACTCTAAAGTTGACATGTCACACAAAGTTGCCAAAGTGCACACTGTCACTAGTCAGTAACCATCTTGATATGATCTTTGATGTTCCCAGGACGAAAACCCCAAACAAACGAACATCGAAAGAAAAAACAACCGTTCAGAGTACCGCATCATGATAATGGCATCAGTTACAAGCAGTGTTTAAAAGACTTGGCTCATCATGCCTAGAGCAGGACTCGAACCGGCACTCCCAGCTAACACATAACATTAAGTAACATCAGGCTAATGTTATTACAGTATAACCCGTCAAACCAAACTTGAAGGGACACTAGAAATTTGTTTGGATTAAACGATCATTGGTTTAACCGGGCTTTCGCTTCGACTTTGACTTGGCTTTGGCAAAAACGCAGGTGCATTATGAATGCAATATACAATATACAATGTATGTAGCCACTTTGATTATTGTTTTTTTTAAATGTATATACAGTATAACCCAGTTAAACCAAGCTCAGTTGATGCGCGAAAAGGAAGAAGGTAAGGCAGGGGTGGGAAAAAGAGGCGTTTATTGTGGCGCCTCTGGCAACAGAGGGGGTAAACAGGGCACAGTGATGAGGCTCAGGAGGAGCAAGTACATGGTAACAGGGAAGGTAAGGCTCATGAGGAGCAGAGAACAAGAGTGTCTAGAGCAGGGGCTCATAAGGAGTAAAGGTAATAGTTCATGTGAGGGGAGGGGGCGCCGAGGAGCCCTCCACCAAAGCGGAGGAGAGGGCTCGAGGCGCACCCGAGGGGGGCGAGGCGCAGCACATATGCGCGCACCGCCTCAGAGGTCAGGTTCCCTGTGTGGGTGGCGAGTGTCCAGGGCCTACGTTGACAGGGAGTGGGTGGCCAAAGAGAGAGGAGGCCCGCTCCTTGGAGAGATCCGGTGAGGAGGTCCGGTGAGGGTCGAGCAGGGGGGCAGCGAAGTCCTCAGGGCTGGGTGGGGTGGGGGTCGGGGTCGGGTCGGGCGGGTTGATGAAGGCGGTGTCGTGGTCGGCGGCTGCGTTGTCTGGGGAGGGTTCCTCGTGAGGCTGGGCTGTGTCTGAGGCGTGAGGTGCGAGGTGATGATCCCCGGCTCCGTCTGGGCGGCGTTTCGATCGGTGGGCGCTGGGGGGTTGTCGATAGAGGTCATGGGGCTGTCGGCAGTGGTGTGGGTGAGGCACCGGGGAGGGCCCCCCGGGCCGGCCAGGGGGGGGGGGGCGGGGCGGCGGATCAAAAATCCGCAGAGGCGGCCGGGGTCTGGCGCTCACGGGCTTGCTTGGTGAGGCAGCCGGCCTCGCTGTGCATTGTCAGTAGGCGCCGGACGTTGGCGCAGTAGGCGCAGACGTGCCAGTGCCTGTCCCCCACCTCGCCCGATCGCACGAGGTGGGGTCGCGGTTCCAGGTGGGGCAGGGGGCCCCGTGAGTGTACCTGTCGTAGTCGATGCGGGTGTCGGTTTGGGCCCGGGGCAGGTGTGCGCCTCGGGGAAGGTCGTCGCCTCGGGGGGGCTGGTGCTGCCGGGGCGGCCTGAGGGGCGGGCAAGGTGAGGGCCTCCACCCTCAGCAGGTTGAGGGCGACCGGGTTGTGCCATCCCTGTGGGAGTCTCCCGTCCGCGATCCAGGTGAAGATCGTCTCTGAGTAGTCGCGGACGGTAGCCCAGGGGTAGACCAGGTTGTCCCTGAGCACGGTGAGGTGGTGGTGGTGTAGGCCCTGGGCGGAGTGGGCGGGGAAGCCGGGGTGGTCGATCAGGGTGAGAAGGGCGAGGCTGTACTCGTCTTTAGTCGCCTCGCCCCTCTTCACCGGCTTCCTCTCGGGCCCCCTCTCCACGAGGTCTGAGGGGAAGATATAATCTGCCGGTATACCTTGCCGCCTCACGGAGTGCCGCGCCTCGGCGTAGGCCAGTATCTCCCGCACGGCGTCGGCTGCGGATGCTGGGGTGTGCTGGGTCGGCTCCTCGTAGTAGGTAGGCGGCGGAGCAGGGGCGGCGTGGCTGGCGAGGTGGTGGTACCGCTCGTACTGGGGGTGTGCCGCCCCCGGCCAAGTCGCTTGAGGTGGCGGCGGGGGCCGGGCCCCGGCCGGGGCGCGCGCCCGAGGTGCCACAGGTGGGGGCGTCTCCGGCAGGGCTCGGGGTCCCCCCGACTCCAGGGCGTCCATACGGGCGTCCATACGGGCGGTAGTCTCGCGCTGCTGTGTCTGGAGGCACTGGAGGGCCTCGAGGATCGCCGTCGTGTCGGCGCCCGAGGTGCGGTCCGAGGGCGCCGAGGGGGACGCCGGGGCCGAGGAGGGTGAAGCGCCCCGCGGTGAGCTTGAGGAGGGTCCCGGCGTGGCCAGGGCGGTCGCCCGGGAGCCCTTGCGGCCCTTGCCCTTTCCTTGTCCTGGCATGCCTGAGGAGTTGCAGCGGTCCGAGGTGGAGTCGGCGTGGTGAAGTCCAAAAGTCAGGAAAAAGGGCAGAGCGTGGAGGAGGGCTGGAAGGCGAGTGACTGAGAGAGGCCGGCGGGTGGCCTTATAAGGGAGGGCAGGAGGGCGGTGACAGGTGAGGTGCGAACGCAACGGCCCGGGGGAGGGGGAGGAAGAGAGCTGAGAGGCGGACGTCGCGCGAGGTGAGAATGCTGCGCGACGACCGGGGAGGCGGGGGGAGGGTCTCTTCCTCTCCACGCATCAAACGCAATGCTCGCATTACGACCAAACCAAATGATCGGATAATCCAAACTTTTTCGGCCCTCAAAATACTGCCATTTATCATATAAAAAAAGTCTCAGATGACCTTATAACCACATGAAAGTTTGGTTTAACCATACCGGAAGTGGCCTGGAGCCCGACAATTTTGTTTGGATTAACCGATATTTTGAATTAACCGACTTTGGTTTAACTGACTTTTTTATATGATAAATGGTAGTATTTTGCCAGGCCGCCGAAAAAAGCTTGGATTAACCGATCGTTTGGTTTAACCGAGCTTTGTTTAACAGGGTTGTACTGTATTTGGTTATGGTACATTATAGCATCATAGTAACGTTATACTGAGGTCATAACATGTATTGTAATGTTTTTGGGTCTATTGTGACTGAGACAGAGGGCAGCCATCTTGGAACAGAGTGTAAAGACATGTGACATATAAAGTATACCCAAACCTAATCCAACTTAGTTGATATTGTGTGATCTTCACTACAAATTAGGTGACGAGGATAGTCTGGGCCAATGATCTTATGACCATTTAATGGGAAACTAACTTGCATTAAAGTGACATTAAAGAAAAGTAAGTGAACCAGCTTACACATAAGGAAGGGCCACTGCAGGGCGACCAAAATCAAGGATCACAGCAAGTACCCATTCAAAACATTGTTTAGCATTTGATACCTAGTACTCAGGGCAACATGGTTATCCATTATCGTTTGACATGCAATATTATATGAAAATGTCATAATGATATTACAAATTTGTTCTACAATGTTATAAAATAACGTTATATAAGGTTTTTTACTCCATACAAAATAACGTTTATATGACGTTTTTTAATAAGGTTATTCTGACATTCTATAACGTTATTCTGATGCCACTATGACTTTTTATTGTTAGCTGGGAATTAATTATATATACTGTCATTCAAGAGTGGGTATCATACCATTGGGTCACAACACTTTGACGGTTCCTGGATGTAAATAAACTTACCCACATGTGCACTACTGATGCCTTAATAGTGTTGCTCCACTGAGATGCCCTGCACCAGCACCATGATAGAATCCCGATTTGCTGACACTGAACCAACCAGCCCATGCATAATGTTCTATCCTCATAATGCCAAATGTCAGGCAAGGTAACGACAAAAACCAATTTAGTAAATTGTTGGTTTGGACTCAGTTGGGGATCGTCCAAAGACTTGCCATGCATGAATTCAAGTGGGCTCCCTAACCACTCAAGGAGGTTCGGCGTTCTGAGCACCGAACAAATGAACTTAGGTTCGCAACCAAATAATTGAAAACTAACCACTCAACCATCCCATGTAGACCCCAAAGCCTATGTCGACCCTACATGTCAGCCCATACCCTCCTCTTATAGCTTCACTAATTTAAAGTAGGTGGACATAAAGACTTTTGGGTGATTAACATTAAATTAGGATCTATCAACTGATAATATTTACTCAAAGCGGACGATAATAGAAGCTTGATAAATATTGTATCAACGTGCTTAAGCCTATTTCACACGAGATGCAAGAATGATAAGCTAAAAATAAAATATACCCGTTGGCGTCGTTTATCCTGTCGTAGGCGGTACAGCCTCTTATCGGGAACTTGATTAGAGAACAATATGAGTCAATACACCATGATAGGCCTATATGGAGGTAGCTTCATTCATATGACTGTGTCGATTATGTCACGAATACATGTGCAAGCCGTGTCAAACTTTCATTGGCCCTCTTTTCAGTGGTGTGGTGCTAAAAACAAAGAAACGGGTCAGGGAACAAAGGTTTAGATTTAGGACCTGGATATTCTTCTGGCTGCCGTAAACAGAAATCATATGGATATTCTTCCATGAGTTTCGTGTGTATGCACATAACTAACCCTAACCATAACCATAAAATGGATAACAGAGCGAGTTTTCAATCCTTGGTCTTTTTGGTTGTGGGCCCAGCAAGCTTTTTAAGGGGCTGTCACATTAGGGTTTTTTGCAGGAGCGTACGCCGGCGTAGGCGTGTTACATCATATACTTTGGCATATGCCACCATATGCCGCCATATGCCGCCATACGCTACGCATACGCTATGCATACGCTATGCATATGCCGTCATGTGCCGGCCTATGCCGGCTTACGCCATTGTACTCTCGACCTACAGGAGCGTATAGTTCATACGCTACTCATACGTTTCTCATACGCCTGCATATGCTCGTCATATGCTAGGGGTAAGCCGGCATATGCTTTGGGTACGCCGGCATACGCTACTCATATGCTCAACTTGTGTCACGGGCGTATCTCTGGCATATGAAGCATACGCAGAACCTACAAGTTGCGTATGGGAGCATATGCATAGTGTATGCAAAGCATATGAGTAGGGTATGGCGGCGTATCCCCGACCTATGGTCTCGGTATATAAAGGTGACGCGCTATATACCAAGGAGCCACCAGGTGGCGGATCGAGGAGAGATAACATAGGTCTTGCATGCGCTTCACATACGCTCCTCATACACTCCTCATACGCTCCTCATACGCTCCTCATACGCCCTCATATGCTCCACATGCCAATCAAAACCATAAAAAATGTCATAGTACGCGCTCATATGCTCCTCGTATGCTCCTCATAGGTTACGCATACGCTCAAAAACACCCGAGAGGTCACCAAAGGTCACGATACATCGTCCCGCGCAGTTTTTTCCCATTTTCGACGTAGGTTTTCAATACGCTCCCGCCATACGCCATAATGTGACAGGGCCTTAACTAGATAAAAGATTCCCCTTGTACTTCCAGTACAGGGGTGAAATACAACCCTATATAAAAGCTGGTGAAAAAATGCGGAAATGAAATGAGAGCCTCCATCCATAACCTAAGAAGCAAAATATATTCTTCACCTACCTGGATGTATTTACTCTCAACTTTTGAATTGTTTAGTCCATTATATTCATAGATGCATGAAGTTTTAAATCTGGATCGACATATCCACATGTCAGCCATTTTGATAGAGTCCAGTCTAGGTAATTTTGATTGGCTGATGTAGTCAGGTGGTACATTTTGATTGGCTGAGGTAGTCAGGTGGTACAAACAGTTCATTCAAACATGGAGGATTTATTTCATCACTTCAAATTGATTTTATGTCAACATGCCTTGACATTCTGTGATTTGAACACTCTGCAGTATTTATGTTGAGGCAAAACATATACACTTGGATTGTAGTTATTGAATGTTAATCAAAATGAACCTTAAGACTGCCAAACTAAGCCTTTCTAAGGCCATCAATATCAGACACTTTTTCGCCAACTTTCACATAGGGATGGAATTCACCGCTGATACAGCGTCAGCAGTGAATCTTTTATCTAGCTTTTAACGTGCAACTCTGCTCCAAAGACCATATAACGCTGTTATAGGGTCTTTGTCTGCTCTTATGTAGACTTGCCTTAAACGATTCTCTTAACACTCCAGGCAACAGATGGTGCAATATTTGAAGTGTACCGTACATGTGTGCAGAACTCACGGAAGAATATCTGCACGATTTCCATGTATGGCAGCTGGAAGAATATACACTTCATTACATTTATTTGACAAAGTAAGGGAGGGCTGTTACCCTGCCAAAACAAAGTAAGGGAAGTAAGGGAATGGTGTTCCCGGATGGACCACTGTCCTTTTTTTTCGATGTATGTGTTCAGTGTTTTTTATCTAGCCTAACTCACAGATCCGTCTCATAAGATCGCTTGTTTTATACATCAAGTGGGCTCGACTGTGGCAAAGACCATATAACACTAAGACGGCTCACTCAACTTGTACTGTGTAATCAAGAGAACAGCCGGCGTACCAGGTGGTGGGTTTGATAATTTTGATAGCATTGGAGTGTCACTGTCAGAAGAAACCCTGCTGTTGCTTGGTAGGCATGTGGTGGGGGTTTAGGGATGTGGTGGGTGGGGGGTGATGGGGGCTTAGCGATGCGGTGGGGGTGTAGGTATGTGTGTGTTGGTGTTGTAGGTCTGTGGTGGGTGTGTGTTCTGGGGGTTTAAGTGTGTGGTGTGTGTCATGGGGGTGTAGGTGTGTGTGGTTGAGGTGTAGGTGTGTGTGGTGAGGGTGTAGGTGTGTGGCGGTTGTGTAGGTGTTGTGTGTGTGGTGGGAGTGTAGGTGTGTGGTGGGGGTGTGGTGGGGGTGTCATGGGGGTTTAGGGATGTGGTGGGGGTATGGGTGTCTGGTGGGCGGGTTAGGGATGCTAAGGTGGAACATAGACACCCAACTGATGATCTCCATAGGAAAGCAAGAGTCAGCACACTAAATGACAGGAGAAAAGCACATCTCAAAATAGCAGCATTCAGGGAGACAAGGAAGCCTGGGAGGGTGCATGTAACAAAAAGGGCAATAAGAGGTAGTGATGGCCCCAGACTGATAATAAACAGAGCCCAAAACAGATCATATGAGCGGAGTACCGAGTACATGAAGGCAAGGGAATGGAATGCACTGGGAGTAGAAGAAAGAAGTACAGGGACAATAGAAACATATAAAACATGAATCAAAAGAGAGCTAAATGCACTGCTAGACTAATGACACCAACAAATAAAATGAATTGAAAAAGAAAGATAGATAAATAAATAAATAGAAAATACACTGATAATTCAAGCAACGTTTTACATACAAAAGGTAAACTTTAAACTTAAAATCAAAACCTAATGACCACTAACACAGCAAGGTGAAGACATTCAGAGAAATTAACTATTGGTAACCAAACAATTATCTGATTGTAGAACGAACAAACTCACAGAGGTTTGGGGGATGTGGGGGAATGCTTACAAACAGAGAAAGAATGCATGCAGCAGTTAGCTACCAAACAACTGAAAGTGATAAAAAGAAGGGGAGTCACAAGACCGTTACTTTCTAGCGGCGAAAACAAGTCATTAGACTTAACTGTTATGGGCAGCATAAATACACCCATCACAAAAAAAAGAAAAAGATTGTGAGGTGCTGCTCTGCAAGACCCCTATAACTCCATTACAAACCACCTACACCTCCACCACAAACATACCCTACACACCCACCACACATGCCTACACCCCAACCACACACACCGTCAACCCCCACCACACAGAATTTATGTATGGTGACGGGGATGGGTGGGCAGGGTGGGGGTAGTGGTGGTGGTGGGAGTTCTCTAGGAGTAGCAACATGCAACCAGTGGGGACCTCTCCCTCCCCCCCCCCCCCCCCCCCCCCCCCCCCCCAGCTTACAGCTTACATCAGGGCGGGGAAGAGGGTCGTGAGGTGTGGTGTGGTGTAAGACAGCTGACTGAGGTGGGGGAGGAGAGGAAGGGTGGGGGAAAAGGGGGTTGGGGGGAGGCGGAGAGGAAGGGGTGAAGGGGAGGGAGGAGGTGGAAGGGGGAGGGGAGGGAGGTGTGGTGTGAGAGCACTGGGAGTCTACTGGGTAACGTGGATGAGGAGGGAGATAGGGAGAGGGAGGGTGGGGATGGGAAGGGAAGGGCAGTGAGGCCGGGGGAAGGTGGGATGGAAGGGGGAGGGGAGGGGGATGGAAGGGGAGTGTGGGAAGGGGAGGGTGGGGAAGGGCAGTGAAGCCGTGAGGAGGGAGGGTCGGACGGAGGGTCGGAGGGAGTGGGAGGGGAGGACGGGGGAATGAAAGAGGGTGGGGCAGAGGGAGGTGTGGACCAGGCAGTAGGCGCAACATCGGCCAAATCCAAATGACAGGAAATCTCTCTTTTTAAAATTTAAAACCCATCCTCTCGCTTTGTAGGCCTATGTGTTTACATGTGAAACACCAGCCAGCAGCCGGGCTGATCAAACCCACCACAAGATGGCACTGCAAAATTTACATTACCATGAGAGAGATAGGGAGTGGGCCGTCTTAGTGTTATAGGGGCTGGGACTTTCTGGACTCACATGGTTGTTTGCTACGATTGCCTTAAGCTAAGATTCCATATACACGGTATGCGGCATGCAAATGCGAACGTGGTATGCGGCATAGATACCCATGTCAACCTCCAATAGCCGATGTCTACTTTTTGTGTTGAGGGGTCGTTAAACAAACTCCCCCCCCCCCCAAAAAAAGATACCCATCCCATTTAGGGGTTTTCTTTCCTCCAAATTTGTGAAGGAAAGTCAAAGTTACTATTGTTTTTTTATGGCAAACGCAGCAGCATTCGCATTCGCACCAATCGGTCCATGGGTCAATCTATTTGCCGCATTGGCATTCGTATTCGTGTTTGTATTCGCATTCGGATACATGGAAGCACCACTATTCATTTACATGCTTTTCCATTTTTTGCCGTATTCGCATTCGCATAACGCATACCGCATACCGCATATATGGAATCTTAACTTTAGCTTTACTGTGATCAGTCGGCCTATTATACGTCCTTTCCTGGCCACTGGGCTCTTCACTATACAAGGTGCGATACCCAATGACCAGGTAAGTCAAACTTTGACTCAAAGCCTGTTAGCACATTACCTCAGATGTTCCTTCTCATAGAAGATTGGATAGCTGCATAGTCCGATGAAAACATCAACTTTTCAAAACAAAAACACTGACCTAGATTCGACCATACATAACCAACTTTGATACAAATGCACTTATTAAATAAATATTCATGCAAAGAAGGGAATGCTAAGTCAATTTAATATAACTTTTTTTATTGCCGAAGACTATGGAATCCAACATTATTGCTATGTGCATGCCAAATGTAATTTTGCCGGTGTGGCGGTTTCAGCGCCCGGTCAGTTTCAGCGCCCTGCCGTGGCTTCTGCGCATGCGTGGATTTTAAGAGATGGTCAAAACACCCGTGGCCTCGCCGGCTACAAGCTCAGCTGGTGCCCAGCAGTGTTAGGGACCGATTAGGCCGAAATCTATTGAATGCGATCATATTTAACAGAATTACATACTCAAATAATGAAATTTAATTAAATTAACCTTAAATTCCAAGCGATATTAACGTAGCAGCTAGATCGGCGTCGAATCGCCGAGTGTAAACAAAACAAATAGCAGTGCTTGCCGCAACATGCGAAAATCCACGCATTCGCAGAAGCCACGGCAGGGCGCTGAAACTGACCGGGCGCTGAAACCGCCACACCGGTTTTCACTCGTAAGGTCTCCAAAGTTAGCCATTTATTGTTAATTCAAAGTAAAGTATGTTAGCTTATATCGATCAATCTAATATATGTATCTCAAGATATGGCAGAAAGTGAAATGCATCAGACTATACAACTGTAAGTCCGGAGGTGGATTGATCACTGGGCTTGGTTGTTCAGTTCCTTAAATTGTAACCTGATTAGTTCTCTTACATTTTGTGTTCATTTACGTAATCAAATTGGCTGAAAGGTGATATTGAGTTAACTCACAAGTCGTTCTTTGTTCAACTGAGCCGCCGCTATTCGTGTCATTCGTGCTTAGAGGTACAGTTTCATAGAGGTAGCTTAGAGGTACAAGTTGCATAGTATGATGGTTTTGAGTTTCTGACATTTTTTAAAATATAAATATATTAGGTTGATTGTCATTATCTACCTTAGTTTAGTTTGAAGTAATTTCTATTTTAAATGACTAACTTTAGATATATTTGAAGCGCACTACTTTTACCGTGGAAATACTTTATTACATACATTGAGTCAAGCAGAGAAGTATTAAAACTATTACAACTAATATAATATATCTGGTTACGTTCCACTCCATATGGTGAGGTTGATTGATTGAATGATATAGGCATATCGATCAACTGATAGATTAAACCGGAATTTTATATCCTTGCGACAAGTGCAATACAATTATGTCGGTTAATGACTTAATTGTTGGTTGGTTGTTGGCGTTTTAAGTCCTGGTAATATCTAAGGTCATCCGACATTTTTTGTTATGGAGTTTTATTAGCAGCCATGTTACAGAAACATTGTTACGTGAGTAACTAACTACATTCCACCATGCTGAGAATGCACCTTGAATACACATGCGACTCAGACAACGGTTATATATTATGTAGTTCACAAGTGTGATAAGGACCGTTTGACCTTTGACCTTGGTCTCCTGTCAAGGTATTATCGCCCACAAGTCCAATTCAAAGTGCACGGCATGGAGTAACTTGGGTTGAGGAGGGCCGAACGTGTCCAAATGGTCCACGGATTATAGGTACTGTGTTTAATGTAGGTCATATTTGCTAGACAGAACATAATATCTCCCCCTGTTATGAAAAATACAAACATTAAATTACAGGGCTACTATCCTAATACAACTATTAATTGTGGTGTTTATATTTAGTTTATAACTGAAAGACTTGAATTAATGTGACGTTCTCTGTGGCGGAGTGGTTAAAGTGTCTGACTTTTTTCTAGGTCAGACTCCTAATCTGAGGGTCGGCGGTTAGATTCCCCGTGCCCCCAGCTCTGCCAATTTGGATTTCCACCGCTGTGTATAACTTACAGCGTCATCAAAGGCCGGTTGCTCTCATACCATGTTTATGTTGTGTGGCAGGTTAAAAATCCCTTGGGTCGGTAAAAGTGTAGGCTCGGGATTTCTATTGACCAGCAGTGGAATGAGGAAGACCAGTCATCCATGACTGAAATTTCCCCTGCTTAAACAACTAATGGAGCAAAAAAAAACACGAAAAGAAAAAGAGCGAAATATGTCACATATATAGGTCTCGATGGGTGGCCTAAAATCAAACGAAACCACATAGACATGTTGCATTCTTTTTCTTCATTGACATTGTGCAGTCCCCTAGTTATATCCTTATTTGCTACGGAATTATATTATTTAATTGCATATATTACCTACAAATACCGTTCGACGGAGCAAAAGACATAGGCAATATCAAAGTAACATGGATGCAACCATACGTTGCATATGACACTAATAAGTATGCCCTACATCTACGTTGCAATGCGATAATGTGTTTCAGATAGCAGTCTACTGAGTGATTCCAGTAATTTTAAATTAAAGTTATTTTCTACATCGCATGAAGAAAATGAAAAAAGTATAAGATAAGTAAAACCAGACAGGTAGCACAACAACGACATATTCTATGGGATTCATAACGTTTCCAATTGCTTACATTCTCCATTCTCCATGTGCATATCTTATCATCTTTCCGGAAGTGACGTCATAACAATGGCTACCCAATTCACTGAACAGAGCCACCCGGCCTCCGTTGCTGTAGATACGGCTACTCCGGAGGGTAGGTACAATGTCATCATTTCAAGAAAACATTACTTAGGCCTAATTGACATAGATGCAATACTTACCTGTCTAATCAGTCAACTCAAAATTCATTAAATACCAAATGAACCAATTTAATTTCTTTCTCACCTCCAACCAATTGTCGATTTCCATTACCAACTATCTCTCTCTCTGTCTCTCTCTCTGTCTCTCTGCCTCTCTCTCTCTCTCCCTCTGTCTCTCTCTCTGACAGCAATAGCAAGGACTTGGACTTCAGGACTAATGTATTGGATTGCACCCAAAACCACAGTTCAGCCAACATAAACTACAGGAAAATAGAATAAAAATACCAAATCTCAGCAGTGCCAAGTCTCCAGCCAACAAGTATCCCGATTTGGCGGGAGATCTCCCTAAAATATATCAAAGCAACTCAAAGCTTGACTTAACTTCCTGGGGGGTTCGTAGCCTTATGACAGTTATCGGCTGCAGAACTGCAGCAATATAGAAAGGCACCGGCAAATCAGTCCGATCTTTGGTGTGAAGGTTAATCTTCTGGTGGGGCGGTTGTAGAAGCTGGGGACATCTTTACAATCTATCAAACGATGAGTCATTGGGGTGGCCCCAAATCTATCCGGCCTAGCGGTAGCAGAGCACTCGTATCCAGTCAACAGCACCAAGGGTTCAGGAGGAAGGGACGGGTAAAGGTGAGTTCAACAGGTTCCAGCAACAAGGACAAAGCGAGAGAAATGATAAGGTAAAGCACCCCCACCCAAGCAAACAACTCCCTTGATCAGGGGGAGAAGTAAGCCCGGGAGAAAAATAAAAGGGTAGAGTATAGGAAAGAGAAATGAGGAGAGTTGAGTCAAAGGGCTGTGTCTCTTTGCTCTATGGTGACCAGCCGGCGAGCCAAAGACACAGACAGAGTAAGAGAGAAGAAAGTGAAATGCTGGTGGGCTCCCCCCTCCTGCAACTCTTTTCAAACATGATCAAGGAGGAGCAAGGCCAGCAGAGAGGGGATAGAGAGAGGTGTGGACGTAGTGCGGTCCGGATAGCAAGTGCAACCCAAAGCTATCAATTTCCTGCTTTTAATTTGTAATATCCCACCAAAGAATCATTTTAGCTTGTTGGTTTGTAAAAGAAACCGTTACACATATCTTTCGTTAATATGCACCATAATGCAACATTTTATATCACTTCTTTTTCACAAATTTCCAGGCGAGGCTCCCCCGGACCTATGGGAGGGGGTTACCCTCAGCCGGCACCCTCCAATGCTATTTCTGCCTGTTATTTCTCCCTGTTTACAAGTTGTTTATTAGGGATATCTCCATAATCACACTCATATCTGGTGGTGTTCTCTGTGGCGGAGTGGTTAGAGTATCTGACTTTTTTCTAGGTCGGACTCCTAATCTGAAGGTCAGTGGTTCAATTCCCTGTGCCCCACCTCTGCCAATTTGGATTTCCACCCCTGTGTATAACTTACAGCATCATCAAAGGCCAGTTGCTCTCATACCATGTCTATGTGGTATGGGAGGTTAAAAATCCCTTGGGTCGGTAAAAGTGTAGGCTCGGGCTTTCTATCGACAAACTGTCTAATGGTGAAAACAAGCCTATTCAGGCTTATCCATGAGAGGCAGTATAAATCTTCCAAGAAAAAAATATCTACTTGACACCTATGAAATCTAATTATAGACTTATGGACTCATGAAAGCACGGCGTGCCAGTCAGCATCAACTTAATAAATGGAGTACAGTGAAGTAAATTCCTCTGAATGCATTTGACAACTACATGCACCTAGAAAAGCTTAGATTTAGATCTGGAAAAACGGTTAATGGTCAGCCTTCCTTTTTTTAAATTCACATTTTGATTATTTATGTTGATGCATTGCAAATAAGGAGAATGAACAGCATTCAACATTTAAAGTGGCCAGTTCTACCTCGTGGCGAAAGGAACCGTACTCCGACAAATGCTCTCCAAGCACAACCTTGTTTAGTTTTTATGTTAAAAGAACCAAATATGTGTGGGGAGAGTAGTGCTGAGGTCAGGGTGGGGGGGGGGGAGTTCTGAAGTTGTTTGGTGGTGTGGGTTCAAACCCCATACAGTCCAAAACCTTTTTACATTCAACAACAAAAAAACGTTCATCTATATGAGTTTCTCATTGAATTATGCAATGTAATTGTACTAACATATATTTTACATTAAAGCAAATATATTTCCTATTTGAACTACTCTAAAGAAAATTGAAAATACCTCAGTTTTACCCTCCCCTCTCCACTGACCCAGCCATTTTCACAACAACAGCTGTCACATGACCAATCTAGGTCACTCAACACCACCACGTGGAAAGGTTCAGTACTAAGCATGCACCACCCTGTGGCACAAATCTGAACTATTCCGAGTTCGTTTGTTTTCCCGATGAGGTATAGCTCGCCCCTTTAGGCTGGCATTTGAGGCGCTAGAGGCTTTATATGGTTTAGATCAGCCAGCAGAGGACCTCTATGTTAATACCTAGAATCTAACATCACCGCTATTCTATTGCAACTGTCATTCCAAGCATTTATCAGGATATACTGTAAGAAACCCAGAGAGAAAGTATTTATTTACCACCATTTCTACAGCGACCAACTGCCTGAATTTTTACACTTCAACCTCTGTGTTGATGTTCACATAGTGCTAATAAACCTATTAAATTCTTTTTAAATGCGATATCTTCATTCACTCACCACCGGTATATACAAGATCAGGCTTAAGTACTCTACCTCTAATTATCAGCAGAAGCGCCAAGATCAGTGTGGACCAACATTATTTTATCCTAACCCTTTTGTTTTCGATTATCCACAATTATAAAAATAGGAAATCTGAATAGACAGGCTTGCTTAGAATTAATTTTAGAACTTTACTTCGGCTAACTACATCATTCTAATACAATCTAGTGCAGCTATGTTTTCTTAGACACCACCCTTTTCTTTTCAGCACTCGCTGCCCTCATGCTAAACGAGACCGACATATTTACAGGATGGAAAGGAACTCAGGTATCGCAGAATATCTATTCAAACTCAAGAAAACTGGAACTTGGCAGTGCGCATATCTCATTTCTGCCATGTTTATATATATATATATATATATATATATATATGCATATATATAAACAGTTCTGGCGTTACCTGAAGATAATTTTAATTCTTACTAATTCCACGATGGTTGTGATGAGATGATTATGGAATCTCATCATCATGCTGTCGGTCGTGATGTGACAAAGACTGCTTTCATTACTTGAGTGCCACTCTCCATTTAGTTCTCTGCTGTGAGAGTGATGTCCATGATTCGGTCTTAGTGTCTCACATCGTCAGGTTTCTCTTGATCATTTCATGAAAGCTGCCTGCAAAAGTGTTGAAGTGCTGCTGGCTTTTGCAAGTTACCAGCGGCACTCTCTCGGGGAGCAAATAGAGGTTTCACACCGGCAGAGAGCGTGTATACAGATGAGAGGGACAACTGCCATACTACACCATGTAACAGATGCCGACTGTGGCGCTCCAAGTGGTGGTTGTTGAACAGTATATGACACAGCTGTCAAACTCAAGGCATTGTCAATGGTCGTGTGCAATCTTCCTACAGAAAACGTTAAATATCTCTAAAACTACAACACCTAGAAACAAACTGATTGGAATACACATAGGAAACATGTTTACCAACAAGATTATATTAAAGAGATATGGTTTAGGGTTCTGGATTTCTATTAATTTGGAATAAAACTGACGTTTTTCACTACGCGTACGGCAAACTCAAGGCATTGTCAATGGCGGTGAGCAATCTTCCTACAGAAAACGTTAAATATCTCTAAAACTACAACACCTAGAAACAAACTGATTGGAATACACATAGGAAACATGTTTACCAACAAGATTATATTAAATTGATATGGTTAGGGTTCTGGATTTCTATTAATTTGGAATAAAACTGACGTTTTTCACTACGCGTACGGCAAACTCAAGGCATTGTCAATGGTCGTGTGCAATCTTCCTACAGAAAAAGTGAAATATCTCTAAAACTACACCATATAGAAACAAGCCGCTTAGTACACATATAGAAAACATGTTTACCAAAAGGATTATATTAAATCGATAAGGTTAGGCTTCTGCATTTCTATTAATTTTGAATAAAAACAAATGTTTTGCACTACACGTATGGCAAACTCAAAGCTTGTTCAACACTAACCGCCAGGAACGCCACTGTAGCCTGTGTTACCGATTTTCGCGGGAGTTGTCTCTCTCATCTGTATACACGCTCTCTGACACCGGCAAGAACATGTCCAGACTGGCGCAAAACTATTTGTCCCTGCAATGGCTGGTCGGGAGATGTTGGGAGTTCCATACATCAACCGCCCTTGATGCTGCCACAGTGACATGGTTTTCTCTTCAGGGTTTGCTCCCTTAGCCTTCGGTTCTGTCAAGAACCTGTACCACAAGGCAGTGGTTTACAACTCTGCAGGGCAGGGGCGTCAAACTCCCTGAGGTATTGCAATACCTGGAGTAATGAACCAAAATACAGTATAGCCCCGTTAAACCAAACTTGAAGGGACCCTAGAAATCTGTTTGGATTAACCGAGCATTGGTTTCGACTTTGACTTGGCTTTGGCAAAAACGCAGGTGCATTATGAATGCAATATGCAATATATGTGGACACTTTGATTATAGTTTTTTTATGTATATACAGTATGATCCAGTTAAAACAAGCTCAGTTAAACCAAACGATCGGTTCATCCAAAACTTTTTCGGCGGCCCGGCAAAATACTGCAATTTATCATATAAAAAAGTCTCAGTTTGGTTTAACCATACCGGAAGTGGTCTGGAGCCCGACAATTTTGTTTGGATTAACCGATAGTTTGGATTAACCGACTATGGTTTAACCAACGTTTTTATATGATAAATTGTAGTGTTTTGCCGGGCTGCCGAAAAAAAGTTTGGATTAACCGATCGTTTGGTTTAACGGAGCTTGGTTTAACGGGGTTGTACTGTAATAGGAATATAAAAATGAGGACCTTTTGAAGATTTGATTCCAATGTTTACCTCACTTCTTGGATTGACGTTTACGGGGTTTTTCGCCTGAACTCTTCATAAATAGCATTTATGCTATCTTGCTGTGCTAAAAGAATACCCGAGTAAATAAAACCTATGTCTAACATTTCAATGTGCACATCAACATCAATTTGGTATGTTTTCATTTTAAATATATCCAAAGTTAACTCCTTAAACTAAAAGTTACTCCAAACTAAACTAAAATAGATCATAATGATCAACGTGATATATATTGTTTTTTGTTCAGTTTTATTATATTCCATTTAAATAATTATTTCAGCACCAATACTATATGGATTTCATTTCATATATATGGGAGGCGATATTAATCTACATGGGTGTGTCAATTATTCACCCAAAGGTATGGTAGGTAAGCACAAATACCCTATAATACTAAGATGGCTCACTCTCTCTCTCTCCCATGGTAATGTAAATTTCACAGTGCCACCTTGTGGTGGGTTTGATCAGCCTGGCTGCTGGTTGGTGTTTCACATGTAAACACATTCAATTATATTATACATGAGATAGGTAAGTATGAATACACATCAATATGAAATTGCTATGAACAAATACACATCATCATCAGCATCAGCATCATCGCCATCATCACACATCTTTCACATTCATATATACATTTATACATATAATATCAATCAATCAATAGTTCCATCCTCTAGTCGAGGGTTGGATGCAATGGTTCTCCACTTGTCCCGATGTTGTGCTGTTCTGATAGACTGTGAATAATTCAAGCCTGTCCACTGTGAAATATTTGTAAACCATGATGTTCTTGGTCTCCCTCTCCCTCTGCTGCCATTCACCTTCCCTTCCAACAATGTACGGTATATTGAACTCTGACGAATGATGTGGCCAAAATAAATAAGTTTCTTTGTCTGTATAGTGGCAAACAAGCTTTTCTTATTTTTAATTTTTCTGAGAACTTCTTTGTTGGTGATCTTCTTTGTCCATGATATTTTCATCATCCTTCGATAAGTCCACATCTCAAATGCTGCTAAACGTTTGTACATTTTCTTAGAGATTGTCCATGTCTCTGCCCCATACATTAGAGTAGACCACACATAACACTGAAGAATACGCTTCCTTGTTTGTATTAATATCTTACTTGATGTTAACACTCTATTCATTTTGGAGAATGTTGTTCGGGCTATTGTTATCCTTCTTTTAATTTCTTCCTCACATCTCCCATCATTTGTAATCTTTTGTCCGAGATATATGAATTCGGATACTTGTTCTATGTTTGTGCCATCTATGGTTATATTGACATTTGGTTTATCTGTCTTTTTACTTATAACCATTGTTTTGGTCTTCCTGGCATTCATCTTCATGTTGAATAGTATTCCAGCTTTATTGATTCTATTCACTATATCTTGTAGGTTTTTCTCACTGTCTGCTAGTATTACACTGTCATCGGCATATCTAAGATTGTTGATGTTCATGCCACCTATTGTCACTCCCTTGCAATCTTCAATGTGTCTGAAAATCATCATCATAATATAGCAACTGTTTAACCAAGAGAACAGCCAGCACACCAAGTGGTGGGTTTGATCATTTTGATTACACAGTGCAGGCTGAGTGTGCCGTCTTAGTATTATAGGGTCTTTGGTAAGCATTTGAACCATACATTTAGCATAATAGATTGCAAATGCATCTGGGTATGTCAATAACCCAGCCTCTCGATAGTTTTTCTATAAAGTTGTTTAGCAGCCCTGTCCTGGAGCCAGTGCTGCGCGAGTAATGAGGTAACAATCTCCAACCGTGACTGGGGGAGTGTGGTAGGACAGTGGTGCAGCGTTCAGGCATATCCAGCGAAAGTCTTGAAATATCTTGAACTTCATTTGCCCCATATCAAGGCTGTCAAAAACCTTAAATTTGACCTATTTTGGGTAATTAGTCTTAAAAGGCCTTGAATTCCATTAAACTGATCTAAATTAGTCCAAAATCGCCATTCCCCATTGTGTTTTTCTTCTTCCTGAAATCCAAATGAAAATAGTCTTAGATTCCTATATAAAAAATAAATAAATTGAAAAGCATTGAACTAGCCTTGAATTCCATATCTTCACATGTGTACGAAGCCTGCATATGTAGCCTCACTATAGTTGTGAATTTACAAATTATAGTTTCGTATCCAAGTGTTTATGGTTTCAGGGTGTACTCGGTGATGATGTGCTGGCAACGATAATAAAGATACAGGAGAAGGTCGCTGATATCCTACAGGTAGGACGCTTACTCATTAATACATTCGGACAGTCAGTGATGGTTTTGATTGATTGGGGCGTGCTTAGCACCGTGACACTTAGCATTAATAGAACAGGGCAAGGACTGGTTTGGTCAGTATCAGGATAATGTGACTCAGTGGGATATCGCGTCATGGTGCCGAGAGCATGGTCTTCCAATAGGGCAGCACAATAAAGTGCTGTCACAAGTCGATACTTGTCATGGTATGACCTTAGCTGATGCTAGGATGTAAAACCCGACAAGCAAGCAAGAACTGGTGCGAATCCCCATTTATATACTACTTACACCCAACCACTGGTATCCCTTAGAAGTTAGAGTATTTCGCTCATATGTTATTGCTATTACTATTGAAGTCCCTCCAACCACCTGTTTCAGTTTCTCTTCAACTTGTAAATTCTGTTGACACTGGCTTGTTCCCACTTACTTATATCACAACTTCATCTGCATCATTATAATTGCACTAAATACACGATTTCCGCGACACATGCGCAGAACATAATCCAGACTGGACTTGTGGGTCACAGAGTCTGTGGAGAGGCAATTGAGGCCCTGTTAACACTGGCTTCATATTGAGCAACTGACACAGACTTTTCGGCACAAATGTGGATTTATAGAGAAAACTTACTTACCATTTTTTAATCATTTTTGATAATTATAGGTATAATCCTATTGATTGATTGATTGAAAAGCTTGATCGTCAGTGTAAAACAACACAGTGACACACTGTCTACCCACAACACGAGTGTCATTGCCTATCACCAGGTGTCATACTATTCGCGGAAATCGTGTATTGTATTACATATTGCCATGTACATATATATTCCATATTGATACAGCGGACAATGGAATCCCCATTTGTACTATTGGAATTGTTTCTAGTGTGAATAAACTATTTACTATAAAAAATATATATATATATTAAAATGTTAGACCATGTACAATAGCATTGGTTGGTTGGCTGTTGGAATCTTACATACTGACAGCATCTAAAGTCATATCAGGACGGGTACCGACATTGTGACAGTGCACACTCATGGTGACTTTATAGTGCTGCCCCACTGGGAAATCAGGCCACCAGTACCATGACCTAATATCCCACCCAGTCACATTATCCTGACACAGTCCTTGCCATAATCATATTAAAGAGCACCAAGCTAGGAACCAATAGGCTAAGTATCAATTTTGTAAGTCATTACTTTGACTCGACCGGGAATTGAACTCTCGATCTCCCGCACGGGAGGCCTGCGCTCTACCGATTCGGCCGGTGTGTCCATTAGCAAGACTCGTTAATTATAATTGTTATCCCCCCCCCCCATCACCTGACTAGTATTTGTTATTTTTTATTTAGGATTGTGAGAACAACGCCATTGTGGTCGCCGGCTGCGGGACGTCTGGTCGATTCGCCTTCATGACTGCAGTGAGTTACTTCCCATTCTTCGATAATCAATAGTTTCACCAGGGGAAATTTGCAAAGCCGGCTGCACTCTCCAATCTAGGCAAGAGGCGACACCGACGTTGGTCAGCTTGTGTCGTGACCAGAATATCATGTATGCGTGAATGACAACCTAGAGTAGAGGTGAATGTCTAAATCCAAACAAAAACGGCTTTGATAGGAATTAAGTTATTATTATTGAATCCCTGGGGCAGGTGCTTTATTTGAGCTCAATGTGGCATAATATCCCACTAACATGTGAGGTCATATCAATTAAGCTATCACGGTTAAAGGGTTTTTGTTTATGGGGTCGTGCGTCCTAGCAACATCTAAAGTCATACATTATCAGGACGGGTACTGACTTGTTACACAGTGTGCACTCATGCCGACTTCATAGTGTTGCCCTACTCGGATACCAGGCCGCCGGTACCATGACCCAATATCCAACTCAGTCACATTATCTTGATACTGAGGAAACCAGTTCGTCCTTGCCCATTCCTATTAATGCCGACTGCCAAGCTAACGATAAGTATCAACTGTGTAAGTCCTTGGTTTGACTTGGCCGGTATTCGAACCCCAGACCTTCCGCATGGGAAGCCAGCACTCTTACGGATTCGGCAACCGCGTCCGGCACATCCCTCAAGTATTATATATCCTTAAATGTATCGCCTTTGTAATAAAGCGCGTTTTGACAACTTTATAGTGCTGCCCCACCGAGGTGCCGCATCATTGGCGCCACAGTCCGATATCCCATTCAGTGGCATTATCTTAAAGTTGCATAGTCCGATAGTTTTGAGTGTCTGCCATTTCCTGAGCTAAATGATAGATTGGTCGTTATTATCTACTTCACTGTAGTTTGAAGTAGTGTTTATTTTAAAGGGTTAATTATTTAGATATTTGAAGTCCAAAAATGCTAAATTACTTTTGACAAGCACCTAACAATTCTGATATCATAAGTTTCAGCAGTAACATGTTCTATTAAATTGGAATAATAGCTCCTTATATGCAGCAAAGACCCTATAATACTAAGACGGCTCACTCCCTATCTCTCCCATGGTAATCTAAATTTTGCAGTGCCACCTTGTGGTGGGTTTGATCACCTGGCTGCTGGTTGGTGTTTCACATGTAAACACATACAATTATATTATACATGAGATAGGTAAGTATGAATACACATCAATATGAAATTGCTATGAACAAATACACATCATTATCAGCATCATCATCACCATCGCCATCATCACACATCTTTCACATTCATATATACATTTATACATATAATATAGCAACTGTTTAACCAAGAGAACAGCCAGCGCACCAAGTGGTGGGTTTGATCACTTTGATTACACAGTACAGGCTGAGTGAGCCGTCTTAGTATTATAGGGTCTTTGTCATCAATTAGTATTATAGGGTCTTTGTATGCAGCAACAAATATGACCTACTTACTAAGTGCAGAAGTACCTACGGTTAATATGTAGGATCAAATCTATTTAAGTGTTTTGATTTTGAAATTGTGATGCTTTCATCGGACTATGACGTAAAGCTAGACATAGAACTAACTGCAGTAGATAGCTACACAACAACTGAAAGTGATCAAAAGAAGGGGAGTCACACGGCTATTACTGTCTAGCGGCGAAAACAAGTCATTAGACTTAACCGTTACGTGTAGCATAAATACACCCATTACAAAAAAAAAACACCAACAAAAACTGCACTCTCCTATTTCCACGCGATTCTTTCTTTAAAAAAAAATTGAACAGAAGCGATGATTAAATCATTCATTTAATTATTAATGGAATTGCACGGCTGTATGCAAATGATTAAATCACGCAGTAAACTTGGTCACGGTGTCCAACATGCCTCACATCAATGTCCCTTAGTGTCAATTACATAATTGATAGTACCCCCCCCCCCCCCATCCCTTCCTTTTACCATACATGCTAATTAATTTAAGTTAGCCGGATGCGTGTTTTGTGCACCGACGACATCATGTAAAACAACGATGCAGTGTTTTTCGATTTGGGCAGGTAGGCCCTAAATAACTGACCAGCATTGGCCTAATTGATTGGGGTGTTATACCTTAGCAACGTACAAGGTTACAGCACGACGGGTAAACCGCACTATGGCAGTGTAAATTGATGGTAATTGATCGCAATTGATGGTAAGTCTTATAGTAGGCCTACTGTCCCCCTGGAATACCATGCCATCCGTAGCGTACCACCACTCGATATCCCACTCACCGACATTATATTGATACTAAGTCAAACAGTCCCTGCTCTAGATAAAATATTCACTTCTATGAGTAGGGATAAATAACAACCTACATAACATATTCATCCAACTCAGAGTAAAAACTGCTTTGGCAGGACTCAACTGTAAATAAGAGATAAGGGACCTTGTTTCAGTATTCACTGTTTATCCAGAGTTTATGAAATGGGAGAGAATGAACAAAACTCACAATATCACCAAATGCTCTCGATTCAACTTTCAAAGCCCATGAATCTACATGATTTAATCAATTCTTCACTCCAAACATAGCGGGCTATGATAGATAAACATTTGAACAATATATTTAACGTCTTAAATTGCACAAATTCATGTGGTTATATATACATAACCCAGCTTCCTAACCCTTTTGCTATAAAGAATAAGGTTCTGTAGCAGCTCTGTCCTGGAGACAGTGCTGCATGAGTAACTAATTAACAGACTAATGACAACGCAGCCTAAATCCAAGCACAAGCTGCCTTGATATGAATGAATTATAAACAAGACTGGATCGCCGAATGAGTTGAGAGTCCGTCTCCCGTTTTGGAAGATCGTGGGTTTTGAACCCCATGGGTTCGAACCCTGGTCGAGTCAAACCAATGACTTAAACATGTATACTTGTCACTCCTTAGCCAGGTGCTCGGCATTATTAGGATAGGGCAAGGACTGGTTGGCTCAGTGGCAGGATAATGTGTCTGAGTAGGATATCAGGTCATGGTGCTGGTAGCCTGGTCTCCCAGTGGGGCAGCACAATAAAGTTGGCATGAGTGTGCACTGTCACAACCAACCCCTACAGTGGGTAGGGGTGACTATTTTATCTAGAACTAATCCTGCAGGCGTCGCTGTAACGAGATAACATTTGCACAGTGCGTAGTTGTTTAAGCAGGGGAAATTTCAGTCATAGACGACTGGTCTTCCTCATCCACTGCTGGTCGATAGAAAGCCAGGGCCTACACGTTTACTGACCCAAGGGATCTTTAACCTCCCACACCACATAGACATGTTATGAGAGCAACCGGCCTTTGATGACGTTGTAAGTTATACACAGCGGTGGAAATCCAAATTGGCAGAGCTGGGGGCACAGGGAATCGAACCGCCGACCCTCAGATTAGGAGTCTGCTTTATAAACACCGTTGCTTTATAAACACCAGTTGGGCACAATAGTACATGGTGGTTGGCTTGGAAGTACACAGAGCAGACACAACACAGACGAAATAAATACATTTACAGAAAGTAAGCAGTAAGCAAACTACATTCATGATATACAAATTCCAAAAGTAAAATTCATGAGGCAGTTGGTCGTGAGGGTGGCGCCATCTAGTGTGTGTGATCAGCACCAGGACACAGTGTAAAACAGTGGCACCTATCGACAAACCCATGTATTGCGCAATGGTTGATTGGTGATGGGTTTAACGATGTGTTGGCAACCAAAGGCCGTTTTCAGGGCGACATTATTGCGTAATAGAGTAATTGTTTTTGTCTTGGATTTCAGAGAGCTGTGAATAACCGTCTGAGAAAACTTGGCAAGCGGCCATGCGTCATATACCTGATGGCTGGTCATGATATGTGAGTATATATATCACACGGAACACGATCGTTTTTTTTTTGGTACATTAGTTGTTTAAGCAGGGGAAATTTCAGTCACAGGCAATTGGTCTTCCTCATTCCACTGCTCCTTGCCCTATCCTAATAATGCCGAGTGCCTGGCTAGGAAGTGACAAGTATCAATTTTTAAGTCATTGGTTTGACTCGACCAGGATTCGAACCCACGACCCCACGATCTACCACACGGGAGACAGACGCTCTAACTCATTTGGCCATCCCGTCTGGTTCGCGCGCCTTTTTGTAGTCTTGGAAAGTTTTGGTAAATTGATCTCAACTTCAAGTAATTTCCAAGCCTTTAAAAGTCTTAGAAACGGGCAGTGGGTTAAACAAAATTGTTTGTTTGTTCCTTGAGTATGGCCAATTTATTTACTTGTTTTGCTGCTCTCGTTGTAACCAAAATAAATTAATTGAAAAGTATCACAGTAGGCCTATCAAGTGAAAAAGGACAGCAGAAATGCGACTTCTACAATATATTTGAGGTTTCTCTAGTGCAAACTGTCCATGAGGTAGTTGTTGGCAGCCTACTGCTTAACATTTTTTTTTAAAAAACCACCAGATGTTGCAAATAAAACTTAACCTAAACGCATTGCAGGCAATTTATGGTAGCCTACTTTCTAAGCTAAGGGGGCATACCGTTATCTCATATTATAATAAACATTACAGGGAAATTAAAAGAAAATGCCTTCATTATTGAGTTGTTCAAAAAAGCTATGGAACTTTGATTTTGGAGGCTTTTAGAAAGTTCTGGAAAAATTAGCAGCCGAAGTGGTGGACGCCCTGATGGAACAGTCAGTAGACTTGACGTCTTTATTTGTAGCTAGTACATGATTTACCCGGGTTCCCATACTGAACGTTAGGTGGCGCATCAGTGCGCATTCGGGGACCACTGTGTTGCAGTATGCATAACATCCTTTTGTTTTACCCCTTGCCCATTTTATGTTATATTCTAGGGCGTTGTTCAAGTCTCAAGAAGGGTTTGAAGACAATCCGCTCCTTGGGCAGAAGGTGCTGGAAAAGGTAAGTATATGTAGACCAGGCCAGGCCTAGCTGTTGCTGTCCATTGTGAAAGTATGACATCTGAACGCTTTGACTTCTGGATACTGAATGCTTTATTCACCGTCCAGGGACCTGAACAGCTGGCACCCTGTGCCTCTGACGTAATCTCATTTCTATATTCCTTTGTTCTCTGCTCGTGCCTGGATGTCTTTTACGCATATATTACATCCATTGACTGATTGTTTGGCTGCACCTGACCCTATTTCATAAGCTCAACAGTTCTTTCTTACCTCATAATTTGCCTAGATACTAATTTAAATAATCACCCGATGTGCTGTGTATAGTGTCACACTCTACATAATAAACATTTTCCACAGAGTATACTGCATAGCGAATAGTTACCCAATACATTAGGCAACAACAAAATGAAAATTGTGATCTTCCCCACCTGTGCCAGAAAAATCGACCGCCCCTGAATCTTTTTAATCAAAAAAAGATATTGTTAACTGTCAAATGGAAAGGGGGCGGAATGAGACATCGAAATGGGAGTGGAGAATGGGGTGGATGGAGTGATAACCATGCTAGTAACAGTGCATCTCAGTGGTGCAGTCACAATGAGTGCATATTGTTACAAGTTTGCATCATTAGCACACTCCCATAGTCATGGGCTGAACATGTCATAGAAGCGCCTTCCGTCAACGCCTTCAAAGGCAGACTGGATAAGCATTGGAGGGGGCTGCAATATTGCACACATCCGGTACTCGATGCATTTAATCCTAGTAAATCAAATTTTGACATGCATCGACCTGATACAGGCTATAAGCCTAACAAAATCAGAAGCGGATGAGTATGAGTATGCTGGCGGTCGGTGGGACTAAGTGGTCCTCACTCGATGCCGGTCTTGGCTGACTCATGTATTTGTACTCAAGCGAGAAAACCTCTTGATTGCATTGCGTGTCAGTATCGATTGACACTCAAGACATATTATACTCAAATGTGTTGATTTAATGGAATTGCACTAACAATGTGCTGATGTAAATAACATGTAGAACCCCTTTACCAAAGTACAGAACAAATAATCTTTAGAGACCCTAAGAACAAGTGGACTATTGCCTAGTTGTAATTTTAGCTATGTTTTGCGAGTTAAATTTGGTTGTCATAGCACATAAATTTAACCACTTCAAAATTGCATCTGAAATAATATTTTGCTGTCATTTAATACAAACCTCATCGTTTAAGATGTTCATGTCAATTTCATATCAATTTGATAAACAATCGACTACATCACGGTTCCGACTGCGCATGTACTGAAAACGGCGTTGGGAGCAAAGCAAAGGCGTACGCCCATTGAGTTTGCTGATACGCGTAGGGCAAAACTGGCATTTTATTCAAAATAACTAGAAATACATAACAATTTGGCATAAACATTGATGGAAGGATGCAATATAATAATATCATGAATATGTTTAAGACACAACTCTCCATAAACCATAGAATATAAATAAAAACATGAATACAATAAATAAAACTGACTGGCTATGGCTCTAACACTAGTCTGAGTGCCTAAATTTGTCTAAATCTAAATGCACATGCCATAAGATGTGCTGGTTATATTGATGTAAATGCAATGCTGGATAAAAGATTAATATCCTAATTTATTATATATATATTTTTTAGTTGGTATTCTGTCTCAAACAAGAGCTGAGATGAGCTGAAACTAGCACATTTCATAGCTGCACCCAGTGTATTAGCATGTGCCATGTGCTTCTCACGGCTTTGTTTTGCTCTGATGCATCCCACAATGCACCGCGCAGCTGGAACCGTGATGTAGTCTATTCTTTTCATGAGACAAAAGTATCAGAATAAATGCCACTAACATTTCGCAGTGAATATGACATTTGCTGCCGACAGGGCATTAGATCATCAATCAATCAATCATTTTCATGCACGCTATTTCACTCTGATTGAATGCTCCCTCCCACCTGCCTATGGATCTGGGTGAATGCCAGTTCCCCACATCGTCACTCTTAACCCAGTGTCAATCTCAGGTTGACTGAGTGCTCCAGTCCAATGCCTTAAAGCTGCATATTCCGATGAAAACATCAATTTTTCAAAACCAAAACAATTATCTAGATTTTGTGCTACATATCTAACTTAGATATTGGTTAACTTATCAAAGAGTTGTCGCCACACAGAAGGGAACACAGAGTCAATTTACTAGAATATGTTAATGCTGAACCCTATAGTGTCTTGCATGTTTGTACTTTAAATACCTCCAAAGTTAGCCACTTAATACCCCAGTCACACGAGGCCTGCGTTCGCTAACGATCGATTCGCGATGTCAAAACCTCCTCCTTGCGGACTCCTTGCGCCCTGATTGAGTGCTGTCGCTGCGAGGACGCCAACCTCCTGGCATCCATTTTGGGAATTTTGGACGCAAGGAGGTTACTGCTGCTGCATGTGCAACCTCCTTAAGCCCTGTTCCGGCGGTGCCATTCAAAATGGTTGGCGCCATGGCGCCGCCCTGGGTTGGTGCTAACACATGCGATGCTGCAGTCACCATGTGGTCGGCGCCGACATGGCGCCTACAACGTATTTGAATCAGTGTATCGAATGGAACGCTGGGTGGTTGGCGTCCTTTTGGGCATAGGGAGTTTGGCGGCGAACGCTGGCTCTCATGTGACTGGGGTATTAAATAAAGGTTACTTCAATCTAAAGTAAGGTACATCATAACGATCAACCTAATGTATCTATCCCAGAAAATGTCAGAAACTCAAATCCATCGGATTATGCAGCTTTAATGTTTACCTGAATAGCTGAAGGTGAGTAACTTGGAGTGAAATATCCCCGAACACCGACCATACAACCCGACACCTCCCTCTGCTCTCTGCTGCTGCACTTCCTGTGCTGCTTGCAGGCCGTGGCAGACCGGAAACACGTGGTATACTTCGGCATCACTTGCGGGCTTTCTGCACCGTTCGTGGCCGGCCAGCTGGACCTGTGTCTCCGGCACCTGGATCGGTTCACGCCGGTCCTCCTCGGGTTCAACAAAGTGCATATGGCCAGGTAGAGAAACCATGGCCTCTAAGACATCGTGACGTCATCAGTTACTATCAATTACACCATTACAATTTCCGAGGTCGTTAAAGACCATCTTTTCCCATCGGATTCTATGAAATTGCCGTAGTATGCCCTTCTATACAGCACTACATGCTTAATAAGTGCATCAGTAGGCATAGCTAAGTTTGATATGTAGGATCAAATCTAGATAGCAATGTGGTTAAAGCTGCATAGTCCGATGAATCATCAAATTTTCAAAGCCAAACCAACTATCTAGATTTAATTCAACATATCTAATTTAGCTACCAATGCACTTATTAAGCATGTGTTGCGGTATCGAAGGGAATACTGAGTCAATTTAATAGAACCTGTTACTGCAGAAGCCTATGGTGTCAGAGTTTTGGCGTGCTTTCCAAAACTAATTTGACATGTTTATACTTCAAATATCTTGAAAGTTAGCCATTTAAAATAAAAGTTACTTCAAACTAAAATAAGGTAGATTATAACAATCAAATTAATATATTAATCTCAGAAAAATGACAGAAACTCAAAACCATCGGACTATGCAACTTTAATGTTATGCTGTCATCAGACTATGCGCCTTTAACAGTATTTTTTAGAACATATTTTCGTAAGTTAGCTCTGTTCTAAAAAGGCCACTGGATCAGGTTAGCAAATCTTGTTGCAGTTGTTTATGCAGAGTGTGGCGATCCTGATAGCATTTGATTCTGTTTTTGAATTGAGAGAGTGATGATATCTTGTTGTTGCCGGCATAGTATCCATAAATTGTTAAACATTCACATTTGCTTATCAAATACAATATAATCCACAAACATTTACTTCTAATGAAATCGAAATCGGCCAACTGATATATCTTGTGGATTTCTTTTTGGTATTGGGTAATGAGCAGTTATCTGTCAAAATGCATTTAAATTGTAGCTTCTACTGATTGAACAGATTTGTGTGTGAAAGATCCTGTGATTTAATATCCGCTTTAACGTACGCCTTAAAATGCTTTGAAGCTCTTATGTCTCTGGAATGATCATCCATCTCGGCTATAATTGCGTCAATGCTCACCGCTCAGCCCTCAAACCACATATCAAACAATAACTGCTTAATACAACCATGCATCCCTATGTCGTATAGCTTTGTCGATTCTTCTCTTTTCTGCTTTCTTTTCTAGAAATCTCTCAATTGAGAATTGGGACAAGACATTTTTGGAAGGTAATCTACTTTGGATTGTGATATTCAGTATAGTATTCGAGTGTGGGTTATGCGTTCACACAATGACTATTAAGATACGGCTTATATTTGTGATTTATATAGCATAATGGATTACACATCATATTAATATATTCCAGACGTGAAAAGAGGTAGTGCTCAAATACAGGTGGCGCTGCTGTGGTAGGATATATGACAAATGGAGAGGAGAGTAAATAATGCATGCAATGAATGGAATATAGAAAATCACATTGCTTATACTCGCATAATGCATTATATAACGTATGTAGATAAGCCGCATGTGTAGATTGTGTGAGACAATTTCTTTTTAATTTCAAAAGTTGCTGAGAAGATGGAGCGTGAACAGAAAGAAGAGAGAGCTTTCATCCTGAATCCAATTGTCGGGGTAAGCGCTTCCAAAGTTACAGCCAGCTGGCAATTAAGACCAGATCTCTCTCCCACCCTTACTTGAAGGTGGTTCCTACTTCAGGAGGTCAAGTGGTGATTCCTCCAGTGTTGATGTTTATAGTCCTCTCCTTTATCCACTTATCAGGGACCGGACGTGATAACCGAATCGGTAGAGTGCAGGTTTCGCATGTGGAAGGTCGCCGAGTCAAGCCAATGACTTACACAATGTATACTTGTCACTACCTAGCCTGGTGCGCGGCATTGCTGGATAGGGCAAGGACTGGTTAGTTCAGCATCAAGATAATGTGACTAAGTGGGAAATGTGGTCCATGGTGCTGGCAGCCTGGTCTCTCCATGGGGCAGCACTATAAGGTAGCCATGAGTGCGCACTGTCACAAGGCGGTACCAGTCCTGATATGACCTCAGATGTTGCTAGGACGTAAAACTCAAAGAAACAAACACAACTCATCAGGATGATACTATAATATACATTATAATCTCGGTTACTTTGGTTTGAAGTCACTTTGATTTTAAAGGGCTTATTTTGGAAATATTTGAAATGCAAATATACTCAGTTAATTTTGGTTTGCGTGTCGAAATTGACATTATAGGGATCAGCAGAAGCAGGTTGTGTTAAATTAACTTTAGTATTCCCTTTTATGCAACAACAAATGCTTAACTTGTCCCGTTATCTTCGTTGAATATGTAGAATAATATCTAGATCAATGCCTTTGGTTTCGAAAATGTGATGCTTTCATCGGACTATAGAGCCTTAATCCACTCTGGCACAACTGATTTCGGGACATTGCACGATTTCTTTTCTTCTGCTGAATAGCGGTATCCATTTCAGTGACTCAGTTTTATTCGTTCAAAATCCAAGACATCGCTTGCAAGCTACCTTGGTCATAATGCTCGCATTACGTTTGATGCGAGGGAAGGGAGAGACCCTCCCCCCATCTCCTGCCGCCGCCAGCGTTCTCACCTTCCCTGTCAACTTCCCCTCAGCTTTCTCCCACCTCGCCCTCTCGCCCTGCCACCGCCGCTTTCTCACCTGCCCCCGCCTCTCGCCTCCCCGCTCCTCCCTTATAAGGCCGCCCGCCGGCCTCCCTCAGCCACTCGCCTTCCAGCTGTCCTCCCTGCTCAAGCTCTTTCTTCTCCACCCACCCACCCAACTCTCCCTACAGCTGGTGAAGGGCTCTTCGGCGCCCCTCGCCATGAACTCAAAAGCTCCCCCGGAGCTCCTTAGCCTTAAGTTTATTTTTCCGCTTTCCTTGTACATACTATGTTTATTTCCTGAGGTGTTTCAATAAAGCGCCTCTTTTCCCACCCCCGCCTTGCCTTCTTCCTTTTCGCGCTTCAACATGTGCAGTTGTGGCCGAGTGGTTAAGGCGTTGGACTTGAAATCTAATGGGTTCTACCCGCACAGGTTCGAACCCTGTCAACTGCGTTCTTTTCGTAAAGTCTACACACTTCATTTACCTGCCTGGATCTGTTGTGCGAATCTTTCCTGTTTTTAAAAAGATTCACCAATTTCATTGACTGAATTCTATTTGTTGCAAATCAACACAATGCAGGGTCCTCATTAAACTAGTAACTGAATGGGTTCCACCCACACAGGTTCAAACCCTGTCAGTTCTGTTCCTTGAAGTGCATTGGTCATTTAGCGGCTTGATCTTAGTTGACCGGACACAGTGGTCAAATCGATGAGAGCACAGGCTTCCAATGCAGAAGGTCAGGAAGTTCGAATCCCAGCCGAGTCAAACCAATGACTTACAAAATTGATACTTGTCGCTACCTAGCCTGGTGCTTGGCTCTGCTAGAATCGGACAAAGACTGGTTAGCTCAGTGTCAGGATAATGTGACTGACTGGGAAATCAGGTCATGGTACCAGTGGCCTGGTCTCCCAGTGGGGCAGTACTATAAAGTTACCATAAGTGCGGACTGTTACAAGTCGGTGCCTGTCCTGATATGACCTTAGATGTTGCCAGGATGTAAGATCCAAACAAGCAAACTAATTATACCTCAGTCAAACTATGCTTGCGACCACTTGTCGAAAATAAAAGGAGAAAAAATGTGGCGGCAAAGTGGTCGCGACTGATTGCAAAGTGCTCCTCAGTGTTTATTGATCTCCTTGCCACCATTTTGGTCGCATGGAGGTTGCAGAGGTTGCACCAAAACCTTCGCTGTGACCAAAGTGGTTGCAAGGAGGTCATCAACCATTTTAATAGGTTGGCGATCAGTCAGCGATTGGTCGGTGAAAGATCGCAACCTGATCGCCGACCTGGCACACTGCCAATGACTTGCGACCACTCAGCAATCAGTTAGTGATCGGTCGGAAATCGGTCAGAGATCAGTCAGCGATTGGTTGGCGATTAGTCACTAATCCCTCATACCCCAGTCACACGAGGCCTGCGTTCACTTACGATCGATTTGCGACGTCAAAACGTCCTCATTGCGGCATCCTTATGCCCTCCTTAAGTGCTGGCGCCACGAGGACGCCAACCTCCCGGCGTCTATTTTGGAAATTTTGGATGCAAGAAGGATGCAGCTGCTGCACGTGCAACCTCCTTGCGTCCTGTTCTGACGGCACCATTAAATATGGTTGGCGACCTGGCGCCGCCAGGTCGCCCGACATAGCGCCGCCAAAATATGCAATGCCATGCTCACCGGGTGGTTGGCAGTACGGCGCCAACCCGACACCGCCCTGGGGAAACCCTAGCCCCGCCCCGGCCCTGCCCCACCCCGGCGATGGCCCGGCGCCAACCACGTATTTGAATCAATGTATCGAATGGGACACTGGGAGGTTGGCGTCCTTTTGGGCGTAAGGAGGTCGGAGTCGGACGCTGGCCCTCGTGTGACTGGGGTATTACCTACCTCTCACTGATCGATCGCCAACTGATCGCCAACTGAATCCCAACCAGTCTTCCCCTTCCTTTTTTCCCTTCACGTTTTTTTGTTGCTGTCGTCGCAAGCAGGTTGGCGACCAATGTGGTTGTTGTGGTCGCAAAGTGGTCACAAGCATAATGTGGGACGTCAACAGTTATTAATATACCAGCTTGTTCCCAGCTGTATACACATTACAGTCATTGTACTATACCTGTATGTTCTTGGCAGCCTGACACATGCCTTAATGCCCCACCATACTTCAGCTTGTTTCTAGCAGTTTGACATACATCTTAATATACCTGTGTGTTTCTGTTTGTTCCGGGTAGCCCGAATTGATCACCGGCTCAACTAGGATGAAGGCTGGGACTGCCACCAAAATTCTGCTTGACGTCATATTCGCTCCGATGCAACAGAAGGCGCCACCAGCACAACCACGGTTAGTTCCCCAGTTCCTGTTAGGTGGCGCAATCGGAGATCTGCGGCGTCGTGATGTTATGGAGGACGTCCTTTGGGCTTTGGCATTTAGCTAGTGGAGAGTTGTGGAGAGTAGAATAATAACATAGCAATGAAATATAGCATAGAAGATCATCTCGTTTTTACTCGCATAATACATTATATAGCATTATATTGGAGACAATATAAAAAGTATAATATAGAGAAAGGGAAAGCTGGCTTCTTCATTAAATCGCGTGTGGCAACATCCTTCTTTTAATTGGCAGCGCCCCACCGGCGTAGATGGGCTCTCAATCAATCAATAGTTCCGTCCTCTAGTCAAGGGTTGGATGCAATGGTTCTCCACTTATCCTGATGGTGTGCTGTTCTGATAGACTGTGAATAATTCAAGCCTGTCCACTGTGAAATATTTGTAAACCATGATGTTCTTGGTCTCCCTCTCCCTCTGCTGCCATTCACCTTCCCTTCCAACAATGTACGGTATATTGAACTCTGACAAATGATGTGGCCAAAATAAATAAGTTTCTTTGTCTGTATAGTGGCAAACAAGCTTATCTTATTTTAAAGATTTCTGAGAACTTCTTTTTCTGAGAACTTCTTTGTTGGTGATCTTATGTTCAATGGCTGGGTTAGGACAAATAACCACATTAATTTGCAATCTAATATGTTAAATATACTGTTCAAATACTTATCTACCATATCTCGATACGTTGTGGGTGGATAATTGATTAAATTATATAATTGATTAAAACATCATGGTTTACAAGAAAATATCTACATGAATGGAATTTGAATTTGTTTCCTTCCCAAACCAATGCAAATATCTTATAACTTGGTTTTAGAAGTATTCTTGCAAACATCGCTGCAATTCGCCATTAAAATGTTAAGTGAAATTATGGCAGGATTTTGGTAACCAGGATCAGGGTAGGTGTTGGGTAGATACAGAAATCCACCCCTACCCACAGTAGGGGTGAATAACAACCTAGTGTAAATCCGAGCAAGAACTGCTGTGGTATGAATCACCTTAAACAAACTGTGGAGTCATTGGTTCTAGTGCACAATATTTGCATATTGTTGGGGACTTTGGAGAGAATGTAAAGAAATCAAGTTGGTGGCCGCTGGAAGCTATCGATTCGAGTTTTAAGGTATATTAATTTAAATAATTTAATCAATTATCCACCCACAACGTAGTGAGATATGGTAGATAAGTATTTGAACAATATATTTAACACATTAGATTGCAAATTAATGTGGTTATTTGTCCTAACCCAGCCATTGAACATTTTTTCTATAGGGTTGTTAAAGCTGCATAGTCCGATGAAAATATCTAATTTTCAAAACCAAAACAATTATCTAAATTTGATTCTACATATCTAACTAAAATACTGGTGCACTTATTAAACATTTGTCACCACACAGAAAGGAATACCAAGGCAATTGAATAGAACCTGTTACTGCAGAAGCCTATGGGGTGAGAGTTTTGACAAGCTTGCCAAAATTAATTTTGCATGGTTCCACTTCAAATATCTCAAAAGTTAGCAACTTAAAATAAAAGTTACTTCAAGCTAAAGTAAGGTACATAATAACGATCAACCTAATGTATTTATCTCAGAAATATTCAGAAAGTCAAGACCATCGGACTATGAAACTTTAAGCATCCCTCTCACAGAGACAGTGCTGCGGGAGTCACTAGGTGTTGGGGAGCTCTGACATATATATATATATGAACTGGTTTTTATATAATGTTGATTGTTTGCATGTACAATTTCACTGCACTCACCACTTGAAAACAAAATTGAAGGGTTGAGGCGCAAACTCTGACAAACAATACTCCTGGCCGAAATAAAACTAAAACTACAACATTTGAGCTGAAGCTGCCATCATTCCGATAACCAAATCCATTCGTTTGCAGAAGCTGCCACGTCCCATATATAATGCCCTACTCAATATGAAATTGATAGACTTTAACTGGAAAACACAAATATTTGATTTTATAAAACCCAACTAAAATGGATTTCCCATTTTTCACCTGGAGGAGGTTGCTGGAATCAATAATAAGAGATTCTATCATGGCTCATCTTGTCGAAAACAACCTCCTATCAACACAGCAGCATGGCTTTGTGCAAGGAAGATCTTGTACGACCCAACTACTGGCATGTATGGATGAGTGGACCCGCGTTATTGATGACTTTGGAGATCTGGATGCTATTTATCTAGATTTCCAAAAAGCATTCGACACTGTTCCACACCAGCGACTGCTAAAAAGACTGCATGGCTATGGCATAAGAGGAGATGTCCTACACTGGATAAAGGATTTTCTGAGCAACAGAAGACAGCGAGTCATTGTAAATGGCAAACCATCAGGATGGTGCTCGGTGAAAAGCGGAATACCTCAGGGCAGCGTGCTTGGACCAGTCTTATTTGTGATATATATCAATGACTTACCAGAGGTTGTACATTCTATGGTCCAAATGTTTGCTGACGATACCAAAGTATTCCGCCGTATGGAGAAAGGTAGTGACTCACGGGACTTGCAGAAGGACCTCAACAACATGCAGAAGTGGTCAAGTGATTGGCAGCTGAAGTTTAATGCTTCAAAATGCAAAGTGATGCACTTAGGGGGCAAAAACAGCAAGCACATCTATGTAATGAACGATGGTGTGAATAATGTTCCGCTCTCCGAAACAATGATAGAAAAGGACTTGGGTGTCAAGGTGGACAACAAACTGACATTCAGCGACCACATCCAGGAAGCCGCCAACAGAGCTAATGGAATACTGGCTATCATTCGAAGATCGTACACATACCTAGACGAGGATGTTGTACGCAGACTGTACACATCCCTTGCACGTCCACTTTTGGAATATGGAAATGTTGTGTGGTCACCACTCTACAGGAAGGATGCTGAGTCAATTGAGAGGATCCAAAGAAGGGCAACGAAGCTTGTACATGGATTCGATGCAATACCCTATGAACAACGTATGCGTCATTTGAAGATCCCAAGCATGTACTACAGACGGGCCCGGGGGGATATGATTGAAGTATTCAAATATCTCCATGGTATCTACAAGACAGGCGGCCCCCTTATCAGAGACTCCAACACCAGGACCAGAGGGCACTCCCTGAAGCTGAGGAAGCGGTACTCCAGACTGGACCTGCGACACAACTTTTTCGGCTTTAGGGTGGTTGACCTGTGGAATGACCTGCCGGAGAGTGTCATAGCAGCGGAGTCGGTGAACTGCTTCAAGTCCCGACTGGATGCATACTGGTCAAGCATTACATATATCTTGGAGCCAGTGACAGTTGCTACGATTGACCACATCTGAAGAACTGTCTCCATTTCAATTAATTAAGAGCGGCTAACAGGTCCAAGGCCTATTATAGCTGTATCCTATTGATTGATTGATTGAAATGTCGTGTTATAAATCACCCATCACTGCCTGCGTCTGCTTTCAGGGCCTCAGCTCGGCAGTCATTGGCCGCCTACCGCAGCGCCCTCTATGCTGTCCACCGAGATGGAAACGACGCCATCTTAGGAAGGATTATAACAATGGCAGCC
This sequence comes from Branchipolynoe longqiensis, assembly GCA_030323885.1. Classification (NCBI taxonomy): domain Eukaryota; kingdom Metazoa; phylum Annelida; class Polychaeta; order Phyllodocida; family Polynoidae; genus Branchipolynoe; species Branchipolynoe longqiensis. The sequence continues at coordinate 41,532,497 of CM059187.1, read as the reverse complement.
TTCAGGTCAGAACCAATATACTCTTTTCTACGAAGCATGCGCAGTGAGCTGATACCCACAATACTAGTTCTTGACAGTGTCATCACAGGGCATGCTTATGGCGGAAATCCACTATAAGTATAAGCCTCCTTTCCGCAGAGCATACTGCACAGTGAGATGCTACACACAATTTTAGTTCTTGACACTGCCATCAGAGGGCATGTTTATGGTGGCAATCCACTATAAGGCTCAATTCCACAGAGCATATTGTACAGGGAGCTGCTATCCACAACTTTAGTTATTGACACTGCCACCAGAGCGAATGTGAATGGCTAAACCCCACAATAAAATCTTTTCTCTATGCCGACTTTATAGTGTTTCCCCACTTGGAGACCAGGCCACCAGCACTGTGACCTGATATCCCACTCAGTCACATTATTCTGACACTGAGCCAACCAGTCCTTGCCCTATCCTAACAATGCCAAGCATTTGGCTAGGAATCAAGTATCAATTTTTATGTCATTGGTTTGAGTCGACCTGGATTCACCAAAACGGGAGACGGACGCTCAACTCATTCGGCCATCTTGTCTGGTCTACCTTGTATGTCTTGAATGACCGTGGACATGTTGACAACTTTGGATGGCGCCTATATTGTCCTATTTGATCCTGCCACTTGTGAACATGTACAGTTGTCTTGGCCGTGTTAGTTGACCTTTAAAGGTATGTCCACACAGCCTGCAGAATGGAGGCCACGTCTTCTACCTGGGGGCCACACACCTTGGCCTGGTCGGACTGATCGACGCGTCTGAATGTCCACCAACATACGGAGCATGTATGTATAGGGAGGGCTGGGTAGCTTTACCGCAGCTGAAAGTTGCATAGTCCCATGGTTTTGAGTTTGTGTCATTTTCTGAGATAAGTCTACCTGACTTTAGCGATATAGCGATATAGCGAATGGTAGACAGGAAGTGTGAACACTTATTTGTCTCTCTCTTTTTTCTTTTTTTTTCTCTTTTGTTGTTGTTGTACATTAGTTGTCCCAAGCAGGGGAAATCCCAGTCACAGACGACTGGTCTTCCCCACTCCACTGCTGGTCGATAGAAAGCCCGAGCCTACACTTTTACCGACCCAAGGGATTTTTAACCTCCCACACCACATAGACATGGTATGAGAGCAACCGGCCTTTGATGACGCTGTAAGTTATACACAGCAGTGGAAATCCAAAATGGCAGAGCTGGGGGCATGGGGAATCAAACCGCCGACCCTCAGATTAGGAGTCTGACCTAGAAAAAAAGTGAGACACTCTAACCACTCCGCCACAGAGATTTTTTTTAGTTTGGAATAAACTTTGATTTAAAATGACAAACTTTGAAGTGTAACCTTGTAGCCTTAATTTTGGCATGCTCAGTCATGTCCACTCGTGTGTTGGCTGGTTTGCTGCCACCTGGTGGACAACTAATAAAGTCTGGTTTGGTGCCACCTGGTGGACAACTGATAAAGCAGCACCATGCGGTGACTTTTCTAGCATATGGTTTGTCATCTAAATCCACTAAGTTGTCATTGATAACTGATCACGACAGTTACCAAAGAACAGAAAATGGATGAATGTGTGTGTGTGGGGAGGGTTACCGTGTGTATGTTAGGGAATCTAACATATACACAACGTAATGGTAGAGGTTTATCACCACAATCAGTGAGACAAAAATATAAAATAAATATATAGAATTAAATCAAACTTTTGTCAGCCCGAGCTTTTTTTTTTGCAATGGATATTATTAGAGAGAATATGTGAGCAGCAGAATTATTTAAGTGCCTTGTAAAACCACATATACGATATACTTAAGACAATTACCATATCCAGTGGTGGTAGAATAAAATCCTAATTCAAGCCTTTTTCAGAGAAATCCCTATTTCCCACTAACTTGATTGGAATAACAATAATAGCAATGCTAATATTAATGTTAATATCAATAATAATATTAATTTAAAATCAATAATAATATTAAAGTTTATATCAATAATAATATTAATGGTAATATCGATAGCAATATTAATGTTAATATCATTAATTTTAATAATAGTAATGCTAATTTGCAGTGCCTCGTTTTACATAATCTTTAAACATTCAACTACACAACTAATCATGCTTATAGCCCACGTGACGAGTACATGCACATTATGCTGAAGCACTTATCTAACGTCGATGCTGACCTCTTGTGTTGCCAGCTTTGGATGATTTCCGTGGGTTCATCGACGGGGGCTACAGCTGTTTGCAGAATGAGGAAGGGGACATGAGTGACGAGGTCCTACGCTCACACCCGCCTATCGTATTTGCCTAAGGCTAAGATTCCATATACATGGAAGCAGTACGCGGTATACGATTTTGTGTTCAGATACCGCACCGATCGCTACATGGACCGATTCAATTTACCGTACATGCCAGGGGCGCACCCAGGGGGGTTTCCTGGTTGCCCGGAACCCCCCCTCCACCCAAAAAACCCAACATATATATAATTTCATGTATCATATAGACCTAAATTCTTGCATTAAATTTATTAGTTAGAGCAGCAGTTAGAAATACTTCCTCAGTTTGATGTTCAACTATTTCACAGTTGTGACGTCACCAAAGGAAGCGATAGGTCGGGTTTTGTAGGTCATGTGGTATTGTGAAAGCGATACAAATGCATAATTATCCAGAGAAAGCTTGGTCCAAAATATGCAAACTGGAATTAACTTATCTAATCATTGTAATTAAAAATATAAAGAGTTATTTTAAGTAACTTTTGAGAGATTTTAAGATTATGTGAAAAATTGCACCAAAATGTGGGTTGTTTCACCAGAAAACCATGTAAAATATCTCCCTAAAATGGGTGTTGTTCCACCAACCCATGTGAAAAAAATTACCTTAAAATAGGGGTAGTTTCGATCCATATTTGGAAACACCCCTAGCCAATTCCTGGGTGCCCCCCTGCATGCGTCCATATGAAAAGCAGCAGCGGTTTCTGGACACATGGAATCGTGCTAATGCACCTATAGTCATTCCCCCCCCCCTCCCCCCGTAGATGCATAGCGCATGGTGTATTCCGCTTTCGTGCATATGGAATCTTAGCGTAAAGATTCCCTTAATAGATCTAGTCACATGACATTAAAGTTGCATAGTCCGATGGGTTTTGAGTTTCTGTTATTTTCTGAGATAAACATATTAGGGTGATCATTATAATCTACCCTACTTTCACTTGAAGTAACTTTTATTTTAAATAGCTAACTTTTGAGATATTTGAAGTGCAAACAAGCAAAATTAATTTTGACATGCTTGCCAAAACTCTGTCACCATATAGGTTTCTGCATTAATAGGTTCTATTAAATTGCTTCATTATTCCCTTCTATGTGGTGACAAATGTTTAACAAGTGCACCAGTATTTAAGTTAGATATGTAGAATCAAATTGAGATACTTGTTTTGGTTTTGAAAATTTGATGCTTCATCGGACTATGCAGCTTTAACACGTGGGCCTTTTAGGAGTTGTCGACAAGGGGCGTGCACAAATCACGTGTCGGTTAGAGGGATGGGTGTTTGGTTGAGTGATCTAAGCATGATGTGGCAATGGGATGGGCGGGGAGGGGGTAGTGATCATTTTGATCCCCTTTAAAAATATAAGAAAAAATGCATGGTATCCCAGTATGGTAGCACGATAAAGCTGACATTGGTGCAACAGTGAAAAGTCTGTAACCTTTCTGATAGAACCGCATTCGTTAATAGGACATAACACCTTCAACCAATTACTTGAGCCTTGTTCTAATAGGTTCTATGTTGGAAGGTAATTGGAGCTGGGTCAGGATGTTTGTGGGAAAGAAATAGCGAGCAAGGTGGGATGTTTCTACAACACATTTGTACAAAAGTGTGTATGTAAAGACGATCGTACAGGGCGTATTATTGGACGCGCCGTAGACAATTGAGACAAGACAAATAAGACAAGACAAACATTATCTATAGTTGGATGAGTAGTTTCTCTGCCTGGTACCTCTAAAAGGCCCCTCCGTTTATTTATGAAGTAAATTTCTTGCCTACTGATGGCAGATAGTGTCGTGCGTATACGCACATCGGCTCCAGCGTGCTGTCGCCGCCGGGAGATGCGGGTGGCGCCTAGGCCAGGCCGACTTCAAAGCAGGATAGTGCTCTATACACACATGGTTGCACAGACCCCCGGCCAGTGCTACCAACAAGTAACTTACACTTTGCTTAATAATATTTGTGTAACTAGTTACACACCACGAAATGGGAGTGGAAGGTGGGCTGGAAATGACTCAACTAAGCCAGTGGCATGTTATATGCACGTGCCTTTATATCTTAAAGCTGCATAGTGAGATGAAAACATTAAATTTTCAAAGCCAAAACAATTATCTAGATTTGATTCTACATATCTAACTTAGACACTGCTGCAATAGACGAGATCACCGTTCCGACTGAGCATGCGCTGAAAACGGCGCTGGCAGCAAAGCAAAGGCATATGGCCATTGAGTTTTCCGATACGCATAGGGAAAAACTTCAATTTTATTCAAAATGAATAAGAAATACATAACAATTTGGCACAAACATGGATGGATGCAATATAATAATATAATGAATCAGTTTAAGACACAACTCTCCATAATTAAGCATTTTGAGCTAAGAAACACAATTTCAGTCACTTTACAGGCTGATATTTACATCACCATTGACTAGATATAAATCATTCTTGTTCTAAATATTAAAATGTCAAATGTGTCAACAAAAACTTATTTTAAAGAAATATATAACCAATATCTGATTAAGCCTACTCATTTCCTAGTTCTACATACATATGTCATTAACCATAGGATATCAATAAAAACATGAATAAAATAAGTCTGAGTCTGAGTGCCCAGATTTGTCTAAATCTAAATGCACATGGCATAAGATGTGCTGATTATATTGATGTAACTGCAATGCTGGATAAAAGATTAATATCTTAATTTAATACATATATTTTTTTAGTTGGTATTCTATGTATCAAACGAGCTGAGATGAGCTGAAACTAGCACATTTCATAGCTGCACCCAGTGTATTAGCATTAGCCATGTGCTTCTTGTGGGTTTGTTTTTCTTCCATGCAGCCCACAATGCACCGCGCAGCTGGAATGACGATGTAGTCTATTATTAAACATTTGTCACCACACAGAAGGGGATACTGAATCAAATGAATAGAACCTGTTACTTCAGAAGCCTATGGTGTCAAGGTTTTGGCATGGTTGCCAAAATTAATTTGGTATGTTTGCACTTCAAATATCCCAAATTAAATACCCATTTAAAACACAAGTTACTTCAAGCGAAAGTAAGGTAGATTATAGTGATTAACCTTATATATTTACCTCAGAAAATGACAGAAGATCAAAACTATCGAACTATGCAACTTTAAAGAAAGAGAGCCTAGAACTCTCAATCACATTAATCAATACTTCCAAGAAGACCTGTATGGCAGTGAAGCAGTTAGAAATACTTCCTCAGTTTGATGTTCAACTATTTCACAGTTGTGACGTCACCAAAGGAAGCGATAGGTCGGGTTTTGTAGGTCATGTGGTATTGTGAAAGCGATACAAATGCATAATTATCCAGAGAAAGCTTGGTCCAAAATATGCAAACTGGAATTAACTTATCTAATCATTGTAATTAAAAATATAAAGAGTTATTTTAATCATTTTCATTTTATCCACCCGTGAATGTGCAATATATATATACATTCTTTCTTTTCAAGGTGGAAATAGGAATCGAATACTTCACCAAGACGAAGCTTCCAGAAACTACAGCCTCTGACTTGGTCGTGGTCTTAGCCAGGGGTAGGTTCATAATAAGCACTTATTACCTGGTATGGCATCTGAGGTCTGAGGGATACTAGGAAGAGCATTAACTGTGGGGAAACCGACGTTGATGCACATTCCAGACGCCTGAGAGATCCGAACGTATATTAGGGTGATCAAGTGTTTATCAAAGCTCCATAATTAGATAAACGCAGCACATTTTCTAAATAAAAACACCTATTTAGATTTGTTTTTTCTTATTCAACTTAGATACTCATGAAATATTTAATACATTTTGGTGTTCCTGTGCACTCCCACTACACTTTAATAAATGGCAAAAAAAAGGGCTATTGTAGGGTCCGTGTTCGAGTCTGTGGCTATGAAGTTAGGCTAAAATGAAAAACAATACAGACGGAGAGAAAGAGAGAAAGTAAGAGTGTAAGAGAGAGTCCAAGCCCCTCTGATTTATTATATGTAGTACATGGATTCTTAGTATAGGACCATGCCATTCATTCAACCAATAGGGAAGCAGCATTCCCAGTTCCTCCAATAGGGACTCAGCATTCTTGGTTACCATGACCACCAGTGGTCTGCCCACCACCAGAGCTGGTTGACCTGTGGCCACCACCAACCGTGACCCCTTTGTGCATTGACCGCTAACTCAGCGGAGAGCCAGGCCCTGAGTGCAGTCGCCCAGACCTGCTAATCATCCCTAATTCTATAATTACCTGCCCTCAAGCATGGGCCAAGCCATATATATATACACAACATACATATATATACACACACTCTTGGCCGGCCACAGAATAATAATAGAGGATTTCCATTTACCCCCTCTGCCGATTATCGGAATATTTTGCTCTATGTCCAGCATTTCGGTGTGCACACCAAAATTAATTTAGCTGTTTATATTCAAATATATTCAAAATTAACTAGTGTCATTGGGGTGATGAAAATGGGAAATATTGTGCTTGGAGTAGGATTCGAACCCACACTTTTTGCCATTTCTGGGCTAGTTTACTAACCATTACATCACCCAGACTCCCTAATGTCAATACCCTACCACCGACTCTCTGGGCGTAATCGATTAATCAACTCGGGTCACCAGAGCCACATTTTGGCGCATGCGCACATCCTACAGACTCGGGTCGAATAATCTAATGCGCTTCTCCACGCTCGGGGTGGAAACAATGGTAGCTTAATCTAAAACTTTGTTTGTTTGTTTAATAACTGATAGAACTACATCAAAATAGAATTTAAAGTATTTTTTGATTGGATAGTTTAGTTATATTTCCATTTCATTAATCTGTGGTATTACCCCCAAAAAAACATGTATGACTGGTACTGGTAGCTGTTATCCTGCAGGATGGTACCAGCACAAATGTGACGTCATCGTTCCCAGCCAACCCCAACCAAGAGGTGGGTTACTGGGGCCAGGTTGTTTTGCAAACGGCACATGTTTTTGTCAACTCCACTCACGGTGTTCGATTTGAAATTCTAGCAACTCGGGTGACCTGAGTCACCCGGGTCGTGTTAATCGATTATGCCCCCTGTGGCTTCGTGCCTAAGAGGTCAGTGCAAACTACTACACACATTTCCAGATCTACATTTGATGAAATATTCCACATAGTGAATTTGTAGGACGGGAAGTGAATAGCACAGTTTGTAGGGAGGTGGTCAATAGTTAGAGGTGAGTATGCATGGTTTGCACTAGATAAAATATACACACAGAAGGGGTGAACAACGACCATGTTTAAAACTGTTCTAGTAAAAGTTCACTGTAAAGAACATGTGGGCACTGGTTCCAGGCAGCATCATTACCAGCAAGCTCGGACCTGTTGACTGCGCATGCGCCAACTGACCATCGCCATGAGTAATGACCTTTCTATTGCGAATCCACAGCAAGGACACCTCGCGCATTTCTATCACGCTAAACGGATAGCGCCGATAGCAGCTGATGAGTTTCTACGTACACCAACCTATTCCTTGCCGAAAATTGGGCTAAATTTGTTCAAATTTGTCCAGGTTCGTCTATATTTTGAACATTTGGGAGAAAATACCATTATTTATATATTGGAATAGAGTTGCTGGACTGGAAGAGAATACCACAATACCAAAATGATGGCTATTGGATTCTCTCCTTTCAACGTTTAAAGGATATTAATCTTGATGATTTAATACATTCTGCACTCCAAGCATAGCGGGCTATGAAAGATAAACATGTGAAGAATATATCAACCATCAAGCTGGTTAGATTGGAGATTACCAGACGCGATGGCCGAATAAGTTGAGCGTCTACCTCCCATTTTGGTAGGTCATGGCCGAACCCTGGTTGAGTCAAACCAATGACTCAAAAATTGATACTTGTCGCTACCTTGCCTGGTGCTTGGTATTGCTAGGATAGGGCAAGGAGCAATGGAATGAGGAAGACCAATCGTCCGTGATTGAAATTTCCTCTGCTTAATCAACTAATGTACCAAAGAAAAAGGGGGGAGGATGGCGAGTGCGGTCATGAAAAGGTTAGATGGGTCGAGAGGAGGGGCGGTAGTTCTTTTATGTCACTGAGAGGAGATGAGGTGGACTTAGTGTTCCAGCAGTACATCATCATGGGTGTGGTAGGGGGAGAGGAGAATGGGAGAGGGGGGGGGGGGGGCAGGGGGATCTCAAATGTCAGTGAGGGCGTACATGGATTGAACTCAGTGTTACTCTGAATCATCATAGCCGTGGGAGCAGTGGCGTAGCCAGCTTCTAGAGTTAGGGTTGGTGATTGATTACATTACAAAAAGGTACCGCGATGTATATCAAGTAATTTTAAGTACAATTTTATTTTGTATTTAGCATCAACACACAAAGATGGTACAGTTTTAGCGGAAGTACACAATCATTATTTTGTATTTAAAATCGAAACATATGGAATGTGTGACTTTTATCACAAAAGGGAACTAAAGATTTAACAATGGTTGAAAAGCTGCCACTTTTTTAAGGATGGGCTCAAGGGGGGGCGGTCACTCCACTGCTCCCCTCTAGCTTCGCCACTGTGTAGGAGGGGAGGAGAAGGCGAGATGGGTGTCTTTAGCCGTGTTCACACACGGGCGTTAAGTCGCCTCAACTAGTTCGCCTTGTCTAGTTCGGCTCACATTCGCCGTGTGGACGCGATGCTAAGACGGATTAGGGCTAGTTCGCCTCAACTAGTTTGCCTAATGTAAACCGCGTCGCGAGGTAGTCCAGATGAAGCGAACTAGCTTAAGTCGGCCCATATCGCCTGTGTGGACGGTAGTGGGTTAGATACGGCGGATTAAGGACGTCACAGTTGAGACTTGAGTTTGTTGACTTTTCGGTAAATTTGGTCTATGAACCTGCTAGAGGTGCACAAATATTTTTTTCATGATATATTTTAAGGTTTTCACTGCCCAGCAGAAGTTTTGACTGTTCCAAACCAATACGAGTCAGTCCATACATATCTAGGTCGAACCCACACTCTCTCGTGCCGATGTCGAGTAACCAAAACTGCCGCTGGTTAGTTTGGACTTGCTCATGCGCAGATATCGATTTCCGCCTTAATCCGCTCCGTGTGTGGACACGACACTAGTTCGTCTCATCTAGTTCGCCTTATCTAGTTCGGCCTAAAGTTGTGGGTGTGAACACGGCTTTAAATGTCAGTGAGGGAGAAGATGGGTTGAACATAAAGTTTCATAATCCTGTCTATGAGTTTCTGCTATGGTTTAAACTAAATTTATTAGATTGATTGTTATAATTTACTTCACTTTAGTTTGAAATAACTATTAGTAAAAATGACCAACTTGGGAGATATTTGAAGTGAAAACCTTAATTTGCACTAATAAATCTTTTATAAGTTCACCAATATCTAATTTTGATATCTAGGATCGATTTAGGAAAGTGCTTAGGTTTCGAAAGTTTTCTTGCCTTCTTCCGATTATGCAGTTTTAATGTCCTTGGGTGGGGGAATGGCAGTGGGTAGAATAATAATAATAAATAAAACATTTATATAGCGCCGGATCCAGCAAGCGGGGTGAGGGGGGGATTTCTTTGCACTCTTACGTAATAAAGGGTTCGATCCTTGTTTTTATTTGCTACAGAAGGAGATGTCAGCTTCGCTCCGGATGTGACTGGTTTCCGGTGTCGAGCTGTGGTTATCAACGTCCATACCGATCCAAAGAAGGTACGCGTTATTATCTGTACTAAGAAGTGCCCAATGCTGAAAGTAAACATCGGCTACTGAGCGAGTCATAATATATACGGAGACTACATTGCTATGGGTGAGTCACTTCAACAGCGTTGAGTGTTCTGTTTCATCAACCGACACTGGAGCCAGATGAAGTCATTTCGCTTCCAGTTTAAAGCCGTGTTAACACGGGCAATGTAAATCGATTCGTAGAAAGCGACTTGCCTAGTTCGCCTCACATTTCTCGTGTGAACGGGCGTCTGAGGCGGATTAGGGCTGAATCGATTCATGTGATGCGGATCCTGTAAACCACCTAGCGAGGTAGTTTACATGAATCGATTTCTGTGATGCGGATTATTTTGCCCGTGTGGACGCACTGATGCGGATTAAGGAAGTGACACACATGCGCAGTCGAGACCTTAGTTTGTTGACTTTCCGGTCGATCAAAAGCACATATTATATAATTTAGTCTATGAAGCCGCTAGCTGGGCACAGATATTTTTTTCATCATTTATTTTAATGTTTTCACTGCCCAGCAGAAGTTTTGACCGTTCCAAACCAATACGATTCAGTCCATACATATCTAGGTTCAACCAACACTCTCTAGTGCCGACATCGACAAACCCAAACTGGTGCTGGTTAGTATCAACTTGCTCATGCGCAGATTTCGATTTCCGGCCCAAGTACTGCCCGTGTGAACGGGCCGCTAATTCGACTCACCTGATTCGATTTGTCTAATTCGCTTCACATTTTGCCCATGTGAACACGGCTTAAGTAGGTCACGTGGATTTGCGTATGTAGGCCTATAGAGATAGCTAACAGTGTGGGGATGATCTGACTGTTCAGAGGTGAATCTGTGAAAGTGTGAATATATAAAAGTTGGAGAAAATGTGTGTCACTGTTGATGGTTTTAGTTTGGCATTCCTACCTTCTGTTTATTAAAATCCAATAGCTACAATCCAATTGTATGTATTTTCCCTCAACATATACTCTCCAGAGTGTTCAAATCACATAATATTAAAGCATAATGACACAAAATCAGTTTGAAGTGATAGAGTCCATGAAGTAAATCCACCATATTTGAATGAACTGGTTGTACCACTTGACTACCTCAGCCAATAAAAATGACTGCTTCCTGACCTAGATTGGATTATTACCCAGGAAGCTCTCAGCTTCATGCCAATGGCTGCCATGTGAATATGTGGGCTCTATAAATTTAAACTTTAGCATTCATTTATCTCATGGACTTAATCTATTAATCAGTTCAAAAGTTGCAGGTAAATATATCAAGGTATTTGAACAATATATTTTGCTTTTTAGATTAAGGATTTATGTTCTCATTTTATTTACCCACATTATTTCCACTTTTCATATAGGGTTGTTTTTCACCCCTAGTCAGGCTCCTGTAGTCTGGGATGAATCTTTTATCTAAGGATGATCATGAGAGGGTCCCTACCTCACGTGGTGGGGTCTCCCCGAATCTATATATATCACAACCATTTAAGTTAGAAATACAAAAATCGATTAATTTAGAGATAATTAATGTAACTGTTAAATTATAATGTAAATCATCTTTAGGTTACACCATCTTAAATTGAAGGGGAAATCAATTTAATACAAAATCATTTGCGATAAGACATAGGTTATAAATATGTGGATGAAATAAAAGAAATCACAGGAAAAAGGTAACAGAAAAAAGTCAAAATTGGCTAGAAAAAAAGTCAAAGCAAAAAGGTCATGGTTATGGTTATGGTTAGGGTTATCACTTCACCATTGGTAGCCATTACGTCAGCAACAACAAATCACTGCTGTTCTATGCTATATTTTACTATGAGAATGGTCCAGGATGGTCGAAACCAGTCAAGTTTTAAATAGACAAATGCTAGATAATAATCATTTTAAAGATCTTAATATGGGCCAACTATTATTCAATATTGAAAACAAAGAAACGAAATACAACATTAGAAATACAATGTTTCCTTGACTTTTTTCCCTGGATTCTATCAATCACCCGCATAAAAAGGGGTTTTCTTTCTTTGGGAAAATAGCAGAGCTTCCATCTAAAGCTGATCTCTGTACTGGGCCAGGTACACACTGACTCATCAAAAAAAGGTCCATGCAAAAAAGGAAGCAATTTGGACTAGGTTTTGCATATGGTAATTAAGTGCTCTCCTCAGGACAATGTTTTTCTTCAACACCAAAGGGCTGGTGGCTATATCAACTTACAATGATTTGCACATTTTGTGGGTGGTTAACTTGCATGAGGAAGGAAGCTAAGTACAAAGAATTGAATAAACCATGATGAGGTAACCGTGGAGATTGGTTAGTTTATTACCTGTATATATATATATATATATATATATATATATATATACATATATATATATATATATATATCTCTCTAAGAAAATGTACAAACGTTTAGCAGCGTTTGAGATGTGGACATATCGAAGGAAATATCATGGACAAAGAAGATCACCAACAAAGAAGTTCTCAGAAAAATTAAAAATAAGAAACGCTTGTTTGCCACTATACAGACAAAGAAACTGACTTATTTTGGCCACATCATTCGTCAGAGTTCAATATACCGTACATTGTTGGAAGGGAAGGTGAATGGCAGCAGAGGGAGAGGGAGACCAAGAACATCATGGTTTACAAATATTTCACAGTGGACAGGCTTGAATTATTCACAGTCTATCAGAACAGCACACCATCGGGCAAGTGGAAAATCATTGCATCCAACCCTCGACTAGAGGATGGAACTATTGATTGATTGATTGATGTTACTGATACCTGCCTCCGAGACTTGGATTACGTTCCCGCTCTAAGCATACTTGAGCAACTGTTTCTTTGAAAATTAATTAATTATCTTTAAAAAATGTTGTTTGTGTGTGTATTTCTATCGCAATTATAATTAGCGTTAGTCTTATGTTAGAGTGTTTATTAATATGTAGTAGCATTTCTATCTGTGTATTTTTGTATTATCGTATCCTGTGTTGTTCATTGAACACGGGGGGGGTATATATATGTCTTACTGATGCTAGCTCCTACTGTGGCTGCACACATTGTTATTGTCTTATGGCTAATAGTGTCATTCCGCCTTACCTGTCTAACATATGCTAGGCCCTGCTATGGCTGCACACTTTGTTGTTGATCCTACTGCTACCAGTGTCATTCAAGCCTACATGTCTTACAAATCCTACCTCCTGCTATGGCTGCACACTTTGTTGTTGATCTTACTGCTACCAGTGTCATTCAAGCCTACATGTCTTACAGACGCTACCTCCTGCTATGGCTGCATACTTTATTATTGTCTTATGGCTAATAGTGTCATTCTGCCTTACCTGTCTAACATATGCTAGCCCCTGCTATGGCTGCACACTTTGTTGTTGATCTTACTGCTACCAGTGTCATTCAAACCTACATGTCTTACAGACGCTAGCCCCTGCTATGGCTGCACACTTTGTTGTTGATCTTACTGCTACCAGTGTCATTCAAACCTACATGTCTTACTGATCCTACCTCCTGCTATGGCTGCACACTTTGTTATTGGTCTTACGGCTACCAGTGTCATTCAAACCTACATGTCTTACAGACGCTAGCCCCTGCTATGGCTGCACACATTGTTATTGGTCTTATGGCTACCAGTATCATTCAAACCTACATGTCTTACAGACACTAGCCCCTGCTATGGCTGCACACTTTGTTGTTGATCTTACTGCTACCAGTATCATTCAAACCTACATGTCTTACTGATCCTACCTCCTGCTATGGCTGCACACTTTGTTATTGGTCTTATGGCTACCAGTGTCATTCAAACCTACATGTCTTACAGACGCTAGCCCCTGCTATGGCTGCACACATTGTTATTGGTCTTACTGCTACCAGTATCATTCAAACCTACATGTCTTAGAGATGCTACCTCCTGCTATGGCTGCACACTTTGTTGTTGATCTTACTGCTACCAGTGTCATTCAAACCTACATGCCTTACAGACGCTGCCTCATGCTATGGCTGCACACTTTGTGGATGTTCTGGATGTTGACCTGGCCGGGAGTCTCTGCGGTGTGGTTTGCAGCAGCAGAACCTGGATGGAGACTTCCCTCAGTGAGACAGCCGCCAAGTGGGTGTGCAACATCATCAGTACCGGGGCACATGTCCTAAACGGCAAGGTCTATGGAAACCTCATGATTGACGTCAACGTCAGGTAGGTCACCTAGACGCCGCCATATTATCACTCAGTCCACTGTCCTTGGGAACTGGCATGGGATAGCTGACTGGTCAATGCACCCATTTCCTGTAAAGGATGCTATGGGATAAATCCCCGAGTTAAACGAGAGGCGCTTACCAAATCGATACTTTATACATCCCCTGCCTGATGCTCGGCATTACTAGGATAGGACAAGGACTAGTTGGGTCAGTGTGGCTGAGTGGGTTAGCAACTCAATGTACCACCAGCATGGTGTTCCAGTTGTGTAGCAACTGAAATACCATGCTGATGGTACAATGACTTGCCTCCTTCCTTTCCTCCTCTCACTGTCCCACAATATATATATAGCACTATTAAGTCACCATGAGTGCGTACTGTCTGGAGATGACCATAGATCTAGGGCGTAACAAATTGTGTAAGTATTCTTTATGTGTAAGCCTTCAGTTTGATTCAGTCATGGGGAGATGCCATGAGTTACCACACTAGAACTTAGAAGCAGACGCTCTCACCGCTGAGCCATCCTGTCTGGGAAGTCTCGTGGAGTGAGTTGTGGAGTGAGTTGTGGAGTGAGTTGCTATGCAATGCAGGTGGCAATGAGAAGTGGATTGCAGACGATTAACACACTGCTTTCGCTGACCCAATAGCCCAAACCCCGTTTTGCAACACAAGCACATACTATCCACCATTCATACAGGGGGCGCCACCTCCATCTATTAGCCCCTTTTCTCAGTCCCAACAATTTACATTTCCATGCACGGCCAATATGGCCACTCCGCGATCGGACCGTAATTGCCTAGTCACAGTTGTCCGGATAAGATGGTTGGTTGTTGGAGGTTTACGTCCTGCAACACCTAAGGTCATATCAGGACTAGTTGTCCGGATAAACATCCTTTCACTCTATCTAAGCTATGTAGTAATACCAGTATATCGTGTGAATATAACAGGGATGAAAGATCTCCGCGATTTCGCGGATTTCCGGGATTTTTCCTGTAGCTATAAGTGTATACTAATACATTGCGCCCATCCTGATATGACCTTGGATATTGCCAGGATGTAAAACTCCAAGAACCAACCAACCAATGCGTTGTTTCACGCTGCAGCACCATCAGCGTATACTAATATGTGGTGCAAAGGCCGAAGCTCTTGCAGCATATACTACTAATGGCTTCAAACGCTGCAGCAGGGTCAGCATATACTACTAATACATGCTTCAAATGGTGCAGCACTATCAGCGTATACTACTAATACATGCTTCTAACGCCACAGCACTATCAGCGTATACCAATATGTATGAAACCCGACTTCTGGGAATTTTCAGCGATTCCATGACAATGCTAAGCCTATGGGAGAATATCAGCATTTCCGCTTTTTTTCCCGGAGACCACTTTCATCCCTGATATAAAGAACCTGCACATTTCCAATTTCCAACATGACTTTGTGTTATTACTTGCATTACTTTCTCTGTCTATGTAAGTACTGTATTACTAACCTGCGTAAGACGTTTCGAAATCATCAGCAGGTGGCGCCACCAGTGTCTTCGTTATGAGCTATTGGACATATCTCCTCTGTTCACTGTCAGAATGTAAACGAATATTTATAAATATATATTTTGTCAACTGTTTTTCTATTTACAATTTCAGCAATAATAAATTGTTCCACCGAGCAATACGAATAATAACGGTAAGGACTGCATTCTGATATTATTCCATTGTTTTGACATTATATTTAGTATTAGTTCTTTTTAATGAATTCCTCTCCCTCTTCCTCTTTTCATCCCTTTCTCCTCCCTCCCCTCTCCCTCTCTTTTCATCTCTCTACCCACCTGTCTCCCTCGCTTTCTTACTACTGCTCACCCTCTCTCTTCATAACTCTCCTCCTCCTTCTCTTTACCCCACCTCTCTCTTCCACACCGAGTTTGGGGTTTTCACACCAGTCGCATCCAAGCACATTTACACAGGCCCCGCTAATCTACTTATAAGTTATAGTTTGACACACACACAAAAGATTTTTTTTTTTTTTTTAAATTGTTTAAATCACTCAAGAAGTGGCCGCTGTCCGACACACCCTAACTTAAGGGGTTTCCCGTTTCCGGCCACCTTCAGCTAATTTCTCCTCCGTCTGGGCGCAATTTTACACCTTGTTGTGGAGGTTTTACAGCAGGTGGTGAACAGCTGGGTTAACTCGCTACCACGGGCCAAATGTATGAAGCAGGGTTAGCGCTCCAAACCTGTGGTTAGACGGGATCTCCGGGTTAGAGGCGAAAAGTCGCAATGTATGTGGCTGGGTTAGGCAAACACCGCAAGCTTAACGTCGCCTACACTAACAGTAACACCAAGACATATCAAGTTTAATGTTGGGGTTAAGTACCGATTAGGCCCAAATGCGATCATATTTAACAGAATTACATACTCAAAACGTGAAATTTCATTAAATTAACCCTAAATTCGAACCGATATTAATGCTGACGCTACATCGGCGCGATATTCATATTGTCGAATCGACGAATGTAAGCAAATCGCCGCCACCCCCGCCGTCGATACGGCGCCGATATATTAGGACCAAATCTATTCAATGCTATCATATGTAACAGAATTACATACTCAAAAAGTGAAATTTTATCAAGTTAACACTAAAATCGAAGCGATAGTAACACCGCCACCAAATTTTGGTAAAATTAAACCAATAATCGAACTGATATTAACGTCGCCGCCGCCGATCCAGCGGCGGCGATATTGTGAAATAGCGGTGCTCGCTGGGAACAGGCTCAACAATAACAAGTGTGCTGGTGCCCGGCGTTGTTAGGTACCGATTAGGCCCAAATCTATTCAGATATTGTCGAATCGGCATCGTTATTCATATAAAAATGGTGTCGACGGCAAAGCAAAGGAGTAAACTATTCTCACATTATTTTGGTCAAATTAAACCAAAAATCGAAGCGATATTAACGCCGCAGCCGTCGCCGCCTCGGCTCGCCGGCAACAGTGTCAGAGGGGTTCCCCAAATCTATAAATAACGCATCGGTTAGCTAACCAATCCGCGCTTTGGCCACATACATTTCCCATGACAATCTCTAAGAAAATGTACAAACGTTTAGCAGCATTTGAGATGTGGACTTATCGAAGGATGATGAAAATATCATGGACAAAGAAGATCACCAACAAAGAAGTTCTCAGAAAAATTAAAAATAAGAAAAGCTTGTTTGCCACTATACAGACAAAGAAACTTATTTATTTTGGGCACATCATTCGTCAGAGTTCAATATGCCGTACATTGTTGGAAGGGAAGGTGAATGGCAGCAGAGGGAGAGGGAGACCAAGTACATCATGGTTTACAAATATTTCACAGTGGACAGGCTTGAATTATTCACAGTCTATCAGAACAGCACACCATCGGGACAAGTGGAGAACCATTGCATCCAACCCTCGACTAGAGGACGGAACTATTGATTGATTGATTGATTGATATCCCAACACCGACGTTAGCTAACCCGCCTAATCTTGGTCATCAGGAATCACGTAAGTCACTATAACATAAGTAAACACACAGGGTTCATAGTAAAGGAGGGAGCTGGGAGTGGCCTGTCACCCTACTTCCGGGCATGTAAACGCGTCGTGTGGCAGCGTGAGTTCTTCCTGATCAACCCGTGGGCGGTAACTCGGAACTGACCTATTATAGAACGCTGGCTGAACCCTGACCCGTGAGCTCACTGAACCTGTTTGTGCCAGAAACAAAAACAAGTACTAAAACTGTGCAAGATCGTTGCCCCTTTTTGGTTTAGCAAAGTAAACCCACAAACAGAAATGCACCAAGTCAGTTGATACTCAATCAATGCATATAAATATATTTGTCACTACCTGTTCGACATTGTTAGAATATGGCCTACGTAGTTGATGCATGTGCTTGACATTATTACAATACAGCACACACAATTGATACTCAACATTGTCAGAATATGGCACATATACTTTATATTTGTCAAAACGCAATATTGACAGAATAGTGCAAGGCCTAGTTTGTTCAGTGTCATGATTATATTTGACCCAATGAGATATATTACCATAGTGATAATGGTACTGTATATCAGGTGAGCAGCACTATAAGTCCACTTTTGTATGCATGCTGAGATGTTGTTAGGAGTAAAACCTCAATCAAATTACAGCATCCTGGTCATGGCCCCAAAGGTCAGAGGCGGTGGGTAGTGAACAGTATCAATTATATATGTCTCAAAAGGTGCTAAGCAATATGGGACAAAACTTTGTCCATTGTAACGATCAACATACTATCTGCTTATGCATTTGCTCAAGATAAACTGATTTGTTTTTTACATGGTGTTTCATAATCCCAATAGAATACATATTGCTTTGAAGCAAATGTCCTTGTGTTTTCAGTGTAACCATTTCTGTGCTGTTTTGTGTCAATCGTTACAATGGACAAAAAAAAAAGAAGAGTTATCATCTTTTGACACAGGCTCATATACCATATTCTAACAATGTCGAGCAGGTAGTGACAAGTATATTGACTGAGTATCAAAACAGACTGACTTGGTGCATTTCTGTCTGTGGGTATACTTCGCTAAACCAAAACGGCCAAATATGCATATTCAACTGCGTGGGACCTGAACCCACATTCCTGCCATTCTGGTTTTGGCGTCCTATGCTTGTACCACCTAGTCACTCCGGTCTAACCACCGAACCCACACTGCCTGCCTGTGCCACATCGTTACCGGGTGGGGTGAGTGCAGCCTGGCACAGTGTCCATAGGCAATTTGGTTTTCGTCCGACGTTTCCCCATGAAATAAGCAATTTGCATCACGCAAGATGTGAATGATCTTTCTAAATAATAAGTGTTTTAAAAAGACAAACACACAAATAAGACAGACTACCAAGTGAGTTTACCGTCTTGTTTGTTCACCCTCGTCGTTTTTACCTAGAGGGCCATAACTTTACATACGTGGTGCAAGTTTTGGTTTCTTTGGAGACTATTTTGTCGCGCAATTCAGATATACAATCACAGACATTGTCTATTCATGTATCAGCTGACACATACTTCATTCCTAGACTACCTATGATGTCACATCATAGCTTATGGTCGTATAAAGGTTGTAGTTGGATACTTCGGAGATGATCGTGTACGTGCAATGAATCGTGATGCTACTACTAGTAGTGATGATGGTGGTGGTGATGGTGGTAGTGGTGGTGGGGATGATGGTGATGGTAGTGATGGTGGTGGTGGTGTGGTGATGGTGGTGGTGGTGATGATGGTTGTGGTGATGGTGGTAGTGGTGGTGGGGATGATGGTGATGGTAGTGGTGGTATGGTGATGGTGGTGGTAGTGATGGCGGTGGTGGTAGTGATGATGATGATGATGGTGGTAGTGGTGGTGGTGATGGTAGTGATGGTGGTGGTGGTGTGGTGATGGCGGTGGTAGTGGGAGTGGCAAGGGTGGCGGTGCTTTTGATGGTGCTGGTGGTGATGATGGTGGTATTGATGATGGTGGGGACGATGATGTTGGTGATGGTGATGATGCTTGTGGTGACGATGAGTCTTGTTTGTCATATACATATATTTGAAGTGAGCATATTCTCCCATTTGGGCAGCACTATCAGGTCGCTATGAGGTCGCACATATAATTCCCACCCTGGGACGACCATAAATGTTACCAGGGAATTATATATATTATATGTATATATAATTCCCTAGTAACATTTATGGTCGTCCCAGGATAAGTGGGATATCAGGTCACGGCATGATATTCAAGTCGCACAAGTCAATACCCGTTGTGATATATGATATCATGTAACTCTAGGGCGTAACACCACAGTATTCCAAGCAAAGCCCTTCCGTGGATGACCTCACTTGTTGCTAGATGTAAAAGCCCCAAGCACTCAGTCACTCACCTCCCCCTCCCTTGTCCTGTCCATCCCTTGTCCAACACTCTGACAGACGTGCAGATAAGGCAACACAACACGCACCAAACAGAGTACCCCCCCCC
Organism: Branchipolynoe longqiensis; assembly: GCA_030323885.1. Lineage (NCBI taxonomy): Eukaryota > Metazoa > Annelida > Polychaeta > Phyllodocida > Polynoidae > Branchipolynoe > Branchipolynoe longqiensis. Next base: position 41,512,323 of record CM059187.1, on the reverse strand, counting down.
CCCCCACCACCACCACCACCACCGCCCACCACATCAAACACAGCTAGAAGTCGTAGAACTGCGCATTCTGTGATGACGACCTCAGAGTACTGACCCTGCAAACATCGCCTGTCAGGACCAAGATCTGGTCACGTGATCTAAACTTGTAATCCTCACACATGAGTATTCACTTCTCCTTAAAGTTGCATAGTCCGATGGTTTTGAGTTTCTCTGATTTTTCTGAGATAAATATAATATATCGATCACTAGTATCTACTTTACATTAGTTTAAAGTTACTTTTATTTTAAATGGTAAACTTTTGAGATATTTGAAGTGCAAACATGGAAAATTTGCTTGCCAAAACCCTGACACCATAGACCTCTACAGTAACATGTTCTATTAACTTGAGTATTCCTTTCTATGCAGAATCAAATGTTCAAAAAGTGCATCAGTATTTAAGTTAGATATGTAAAAATCAAATCTAGATAACTGTTTTGGTGAAAAAAATTTTTATTTCATCAGACTATGCAATTTTAAGGATTGCCTCACATCCTAGAAATGATCGATCGCGGTGGCCGACTCGGTTAAAGTGCAGGCTTCTTGCTCGGAAGGTCGGGAGTTCGAATCCCAGCGAAGTAAAACCAATGACTTATAAAATTGATACCTGTTGCTACATAGCCTGGCGCTCGGCATTGCCAGGACAGGGACTGATTAGCACAATATCAGGATATTGTGGTTGTGTGGGATATCGGGTCAGAGTGCTGGTAGCCTGGTCTCAGTGGGGCAGCACTATATTGGGTTCGGGTGGGGCAGTGTCCATGTGTGCACTGTCACAAGTCAGTACCCATCCTGATATGACATTATATGTTGCTAGGGTGTAAAATATATAACAAGCAAACATCCTAGAAAGTCTTACTCTTAGCCATATCGCCGTGCTTGTCCACACTGGGGCAGCACGATATAGTGACGGTCGCAATGGTCGACACTCATCCTAATAGATGCTCAGACGTTTGTGTATTGGAGTTTTTCGTCCTGGTCACAACTAAGGTCATATCAGGATGGGTGTGCACTCATGGCGTCTTTGTAGTGCTGCCTCACTGAGATACCGTGCCGCTTCTTCTTCTTCTTCTTCTTCTTCTTTTCGTTCGCCTTCAATTACACTTGGAGCCCAGTTCTCATAATAAAATTGACAGTCCTCTGTAGCACATCTGCAGCCCCGTACAGCTTCTCCTGCAAGTCAGTGGGAGCTGGCCATATCTCTTCCCTCAGTGAGTGATGGTTCAAGCAGCTCTGTAGGATATGCTCAGCAGTCTGATCTTCCTCTCCACAAGAGCAGAGGGCAGATGGTACTACACGGAAGTATCTGTGCAGGTGATTGTTAAGCCTGTTATGCCCAGTCCTAAGGCGGAAGATGATCACTTGATGTTGTCTTGACAGTTGATGGTAGCTGTCTCGTGATTCTGGTGATCTATGCAGAGACTTAATGATGGTCTTCATCTCCTTAAAGTCAACACTGTTTTCGTGCTGTTCTGCCTCTGCACCCATCTTTGCCATTTTGTCAGCTTCTTCGTTACCCTGAATGCCTCACAGGGCGAGCACCATTTCTGTTGAATTTGTCTCCAAGTGTCATATGGCCGCTGACCTCTGTGATATCTAGTATTCCACTCAAGTCTCATTATCCTGAGCACCAGAAAAGGTAGCGACAAGTTATCAATGTTGTAAATCTTCGATTTGACTTGGCCAGGGTTTGAACCTTCCCGACTTTCCGCACGGGAAGTCAGTGCTCAGCTCCCCTCTGATCCTCAGTTGTTGCGAGGATGTAAGACCTCAATCACTTACTCAGTTCCGTCTACAGACGCTCGTTAGATGCTCATGGGACGCTGCCCACCACCTGCTCCTCAGGGCCATCTACATGTCAGATGACGTCACAGAAGAGACATCGCAGCAGCCAATCAGCGCACACCTGGAGGTCGCTGCTAGCAGGAGAAAGGTCAGGAGAAAACGTATTTGAACAATATATTTTGCATATTAGATTATTATAACCATGTGGTTATATCAATAACATAGCCATCCAACACTTTTTCTAATGGGTTATTTAAGCCCTGTCACAGAGACGTTGCTGTGGGAATAACTAAAGAAAATGTCCATTTTAATTTTTAATTCACTTTAAGTTATTTATTATTTACAATAGATGTACAGTAAACCCTCTCTAAATCGACCGATCATGGGACCGACATTAAGTGTTCCATTTAGGGATGTGGTCGGTTTAGGGAGTTATAATATCCTTACAATGGGATTGTTGGGACCCAAATAAAGCGATCGATATAGGGGAGTGGTCGATCTGTGGAGGTGGTAGTCACAATACATTTTCCACAATAGCTCCTTAGCCTATGCAAAGTTCATTGTCTGATTCCCGAACCCAGCTTTCTAATTGGTCCGGTTGTCTACCACCATTTTGAAATACAATGACAATTATCGGTATTGGAGAAATAGTAGCAGTCACAAGTCGATGTCCGTCCCGCTGTCACCCAGATGTTGCTAGGACGTAAGCCTCCAATCACTCAGATTGTACCAAGTCAGTGTTAGTACCCGAACACACTCTGTTTTATTTCAGATTGTTCCACTTGCGCTGGTGACAGGCATGCGGGGTTGCACTGTAGCCGAAGCAGACAGGCAACTCAGGCAGTTTCCTGTTGTGAGACGGGCCATTGCCGAGCACCGGAAGTGATCACCTCCATCCCATTCTGTGTCTCCCTGGCACCGGAAGTGACTGTCCTCATCCCCACTGGTGTCTCCTCACCACCGGAAGTGATCACCTCCGCCCCATTCTGTCTCCATACCACCGGGAGTGACTACCCTCATCCCCACACGCGTCTCCTCACCACTGGAACTGACCATCTCCACCCCATTCTGTGTGTCCCTACCACGGGAACTGACTACCTCATTCCCTCCAGCGTCTCCTCGCCACCGGAAGTGACCACCCCCACCCCTGCCATGTCTCCTAACCACCGGAAGTGATCAGCTCCCCCCTACCGTTTATCCCCCACCACCGGTAGTGACCATTCCCAACCACCCTTGTCTACCCACCACCGGATTGATTGATTGATTGGTGGTTGTTTTACGCCGTGTCGGCAGCATAGGCCATATTCACGGCGCCCACCACCGGAAGTGACCATCATATGCTTAAAATAAAAGATATATGCATGGAGAGGAGGAGGGATTGTACAATTATGCTTGTGTGGGTTGCAACATTATGGGGTATGGAATGTTATCATGTGGGGATTCCCTTTGAGATGCACGAGTAGTATTCGAGTAGGGTTAAGAATTAAAGACTGGCGAGGACGGTAGAAAGGATGTTGAGCGCCTGATCACTCACTACTTTTGTTAAGATAATCCATTCATTGAATACACCTTTTTCATCGATTCTAAAAAGCCTCTCTTGTGTCCTTTTTTAAAATGCAAATTATTTCCACACTCAAACAAATTAAATTAAATAAATCTAAGATTTGCAAAATCTCAGATTGGTCAACTATGTGAATCTAGATTGGTGGTGGTGAGGAGTGAGTGAATCGTCCTAGATCACTTCGTAATGAATGCGATGGAACCAGAATATCCTTTAGACACATTACATTATTGAGACCTGGTTCCACGACATCAGAAACCTTGATCGTTACGAATAAACGAATAAATGAATACACTATGTCTGAGTGAATGAATCAGAGACGTGTCAGTGGTTTATTAATTAGATAATAAATAGTATGGGCATGCATTAACGAACTGTATTCATGGACATCTTTTATCATTAACTATTCATTTAGGATATGTTAGTTGCTTTAAAGGGGCTGTGACATTACCAAAAAAAGGGGATGTGACATGACCAAAACAACTTTAACTGTTCACAATTATTATAATCAAATATGAATCGTCTAAGTTGTATAGATTAAAAGAACTTATCTCTGAGTTATTTAGGTCCCAACCATGGTGTGAGGGCCTCTGTAGTCAAGTACTGATTATTTGTGTCAGGCAGCCCTAATCGCTGTTCTCGGTGATGTAGATTACGGGTTATTACAGACTTGGACGGAAAGTAGAGTAAACACTGCCATCAAAATTAGTCAATTTAAAGGTTTCTGAGGATGCGTATAATCTATGTAAGTTTGCCCTTTCCTTCCCAGTGTGACGTCACATAACTATTAATAATAGTCATGGGGTATTCAGAGTCTAAAGGCCCTGTCACACTACGACGTTTCCCCTGGTGCGCCGCCAACGTGCAAGATATTTGCTAGGGCTCGAGACACATCCAAATTTTCGGCGTTGTGGGAGAAAGTTCGATGGGTTGCAGCGTGCTAGTGGCGTGTTGATAACGCGTCCGTAATGCCCCGTCCAACCCGTCGGGGTGCGGCGAAAGTTTTGTGCAAGCACAAAACAATCGGCGCGACCCGGCGTGCACCGACGTGTCCATTCACACGTTGCTATCACTCAACGTGTACCGACATGTACCGACGCGCCGTTAACACGCCGGTAATGTGTCCCGACGTGTCTCGATGTTTCGACCAAAAAGGCAACATGTCGACGCGCGTTGGGGAGAAACATCATAGTGTGACAGGGCTATAATGGTGCTGGGAAAACCAACCCTGACTTACTGGATTCTAGCTCAAATAGTCCATTCTAATTTCTATGCGTGGTTTTTCATTAAGATGCGTAGAATATTCATGCAAAGAATACATAGTAAAATCATGAGACCAGACCAGTTCCCTTGTTTTTCCTATGTTTTTAGATAACTATTTTAGGCTGATAATTATCATCTATTTTACTTTAAATTAAAGTTGCATGGTCCGATGAAATATAATGTTATCAAAATTAAAACAACTACTTACATTTGATCTTATATATCCAACTTAAATACTGGTGTATTAGCTAATGATTTGGGACAGCATATACAGAATAACAAGTGAATTTATAACCTCACCCCTTTGGACACTCACTTTGAAACACCCATTGTGCAGAGAGGCCATTAATCAATTAGGCCAATCTTGTGACCTCATTAGCCTCCCCCAACCAAGTAAGCCTACTGTACAGGGTCATAGAGGGTAAGGGAAATGAGGCGGATGTTGCCCCTACTCCATGTTGGATGTTCAATGCTGTTTGGTCAATTCTATAAATATAATTAATCAATTTGGATAATTAAAATTTTGGAATTTTTCATTTGTCAATTAAAATTGTATCTACCATCAGGACTATGTATGGTATGAGGGAGGATGAGACATGGATGACATAACAGTAAATAATAACAGAGCAATAATATGTACATGAGAAATGCAAGCAGTATGCATATCCTAGACGGTCTAAATGTATGGGAGGATGCGCATGCATGTGTTTTGCGTGTATCTGTTTAAAATTTGTCAGTTACATTGTATATAAAAGTAAAAAGTTTTTTTGCTATTGAATGTAAAAAGGAGTGAACCATATGGAGTGAGATATGTGCATTTGAAAGTTTTTGACTTTCAAATCATTTGTATTAGCTAATTCAGCGGCCGTTCCATGCTGGCCACATCAGCCGGGCCTGAGCATTAATAGTTTGATGGGATCTGCCGCAAATACACAGGTTTCCGGTTTTAATGCTATGATGGCAGCAGCCGTTCTGGTTGTACCTATGCGTTATCGTTTGGATGGGATCCATCGCAAATGTGCAGCCATATTCTATGATTCAGCCGGACCTGAGCATTAATGGCTTGACGGGATCCGCTGCAAATGCGCAGATCTCCAGGTTTAATGCTATGATGGCATCAACTGTTCTGGTCATGAATTATCGTTTGGACAGGATCCATCGCAAATGTGCCAGGTTCTGGGCTTAACGCTATTACGGGAGCACCCGTTCCACAGCCTATACAATGGTGGATGGCTCAGGATCGCAGAGCATGCAGTTTATCATAGGTGAGTGTAGAAACTGATATGGTGCTCTGATCCTAGGCCGTCCTCCCGACGCAAAAGCTGTGGAACGGCGCATTTGCTATGGATCCCGTCCAAACTATAACACATAGGCACCCCAGAACGGCTGCTGCCATCATAGCATTAAACTCAGAAGCATGCGCAATTGTGGCGGGTCTCGTCAAACCATTAATGCTCAGGACCGGCTGAATCATAGGATGTGCATGCAGTTTGGTGGGTGGTTGCACAGTTTGATGTTTTGAAATTTCTGCCATTGGGACGATGTCAATCATATACCGATGTATATGTGATGTTGGATAATCGATGCTACCTGGTCAATTCGATAGATATAAACCAAATTAACCTTTCTACAAAAAAATATTTTGTTGAACGGACCAGGTATAGGCTGCTGGGATACGAACTGTACTCCGAAAAATGCTCTCCAATTATACCTTTGCAGGTTTTCAGTTCATATAACTGTATATGTGGGGGAAGAGTGCTGAAATTGGTTGCTCCTATTGTGTTGTAGTTAGTCCAGCAGCAATGACAAGGCTTTTAGACAACCATATAGAGAAAAATGTTTAAATGTGCAATCTAAAATGCTAAATATAAAGTTCAAATGTTTATTTCTCATAACCAGCTACTTTTTGTGTGAATAATTGATTAAATCATGTAGATTAATAGACTTTAAAAGTTGAATTGAGAGCTTTCATTGGGTGCCATCTTGGTGGTTGCCATGGCTTCCCCTATGTATGGGGAACCCCTCTAGGTCATGTGATGAGGGAATCCCACCTATGATGTCATTCATACATCACAGACCTCAACTCTCCTCCCACATGTTCAGTTGCATGAACTGAACAAACTAAGCAAAGGTATGTTTGGCGAGCTTTTGATGCTGGATTCGTTTGTATCTGGGTGAGATATACCCAGCAACTTTAAAAACCCTAGTGCCATGGGCCTATGGCCCCCAATCCGTTCCCAGAATGTTCACACCCCAAACAGAACCTGCAGCTCAGCCAGATTCCAGGATTAGTAGGTCATCTCACATCACATGGTCACCGTAAGATTACCATCTGGGCCATAGCCACAGGACTTTTGGCAAGCTTTCAAAATTATGTTGGGTTCTTTCAGCTCAAATTGCTCCAAAATTAGCCATTTTTCATCAAACTTACTCTGAACTAATGAATATATGGATATAATGGTCAACCTGAGCTATTTATCTCAAATATAACTACAAATTCAAATGCCATCGGAACATGCAACTTCAAAGTACCTTTTATTGTAAATGGTTAATTTTGGAGATATTTGAAATGGGGGAAATGCTAAATTACTTTATCTCTAGGTGTACCAATTACGATGTCACCAATGTCACACCAGTGTCATGAATAATCCTCTTAGGTTTAAGCATTTAAACCACTTGCTGTCAGGACTCCACCTCGTCGACACCTCTTCTATCGCCTTTCTGCTGTCGGTCTCCTCCTTGATAGATGTCTGAAAAGAGTTTGTGCAGGGGGAGCCAGCCAGCATTTCACCTACCGCTTACTGGTCACCACAGGGCAAGGATGCACAGCCCTTTGATTCAACTCTCCTCATTTCTCTTTCCTCTATAGATACTACCCTTTAAACATAAATAATACACCCACTGTGTAAGAATTCTAAGATCATCAGTTCTACCAACCAACTGGTTTAGAATAATTCTTTTTTAAATATAGTGTTACATTTTGCCATCATGACCATTAAAGTTGCATAGTCTGATGGTTTTGAGTTTCTGTCATTTTCTAAGATAAATATATTAGATTGATTATTATAACCTACCTTACTTGAATTTGAAGTATTTATTTGAAATGGCTAACTTTTGATATATTTGAAGTGCAACCATGCAAAATTAATTTAGGAAAACTCTGACACCATACGATCCTGCAGTAACATGTTCTATTAAATTGTCTCAGTATTCCCTTCTATATGGCAACTAATGTTTAACAACTGCATCAGTATCTAAGTTGGATATGTAAAATCCAATCTAGATAATATTTGTTTTAATTTTCAAAATTTGATGTTTTCATCGCACTAGGCATTTTTAATACAATTATCCAGTTAGCTTTAAAATACTGAGCGTTTCAGTGCTAACAACATGAAATGACAAACAAACTCGGAGCATTTGTATATTTTTGTTATAAATGTACAGATAAGTCCCTTGTCTGCTACATTGGTGTACATTACCCTACACCGCCCACACACATGACTCACTCTATCTGCGACGCTCTTAATCCTTAATAGGTCAACACAAACGCTATCAATATGACAATATAACTGTCAACTTAATATATATCAGTTGATAACGGACGAACCCTAAATGTGAAACATTTACAACCATTCTCAGAATCAGCAACTAAATTAAATGGTACAATGCAACACCTATTGTCATATCAGTGGACACTGACCCCGAATGAAGATGTAAAATAAGACAGACTGACAATCAAAGCATCTATTTATTACTCTAGCTTTAAATGTAGACTTGTCTATATCTAAATACAGGTGTCAACAGAGTTGGTGGGAAATTGTTAAACAGGAATCCATTCAATGAAACTGGTACTGAATGGAAGACCCGGCAATTCTAAAATGTGCTTGTGAAGTTGGTCTTTCTCTTCTAAAATGTGCTTTTATATTGCTGTTTCTGTTCTAAAAATCTTTTAAGGTTGGTATTTCTATTCTGTTTCCTGTAGTTCTGTACTGACTTGTGTTGTGTAGGATCCAATGCTATAATTCCAAAGTTCCGCCCAGAACACGAGTTCTGGCCACTACCGCCAGAGGGCGGGTTCGTGGCGGAAATCGACTGTCAATTGATGAGATGAAGCTAATGGAAACATGACAGACTCGGGCTGACTTGTGTAATGGAACGCTGGTGACTAATAAACGCTACACATACCAAATGACTAAAACCCCAGTTACACTATGGCTTGTGACCGCTTACGGCCACTTTGCGACCACTTTGAACCAAAGACCATATCTTCTTGCAACCGATCCAATGGTCGCCGACCTCTTTGCGACCATTTTTGTCGCAAGGAGGTTTATAAGGCAGTAGCTGCAACATCCTTGCAATCAAAATCGTCGCAAGAAGGTCAGCGATCACTGAGGACCACTTTGCAACTATTTTGAGACCACTTCTAACCTTTTTATGACCACCCCTTTTATGTAGTCGCAAAGTGGTCGTAAGCAGTAGTGTGACTGAGGTATAAGAGAACCAGACCAGCGGAATGTACTTAAATCTAGGTTACACGACTCAGTAGGCCTACGACGACTAGACCCAGTCCAACTAACAGGGACGCCCATCTTCAAGGGTAGTCAGGTGTGGGAGAACCTACCTGGGGGTTGGGGTGCCACCTAGCTGCTCCCAAACACACCATATTAAAACCTGTGGGCAAAGAACACATCTGCATGAGAAAAGGAATAGACGCCGGACCCCACCCCCACCCTTCCTCCCATGACCAATCCACGATTCACTACAACGACTGTAAACTCAACTCCATTCACCCCCACCCCATATACACACACCTTTCTCCCATCATCACTAGTAGTAGAACCACGCCCCTCACCCCAACCTTTCCCTGGCTGCACTCACCACCCATTCCTTACCTAGCCACAGAGAGCGTGTATAGATTTAAGGTCATATCAGGATGGGTACCGAGTTGTGACAGTTTGCACTCATGGCAACTTTATAGTGCTTCCCCACTGAGAGACCAGACCACCATGACTTGATATCCCACTCAGTCACATTATCCTGACACTGAGCCAACCAGTCCTCATCCTACCATAAAGACGATATAACACTCACTCAGCCTGTACTGCGTAATCAAGAGAACAGCCAGTGCACCAGGTGGTGGGTTTGATCATTTTGATAGCATTGGAGTGTCAGAAGAAACTCTGCTGTTGCTTGGTAGGTATGTGGTGGGGGTTTAGGGATTTAGTGGGGGGTTAGGGATGTGGTGGAGTTGTAGGTATGTGTGTGTGCTGGGGGTGTAAGTGTGTGGTGGGTGTATAGGTGTGTGTGGTTGAGGTGGAGGTGAGGGTGGAGGTGTGTGGCGGTGGTGTAGGTGTGGTATGTGTGGTGGTAGTGTAGGTGTGGGCTGGGGGTGTGGTGGGGGTTTAGGGATGGGGTGGGGGTATAGGTCTGTGGTCAGGGGTTTAGGTGTTTTGTGATGGCGGTTTAGGGCTGTGGTGAGGGTGTTGGTTCAGAGGGAGGTGGGGACCAGGCAGTAGGTGCAACATCGGCCAAATCCAAATGACAGGCAATCTCTCTTTTTTTAATTTTAAACTCACCCTCTCACCTTGTAGGCCTATGTGTTTACATGTGAAGCACCAGCCAGCAGCTGGGCTGATCAAACCCACAAGATGGCACTGCACAATTTACATTACCATGGGAGAGATAGGAAGTGAGCCGTCTTAGTGTTATAGGGTCTTTGATATGGCCTATGCTGCTGACACAGCGTTAAGAAGAAAATACCAATCAATCAAAACCCATTTTATCAACTTTATGCCGATATGGATAAACATATGCCTGCTGGAAGCAAGTCATTCACCTCTTATTTACAGTTGATTCCTATCAGAGCAATTTCTGCTTGGATATACGTGTCACTCACCCCTCCTGTGAGTTACGGTGAATATTTCATCTACTGAACCACCTGTTATGGGAAATAAGGCTTGCGCAGCCTTCACTCATATGTTTACAGCACAATGGCACTATGCAACATTATTTACATAATGGGTAGTGGTGGTGAGGTCTGTGATTGTTGTGAAGCCAGGCAAAACACAAGTAATGACCATGAAAATAGTAATTAATTTTGAAATATCATATCAGTTAACACGTAGCTTTTGAATAATTTGAATCCTCGATTGCTTACCATTTTGTGCTGCCACCCAATGGCTAATCTTTTTTTAAATTATTGTTAAGTACCATATTCTAACGCCATGTGATAGACAAAACAGCTGTGGGATCGGTCGGTACCTCGGCAAACATTTATTCACTTGTCTTGTGAGTTTTGCTTCAAGTTTCTTTGCTTGAATAAAAGGTGTGTGGTGGGAGCATTGTTGGTCAGGTGAACAAGAGCGGGGGCGGGTAGTTTTTGATTGGGGAGGAGTGGGTGCCAGGTTGGAGGAGTGTTCAGGGGACCAGTTTGGAGGAGTTGAAGAAGCGAATGGTGTGTTTGCATGACATGGGCATGAGATATTTGGTTCTGTGGTATGGTTGTATCTAAGAGGGATATCCATGAGTTGTTGATTCATATACCAGTGCGATATACCGTATTCTCTGCATCTAGAATAAACACAGCCCGCTCTAACTCAATGTGTATTCCGCTGGTCTTTTGGAAAGAACTGAAGCTGTGACCCGGTGCGTTGCACAAACGGAAGTGGAGTGAATTTTCTCTCCGAACCAATCCAACACTGTCTTTACAGGAGCAAGAGGCTATGTGTCTCTGTGGACTACTTGGGTCAGTCAGACCTAAGGCTCTTTGACATCAACCTTCAACAAATACATTCCTAGTATGACATCACAGAATGGTGTGTTTGCAGGTTTGATGTACAACCCAGTAGGTAAAGATTGGTATGTCCAAGGTCATTACACTTAGAATCCCAATGCTATTCTCAGTAAGTATAAGTGCAATGCCGTTAATGGGTCTAGGGTTTCAGTATCTTTTTAAGATATAGAAAATATTATCATGAAGAATTAACAAAATAGAATTAGTTGGCCAGATCTTTAAAGCACACTTTGAACCTATAAGGACATTGTTCCCGGTAACCATACTCTAAGATTCTGACAATACATTTATTTCTATTGTTGATTGCGGTGAAATTATGCCGCTCTCAAACTAAGTGCCTCCCACTAAAAGAGGGGATTTCTTGAATGCGTGGCTCCATCGATTGAAACCCAAAACTCTGTCTGGACGTTGAAAAAGCATTAGATGTTCCAGTTACCTTACAGAGGAAATACGGTACAAGTGAGTTGTGGGGGTGTGAGGAGTGTGCAGTAAGCACACATGCCTGAAATAACTACGTATGTTTACATTATGGGGGAACCGGACATGGTGGCCGATTCGGTAAGATCGCTGGCTTCCCGTGCGGAAGGTCGTGGGTTCTAAACCCTACCGAGTCAAACCAATGAATTGCAAAATTGATACTTGTCGCTAACTAGCCTGGCGCTCAGCATGAATAGGAATGGATAGGGACTTGTTATCCCGGTAGGGTTCGTGGTGCCATTGGCCTGATCTCCCAATTTGGCAACACTAATGTCACCATGGGTGAGAACTGTCACAAGCTGGTGCCTGTCCTGATATGACATTCAATGTTGCTAGGATGTAAAACCCCACCAGGCATTATGGGCTGTGAGCGGGTATGCCTGGCGAGAGGGCGGAGAAGATGCAAATATCACTGAATATTAAGTCATTATTTCACGATATAAGATATGAGGCTGAACTGCTTCTGTGAATCCCATTGACCAATGCCTCCGTTCAAACCATATATTACGCCGATAAAGCATCTATTAAAGTACTTTTAATTGTCAACTTGTATTCCCTCTGATCAGTATATCCCGATATTGAAATACATTTAAACAAATAACAAGATTGCCAAAAGAAACAAAAATGTGATATATGTTCCGATATTAGTTTTATCAGACACTGCGTATCGAACCCGCCCAGATACCAGGTGTTATAATGAATAACAGCACACGAAATGCAGTATTTAAGGATTTAATCAACAATTATTACATTATTAATTAATTGAACTAGTCTTTTAGTCTCTTTTTTGAAGTGATGAAAATAAGGGGTGATGCGTTGTTGTTTTTCGGGTTTGGGACAATTCTATTGTACAATTTGTTTTAGTAAAACGAACTGCCAATAAAAAGGCTACTTTTTGGTGACCTCACCTGACCTACATTTATATGGCACAAAGCTGACACTTGTCAGCCAATATACAATTCTGGTGTCAAATGCTTTCGGATGAGAATCTGAATTCTGGGAATGGAGTGAGTTGGAGAGGTGCTATGTCCTAGTAACGTCTGAGGTACTTTTATTGTCATTGTTTATACTGCTGTATACATGTGGGTTTTTAAAAAGTTTTTTCTAGCTTTTTGCAATTTGTATTTATATATATATATATATATATATTATAAACATATATATACACATTAACATTATATATATATAATATATATACATATATGTATATCTGCAGAGTTCATACGCAAAATCACACAAACGCCAATCCAAAAATGGAGATATATATTGGAATCAAACCTTCAAAAGGTTTTGTTTAACACTAAGAAATGACTATATTCAGAAAAAATCAAATCATTTTATCCAAAATAAATGGTCATTTCAGGTAGTCTTTTATTTGTGTGACAGTGCACATTCATGGTGGCGTTATAGTGCTGCTCCATTCGGGAATAGCATAGCGTCGAAACCATGGCCCACTATATCACTCAGTCACATTATCCTGATATAAAGTCCACTAAGAAGACCTTAAGGAAGTCCTCAATAGTAGTCGTGCAAGTTGTAGTTCTGAGTAAATACCTGACACTAGTGTGCATAGGCGCAGTGTGGGGTTGCACTTCTCACTTGGTTCCTAATTTAACCAATTAAGGGCGCCATCTGCATCAATGGATAACGCACAATAAGACACCCCTGCATCAACGTGTACCGCCTACATTAATGCATGCAGGACGGCACCTGCAGTAAATCGTCACCTGCATTAATGCAATCTCGCACCAGGATAGCATTTGCATATCAAGGTATGCAGACAACCAATGACTTAAAAATTGATACTTGTCACTACCTAGCCAGGCGCTCTGCATTATTAGGATAGGGCAAGGACTGGTTCGCTCAGTGTCAGGATAATGTAAGTGTGTGTGATATCAGGTCATGGTGCTGGCAGCCTGGTCTCCTATGGGGAGGGGGCAACACTATAAGGTCATCATGAGTGCTCACTGTCACAAGTCGGCATTTGTCCTGATATGACCTTAGATGTTGCCAGGACGTAAAACTCCAACCAACCAAGGTGTACAGGTAGGTCTATTCTACAACATGGCTAACTTTTGAAATATTTGAAGTGCAAACATGACAAATTAATTTTGGCATGCATGCCAAAACCTAGATACAAGATTCACCCCGTACTGCTGCAGTAGCCACAGGAGGGGTGCATACCAGCCCTATGTAAAAGCTGGCGAAAAAACGGGTCAAAGAATTGAGAGCCTAATTTAACAAACTAACAAGCAACAATTATTCTTTACATATGTTTTATTATTTACCGGCTACCTTTGAGTTGAAAAATATAATATAATATATAGTTTAATAAGATTTAAAAGTGAAATCGACGGCGTTCTGCGGCCGCCATCTTGTCTTTTTTGCATTCTCTCCCATTTCACCAACTCTGTGCCTATATGCATAATATAGGTAGCCATTTGATACTGGAGCCACATACTGTAGCCTCACTTCCATATTAATGCTATTTTCCCCCGTATTTATATAAGGCTGGTCTTCACCCGTGTACTACAAGTACCGGGTGAATCTTTTATCTAGCCAAAACCCTGACACTAAGTGACAGCATAGGCTTCAGTAGTAACATGTTCCAGTAAATTGACTTATCACACCCTTTTATACAGCAACAAATGCTTAATAAGCGCACCAGTATCTAAGTTAAATATGTTGGTTGGTTGTTGGAGTTTTGCGTCGTGGCAACAGCTAAGGTCATATCAGGACGGGGAGTTAGATATGTAGAATCAAGTCTAAGTCAGTGTTTTGGTTTTCAAAATTTGATGCTTTCATCGGACTATGCAACGTTAATAACCAGCCTATCAGTCCACAACCAGACAAAGCACAACCGATACATGCACACATCACCAGGCCATAACACAACCAAGCAATCCACATCTCCAAATACATAACTCCAAATCCGGTGAGTCCAACTCACTAATTGACAGATAAAGAGGCATCCGACCCATTTTCCAAGATGGTGATGGGAATCACTAAAGTGAATGACCGCCAGAGATAGCAAATTTACAAGATATCTGATGTGAGAAGGAGGTTATCACGAGTGCCACTCTCATCCTCCCACTCTCCCACTCCCACTCCCACCATCACCCTCCCACCACTACCACCCTCACACCACTACCAATCCCACAACTTCACACCTGATAAAAGATCCACCTTTATCCAATATATCGGGGGAGGGGTGACAACCCAGCCTAAATTCGAGGAAAAAATTGACTCAGAATGAATCAACCATAGACAAGCTGTGGAGCTCCTTGTTCCAGCATTCAATGATTATTGATATTGGCATATTGTGAAGGAACTCAGAGAGAATGCAAAGCGAAATAAAAAATAAGATGGTAGCCATTGGATGCTCTTGATTGAACTTTTAGTATTTATTAACATACAGATTTAGCACTTTAAGCGTAACAACCTATGATAGATAGTTATCTGAACAATATATTTATCTGCTTAAATTAGGAAGTCATGTAGAGAAATCATGTGAAGAAATCATGTAGATACCACACCACCACCCTCACACAACCATATTCACACCACCACATTCACACCATCACCCTCCCACCACCACATTCACACCACCACCCTCCCACCACCACCATCCCACCATCACCCTCCCACCAGCACTCTCCCCCACCACACCCCAAGCCCCTCCAGTAACTTGTTTGTTTCCGTCGTCCCTATGACTGCGTGCCTATGACGTGACAGTTCCACTTGACTAACATTGATAACGGACCTACACTGTCCGAATTCCTGCCGGCTGACATGGCGAGCAGTCAGACAAAGTCACTCAGCCCCCCCCCCCCCCCCCCCCCCCGTGACCACCTGTCTGTGTCAGGCACAGGACTGCATGCATAATCAAGTTACTTGTATTATTCCACATAAGTGTGGGTGGTGTTCCACATAAGTGTGGGTGGTGTTGTAGATAGCTGGAGTATGTTTCCCTGTAAGGCAAAGTTCAATTAGGTCAACCATATGCACTTTCTTGTCTAGACAGAATCCGACACTCCCAACGAGAAAAACGGCCCCAATTTGACAATCATTATAAATTGATGTACTATATAATTTATTATGTGGATATATATAACGGCAGCCCCTTAATGTTTCTCTCTAACCACCTGAACCTCCATGATATTCACTGCAGAGTGGGCATTCGCTCCTCCCCCACCTTCTCTATACCGTGAGGCAACTGTCACTAGCTCACTTTCAAATATATATATTGGTGATATATTTTTATATAAAGATATATATATAGTTGCGTGTTTGTCATTTATCACGAATATATTTATATATATATATATATAGTTAATCGTACTGCACCCATTCATGTGCCTAAATAATGTTTTCATAATAAATTCTGTGTGAATTTCCTGGGCCTGCCGCGGGCCACCGCCGCCTCTCGTCCCACCGCCGGTTGACTGCCTTCATGCTATGTAACCCGGGCTAAGGGCGGAGAGCCAGAGTGCCATAGAGATACGGATTGACCCTCTTCCCACATTTAAAAGATGTATATTAGTTATTCCCTTAATTCACTGGCTCTCCTCCCCGCCAATTAGATTGTTATAATACTTTACGTAATCCAGAACAAAGCGGACACTCCACTGTGCTGCCGCTGTCACTTATAAACAGTCTAGATACTGTTGTACTCAGTTAGGCGTTATTACGGTAATTAATGCTTTTATTAAGAAGGTGGTTATTATTTCCTTGGAGGTGGATGATCGGCTTCATACAGCCTGCCGGGCAGAAGGCCCTTAATTATATAGAGAACAATGGAATATTAATATCAAGTTGACCATAGCGGTTAATATACTAAGGGACTGGAGGATAGTAAAGAATGCAAGCTACGTTCCAATCACCTTATAGAGCTCACAACTTTATTTCTGTTCCTACTGGTACAATCTAAGTTCTTCAATAACGATCAATATGAATAAATACATCCCCTCCCATTTCGTTAAGTTAAAACAGTTTGGAATTCTGACAATTAAAGCCTAAATCTCGTCTAAAAATCAGAGCATGTAGAAACACGTCCGATGGGTCTGAGCCCGAGCGCTCGACCTCCCTACGTTGCTAGGAGACTCGCAACCTCAACGAGTTACAGCAGTGAACCCTGCCCCGCATTTGATGGCCAATGCGGGTCTGTCTTGGCGAGCGGCTCGCATTTCCAAATGCGGGTTGCTCGACCCAAGCCCGCAATGGCCACAGCTCGAGTATAGTCTCGCCCACTTCATATATATATATTTGTGTGTTTTCTTAATTATATCTAGCATAAACATATATATGTATGATTGTGCATATCAATATATGTTTGTCATTGTTGTTTATTTAGCAGATATATAATATAAAAACGTATACATGTATACACTTTCATGCCTATATCAGTTATGCTAGAAAAGAGCAATAATGGAACAAGAATATGTAGATATAAACATAAACGCAACTGCTAAATACAAGTAAGCTCACTGAACGCGCACCTGTAACGGCCTGTCTCGATCCAGTTTCAAACTATTTAAATTAATGCGAAGTGAGCGTAACTTCTACTGAAACCGGAAGTAATTGTAGAGAGACGCCCTCTTGTGACAGGAAGGAGGATATGAAATCAGGGCCCGTATGCATGGAGCCGGGGTAGCGCCCTACCTCTGGGGGTAGTTGGGATTTCCGGGATAGCGGCGAAATGTTGCTATGCATGGGCCGGGGGTAGGGATACCTCTGGGTATAAAAGTCGGGTAAGCTACCCCCGTTACATAGCTGGTATAAGGGCTGGGGTAGGCCCTGAATCAAAATGGAGGTCTTCATATATCGACGCTTTATGGAGAGAGGCCATTTAGCCAGGAACCGTATTTTCCGTGATAGGACTAATCCATTTGAGAAATTTGATGATCTTGAGCTTTTTAAGAAGTTCCGATTCCGAAGGCACGACATTTTGACACTCACCGATACGTTGACAGACGCAATCGAGCATCCAAACCGACAGGGATCGCTTCCGCCATTGCTGCAGGTACGTGTTTACAACGCACCTCGTAATTTCGTGCTGTTTTCCTTTAATGTTGATGACATTCATTACGGACGTAAGTCTTACGTGTTTACAGCTTATTCTATATGTCCTTCCTCTCCCTCTACCTACTATTTTGACCTTTCAAGTGGTCGAGACGTAGTTATGATGCCGCCGCATGTGCACATTGACACTAGAGTTCCGGTGGATTGGACATAAAGGGTGTCACTGTCACTGTGCTGTGATTGTCTATTTCCAAACTTTTGCTGTCAGTGAAACAGCATCCTATGGATAGAGATTTATGAGACCTTCAAAATCTTGGCGAAATACCATTTTCTAGCTGTAGATCGACCAAGTTAGAGGTGTTTTAGCTTGCTGAAATGGCCGTCTCTTCTACACTAAACAACCCGAAATTTGTAACCCTTTTCCTTACAGAGGTGTCAGGGCATGCAAGTTGTTCTCTTCGGCATTGTATGTAACATCGTTGACAGTTTAGGCCACTAAATAATGGATCAATATGTCAATATTTTACTATTGTGCTAGACTCAATTTGTTCGAATTTGATACTATTATTACGCTGCTGTGTAGCAACATACACATCTAATTTTTGCTAATTAGGTGACACCTATTGTCTGGCCCGCTTGCAACAATTACCAGTATGTAGCAAAACATTGTCTACTTTCTCATGCCACCTACATTTTCTAAGACTTATTTAATGTTTGCCACACTTGCACTGCAGGTTATGATCGCACTGCGCTTTTACGCCAGTGGTAGCTTCCAAGATGTGTGTGGGGAGTTGGTGGGCGTGGATCAGTCGACGGTATCACGCACTGTTTCACGAGTTACGGATGCACTCGCCCACCAACTGCAACAGTCGGTGAACCTGCCAACGCAGGAGGCTGCTGACCGTACGAAGGTGAAAATATTCAACACCCATGGATTCCCCAATGTCTTCGGCTGTATCGACGGCACCCATATCAGGATACAGGCCCCCAACGAGTTTGAGCATGAATTCGTTAACCGCAAACACTATCACTCATTGAACATCCAGGTAAATATTACTAAGTAAAAAAATTGCCTATACTGTTATGTTTACAAGGACAAGTTAATTTACACAAGTGAATTTACACTGTTACTTGGTATACAGGGGTATTTGCCTAGCGTTATCACAAAAAAATTCCTGTCTCAATTCCTCGCCAACCTAGCTGACACTATATACCTATCAACTATTCACACCTATGCTATGTGTTTGTAAAACACACTTTACGCCATTCAGCACTGTACTTTCAGTGGCCTACTGTAAAAAATTCCTACTATTATCTTCCCCATCGATGCAGAACTACGATGCACACCCCACTTCCAACATAGGCTTTTCTAGACTTACATATACGCTACATTTAGGGTCTCTTACCGTGAGGTGAATTTCTTGTTTGCTTTATAATCCATATTGGAAATGTGTGGAATGACCTCAAATCTGTATTGATATTGTTGGTTGTTGTGTGCTTCTAAATATGTTGGATAATGTAAATTTAAAGATTTTTTTTTATAGTGGATTAGACTTTACTTGGTGCCCTTTTTACGGTTTTTGCAAATAAAAATAACACCCGCTATATTAACAGCACGCAACTCCTTGTGTTCACTTTTGGTACCTAACTGTTTCCTGTTTCTTATTGCAGGTGATCTGTGACGGTGATTTAAAGTTCATTGATTGTATTGTAAAATGGCCGGGCAGCGTTCATGACGCGCGTATCCTGCGCCAGTCTGATCTGTTTGCGGCGTTCGAGAGCGAGGACAAACCAGTCAAGGGTGTACTGCTTGGGGACAGTGGGTACATGCTGCGTGACTGGCTTTTCACCCCCTTCCTCACCCCAAACACACCACAGCAGAGAGCATACAACCAGCACCATAAGTCGGCGAGGTCGCTGGTTGAAAGGTCCATAGGGATACTCAAAAGACGATGGCATTGTCTGCGTCGGCTGCGCCTTCAACCTGTCAAGGCGTGCAATGTCATAATAGTTTGTATTATTCTGCACAATCGAGCACGACTCCTGAACCTCGATGCTCCCTCCGATTCCGAGTCCGACGGAGAGGCAGATGATGAAGAAGAGGCATATGCCGATGACGGCGACAATGACCGTCCAGAAAACTACAGACGTTCCGAGCGCGTTCGCAGCCAGGTGGGGAAAGCAGCCAGACAGAGAATGGTGGACAACTTCTTTTGATTTTGGTATGTATTGTTCATTAGAAGAAGCATTCTTTTCAGAAAAAAATACAAAGACACACACTTTGATAAAAGTATATATAGCACCTGTTGGCAACTTTATTAACACTCAGAAAAAAAGAGTGACATATGAAAAGTCAAGTATATCTTCACATGTACGCATCGTAACATAGCCACAAGTAAACGAATTGTTGTCAAACTAAACGCACTTTTTATAACATGTGTACCCAGACCAACAAAACATTTATACCTTGTGTCCTGTCAAAATGACAAGGAGCAACAATTTGCACTACATTTAGCCATATACCTAATAACATTCCTTACATTGTACTTAGTACAAATAACAAATATTTTTGGACTGGGATATGGAACATCTTAGAAACATGTGAAACAAACAACAGTAAAAAGTTTATCACAACACATAAATAGTTAGAACGAAACGCTTTATGCTAGATGGGTGGTGTGGCCCAACCTCACAACATTTCCTGAGATTTAACCATACACCTAATTACACCCATGAAATTAAAAGTGAATTTTAGTGTGTTTAGCACCGCAGATTGTCTATAGTCACTGCTATAAGGAACATCTTAAACATAAGTAGAGCCCTTTAATCGCTTAACAACTCTATTGTGCATAGCACCGAGAACTGTGTACAGTCACTGGCATCTGATAGATATTTAGCGCAGTACAATGGCTTTAACACCGCACCTTCTTTTTAGTCACTGGGATATGTAACATCATATAGAACCTTACAGTCATTAATTCCAACAAATACAGTACTGTTTTCAGCAACGGAGATATTCTTTTATCACTTGGATATGGCACATCTTACATATCATCATTAAAGCCACCAGTATTTTTTATAACCTCTGATTACTTCTTCAAATCCCTCTCTAATTTCTCCACCTCCAACGCTTCTCGCCTACGCTTCAAGTCCAACAACTCTGTATCGGCCGTCACCCTCAGAACCTCCCTCTCTAGTATCTCCAACTGTAAAGCTTCTCGCCGACACCTTATGTTAAACAGGTGCTCCTCCGCCCTCAACCTCTCCTCGTTTCCATCTCTCTCCAATTTGGCCACTTCCAACTGTTCCCGTCTATACTGCATCACCAAGAGCTCTCTTTCCAAACCTTCACCCTCAACTCGCCCTTGCAGTAATGTTGCTTTTGCCTTGTTCTTACCCGACGTTGTGTTCAGATACTCCAGGAAGGCCGCTCTTTCCGGACCAGCATTTGGGAAGTCGTGAGGCGTTGCAAGGCGTTTGCGGCTCCGGACACTTCCACCTCGGGACAGTGTTTTGCTGGGAAGTGACGGAGTGCGCATGGGTTCATCGACTTCGGTGGTAAGGGTCGGCGAACATTCCGGATGAGCCGCCAGCACACACGAGGCGACGTCACCTACAGAAATATGAGACGGTGGATGATGCAATTGTGTAATATTACAACCTCTCCGGCAACTAATGTGTTTAAGCCTAGTATAGCTCAAGACAGAGCAGAGACAACGCGGATTACTTAGTAAGGGGCACTGTCAACTATTCTTGCCTGTCATAAGCAGGATCAAAAATATTGGAATCGCCAGCAGAAAATTCATGAGAAAGTCTAGGATAGTGTACGCAAGGCATGCGATAATGCTACTCAAAGATGTTATGTTAATTATTCACGTTCCACCCATACCGTGCCCCTGTCCCTACATACCTTCAATAACAAAGGGTAGTGTCACGCACGATGAGCGATCCATTGCTGTATCCAGAAGGGGAGTGGAGGAACACATCGGATTGCTCAGAACTACCGAGCATAATGATTCGGACATGTGGGTCTCGTGCGTCTCGTTGTGTTCTGTGGGCGAGCCAGAGAAGGCAAGTGTGATGCCTACTTGTTCATCGGCAGACGGTTTGGCTTGCGCGGGGGCTACAAAAAATAATAGGGAGCTTTAAATTATGGGTCCATGGGGCCACAGTTACCCGGACATTTATTCAATGGATGTTTAGTATGGGAATGCATATCAATAAATGATGTAATAAGGCTTCGACACAATCCCTATGTCTTGTTCACCGAATGACAGACATGGATAATAGAAACAAATTCTTGTACATGTCACATGGAAGTTTGATAATAGCGACCTAAGATGGGAAAGTTTATTTAGAGTCGACTAGGTACTTAGTGTTGATATTTTGGTAAATTGACATTACCGCGGTGTACATTTTGATTACTCACTAAATATCTCTCAGCGTCAATTAGCATATTTTGTGAACTAAATGTCTAATAGGTAGGCTCATAACATTGTACATACAGAGCCCGCAAACTTGAGAATAGAGGTTTATGGGTTTTAATCTAAACGTTTTTGACATACTCGGTGTGTCACAAAAATCTTATAATTGGACACGGATGATGGTACCTACTCGCGTCTAGACCTGTCTTAATAACGGGATGCTCCAAATTCTAGGAATATAAAACGGAATTTGTTACACGTTGCTTAAATGATTAATCAATGCTATACAGATTAATGTGGTGATTACTTATTAAGTTACTCACGGACAAAGCTTGCCGGATGGCGGGCTGCAAGAGAAAAAGAGAGTGTGGTTGGAAACATGTATTACAATAGTGCCTGTAAGGTAGGCGCTGTACAATTACTGCACCCAAAAGGTGGGACTTAGCAATGTGAGCTAGTAAGATAGATGAGGTCAATGAGGTAGACAAAAGCATCTATGTCCAATGATAATTGTTGTTACATATGTTCTAAAAGCAAATCCGTCACACAAAGCAATGTGTCAGCTGCACACGTACGGCTGTTGGTAAAAATTGACAGACACGAATAAAGATCAAAGCCATTTTTCTGTTTATAATAGCATGGCTTACAAGTTAGTAATGGTATTCATTTGTTGTAAATCATTACATTATTTACAAACTTACCACTCACTCCATCATACAAGTTTGATTCGTATCCGATGATTTGGAGGATACTCTCCTCATAGGGCAGTTGCGATTCCGGTGGGCCTCCTCCAGTTTTTGCTGCTCGCCTCTGACGCGTGAGTACATCACCCTTCATCCCCTTCCATTTTTCTTTTATTTCCAGACGCGAGCGTTTCGCTACCCCACACGCGTTGACAGCCGCGGTCACGACGTCCCACGCACGGTTCTTTTCCTGTAGGGTTATGCGATTACTGAAGGCGGAAAACAATACTATCCTCCCCAACATTATTTCTTCGAGAAGCACACGAATTTCGTTGTCGCTGTAGTTTGCCTTTCGTGGCCTTTTGCTGGCAGTGGAAATCTGAGAGGGAGTTGGCACACAAGACATTGCGCTCTGAGTTTTCTGCCTAGTAGGTGACCTGCAGATAAGTAGAAAAAATAAAATTAAATGTCGAACCTTAAGACTGTAATGATGATGAAGAGGGTAACATCTGATGACAATGAGACCAATCGCACGCATATCCTAGTACGGGTAGATGTGTCATAAAAATGAACAAAAATGCAATGAATAACACAATTATCATTTGGATAACCCGTAAAGCACGTCTTAAAAAATAAATTCCACGAATTGGTAGATAATAATACATCAAATAAAAATTGCACGTAGACAGCGGTGCTAAGTCAGACTTTTTCTTTGTCATTAAGGGCTTACGAAAATATGGGAAAGCTAAGGTCAAACACACACAAAAGTAAAAACAAACCGTTTGAAAAAGAAATTAACAGAAGCGCGAATTATCCATCAATTAGGTAATAAGTGAAATATTGGATATGTCAAATGCTAGTTAATATAGCAGAAATCTGGTCCCTCGACACAAAGCAGCACAAGTGACAGCCAAGACGGGTAAGGAATTGAACGTTATTTAGCTAGCAACTCTCATATAGACAGGATGCAGAGGCATATTACATACGTGAGGAGGGCCAGAATTTATAGTGAACCTGGGTATATGATCAATAAGCCAGTGAATACATAAAAAGAAATAGTAGTCTAAATGCAATAATCGTGACAAAACAGAAAAAAAATGCAGCTACAATTAGCGCCATTCCCAAAAAAAACATATCAAACTAAATAACATTTATTGGCGAGTGCAGCAGTTTATAACCTTTGCGTGTGGGTACAGTTCGACAATAGAAAAGAGTTAAATGACCCATTACCTCAAAGCTAGTGTAGCTACCATGATGTCTACAACAGCGACAACATACGACACATTTTTGTCAGACTGTTCGCACAATATTTGTCACCGACAGTGGTTTAGTTGTTAGAAAATAAAGGTCACTAGAAATTGTTAACGTACCGCACTGCCGTTTTCCGTAGTTGACGATGAAGTTTCGCGAAGAACGAGTGGGATATTTACACAGCGTAGAAAGGCAAGAAGAACACTTTTAGTATGTGATGATTTTATGCCTTGTCGATGGGGATGACGAATGAACGAAGCAATATCATAGAAAACGTACAGATAACTTTCGACACAAATGGCTTGTGGAAAGGAAAACCGGAAAGCCGCCCGCTGATTATCACGCGCGGAACACCAAAACAACTACGCTCGCCGGGTACTTACTCAGAGGGATTCCCCACATCTATAAATAACTACGCGGATAGCTACCTCCTCGCCGCTTTGCGTCCATGCATACCACGCGACCCATTTCTCACCCCCGGAGGTAGCTACCCCGAAGTCGGTCCTTACCCCGGGTGGCGATAAGTAATTCGTCATGCATACGGGCCCAGGAGGTAAAGAGATTAGGATGAGGGGGGGGGGGGGGGGTGGACATAACGTGACACTCCAGTTTGGAACTTAATACAGCAAAACAGTAAATAGAATCTGACCAATAAATAATAGGAACTGTAGTTTGTTTAATAGACTTTAATAATTCGTAGACACTATGAATTCAGCTATTTGAAATGACAAGCAGTATAGAAATAGCTGTAGGCGCAATCGAGGGAAAGGGATAAGGAGCAGAGGTTTCGGATTACTTTATTGGAGGTTTACATCCTATCAACAGCTAAGGGTACCGACTTCTGACAATGCATCCTCGTGGTAACTTTATAGTGCTGCCACTACGCAATCATGTTCGCCGTACACTGAGGCTATTAGTTTCTTGCCCTATCCTAGTCATGTCCAGCACCGGACAAGTGTCTGTTTAGTAAGTCTTTGGTTTGACTCGGCCAGGGATTGATCCCACGACCTCCCGCATGGGAAGCGAGCGGTCTATTCGGTCAGTTAATTTCCTAGCACCATATAGATGGTGGCGCAGGTGGTAGCGATACACGATGGATGGGTAGGAAGAGAGGGTGGAAGGGGGAGGAAGTGGGGGAGGGGGTGGAGCGGGGGGCTGTCTTACTGCGCACCTCAGCTTTTGTTTGTTTGTTGTTTTACGTCCTAGCAACATCTAAGGTCATATCAGGATGGGTATCGACTTGTGACAGTGCGCACTCATGGCGACTTCATAGTGCTGTCCCACTGGGAAACCAGGCCGCCGGCACCATGACCTGATATCCGACTCAGTCACAGTATCCTGACCATGGGCACACCAGTCCTTGCCCTGTCCTAATAATGCCGAGCGCCTGACTAGGACGCGACAAGTATCAATTTTAAAGTCATTTGGTTTGACTCGACCAGGGTTCGAACCCACGACCCTCCGATCTACCAGCACGGGAGACGGACGCTTTAACTGCCCACCTCACCTTATAGTTATACTGTCAACTCGGACTGTCTCACAGATGCATTGAACGATGGATAAACACACACCAAACGTGATGGCCGAATGAGTTGAGCATCCGTCTCCCGTTTTGTTAGATCGTGGGATTCGAACCCATGGGTTCGAACCTTGCTCGAGTCAAACTAATAACTTAAAAATTGATACTTGTCGCTTCCTAGCCAGGCGCTCTGCATTATTAGGATAGTTCAGGGACTGGTTGACTCAATCTCAAGATCATGTGATTGAGTGGGATATCAGGTCATGGTGCTGGTGGCCTGATCGCCCAGTGGGACTGAAAGTCACCATGAGTGCACACTGTCACAAGTCGATACACGTCCTGATATGACCTTAGATGTTGCCAGGACGTAAAACACCAGCATCCATCTATCCATCGGCAAAGACATTAAATAGAAAGGCAGGCGGTTTTCTCACACATATACCTCCATGCGCTCCCACACACCAACTCACTCGCACGCGTACGCCACACATACACTGCATGTTCCCGACACTCCGGGGATGTTGTTACTCAAACGCTTTTTTTTTAAAGTTGCATAGTCCGATAGTTTTTAGTTTCTGTCATTTTCAGAGACAAATATATGAGGTTTATCATTATAATCTACCTTACTTCAGTTTGAAGTAAGTTTTAGTTTAGATGACTAACATTTGAGATATTTTAAGTGCAGACATACTACATTAATTTTGGGAAGCACGCCAAAACCCTGACACCATAGGCTTCTGCAGTAACACGTTCTATTAAATTGGCTCTGTATTCCATTCTATTGGACGATACATGTTTAATAAGTGCACCAGTATCTAAGTTACATATGTAGAATCAAATCTAAAACACTGTTTTGGTTTTGAAAATTTGATGCTTTCATCGGACTGTGCAACTTCAATGTAAAAGAAATGTGTTTGAGTGTCTTTGTAGTGCCTCAGTGATCCGTTGTATTAAGAATTCACCCCTGATTTCCACAAACGCGCACAAAGGAAGAGATAGAAGTAGATTTGGTTGGGGTGGCTTTGACGTCCTGGCAACATCTGAGGTCATATCAGGACGGCTGCTGACCTGCAACAGTGCACACTTATGGCAATTTTATAGTGCTGCCCCAATAGGACACTAGGCCACTGGCATGGTATCCTGATATGCCACTCAGTTGTCATTGGGGTAAAACTAAAAGTAAAAAATTGGTTGCTTGATTACTTTTTACATCGTAGAAAATATCTGAAGTCATATCATTCATTATCAGTCCAGTTGAACAGAATAATTTGCCAGAAATGCGCAACTACCTCCTGACCGCGTCACCCAGTATGGTCGGGCCAAGTCTTACTTAACCAGTCCAGTTAAAGAGACTTCAGGGCGGCGTGAAGAGTGGAGAAGTAGGTCAGCAGGCAGGTGTCGCCGGTTTGAGGGCCGAGTGAGTGGGTGGGTGGGTGGGTGGGTGGGGTTGTGGGCGGATGGAGGGCGCCGTGAAGAGACCATCACTATATAATTCTGCTAATATATGCAGCAGAATAAGGATTATTATGGTAAGAAAGAGGCCACAAGGGGCCAGCGGCTACTGGATGTCGCGTCGGTCGAGCTCTCGTCATTTTTTGTGGTTTCAATTCCCGTATACCAGTTGTGTAGGGTGGCTGTATATTACCATTTTAGGGTGGGCCGCTGGCCCCTTGTGGCCTCTTTCTTACCATAATAATCCTTATTCTGCTGCATATATTAGCAGAATTATATATTATGATGGTAATCAGGCCACAAGGGCCAGCCGCTACTTTGTATTGCGACTGGTAACTGGAATTGGTTGTCGTTAGTTGTAATTGGTAGTGCATTTGCTACGTAAAAAGGCTATTGTCAACACATTTATTTGTTGCTTATTGCTTTTTATTCAACTTTTTTAGTAACTAACAGGTGACTCTTAAGTCTGATACATGTAAGTTTGTTCTTGGATAAGTAAGTAAGTCCGTAAAGTCTTTAACAGTTCTGTTCCCTCTCCCAGATGTCCGGGATCAGGTTTGTTACCGTGTGACTGTTCACGACTGGTCGGTTGTAGAACCTCCTGAATGTACCTTCCCCCGACCACCCCGCTGATAGGAGGATCGTGGCTAGTGGTACCTGCCTCCTGGCCGCAGCGCTGGTCGTCGCGTGCCTGCATGAATAGGGGGTGTAGTCCCCCGTGTTTATTCCTGCTTCCCTCATCGTGCACTTTACATACCTCGTTAGGGTGTCCTGGGAGGCCCTTACATGTGGGGGCCTGGTGGTTGCGAACACTGCCGGTGCCGCCGTCCTGAGTTCACTCCTCTCCATGTATGTTTTGAGGTGGCTGTACACGCACAGTTCTAACACCTCAAATTCTTTGAAGCTTAATACCAGCGGGTTCCTGCTGGGATCATTAGACTTTAGCTTTGTGGTGTATGTCAGCGTGCACATTCCTTGATCCCACCTAAAGTCCTCCCGTTTCATTAACCCCAGTGCTTGTAATCTTTGTCCCGTCGCCAACAAGAATAAACACAGTGTTCTCCTGTTAAGTCTGTCCACATTTAGCTCCTCTGTCGGTCCCCACCCCCGTAAGTACTCCAATAGGGGTTGTGGATCCCAGATCGCTGTGTATTTCGGGTTAGCTGGCTTCAGGTTGCCTATCCCTTTGAGTAGTCGGCTTACTAGTGGGTGTTCCCCGAACGGCACGCCCCCTACCGTTACGAAAGTGGACAGCAATGACCTCACCGTGTTGATGGTGTTACGTGCTGCCCCGCCCGAGAATAGCGTCTGTAGGTATGCTATGCCCTGTTGTATTGTTGGCCTCCTGGGGTTGATCCTCTCCAGATCACAATGTGCTACCCATCTCCTCAGAACCAACGTGTATTGTTTCTGGGTGGCTGCTGCCCAGGAGGCCGTGAGCGTGTGGGCGGCTGCCCTGTTCATACCCATGGCCTCGAACATGCCACCTAGAGTGGTGTGACTCTCAGTCTCATGCTGTTCGTCAGTGGGAATCGCTTCCCCACATTCCCCTTCAGTGATAGCGTGCCTGGCTTCACCGGGATCGTCCAAGATGTTGTGTACCCTCTCAGTTTGCGCAGCAACGGGTACCAGGGCTGAGTGGGCCACTCCGGTGTCACCAGGATGCCTCTCGGTTGCTCCTGTATGATCTTGTTGATTACTCTCGATAGGCAGCTGAAAGGTGGAAATACGTAAGCATTAGTGTTCTTCCAGCTCAGTGAAAGTGCGTCTGTGCCCCTTGCCTGTCTATCGTACTCCCGTGTGACATATTGTTCTAATTTTTTATTGTCCCTGGACGCAAAGAGGTCCACTGTGGGCTTTCCCAGTGTCTCGAAGATATCTTTGATAGTGTGGTCGTCTAACGTCCACTCCCCCGCATCTGTGAATACCCTGGATGCCCAATCAGCTTCAATGTTGTCCACCCCTGGGCAGAACCTGACGGATATGGTAATGTTTTTCTTTTCTGTGATTTCCCATATCTCTTCTGTCTCCTGCTGGCATGTCTTGGATCTCGCAGATCCCCCTTTTCCTATGCAGGCTACCGTTGTGGTATTATCTGCGAATACCCTTACGTGTTTCCCTTCTAGTATTTCGCCCAGGTGTTCTAGTGTGCGTCTCACTGCTCTTAGTTCTAGTACGTTAATGTGTGTGTTTTCCTTGACTGTCTCGTCCCATTGCTCCCCATAGTGTGTTTGGTGTGTCTGGCTGTAGTAACCCCAGCCATGTGATGATGCGTCTGTATATAGACACACATCCACTGGTGTCGGTTTGTATGCTCTCATGGCTTGTTCTAAATTGTCAATCCAAAATTGGATGCATTCCCTCACCCTTCGTGTGAGTGTGCATGCTTTATCGTAGTTCCCTCTGGTTTCTCGTAGATTCCAATTGAGTGCCCGTACCATTGATTTGGATTTTATTCTAGCCCACTTGTTGCCCTGGTCTGTGGCTACTAGTTTACCAATTAAAGCTGCTAGCGTTTTGATTTTTAGGTTTCCCTCCTGTAGTACTTCCTTTGCGAAGTTTATCAGCTCCCCGCATTTTTTCCTTGGTAAGTCTACCCTCATTAAGTTTGTGTTTATTCGGAAACCCAGGAATTGTAGCTCCCGCCTAGGCTGCAGCGCAGATTTTTCTCTGTTTATCGTGAATCCTAGTCTAGTTAGCAGTTCTAACGTTAAGCTTACGGCCTCTGTTACCTCGGCCTCAGTGTTCCCTATCAGTATCGTGTCGTCTATGTAGAAACATAGTAATATACAGTGTTGTGACCTTAGGTAGCTCATTACTGCTTTCATGATTTTGGTAAATATTCTGGGCCCCGAGCTTAGCCCGTTAGGTAGAACTCTGAACCGGTACCTGTTCCCCCCATGTAAGAATTGTAGCAGGTCTCGGTCTGCCTCCCTGATTTCTAGACTGTGGTAGGCTTGTGAAATGTCTATGCTCGCCAGCCAGGCACCCTGTGTTACTAACTGCATTACCGTGGCTAACTGTTCCATTTTAAAATGTCGGTAGACTATGAATTCGTTTAGTTTAGATAGGTTGAGGATAGGGCGGAAATCTCCGTCCTTCTTAGGTCGTAAGAATAGGTGGGACACGTAGGAGCGTTTGGTGCTCATGGCCATTTCTATTATCCCTTGTTCATGCATTTCAATTACTTTGGCATTTAATATTTCGTTGTTTCCTTTACTGTCTGACACCGGCTCTACTGCCTGTCCAGGTAAATTGGTGATTTCAATTTTTATGCCATTCACCATGAGTTTCACCCACGCATTATCAGTGATACTCTCCCATTCTCTCGCTCTCCCCGTCACGCCCCCTGCTTTGAACGTGCTAGTAATAGTACTCACTTTGTCTATTGCCTTGCCGGTCGCGCTCTGCCCGTTCCTCGGCCCCGCCCCCCCCTGTGGGGGCGTGTCTGTCCTCCGCCGCTTTGGCGGTGGTGGTCCTGTCTGTGGCGTGCTGAGTACTGCTGGTTGTTTTGGGAAGCGTAGTAGGTTGGGCGGCCCCTCCCCTGGCCGCCTCTGTAGTTTCCCTGCTTTCTGTCAGGTCTTGTGTACTGCCTACCGTTGCCCCTTACTATGGAGTTGGCTGTCTTCTGGTTCGCCTCCAGCGTGGTCACTTGTGCCGCCAAGTCCTCCCCTAGGAGGTACTTAAAGCCCCTGCTTCCCTCCTTTTTTGCCAATGTTTTTATCTGTGTTTGCAGAGTCGGTCTCACATTGTCCCGTCTCAGTCCCAGGATCGTGTTGCTGGTGCGTGCGAGTAACTTTAGGGTAGTGACCAGTGCCTCCGCCATCTCGTTCTTAGACAGTGGTCTATTGGTCTCTATGCCGTCCAGTGCTTTTGCCAACGGTCTAGCAGCATACTGCACGCCCCACTGGGCTGCCGCTAGAGCCGAGTCATTGTCCCTTACTCGCTGTTGTAGGGTGGGTTCTATCTCCGGGTTCATACGTGTTTTGTGGAGCACTTCCACATTCCCTGGTCTTGGAAGCACTGCGTAAAGTTCCGTGACCTCAGTCTTGGTCATCGGGTTGTTCCATAGCGCGGTTAGTAGCTTGGCCGTATTATCCGCCAAGTTTCCGCACTCCGCGTCCAACGGCGCTTTTTCCGCTGGTATAAACTGTTCCAGGTATGATGTTTCCTCCCTTGCCACGGCCTCCTGTGGCCGTGGAGCGGTCTGGGTGGGCGTGGCCGCGCGCGTTTGTGGTACCGCCACCGGGGTTGGTGTCCTAACGCTGTAGGGCGGTGGTGGTGAGGCCATCGGTGTAGCCGGTCTTGCCTGCTGCACGTCCCGTCTGGGCAAGCTGAAGGCCGATGGTCTCGGCCTCTGCACTTGCTCGCCCCGAGGTGGTTCGCCTCTTGCCGCCAGTGTTGGGGGGGATGGTCCCTGCGTATCCCCCTGTGACCAGTTTATTGAGTAACCTGCCCTTCTGTTACGTATCTCCTCCTGTAGTTCAAGCTTCCGCGCCTCCAGGCGTTCTAGCTCTGCGATCGGGGTGGGTACGTAATCGGGTCCCCTCCACTGGTCTCCACACGCTGGGTCCGGTGGCGGGCTGAACGTGTTAGATAGATCCGCTACCACCATCCTCAGTCCTCTGTGCAGACCTCCCACTGGAGGTGGCGTGTACGTCGGTGAGGTGGCTGCTAGTACCAGCCTCCTCCCGCTACTGTCCGTTTGTATCACAGTGTCCGGCGAGGGCGGTTCCTTGCGTGTCGTCGAGTAGCTATGTTCATCCTGCGTGGGCGTCCCCGCCCCGTAGTCCATGGTATCCATGTCCGCTTCCGAGTCAGTGTCCAACTCGTGGGGTAGCGGTACAAACAGTTCTTCCGGCGAAGAGTCTACCCTTCTTCTTTCTGCCTTCTCAATAAATTCGGACAGAATGCTTGCCGCTCGCTCGCCTTTGGCATTGCCGGGGAAACCCGTAGAGGTAGAGGGTGAGGGCGTGCGTGATATGTGGTGTGCCATGTTGAAGTGAGCCGTTAGAGGTGGTCGTGGTTTTGACCGTGAGTCCCGCCATCAGTGTCCAGCTCATATCCGGTTCGTAATTTAATTACGCCCCTGCTGCTGATTATGGCCTCAGCGGCGACACCCTCTGAGGTGGCCCACCTGTTGGTCCCCGTCCCCGTGGCCTCGCCCTGACCCCATGGTCAGCGTCCACGGTTTGGCGCCCCCCCCCCCCCCAGCCGCACTCCGATAGTGTGTGGTGGGTGTATGGAGGTGGGGTGGGGTGGGGTGGGTTGGAAAGGATCCCAACGATCCTGTCTGCTCTGCTTTGTGCTGCTGCCCCCCGCAGGGAAAGCAGAAGTCCTTAGACTTACAACAGCAGACAAGCGGTGCAACCACCCGAGTCTAACCTCCGGTACAGGCAAGCCTGACCGCGCGCAACGCAGAGGTATAGAACGGACC
The DNA here is from genome assembly GCA_030323885.1 of Branchipolynoe longqiensis. Taxonomy (NCBI): domain Eukaryota; kingdom Metazoa; phylum Annelida; class Polychaeta; order Phyllodocida; family Polynoidae; genus Branchipolynoe; species Branchipolynoe longqiensis. The sequence goes on along the minus strand of CM059187.1, from coordinate 41,479,620 downwards.
CGTAGGTCTGGCCAAAGGCCATGCCGCCGTGGCGGTGGTACCCAGTGGGTGCCATACTTACCAGGATAATATCAGCTCCCGTGATATTATCCTAGCCTCCGGTACAGTTTACACTGTCCGCGCGCAACGCAGAGGCTGGGTGCCCAGAGGCAACCCTCTGATACCTTATCAGAACGCTGCCGCGCACAGGGGTCGAAGCCTCCTGCCGCGCAGCGCGTCGCATGACGTCCTGCTCTCTCGATAGCTAGTCCAAAAGTGACGAGAGCTCGACCGACGCGACATCCAGTAGCGGCTGGCCCTTGTGGCCTGATTACCATCATAATCAGTTCAGTGTGTAGCAATCTGCGTTCGGCTCAGTCGAATGATGCCAGTACCATGGTTTTGAAGCAGGGAGCCATGGGTGTGGAGGCAGGAGGCTAGTCACGGTTAGTGTGGCGGGGACCCGTTGAGGGCGCCACCAGTCACCAACAGTGAATCACTTGCGGAGTGAATGGAAATGTTGCCAGAACATCTCTAGATGTATGCTCGTATAACTCTTATAATGCATATCTGCATGTATGGCTGCATATCTGCATACATGTTTATATACATGTATGTATGTATATGGGTATACCTGTTTACATGTATGTATAACTGTATTTCTATATATCTGCATATCTATATATCTGCATATCTATATATCTGCATATCTATATATCTGTATATATATATATATATATTATATATATATATATATATATAGTACGTATAATTTATTATGCATGTATAAATAGGCGGAGTATGTTATTAATATTATTATTCCATCATGTTATTTCAATATATATTATTATTATCCAATCAGTGACTTGCCCTGATTTGCCCCGGTTGCCTACTACTAGCGCCACCACCGGGCGCTTCTCTCACCAATCCCCCAGGCAAGTCACTGCTCCACTGGATTTCAAACTGTACACACCTCACACAGTCTACTTTCTACCTGTGTGAGTTTGTATTAAGTTTACTTCTGCCGGTCGTCCGGGCCAGCGGACGACGAGCACCTTCTTCAACCGACGATAGCTGTCGTTTCGTCACTATGCTGGACCGATCGTCGATTACGGTATCGTAGAAACATTTATATATATATCGACCGTTTCTCGTTCGAGACTTACAGATCGGACGGGGTCGACGCAGACGGCATGTCTGTCGACCATCAGCGGCGTGTAGGAGCCGGGGGGTCGACGCGGATCGACGAGAGGAGTCACGATTGCAGATACTTTAAATTACACGCTTAAATATGTATCGACTAAACAAGTCGACTTTGTAAACTTTGATTACTGCTTCCTTTACGTGACCATATCGATTCGCTAGCCATGACTGTCGATAATAGTGTACACAATCATTCGTGACCTCAATCGGCAGCGACTAATACATGAATGTTTATTATAATATGTCAAGCTCAGGTCATATGCTTCACCTTCAATTAATTTGAAATAACGTCGTTATGCAAAGGTCGCACTCTCAACCACTTGTTTTTGGCATTCACACTACGCTTCACTAAGCGGATTAAGCCCCTATTGTTAAGCGGATTAAGCGGATTAGTGATTAGCATGCCAGGTGCAGGTTACTGCACTGATTGCGGTTCTGCACACATACAAGACCAAGCGACTTGTGCACTTAGAAGTATCGACACACCTATCCAAGCGAGCATGTCGACGCGCAGTGGCAAAGCGTCGTCGAAAACTACTAAACCCGCATCGGAGCATGTCGAGTGCGTCGACATGGACTCGACGACTTCTGCCATGTCTGGGCTCTCACTGGACGACCGGGAGCGGAACGCGAGGGAGGCGATCGACACGATCAAAGCCGAGATGCGGGTTGCCGACTTAGAGGACGAACTCGAGGCTCTGAAGGAAGAGCGCGAGAAGACGACGGACGAGGCGCCGGACGACCGCTGCAAGTGACGACGGACGACGGGACGCCGACTTTGCCTCCGCCAACGTCCATCACCGTTCAACTCGACACGCAACAAGGGACGACACACCGCACGCGGACGACCGGAAGCGGACGACGGACGTTCACCTGCCTCCTCCTACATGGACACGCGGATCCGACCATGATGATGGACACTCGACCTTCGGGCGCTCACGTCGACGCTCGAGAGGGGTCGAGCAGGCGCAGGAGACACTCTTCGAGGTCGAGCAGCGACGACAGCGCGTCCAGGCGCAGAAGAAGTAAGTGGTCCCTCAGGAAGTACGGGCAGGGTAAGGATGTGCGAAAAATGAACGCTCATGAACTTGTTAAGGCTTCCTGTCAGTGGTGCCTGGACATCCCCGGCCTGACGATAGCCGACTACAGGTCATTTATCGAACACGTGAGCTTTATATCGTCAAGAGCCAGGGATGACCACTATAAGGACATCGCACATGTGGACCACGTACTGGCTATCCGCAAGCTGGTGAGACCGTCGGGTTTGCGGCCTTCTCCAAGATGCACCAAGATGAAAGCATCGAGCATTATGGTCCTCATAATATGAAGACTAAGAAGGCCGCAAACTGGAGCAACAACGCCGGCAAGCGTTCACCGGGAAGAGCAGCGCGTAGGGCATGCTACGCATGGAACGGGGACAACGGATGCGTTCGCTCGGACTGTCGTTTCTCCCATGCCTGTTCCCTATGTGGCTCCAAGGGACACACCCGATCTAAGTGTAAAGACTGACGTTCGAAGGTTAGGCGATCCAAGGACGTTGGTTGCCAGACAGTCGATCTGGACATTGCTTTAGTCGCTGCCGTTGATTACCCTGATAACGCCCCTGACGATTCTAATTCGGACATAACGAATACTGACGTTTATGCTTCTTCCCCCCTTGACAATAATCAGATTGTTACCTTAGATGTTTCAGGTGTTGACGCTGTTGCTCTCGATAATATTAGCGAGAACCATTTACGAGTCGGGGCATTTGGTGAGGGTTTACGCTGGCTGCAACCAGCTGGCGCCAGTCGTGTAGATCGCCTGTTCGTGGAGCAAGGCAATCCTAGTAGCCTCCTTGTTCATATTCGGGAACGGGAGGGGGAGCCACCCGTGACGATTGAGGTCACGAATGATTGTGTGGTTGGCTCCTGTGGGTGCGTCCATAATATCGCCGGTGTCGCTACTCAGCTGAGACCCTGCAGAGTCTTCGCCGAGCTATTTTTGCGGGGCGACACCGACCCCGATTGGTTATATATTCTGATCGGAGTTACGTTCGGTTTCCGGGTGGTTAATCCCGGGTGCGCGGTGAGTTACACTCCTACGAAGACTCGCGGTAAGTCAGCCTGGGAGGCTGACATTATTGACAGGAAGTTTCGGAACGAGGAGCTTGATGGTGTTATCTCCATCATCGATGTGCCCGCAGCTTGTACCCACGATGCATTTGTCGTCCCCAAGGACGACGGCGGTGGGCGGGTCGTCATCGATTGTAGCAGGCCCTCGGAAGTTTCTGTCAATAACTTCACTGACCAGGTTTGCCGCAAGTTTTCCTACAAAAGTCTGGATGATGTGACAGACATGTTGGAGCAGGGTGACGCGCTAGGAACCGTCGATATTAAGGACGCATTCAGGGCTGTATCGATCCACCCCGAGGACCGCCAGTGCCAGGGTCTCCGATACAGGAGACCTGGTGACCCAAACTTTGCTTACTTTCTTGACAACCGCCTCTGCATGGGCCTGTCATCAAGCCCCTACATCTTCTCCAAAATTTCGGATTTTGTTGTTAGGTGCTGCGTTCGTGAGGGCCTTGACCGGGTAGTGAACTACTTGGACGACTTTTGTGTCATCGGTGGTACCAGGCGCGAGGTCGAGCGGGGCCAGTTGATTCTGATAGGGATCCTGAGGAGGATTGGGTTCTTTGTTAGTTTCAAGAAGGTAAGCAAAGCCGACACCAAGGTGCGGTTCCTCGGGATCGATGTTGACTCCGTGAGTCTTGAGCTCAGCCTTCCTCACGACAAGTTATTAAAGACAAGGGAAGTCCTGCACAGACTCCGTGGTCGGAGGAAAGCCTCAAAGAAAGATCTCGAGCGTGTGGGTGGACTGCTTGCCCACTGCTCTAAGGTTATTAGGGGTGGTAGGACTTTTACCAGATGCATTTACGACCTTATGGCCAACCTAAAGCAGCCCTACCACAGAGTCCGCCTGAATAAGGGAGTTAGGGATGACATCGACTGGTGGCTGAACTTCGCTACCGTATTTAACGGCAAGGCTAGGATCCTGGGAAGTTTGCCCCCGTCATATCAACCTACAGCGATGCCTCCAACTGGGGTTTCGGGGCCCTACATGGGAACGATTGGCTGGTCGGCTCCTTCTTGGTCACAGCCAGCGAGCCTCTCGAGGCCTACGTCGGCCACCACCTTGTCATCCCTCCTCCTGACGTCGGGACATCACACATTAATGTCCAGGAGATGTGGGCTGTCTATGCGGCCTGCCTTCGTTGGAGTGCTGGCTGGGCCGACAGCACCGTCATGATCGTGACTGATAGTGCTGTGGTTCGGGCAGCACTGAACACAGGCAGGTCGAGATGTAAAGGCATTATGTTTTTCCTCCGCAGGCTATTTTGGCTTGCGGTGGAGAATAACTTCGTATTTGAATCCGTTTATATACGTAGTAGCCTTAATGTCATCTGCGACGCGCTCAGTAGACTGAATCAGAAGGACAGCGTTGACAGGATTAGGACAGCCGACGCCTCTGGTGCTCTATGCTGTGGCCACGTTTTTGATCCCTCGTTTGTTTGTTGCAGGGATATCATCGCTAAAGGAGGAACAGATGGGATACCAGCGCCAGTATTACTCAAAGAACTCGGCCATCGCGAGGCGGGTTCAGGTTCAAAAATATTTAACCTATGTTGATTCGTTCAACTCCTCCAGGGCCCCTATCCCCTGTTCCTCCGAGCAGGTCGCCCTCTATGCTACTTGGCTCGCCCGCTCCCTTAAGTATCGGTCGATCCTAAATTACCTGAGCGGCCTGAGCTACTTCCTTAGGCAAAACGGGGAGCCGCCTATTGACTACAAGGGTTTCGTTTTGGCCTCCACTCTAAAGGGAATCCGTCGGGTCAAGGGAGATGCACCTCGTCGGGCGATGCCTATGCTTCCATACATGCTTCGAAGGATTTTCTCGCTCCTAACTGAGAATCCAGGCCACGTTGCATGGAGGGCGGCCATTCTATGCTCCTTCAGGGGTCTCCTGCGTAAGTCGCAAGTGACTATGTCAGACTCTACCCTTCGTAGGTCTGACTTTGTCTTCTACGACTGGGGGATGCTCATGACCGTCCGACGTTCCAAGACCATCCAATTCTCGGAACGGGTGCTCGAGATCCCAATTGCCAGGTGCTGCGACACCGCGGTCTGCGCAGTGCATTGGACTGAGAGACACTTCGCGCAGATCCGGGCCGACCCATCTGAGCCCGCATTCCGGATCCCATGCTCGGACGGTCTATCCTGTCCCCTCTCGTACCGCGTTTACCAGGAGACCTTAAGGTTATTTGCCACTAGGGCTGGGCTTGACGCGTCCACCCTCTCTTCCCACTCCCTTAGACGGGGGGGCTGCACCTTTCTTGCTATGTGTGGGGCCACAATCGAGGAATTGAAGGCTAGAGGCGATTGGGCCTCCGAGACGGTGTATAGCTACCTGCCCCCCCCCTTGGTACTCGTATAGTGAACGATTTGAGGGTGGTCGCGGCCCTTTGCTCGGATGAGTCGCGTGTTGGGTTGGAGGGAGTCGCTTAGGCTTCTCCTTGGCCTGTTATCTCGCTTGCCAGACGCTCAATAAAGTGTCCGACACAACACGTGTCTCTATCCTTCCTTCCTATACGTAGCCACACTTTATAGTACGTATAATTTATTATGCATGTATAAATAGGCGGAGTATGTTATTAATATTATTATTCCATCATGTTATTTCAATATATATTATTATTATCCAATCAGTGACTTGCCCTGATTTGCCCCGGTTGCCTACTACTAGCGCCACCACCGGGCGCTTCTCTCACCAATCCCCCAGGCAAGTCACTGCTCCACTGGATTTCAAACTTTTACCGGTATGCCTGTTATCTCGCTTGCCAGACGCTCAATAAAGTGTCCGACCCAACACGTGTCTCTATCCTTCCTTCCTATACGTAGCCACACTTTATATATATATATGTATATGTATATGTGTTGAATGACCATGGGGTCATTCGGGGTCATTGCGGGGTGCACGGGGTAGCGAAGCCGTTGGGCCGCGCCCTCCTCTCCCGCCCCCCCCCGCCCCCTCTCCTGGGGGGGGGGGGGGGGGGTCGGCACAACCACAACCCTCTCCCACCTCAACCACCACTCAGCCTATATATATATATATATATATATCTGTATATCTATATGTGTGTCTGCATCTATACATGTGTACATCTACATATTTATACACCTACTCACCTTCACACACACCTACACACATATACATATATATATATATATATATTACATATATATATATATACATATATATATATATGCATATACATATATATATATGTCTGTATGAACTCATTAGAATATAGTTCCCGAGGGAATAACAAAATAGGTCAGCACATGTGATTAAAAAAACACTATTTATTTGAAGACATGATCTGACATATGTGTCGGCAACATAGAAGTCCCCCCCCCCCCCCCCCGACCCCCTCCCGGTGGGTGGAGTGAGTTTGGTTTTTGCCAAACTGGAATCACTCCGCACGCTCGACCCATTTGAAGAAACAGTTGTATTGATGTTTGTTGTTTTGCACCCTAGCAACATTATCAGGACGAGTACTGACCTGTAACGGTGCACACTCAGTGTGATTTTATAGTGCTGCCCCATTGGGAGACAAGGCTGCCAGCACCATGGTTCTGATATCCCACACAGTCACATTATCCTGATACTGTGTTAACCAGACCTTGTCCTATCCTCTTAATGCCGAGCACCAGGCTGGCGACAAGTATACATGTTATAAGTCATTGGTTTAACTCGGCTGGGGTTCGAACTTCTGACGTTCCATACGGGAAGCCTGCCCTCTGTCGATTCGGCCACTGCTTCCAGTTTTAAAGAAACGAAAACCAGTGCGCTCACCCATTCGGATTATTCCGTGTAAAATGACAACATGTTAAACCAATCTTTCTCTTTTCCCCATTTGTCTATTGCTAACAATTGTCAAGTCCATAGAATATTTAAGGTGCTTCGAATTTTTAATTGGCAATCGTGCCGGCTAGTCTAGAAGCTAATTTGCTGTGCACAGCTCTCACTTTGAATTTCCAGTTGACACATATTGTCCTTTACGTGGGCTGCGTGTGGGGGGAGGCGGATTAAATGGGTTATAGAGGGGTTGCTCACCTTATCACTAATTACATATTGTGTATTATTGTCACCCTACTTGTTAATGTGTGTGGGGGTGGGGTGCATGCGGTGCGGGGGTGGGGGTGGGGGTGCATGTGGGGGTGTATGGGGTTCACGTGTGTGTGTGGGGGGGGGGGGGGCCTACAGGTGGCGTGTGAGGTGCGCCCACACACGCCACCTTGCGGTTACCATGGTAACCATTGTGCGGCGACTGGCGGCTCTGTTGACCTCTATTTAAAACTGATTGTATTCTTTAGTGAGGGTGGGAGTAATTATTATTGAGTTTTTTATTCTAGCACACTGATATTTGATACTTCGATATCCCACTGGCGCCTAGAGGCGAAATAGGCTTGTGCTAAATAAGTACACGTGGAATATTGCCCCTGTCACACATCACCGGATTGAGCAATGGACAGAATTGTCTAGTCCGGGCGTCATGAGTATCAAAATGTATTCAAATGTGTCAAAATGTTGCGATATCGGGTCAAAGGCCACCGGACGAATGGACATAAAATGGACATGAAATGGACATGAACGGATAGCCAATGGACAAAACGAAATCAAACTGGACAAGAACCGTAGATGTCAGTCCGGCTGCATCCGTTCCAAGTTTTGTGCATGTTTAAAACTTGTATGGACACAAACCGGACTATCAACGGACTTTGTTCGGTTTCTTTCCGTTTCCTCCAATCTGGTGATGTATGACTGGGGCTTAATGCAAGAAAATGGGACATTGCGTCTAGAGCGGAACTAAAATACATAGCTCTAGCCATTCGAGGCTAGTGTCCTAACCATTACTCTATTAGACTATCTAGGTTCACTTATGTGATCACCCAACCCACACCTACATGTACATGTGGTACTTTGCTTGAGAGATCAGTGCAGACTACTACACTCGTCCCTTTGGAATTGTAACTCTGGTGAATGGTTTATATTGAAAAGTTGTGTAATGTTTTACACGATCAAGCACATACAGGTAATGTACTTACATATATAAACAAGGTATGCTCATCAACCATACAATATATAATTGTTACTGGATCCTGGTCACAGCACCAGTGCCATGGGAGTGATTCGAACAAAGGAAACATTGCGCCTAGAGTGGGATTCAAACTTACATTTCTTGTCATTCTAGGGCTAGCATCTTAACCATTAGACTTTCTGAGATCCCTTATGGAATTACCCTATCCCTGCCTGCCTGTCCATATGGTTCCTTGCCTGAGAGTTCAGTGTAGACGATTACAAAAACAATAATTGAAAACAGAAATTCATGCGTGTGGACAATTTTACATATATTTACACAGAAGATTACTCAATCCTAACCGGGGAACAATATGTCTGGACTTAGTACAATGTACAGTAGATCTCAATACTTTCATGAACCCTACACCAGATCAGCATAACTGGCACTCAGCTTTACCCACAATAATTGATAGGACAGAATAGGGTCGATGGGCGGGTGAAATTAGCTTTTGTTGGTCCGAGATGCAGAGGAGAACTGGCTTTAAGAGCTGGTGAGATGCTGAAAGTAGACTACATTTCTATGGGGAGGCATCCAGTTAGGGTAGGGAAACGGTGGTCACGCCATGGCTACGCAAACAACCGGGGAATTTGAGTGATGTTTATTATCCTGGTGACTCACCAGGCCAGTTACAGTTACCCTAGAAGTCGCCAATATCAAAGACATCCAGTAGGAGTAAGACAAAGTAGTATGGCTAAGTTTCAATACAGAACGTTGAGATGAATTTCTATTTTCAATTATTCTTGTTATGTTAACAAGGACAATTAAATAGGGGTTTGCGTTCTAATCACATAGGAGGTCATATCACCCGAGGTAGTAACTTTTGACGGTGCACACTACTGCTGCCCAATTGGGATGCAGGTTGCAATATCCCACTCAGTCACATTATCCTGGAATTTAGTGAACCAGTCCGTGTGATATCCTTGTAACTTTAATCACCAAACCACTTTCATATAAATCTCTACTTTGACTCTGATGGGAATCGAACCGAACACTACTTCTCACCTCCAACCTCTGTCCCATCGTGCGTGTTTACATGTATGCGCATTGCTAGTCCTTGTACTTCATTATTATTCTTTCTTAACAATGTTTTTGTTAAATTCATGTTTATTTTAGTGGCATGCACCACCCCACTAATCCAACGAACTCATCACAGCTGCATTATATTAATATTACTTAATAACAACAATTGGTATTTTTGTTAACATCTAAAATGTGAATGTCACAATGTTTAGTGCCAAAGCACTAAAGAAATGTCAGTGTTCTAAATAATATAAATGTCTTTGAATTCAGAGCATTACAAAAAGAAATGCTTAAAAAATTAAGCCTTATGGATTGTATTTACAATAGCAGCATTTCATCTATTGGTGCTGGTGCTGGTAATATTTTGAATAAATTCGAGAGAAAAAAAGATTGGCGTATATTATACAACAATTCGTGTGGCCTGTGATGTGTGCAGTGTTGGCACGGTGAGTAAGCAATTAGTGGTTCATGAAAGGGTGGGTGGACCTTGTGCATGTGTATGGCACAAGGTCAAGTATGGCATATATTCTTTTTTCTTCTAACACTAGTAACAGACAGGTATCTACAAGTTTACCAAGGGCAGGGCTGACACGAGGCTGAGATTGGCTGAGAGTTTGTATCCTAGCAACATGTGAGATTGTGTCAGAACTTAGGACAACGCGCACGCCTGATGAGCTTAGGCTTTATAGTGCTCCCCGCTGAGATTCCCTTCCATCAGTACCATTATTATGCGATTTCCCACTCAGTCAAATTATCATGGAAGTGAGCCAACCAGCCCTTCGCAAAACCCAGTAATGCCCAGTGTCGTGGAATGCAGCAACAATAATAGATTTTGAGACGCTCTATCCCATGTGGTCATTTCGGCTCGACCAGCGTTCACAATTTCATGTTAAGCCGGCTTTATTTACACGATCATGTGTAAATATAGGGTATTTTATATGAGCTCGTGTAGGCATCGACCTATTTACACAAACTCGTGTAAATAACACATTATTTCTACAAGAGAAATTATATGTAAGTCTACATTTACACACACTGATATAAATAGACGGCTTCCAGCACCCCCCACCCCCACCCCCCGTCCAATAACATTAGCTAGTACTACTCCTATATAGTCCTAGGGTAGTGGGTGAAACTAGAGAATTAATTTATTGAACTCAAAACGTACAGAATACAGTATAAAAGGAGAGTGAAATAAACTGGAAATACTAAATATGACAACACCTTTTTTTTTTTGGTCCATTAGTTGTTTAAGCAGGGGAAATTTCAGTTATAGACGACTGGTCTTCCTCATTCCACTGCTGGTCGATAGAAAGCCCGAGCCTACACTTTTACCGACCCAAGGGATTTTTAACCTCCTACACCACATAGACATCGTATGAGAGCAACTGGCCTTTGATGACGCTGTAAGTTATACACAGCGGTGGAAATCCAAATTGGCAGAGCTGGGGGCACGGGGAATTTGCTTTAGATTTTGCCTTTTGCTTTAGAATTAGTCAAGTCGAGAATTAGGGGTATTGTTATGGTATGTTTTGCTTATCTTGTTCATGTGTTTGTTATTCTTTAGGAGAGATAGCAAGAAGCAGGAACGGGTAGGGTTCAGCATATAAGCCTGTGAAGCAAGTATTTTTCTCACACAATTGACATTCTCTGCACTAAAGTCTAAATAAATCTAGATATATGTTACTGTAGCTTGTTTGTTACTACCCATGTATGTATCTTTGATAAAGAAGTTAGGGCTACATTACACATTGAAGAGCAGTTTGTTACTTTAGTCATGGTTTTATTATTTACCATTAAATGGTCGGTTTTGGGCACACATGTGGTACACGTCTCCAAAGCTTGTTAATTTTGGTTGTTGGGGTTTTACATCCTAGCACCAGGATCTTATCTCCTCCCCAATCTCTCACATAAACGCGTTGTTACCCGATGTGAACGTAGTCAGTATTAACTTGCAGGTGAGAAACCATGGCTATGTCTCACAATGGGTTGTTGGTTGGTTGTTGGAGTTTTACGTCCTGGCAACATCTCAGGACATATCAGGATGGGTACTGACTTGTAACAATGCGCACTTATGTTGACTTTATAGTGCTGCCCCACTAGGCAATCAGACCACCAGCACCATGACTCAATATCCCACTCAGTCACATTATCCTGACACTGAGAAAACCAGTCCTTGCCTAATCCTATTAATGCTGAGTGCCAGGCTAGGAAGTGACAAGTATAAATTTTGTAAGTCATTGCTTTGACTCGACCGGGGATTGAACTCCTGGTCTCCCGCTCGGAAGGCCTGTGTCTACCGATTCGACCACCACGCCCGGTCTCACAATGGGGGCGTAATCGATTAATCGACTCTGGTCACCCGAGCCACTTTTTGGCCCATGCGCACATCCTGCAGACTCGGGTTGAATAATCGAATAAGCTTCTGCACGCTCGGGTGACAAAAATGGTGGCCGTTTTATTAGTTTTTTAGTAGCCGATATAATTACAGCAAAATATGATTTAACTCTTTTTATTATGGCATAGTTTAGTGATATTTCCATTTCATTAATCTATGTTATTACCAACAAAAAAAATGTATGACTGGTACCGGTGGCTGTTGTCCTGCAGGACGGTACCAGCGCAAATGTGACGTCATCGCTCCTTGCAAACCCTAGCCAAGAGGTGGGTTACTGGGGTCGGGTTGTTTTGCACATGGCACATGTATTTGTCGACTCCACTCGCGGTGTTCTATTTGAAATTCTGACGACTCGGGTGACCTGAGTCGCCCGGGTCGTGTTAATCGATTACGGCCCTAGTGACCCACCCTCAACGTCCCTCCCCTCCACCACCACCTTCCCCACACTACATTTCTTGCTTTCCTGCAACACCAAAGACCACCTTTCTGACACCCCATGCTACTCAGGTTTCCAGAACTAACTTATTTTTACGCCCACATAATCTACTTCGGCAACTATTTCCACAAGTGTCACAAGACCAGTGCGCCAATACTGATATTTGCAGAATTCAGAAGCTGGACAAAAAGCTACGGTGAAAAACACACAAAAAAAGGGAATTGAATAATTGCCAAAAGAGCCCTGTTTACACGGGCGAGTTAAAACGCCTCATATAAAACGACTTGCCTAGATCGATTTACATTTGTCGTGTAAACGCGACTCTGAGGCGTTTTAGGGCTGAATCGATTCATATAAATCGGTACATGTAAACCACCTCGCGAGGTAGTATAGATGAAGCGATCTAGCTGGTTCCCGGGCCGTGATAGTGTAAAATAGCAGTACTCGCCGGCTACAGGCTCCCCACTAAGGCTGCTGATTCCCGGCGCCGACACACTTTCAAACTCGGTCGTGTAAACGCGTCACTAAAACGCTTCATATCAATCTCTTTGTCTAGATCGTTTTACAATTCCCCGTGTAAACACGGCTTAAAACGTCTAGCTGAGAAGTTTAAGCTGCATTTCCGTTCAAACATGCCATTCCTTTTTATTTCACTATATCATATTGCACTAACTCTGAGTAAACGAACCAACCAATACTCATCTGTTCATGTTCCCCATAACCCTCCATACATTACCTGACTAGCCACAAGTGTGATGCTCTAAAATTAACCCGCAATAGGTAAGCACCTACATAACAACTATATCAACATCACTGTCACCTAAAGGATATAGTAGGTAAACATGCAATACCCCCGAGATGAAGCATTAACTACCGTTCATACAGCTTTGGTCAGTATTATTGTCGTGGGAGGCATTGCAAACAAATATGAACATCACCATGCCAAGAGTGGGACTCGAACCCAGATCCTGGGACGCGCATCCTAACCATGAACCTATCGTGGCTTACAGTAACACCCTACCCTCTCCTGTTTGTATATGTGGCAGGGACCTAGTTAATATATATATATATATATACATATATATATATATATATAATTAATATATATATATATTAACATAGATATATGTATTATATATATTAATATATATTAATATATATATGTATATATAATATATATATATCAATATATATATATTAATATATATGATATATATATTAATATATTAATATATATACATATATATGTACATATATATTAATATATATATATATACATATATATGTATATATATATATTATGTATATATGTGTAATCTCAGGTGGTTCGCAGCTGTGTACCTTCGGATATGGAAGCTATGCCCCTGTGTGCCATTTCATCTGGGGATCGAAGTGCCTTACTATGCTATTCTGCAACCTCTGCATCTATGTTACAAAGCTCTTCCAATTAGAAATAATACTAGCACTCTTGAGATGGAGAATCCTCCCATCAGACCCTTCTTACTCGTCAAGCAGTAGCACAAATTACCAGATGTTGGTTGGTTTGTTGTTGGAGTTTTACATCCTGGCAACACCTAAGGTCATATCAGGACGGGCACTGACTTGTGACAGTGCGCACTCATGGCGATTTTACAGTGCTGGCCCATTGGGAAATCAGGCTGTCAGCACCATGACCTGATATCCCACTCAGTCACTTTATCGTGACACTGTGTTAAGCAGTCCTTGCTTTAAGGGCACATTCCATATATGCGTAATGCGTAATGCGAATGCGAATGCGAATGCGACAACAAATCTAAATGCCTTGAAACCTATGAGCTACATTCCTTACACGCGTAATGCGTAATGCGAATGCGAATAAAATCCATTATCCCGATCGCTCCATGTAGCGATCGGTGCGTAATGCGTAAAGGTGGTGCGAATAGAAAAGCATCAGTCGCATTTGTCCATTGATATAAGGCTGGAGGAGGCGACTGATAATTATGGACAGCCGGGACAAGGTGGAGCGCGGACCTGTTAGGAAGCAGTCTCCAAGGCTGCTGAGTGCAAACATATGGTAGTGGTGGTGGTGGGGGTTCGGGTTGCTAAAAATGCTACCAGAGCCACAAAAATATGAATACTTATCTATAATTTGGCTATAATAAAAGTAGGAACCCCCATGTGACGTACAAAAAGTTACATAGATATAAATGCAATATTTGCTCATATACAGAGCAGTATGGAGAATAATTGTTTATTTTAATTTTTTAAATATAGCCAGTCGTGTGCCGCATAACGCATTATGTGTGTATGGAATGATGGCATTCGCATAACGCATAACGCATTACGCATTACGCGTAACGCGTATATGGAATGCGCCCTTTATCCTATTAATGCCGAGCACCAAGCTAGGAAGTGACAAGTATCAATTTTAAAGTCATTGGTTTTACTCGACCGGGAACCGAGGCCAGCGCTCTACCGATTAGGCCACCGCGCCCGGTAATTACGAGATTTAGAAATGAAGCTAACAACCTTAGAGTGTGTATGTGTGCATGTATGTCTTTGAGTTGTGTTATTTGCTTAGGTCCACTATTACGCCAGCTGTTCCGTGATTTGTCGGGTATTAATCATCCTGACCAATATCGGTATGTCACCTGTCAGGCAATTAACTGTGATCTTGTGTTCAAGCCATTTTAACATCAACCGATCACCGTCGTTGCAGATCGGCTGTAAAATCGGACGGGATGTTTTGCTGAGAACCGGTCACGTTTGTTTACCTCGATTTAACATTTAACAAACACGCTTATTTGAAAAGTTAAAAAGTAAGGAGTTTTTGTGTGTGTGGCCTACATGGTGCTGTTTTCAGAGAACAACTGGGATGGCCCAGTGGCTAAGGAGTACATATCCTCCATGTTGGAGAGCATGGCTAAATAAGCACAACCAATAGCTGAGTCATACACAAGATAGGAACTCATCTGACATTTGTAATTACTAGGATAGGGCAAGTGTCAGGATAATGCGACTGAATGGGATACCGAATGAATGGGATCGGTCGTGTGGAATACCAGGAGAACAACACTATTAAGCTATTATGATGAGTGTACATAGTCATAAGTCTGTGTCTGTCCTGATATGTCCTTAGATGTTGCTAGGACGGACAGCCTCAATCAAAATGGTTTCAGCTCAGCACTAGATTTGTCGTTGGGAGTGTTTGTACAAATTAAGGGAAACAGTGGGATTAGAACCCACACTTCCGGTGTTAGCATTCTAACCATTAACCCACACTTTGTGCCATTCCAGGGCTAGCATCCCAACCATTATATAATCTAGGTTCTCTGATGCCGTCAATCTACCCAAGCCTACCTGTGTATGTGGCATTTCACCTGGGGAGGTCAGTGCATATAATGACACATACATTAAAGCATGGAGCGATCCCAGATCGTACAGATGAGAATATTATGTTACCCTCTACATAAATAGTTATACAGTATAACCCCGTTAAACCAAACTTGAAGGACCCTAGAAGTTTGTTTGGATTAATTGATCATTGGTTTAACCGAGCTTTGGCTTCGACTTTGACTTGGCTTTGGCAAAAACGCGGGTGCATTATGAATGTAATATACAATGTATGTGGACACTTTGATTATTGTTTTTTTTGTATATACAATATAACCCTGTTAAACCAAGCTCAGTTAAACCAAACGTTTGGTTAATCTAAACTGTTTTCGGAGGCCCGGCAAAATACTACCATTTATCATTTAAAAAAGTCGGTGTGAGTCTCAGAAGACCTTATAACCACATGAAAGTTTGGTTAAACTGTACCGGAAGTGGCCTGGGGCCCGAAATTTTGTTTGAATTAACCGATAATTTGGATTAAATAACTTTGGTTTAACCAACTTTTTTATATGATAAATGGTATTATTTTGCCGGGCCGCCGAAACAGTTTGGATTAATCGATCGTTTGGTTTAACCGAGCTTGGTTTAATGGGGTTGTACTATACATATGTTATTTAATAAATACATTGCTTCCCTCAACATAGCAATTTCTTATATGATCTCCATTGGAACTGAACAGCTAGTTTCAAGTGTACGAATAAAACCTGATATTAAACACATATCTAGTACTATAGCACTAGCAGTAGTAACACCAACAGAGCATGCAGAGAATGATATGTATAGTAGTACGACATAGGTGTCAGACACTTAAGGCCCGGTCACATACACGTTAGTGGACGTAGTTGAACGTAGTGGAGGCTAATGTAGTTGAACGTAGTTGAACATACCAGAGAAGTACGGATGCTGGTATGTTCAACTACGTTAGCCTCCACTACGTTCAACTACGTCCACTAACGTGTAGGTGACCGGGCCTTCAGGGAAATAATCGTTGCTGATCAAAACTTGCAAACTCATCATATCATATCAAAACATATCAACACTTTCAAACTCATTTTGTTATCGGCATAGCTATATCACCTCATATCTAAAACCCATATTATACAATAAGCGTATATAAATACATATATATGCATGTATATGAGATAGAGTGTGAATAAATGTGAACTGTGTGTGGAGAGATATGCTAGTAAATGGTAACACTGTGTGAGATGCTCTTGTTTCTATTTTATTTTTAAAGAAATTAATTCCTTTCCTGTAAACCACTGTGACTGTTAGTGTGGGGGCGTCGGTGATTCACTGGCCCATGGGGTAAACACACACCCCCTCTGCTTCCTCTCCCCCATCCCTTCTCTCTCATCCACACACATACACCCACCTTGGTCCATACCCTCCTCTCCACCCTTACCTGCCTAACAAAAAGCCTCGTCCAAACAAATCCCCCCCACCCCCCACACACAACCACACAACCCGACCCGGTGTCGCAGTTTCAGCGCCCGGTCAGTTTCCACCGCCAGTATAGACTCAAACTCAAGGCACTGTCAATGGTCGTGAGCAATCTTCATACAGAAAATACAGCAAAAGTGAAATATCTCTAAAACTACACCACCTATTAACAAATCGCTTGGTACACATATAGAAAACATCTTTACCAAAAAGACTGTATTAGATTTATAAGGTTAGGGTTCTTGATTTGTATTAATTTTGAATAAAACTAAGGTTTTGCCACTGCGCGTACCGTCAAAACTCAAGGCATTGTCAATGGTCGCTAGCAATCTTCATACAGAAAATACAGGAAAAGTGATATATCTCTAAAACCACACCACCTAGAAACAAATCGCTTTGTACACATGTAGAAAACATCTTTACCAAAAACATTATATTAAATTTATAAGGTTAGTGATGATGATGTTAGATTTTGACGCATGCGCATGAAACTGACAGGCAGCTGAAACTGACCTGGCGCTGAAACTGCGACACAGGTGTGGTGGTTTCAGCGTGTTCCCATGCTCAGACGTGTCCCTCGCTTCTGCGCATGTGTCAGAATCTAGTAAACATGGCCGTAATCGATTAACACGAACCGGGCGACTCGGGTCATCCGAATTTCAAATAGAACACGTGAGTGGAGTCGACAAATACACGTCCCGTGTGCAAAAAAAGAATAACTTAGATTAATGAAATGGAAATATAGGTAAACTGGGCCATGATACAATACTTTAAATCCTATTTTGCTGTACTTTTATCGGTTATTTTAAAAAAAAGAACAAACTGTCCACCCGAGCGTATTCGATTATTCAACCCGAGTTTGTAGGATGTGCGCATGCGCCAATAAGTGGCTGGGGTGACCCGAGTTGATGCGAAATCTGCGCATGCGCAGAAGCAACGGGACACGTCTGAGCACGGGAACACGCTGAAACCACCACAACCGGCACATGGTCAGGGGGACGCATGAGTGATGTGGGGGCGGTGACGGGCCTTGTGGTGGTGGTGTTGGGGTTGGGGGGTGGGGGGGGGGGGGGGTAGCTGCAGCGTGAGAGAAGAGGAGGAGGGTGGGGGAGAGGTGTGGGAGGGGGCAGCGCACCGCCATAACAACGGACACCAACGGTCACACAGGTATGAGACCTGCCGCACTTAACTGGTGACACTGCACGAGTGTGTCCCTTCCCCACCTACTGCTTCACACTGCCCCGGCGTCTACAACACTGACAATCACCGCAGTAACTACTACTGCTAGTTTACTCACTGCGTGCCCGAGCAGACGACATTTCAGTGACAAACAACGAACGACCAGACGGCCGCCCGGCGCGATACAACAACAACACAGCACACCACGCCGGCCGGCCCGCGCGCAATCCCAGAATCCACCGGGACGCAGCCGGAGGTGCCATGTGACAGAAGGTAGGGGAGGAGAGAAAGGAGGGACAAGGGAGACAGGGAGGAAGAGAAAGAGATATCAGTGTATAAAGAAAGGCAGAGAGAGGTCGGTATAAAAGAGAGGCGCAGAGAGAGAGAGAGGCAGAGAGACAGGGAGATATAGCGACAGGCAGTCAGAGAAGGCGAGACAGAGTGAGTGATAGAGAGGATAGGGTGTCAGGTACACACAACACGCATCCACCAAGTCCAAGAGGGAAGAGGAGGAGTGTGAGAAGTACTGCAAGAAATTCGTACATCACTCCAAGTATCACGGTTGAGGCGACGATAGTTGAGGAGGAGCGAAACTTTGATCCTGTTATAAAAAAAGAAGAAGATATAATTGGATAAGCGGCCGCAACAGGAAATAATAAGCGTGTAAGGCGGTTGGGAGGCCGATACCCCCCCTCATCCCCCCCCCCCCCCTCACCCCCACCCCGTCCCTCACCCCCACCCTAGCAAGCACCGCCCGCCACTGCACCCCACTCACACGTGCGCTCGCATCCCCCCCTGCCCCACCCCGCCAACACACACACACTCACAGGGAGACTACAGCGTGCCAGTGGGACCCAAAGCCCACACATTCAGCAGACTTGGCGGCGACAGGACGTTCAGACAGGAGAGAGGTTCACTGTTGACGACAGGACTCCCTAATCTACCAGAGGAGCAAACCATAGGTGATATTATATACCGCCGCTTGTCTCCAGTTCTAGACTCTTTACGATTAATGGTAGAGATCACACACGGAGCGTAGGAAATCGTGCTACGGGAGATCATTACATATATTCAATAATATTGCACGGACATTTGTTACCATAAGTAAATAATCAGATATATACTACACTAGCTCTGTCATCAAATTCAAATGAAGACTATTTTATATATCCCACTTGTGTGAAAGGGATACCCTTAGATATATCACGCTCTCATCAAAGGGAGACCCTGAGATATATCACGGTGATCAATAGTATACCAGTAGATATATCACGCTGTCGTCAAAGGGAGAACATTTATTGCATTAGAAATATAACACTGTCGTCGAAGGGAGATCCTTTGCACTTTTTGCCAAAGGGAAGCCATTAAGCCTGCATACAGTACAGTCTACACCATCACCGAAGGGTTGTCATATTTAGTGGTTGTTACTGTTGTACTTAGTTGATCACGATGGGGAGTTGTTTCAAATTCAACCTTGGTCGCAAGAGGGAGTACAGCTTCAAGAATGTGCCATACCAGGCGGCGTCTCCGGTGTCAGGGACGTATCGGCAGAGCGTCCTGGACTTTGACGGCTTGGACCCCATCGACAACTGCGAGAACGGAAATGACATCTCCGTGAAGGATGTCAACGTCAGCAATGGCAAGAATAACAGCGACAAAGACGTTGACAGCAGCAAAGGCAACAGCGACAATGACGTCAGCAATGACAAAAACAGTACCGACAATGACATCCACAATGGCGAGCCACCAGTTGTGGTGACGTCAGTGTCAAGCCCTTCAAACAGTGATGTCACGTTCGGTGAGAAATTCCAGGGGGCGGAGGAGCAGGACTGTCAGGAGAGCGGGAAGAAGGGGAAAAAGAGCAAAAAGGACAAGAAGAAGGATAAAGAGGATAAGAAGAAGAAGGAAAAGGAGGATAAAAAGGAGAAGAAGAGCAAAAAGGAGAAGAAGAGCAAAAAGGAGAAACAGGAACTGAATGGGGAGCTGAAAGAAAACGGGACGGAGGAGCGTGATCCGAATTCTACAACGGATCAAGAGGACGATAATAGGGGGGGAACTGGCAGCGTTGGGTCCCCGCAAGGGGGAGTTGCAGTTGGTGGCGAGATGGACACGATGCCCCTTGAGGGTAAGCACTCCGAGGCGGCGGCCGTGACGACGAGCAGCGGGGAGGAGAATGGGCTGCGTCCATTCGGGGCGGAGAATGAAGGGGGGAAAGCGGAGAAGGAGGCTGCGCCGACGGCAGACGACATTCCACACCCAGAGGACCGCAGCTTCACCCACGGACACGCTCTGGGGGAAGATGGAGCACAGGAGGAGGGGGGACTGGAGATGACGACGTCCTTCGCGGCCAGCATTAGCACCTCCGGTGACTGCGACACCGCGCAGCCGCAGGCGGACGACCCTCAGGAACCGGAAGTGCGTGATCTAACGGACGACTCGCGTCTCTGCCTGCATCCAGATGACGACACTACCTGTCAGACAGTGACCGAGATTGTCAGAGAGGTCAAGGTCACGTCCACCGAGGTCAGTACAGCTGTGGTGCCGGACTGTGACGGTCATAGCGAGTGACCTTGAGAAGAACTGGTGCTGTCGGTAAATCAGCTAATGAATGTAAATACATGTTCACGCATATATATGATATATATATATATATTCATGATATATGATCCATATATACCATGAATAGACGCACGCCGTAATGTAAGGATCAACTGTGGTTGTTATGAGCTGATCACTTTTAAGTTTAAGGATATTTAGATATACAGATTATATAGCTATGTCATGTGTATGCATAGTATGTATTAACTATTACTAGCTTGTGATTAGGTTAGTCAGAAGTAAATGGTTCACGATATATAAATAAGCATCTGACTCATATAGGCTAGTGATACATTATGGCATACCTACCTGCCCATAGCAGAGCGCATTCATTACATAAATGATGATAGTCCACAAATATGCAGCTTATCATCGACGTGTTCAGCTGCCCCCACCCCCACCTCACGAATCCACTGCCTACTCCAGCCACCACTCATACAAACTGCCCCGTTATCAAAATACTGCCAGAACCCCCCCCCCCCCCCCCCCCCAGATTATACTGCTTTTCCTAGCCATCGCCCCCACCCCCACTGAATAAACATGCTTTCCCGCCGCCATTTAGTTAGCTAGCGTGATGCATGGCGGGGGATGTGGTGGTTAGTGGCACCTCTAAATACACGAAAATAAAAAGTAACTCAGGGGTGGATGGTTGTTGACCCCAGTCTAGGTGTAGTAACTGGTATACGAACGACCTAATTAGCAGCTCCACTCCTCCACTCCGCATCTTAAATATATATATATATGCAAATGGGTATATATAATAATAAAATAATGAAATTACCTCCGCACCTTTATACTAGCACACTACTTATATATCTATGTATGCCAATGCATGTATTGACATATATATATATAGATAGATATATATATATATATATATTCATACATATATATATGCATGTGTGCTAATTTAGATATACATATGTAAATGCAAAAACGTGGAAGTGCATATATGTAGATATATATATTTATTTACAAATGTATGTGTATCTATACATTTATGCATGTGCATATATATATATAAATGCATACACATACATTAAATGCAATTTTTGTGTGTAAATTTTCATGTGTATATGTAAATATACATATATGTAAAATAAACATACATGTGTATATATGCATTATTGAATGTGTATATGCACATGTGTAACTATATATGTATATGTTTGAACTTTGATAGATCCGTATATATGTGTGTATACATACAGATGTGTAAATATACATTATAAAAAAATATATATGCCTACATAATGCATATATCTTTTGGAAATAGGATAGTGCGTATATATATATATATATATATGTGTAAACAGTAAAGATGTGTGTACATGCATTAAGATGCATATTTGCGTGTAAATACATATATATTACTGTTTCTGCTGGGGGGTCGTTAAACAAACAACAAAAATACATGTGTATAGATATTTAAAGATATGTATAAATATTTAATTATATATAGCTAAATATAAATAGAATTATGCTTATACATATATGTATAGCTCTTCTGGCAGACTTTAGCAGTAGACATAACTGAGTTAAATCTAGTTACACATGTACCACAACAATAACATGTATGTGTACTATTACAGATAGATTTGGCGGAGTGAGTCACCTGCCAATCAAGGCATAGTCACGTGGTCTCCGTGCATTAAATGAGGTCCTCGTGAGGTTATTTATTGCTGTTTGTTGTGTGCACTTCACGACCATTTATTGCACACGTGACCACTCACGGGGTAGAGGCGACCCCAAGCCTACGTGTCTGTGCACATCACACACACACACATACATATATATATACATACAAGGGGAGCACACAACAATTAAACTTTTGGTTTGATAGAAACCTTTAGCTAAGTCAAAACAATTTAGCCCAGCCTTTATTAAAGTTTCATAGTCCGATGGTTTTGAGTTTCTGTAATTTTCTGAAATATATAGATTATAGCGATCAACCTAATATATCTTACTTTAGTTTGAAGTAACATTGCTTTAAAATCACCAACTTAGGAGATATTTAACATGAAAACATGAAAATAAAATTAATTTTGACATGTTTTCCAAAACTCTGACGCTATATGCTTCAGCAGTGACCGGTTCTATTAAATCTTCTTAGTATCCCCTTCAATGAAGCAATACATGTTTAATAAGGGCACCGGTATCTAAGTCAGATATATAGGATCAGATTTGGGTAAGTGTGTTAGTTTTGACAATGGCATGCTTTCATCGTACTATGCAGCTTTAAATAGCATAAAGCTCAAGTTGTATGGACCGAATTAACAGCTATTGTGATTCGGGCACGTGACTACTATGGCATTTACTGCTTGTACACAAATTCTGTTTGTCCAGTCTGTTCCAGTGGCATATACACACACGCAATAGCCTGCTACAAAGCCATAACGGGCAGGGGCTGTCCAGTCTTAGTTTTGTCATAACTGAGTATGCTAGCAGACATTGCAATTATGGGGTGTTTTTGTTGTTGTTTTTGTTGTTTAACAAAAGAGGGCTTAATAAGTATGCATAATAAATGCATAAGCAGTGCTATGTGAAAATACAATATATTGTACCGTTATGAGTTTGCAAATATCAGCTGAGTATGCATATGGGTCGTTCTCAGAAACTGTGTACCACTTGAGGTAGTTTACTTGAAATGCATATTTCAAAGGAACCCATTATTGGAGTGTCAATATTTAGATTTCATCATTTAGCCCAATAATGTGGGAGATATTTTAGATCAAAAGTAAATGTTAATATTGTGTATTATGTATCTTATTGGGATGGATGTAGCTAAATAAATAGAAAATTACATCACTAATTTGTGACATTGTCAACAGCATTGAAAATAAAGTGTCACAAACTTAATCAAAACCTCTGAACAACAACCCATTTCACTTCAAATGGTCATATACAATATCTTCATTAAGTTGAAAACATTTTTTTTTTTTTTTTTTTTTAAGATTTAAAAAAATAGTTGACCTTTTCTGGAATAATTAACATCGTAACATTCGTTTCCACTTGCAAGTACTATCAAACACTGCTTACAGATACAGTACAGGAACTATTTTCACCATTTCACACTCTATGCATGGACCCAGATATGGTATAGTAAAAGATCAATCCTGAAATTGCCCCTAAACATTGAAATTTGAGCCAAACATTTGTGTAAAATTGTTGATTCCACTTGGAGTGTTACCATGCTAATATTTTTCTGCTTTTCTCTTTAATCATCACAAATAAGACAAAACCATAGCAATGAGGTTTTAAATTATTATTACTACTGTTTATAAAGCAAGTGGCATGTGAAATGTCCTAAAAATGTCAAGCTTTGTATGGAAAATATTTGATTTTGGAGTCAGATTGGTTTTCCATGCTATACTGTTAATTATTGGGTGTGAGCATCATTTGACCTACTTAAAAATGTCAGAATATGTTTATTTTCAATTATTCAGATGCAAAAGGACATACACTTTCAGGTAGCTTGTATATATAGACTTTGACAGTATTTTGATTTTGTGGTACTGATGTCACAGTATTGGTACACAACTTCTGAGAACCACCCATATATATATATATATATATATATATATATATATATATATATATATATATATATTGCAGATGTATGCACACATTATATATGTATGCACACACTATATATAGTTATGCACACACATCTATATGCATTATATTTATATATGTGTGTGCATCTATGTATGGTGAGATATCTGAATGATTAAAAGAAATATCAAACTGCTGGCCATTACACCTTTTAATTTATTCAATGATAGATGAATAAAATGTGAATAATATGTTGGAAATCTGGTTGAACAGGTGATGTACACGTAGAACATATTAACAAAGACTACACCCGTCTACCGCTTAACCACAGCCAATCTGTTGACACTATTGTATGTATATATAATAGCTTTGATTGTGCAGAGGGCGTTTCCTCCCCAAATAGGTGGAGTGGTGCAGAAAGACGCAGTAGTGCGCAATCGACGGACAGATGGCGCCACTAGTACATAGTTGGTGGTTTTTCATGAACATTTAGTTTCGTAATAATGAAAATGCAAGCCATACAGTGATGTCATAATAAACAAGTTGGATATATAATGTGCACTTTGGTTATTTATACTGATGCAATATATTATTAAACATATATATGTGCTCTATTATCTATTATGGGAATATATATATATATATATGGAGGTACTGAATTTTACCATACCTATATGACTCAACAGTCTGATTAATTAAGTTGCTCACGTCAGGTGGGTTGAGAGGTGAACGCCTAAAGCAGGCAAGTGCATGGACTGAATTACACATCCATATGCCCTCACCACCACACCACCACACCACCACACCACCACACCACCACACCACCACACCGGAAGCGGTGGCCGAATCGGTAGAGCGCATGCCTCCTGTGTGGGAGATTAGGAGTTCAATTTCTGGTTGAGTCAAACCAATGACATACAAAATTGATACTTGTTGCTTCCTAGATTGGCGCTCAGCATCAATATGATATCGCAGGGACTGGTTAGTTCAGTGTCTGGATAATGTGACCAAGTAGGATATTGGGTCATGGTGCTGGCGGCCTGATTTCTCAGTAGGGCAGTACTATAAAGTCGCCATTAGTGCGCACTGTCACAAGTCGGTACCAGTCCTGATATAACCTTAGAAGTTAGATGGTGGCACGACGTCAAACTCCAACAACCAATCAATCACAACACAACTACCTGACTAAACTCTACACCACCAGACTGCACCCAGACACCACACACCACCACCCACATTCATACTCGCACCACTTATATTATAAGATGGAGGCAGCTTGTTTGGTATGATTGTAAAGACAGTGATCAACAGCACTGTGTTCATACAATGAATAAATAAAGAGTGACTCCATAATCAAACCACAGACATCGACGACCTTAAGCTGGCGGATTTTACACATTTTAGACTTGAGTTTTCGACACTCCGGACTACTACATGCTTCCTCTCTCTATTATTTTTGTATTTGATTTTTTGTTGACAAAACGATGTCGACGTTTTGGCATACGCGCATAGTCTAGCTACGCCCCTGCAAACTACAATTCATTTGACCCACCCTTACTGTCCACGCCACTCTGTCAGCATCCATGTTGGGCTCACCCCACTCTACCGCTGGTATTATTTTGTCTAGGTACATTAGTTGATTACTCATTAGAAATTTCAAATGTGGACAATTAGTCTTCCGCATTCCACTGCTTCTTGCCTTATCCTAGTAATGTTGGGTGCCTGGCTAGGAAGCGACATGTATTACACTTTTTAAGTTATTGGTTTGACTCGGCCAGGTTTCGAACCTATGACGTGTCCGAACGGGAGGCAGATGCTCATATCATTCGGTCGTCGCGTCTGATTCTTATACCATTCCCACCGTCATGTACCTGTGTGTGACACTTACACCGCCACTTTGTCCTGCTTAATGAAAATTATCAGGATTTAATTAAAGTTGCATAGTCCTATGTTTTAAAACAAATTAGTTCTCCTCTTTTTTTTTTTTTAGATCAATATGTCAGATTGACTCTTATAACACAATAAATTATCTTGTCAAAGCTCCTGTAGCTATGACTCAGATCTCCATGTGATGTAGGCTGACCTATTATTAGTACTTATGTATGATGCCTCCTAAAAACCTGTCTAAGCTACAAATGGCACACAGAATCAGGGAAAGCCTAATGAGGTCATGAGATGACCTAATTTGCTAGTGGTATTCTTACTTAATGGCTCTCTCAAAGTAGGTGGCCAAGTCAATCACAATTCACTTATTATTCCTAGGCTGTCCCAAATCACTGGCGTTCTATGTGGCGGAGTGGTTAGAGTGTCTGATTTTTTTCTAGGTCGGACTCCTAATCTGAAGGTCAGCGGTTCGATTCCCTGTGCCCCCACCTCTGCCAATTTGGATTTCCACCACTGTGTATAACTTACAGCGTCATCTAAGGCCAGTTGCTCTCATACCATGTCTATGTGGTGTGGGAGGTAAAAAATCCCTTGGGTCGGTAAAAGTGTAGGCTCGGGCTTTCTATCAACAAACTGTCTAATGGTGAAAACAAGCCTATTCAGGCTTATCCATGATAGGCAGTATAAATCTTCAACAACAACAACTAGTTAACGCATGAGTATCTAAGTTAGAGATATAGGATTAAATGTAGGTAAGTGTTTTGCTTTTGACTAAATTATGGTTAATCGGACTACCCAAATTTAATGCGTGCTACAGACATCCGTAGAATATTCTGCGTGGTGGGAGAGGGTAGAGGTAGCGCCGGTGTGGTGGTTTCAGCGTGTTCCCGTGCTCAGACGTGTCCCGTTGCTTCTGCTTCTGCGCGGATTTCGCATCAACTCGGGTCACCCCAGCCACTTATTGGCGCATGCGCACATCCTACAAACTCGGGTTGAATAATCGAATACGCTCGGGTGGACAGTTTGTTCTTTTTTTTTTAATAACCGATAAAAGTACAGCAAAATAGGATTTAAAGTATTGTATCATGGCCCAGTTTACCTATATTTCCATTTCATTAATCTAAGTTATTCTTTTTTTGCACACGGGACGTGTATTTGTCGACTCCACTCGCGTGTTCTATTTGAAATTCGGATGACCCGAGTCACCCGGTTCGTGTTAATCGATTATGGCCATGTTTACTAGATTCTGATGCATGCGCAGAAGCGAGGGACACGTCTGAGCATGGGAACACGCTGAAACCACCACACCGGCACTCCCTCCCTGTGGGGCATTCTGCTTAACCCCACCCACCCCACCCTTTCCCACAGGGTGAATGATTGCAATGGACATGACATGACAATGAACCACCATCACCATTTGCAGTCCCCGTCCTGATATGACCTTAGATGTTGCTAGGACGTAAAACAACAAACAACCCATTTGCAAATCACCTGACTTTTATATACTTCAGCCACTCCACCTTATCTCCTATCATATCGGCGCCTCACAAGTGCCATATATGTGCATTCTAAGACGAGTAAGATTGGTAGTCGATGCCCACGCAAAGCACACTTGAAACCCAACTTGTGTTGACATGAACTAAGAGATAAACAGAGATTGGGAATTTTACGGAGGAATTACAAAAATGGCGCGTGCGCAAAAGGGGTACTGATAGGCTTAGAGCAGTGGTACCGGAAGTGTAACTAGTGCATTCCGCGAATTTGATTGTTTCGCCGACAATCAAAGGTTATGTGGTATTGGTTGCTGTCAGCTGGCTTCAGAGAAAGGACTCAGGCTGACATGATGGCTGTACACGCCGGAAGCACGGTTAGATTTATTTACAGTCAGTTCTCTCTTTTAAAGTTGACATATTATTAGTGAAATTATTCACATTCAAAACATTAACTATATTGATTGTAGAGCTGCTAAACAAATATTAACAAACTTTGTCCAGTGTTAATGGGATGAACCTAGATAAAAGATTCACCCGGTACTTGTAGTACACGGGTGAAGACCAGCCTTATATAAAAACGGTCGAAAAATCGGGCTAATGAACTGAGTCTTTATGAGAGCCTAATTTCACAATCTAAGAAGCAACATTTATTCTTTGTAGATGTCTTCATATTTACCCGCTACCTTTGATTTGAAAAATATAATAAAATAGCTAGTTTAATACGATTTAAAATTGAAATCGATGGCTTTCTATGGCCGCCATCTTGAATTTTTGCATTCTCTTCTATTTCACCAAATGTGTGCCAATATATGTAGCCATTTGATCATGGAATCACAGTTTCTACTTCATGTTCCATACTAAAGCTATTTTCGCCCGTATTTAGACTACATTGTCGTTCACCCCTGTACTGGAAGTACGGGGTGAATCTTTTATCTAGGATGAACCATGCCCCCTATCATAGTCCCATGGTCTTTAATTTCTAGCTTTTATTCAAGATAAATATATTAGGCTGATCGTTGCGAGGATATAAAACAACAACAATCAATCGACCAACCAACCATCTAAATTGGATATGTATGATTACATCTAGGTAAGTATTTTGGTTTTTTAAATTGGATGTTTGTATTGGGCTATACGGCTTTGAGCTCACTTTGAATACATCAATAAACCTATGGTTCCTGATAATGGACGTCAGTAGGATTTTAACATTACATGTATTTTTAAATTGGATTGCAGTAAAGCTTTGCTGGTATAGCCTACATTAGACAAAGCATCACTTTCTGTCTATATGTAGCAGTGTACAGCGCTGAAGTGTGTTTACCCACAACCTTAGCATAGCACCTGATTACCTGATTACTGATGACCTCACGATAGATCCGGAGTTCGGTTCCCGGTCGAGTCAAACCAATGACTTATAAAATTGATAGGCCCCACTTGTCTCTTTCTCGCCAGGTGCTCAGCATTAATAGGATATGACAAGGATGGGTTAGCTCGGTGTTAGGATAATGTGACTGGGTGGGATATCGTGTCATGGTGCCGGTAACCTGATTTCCCAGAGGGCAGCACTATAAAATAACTATAAGTGTGCACTTTCACAAGTCTGTACTCATCCGAATATGACCTTATATGTTGATAGGACGTAAAACAACAATCAGCCAACCTAATGGGTGGTGAGGGCGTATTTGTTTGCTATGTTTTAACACCAGGGGATTAAGGCTATGTAAAACGGGGCTGCAATCCGCGCAGGCCCAAGCACATTTTGGTTGTTTAGTTTTCAGACTTGGATTTCTCGTTTCAATGAGTTTTGCAGGCTTAAGCGCTTGGCTATAAGTCAGACATGTCCTTACTGGTTAGTCAGTAAGCCTTCACACCGATTCACATTCTCTACACGTGTGCCTGCACCATCCTGATGCCCGATCTCAGCCGTGAAATGTTAAGTTTGTTTGTTTGTTGTTGTTTTACGTCCTAGCAACATCTAAGGTCATATCAGGACGGTGAAACGTTAAAGTTGCATAGTCCGATGGTTTCCAGTTTCGGCAATTTTCTTAGGTATGGTTGTTGGAGTTTTACATCCTGGCAACATCTTAGGTCATATCAGGATGGGTACCAACTTGTGACAGTGCGCACTCATGGTGACTGTTATAGTGTTGCCCCACTGGGAGACCAGGCCACCAGCACCATGATCTGATATCCCACCCAGTCACATTATCCTGACACTGAGCCAACCAGTTCTTGCCCTACCGTAATAAAACCGAGCGCCTAGCTAAAAAGCGACAAGTATACATTTTTAAGTCATTGGTTTGACTCGATCAGGGTTAGAAGCCATGGTTTCGAATGCCACGATCTACCAAAGCGGGAGACGGGTGCTCAACTCATTCGGCCATCTCGTCTGGTCACATTAAGTTGATCGTTATAATCTAACTTACTTTCATTTGAAGTAACTTTCCATTAAAATTACTAACTTAGGAGCTATTTGAAGTGTAAACATGCTAAATTAATTTTGCCAATCTTGTCACAACACTGAGTCCATTGACTTCAGTAGTAACATGTTCTACTAAATTGACTTACCATGCCCTTCTATGTAGCAACAAACAAATGCTTAATAAGTGCACCAGTATCGGAGTTGGATATGTAGGGTAAAATCTAGGTAAGTGCTTTGATTTTGAAAATTTGATGCTTTCATCGGACTATGCAACTTTAATAATTTAGTTGTGTTTCTGCATGCACACATTATTATTACACACACACCACTCTCCCACCTCCACCTACCCCCTCCCACCATCACCCACTACCACCACCACCACCCACACTGGGCAGTGTGGCGTTATCCGATTACACTCCTGAGACGATAAGTATGCATGACAACAAACAACTATATATGCATGGTCAGACCCAGGTCAAGTGTAAAAAGCGCCCACTGTAATACACGTTCGAGAAACATTGATGTGCTTGATTCGGACTGAATTGAGAAACATTATATATTCCTCTCAAGTGTTCTCCTTTTTGTTGTGTAGGGTTGGTTGTTTTTTGGGTGTGTTTTTTTGGTAGTTGCTTTGGTGTTGTTTTTGTTGTTGTTTTTCGCTTTTTTTGTGCTTTTTGTTGTTGTTGCTTATTTGTTTGTTTTGGGGAGGGGTTCTGTGGCCCTTTACCTGGTGTGTCAGTCTGCATATGTGTGAATTTGATTCCAAAAATAAATCATATTTAAATAAAAGGAAAAATAAAATTTGCAACTGAATTTATTATCAGGAAATATTGCATTGAATCAACCACTGTTTAATGCCCAGCACCAGAAAAAATAAAGGTAGCGCCAAGTATCTTTGTGTGTCTCTAAATCTTTGGTTTGACTCGGCCGGACATTAAACCTGCGTCCTGCGCGCGGGCACCCTACCATATGTACTCTCCAGTTTGGTCATATCAGCCGTTGCGTGGATGTACGCTCCTCCCCTCCGCTCCCCCCAACCCATCCCACCTCCACTTGGCTTAATTTTCTTTTAATATTGTTTTAATTGACTCCTTTTTTCCCTAATTTGTGTATGTGTGGGGGATGGTGAGCATGGAACTAACTGTGAAAGTATACTCATGCATAACAGTTAGTTGCTAGGACAGATACCATTAGTATGCTGTAACCACAATCTAATACCCCAGTCACATGAGAGCCAGCGTTCGCCGCCAACCTCCTTATGCCCAAAAGGACACCAACCTAAATAACGGCAGCTCCTGACAACATAGCCAGCATCCCATTCGATACATTGATTCAAATACGTGGTAGGCACCGGGTCAGTGGCAGGGCACCACCGGGTTGGGGAAAGGGCGGCGCCAGGTCGCCGGCAACTAGCCAACCAAGAGGTCGGCGCCAACCATTTTGAATGGCGTCGCCGGAACAGGACAAAAGGAGGTTGCACGTGCAGCAGCTGCAACCTCCTTGCATCCAAAATTTCCGAAATAGACGCTGGGAGGTTGGCTTTCTTAATGAGGGCACAAGGAGGACGTTTTGACTTCGCGAATCGATCGTAAGTGAATGCAGGCCTCGTGTGACTGGGGTATTAGTCACTTGGTCCCCAAAATAGGTCTCTCAACACCAAATAGTGTAGCATGTGACCCCCCCCCCCACTATTGTATAGGTATAATATATATACTATATAATTTATTATGTGGATATAAATAACGGCAGCCCCTTAAATGTATCTTCCAAGTTATTTGCTGTGGAGCAGGCATTCTCTCCTCCCCCGCCTCCTGTGCCGTGAGCCAACTGTCACTCTGCTCACTTTCATATACAAAACTCTGCTTTCAAAATGGAAATTTTAAAAAGCGAATATAATGTGGACATTCAATTAGCAAATCACTATTCACACATATGTGGCTTAAGTCCTAAGATGCAGTAAGGTGATCAGCTATATTTTATTATGTCATTTCCGTGTCCTATTGCACCAACAGTTCGCCAATCACATCATATGCTGCGTTTGAAATTGCTAAATAGATATAATGTACTGAGTATTATATATATATATATATATATATATATATATATATATATATATACAGTAAAGCCTCTCTAACCGACCCTCCACAAATCGATCATTCCTCTATATCGATCGTTTTATTTGGGTCCCAAACGATCGCCCAAACAATACCACTGTAGCGATATTCTAACTCCCTAAACCGACCACCTCCCTAAATGGACCATTTAAAGTCGGTCCCATGGTCGGTCGATTTAGAGAGGTTTTAATGTACAGTGAAACCTCCGTATCCGACCACCTCCACAGATCGATCACTCCCCTCTATCGATCGCTTTATTTCTGTCCCAACAATACCATTGTAACCATATTCTAACTCTCTAAACCGACCACCTCCCTAAATCGACCATTTAAAGTCGGTCCCAAGGTCGGTCGATTTAGAGAAGTTTTACTATATATATTGTGCATGTATTATTTATTTATATATATATATATATATATATATATATATATATATATATATATATAATAAAGGTAGCGCCAAAGAATTCAAATTGTCTTTATTTAGTGTCTGTAGGGTTAATTGTTTATTGACCTGTCGTGCCCGACTGTTCATTCTGTGCAGGGCTGTTCGTCGCCGCCCTCCCCCCCCCCCCCCCCCCACCCCCACCCCACCCCACGGTCGTTTAACCCCAACTACCAGTCATTCGCAGAGAAAAGTTGACTGATACAAATGTGAAATAGTGTGCCTCCGGTGGGTTTGGAACTCACACTACTTATCATTCCATGGCTAGCATCATAACCGTTATATCATCTATGCTCCCTGATGCAATCAATTTATCCATGCCTAACTGTGCATGTAACATTTCATTTGGAAAGGTCCGTGCACCTCAGTATATTCATCTCATTGGAATTGTAAGCGCTCATACACAGAATTGCATGTATCTTACTTGCAATTACAAATACCAAGGGACCAGACTGGATGACCGAATGAGTTGAGCGTTCATCTCCCGTTTTAGTAGAACCCTGGTCGATTCAAACCAATGACTTAAGAATTGATACTTGTTGCTTCCTAGCCAAGCGCTCGGCATTATTAGGATAAGGCAAGGACTGGTTGGCTTTGTGTCAGGATAATGTGACTGTGTGGGATATCAGGTCATGGTGCTGGTGACCTGGTCTCCTAGTGGGGCAGCACTATAAAGCCACCACAGTTTTGATTATTACATCTATTAAGCTCCAACCTACATATCGGGCAAACCCTGCTTAACGATGCATAGTCAGGTGATAATATAAACCTTTCAAACCAAAACACATAGCTCAACTGATCTTACATAACACCAACACTACAACTGGCCAGCATTGAAAACAAGCCTGGGTACCCGGGCTTATATGCTATGGACAGTATAAATACAGCCTCAATAAAAAACAAACAAAAAAACAACAACAACAAAAAACTTAGATATTGGTGCACTTATTAAGCATTTATTGCAGTTTGGTGCCCCTGTGGTATGCTGAATTACTTGTTAACAGGTAAATCAATCCCATATATATGATGTCCAGCATTTAGGTGTGCGCATTGAAATTAATTTCGGATGTTTGTACTTCAAATATCTCCAAAGATAATCCTTTAAAAAATAACTTACTTCAAAGTAGCGTAAAATATAAGGATCAATCTAATATATTTATCTAAAAGAATATGACAGAAACTCAAAATTTCAGATTATATCATTTTAATGCTTGAACTGATTACTTCCGATCTAGTCTAATTGAGTTAACACCAGGCGTTAGACAATATACTCCTTATGTGCATCGACATCGAGTCTACGGCAAAGCTCATGCTCATGTCTAATATTTCATGCTTGACCTCATTCCATGTCCACCTGGTCCTGGTTTCTCAACAACATGACGATTATTCCCATTACAATAGAATAAATAGTATGCCCCCTTTCATCTCAAAGTGAATAACATATTCACGGGAGAGAGAGAGAGAGCTGTGAAAACTTTCTATTTGAGATGAAGCCAAACCGTTTTAAACACGTTGACTTGGTCGATTTAGAAGAAAGATTTGATACGGTGGAAATGGCGAATTTATTAGTAAGGATGGACCATGGTGAGAACGCCCACTGATGGACAGACCTGCCCCAGGACATGTGGCATGTCGAGAGTAACGGTTTGTGAGTGCTTTTCTTTAATTACATAAATGCGACAAATCTTATGATTGTACAGCGATACACGGCGAGCCAAGCAGACAGTTCAATCATCTGCACACAACTAAAAAAAATGAAAAAGTGTATTAAAGTACAAACCACAAGGTTTTATATCACATGCTTCTATTCAGGGTTTTTCGTAAAAAGATGGGAGTTCTTAGCAGAGTATATAATATGTCGGCACGCAACAGAATCATGCAGAAGTCCTACATCTAAATCGATATGTAATCATATATATATATATTGCAGATTCCATGATATATATATATATCTATAAATATATATATATATATATATATATAATTCGCACATAATACACATGCATAAATATATATATATATATATATTCACATAATATATACATTTATTTGCAATAGCATACATACCCAAATAGATGTCCATAAAACATATACGTACAATTAGTACATACACATATATGTGTAGTGAGATTCACTGACCTGTGAAATTGCTCCTGACGGGTCGGCGTTTGTAGCTTGATTGCATCAGGGAGCCTAGATAATCTAATGGTTAGGACACTCCCAGGGGCAATATATCCCATTTGCTAAAACACCCTTGAAGACCTTGGTGTTGTTACCAGGATTCTGCACATGCTGAGCACTGAGTAGGGTTGAACCATCCCTGTGTACGTACTGTAAGTGCGATACCGGAATATTTGTTGGTTGATTGTTGAGGTTTTATGTCCTGACAACATCTAAGGTCATATCAGGATGGGTACTGACTTGGGACTGTGCGCACTCATGGTGACTTTATAGTGCTGCCCTACTAGGAGACCAGGTCACCAGCACCATGACCCGATATCCCACTCAGTCACATTATCACAGCACTGAGCTAACCAGTCCTTGCCCTGTCCTATTAATGGCGAGTGCCAGGCTAGGAAGCGATAAGTATCAATTTTATAAGTCATTGGTTTGCTTCGACCAGGAACCGAACTCCCGATCTCCCGCAGGCGAGGCCCACGCTCTACCGAATCGGCCACCGCGCCCGGTATGTATCGCACAGAGCAGGGTGCTCGGTATGCTCATGGATGCTTATGTTGTTGTATTCGTTGATTTATACCCCTGTCACACTACAATGGAACGAGCAAACGTAAGCCTGACGTGATCACGTTTCATCATTACGTTGACGTATGTTGGGTTACGTTATGATGATGTCAGAATGACGTTAGACTGACGTCGAGCTACGTCGTGTTACGTCGGCGCGCGTCAAAGTTTTGAACCTGTTCAAAACTTTTGACGTAAATTGAACGTAAGGGTTTACATTCGCCGTACGTTCTGTACACATTCTGTGAACGTCAATGACGTTAAACGGACATTAGTCAAACGCTGCTCACTACGTTCAACTATGTTCCACTACGTTGACCCACATTAAACCTGGTGGAAATGTCCACGTGGCATAATGGGAACGTCAGGAGAATGTCAGGAGAACGTAAGTTCAACGTATGTTCAATGTTCCGCCACCGTGTCATGACGTATGTAACGTCACGTAATGTAGTTCTGGTGATGGAATAACATTCATAACGTTCCATGAGCGTAATGACGTTGTCCTCTCTCGTTGAATGACGGCATCACTACGCTTTACCGACATTACGCTCTCGTCAACTACGCTGCATCCACGTTCAACTTGTGCCCAAATTTGCATACTACGCCGAGAAGTTCAACGTTCTTCACGTTCTCCCTATGCTGATGTCGTTACATCATAGTGTGACAGGGCCTTAAGGAAGGGAGATTTCAACCACAAAGAATTAGTCTTTCTCATTCCACGCACCCCTGCCCCATTCTAGTAATACAGAGCACCAGGCTAGGTAGCGACAACACAGCTATTTAAATAATTGTTTTGACTCAGCCAGCATTCGAACCTTGGGTTCGAATCCCATGACTTTCCAGGTAGGAAGCTGATGCTCAATTCATTATCAACATCGTTTAGACATTTAAGAAACCGGCCGAGTCAAACCAATGACTTACACAATTGTCACTACCTAGACTGGTGCTTGGCATAAATAGGATAGGGCAAGGACTG
This sequence comes from Branchipolynoe longqiensis, assembly GCA_030323885.1. Classification (NCBI taxonomy): domain Eukaryota; kingdom Metazoa; phylum Annelida; class Polychaeta; order Phyllodocida; family Polynoidae; genus Branchipolynoe; species Branchipolynoe longqiensis. The sequence continues at coordinate 41,443,176 of CM059187.1, read as the reverse complement.
GTTTGCTCAGTACAAAGATAAGGTGACTGAGGGGGAAACTGGGTCATTCTTCTGGAGGCCTGGCCTCCCAGTGGGGCAGCACGATAAAGTATCCATGAGTGTCACAAGTCGGTACCCATCCTGATGTAACCTTAGATGTTGTCAGGTTGTAAAATCCCAACAAACAACATTTAAGAAATAAATATATATTCATTATTGACCCAGTTTTAGCTGGTCATCTAGGCAGCGCGGACTCTCTTTTTACCAAGAGAAGGACTTGACAGTAGGATCAGAGGGAACAACAGGGGATGTGTGCCTCACCCAGCCTTTCTTTTTCATTGGCTAAAGCGGCTGTCACACCTCGCCAGATTGAGCAATGGACAGAATTGTCTAGTCCTGTGGTGATAAGTATCAAAATGTATTAAATGTGTCAAAATGTTGCGCTATCGAGTCAATGGCCGCTTGACGAACGGACATGAAACAGACATGAACGGATAGCCAACGGACGAAACAAACTCAAACCGGACAAGAACCGGAGCCGTCAGTCCGGCAGCATCCGTTCCTCGTGTTGTGCATTTTCAAAACTTGTACGGACACAAACCGGGCTTTGTTCGGTTTCTGTCCATTTCCCCCAATCCGTTGAGGTGTGACAGGGCCTTAACAGCTGCATGTGGCTCTATATCACACATACCACACAACGTCAACTAAGCAATTCAGTTAACATCATAGTACACATATCAATTTAAATAATCACACTAACTGGTTGGGTTGTTGTTGCCTATTACACCATCAACTAGGAATAGTATATTACTACTTTAGGGTTTGTTTGTTTTACGTCCAGGCAACATCTCAGGTCATATCAGGACAGATACCAACTTGTGACAGTGCACACTCATGACAACTTTATCGTGCTGCCCCAATTGAAGAGAGGCCAGGCTGTCAGCACCATGACCCGATTTCCCACTCAGTCACATTATCCTGGTGCTGAGCTAATAAACGAGATCACCGTTCCGAGTGTGCATGCACTGAAAATGGCGTTGGCAGCAAAGAAGGGCGTACGGCCATTGAGTTTGCCAAAACGCATAGGGCAAAACTTCGATTTTATTCAAAATTAATAAAATAAATACATAATAATTTGGCACAAACATGGATGGATGGATGCAATATAATAATATAATGAATACGTTTAAGACACAACTCTCCATAATTAAGCATTTTGGGCTAAGAAACATACAATGTCAGTCCGTTTACAGGTGATGTTTAGATCACCATTGATTAGACATAAGTAATTCTTGTTCTAAATATTAAAATGTCAAATGTGTCAACAAAAACTTGTTTCAAAGAAATATAAAACCAATGTCTGATTAACCCTACCCACTTCCTAGCCCAACAAATGTTATTAACCATAGGATATAAATAAAAACATGAATAAAATTAATAAAACTGACTCTGGCTATGGCTGTAACACTACTAGTCTGAGTGCCCAGATTTTTCTCAATCTAAATGCAGATGGTATACGATGTGCTGATTAGATCTAAATGTAATGCTAGATAAAAGATTAACATCTTAATTTATGATATATCTTTTTTTTAGTTGGTATATTAAGTTTCAAACAAGAGCTGAGAGGAGCTGAAACTAGTACATTTCATAGCTGCACCCAGTCTCTTAGCATTAGCCATGTGCTTAGCGGGGGGTTGTTTATCTTCCTCGCTTCCCACAATGCACAGCGCGGCTGGAATGGCGATGTAGTCTATCAGTCCTTGCCCTCTCCTAGTAATGCCGAGCACCAGGCTAAAGCTGTGTTTACACGGGTGAGTTAAGCCGCGTCATATAAATCGCCTTGTCTAGTTCGGCTCACATTCGCCGTGTAGATGCGCCGCTGAGGCGGCTTAGGGCTGATTCGCCTCATCTAGTTCGCTTCAAGTAAACCACGTCGCGAGGTAGTCCAGATGAACCAAACTAGCTTAAGTCAGCCCAAGTCACCAGTGTGAATGGTAGCGGCTTAGATGAGCCGGATTAAGGACATCACAGTCGAGACCTGAATTTGTTGACTTTCCGGTAAATTTGCTCTATGGACCTGCTAGAGGTGCACAGATATTTTTTTCATGACTTATTTTAAGGTTTTCACTGCCCAGCAGAAGTTTTGACTGTTCCAAACCAATACGATTCAGTCCATACATATCTAAGTCGAACCCACACTCTCTCGTGGCGACGTCGACTAACCAAAACTGGTGCTGGTTAGTCTGGACTTGCTCATGCGCAGATATCGATTTCCGCCTTAAACCGCTCCGTGTGTGGACACGACACTAGTTCGCTTCATATAATTCGCTTTGTCTAAATCGGCTTACAATTGCCCGTGTAAACACAGCTTAAGTAGCGACAAGTATCAATTTTGTAATTCATTGGTTTGACCCGACCGGGAATGGAACTCCTGACCTTCTGCACGGGAAGCCTGCGCTCTACCGACTTGGCCACCACGTCCGGTCGAAATGAAAGTTTCTTAAGAAAGTAAGAAATGAAAGCATCTTCTTTTACAGAGAAAGATTTTGAGAGAGAATGCATTAACCACGTATTCGGTTTACTTCGAACCTAGATTAAAGGACACTGGAGAGCAAGGTAAAATACATTATGTGTGTATTTGTTTAGTTTTTGACCTAGCTTGCTGCATAGAGGAGCTTTTTGAGGTGTTGTTTGGGTATGGAATTTCAATGATAACTTCATACACCATTGTGGATCATTTTTGTCATTTTATGCAAACCTGAACAAATGGGTATTATTATCCTATGGCAGTGATCGAAAGGTCAATTAACCATTTCAACAAGCTTCGTTGTTTTGTAAACATACGCCAAATGGCCACAAGCCACATGTACTGACTCAGTCAAAGTACAGTATGACAGCACTGACAAGCGAGAACATTGAAGGGCTATAAATATACATCAACGCTAAAGGTAGTCACGTGACCAACTCAAAAGCCACCGCCACCCCCCCCCCCCCCCCCACCCCCACCCAAATAGGGAGTGGAGATTGGACCAGGCCACAAATTGGCAACTGGCCAGTTTGTCCTGCCGTGGAGAATTCGCGCTTTAAGTGAAGATTTAAAGTGAAATTTCAAGTACTCCATGAACATCAGGAGCTCATGGCACGTGCAAACATTACGGATTATGCAACTTTAAGAATGCCGCTTCCCGAGAGGCTGTCTTTAGTTATATATTCCCTTAAGGCCCTGTCACATTACAGCGTATGGTGGGAGCGTATTGAAAACCTATGTCGAAAATGGGGAAAAACTGCGCGGGATGACGTATCGTGACCTTTGGTATGCGTAACCTATGAGGACCATACGAGGAGCGTATGAGAGCGTACTGTGACATTTTTTGAAGGTCTTGATTGGCATGTGGAGCGTATGCGAAGCGTATGCGAAGCATATGCGAGACCTATGTTATCTCTCCTCGGTCTGCCACCTGTTGGCTCCTGGGTATATAGTGCGTCGCCTTTATATACCGAGACCATAGGTCAGGGATACGCCGCCATATGCTACTCATAAGCTTTGCACACGCTATGCATACGCTCCCATATGCAACTCGTACGTTCTGCGTAGCTTCATACGCCAGAGATACGCCCGCGACGCAAGTTGAGCATACGAGTAGTGTATGCTGGCATACCCATAGTGTATGCTGGCATACCCCTAGCATACGAGGAGCATATGCCGGCATATGAGAAGCGTATGAGTAGCGTATGAACCATACGCTCCCATAGGTCGAGATTTTTTTAGCATGCGCAAAAAATGTGGACGGACGGATGGGAGAAAGCGTATGGTGGCATACAATGGCGTAAGCCGGCATAGGCCGGCACATGATGGCATATGCGTAGTGTACGCATAGCATATGCATAGCGTATGGCGGCATATGCTGACGTATATGACGTAACGCGCCTACGCCACCGTACGCTCCCGCAAAAAACCCTAATATGACAGCCCCTTTATGGCTGTTATCTGATCCCGGAACCGGAACTGGAGGCGGAATTGGTAGAAACGTTTACTTCCCCCCACCCCCCCGTGCAGGATTACTTGATAGTGCTGCCCCACTGGGAGACCAGGCTGCCGGCATTCTGACCCAATATCCCATTCAGCACGTCACATTATCCTGATACCGAGCTAACTTATCCTGCCCTATCTGCTGAGTGCTTGGCTAGGCAGCGAGAAGTATCAATTTTATAAGTCATTGGTTTGACTCAGCTGGGATTCGAACTCCAGACATTCTGCGCGGGAAGCCTGCGATGTACCAATTCGGTCACCGCGTCCGGTCCTCCTCGCCCAAGATGCAACAGCCCAGCTTATTCACTTATCGCGTTCGTTGATGTTATTGAGTTGGGTACGATCAGAAAATGGGCTGATGGGAACATGACACGCCGACCAGAAGGAATGGCCGAATGAGTTGAACGTCCGTCTCCGTTTTGATAGAATCGTGGGATTCGAACACATGGTCAAGTCAAACTAATGACTTCAAAATTGATACTTGTCGCTTCCGAGCCAGCCGCTCTGCATTATTTGGATAGGGCAAGGACTGGTTGGCTCAGTTTCAGGATAATGTGACTGATTGGGATATCAGGTAATGGCGCTGGTGGCCTGGTCTCCTAGTGGGGCAGCACTATTAAGTCGCCATGAGTGTGCGCTCTCATTCGTCCTGATATGACCTTAGATGTTGTCGGGACGTAATACTCCAACAACCAACCAACATGACACGCCCAACCAGCGGAAGTGTCCAAGTCACAAGCGCTTTGTGTACTTTGACAGGTCCGACCGCCGAAGGATGCTCCCAGTTCTAGGGATGACCTTGACCTCTGTAGGTATGCGCCAAATAGACGTACTGGTTCCTCAGGTCCCTGTGGTTAAAGAGTCCTTAGCTTGGAGATGTGCAGATCAGTTCCTTGTTTGTTTATGGAGGTATTAGGCTCTGGCAACATTTTGAAGTCATATCAAGACGAACATCGATTTGACTCTATGGCAAGTTGATAAATAACGCTGCCCCATTGGGTTACCATACCATGACTCGATATCCCACTCAGTCACATTATCCTGATACCGGTTGTGTAAGTCGTTGGTTTGATGTGGCTGAGCAATGCTCCCACCATCTCTTATGTGGGAATAATTAAGCCAGTGCTCTACACAGTCGACCACCCCATCTATACCCTCTGTCTGCACCGAATCAAAGACCCTATAATACTAAGATGGCTCACTCCCTATCTCTCCCATGGTGATGTAAATTTTGCAGTGCCACCCTGTGGTGGGTTTGATCAGCACAGCTGCTGGTTGGTGTTTCACATGTAAATACATACAATTATATTATACATGAGATAGGTAAGTATGAATACACATCAATATGAAATTGCTATGAACAAATACACATCATCATCAGCATCATCATCAGCATCGCCATCATCACACATCTTTCACATTCATATATACATTTATACATATAATATAGCACCTGTTTCACCAAGAGAACAGCCAGCGCACCAAGTGGTGGGTTTGATCATTTTGATTACACAGTACAGGCTGAGTGAGCCGTCTTAGTATTATTGGGTCTTTGACCGAATTAAGTGAAGGCTGGTGGGATAACCTCCACGACGACGTCATTGTCTTCTGTTGACAGCAATTCAGAGCTGGTTGTCATCTCATTAGCTGTTGTCATTATTATTCCTCTTCCTACTGTCATCTTATTGCATGCATTAATATCTACATTTATCATATAAAGAATTTTTATAAGTAATTGGTTTGACTTAGCTGGGATTCGAACTCCCTACCTTCCGAACGGGAAGCCTACACTCTACTGATTCGGCCACCATGTCCAGTATATATTTAATATGTGATGGATAGTGTATTATGCGAGTATGACGCTACGGAAGGGTATTATTATTATATTGTTATACTCTGTAAGACCCAACACTGTACCAGTGGTGCCACCTTCCACCCACCTCACCTCCACCGGTTATTGACTAGTGTCAATCGCACAGGCGTATTTAAGTGTGTGTGTGTATATATATATATATATATATATATATATATATATAATATATATATCGCCTTATGTATATTCATATTGGTGTATATTTATCAATTTATCAAATATATAAATATGGGATGGCAGAATGAATTGAGCATCCGTCTCCCGTTTTGGTATATCGTGGGATTCGAACCCTGGTCGAGTCAAACCAATGACTTAAAGGTTTATACTTGTCGCTTCCTAGCCAGGTACTGAGCATTATTTGCACAGGACAAGGATTGATTGGCTCAGTGTCAGGACATGACTGAGTCGGATATCAGCCTGGTCTCCCAGTGTGGTATATCACTATAAAGTCACCATGAGTGCGCACTGTCACAAGTTGGTACCCATCCTGATATGACCTTAGATATAGCCAGGATGTAAAACTCCAACAACCAACAACATCTAAAGGCGGTGTTGATCGGATAACTTGGTAAATGGTTCCCACATGGCAGTGGTTGGGGAGTTGTTAGTCCCGCGTGCCCGTACGGACGTGAAGGCACGCGAATGGTGCCCGCGGCTGATGGCCGGCGGCTACGTGTCTGACCGCTGGCAGACCGTGTTGCCTGCAAGGTCCAGACAGCTGCTTGGCCTATATGGACGCCGGGCCCAGTCACGTGGTGCTGGCGGGATGGGCGAGGACAGGTTAAAGATGGGGTGTACAAAACACCCCTTATTTCAGGCTCAATGAGGGGGTGGGGTGGGTGGAAGGGGAGGCGGAGGGTCATGGGCGTTCAGACTACAGCATAAAGAGAATGTATAATATATGAGTCTTATGCATGTGTATGTATGTATGTATGTATGTATGTGTGTATGTAGGCCTATGTATGTATGTATGTATGTATGTATGTATGTGTATAGAGTATATATGTATGTATATGTATGTGTGCATGTATGTCTCTGTCTCTCTCTCTGTCTCTCTCTCTCTCTATATATATATATATATATATATATATATATATACATGTCAGTGGGTGGTGCTGGGGGGGGGGGGGGGGTGATGCAAACAAAGGCCATTGATACCTCAGTACAAACTACAATATACATAATACATACATTATATATATTATATATTATTTATATTATATATATATATATATATACTGCACATACATTGCTTAGATCTACTTAACAAGGAGAGTCTGTCAGACGGGGAGAACAAAAGAAACAACGAAGCATAGAAAGGGGGGAAAAGAAACACAGTGATCCAATGAGTCTACTTCAATTCATCAATTTAAACTCTTCAAACTAATTTGTGACACATGGAGGTCCAGGCATTAAATGTTAGTACTAGTCGTGAGCTGGATGCTGACGAAGACGGTCAGTTATCTACTCTGAGATGTGGCCGAAGGTGGCAAATTATCGGGCGCGCCCTGAAAGCATACGTACTGTATTCGGACCAATGCTCCCCATGGCGTCCCTGCTATAAGGAAACAGGTGATGAGACATGATGTGGAGTGGACGCAACTTCCGTTCCCTTTGTAGGTTGCTGCTAGTGTTTTTCTTTTTTGCATTTAGATTGCTGAATTGACCCAGACCTGTCATATCATTAACTTGGTATCAGTTTTCAGCAAACCCACTGATCGGCGAATCCTATGTAAATGATTCACCCTTACCCTGCTTAAATTCGAGCAATAACTACTGCACTTGAATAGATATAATAATACAATATTTATTTCCACATGATCATTGTACACACAAGGTGATATTTATATCAGTATTTTTTTCACATGAAAAAGGAGAAAGCTGAAGTACAATACTTATGAGGCGCTTTCCCCATTTAAAAATAACAGAGATACATTGCTTATACCATAGCAATAATAAATAGAAAAATAAAAGTTAAAATCACATCAACATTTCCCTCAATACTGTCAATTAGATCTCAATATTTATGTACTAGACTACTATGTGTTTTCCCACTGGTAAAGGTTAACTATTTTCTTTTGATACATTCTTTGAAACATATAGATGTTTTTTGAACATTCGATATTATCGTCAAGTGAATTCCATATTTTTATACCACATATAGATAGATATACATTTAGACTTTAATGTTGTTCTTGCAAATACTTGTCTTAGGTTGTTACTCTGCCTTGTATCATGGCTACTATCTGAACTTATTTTGAATAAAGACTAGATTTTTTGGCAGTAGCCCTTTGTTTGCATTGTAAATTATCATTCTAGATTGAGAGACATTAAGACCGACTCATGGACATCACTCTCACAGCAGAGAGCTAAATGGAGAGCAGCAGCCAAGTAATGAAAGCAGTCTTTGTTGCATCGCGACCAACAGCATGATGATGATGATGGAGACAGAAGAGTGCTCTTTGTTTTCTTCGTGATTTTTTTTAAGTACAAAAGTTATCACGCCAGTCACTATATAGACATAGTACATTTAATGATAAAAACAAAAGAATGATCTCCTTCTGATAGACTTTGCTACGTGATAGCTTGTTGCACTAGATAGAACCGGAAGTTAACGTGACCGAGGAGGAGAGCCCTGCCACCTGGCGTCGACCATCTATCAGTCTTCATGTCAACACAATAAATGTGATGATCCGCCTCTCTGGACACATATTCAATATGCTCTTTTATTGCCTACATCTTACTTTGTTACAGGGATGCCTTCTGCTTAATCTAATGTTACTATTCCTATCTGAAGTCAGTAGAATATAATTTCCTAGTGAATCGCTCTGTAAGTTTACAATAAAAAGCGAATAACACAATTGTACATGTATACGTGTAGGCGCTATAATGATCCTCGTCGATGAGGACCGGACGCGATGGCTTAATCAGTAGAGTTCAGGCTTCCCGTGCGGTAGCTCGGAAGTTCGAATCCCGGCCGAGTCAAACTAATGACAAAATTGATACTTGTCGTTACCTAGCATGGCCCTTGGCATAACCAAGAAAAGGCAAAGCCTGGTTAGTTTGGATGGTGTTTGGAGGTTTATGTCCGGGCAACATCTAAGGTCATATCCGAATGGGTACCAAATTGTGACAGCACACTCATGGCAATTTTATAGTGCTGCCCCATTGGGAGACCATGCCACTAGCACACTGACCTGTATCCAACTTGGTCACATTATCCTGACACCAAACCAACCAGTCCTTATCCTATCCTAATAATTCCGAGCCCCTGGCTAGGAAGTGAAAAGTATCAATTTAGTTTTTCATTGGTTTGACTCGACCGGGAATTGAATGCTAGACCTTCTGCACAGGAGGCCTGCGCTCTGCAGATTTGGACACCACGTCCGATGCTAATCTTAGTAGTAAAGCTGAGGCTCCAGACCAAGTAGTGTCAAGTAGGTCTATTCATTTTATATGTCATTGCTTTGACTCAGCCGTGGATTGAACCCGTGACCTTCTGCATGGGAAGCCAAAGCTCTACTAATTCGACAATCCCGCCCGTTCGTATCAAAGCAACACATGTGCAGTAAATCATTGCAAACACTGGATGCATGGCTACGGGGCTGGGTGATGGAGAAAGGTGTTTATCCTAGTATAGTTGCTGTGGCCTCAGGCCGGTCAGGTCTCGTGGTCAGCTGCCATACGTCACTGACACTAGATCCCAGACCACACTGTCTAGTTTAGGGGAGTACGGCCTAGATACGTCACCGCACCAACATGATGGAAACAGCGCAGCCTCAAATACTTCTCAGATGTTCCCGCATACAACTCCATAACAGACGCGTCCTGTTTGACCCATCACTATGCATGACCTATGAATGCAATGTTACAGGGATGAAAGTAGTTTCAAACCCTCAATTAAAAAATATATATATATAAATATGAATTATATATATATATATATGTATATATATATATATATATGTATATATACAGTAAAACCTCTCTAAATCAACCTACCATGGGACCGACTTTAAATGGTCTGTTTAGAGGGGGTGGTCGGTTTAGGGAGCTGTTCATTTGTTACAATGGTATTGTATGGGCGATTGTTGGGAACCCAAATAAAGAGGGAAGTGGTCGATCTGTGGAGGTGGTCGGTTAGAGAGGTTTTACTGTATATATATATATATATATATATATATATATATATATATATATATATATATGTGTGTGTGTGTGTGTGTGATGCATGATGTATAACGCATTATACGAGTATAAATACAAGGGTAACATGTACATCCTATATTTCCTCTTGCGCATTGGTGGAGTGCCCCCCTCCTCCCAGCTGTCGGGTAAATTGCCAGGCGGGCGTCCCTCGCGTCACACACTGGAGGAAATTGTTTCTATAGGCTATATTATACACACACACACATATATGAAGCCAGGCCAAATTACATCCGGCCACTGAGGCTCCGAATGAAACCTCATTTGGAGGCCTTGGGCGTGGATTTGGATGTGTTGGAGGATGCCAAAGTCCCAGAACATCCCCCCGTGATCGTTGAGAAAGCCATCGGTTATCCTACGACTCACGGAACTGAGGAAATCTGGGACACATCCACTCGAGTACCAAAGACTGCATGCAGAGATTCAAGGCCAGTTTGCAGACCACCTCTCCATATACACTGAAGGTTCGAAAGACCAAAGCCGGGTAGCTGCTGCGGCAGTCTGCCGACGGGAAAAATTTGGTGTACGTTTGCCCGATCAGAGCTCGATTTTCACTGCAGAGGCCCGAGCACTCCTTCTCGCTTTGGAGTGTATCGAGGTATCCAACCACACTAACTATGTTATATACAGTGATTCGTTCTCTTGCCTCCTGGCTGTTGCTGGACTGAAAACGAATCACCCTATTCTAGCAACGGTCATTTATAAAATGAACCAACTGACAACAGATGGGTATGATATTCACCTGTGCTGGGTGCCTGGCCATGTTGGCATACAAGGAAACGAACGAGCTGATCGGGCTGCGAAGAAGGCCCTGAACTGTGATCTTGAACCGTGTCTGATCCCTCACTCTGATCTGAAACCACTAATAGCGACCCACATAAAATCCAAATGGCAACATGAGTGGGATGAAAACATCAATAAACTTAAAGAAATTGAACCATCTGTGGGAAAGCCACCACAGACTCATGCGGGAGGTCGGCGGGACCAAGTGGTCCTTAGCCACTGCCGTGTTGGCCACTCGTGGCTTACACATGCTTTTCTGCTCAAGGGGGAACCTCCCCCTGAATGTATTGGGTGTCAGTCCCCACTGACACTCAAACACATTTTACTAAGTTGCGTTGATTTGTTGGCCCTGCGCCAAAGGTTCTACACTGCAGACAGTATGCATGACCTTTTTACTAAGGTAAAACAGGAAAACATTTTAGCCTTTTTGAGGGCAGCTGGACTGTACCACCTTATATAGTTTTACTAAATGGATTCTATTAATTATTAATGAAACTTTTCTTTTTCTATGGGAATTTGTTTCCCTTGACCACAGATATATGATTGTGAGCTTTCTAATTTAATTAGTGTCTATTGGCACATAATTGATTGTCTGCTTTTACATGTAAAAGCGATGGTTTGAACAAAAAACAAACATTTCTCGCCGTGAATATGGCCTATGCTGCCGACACGGCGTAAAGCAACCACAAATCAATCAATCAATCAATCAATCAACACATATATTAAATGTGGTACTGGAAGCAGTCTGTCTTCCATTGGGCCTAAATTGTCCACGAGTCTCTGGCTTATTCTACCATCAACTAAGAATAGTATATTACTATTTCAGGATTTGTTTGAGTTTTACGTCCTGGGAACATCTATGGTCATATCAGGACGGATGGCGACTTGTGACAGTGCGCGCTACTGGCGTTTTTATAGTGCTGCCCCATTGGGGGGGGGGGGACCAGACCGCCGGTACCATGACCCGATTTCTCAGTCACAGTGATATTATCCTGACACTGAGATAACCAATCTATTAATGTTGAGCGCCACCCAGGCCAGGTAGCGACAAGTATCAATTTTATAGGTCATTGGTTTCATTAGAACGGAAATTGAACTCCCGATCTGCCGATTCGGCCACCGCGCCCGGCCGGGTTTCAATGTGAAACCTCTCTAAATCGACAGACCATGGGACCGTATTTTAGTGGTCCATTTAAGGAGGTGGCCTGTTTAGGGAGTTAGAATAATAGTGATTACAATGGTATTGTTGGGACCCAATTAAAGCGATCGAAATAGGGGAGTGGTCGATCTGTGGAACTGGTCGTTTAGGAAAGTTTTACTGTAATTTGCCTTTTGGTAAATTCCCCGTGGGTCTCTGGTATATTAAGCCATCAACTATGATTAAAAAGTCAATAGTCGAAAATATTAAATTAATTGTAGTATTACTGTGACTAAGTATAGGTAAACTCGTTTTTTAAATGAGGGTTTTTATTTTGTATACATCATAGCTACAAAGGCTGGTGAGTCAAGTTGGCGTGGCGCATTTATAGGTTCTCTTCACTGCTCACTGACTTTGCATTCATAAGTATCTAAAGCCGTGTTCACACGGGCGAGTTAAGACGATTCATATAAATCGCCTTGCCTAGTTCGCCTCACATTTGCCGTGTGAACGCGATGCTGAGGCGGATTAGGGCTGAATCGATACATATGATTCGCTTTATATAAACCACCTCGTGAGGTAGTTTATATGAAGCGAACTAGCTTAGCGCTGGTTAGTCTGGACTTGCTCATGCGCAGATATCCACTTCCGCCTTAAACCGATTCAAAGCACTGCCCATGTGAACGCGAAACTAAATCGATTCATATGATTCGCCTTGTCTAAATCGCTTTATATTTTGCCCGTGTGAACACGGCTATAGTTATATTGAAACCTCCCAGTGAGGCTGACTTCATTTTAATAATCACTTTTAGGTTATCTCTGTTTGTCGTCTGCTGGCACGTGAAATCTGTAATTAATTATAGAATAGGGCAAGGACTGGTTAGCTCCGTGTCAGGATAATATGTGACTGAGTGGGATATCGGGTGATGGTGCCGGCGGCCTGATTTCCCATTGGGGCAGCAATATAAAGTCACCATGACAACGCACTGTCACAAGTCGGTGCCCGTCCTGATATGACCTCAGATGTTGCCAGGACGTAAACCTCCAACAACCAACCAACCTCTGCCGACGACACTGGCCAAATGTCGTGGGTGGTAGGTCGGGCCTATACGTGACAGTAAAAGTACATCCAGTGACATCAGCTGAGTTTCCAGTACACCACGTGACGAGAATTAATCGAAGCGCCTGTGGAGCTTTACTAAGAAGAACGGAAAGAAGAAAATAAACAAAAGGACGAAATAAGATCTCACACGCGCATATTCCTGAAAGGTGTGTGCACTTACTTCTAGTCCAGCGATTGACCACCGCATCAATGTCATTTTCGTTAAAGGTTTATCATTATAGTTTCACTACTGCAGCAACTGTGAATAAGAAATCAAGTATCTTTGTTTGCTCGGCTTGATTTCCTCTGCATGTGTATATTATTAAAAAATAAACAATTTTACAAAAACTCAAATAAACAATATTTAATCATTTCAAGGCATGTATATTCATCAGATCATCGTTATTTCTCACATAATGCGAACTGTTATACACCTTTGTACCATGTATTTATTCATTTGAAATGAATATTACTCATTTAAATTTTAAATATGAAATAAAATGAGTCATTATTTCCCTATTTATCAAGGAAATAATCACGTGATATACCGTGCGAGAGACACAACGAATTGAAGATAGTATACAGTAAAACCTCTATACCGACCCCCTCCACAGATCGACCACTCCCCTATATCGATCGCTTTATTTGGGTCCCAACAATACCATTGTAAGGATATTCTAACTCTCTAAACCGAGGACCTTTCAAAATGGACCACTTAAAGTAGGTCCTATGGTCGGTCGATTTAGAGAGGTTTTACTTATAATTTATATATATGTTGGGATTTTATATCCTAGCAACATCTAAGGTCATGCATACCAAGGCGGGTACTGACTTGTGACAGTGTGCACTCATGGCGACTTTATAGTATTCCCCCACTGGGAGACCAGCCTGCTCACACCATGACCTCATATCCCATTCAGTCACATTATCCTGATACTGAGCTAATCAGTCCTTGCCCTGTCCTAGTAATGCCGAGCACTGGGCTAGGAGGCAACAAGTATTAATTTAGTAAGTCATTGGATTGACTCGACCGAGATTCACAGGGGAAGCCTGCACTTTACTGATTGAGCCACCGCGTCCGGTTTATATATATATAAACCCTTTAAATCACACACTGTTAGCGCCACATTAGCGATGGTCTTCAAGCTCTAATAACAAATATACTTATATACTAAATGAAAGTTATAACAAGACGTTATTAGAGAGGAAAGAATGGCTGAGAATTTGAAAACCAGGCAAGAGTAACCTGTTACTTTGTTAGATTCGTTTGGCAAATTGGGCCGATTGTTGGTAATGATTAATTAAACACCTCAGTAGAATCCATCACTTATTACTATTACCATTTAAAGTTGCGCTTTAGCTACAGACCATTGTTAGTAAATTATTGTACTATCTTATAATTAAATACTTTATCTGCAACATCAGTAAGATTGTAGTGGTACTAATAATCAAATGACATATAATTCTAGTATATATAATTTTTGACTCAGTTCAATTTTAATTTGTCATGTGTGCCTATCTACTAACCCCAGCTCCAGCTAGAACCCTATCACCACCATATCGTAAATTATGTTATATACTAATATAGTAGCCTGAGGTTTTCTACCTGAGCTAATTAATCATATAAGCGGGACACAGCTACTAGCTATGCCCTACTTCTAAATGTATACCACGTGGCAGTGTGTAAATGATCCGAAAACACATACTCTAGAACTGAGCCAAAAAGAAAACTATTCCAATGAATAAATGTTTACCAAACGAGAACTTGTTAAAACCACCGGCTATAATGCTAATTGGGAGTGCTAAATTGACAGTTAAATGTTAATACTTCGTGTGGCCATGAGGGAATGACTGGCGGATGTGGGGGGGGGGGGGGGGGTACCGTTACTTTTGATCAAATCTGGCAACCTAACTGATAATTATAATAATACGTTGACCCTTTTGTGATCAGGATTCGGCAATGATGGCCTAATTAACTCCATCAGAGGTTTATCACGCATGATATGTAGTAATTATGTTATTAAATGTTCTATATACAAATTATATATTCCGTCTCGTGTAAATAGGTCAGAACATACCCCCCCCCCGCCCCCGACTGTGTCTGCTTTCTAATTTCCTTTTGATCTGATCCGGATCCTGTCAGACGGCATCAATGAGAACGAGGCTTCGTTACATACCACAAATAGGCCCTGTTCTCATTGGGTTTCTTCTTGTCGTCTGCTCTGAATAACTGTGTCGTCTGCTATCAACCAACATCATACTCCTATCGTATCATATCCGATGTGGCCACTGAAAGTTCCCAACAACAAAAAAACGACAAAAACAGCAGTTTGCTACGAAATGTCGTCTGCACTACTTCAATGTGTTGCAGACGACATGTAGCAGTCATAGATGCAGTAAATGAATACAAAGAAGTCGTTCAAAATATCGATTTTCCATATTGAAATGGCTCAAGCATTGCCCACAAAAGTTATGTGTGAATATATGTATACATACACATATATGTATATATATGTACATAATACATGTGTATAACTGCATATACAGTCAAACCTATCTAACTGACAGACCACTCCCCTATATCGATCACTTTATTTGGGTCTCAAACGCCCATTCAATACCATTGCAACGATTTTTTACAAACCTCCCTAAATGGACCATTTAAAGTTTATCGCATGGTCAGTCGATTTAGAGAGGTTTTACTATACATACACACACATGGGCTAGATTAGGAGCAGGCTTTGGCTTGCGGGACTGGTCCCACCAGTTCCAACTTGTGGTACAGCCACCACCATTTTTCCACAGTGATACTGGTCCCGTTGCACGTGCTACTAGTTACCCTCCCGACCGCGGGGTGTCGCAGTTCGACCCATAAAAGGTGCGGTACTCAATAGCCAGGGTATATCAAACCTGGATCGATAACCACCTTGGTTGTTCATTTCCTTATCCAATTAACTTGCTTCATCTGGAACGCTTGCTACTGTGTAGTATTGAGCTGGTGAACACAATAACTGTTTGATCGTGATTGAACCCTGATTTACCCCGCTCGAGTTTTTCTTCTTGCTTGTTGCCAGATCTACCACTATGTCTGTGGATATATATATATATATATATATATATATATATATATATATATATATATATATATATATATATATATATATACTATATATATTGTGGTATGTGAAGGTATTGCAGGTATTGCAATACCTCAGGGAGTTTGACGCCCCTGCCCTGCAGAGTTGTAAACCACTGCCTTTGGTACAGGTTCTTGACAGAACCGAAGGCTAAGGGAGCAAACCCTAAACAGAAAACCATGTCACTGTGGTAGCATTAAGGGCGGTTGATGTATGGAACTCCCAACATCGCCCAACCAGCCACTGCAGGGACAAATAGGTTTGCGCCTGTCTTGACATGTTCTTGCCGGTGTGAAACCTCTATTTGCTCCCCGAGAGAGTGCCGCTGGTAACTTGCAAAAGCCAGCAGCACTCCAACACTTTTGCAGGCAGCTTTCATGAAATGTACAACCGCACTGGCGCGGCAGTCAAGTAATGAAAGCAGTCTTTGTCGCATCGCGACCGACAGCATGATTATGATTATATATATACATATATTATGCTGCTATTTTCTTGTTATTCTCCTTTGCCAGTTTTAGTTTCGTAAATGGTGGGTGGGTGGGTCTGGTCATGTACATTGTGCGAGTCCTTACATATATATAATATTTTGATTTTTGTTCATGTCCAGCTTCTATTGTCCAACATGAACTGGACTACGCCCTACATTTTTAATGGGAATGGAGTGTGTCTATGCATTTAGCTCTCGACATTGGCGCGATTTGACCAGTACACCACCATAAAAGAGGACCGAAATGTCACTGTCCCACAAACAAGCCACTTTCGCGTGTCTCGATGAATGGTATTCACCATTCTGATTCATACTCTTTTTTCTTTCCATCCAGAATGTTTCGTTTTGCTTGGGCTTTTAATTTAATAGCATGACATGAACTCAGAGTCAGGACGCCAGAAGTGGAAAAACAACACCCAACAAAAATAAATTAAATATGCGTTCAGCGCAATTCCTTTCAATAGCTTGCCCATTCGCTGATTATAGTTGGCTTGGTTAGTTGGTTGTTGGAGTTTTACGTCCTGGCAACATCTAAGGTCATATCAGGACAGGGTTTATAGTTGGCAAGTGGAAGGTGCTTACATAATTAAAGTACCTGCGTTTGGCTTAGGTAGGAGAGCTAGTTTTACACTCACAACAAATTCTTTCGAAAATTAAATAAGCAATCAAGCAATCAACTCGAGCAGTTATTATTTTAAGCGTGTTTAAGTGAAAAGATAATTCTATGACATTTTGGTTTGCATTACAGCTCAAATTGGGAGGGGCAATTCCAGTCTCACCACTCCGGCTCCAAACATATATTTTAGCTATATAAAGTGAAAACTCCAGCTAGCTATGCTAGAGAGCATTTGTCACCGAACAGTTCTGACCCCACCAGTAGAAACTGTACTCTTTTTTTTTTAAACAGTTAACTATCTAGGCTGAAGTAAAATACACTACATTTATAAACATAAATTTGGCAGAAGCAAAAGAAATCTGCATGGTGAGACCTCTACAGTTGTACTTCTGGCCACTCCAATCACTCTCCAAGCAGGCTACATAAACAGGGAAGCTATGCATCGGTCGGTCAAGCTAATGAAACAACACAAAGCTGACAATAAATTGTCGCATAAAACTCATAAAAGAGAATAAAACTACTAAGTCCTACAGCACCTGTCACAACCATGTCAAACTGTTGCGTTATTTACACGATTGAAGACTGCTTCTTGATTTCTGAATCTAATTAAGTATCATTAAACAATCAACAAATACATGCTCCCAAAAATAATGGTGATATGTCATTAAATATTCAATTGATCAATCTGGTGTATATCACAGTTGTTTTTTTCTATGTTGCTTTTTAGTTACATTCATTGACTATGTAGGGAAAATTCCAATAGCTGACAATTGGGTCTTCCTCACATCACTGCTCCTTGCCCTATCCTAGTAATGCCAAGCGCCAGATTGGGTAGTAACAAGTATCAATTTTTAAGTCAATGGTTTGACTTGGGTGGAATTCGAACCCGGGGTTCGAATCCCACAACCTGTCACACAGGAAGTGGGCGTTCAACTCAACCGGCAATTCCATCTGAAAAAACACACAATCATATTTTCGCAAGCATCCGTAAAAATCGCTGATGTAGTAAAGAAAACAAAACAAAAAACATCCGCAATTTTTTTTCTATCCATATTTTGTTTTGGTATATTTTCATTCACAGCAATACCTTAAGAAGCGATATTTGATGACACATACAAACTATCCAACTTGTTGATACAGTAGTTCCCCCTTTAGTGATCCCTGTGATCGGTAAACCCATGTGTGCACAATTGTTCAATCTACAAACTGTTTTTATCTCATTTGACTGTCCCTTAGATGACCAGACACCTGTTGTCGCATGCAGTTGTCTTTTTAAACACAGGTACTAATTTATCACATAACGCACTTGCTATCTGGACTGCACTTCGTCTACACCTCTCTCTATCTTCTCTCTGCTGGTGATGATCCTCCTTGATAATGTCTGAAACAAGTTCCAGGAGGAGGAGCCCGCCAGCATTTCACTTTCTGCTCTTACTCTGTCCGTGTCTTTGGCTTGCCGCCTAGTCACCATAGAGCAAATAAACACAGTCCTTTGACTCAACTCTCCTCATTTCTCTTTCCTATACTCTACCCTTTCTTTTTTCTCCCAGGCTTACTTCTCCCCCTGATCAAGGGAGTTGTTTGCTTGGGTAGGGCCCTTTACCTTATCGTTTCTCTTGCTTTGTTCTTGTTGCTGGAACCGCTGGACCCACCCTTACCCATTCAGTGACTGATTCCTCCTAAACACTTGCTGCTGTCGACTGGATGATACGAATGCTGTGCTACCGCCGGACCAGAGTGATTCGGGGCTGCCCCAACGATTCGTCGTTTAATTGTGGTAAAGACATCCCCAGCTTCTACAACTGTCTCACCAGAAGATTAATCTTCAACCAAAGATTGGACCGATTTATCGGTGCCTCTCTATATTGCTTCAGTTCTGCAGCTGGTAACCGTTGTAAGGTTACGAACCCCCCAGAAGTCAGTTATCAAATATTAAATTGATTTTTTTTTGTATTGTTAATGATAACGCAGTCAAAATACGTCTTCAATAATAAGACATGTGAACGATTGAAACTTCAATCCACTACAGTTAGTCCATTCACAGCGCCACCTAGCGGTTCACAACTACCTTAGTGCCACCACATATTTAATCCCCCATTCCCCAGAGGACGGACAATGTCATAATATTGTTTTGCATGCTTCCATAGATACAAACTTATTATTTATATACATCAGATCTCCTTAAAGCGCATGATCTCTTACGCCATTTTAAGGCTACTCTCTAATTTGTTATTAAAAATAAAATAGTTTTTTGTTGTTGGCAAGGAGCTTTGCTGCCAGGATGAATGCATATGTATTATTAATACATGTCATATCTTTCTCGTGATCCTTTAAGCTATTTTAAGGCTACTTCTTATTCCTAACTTGTATTAAAGCTGCATATCCGATGAAAACATCAAATCTGTAAAACCAAAGCAAATATCTAGATTTGATTCTACATGTCTAACTTGGATATTGGTGCACTTGATAAAGATCTGTTGCCACATAGAAGGGAATCCGGAGATAATTTAATAGAACCTGTTACTGCAGAAGCCTATGGTGTCAAGAGTTTTGGCTTGCTTGCCAAAAATTTATTTTGCATGGTTGCATTTCAAATATTTCAAAAGGGAGCCATTTAAAATGAAAGTTGCTTCAAACTAAAGCAAGGTAGACTATAACCATCAACCTAATATATTTATCTCAGAATATGACAGAAACTCAAAACGATCGGACTGTGCAACTTTTTTTTTTTTTTTTCCCTTGAAGATTTATACTGCCTATCATGGATAATTCTGAATAGACTTGTTTTCACCATTAAACAGTTTGTCGATAGAAAGCCTGAGTCTACACTGGCCTTTGATGTCGCTGTAAGTTATACACAGTGGTGGAAATCCAAATTGGCAGAGGTGGGGGCATGGGGAATCGAACCACTGACCTTCAGATTAGGAGTCCGACCTAGAAAAATGTCGGACACTCTAACCACTCCGCCACAGAGAACACCACACAAATTTTAAAACAAATTAAAGTGTTGTTGTTAAGTATATATGCTGCCTTCATGAATGCAGAAGATGTGGCTGCATAAATACAGATATCAGCCTGTTACAGGAACGTATAACTGCCAAAGGTGCACATATGCATAAATGTAGGAAAACGCTCTGCTGTCGGAATGTAACAAAATTCAAATGTAGGTGGGGTTAGAAATGAAAACAGCGTCCTACTGCCGGGATGAGGAATACAGACCGCATCTTCGCGGGGCTAAATTAAAATATTAAAGTTGCACGGTCCGATGGTTTTGAATTATTGCAATTTTCTGAGTTTAATTACATTAGGGTGATGGTTGCAAATGCCTTTACTTTAGTTTGAAGTAACTTTTATTTTAAACGGATAACTTTTGAGATATTTGAAGTGAAAACATGCTGAAGTAATTTTGGCAAGCACACCAATATTCTGCCACCATAGGCTTCAGTAGTGACAGGTTCTATTAAATTGGCTCAGTATCAACTTCCATGTAGCAAGACATGCTTAATAACTAAGTGCACCAGTATCTGAATTGGATATGCCGGGTCAGATTTAGGGCCGGTTGGTTGGTTGTTGGAGTTTTACGTCCTGGCAACATCTAAGGTCATATCAGGACAGGTACCGACTTGTGACAGTGCACACTCATGGCAATTTTATATTGCTGCCCCACTGGGAGACCAGGCTGCCAGCACCATGTCCTGATATTCAACTCAGTCACATTATCCTGACGCTGACCCAACCAGTCCATGCCCTATCCTAATAATGTCAACCACCTGGCTAGGAAGCAACTAAGTATCAATTTTTAATTCATTGGTTTGACTAGACCAGGGTTCGAACCTGTGGATTCAAATCCCACGATCTACAAAAACCGGAGTCGGATGCTCAACTCATTCGGCCATCACGTCTGGTGATTTAGGTCCGTGTTTTGGTTTTTACAATTTGATGATTTCATCGGACTATGTGGCTTTAAGCCTTCATACGGAAGTCTTCTTTACTGCACAAGATGGAATGTGAAACCGAGGCTCCGGAGGGCTACGTGTGATGCAGGAGCTGCAGCAGCAGGATGCCGGCCGCGGTGAGGACAGTCAGCATGCCCTCGTAGAGCAGCTTCGGAGAGAAGACCGTCCACACGAACAGGTGGTAGCGCTGGGCCGCCGTCAGGGCTGTGTAGGCGGCCAGAGGCACGCTGCGGGCCGCCACCCACACGGCGCCCACCTCCCCAAGCACGTGGCGCCACCTGCCGAGAGACGGCCACACTGCGCGTTAGTGAGAGCAGACTGTAGCCTATATAGGGTAAAGGGCCGTTTATACTTGACGCCGGTTAGCGCCGTGTAACGGCGCAAAACGGTGAGGAGTGCGCGACGTGTGGAAGCGCTGACCTTGAAAGTGAACTCTGGTCAACGCTTGGGCCGTGTTGCACCGTCTAACGGTGTCAAGCGTTGAAGTAAAGTCTGAATGGGAACCTTGGCTTGCGCTGTGTTGCGCCGTCAAAAGTATAAACGGGCCTTAATGAGTAGGTAGACCTGTCGGCCGGTGGGTTGGTCACTCACTCGCTCGCTCACTCACTCACTCACTCACTCACTCAGTGAGTGTCAGGGGTGAATAGATGGGGAGAGTGAGAGTGAAAGTGAGTCAGTGAGGGAGCGGTGGGCAAGTGGGCAAGTGGAGCAGATAACACTCACACAGCTCCCACCACCCAGAGCACATGCTGCCACCTGCTGAGAGATTGCCGCATTACTGAGTTAGAGCAGAAGAGTGAGTGAGTGAGTGAGTGAGTGAGTGAGTGAGTGAGTGAGTGAGTGAGTGAGTGAGTGAGAGTTGAGTACCTGAATGACTGAGTGATCTAGTGACTGATTCAGAGATTGACTAGGTTTTGTTAGCAATTAATCAGTAATTAATAGTTAGTGATTGGTGGTTTACACCTTAGCAACATCTGAGGCCCATGCCTTGTCACAGTGCTCACCTCTGGTAAGGATTTGTATGGTGCTTCCCTCACTAAGATATACCATCATATACAAACTAGACAGGTATCAGATATGTGTAGGTCTTTACAAGATATACATTTTACTGGTTACTAATACCAGCTAAAGGTGGGCTTTCTTTTTACAAGGTAAGCATATGCTGTAATAAGTAGAGAAGTCTCGTTAATGGTCACCAGATAAAGGTAGCCTTTTTAATTAATTCTTTTTACAAGGTATCCATGTATTTTTACCAGTTACTAATGCCAGTCAGTCAAAGGTAGTTCTGTCACAAAGTAAACATGTATCTTACTAGTTACAGGTCTTTGACTAACACTACATGAACCACTAGGCTGACAAGTGTATACCAATTTATACAGGTATTTACTAGTTAGATGCAGGTCTTTTCATTAGGGTTAGGCGGTAAGCCTACCTACCGTGGGCTGTGTACGCGTTCTGTGTCAATTCTCTCTGAGAGAAGCCTAAGTAGGCTGAGCATCCAGTAGATGGGGCCTACATAGGTGGAGATGAACAGCAGGAGGCCAATCAGGGTCGGCATGTAGGAGTTCAGCCCCACGTACCCCGCAGACACATCAATGCTTGATATGCTGTTCGAGTTACCCTGACGTGCAAAACAAAGTATGTGGCCTGTTACTTTATATTGTATAATGTAAGGACAACAAATAACAACTGCATTCCTTATTTAACACCGCATTCCTTACTCGAGAATTGTAAGAATTCTATCTAATTAAAGTTGCACTTGCATAGTCCGATGATTTTGAGGTTTTGTCATTTAATTAGATAAATATATTAAATTCATTGTTACTTTAGTTTGAGGTAACTTATATTTTAAATGGTTAACCTTTGAGATATTTAAAATGCAAACATGCAAAGCTAATTTTGACAAGCATGCCAAAACTCTGACACTATAGACTTCTGTAGTAGCAGGTTATATTAAACTGACTCAGAAAAGTAAGTCAGTTTAATAGAATCTGTCATTGCTGCAAAGTCATGTAAGCCTATGTTCAAAATGTCGGTGATTAATTTTGCTTGTTTTCACTTCAAATATCTCCAAAGTTGTCCATTTTTACTCGAAGTTACTCCAAACTAAAGTAAAGGGGATTATAGCGAACAACCAAATATATTACTTTAAATATGTCAGAAGTTCAAAACCATTGAAATTTGCAATTTCAGGGGATTGCCCTTGACGCTAATTACAATATTCATAAAGTGGCCATTTTGTTGTCATGAGCATGGTAACATTGTAACAGCATGAGCCGATTCAAATATAATAAGGTTCCACATGTAATGGGGTTCTACAGGTTCTCGTTAGCTGACAGATGGCTATGTATACCGGTGTTCGCCAAACACGGTAGATGGCGCCATCCTTGAAACTAGGTGTTTATCTAGCTGACACATGTATCATATTTATGTGTGGCTGACTTATGTCATGTATTTACTTTTTCTGTCCAGTTCCAGTTGCACGCATTTTCAAACAGCCCACCATGCCTTATCCTGCCTGTTAGTGCTCACCTGTTTACATACCAATGCTCTCAATATGCAAATGCCATACATCCATACATAAAAAATCCGAATTGGATCACAGTGCCACCTATCGAGGTATACTTATGGTACCACATTACAATGCAACATGATTGATTGATCAGAAAGCCTCCTCACTTAGAGTTCCATAGTCCGATGGTTTTCGGTTTCTGTCATTTTTCTGACATAAACACATTGAATTTATTGTTTGTTTGTTGTTTTACATCCTAGCAACATCTAAGGTCATATCAGGACGGGTACCGACTTGTGACAGTGCGCACTCATGGCGACTTTATAGTGCTGTCCCACTGGGAAACCAGGCCACCGGCACCATGACCTGGTATCCCACTCAGTCACATTATCCTGACACTGACATTATTAGGACAGGGCATTACCCTTGCCCTGTCCTAATAATGCCAAGCGCCTGGCTAGGAAGCGACAAGCACCAATTTTCAAGTCATTGGTTTGACTCGACCAAGGTTCAACCCCACGATCCCAAGATCTACCAGCACGAGAGATGGACGCTCCAACTCATTCGGCCATCCCGTCTGGTCTCTTTGAATTTATTGTTATAATCTACCTTACTTTTATTTGGAGTAACTTTAATTTATAATGACTACGCTTTGAGATATTTGAAGTGCAAACATGTCAAATTAGTTTTGGCAAGCACGCCAAAACTCTGATCCCATAGGCTTTAGCAGTAACAGGTTCTATTAAGTTGCATGAGTATTCCATTCTATGCGGCAACACATGCATAATAAGTACATCAGTATTTAAGTTAGATATGTAGAATCAATTCTATTTCTAGATACTTATTTTGGTTTTGAAAATATGATGCTTCATCGGACTAGGCAGCTTTAAATTTGATGCTAATTTGCTTGACCATATCTAGATGAAGAGGAAACAAGGGGGTCACCCTGATCTTTAAGTCACCTGGAAGAAGAATGTGGCCTGACCCATCCAGAGGAACAGGAGAGCCGTGGCCCACGTGGGCAGGGTTTGTGCCGGCCGCAGCGCCCGCCTCAGGCACACGTCCATGACGCTCACCAGGAAGACGAGCGGAATGTTGTGTGGCCTTAGCACCAGGAGCGCCACCAGCGTCCACACCGTCTGCACATGCGCCAACAGCACCGTGCGGCGGCCGGGCCGCTGTGTGGGTGGAAGTAACTTAGTAAGTCAGGTGAGAACGATAACGTATACACCACACCCAGGGGTCTAGCTCGGGGTTTTCAGGTGGTACACAAGACTTTTTCCTGCGATGGAATAAAATGCTATTTGAATAAAACGCGATGGAATAAAACACTATAAACATACATTTAAAGTTGCATAGTCCAATGGTTTGGGGTTTCTACACTTTTTCTGAGCTAAATAGATTGTACTGATTATTATAACCTACCTTACTTTAGTTTGAAGTAACTTTTATTTTAAATGGCTAACTTTTGAGATATTTGAAGTATAAACATCTCAAATTAGTTTTGGCAAGCATGCCAAAACTGTGACACCATAGGCTTCTGAGGTAATAGAGTCTATTAAATTGACTCAGTATTCCCTTCTATGTAACAAGAAATGCGTAATAAGTGCATTAATATCTAAGCTAGATATGTACAGTCAAATCTCTATAATTATTTTGGTTTTGAAAAGTTGATGCTTCATCGGACTATGCAGCTTTAAATATTGGTAATCTCAGGTCGTGTGCAGCTGTATAACCTGCGTATATGGAAGCTAGGCCCCGGTATACTATACATCTTTGCTGATCCACTACTGATTCTGCACGCTATAAGCCCATATCAGGATGTCTACAGCATCAAGTATACATAGCAGTGTACCAGACAGACACCCACAAAAGTACTGACGAGGCTCAATGTTGCTTCGGCGATTCGAACCGGTGTTTCCAGTGTGATAGTGGTCGTATGTAAAACACTTAGTGAAAAAGAAAATAAGACAATCTCTCTGGAAAAATCACATATAGGGTCCCCACCTGCTTAATTTAAAACTGTTAAATTCCTCAATTAATAGAGGTGGAATACCCAAAGCATTGTTTAGTCGCAACTGCCATTGGCTTCTTTTACGCAGACCCCAATTGCCTTATTTACACAAGCTCGTCTGAATAGGGCCTCAGACAACCATGTGAATAAATCCTTATTTACACAAGCTCGTGTGAATAGGGCCTCAGTAACATGCAACTCTGTGAATATGTCCTTCTTTACATAAGCTTGTGTAAATTGGGCCTCAATCAAATGCAGCCATATGAATAAATCCTTATTTACACAAGCTCATGTAATAGAGCTTCAATCGTAGCAGCTCTTGCATGTGGTGGACATCATCTTACAGGCGGGAACCAGCCTGTGGTGGAGATGGAGTGGGCCGTTGCTGTCTCCACTTGGACTTACTGAATGTGCATGCACGTGGTGGGGCGATCCCGGCTCATCGTCACCCGCCCTCCGATAGTGTATGACAGCATGCACCAACATGGTCGCCACCAGGCTCCACACCATGCGGGCCTCCAGCAGGCCCCTGCATAAAAGGGCACGTGTTAAATAGATGCATTGGGAAAGAGCACATATTTCTCTATAAATTAACGCACAAGTTTCTATACATGTAAAGCGGAGGAGGAGGGGGAGGGGGGGGGGAGGGGGAGGGGAGGGGGGTGGGGAGGGGGGGAGGGGGGGGGGAGGGGGGAGGGGAGGGGAGGAGAGAGAGAGAGAGAGAGAGAGAGAGACAGAGAGAGAGAGGGGAGAGAGAGAGGAGGGAGAGAGAGAGAGAAAGGAAAGAGAAGAGAAGAGAAGAGTGAGAGAAAAGCGTAATAAATTACTGATTTAATGAAAACTGTTTTCAATCACCGACACCGAACCGGGCGGTTTTCTCCATTTCTCTCTTTATCTATATCTCTCTTGTTAGCATAAGTCGCTACCCATCTTAATGCGTCTTCAGATGTTTATTAGGACACACATAAAAAAAACACCCAATCACCCTCTGTCCCTATCAAACTTTGACCCGGCCGCAACTCTGCGTGTTTTCAAGCAGTCACGTGACTCACTTCTCGACCGTCGCCCCGTACAGCCCGGGCAGCAGGACGGCCCCAGTCGCCGCCCTGAACACGTAGACGCCGGTAGCGCCGGCCACCAAGAAGTTGCTCGACATCCAAGAAGCGCCACGCCTCCATCGCGCCGCCACCACGCCGCCCAGCGCCACAGCCACCGCTACGCTCTGCGCCACCTGGTGGCTGGGTCTGGAAACAAGGTGGGAGGTGCTGTTGACGTCATATCACTTTAGTTTAGTATTACAGCAGCATAGTCCGATGGTTTTAAGTTTCTGTCATTTTCTGAGATAAATAATTAGGTTGATCGTTATAATGCACCATACTTTACTTTGAAGTAGTTTTTATTTTAAATGGCTAACTTTCAAGATATTTAAAGTGTGAACATGGGAAATTAATTTTGGCCAAAACTCTTGACACCATAGGTTTCTGCAGTAACCGGTTCTATTAAATTGCCTCAGTATTCCCTTTTATGTGGCCACAAATGTTTGATAAGTGCATCAGTATCTAATTTAGATATGTAGAATCAGATCCTGATAATTGTTTTGGTTTTGAAAATTTGATGTTTTCATCGGACTGTGCAGCTTTAGGAAGCAAAGTGACGGGTGCTGATGACGTCATCTCAGATATATATATTTAGTTTGGTTTTAAAGAAACACCAGGTCCAGGGATGGAGGCGAGGCGTCATGATCAAATTGGCCAGTCAGATTCCCCTTTTTGGTAATTTCGCCTTGTCTGCTTGCAGGTTTAAAAATACACTGACCTTTCCGTTACGACTGATCAAAATGGTTCTTTGAAAACTACTCATCTTTAGCACTAGGAAAGGTGGCCAAATTAATAACAGTCCCTGCTGACTTCCCAGGGGGGAGACCTGAGTTCGAGCCCTGACTGAATCAAACCAATGACTTATAAAGAGCATAATTGTTGCTACATAGAGAAAGGCAAGCACTGGTTTGATCAGTATCAGAATAATGTGACTTATCAGGATAGTGCGACTTGAATAGGATATCGGGTTATGGTGCTAGTGGTCCGGTATCCCAGTGGGGCAGAACTATAAGTTGTCATGAGTGTGCACTGTCAATGTCAAAAAGTCGATATATGTTGTGCTATATGGCCTTAGATGTTGCTAGTACATAAAGCCCCAACAACAAAACTACTCATCTTTATGGTCTTATTATGAGGCTTAAGGCACTCGGGCCTCTAAAATGGGGATCAGAGGGGAATTTATCTCAGCCAATACTTATTTCAGAGTCCCTGGGGCCTCAAACCCCATATTGGACAATAACTGCCTAATATTCGATCATGCTACCCTTAAATATGTATAGTTTCCGTGATTATGGCCTTTGCTGTTGACACAGTGAGTGTTAAGCCACTAAATAAGTAAAGCCATGTTAATGTAAATGTTCCTATAATTAAAAAAACCTAAACATTAAATAACATAGCCACCAAACATGAAACCTACTCGACGAGCCAGTCGCCAATGTCCGGAAGATGAGCCCACTTGTCGCCTGTCTGGTTCCACGCCCGAGCCACCCTGGCCGAGACCAGGACCGCCAGCAGACCGGCCACGTCCCTTAGCGTCCCCCGGCCCTGCGCCGGCTTCTTCCCGGCATCAGCGGGCCGGGAACAGTCGAAGCACTGCGCGTGTAGCGACAACATCTGCTGCATTTGAAAGTAGGCGTCCTGCTCGTCATGACGCTTCTCCACCTCGTGACTTCCCTCCGAACACCTGTAATGTCTGACGTCCCACAAAAGGGTTATGAGCAGGAGAAATAAATTCATCCAAAAAAAAAAAACCACAAGCATCAGTCGCGCTAAGCCTCCCGCTTTGTGCGCGATATAATCCACGAGGCGCCATTCACAATTATAAACATGATCACAGGTTGGTTGTTTGGTTGTTGGGGTTTTACGTCTTGGAAACATCTATGGCTATATCAGGATGGGTACCGACCTGTGAGAGTGCGCACTCATGCTCACTTTATAGTGCTGCCCCACTAGAAAATCAGGCCACCAGCACCATGACCCAATATCCCACTCAGTCATATTATCCTGACACTCAGCTAACCATTCTTTGCCCGTATCTTATTATTATTATTAATGCTGAGCACCAGGCTAGGAAGCGACAAATATCAATTTTAAAGTCATTGGTTTGACTCGACCGAGAACCAAACTCCTGACCTTCCGCATGCGAGGCCCGCGCTCTGCCGATTAGGCCACCGCGCCCAGTCACATGATTACAAATATCCAAATAGTACATTCATTCATGAATCTCAACCCTCCTCCTACTATGGAAAATGTGTACACAATGAAATGTTGATCTTTTACCACAAATGGTGAGAAGACAGAAATCAATATTTATTTATATTTTTAAAATTGCACAGAGGCCCACTGCCTCTAATGTTGACAATTATAGCTGCCCCCTTATGTGAATGTAAAAAACGAAAGGATCGCAGCTCTCTTTTGAAGTCATTCTCCAGCAACACCGGCAATAATAAAACGTGGCTAGTGGCGCCACCTCGTGGTATTTACAAAACTAATCATTACCGTTCTACACCACCTTATGCCAGATGTTAAAGTTGCATAGTCCGATGGTTTTGAATTTCAGATTTTTTCTGAGATAAATTAGTTTTGGAAAGCTTGCCAAAACTCTGACACCATAGACTTCTGCAGTAACAGGTTCTGTTAATTGTCTCAGTATTGCCTTGTAGGCAGAAACAAATGCTTAATAAGTGTATCAGTATCTAAGTTAGATATGTAAAAGCAAATCTAAATAATTGGTTTGGATTTGAAAATTTGATATTTCATCGGACTATGCAGCTTTAAACTAGAGTCCACTAAGCGGGATTCTTCGAAGCACAGGTCATACTGATGAGATCAGATATAAATAAGGCCTTTACCCATTGGTCGACTTGAGAGGGACCACCACCCGGATGGCAGTGCGAAGACTCAAGAAGAGACAAGCCGTGGTGGTGAGGAGGTACCAGGTCTGGTGCTCCTCCTCCACCAGGCTGGAGGCCATGAGGGTCACTGTGTGTCCTCCAGTCCCCGCCAGGAGGAGCCAACAGGACGGGCTCAGGGTGTTCACCCACTGCAGGAAAACACCAGGTCAAGTCTGAGTGTGAATTTAACACAAGGCCAATTAAGCAGTTATTGCCCAATATGAAGGTTGAGACTCCATATAGTGAACATTAACTGAGAAGTAGCTGAGGTTTGCACGCATTACAGAGAATTGAAGTACTTCAAGTCTGATACATGTTTATTAAATGACTTGATGTTTCAAAATTTAAGCATTTAAAGTAGAACAACGACGTGGAATTTAGATCTATTCAAAGAAATTATCATCCATAACAAAATACCTAAGAGTGATATTTTAGGCCAGCTAGTGACATTCATGATATTCATATACTGATTTGGGATTTTCAAAGCGTGACTTCCTTCTACCCTAAAGCCACCTGAGCCAATTCTATATGATAATTGAACAAGATTTAGTCTGATTCTTAGCTGGCCCAGTTTCATTGACTTTTGCTCGCCTTGTTCATTTAGCTAATTCTTACTGACTGTCGTGTTTGAATTAGAAAATCTAAGTAAGAACAAAAAAGAGAGAAAAAAGAAGAAAAAGGAGAGAGAAAAAAGACACACACCCCTAGCTTTTTAACATGGAACGCTGCTGCACCCAGGCATAGTTGTGTCAGGCATGCGCACAGCAGCAGGAAGTAGCCGGTGGCGGTTGCCATGGCGACGAGGCTGGACGGACAGAGGTGTGGGCTGGCGTGAGGGCCGGTGCAGAGCACGACGTGCACACTGAGGCCGGCCACTCCGAGCACACACGCCGCCAACACGGCCCCGGGCCCGGGTCGCCCCGGGACCCGACCCCCGCCCACCGCGCCGAGCAGCACCGACAGGCAGGTCTGCCGGGGAGACATAAACAGAGGGGTGGGGCCAAAATCAATGCTTGTCTCCATTTCTTTGTTTCTTGGGTTTTTATGTCATACCAATCAATATGTGTGCAAGGAATAAGACTCCAAGATCTGACACTTTATTCGTGAGGGGGGAAAAAAGAGGTTTAATTTAAGTTCCTCCGGGCCCCTGCGTTCTTTCTCCTCTTTTCTTTTAGAACTTCCTCAGCTGACATGTTAATCGTGAAGAAACAATATAGCTATGAATTATGTTTTTTTTCTTCCTCCTCTTTGATTTCTTAAATTATTATCGAAAATAAATGTTTGAGTGACAGTAGCCTATATTTTATTTTTCTTACTTAAAAGAGATTAATTAAACTTCCAGAGGGTCCTGGAAAAGTTTTTGAACTGAACTGAATTTTATTTAACCATTCAAGATGTTAGAGTAGAATTGGTCGTTATCCCCCTATGGGCTGATCTGCCTTCCTGTATATCCAAATGAATTACTACAAACTAACATTATTAACCATATAACAGTTCAATAAATAACATCAAAATAAACGACAAGTTCAACAATTACAAGTTATGCATACAGAAATGCTATGGGATATAATTGAACATTTATAAGATAATCAAGGTGGTGGATATTGCAAGGGTTGTATAGTCAGAAACAATACAGAAATACATTCAAATATATAGCAGTACATGTCATACTAAGCATAATGCAAGAGTCTAATGGACTCAGCACCCACTTCATGACGGTGCACCGAATCATTATGTAGGTTGCCCACCACCCAGAGGACTTCACTTCATGATGGTGTACACATGGTGTACAGAATGACTATTTACCTACTACCCAGAGGACGACTGCACTTACTGTTCGTGCACCGAATCACTATGTACCCACCATTCAGAGGAGGACTTCACTTGATGATGGTGTACAAAATAACTATTTACATACTACCTAGAGGAGGACTGAACTTATTTATTGTTTGTGCACCGAATCACTATCTACCCACCAACCAGAGGAGGACTTCACTTCATGATGGTGTACAGAATGACTATGTACTTACCACCCAGAGGAGGACAATACCAGCTACCATGGCATGTAGATCATACTTGGTGAGGGAGGCAGCGAGGCGAGCCTTCATCTCGCCCAGTGCCCGGATGTAGCGGGACTGCGCGACACCGGCCCGGTCCGACTGCGCCCCACCCACCAGCCAGGCCCTGTGTCCGGCCACCGCCCGCCTCACAGCCTCGTAACATGGCTCTGCGAAACAAGGAAGTGGGTGAGTGAGTGAGTGAGTGAGTGAGTGAGTGAGTGAGTGAGTGAGTGTGTGAGTGTGTGTGAGCAGCGAGTGATCGAGTGTGGTTGAGTGAGTCATTGAGTGAGTGAATCATTGAGTGAGTGAGTGAGTGAGTGAGTGAGTGAGTGAGTGAGTGAGTGAGTGAGTGAGTGAGTGAGTGAGTGAGTGATATTTATATTCTAGCAACCTATCAGGGCATATCGCGTGGCAGTGCGGGACAAAAAGCAAACATTGTAAGATAAGACAAATGCTGGAAGGCACATGCTAGCTAACTATCATTCATTTATCCAATACATCCAGACTTAATTATTTAATATAGAGAATGACTATTTTCAATGTGAATACAACATGTCATACAACCTGACCCTCTGGCTCCCAGAATACCCCACCCTCTCCCGACATTCCGAGAAGCTTACGCTTACGCTGTAACTTAGGACATAGTTCTCTGAACTAACACCAGGCGGCAGCACTAGAAGCAGGGTTAGCAGGATCTACCGCATACCCAATGTCACAAACAGTTTCTGTCTCTAAAAGCAGCACATTTAGTTCATATATATAAGGAATATTTGTGTAAAACAGAGGATTAAAATAAATGGCGACATTAATCGAACATTCTTGGTTAGTAACAGAATTGTGTGTTTGGAAACTATCAGTATTAATGCACAACGAAAATATCAATTGTTTTATTTTATTTTTAAAATTTTATTGAGGCTGTGTTTATACTGTCCATAGCATATAAGCTCGAGTACTCTGGCTTGTTTTCAATGCTGGCCAGCTGTAGTGGTGGAGTTACCTTATCACACAGTAGTAGCTGATAAGGTGTTTGATTGCCTGTATTACAGTAGCAGGTATGCTTAGTATGGTTAGTAGTCTATGTTAGTTGTTTTGTTTTTTCTTGGTATATATATATTTTTAATTTTTTCTACTCTTATTACTAGATTAGCCTAGTCGTATTTACATATCATAGGCTTGCACGTTTGTGGGATCAAGTGTTGTGTGACATCCACTCGCATTGACAATACCCTAAGCAAACCACGTACAGATAAATACAAGATAAGATGCCATGCCTACTCCACAATCCTTGATCATCACCATTGTCATACTCACAAAGAGCTGTAGCGATATACCCACCTGAGGCATATCTGATACCCATTCCAATATGCCCGTAGCCAAGTTAAGCAGTTTTTAGCTAAGTATATTGTGTCTTATCCGGAAGTCAGCCGTACTTCAAATGATTCTACAGGCTGAAATGAATGTTACTCATTTCTCCCCTTGAATATGGCCGTTCTTAGCGACATGGCGCAAAATCACCACCACTCACACTAAGTTGTAATCAAAGGAAATTTGTATCATTTAAGGATAATGTGTTGTGCTCATTTTTCTAAACATAATTAAAAGTAGACACTACAAGCAACTACAGAATTCACCATCACTCACTCCATCAGACACAGCACGTGGTAAATTTTCCCTGTTTAATGTACTAATGTACCAAAAATACTTTAAACAAATATTAAAATACCATTGTACTTCCTATCACTCACCGAACACATATTTGGTTACATGACCGGTGGAAGGTGTGCAAGGATCTGATGGAGATTTTCTTGAAGTACACATAGCGCTACATTACCTCTCTTATAGTTGGCCACGTTCCGCATAAACACCCGCATAAGCTGCTGGGTGTTGGCGTACAGTGCTGCCATCTGGTGGAGAGCAGAGTAACCTCTGAGGGCGGGAAGAATAACTGTGCCGAGGCTGTTCTTGGGGACCGGGAGGCCGAAGAGAAGGGACAAGGTCGGCACAGAATCCACCTGGTCCACGCCCGCCGAGAAGAGGGGCGACCCTGAGGGAGAAGAGTCGAGTTGGACTGTATGGTCATAAATGCTCTTATTTAT
Source organism: Branchipolynoe longqiensis (assembly GCA_030323885.1). Classification (NCBI taxonomy): domain Eukaryota; kingdom Metazoa; phylum Annelida; class Polychaeta; order Phyllodocida; family Polynoidae; genus Branchipolynoe; species Branchipolynoe longqiensis. Next base: position 41,409,196 of record CM059187.1, on the reverse strand, counting down.
GTCATACACCCAGCTGTACCATAAAACCCACACCAACTGTACAAGTCAAACCTATACTAACTGGTACCAGTCAAACCAACATCCACCTGTACCAGTCAAATCCACACTCACTTCTACCAGTCAAACCATAACCCCTCTGTCCCAGTCAAATCTACACCCACCTATCTAACCACCAGTTAACCTATATCCACCTGCACCAATTAAACCCACATCCACCAGTACAAATCAGACCTACACCCACTTGTACCAGCACCTGTTTACTTCTAAAGATTAACTTTGGGAGATATTTGAAATATAAACCTGCCAAATTAATTCTGATATGCACATCGAAATTCTAGACATTAGAGGCTTCAGAAGTAACATGAATATTAAATCGACTGAGTATTTTCCTATGTAGCAATACATGTTAAATGAATGCACCAGAGTTTAATTTAAGATAGATATGTAGGATCAAATTTAGTTAAGTGATTTTGATTTAAAAAATACTATGCTTTGATCGGCTTATAAATGCGGCTTTAAACCTAAGCTCACCTGTACCGCCGTCCCAACTGGAGCTCATCATGACAAAAGGGGTGTTCACCTCCTGGGCTGAGGACCCGCCATGACTGCCCTGGTCACTCATGCCGTGGTCTCCACACAGCACGAGCAAGCTCCGAGTCCCAGCTGCCAGATCCTGGTAGAAACACGACACACGGTAAGGGAACGCGGAAAGTTTCCACTCACGACGGGTGTCACATTTATAGTACGGTGCCTTAGAATGGTTTCTGCCAATAAGCAAAAGGTGAGAGTCGCCTCTAATAATAACAAAGCGTAAAACTGACTTGTGGAAAATGGTATCATGCTATGCATATAATGAGAGGAAATGACTCAGATAACCAATAACAAAACTTGGAAATCAGCCGAAAAACGGAAATCAGCCGAAAATCGGAAAATTCTCATATTTGGAAAGTGCGCTCTAATAATGCTTCACTATTTATGTTTATTGGTAAATTGAATCAATGGGTGAGTGGGTGATTGCAATTTGACGGCAAGTCCGCAATAAAGACCACATCCACAGCGAGAAATGAGGAAAGTCCACTTTACACACCTAGTTTTAACTAATCGGTTCACTTCCACACTTAAAAACGAACTAATAAATGTTCAAAACACACTCGTAGTTTTTTATATTGAAAAAAAACAACACAATTAGATATCTTTCTATAAGTAGACACGCGCAAACTATCTCAATTGATTTGCTAGGTTATTGATTTGCTTGTTTGTTTTCCTGTCCTCATAGGCCAGTCAGCGAATTCCACATGCATAGTTAATATAACCATACCTTAGTTCTATAACCATACCTTGTAAATCAGAAGAAAAGAATTTACCAACATCCAAAAGCTGAGTGACTTATTGTGATAAGCAAATAAAACACTATTTACAACAATAATAACCACAACAAACTATCGCACCTGTTCTATGAGTTTATAGTAGATCCGCTTGATGATTAGGTCCATCTCGGCGAGCTTGGGTTGCACGAGCGGCGAGCGTGGTCCTGCCAGGTGCCCGATGTGGTCGAGCCCCAAGTAGTGTAAAATGAGCACATCCCAGTCTGTAGCTTCCAACTCGTCACCTAGGTGACGCGTCACGTTCTCGTCCACCTGGAACCGGAAAGGCATTGCTGCTGCTATGTATATGACGGAAAGTCGTCTGACTTTTTTAACACATGCCTTTTCGAATGCAGTATTAGTAATATTACTAGACTTCATGCTAATCAATGTAACACATAACCTCGGCAATCGATGACTCTGACACTCACAGAGATCCTCAGGTTTACGTTTTAGAAACATTACCCAAATGTCGGCATAACAAATAAGTAGACATTCCCCCACCCTAAGAAAAGAAAAGGAAAACACGAACTCCTGTTCTAAGCAGAGAGAATCCTAGTTTTTAGCATAGAAAATTACCTCCGTATAGTCTGTAACAAAAAATGAAGTTGTTCCTTCTTGGCGTATGAAATGGTTGGGGAAGAGTTTAAGCCATGTATCATCTCCGTAGAAGACCATTTTCTTATCGTGCCTCTGAAACTGTGAGATTAGGTTGTCTTCTTTCAGCTCAGTGGAGTCGAAGTTCAAAACGATGTCGATGAACCCCGGTACGTCGCCAGTCGTTAGTGCCTAAGAGAAATATATATAACAATGTATTAATCATTATATATATATATTAATTATTATTAAATGCTTAAATTATGTGGATACCACATTCTCTTTAAACACAAATTTTAAAAAGGAAAAATGGCGTCCACCTGTCATGCCAAATAAAACTGATATCGGACTGGCTTCAGTTCAATATTAAAATTAAGTGTTTTGGTGAGGCCCGTGATATTATTCAAGTCCATTGATATTTTAGCTTCTATTAATTAAAATGGCAAATGTTGATAAATATAGGCTACCCATTGGTCTCAAATTAAATAAGTAATAGAATACAAACTTGAATGTGGCACCGGGAGGTAGAGGCAACTGAATTGGTTAGTGATATGTTGATTCCAAGGTTTGTGGTGCGGTGCATACTTACTTTTAATATGTGAAAATTGCAAGGTTATGAAAGGGAGAAAAAATAAAGAACAGGGGAAAGGGGGCGGGGAGAGAAAATACCGAAATATATTGCTAATGATACAAAAGGCCATACATCTATGGTATTTTAATTAATTGTTTCTTCTTCAAATAATTTCTGGCTTGTCGTTTTTTATAGGCATTTGCTTTTACAATGGCTTATTTTTGTGATTTTCTGGATACCTATATTAACACAACAAGATTGAACTATTTATACTTTGTATAATCAGTGACCCTTTGTCCTTATATATTTCTAGTTATCATTATATATCCCAGATTCATAAAAAAAAGAGAAAAAATAATATCCTTACCTTTATACGAGGCAGGGTAACTGTAGGAGGGTGTGCTTTGGCAAGGAAGCTCAGTGTTTTATTCTCGGTGATAATTTTTCGGACGAATTCCATATGAGATAGACTTGATTCTTCCTCTATTGGTAGAACAAAGTCAGCCCTCAGTGCATCCACAAGTACCACTATCAACCGCTGGAACTGTGCCGGCACGGGGATCTCGGTTTTTGTAAGGTTGTCATTTGTTTGGCTAGTACCAGTAGGTTTACTGCTGCCATCACAGGAGTCACCATCACACTCGGCCTCATTCTGGCCAGTGCTTGTTTCAGTCCTGTCATTGCGAGGGTCCACTACAAAGTCTCCCCACGCAGCAAAACCATGGATGGGCGTTTTGGCGACAAGGAATCCTCTCAAGAATATAGCGAACCCGGCCAACAAGCAGGCTGTGTATAACAGCAAAACCCACCTGGACGTCATCCTGGTACTGTTGGTTAATATGTAATATAAACCAGGGGAAATAATTTAAATCGATAGCATTAAAATATCTGCAATGATGTTTGTTTGTTGTTGTTTTACATCCTAGCAACATCTAAGGTCATATCAGGACGGGGACCGACTTGCGACAGTGCGCACTCATGGCGACTTTATAGTGCTGTCCCACTGGGAAACCAGGCTGCTGGCACCATGACCTGGTATCCCACTCAGTCACATTATCCTGACACTGAGCACACTAGCCCTTGCCCTGTCCTAATAAATGCAGAGCGCCTGGCTAGGAAGCTACAAGCACCAATTTTCAAGTCATTGGTTTGACTCGACCAAGGTTCGACCCCACGATCTACCAGCATGGGAGACGGACGCTCCAAATCATTTGGCCATCCCGTCTGGTCTCTGCAATGAAGAATAGTCTCATTATAGCTGTTGCATAATAATAGTCTCATTATAGCTGTTGCATAATGTGTGCACTAAGTTGAATAACTAAATATTCAGTAGGATAGGATTCAGTTATAACTTTACTGAATTTTGAAGCAAATTACTAAATTGAAATTTTATGAAATGACATATAGTAGTGACATACACTAATGGGGCTGTCACACTACGACGTTTCCCACCAACGCGCGTCGACGTGTTGCCTTTTTGGTCGAAACGTCAGTACACGTCCGGTACGTTACCGGCGCGTCGGTACACTTTGAGGGATAGCAACGTGTGAATGGACACGTCGGCGCACGTCGGGTCGCGCCGATCGTTTTGTGCTTGCACAAAACTTTCGACGCGCGCCGATGCGCGCCAACGCGTTGGATCGCGCGTTACCGGTGCGTTGGCAGGACGTCGACACACATTACCAGCGCGTTGGAGGAACGTTGCTCGCACGTTGCTGTGTGTGTCTGTGTGTGTGTGTCTGTGTGTGTCTCTGTGTCTGTGTGTGTGTGTCTGTGTGTGTGTCTCTGTGTGTGTGTATCTGAGTGTGTCTCCGTGTGTGTGTCTATGTGTGTGTTTCTATGTGTCTCTGTGTGTCTCTCGGTGGCTCTGTGCGTGTCTCTCTGTGTGTGTCTCTCTGTTTCTGTGTGTGTGTCTCTGTGTGTTTGTGTGTGTGTCTCTGTGTTTGTGTGTGTGTCTCTATGTCTGTGTGTGTGTCTTTGTGTGTGTGTATATGTGTCTGTGTGTGTCTCTGTGTCTCAGTGTGTGTGTCTGTGTGTGTGTCTCTGTGTGTGTCTCTGTATATGTGTGTGTGTCTGTGTCTGTGTGTGTCTCTGTGTTTCTGTCTCTGTGTCTCAGTGTGTGTGTCTTTGTGTCTGTCTGTGTGTGTATCTCTGTGTCTGTGTGTGTGTCTCTGTGTTTCTGTCTCTGTCTCTGTGTGTGTCTCTGTGTATGTGTGTCTCTGTCTCTGTCTCAGTGTGTGTGTCTCTGTGTATCTCTGTGTATGTGTGTGTTCTGTGTCTGTGTGTCTGTCTGTGTGTGTGTGTCTCTGTGTGTGTCTCTGTGTCTGTGTGTGTCTCTGTGTTTGTGTGTGTGTGTCTGTGAGTGTGTCTCTGCATGTGTGTCTCTGCGTCTGTGTGTGTGTCTGTATGTGTGTGTGTCTCTGTGTGTCTCTTTATATGTGTGTGTCTCTGTGTCTGTGTGTCTCTGTGTGTGGCACACACACATAGACACACACAGAGAGTCACACACACATACACAGAGACACACACAGAGACACACACAGACATACACAGAGACACACACATATACACACACAGACACACCCAGAGAGACACACACAGAGACACACACATACACAGAGACACACACAGAGACACATGCAGAGACACACACATACACACACACAGAGACCACACACACATAGCACACTACGCACGAGACACACACACAGACACACAGAGACATACACATAGACACACACACAGACACACACAGACACGTACAGAGACACCCACATACACACACAGATACAAAGAGACACATGCACAGATACAGAGCCACACACACAGACACAGATACGCACACACAAAGACACAGACACAGAGCCACACACACAGAGACAGAGACACAAAGACACACACACAGAGACACACACATAGACACAGAGACATACACACAGACACAGAGACACACATAGAGACACAGAGACACACAGAGACACACACAGCAACACACACATAGACACAGAGACACACATACAGACACAGAGACACACACAGAGTCAGACACAGATACACACACACAGACACAGAGACACACACATAGACATACATAAAAGACACAGAGACACACACACAGACACAGGGAGGGAGGGGGGGAGGGAGGGAGGGAGGGAGGGAGGGAGGGAGGGAGGGAGGGAGGGAGGGAGGGAGGGAGGGAGGGAGGGAGGGAGGGAGGGAGAGAGGGAGGGAGGGAGGTAGGGAGGGAGGGAGGGAGGCTTTTTCCGCCCGCAACGTCGATACCCGTTGACGGCGCGCTAATAACGCGCTATGATCACGCTACCAACACGTTGCCGCCCGCCCAACTACCCCCCGAAACGCCGAAAAGATTGACGTTTCTCGACGGGTTGCAAATATTTTCCGCGTTGCTGGCACGCCGGTGTCGTGGTTTATAACCCCGGCGTGATCGCATCCCCTGCCGTGGCTTCTGCGCATGCGCGGAGTTTGTAAACATTGTGTATGTGCGCGCAGCTCGGCTGCAGAACGAATACACACTGCCACTGCCACTATTAAAAATTAATAGAAATGCACAACCCTAACCGTATAAATTTAATATAATCTATTCGTTGAATATGTTTTCTATATGTGTACCAAGCAGTTTGTTTCTAAGTGGTGTAGTTTTAGAGATATTTCACTTTTTCTGTATGAAGATTGCTCACGGCCATTGACACTGGGGAGAATTTGACGCATGCGCAGACGACGCGCTTAAAATCCGCGCATGCGCAGAAGCCACGGCAGGGGATGCGATCACGCCAGGGTTATAAACCACGACACCGGCAGAAACGTCCTAGTGTGACAGCCCCATTAGGCGTATTCGATTAAACAACTCGGGTCACCCGAACCGCTTTTTGGCGCATGCACATGCCCTACAACCTCGGGATGCATAAACGAATACGATCGGGGTGGGAAAAAATGGTGGCGTAATCCAAAACTTTTTTTTTTTAATAACCAATATAACTACAGCAACATATGATTTGAGGTATTTTATGAATGCATAGTTTAGTTATATTTAGATTTAATTAATCTGGGTTAGTACAACAATAAAACATTTTTTTAAACAAGTAGGACTTGTACAAGTAGCTGCTAATGCTATCCTACAGGATGGTACCAGCACAAATGTGACGTCAGTGATCCTAGCACCCCACCAGCCAAGACCTGGGTTACTGGGGTCAGGTCGTTTTTATGCTCCACTCGCGGTGTTCTATTTGAAATCCTGACAACTCGGGTGACTCGAATCGACTGGAGCGTCATAATCGAATACGGCCTAAACGTTGGATAACATAAATACTTTGTTTGTTTCTAATATTTAATTTACAATAAATAGCAGGGATGGTAGTGGTATGAGAGGACAAAATTGGAAATTGACGGTGAGGTGGGCCATGATAATAGTAATACAGTCCCATTAATGACAGCAGAATGCTCTCTATGCAGACATGGTCATATAATATGCATTGTGCAAAGTGTATGCTTGGAGAGTAGGCCTACTACATGAAACGAACTGCCATCATTTTGATGTCTCCTCAAATTTACACCTATATAAAAAAATGTCCCTAGACTGTGAAAAAAATCGGAAATCCGCCGAAAATCGGAAATTTCTCATCCCTGAAATAGATACACTTCTGAAATAGATAATAGATTCACTTCTACCACAAAGTTTATCTTTATTTATAGGCAACATCATAACTGAAAATAATTGTCGCTGAATCAGTCAGTGACTGCTTTGCCTCATACATTTTCTAAAAGTAAAAGCATTTAAAATATATGTTTTCCATATAGAGGGAGTGCACGTGACGTCATCACTCAGCAGCCAGCCATCTTAGATTACGAGTACACTCCCTAGGCATGTTGTGAATGCATGCAGATGCAGTAAACAAAGTTTTCTTTTGTTCTGGGAGGTTTTGGGCAGTTTACATCCAACGTGTTTACTTACAGCACTTTAGCAACAACTTCTGAGTCCAAACTGCTCAAAACAGTGCCAAATAAACCAACAAATCAGTAAATAATCACAGTGTAGGCAGTTGCAAGCCTTCTGTATGTAATCCAATATGGCCACCGAAAGTTGTCTTGTGATATCATTACACCCCTTCTATTACACTCGAAGATGCGATAAATTGCTACATCATTCATGTAGAACTGGAAAACGGCTTAGTTATGTAGGGCATATATTGTAGTACCTAGCATGCCGATAACTTCGGCATAAGCCGTTTTCCAGTTCTCGTTATATGCATATAATATTCCTATGAGCCTAGGCTAATGAGGCTATGTTATGTAATACCGACCCACCCACGGGGAGGCTTATGACTAACACGTGTACATATATATACATATACATAAACAATATATATACATAAACAATACCCTCAGAGGATTTCGTCAAAATCCAGCAACTGGAAACGGAAATAGGCCTCTATGGGCGCCGCCATTTGTAAACTCGTGTTGAATAAGAGAATAATCAAAATCCAGCAGAAACGGAAATCGCCCTATGTCGGCCGTCATTTCTATACTCGTGTTGAATCGCATAATAATAAATAAATAATTCTCTGAGCGTTTATATGTATGTGTCAATAGACTAGTTTGTAATTCCAAACTTTCATGTTTATGCCAAATTGTTCTTTATTTCTATTAATTTAGTTTTGCACTGCGTGTAGTGGCAAACTCCATAGAATGCAAACTGAATGGCCATTGGCATTTGTTTGGCTCTCGACGCCGTTTTCAGCGCGCATGCTATAGACAGTTTCGTAATTCCAACTAGTCTAATGTGGGCAGGTCGGTCCTAAGCATTGCTTATTCATATTACCGACCCACCCACGGGGAGGCTTAGGACTAACCCATGTAGATATATACACATAAACCATACTCCTACTCATGAAACCACCAAAATCCAGCAAACGGAAATAGCACTGTATGGGCGCCGCCATTTGTAAAATCGTGTTGAATAACATCCAAATCCAGCAAACGGAAACGAAAATCGCTCGTCGAACTTCGGTCCGCAGCAATCAGGGTGGACGAGAGCAAACAGATGCCCACTGCCATAGACTTTGCTGATACGTGCAGTTCAAAACTTAGTTTATTTAAAATAAATAACAATTAGGCATAAACATGGATGCACAAATGAAATATTAATAGTTTACTCCGCGGAAACGACGGCCGTATTCGGGTCAACCGAGTTGATAGAATTTCAAATCGAACAACGTGAGTGGAGTAAAACAAAAATCATAAAATACTTTGCTGTAGTTATATCAGTGGGTCGGTCCTAAGCATTGCTTATTGATATTAGTATTATATTAACTGTGCAATGTGTCTGTGGTATACCGTATACTGTATTATTTAGTGTATAGCACTTACACGGTATCGTCACGAACTTGACGAAGACGTCGAAGTGTCCCGTAGCAGTGGCAATCACACAATCATGACAATGGCAATGGCAATGACGCCACTGCCACTGCCACTGGCAGTGACACTGATACTTCAATACTTGTCTTAGTAACTTAGTGATACTAGTTAGTATCAGTGATAGTGTCCAACATCGACTAATCACAGATTCGATTCTTCAAAAGTACGCCACACACATTATACACATTATGAAATATAGACAGACGTATAGAAAGTAGCTCACAACATTAGTTTGGTTACTGGGTGATTATTCAGGAAATGTCCTTAGCTGAATGAACATTAGTAGATAGTTGTAAACAAAACAGAACGGCCGCGGCCATCTTTGTAAACAACCAGGCTATCTCGCCAGGTTCCAGCTTCAGTCATCGTACCTATAGACTAGTTCGTAATTCCAGCCATACGGTGCATTGTGGGATATCGGGAAGCAAAACAAACCCGCGAGAAGCACATGGCTCATGTTGAAGCAGTGAGTGTATCTATGGAATCTATTAGTTTCAGCACATTTCACCTTATGCTTGGAACGTAGAATACCAACTAAAAATATATATATATATAATAAATTAATATGTTAATCTGTTATCTAGAATTGTATTTACACATATCTAATCAGCACATATTATGCCATCTATATTTAGATGTAGACAAATCTGGTCACCCAGTCTGGTGTTAAAACTATAGCCAGAGTGAGTTTTACTTATTTTATTCATGTTTTTATTTATATCCTATGGTTAATAATATCTTTAGAGCTAGGAAATGGGTAGGGTTAGTCACGCATTGGTTATATATTTCTCTGAAACAAGTTTCTGTTCACACATTTGACATTTTAATATTTAGAACAATAATTTAAAATGGTGATGTAGACATCAACCTGTAAATTTACTGATTGTTTTGTGGGGGATTGTAAGTTTCTTAGCTCCAAATGCTTAATTACAGACATTTGTGTCTTAAATATATTCATTATATTATTATATTTCAAGCATGAATGCATGTTTGTGTGATGATGAGTAAAATTGTTTTGTATTTCCATTAATTTTGAATAAAACGGCCATTGAGTTTGCCGATATGTGCAATGAAAAACTTAGATTTTATTTTAAATTAGCAGAAATAAAGAATAATTTGGCATTCACATGGATGTAGGAATGCAACATAATAATATAATGAATATATTTAAGACAACTATCCATAATAAAATATTAAAATGTCAAATGTGTCAACAGAAACTTGTTTAGAAGAAATATATAACCACTGTCTGATTAACCCTACTCATTTCCTAGCTCTACATGTCATTAACCATAGGATATAAATAAAAACATGGATACAATAAGTAAAACGGCTCTGGCTATGGCTCTAACACTAGTCTGAGTGCCCACATTTGTTTAGATCTAAATCAGAGAGCGTGTATATAAACAGATGAGAGGGACAACTCCCGCGAAAAACGGTAACATAGGCTACAGTGGCGTTCCTGGCGGTTAGTGTTGAACAAGCCTTGAGTTTGCCGGTACGCTCAGTGCAAAACATTTGTTTTTATTCAAAATTAATAGAAATCCAGAACCCTAACCTTATAAATTCAATATAATCTTGTTGGTAAACATGTTTTCTATATGTGTACTAAGCGGCTTGTTTCTATTTGGTGTAGTTTTAGAGATATTTCACTTTTTCTGTAGGAAGATTGCACACGACCATTGACAATGCCTTGAGTTTGCCGTACGCGTAGTGAAAAACGTCAGTTTTATTCCAAATTAATAGAAATCCAGAACCCTAACCATATCAATTTAATATAATCTTGTTGGTAAACATGTTTTCTATGTGTATTCCAATCAGTTTGTTTCTAGGTGGTGTAGTTTTAGAGATATTTCACTTTTTCTGTAGGAAGATTGCACACGACCATTGACAATGCCTTGAGTTTGCCGTACGCGTAGTGAAAAACGTCAGTTTTATTCCAAATTAATAGAAATCCAGAACCCTAACCATATCAATTTAATATAATGTTGTTGGTAAACATGTTTTCTATGTGTATTCCAATCAGTTTGTTTCTAGGTGGTGTAGTTTTAGAGATATTTCACCTTTTCTGGATGAAGATTGCACACGACCATTGACAATGCCTTGAGTTTGACAGCTGTGTCATACACTGTTCAACAACCACCACTTGGAGCGCCACAGTCGGCAGATGTTACATGCTCTAGTATGGGAGTTGTCCCTCTCATCTGTTTATATACACGCTCTCTGTCTAAATGCAGATGGTATAAGACATTCTGATTAGATTGGTGTCAATGCAATGCTAGATAAAAGATTCACATCTTAATTTATTATATATACATTTCTTAGTTAGCATTCTACGTCTCAAACAGGAGCTGAAATGAGCTGAAAGTAGCACATTTCATAGCACTAGCCAGAGTCTTAGCATATGCCATGTGCTTCTCGAAGGTTTGTTTTGCTGCCACGCATCCCACAATGCACCACGCGGCTGGTATGTCGAACTAGTCTATATGCGGTCTTGGGGCACTCTCTTGATTTCACTGCCAGCTAACTCCTAGCTACAGTGACTGAGTTGGGGCGAGTGTAGGATTAACTTGTTTCAACTGTACACACGCTACCGTATAAATAGAGAATTGCGTACAAACTGATAAAAAGGTTTCAATATGATGAAAAGTGACTTTGAGCACTGTGTGTTTAAAATATTAACTTCAAAGTTTCCTTAGTGTCTATCTCATACCTGTACGTCTAAGTATTGCTTGCAGTACTTATTAACTGTTGACTGACCGAAGCCAATGTGAGCGGACGAGGACATTTCTAAATTCCACTACCGTGACTACGTCTCCGTATTTAACTTGTGTCTGAAATTCACTATCGTGTTGGAGCATTGAAGGACTTCAAATCATCATGGCTGCAATCGTAGGCACTAAACACTTGTCGAAAGTGTTTGCTCGAAACTTAGTGCGGTTGCAATGTCTCGTAAGTATGCCATTAACACAGAGTGTGCAATACTGGCGTTCGCAAACGGTGTCGCAGTTTGAGCGCCCTGCCAGTTTCAGCTGACTGCATATACTCAAACTCAAGGCATTGTCAATGGTCGTGAGCAATCTTCATACAGAAAATACAGAAGAAGTGAAATATCTCTAAAACCACACCACCTATTAACTAATCGCTTAGTACACATATAGAAAACATCTTTACCAAAAAGTGTATATTAAATTTATGCGGTTAGGGTTCTTGATTTCTATTTATTTTGAATAAAACTAACATTTTGCACTGCGCGTACCGTCAAACTCAAGCCATTGTCAATGGTCGTGAGCAATCTTCATACAGAAAATACAGGAAAAGTGAAATATCTCTAAAAGCACACCACCAAACAAATCGCTTGGTACTCATATAGAAAACATCTTTACCAAAAACATTATATTAAATTCATAAGGTTAGTGACGATGCTGTTAGATTTTGATGCATGCACATGAAACTGACAGTCAGCTCAAACTGGCAGGGCGCTCAAACTGTTACACCGGCGAAATGGTAGACAGGAAGTGTGAACACTTATTTCATATTTGTCTCTCATTTTTGCTTGAGTGCAAGTAAATAAGCAACACAAGGAATACACAACATGAACGTGCCACCCCACTGATTTGCCTTAGAGAAATATGAGCTTTTCTCATGGGCTTGATAGGGATGCACGCTCACCTGGATTCAGCTGAATGTATATATTCAATAGCAGTAACATGTCATGTGGCCGGTGTGATGTGTGTCTAATGCAATTTGCCAATTTCTAATTGTCGATCGAAAAGGTGGCCGTGCCACACTGAGGAAATCGGAAACTTCACTAATTAGTAGCATGTGGTGAATAAGGGGTCAAATTTCTGTGGATCATCAGCCCATGCTTTTTCTAATCTATTCTTGAATGAATTTATTGACTCTGCATCAATAACATTTTGTGGGAGACTGTGTTGCCTTAACTTTGAAATGGCTCTGGGTTTTACTAGTTTGAGAGTATGGCCCCGACTGCCTTCTCTTTTATTCAAGGTGAAAAATTGGTCCATATTTATTTGATCAAAATCTTTCATAATTTTAAATACTTCAATTATGTCACTTCTTTTCCTTCTGTAGGAAAGGGTAGGAAGTTTCAATTCCCTAATCCTTTGTTCATAGGGTAAGTCCTTTATAACTGCAACTAACTTCGTTGCACGTCTCTGAAACTTTTCGATCTGCAGAATATCTTTCCGAAAAATTGGGCTCCAAATTTGAGAACAGTATTCCAAAATTGGCCTAACAAGAGACTTAAATAGAATGAGAAAATTGTTCTTGTTGAGGCGATGGAAAGTTCTTTTAATTATTCCTACTCTCTGATTAGCATTTGAGATGATTGTCCTCATGTGTTTCTGAAAGGAGAGTTGGGAGTCGAAGGTTATGCCCAAGTCCATTTCATAGCTATCTTGTTTCAGGACAGTGTTCTTCATACTATAGGCATAATGAGGATTATTTTTCCTGTAATGAATAATTTTGCACTTCTATTCATTGAAGGGCATTTGCCATTTCTCGGACCATTGTGCGAGTTTCAGAATATCCTCTTGCAAGAGATTTTTATCTCTTAGATCTTTTATTGCTCGAAAGACCTTGGTGTGATCCGCAAATATTTTTAGGTTTGATGAGGCACTGCCTGGCAGGTCATTTATAAATATTATAAATAATATTGGTCCCAGCAGACTTCACTGAGGTATTCCTGAGGTGACATTCTTAAAGGAAGATTTTTTATTACCTACAACGACCCTTTGCTTTCTCTCAGACAAGAAGTCCTGTATCCATTCTAAAATTGATCCGGATATTCCCAGAGCTTTGATTTTGTTCGATAGTCTTTTGTGGGGCACACTATCAAAGGATTTAGAGAAGTCCAGATAGATGGTATCCCATGCCAGACCATGATCCAGCCAGTCAGTCCAAATTTCCATCACTTCTAGTAGTTGTGTCAGGCAAGATTTGCCTCCAGTGAATCCATGTTGGTCTAGAGATATCAATCCTAGTTTTTCCAAGTGTTCTACGACACAATCTCGGATTATTCTTTCTAGCATTTTACAGCATAGTGAGGTTAAACTCACGGGTCTATAATTTGATGCCAGGCATTTTGGTCCCTTTTTATGCAGGGGTTTGACATAAGCATCTTTCCATTGTTTGGGTATTTTCCTTTCCAATTTGTTCAGAACACTCTTTGATGATTTTTGCATGGAACCCATCTGACCCAGGTGCCTTGGAGAAATTTAGTTTTTCAATTAATTTTTCTACTTTACCGTCTGTTATATCAATGTCACTGATGAATTCTGTGACTCCTGAATTTGGAGAGGGCGGGATATTATCCGTATTTTCATTGGTAAATACACTGACGAAGAAGTCATTGAGTAGTTCAGCTTTGCCTTCATCATCTACGATTAATTTGTCGTCACTATTCGCTAGAGCTGGTATGCCTTTTGGCATTTTTTTTATTTATGCAAAGCATAACTCCAGAAATTTATTGTGTTATTTTTATGTCTTGGATTATTTTGTCCTCAAAAGTCTCTGTGTCCACTGACAGTGTAATTTGCGGCATTCCTAGTGATAGTGTATTTTTCCCAATTTTCCAATGTCTTGACGTAGACATTTCATGCTTTGTTTTTCAATTTTCTGGCAGTGGTAATATCCCTGGAGTACAAAGGAGATTGTTTCCTGGTTGTGAATTTCTTTAGTGGTATGTGCCGTTTGATAGCACTTGATAACACATTTTGAAACATGTCCCAGCACTCTTGCACATTTATTTCCTTAAATTTATTTAGCAAGTCTTGGGACATGATATCATTACTCATGGCAATGTAATCCCCTCTATAGTATAATATGAGTATTTTAGTGGGATGGCTTCATTTTCTGTTTCAACATCAATTTTGAAGGATATGACACCATGGTCACTCTTTCAGATCGGGGCACCTATCCTGATGTTATCTATAAGATTATCCTTATTGGGAATGACCCAGTCCAAGGGATTTGGGGTCTCGTTTCCTCGGAACCTGGTTGGTTCCTGAATAAATTAGTGCAGGAAACAGTCATTTACACTATTTAATTATAAGAACAATTTAAAAATATTGGTATTACATTTAGCTAATTAAGTGTTTGTGTTGTAGTTAGTCGGGATCACACATACAGTGTATGTATTTCTATGTAGGTGATGTTTTAGGTAGTTTTCTATGCAGGATTATGCAAGTAACCTTGTTAAAGCTTTGGGTGATACTGCTGTATTTCCCTATTTCACTCAACAGGCACATACTTGGGTATATATATACAGAGACTTCATTGAAAGCTTTCCTGAAGAGCATTTGTCAGAAAACAAAATTGTGGACTTGCTAATATGAACAAATTCCCTTTAAGCTTGTTAATTTTGAAAAGAATCATGTCTATTCAGTAGAGATGAAAAAGCTTCGCCATTTCCACCATTTTTGGTGGCCTGCGATGAGTCATTTTGAAATATTTGGACAATTCTATTCATCTTCTCTATCCATTACCTAGTCCCAAGATACCAGGGATATTTTTAACATTTATCTGCCTGTGAGGGTCTAGGGATGGGGGTTGGCGGGTGGTAAGGGGTGGATGGATGTTGGCATTGGGCCCCCTACACTAGGTGAGGTAGGTTACCGCGAACATGTGGACATCTTGTCGTAGGCTTAGCACTATCCTAGAATCGTGGGAAATACTGGAGTTCAGCTCTAATATAGTACTAAGCCTTTTGTCAGCTCAATGCCTGTGACCAGTTATTTCAGACTATGCTTGGGGATTATTATCAGTAGTGTGACCCTATTATCGGATATGTCCAATAAAACTCATATTTGTTCACGTCCTCTATGAGGTAAGACATTTATACGCAAATATAAAAATACATCGAACTTACTGCAGCTCTACGAGAAGCATTCCATACATCTGATTCTACATGAAATAGATTCATGCCATGTTCATACATGGGTAAGCGAAACCTGTCTAGAATTTCGATGCACATACTGAAATTAAATTGGCATGTTTTCACTTCAAATACCTCCCAAGTTAAACCTTTAAGATATAATCAAGTAAGGAAGATTAGAATGATCAATTGAATATATTTGCCTTTCAAAAAAACATCCTCTATGATTATGTAACTTTAAGCACTCCATGCTTACAGCTTATACAGCTAATAATAGCATGTTATCTGCCATTCATCACACTCTAGCAGTATAGCAGATGTATGTATGCTTTATGCAACAACAATGGTTATCCCAGCTCAATGAGCCAGCAAGGCTTGTAGAAGAAGGCACTATGTTCTCATTGTGTGGTGATGTTGAGGGGTGATATATTTTAAGAATTCATTTTGTTGGAGCTTGGAATCTCTTCGTGAAAACTTAAAGTTGCGTAGTCCGATGGTTTTGAGTTTCTGTAATTTCTCTTAGATAAATATATTACATTGATTGTCATAATCTACCTTACTTTAGTTTGAAGTAACTTGTATTTTATATGGCTAACTTTTTTCAGATATTTGAAGTGCAACCATATGTACCAAATTAATTTGGGCAAGCACACCACAACTCTGACACCGTAGGCTTCTTCAGTAACCTCTCAGTAACAGAATCTATTAAATTGCCTCAGTATTCTATGTGGTAAGAAATGCTTAATAAGTATTTAAGTTTAGATTTTGTTGTTCAAATGTTTTTATTCCTCTGAATAACATGTCTGTGCTAATGCACTGGTCTTCCAGCCCTAATGACAATGGCCACTACACAGTAAACAAATCTACAACAATATAGATAGACAAATACGGGGAAATAACCAAAACATTGGTACATGAATGACAGGTAAAGAACAAGATTAGAGAAAAAAAGAAACATATTCGGGGAGGTAACTATGTTAGACTAGTATCGTAAGCGTTACTAGGAGGGGGGCATAACTGATTATCTTTCTAGTGGTGACATACTCGTTGAAAGGGTGATGGAGGGATGTAGGGTTAGATATGTAGAATCAAATCTAGATAATTATTTATTTTCATTTTGAAAATTTGATGTCTTTATCGGACTATGAAGCTTTATTGGTTCACACAGTTCATCAGGTTTCCACTGACATGTTGAAATCTGACCTTCAGACACTGGCAAGTACTCGGCGACTTTCCGCCTACCCACGGTGCACCACCCATCTGACAGCGCCGAAGCAAACCAAGCATCTATATTTTCAAAGAGCGGCTGCGAGGTCGATCTACACTACCTCAGGTTTGTGTTGTACATCGTGCATGCCCGGTGGCGAGTGGTGGCGAAGAATGCGGGGAGACGGCAGGTGGCGCCCCCTGGCCTACCGCAACGAGGGCGGGACCGAGGGGTCAGTACCAACTAGTGGTGACTCACGGAACTAACCAGTCAGCGCCGCTGTTGCGGATTCCGAGGGACACCAGTTTGCGAGGGACACATCGCTTCTGCACATGCGTCAAAATCGAACAGCATCATCACTAACCTTATAAATTTAATATAATGTTTTTGGTAAAGATGTTTTCTATATGTGTACCGAACGATTTGTTTCTAGATGATGTAATTTAAGAGATATTTGACTTCTTGTGTATTTTCTGTATGAAGATTGCTTACGGCCATTGACAATGCCTTGAGTTTGACGCTACGCGCAGTGCAAAACGTTAGTTTTATTCAAAAATAATAGAATTCAAGAACCCTAACCTTATAAATTTAATATAGTCTTTATGGTAAAGATGTTTTCTATATGTGTACCAAACGATTTGTTTCTAGATGGTGTAATTTGGGAGATATTTGACTTCTTCTGTATGAAGATTTGCTCACGGCAGTTAACAATGCATTTGAATGGAAGTGTCCCTGTCAAACTGGTGTCCCTCGGAATCCGCATCACCGCCCCACACAGACGACCTCATCAGTGAACTGAAAACATCGATGGAACAAATGTCCGTCATTAATATTATCCCCCCTAATCTGAAAATTTGTTTATCTGACAATTTCACAAATTTTACATAAGCGCTGAGAACAAAGTGGTCTGAATTTTTTAAGCTTTGACTTTATTGTATTTATTTGTGGAGTAATATCCATATTCTGGAGTAATATCCATATTCCGCGAGGTGTTATTGATTTGTGTATTTGAATACCCAAGTTAATACTAATTACTTATGTACTAGTAGTCTGCACTGACCTCTCAGGCAAGTAACCACATAGACAGGTAGGCGTGGGTAGTGTGGTGATATCAGGGAGTCTAGGTGGTGTAATGGTTAGCACACTGGCCCGGAATGAATAGAGATGTGCATTCGAGTCCCGCTCTAGGCACAATATTTCTCATTTTCATCACCCCCACGACACTAGTTGCCGTGAATATGATCCTGTACAAGCTACGCGCTGTATGGTTGTTGAACCTACCCTGTGTATGTATGTGTTAGTGAATTGCCTGTATGTATGTAATTGTAAGCATTAAAAGACTTACAATTCCAGGGGGATGAGTGTAGTAGTCTGCACTGACCTCTCAGGCAAGAAACCACATAGACAGGTAGGCGTGGGTAGTGTGGTGATATCAGGGAGCCTCAGTGGTGTAATGGTTAGCACACTGGCTCGGAATGCATAGAGAGTTCGGCTCTAGGCGCAATATTTCCCATTTTCATCACCCCCACAACACTTATAGTGTGTTATCCTTGAATCTAAATAGAACTCTTTTTTTTTAAATACCTCTCAGCAGCGTCTATTTAAATATAAAAATAATCTCCGTGGTGATATCGTTCTACTTTCTATCACTCGCCCAACACATGTTTGGTTATGTAAAGATCTGGTGAAGAGCCTTTGTTGGTGTACACAACTAACAGTCATAGTCCACATCCAGCTCTTGTAAGTATTGAGAAGCGCTTCTAATTAACCTGTCCTCTGTTGTATCCATTGTTGCTTTTGAAAACCAACACACTAACTATGCTACCTCCTTTCTTTTTCTTTCTTTGTCTCCAGTATGCCATGGTAAAATCGTCCAGTTCATCTTATCAGATATCGGTGAGGGAATTCGTGAGGTCAACGTGAAAGAATGGTTAGTGAACTAGATCTTAAGATTACGAAATTATTACGAAATAAATTGTTACACATGGCTAAATTAAATTAAGAGGTCATGAATTCATGCAAATTCATGGTCAGCGAGTCAAATAAAATTGGCCTGCTTGATGACAGTGCCTACTTCTCCCTGAAAAGGATGATTGTAGTTTGGGTTTTTAGTTGCTTTCTTCGATTCATTTTTTGTTCTTGAGAATAATCACATGAGATAACATGTAACACATTGTAAAATTATAAAACAATGGGGACCTCTCAGTTTGCATGATTCTCTCGTCAGATGGTGCACCATGCCGGTCTCTGTAATGCTGCAGTTGGATAGAAGCAGTTCCTTCTACTGTTAAGTGTGTGTGAATAATAGGGTGTAGTGGGGGTTGATGGGGTGTAGTTGGGTTGAGGGGTGTAGGTGTGTATGGTATGTGTATGGTCGGGGTGTATGTTTGTGTGGTGGGTGTGTAGGGGTGGGTGTAAGGGTGTGGTGAGGACCTTGGGGTATGTGGTGGGGGGAGTGGGTATGGTGTGGTGGGTGTAGGTGTGTATGGTGGATGTGTGGTGCGGGCGTATATTTGTGTGGTGGGTGTGTAGGGGTGGGGAGGATTCTGGTGTGGGGATGGTGTGATTTAGGTGTGTGTGGTGGGGGTGTAGGTGTGTATGGTGGGGTGGGTGTGGCTGGGGTGTATGTTTGTTTAGTGGTGGTGAGGATTTTGGATTTAGGGGTGTGTGCTGGGGGTGTGTGGTGAGTGGGTATGGTGTGGTTGGGGTGTAGGTGTGTATGGTGGGTGTGTGGTGGGGACGTATGTTTGTGTGGTGGGTAAGTTGTGGAGGTGTGGTCAAGATTTTGGTGGTGGTGAGTGGGTATGGTGGGGTGGGGTGTAGGGATGTGGTGGGGGTGTAGGTGTGTGTGGTGGGGGTGGAGGTGGTTTGTGGTGGAGGTGTAGGGGTGTCTTGCAGAGCAGCACCTCACATTCTTTAGCATCCCTAAACCCCCACCACACACCTACACCCCCACCACAGCCTTAGACCCCCCCACCACACACCCCACAACACACACCTATACCTCCAGTACCCCTTACACCCCCACAACACACATACACCCCCACCACACACCTACACCCCACCACACCACTAAACCCTCAGCACACACCGATATCCCCACCACACACACCTACACTCCCACCACACACATACCTACACCCCCACCACATCCCTAAACCCCAACCAACCACTACCACCCCCAACACACATCTACACAACCACCAGACGGGATGGCCGAATTAGAGCATCCGTCTCCCATGTTGGTAGACCGTGGGATCGTAAGTTCGAACCCTGGTCGAGTCAAACCAATGACTTAAAAATGTGATACTTGTCGCTTCCTAGCCAGACGCTCGGCATTATTAGGATATGGCAAGGACTGGTTTGGCTCAGTGTCACGATAATGTGACTGAGTGGGATATCAGGTCATGGTACTGGCAGCCTGGTCTCCCAGCGGGGCAGCACTATAAAGTCACCATGAGTGCGCACTGTCACAAGTTGGTACCCGTCCTGATAAGATTGTTGCTAGGACGTAAAACGACAAGAAACATCTACACTACCAACACACACACACGCACACACGCACGCGCGCGCACACACACACACACACACACACTGTTGCACTGTCATGTTCACGCATGAAATACTTTAGCAATTTCACTATTATATCCGTGATTTTTGATAATCTGCACTATTAATGTGTCCAATATATTTGGATCATTCATATATATATCCTATGTATTTTACCTCGGTACTACCCCTCTGGCTACTCGTAGCCCAAGGAGAAGGAAGGACATCAAGGTCCAGCAATTAGCATAATCAGAACACAGCAGGAGGACGTGTTGTGAGCAGCTCCGACAGTTTTTCTCCATTTACTACAAAACCAAACAGGTTAGTATCTTTCAAACTCAATACGTTAGTTTAGTTCATGTTAGCATTCACAGTACAATGTTTCTTGAAACTTTTCGATAAGATACTACAACAGCTTAGTTTCGATCGTAATTGGCATGATCGAAAGAACAATGTTTCCATTGTTCAGTTATTAATTAACGGAGATATGTTTGGCAGGAGCCAGTTACATCATTGAGGATTCATTCCCTGGGTCTCAATAAGATTCCCCATTTGTGATTCTCGTTAAGGCGTACCTCCGAGTTCTATAGTACCTCCGAGTTCTATAGTATTTTCTTCAACTTGTTGGCGATAAAAGCCACAGGTGGGAGATGTTTATAGGTACTTAGAGTGTGGGAGGGGACTGCTACACTGGTCCCTACCCTATAAAGTCTAAGAAGAGGAGGAAACACAAATCCTCCTCTTCGGACTCGTCGTCAGAGTCATCGACAACGAGTTCAGACTCCGCTACCAAACACTCGGGCAAATACGCTAAATCATGTGGGAAAGAAACGAAAAAGTGTAAGTGCTTAGACACAAGAAAATACACATAACAACGCTCATGAGGAAGACCATTCAAGGCCACTTTAGCACCTTCAAACCAGCAGAGGTCATAATCAAACTGGCAGAGAAATTCACAGGAATTAAAGGAATTCCGGGATCCGCCATCAAAGAGATGGATCCTGAGGTTAAACTCAGTGAAGAGAGGTAAAAGTTTGAGACGGCTCTCTACACGGTACACAAAGGGGTCTCTTACAGCCATTGCGCCCATCGCCAACAGGATGATGGCACAGAACAAGTTCTCATCACTCTGTGATGATATTAACGGAGGAATTTCGTTACTAACAGCAACCAGCAACTTCCTCTCCTACAGATGGTTTGAAAGCGTCTTTAAAGCGGTCTGCACAGATGCTGGAAAAGAGGTGGCATGGTCCAAAAAGATTATGGACAATAATGGAAAGGAATACACACTATTCCTAGTACCAAAGCCTATTAAGGGCAAGCCGCTGGATAAGGGCAAGATGTTCGGCGGACAACTACAACACTTGTTCAAACAAGTGGAGACCAGCTCCAAGTGCGGAAAACACATGGAAACTGACAAAAAGAAATCAACTGACGGCAACTCCAACCGCTTCAAGAAGCTGAGGCAGGATTTTTGAAACCGAAGAACTGGCCAACAAGGAGGCCAAACCAAACGTCGATGTTAGACTAATTTTAGACCTAACTTGATTCAACAAATTCGTAGAATACAAACATTTAAAAATGTTTTCATTAGAAACAGTGAGAGACTTAGTCACACAAGGCACTTGGCTAGCCACCGTTGACCTTAAAGATGCATACCACCAAAGACCCTCTAATACTAAGACGGCTCACTCAGCCTGTACTGTGTAATCAAAATGATCAAACCCACCACTTGGTGCGCTGGCTGTTCTCTTGGTTAAACAGTTGCTATATTATATGTATAAATGAATGTGAAAGATGTGTGATGATGGCGATGATGATGATGATGCTGATGATGTGTATTTGTTCATATCAATTTCATATTGATGTGTATTCATACTTACCTATCTCATGTATAATATAATTGTATGTGTTTACATGTGAAACACCAACCAGCAGCCAGGCTGATCAAACCCACCACAAGGTGGCACTACAAAATTTACATTACCATGGGAGAGATAGGGAGTGAGCCGTTTTAGTATTATAGGGTCTTTGATATACACAGTGCCCATCTATAAACATAGTATTTAAGATTCTGTTGGAACTGCAAACTTTATGAGTTCATGTGTATGCCAAATGGACTGGCCTGCTGTCCACACATTTTCACAGGGTTACTCAAACCAATTTTTTCGCTAATGGCTAGGAAAGGACATCTCATGTTCCTATGTATTGATGATTCATTTATTTTCGCGCTAACACAACAATAATGCCAAGCAGCAGTAGATAAATTATGTAAAATGTTTACAAATTTACGTTTCTATATACATGAAACTAAATAGGTACTAAAGCCAAAAAACAAACTAAAATTTCTGGGGTTCTTTATTGACACCATAAAAATGACTATTTTGTTAACAGAACAAAAAGTAGATGAATTCACAACAACAGCAAACCAATTACTACAACCGAACAAACCAAAAATATGACAAGTTGCAGTCTTGATAGGAATAATGATAGCATACGCACCAGCTATCTTATATGGCCAGGCCCATATCAAATCCTTAGAGATATATAAAAACTTGGCACTGGCTCGCACAAAAAGACATTTCGAGGGGTCTATGACAATTTCGCCAGAAGGCCAAAACAATATAATTTGGTGGCTTTCACACATAAACAACCACCCAACCCAAGGATGGGAGAGCCTAACACTACGGTCACAACAGACCTTCCTTAGAAGGCTGGGGGGGGGGGGCCCATAGAGACCAACAGACAACAGGTTGCCGTTGGATGGAAGATGAAATCTCCGACCACATTAATGTACTAGAGCTTAGAGCCATTTACCTAGGACTCCACAGTCTGATTCACATCCCTAAAAATCATTTAAGAGTTCTAACAGATAACATGACAGCTATGGCTTATATTTGTAATATGGGAAGGACTCGCTCCAAACAACCTGGCTAAACTCATTTGGGATTGGGCAGAGAAACACAAAATATGGCTAACAGTAGTACATATTCCAGGCAGGCAAAACACTTTGGCTGACAGGAAAAGCCGACACTTCCATGACCATTTAGAATGGTCATTAAACCACAACAATTTAGACAGTATTTGTCACAAATGGGGCAAGCCAGACATTGGATCTCTTTGCATCACGCAAGAACAAAAAGTTACCAAAATATGTGTCTTGGCATCCAGAGCCAGAAGTCTGGAGAGTAGATGCATTTTCATTAATTTGGAATAATAAATTCTATTACATATTCCCCCCATTCATCATTGTCAGCAGAGTGGCCAGGAAGATCAAGATGGATCACACCCACGCAGTACTGATAGTACCAGCATGGGAATCACAACCATGGCTAGCGACAATAACATCAGCAGCAAAAGACTTGATGAGCTTCCCAAGGGAAAGAACAAGCTTCAACAACCACTAACAGTCCACGGAGACGTGTCGACACACACCTTTTGGTATTCCTTTTCTTAGGAAAGATTTAGACCAATTTGGATTAGACAAAATAACAAAAGAAAGACTAATATCACATGCCTAGAAAAGTTAAATTATACACAAGTTATTTATAGAAATGGGGCCTTCATTGCCTTCTCAAAGGAGTCAAACCGTTAAAACCTACAATAGCTCAAGTGTTACAATTTCTAAGAATATTAGAAGATGAAGGACTAGGATTCGGTGCTATTAACGCAGCGGTATGTGCCCTATCCATTATTCTACCAAGAATAGATGGACAAACTGTTAGGAAACATCAGTTAGTACACTGGTTCATTAGATCAGCGTACAAGAGAAACCCACCCAAACCTAAATACAATAGGTTTTGGGATGTATGAATAGTATTCAAGTTATGCAAGTCATGGGCTAGCAACAGACATTTGTCAATGAAAGACCTAGGATTTAAATTAGCAGTTTTATTACAGCTAATTACAGGACACAGGCCAAACCATTGGGGCACTTTCACTAGATGGACTAGAAATAGATAAGGATGAAGCTAAATTTATTCACAGACATTACTTAAATCAAATCGTACAGGGGACCCACTGTCCACAGTACACATTACTAGGTTTCCGGATGATAAACCGATATGTGTAGTTTCGGCCATTAGGGCTTAAATATCCAAGTCATGCGGAATCAGAAATTCGAGACAACTACTAATCAGCTGTATGATAATTTACAATGCAAACAAAGGGCTACTGCCAACAAATCTAGTCATTATTCAAAATATGTTCAGATAGTAGCCATGACACAGGGCAGAGTAACAACCTAAGACAAGTATTTGCAAGAACAACTTTAAAGTCTCAATGTATATCTATATGTGGTATAAAAATATTGAATTCACTTGACGATAATATCAAATATCTACATATATTTGGAAATTATAGTTATTCCGTGTCTTTGGCTCTGAGTAACTTCTCTGTCAAAGAATCGCAGAAAGTACCGGAAGTCAGGTTTCATGCACCATTTTCGAAGCAGAGGCTAGGCATGATATCTGAGCCTGTCTGTGATAACTAATATTTTGTTTGTCCACGTAAAGATTGACACCAAAAAGCACAGAAACGGTTACACTGAAAACACAAGGACATTTGCTTCAAATTAATATGTATTCTATTGGGATTATGAAACACCATGTAAAAAACAAATCAGTTTATCCTGAGCAAAGGCATATGTTGATCGTTACAATGGACAAAGTTTTGTCCCATTTTACTTATCACCGTTTGAGACAGTCTCATATGCTCTGTCTGGATGGCACTCTGCTGCCGTTGTTTTGACTCTTATTACCGCCACACTTGTCATCGATTTCCGCTTCTTCTTTTTTTTTTTTTTACTCCGGGTTACTTTCATCGGTATATGTTTTAGGCCATTGCCATTTTCTGTTATTACTAAATATTGATCAAATATTGATCACTTACAAAAGTGATGTGTAATTATTTATTAGTTTAACCTATTTTTTCCCCTTTCCTCATTGATTTACCTACTTTTCATTATGAAGACCTAGACAGAGTGTTTCAATTGGTTGTCATGATTAATTTGATTAAGGATTCTCACATTTCAACGTTTTATGTGATGGGGGTTTTTGTTTTTTTTTTGTTTAATTCCCAATTACTTTGCTAATTTAAATAGTTTATGGTGTTATATGTGCGTATATAGGAGGTTGGTAGACGTTTGTGAGTGAGAAGGTAGAGTGAGTTACTTTCATTTACGTCACAAGAATAATCACAATATCATGTTCTAAAAGTTGGGGGGGGGGGGTCCATTCAAATATTACGTATCGCTTAGAAGGGAGGCAAGTGTAAGTCCAAGTGTTATGTGGTCTGTATGATTAGCGATACGGAGCATTACAAGGAGGGGGGTTTTATTTTTTGCGAAAATAGCGTTACGTAATATGTGAACGGCCCCCTTATCTTAGGTTAGCATACAACAAATCTGATGTATTTGGCTAAATGTAAGCAGTATTTTTTTTATCTGTGCTTCTATTGGTTTTTTTTTAGGGTTGGGTGAGTAGAGCAGGGTCCGTACGGGGCCTGGGAAAGTTTTGAAAAGCCCTGAACTTCATTTGCCCCATCTCAATGCCTTGAAAAGGCTTGAATTTAAACCTATTTTGGGTAATTAGTCTTGAAAAGTGTTGAATTCCAATAAATTGTCTCCGCAGATCTAGATTTGTCTGAAATTGTCATTCACCATTTGTTTTTTTCTCCCTGGAAATCCAAATGGAAATAGTCTTGAATTCCTATCTAAAACAGCCTTAAAATAGCCTTGAATTCCATATCTTCACATGTGTACGGACCGTGCTAGAGGTGAAGGTTATGACCGGTGAGCTGCTGCATTGTCTCATCTTGCAGGTTTGTGCGGGAGGGAGAGGTGGTGTCGCAGTTTGACAGTATCTGTGAGGTGCAAAGCGACAAGGCGTCAGTCACCATCACCAGCCGCTACGACGGCGTCATCCGGAAGTTATACCACGAGGTGGACGACACAGCGCTCGTCGGACTCGCGCTCGTCGACATCGAGCTCGAGGATGGGGTAGATGGTGCGTGCTGCTCTTCTTAGCGTCATTCCGTATCCACTGCTGATTTGGTTGGCTATGGACAGGCTATAGTCAGGCAATAGACCGGGATATAGACAGGCAATAGACCAGGATATTAACATGATATAGTCAGGCGATATACCAGGTTATTGTTAGTGATAGACCCTGGTATAAACTAGCTATAGTCAGGTGGTAGACCGGGCTATTGACAGGCTATAGTCAACCGATAGACTGGGCTATTAACAGGCTGTAGTCAGGCGAAGGATTCGGGATATTGATAGGCTCTAGATCAGGCTGTAGTCCGGCTCAGGTTGTAGTCCGGCTATAGTGAGGCGATAAATAGGGCTATATACGGCTATTGTCAGGATATAGACGGTGTAGTCAGACCTTAGACCGATTCGGTAAAAGCCCTGGCTCGCCGTCATCAGAGTGCGCACTGTTTTCACAAGTTGATATCTGTCCTGATATGGCCTGAGATGTTGCCAGGATGTAAAAACTGCAAATAAACAATGATAAGCTCTAATGCTGTATCATGATGTCTATGGCGCCTCGTATTTCCACGTGATCACCTATCCAAGTAGTGACGAGGCTCGATGTTGCCTGAAGTTGTATAGTTTAATGGCTTTTGAATTTTTGCCATATTCTTAGACAAACATTAGGGAGAGCATTATAATCTACCTTACTTTAATTTGAATTAAGTTATTTTAAATGGCTAACGTAGATATTTGAAGTGTAAATATACAGCAATAATTTTGGCATGCACATCAAAAGTGACACCATGGGCTTCAGTAGTAACAGGTTCTATTAGATTGACTTCTTCTATGCAGCAACAAAGATGCATCAGTATCAAAGTTAGATATTTACAATCCAATATAGATAGTTTTTTGGTTAAGAATATTTTATGCTTTCATTGAAATCTTCAACTTTACCTTCAGTTAATGGATGAGAATGGCTGCTTAAATATTGGCTGTCGTTATTATTCAGACTTCTCACTAGATTCTTTTTTCACCGTCAGCCTAGCTTTAACAGGCCCAGCCAGCTACAGTGAGTGAATATGGTTCAGCTGTCCTTTTAATCGTGTTTGTCGCGGCGCTCTTCTAGATTCGATGGAGTCGGGTCAGGTTGACCAGGAGGACGTAGCTGTAACGACACCCGACACCTTCTCGCACATCATGCAGGAGGTGAAAGGCCACAAGGTGCTCGCCACACCCGCAGTCCGCAGACTAGCTCTTGAGAACAAGGTTAGCATCATCATCGTCATCATTAATTACTCCATAAATAGTGTGATGGCCAGACTACTACAATAGTATAAAGATCACTAATATTTGGTTCAAGTTGATTCTCTGGACCAGATGCAGTGGCCGAATGGGTAAAGCGCAAGATTCCCTAGCTTGGTTCTCACCCTAAAAGACTGCGCCACAGTCGCCCTTGATATGTTTTACTACCGAGCCTGGCACTTGGCATTAAGGCGATAGGACATGGACTGGTTAGCAGAGTATCAGGATAATATGAGTGTGGGACGTCGGGTCATGATGCCGGCGGCCTGATCTTTCAGTGGGGCAGCACTATAAAGTTGCCATGAGTGTGCACTGTCACAGATGGGTACCCATCCTGATATGATCTTAGGTGCTGCCAGGATCTAAAAACCCAACAAAAAATCTCCTTCATCGAAGCGCATTGTTCATGGCTTACCTGCCGACGGTGTATGGTTTGGTCACGTGACTCGTTACAGATACAGCTGAGTGACGTGACAGGGACAGGCAAGGACGGTCGGATTCTGAAGGAGGACATGGTGGCTTTCATAGAGCGGGGCGGGATCCCTCCAGGTGGGCACTGCTTACACTCCTCCGTCTGATGACAATGTGGCCTACACCTTGTCAGATACCACGAAGAATGTAATAGGCGACAGGGGCCTAGCTTGGGAATTTCAGGTGGTGCGTAGATTGAATAACATGCTATTGGAGTACAACACTATGAATCATCACATATCACTTTTTATATTTTTTTATTTGTAATCTCAGGTGGTGTGCACCTGCGTGCGCATATGGAAGCTAGGACATAGCGAGAGCAACGAAATTTTAAGTTTAGCCAAATAAACTAAGGTTGCTTTTCAGTGGATAACGATGCATTTAACATGGACAAATTAAAAAAGTTCCCTCCTATTATATGATGAGATTCCTTTCCCCCAATCCTGACTCCTAGAAATGGTCCGTAGTTGACAAAAGGGTCTGCTTTAAGACAAATTGATATTTCTGTTTTAATTTAATAACAAAAAATTAATTAAAAAAAGAAATTTATTCATTTTTTCTTTGTTTTCTTCTTTCTTTCTTTTCACCCTTTCTGTTAACCCTTTCTACTCATTCGCTCACTTTCTGGCCCCCTACTCACTCACTCACTCACTCACTCACTCACTCACTCACTCACTAACTTTATTCACGCACTCCCCCGCTTCTCCCTGACAGCTGCCCCTGCCGCCCACCAGCCGCCTGCCCGCGCGCCTGCGCCTACGCCGGGCCCCCTCCCACCGTCCAAGGCGGCCCGTCCGCCGGCGCCGGTGCGCGCCGCGCCGGTGGTGGTCGGGAAGGACACGGTGGAGGCGGTGAAGGGCGTCAAGAAGGCGATGGTGAAGATGATGGAGCAGGCCAACTCCATCCCGCACTTCGGGTACTGCGACGAGCTGAACCTGACGGAGCTGGTGGCGGTTCGCAGGCAGCTGAAGCAGGTGGCCGAGGACCGCGGCGTCGCCTTCTCCTACATGCCCGTCTTTCTCAAGGTTCGAGTTAACATTTTAAGTCGCCTAGTCTGATTGATTGGTTTCTGTCATTTTTCTGAGATAAGTATATTAATTTGTTTGTTATAATCTACCTTACTTTAGCTTAAAGTAACTTTTATTTTAAATGGCTAACTTTTGAGATATCTTAAATGCAAGCACGTAAAAATTAGTTTTGGCAGATATACCAAAACTCTTGACACCATTGGCTTCTTTATGCATTATCAGGTTCTATTAAATTGACATGTTACTTCAATATAAGGAAGTTACATTATGACGACCATCCTCATGTAGTTTAAAGAAATAATTTTATTCATAATAAATGTAATGGCACAAACTAGAAATCATCGGATTACTCAGCTGTAATAGATGATTTCCATCACCAACCTGCTGTCTGACGGCAGTGGCAGGGACTCCTGAATTCATGCATTTGGTAGGATGCACACATTTCCAGAAAACTACAGTGCCCATACTTTCTATCGAGTTCCTGTCAATATATTTGACATCTACAAAACTGTAGGTTTTGATCTAGGATAAGAATTACTTTTATGGTCAATTAAAAAAAAATCTTATTCATGCTTTCATTATTTATGATCGTTCAAAATAACCACAGAAAATAGGGCATGGTTCAGCAGTCATTTTATGCAAAGTGTTGAAGCAAATTCATGTTAACACAATTGCTAGTGTCTGCATTTAGGTCTTGTATAGTTTTTATATCTTGATAAATCTAGATTGAGTTGTTACTGTATATTGCTACCTGTGTTTATATTTATATGGCAACATTACTTCGTGAGTCAGTTTCTTATTTTATTAATGTTGCTCCGAAAGGGTGTCCAGTGAAACCTCATTATAGATATAATGCGATTTGGGTCCATCAAATATCCTGAAAATAAAGCATGGTCGCGCTAAATCGGAGATCAAGTTATTGGGCTAAATCGGAGATCAAGTTATTGGATTACCTTTAAATTAAAGAATTCCTGGTCAAGTGACGCATCGCGTTATATTCGAATTCCCGTTAAATCGGGGTTTCACTGTATTAGTTGGAAATTATTTATCTATTAAATTATTGCTCCCTATGTGGGAAATGTATTTAATCCGGTTATAGTTATAACAGTTAACTATTTTTTTCAGGCATGTTCTATGGCGTTGCTACACTACCCGATCCTTAACGCCTACGTGGACGAAAAGTGCGAAAATATAACATACAAGGTACAAGTCTTTCCTTTGATAGTGTGATTACTTGTCCTCCCCTTATTAAAATATTCTTTTCGAAATTGTCTAATTCGTTCCGATCTTTAAAAGAACAACGTTAAGTAGGGTGGGGGAGTTGCACTTATGCATGTATACGCCATGATCATTTTATGAGGTACCGCTTATGGTTCACAATCCTCAACATTTTCCTTTTCGTACAAAGCAAGCGATGGAGGTGGGGAGAAAGGTCAGCGTAACAAAATAAAAATAAATCTATTATTTATTAACATTAAAAAGTACATAATTTTCACCAAGTCACTATGGTAATTACCTAGAAAAATACATGTAATAATTTACCCTGAAAATAAACACTGACATGTACAGACATTTTACCCAGGCTTTGGTTATTGCGTGGAAATCTACATGTGGACCTTGAATATATCGGGAAGTCATAGGTCGGATATAATTCAACAGCTGGCGCCACTACTGTGGCCACCTACAAATTAATCACCTCCAGTTGAATGTGAATCAAACTCGGGTACCCAATTCCGTGACAGGCCTCCCACAACATTGGCTTCGCGATGGACACGTCGGACGGCCTGCTGGTACCCAACGTGAAGAACGTACAGGCGCTCAGCGTGTTCGAGATAGCCGCCGAGATGAACCGGTTGATAGGCCTTGGCGCTCAAGGGAAGCTGGGCCCCACTGACCTAACTGGGGGCACCTTCATCCTCTCCAACATCGGCAGTGTGAGCCTTTCCCCATATTCGCCCTTCAGTGATTCATCGTGTTACAGTAGCCATTACTGTGTCATTTTAGGAATGACAGATTTCTGAGTTTACACTGATTTTAGGGCTTAACATATTATATTATTAAATATCTGCGTTTTCGCTGATTTTAGAGTTTAGCCTTTTTTTTTTAAATTATAAAATATGTATTGGCATTTGGGTTCCGGGGAAGGAGAGGGGGGGGGGGGGGGGAAGAGGGACGGGAACAAAGTACACACCCTTATTGGCCCCGTGCTGCCAGACGATTGTGGAAAGTACCTTTTGGAGTTTTTTTGTTGTTTTTGGTCTGAAGAGACTTTCATTCATGCTACATTCTTCAAGTGTAGAGAAGTGAAATAGCCCCTTTATTTAAAAGAAATTTTTTTTTTTAAAGGGATGGTGCTGGGGTGATGATGTAGCTGTTTAAAAAAAAGTATGTAGTTGTTGGCAGATGGTAATTTGATGTTTGGGTTTCTAAAATATGTATTAACCGCGGCATATGTCTTAGACATTTGAATTTTCAGCTCTCATTGATGAAAAAGAGTAACTTTTGAAAGCAAACGTTATTTAATAAACGGTTTAAATGTATAAAATGTCCTAATTTTGAATTTAATTTAATCATTCAATATGGTAGTGCCGCTTTGATCTCCCTTCTTGTACACCCCAAGGAGTCACAGGTTAACAATAGCTAACTAACCACTTAAACAATTTAATAGCATAACAAATAGCATCAAGATGAACCACAAAGTTGGCAAATTACGTGATATGCGTACAGATATGACTGAATATTTATAAGATAATCAGGTGATGGATACTGCAGAGGTTCCAGAGTGTGTCACAAAATATAGATGCATGAAAATGTATAGAAGTACATGTACTATGTACAATGAGTGATTAAGGCTCACTGTGTGGTTGAATCCCTCGGGTCTCTGGCATGCCTATCGACTTCAGCTATGCTTCAGTTAATGCTCATTCCATAGACCCTCAGGCTTCAAACCCCATATATCTTAGGGGAAAAGCTGCTTAATATAATGATAATAATAAAGTGTTTTGAATGTTTTCTTTCTCTGAGCAGATCGGAGGTACATACGCTAAGCCTGTTATCCTACCCCCAAGTGTGGCTATTGGTGCTCTTGGAAAAATACAGGTATGTCATTGTCAACTAGGGTATAGACAGGTTGAGTGTTGATGTATCATATATTTACAACTCATGTGCACTGCCTATATATGTATATGTGAGTGAGTGAGTGAGTGAGTGAGTGAGTGTGACGCAGTGAGTGAGTGAGTGTGATGCAGTGAGTGAGTGAGTGAGTGTGATGCAGTGAGTGAGTGAGTGTGATGCAGTGAGTGAGTGTGACGCAGGCAGGCAGACGGGTAGACAGACAATATATATTGTATTTAATTTGATTTATTCACAATGTTTTCAAAGCATTGGATCGCAATGACAAAAAAAAAACATAACTAGTTTTGCTTTCGCCGTGAATATGGCATTTGCTGTCGACACAAAGTTCTGTTTAAAATATGTTTTATCGGGACCAACATATATAATGGTCCTGAATGAAATTCATCTGCATGTTTAGTTAATAAGGGATTGACTTGATATATATTTTTGCAATTGCAAATAGAAAATGATGAAGAAAAACACAGCGAGTTGACATTCAGTGAATATGTTAGCTTTGCCAGTTTAACATTCTGTAAAGAATGCATTTCCCCTGACATGGCTGTATTTATGACATGCCGTTAATACAATACATTGAGACATGTTATTTATTTATGGTTCTTTCTTGTATTGATTTTTGTATGATTAGTGTATTATCACAGATCACTTGTAGCTCGATTATGGTTCTGTGGGTTTTGTGTATTTATAATGCTTGGGCAGCATTAGACAGACCCAATGACAACAAAATACTATGCGCTCAGGTTGAGTGCATTTTGCTGTTTTGACAGTTTGAATGTTATGGAAATGATCAATCGAATTTAAGTATTCTTTCTATTGACATTTTTCACAAAATAAGAGTCAAGGACCCATCATTGGTTTGCCAACCAGAAGTGAGTCACATGTCAGTGATGTAGCTAGTCAACGTGTCTATTAAACCACAACTCTGTAAATCCTCATTTCTCCGTGGACCGGACGTGGTGGCCGAATCGAGAAGAGTGCAGGCTTCCCGTGCGGAAGGTCGGGAATTTCCATCATGGCAGCGTCAAATCAATGACTTACAAAATTGATACTTGTCGCTATCTTGCCTGACACTTGGCATTACTAGAATAGGATAAGGAATGGTTAGCTTAGTATCAGGATAATGTGACTGTGTGGGATATCGGGTCATGGTGCCCATTGACTGGTCTCGCAGTGGCGTCCGCACCATAAAGCCGCCATGATTACGCCCTGCTACAATTCGGCACCCAGTCCTGCCTGATGTGACCTTAGATGTTGCTCGTGCGTGGAACCCCCAACAAGTAGCACCGTGTTTTGTTTGTTTATAGAAGTTGCCCCGGTACAATGCTGCGGACGAGGTGTACCCGGCGCACGTGATGCAGGTCTCCTGGTCAGCTGACCACCGCGTCGTAGATGGCGCTACCATGGCGCGCTTCTCCAACCTCTGGCGCTCCTACCTGGAGAACCCCGTGTCCATGATCCTCGACCTGAAATGAAGCCGCACAGGCTGCTGGAGTAATAAGCCATTTAAGGGTGGGAGAGGGGGCGGGTATCGTAGTGCATACCGTAGTCTCGAAAATTAGTGTCCGGTTCCTAATAGACTACATCACGGTTCCGACTGCGCATGCGCCGAAAACGGCCTTGGGAGCAAAGCAAAGGCATACGGCCATTGAGTTTGCCTATACGCACATTGAAAAACGTCAGTTTTATTCAAAACTAATAGAAATCCCAACCCTAACCATATCAATTTAATATAATCTTTTTGTTAAACCTGTTTTCTATATGTGTTCCAAGCGGTTTGTGCCTAGGTGGTGTGGTTTTAGCAATATTTTACTTTTTCTGTATGGAGATTACTCACTGCCATTGACAATGCATTGAGTACTAACTTAGTCAAATCCAAAATCATGCGAATTTCGCCATTTGGTTTGGGCCTAGAAAAGACATTAGAAATAAACTGTCCTTTTGTGTTTTGTACTCTTTCAATAATACCTTTTGTTTCAAACAGCGAAACCTGAAAATCTATTTGGCGTTTTTCTGATATGTTAAATTTGTATGGGAACGGAACTCTTTCCTGTTTTGGTATGTCTGTGAAAGGTATTTGAACTCCTTTTACTATATCCAAAATTTCCCTATCAGATGTAATGTTAACCCATTTGTGCAAACAGTTAAGGATGTTGCCTGCCTTAAACTTGCTTACATAAGTTTGTGTCTCTTCAGACACCGTGTTGAGTGTAGGAGTCTGTGTCTCTACTTGGCTCCAGGCCGCGGGAATTGGGGTTTGGGTGTAAACTCCCTTTTGTATCCGCGGTTGTCGTTCCAACCCGTGTTCTGGCGTTCTCCTCTGCCTCGTCCTCTGGGATTGAAGCCGAATGAGGGACCTCCTCGTCCCGGCCTTCCTCCTCTCCGGAAGCGAAAATCCGAGCGGGGGCGTCGGAATTTGTTGGTGTTGTCAAACTTTTTGGTGCCATCCGTGTTTTTAGCGCTTTTAGTGTCTACCTCGACAGCTTTGAAGAGGTGCGCTAGCTGACCGCCAAACATTTTGGTTTTGTCCAGTGGCTTGCCTAGCACCGGCTTTGGCGGTAGGTAAAGAGTGTACTCTTTACCATCATTGTCAGTTACTTTCTTCGATCTGGCGACTTCTTTGCCAGCATCTGTTGTAACCGCCTTGAAGACGTTTTCAAAATGCCGAAACGTCATGAAGTTTGACGCTGCTGTAAGCAGCGCAATCCCTCTGTCCATCACTCGTGCAAGCGACGAGAATGAATTCTCAGCTTGCATCCGATTCGCTACCGGAGTTATCGATGTAAGCGCTCCGAGCACCGCTTTATGAATCGTGCACAACGCGTTCTCATAACGCCGTCTTTCATCTGAGAGATGGATGCCTGCATCCATTTCTTTACTGATGGACTGGGGAACTCCTTTAATTCCCGAAATTTGTTCCGTCAGCTTGTTGATCACCTCCACAGGTTTGAAAGTGTGGAAATGTCCTTTCAGCGTTTCCCTCATCATGGTTGTAGTCCGCAACCTCTTTGCTTTCGCCAACGGGCATTTCTTCTTGATCTTTGCCCCTATCCTGGCATAAATGCCCACTCTCTCCGTCTCTGAATCGGAGTCAGTTGTGGACGAATCATTTGATTTATCCGATGATGAGTCCTTCTTCTTTTTCTTTTTGTTTTTCTTTGTCTTCTTCACTCGTTTCTTATTGACCTTGGTGAATTCATCACCGGAGCTACTGCCAAGTCTTTTCCGCTTCTTGGGTTTCGGTTGCGGAACCTCAAATGCCGATTCGGTTTCGTCATCTGAGAAATCTTCCCAGTCATCGTCGGGGATAGGAGGAGAAGGAGGCCGTGTGGCTTGTGTGTTATATTTGCCCATAATCCGTAGGATTTTGTCTTCCAGCTCCTCATCCCCACTATCCTTGTCCAAAGGATCAGCCCCCGGCTGTGGAGACGGCGGTGCCGTCTGCGGTGGCGAGGAATCGTATCCAGAAGGCACGCGGCCCTCTGCCGCTGCCGGCGGAACCTTGTTTCGCTTGGTGGCCATCGGTTTCTGTAACGACAAAGGTTACTTAGTACCGGTATCATCTCAACATGTTCACAAAGTGAGCTAGAGTGAGGCGTTAAGCTAAGTTTTGCCGTAGTGAAACCAACCAAACGGGGGGGCGGCCATTGGCACGCCCGCTCTCTCTGTTTCGTACACTTCTCGCACCCGCGGCATTCTGCGCCAGCAAGTTGAAGAAAATATTACGAAACTCGGAGGCTCGCCTCAAAAACCGGTCTGGGGAGTCTATAAAAAGAAACCCAGGATCATCCCCAACAAAACCCTCTTTTAGGGTTCGGAGGAATTTCCTTAGGAGATGCAACTCGGGTTAACATCTCTGCCTGTCTGAACACAGGTTTCGCTATGTCAAGCGGTATCGGTTTCGGTTCTGCACATTCTTATCCTTGTGTTTTTTTATAACACCTTTTATGTCCAAATTGGACCTGAGAAAGTTCTAAGCTTTCATAATGGGATGCTATAAACCATCCTTAAGAAATTGAATGCAGTTTCTCAATACTTACAGTTAGTTAAAGTGTTGTAGTAGTTAAATCCTGCTGGAGCAGCTCAGCGAACGTCCTCCCGCCGTGAGCTGCTTATGCTAATTGCTGTACCCGGATGTGCTTACCTCTCCCTAGCCTGCGGCTAGCCTGAGGCTATATACCGAGGTAAAATAGATTAGTTAGACGAATCTTACCTTGGTATAGATGATGGATAACTGTTGTTTTACCGAGGTATAAGCCTCGGCTAGACGTGGGTGAGGGCCCACCCTCCACACCCTGCCACGTCTAGTCCCTTGCTTGTACCAAGGAAACATTAGTATTTAGAATTTTAGAGATCATTTTATCCTGAATTAGTAGGTAAAGATTGCTGTACCCGGATGTGCTTACCTCTCCCTCACCCACGTCTAGCCGAGGCTTATACCTCGGTAAAACAACAGTTATCCATCATCTATACCAAGGTAAGATTCGTCTAACTAATCTATATATTTTTAGTTAGTATTCTATGTTTCAAAGAAGAGCTGAGATGAGCTGAAACTAGCACATTTCATTGCTGCACCCAGTGTATTAGCATGTGCCATGTGCTTTTGGGGGGGGTTGTTTTGCTCTGACACATCCCACAATGCACCGCGCCGCTGGAACCGTGATGTAGTCTATAAACAGAGATGAATGATCTTCGCGGATTTACGCTTCTTTTTTCCTTTTTTTAAAGTTGCATGGTCCGATGAAATATAATTTTGTCAAAATTAAAACAACTACTTACATTTGATCCTATATATCCAACTTAGATACTGGTGTAATAGCTAATGATTTGGGACAGTGTATACAGTATAACCAGTGAATTTATCAACTCACCCCTTTAGACACTCACTTTGAAACACCCATTATGCAGGGAGGCCATTAACCAACTAGGCCAATCTCATGACCTCATTAGCCTCCCCCCAACCAAGTAGGCCTGCTGTGCAGGGCCATAGAGGGGAAGGGGAAATGAGGTGGATGTGTCTGTGTGTGTTTATGTGTCTGTGTTTCCTGGCCTGACTTTACAGAGACACAGAGACAGACATACACACAAACATACACACACAGACAGATATGCACACAGACATACACACACATACACAGACAGATATACACACACATACCTAAACACATAGATAGACACACACAAACAGACATGCACAGACAGCACACACAGTCACAGAAATACACAGACATGCACACAGCTAAAATACACAGACACAGCACACATACACCCGACCTGACTTTGCAGAGAGAGAGACACACACACAGACACATAGACAGCCGCACACAGACAGAGGCAGACACACACATACATATATGCCCACACATATATACACACACATACATACACAGACAGACATACACATACAGACACACACAGACAGACACACACATACATAGACACACATACACACACAGACATAGACACACAGACATACACACACATATATATACACACAGACACACACAGACAGACACACATAGATAGACACACACATACATACATGCATAGACAGCACACACAGACACATAAACACACAGACATGCACACACCTGACATACACAGACACACATACACCCAACCTGACTTTGCAGAGAGAGACACACACAGACACCCACATACAGAGGCAGATACACACACATACATTCACACACATACACACACACAGACACACACATACAGACATACACAGACACACATACCAACACACACATACATACACAGACATACATACACACACAGACATACACAGACAGACAGCACACACAGACATAGAAACACACAGACACACATACACCCGACCTGCCTTTGCAAAGAGAGAGAGAGACACACACAGCCAGAGACACATAGACAGACGCACACAGAGGCAGACACACACACATACCTACACATAGATACACACACATACAGACATACACAGACACATACATACATACACATACACACATACACAGACATACAGAGACAGACACACACATACACATACACTCCCACACATACACAGAAACACACAGATAGACACACACAGACATACACACACACACAGATACATACATAGACAGACAAACACACGCAGACAACACACACACATTATTTTTTGTTAAAAACCCTGAGTGCCATAGGCCTTTGGCACTAATCCGTTCCCAGAATGTGCCCATCCAACCAGAAATACCTACCTACAGTCCTGTCAGGTTCCAGGTCATCTCACATCACGTGGTCACTGCGAGATGACCATCTGGGTCATAGCCACAGGACTTTTGACAAGCTTGTCGAAATTATTTTTGGTTCTTTCAGCTCAGATTACTTCAAAACTAATCATCTTTAATCAAAATCACTCCGGACTAATGATTAGTAGCTTGTAACGATCAATTTGATATAGTTATCTAAAAAATAAGACAAAAATTCAAAGGCCATCGGACCATGCAACTTTAAGGTAAATCTGCGTTTTGTACCATTTCTAAAATATGTCCAACGTAAAACCCCAATAAAGAAAAAACAAAATTCTAGGTATGTTCTCCGTTTATTCCCTAATATCAACACAAAATTCCAGAAACACTTGAAGCATTTAACTTTTCCCCATGCTGGATACCGCCGGTGTTAGGTTAGTGACCGGTTGGTGTTGGGGCTGCCATGTACTGAGTGCGGATGACTTTGAACGAAAACATGGAAATTCTCTCATAGGCTTAGCATTGTCGAGGAATCACGGGGAAAATACTAGAAGTCAGGTTTCATACAGTACTCGCCTAGCACTATCTTAGCTCCACCCCAATGACCAGTCAGTACAGATATCATAGGAGAACGTTTCACTGTCCTTGTTGTGATTGTATTATCGCCCACCTAGCCATCGATTTCCGGTTTTTTCCTGCATGACCACTTTCACCTCTGAATAAAGCAAAGGAGTTCACCGCGATTCTATCCAAATAGCACACCTATTTATTTATGCATATTATAATGCCTGGTCAGCCATATCGACCAGTTCTGTTGCTTTTCAATTGAAATGTTACAAGGACGTAAAACCCCAACAACCGAGCAAATCAAAATTTCCTGTGATGCTGGGAAGGCGAGGGGGGGGGGGAAATTAACATGTCTTTATGGGAAATTTTTTCATGCTTTTATTGTTTGTGCTGATTTTGTTCTTAGCGTTTAAATTGAAAGAGCGTGCGCTATTTCTAGACACTGTGGTATGTACATACGATATTGGCTGTGTAACACAATTGTACGTGTATCAAAACTAAACTAGGCTCGGTTTGCCGAGTTCGCGCATTCGATAAGCTGCGCATGATGATATGTAAACTGAGTTGATATAAGATAAACCGGTGTCCATTCTGATAAGGCAGATTTCAGCAATCTGGGTCACAGATAGTGACTGCTGATTGGCTGTCTCAGATAGGACCAACTACTGCCCGGTGTACTATAAAATGGAGGCAGCTAGAATTAAATCAGCCACATTCTCTTGTTTAAGATAAACTTACAGAGAGTGAAGGTCATTTCTTTCTAGAACAGTTTCTTTTCCCTTTTGTTTGTGCACATAACTTCTTTTTTTCAATTGAACGTATTTCTTATTTCGTTAATTTTGCATACTTGGTGACCGTGTATATGATGTGATGGAAACCGAGGCTTGTGCAGCCTTCACTCAGCTGTTAAAATCAGAAGCACACTGCGTAATGTGTATTTAAACAAATATATAAATTAATCTGAACCTCGTAATGGTTTACTGCTTGGGGTTTGATAATGGTTGTGCATTGGAACCAATCAAAGACGAAGTGGTATTTAATTTAAATTTCTCTTGATTCGGTGATTCGATAAGCTATTGTGACGCCACCCAGTGGAAGAACAACTTAAGTGGGCATTCCTTACACGCGTTATGCGGTATGCGGTGTGCGAATGCCATCATTCCTTACACACGTAATGCGTTATGCGGCACACGACTGGCTATATTTAAAAAATAAAAATAAACAATTATTCTCCATACTGCTCTGTATATGACCAAATATTGCATTTATATCTATGTAACTTGTTGTATGTCACATGGGGGTTCCTACCTTTATTATAGCCAAATTATAGATAAGTATTCATATTTTTGTGGCTCTGGTAGCATTTTTACCAACCCGAACCCATCCCGAACCCCCACCACCACCACTACCATATGTTTCCACTCAGAAGCCTTGTGCGTGACCGTTCCGTAATGCTCAGTCACCTCTCCTAGTGTTAAACTAATGGACACATCAGACTCAGGTTTCTATTCACACCCAGCTTGATGCATAACGCATTACGCACCGATCGCTACATGGACCGATCGGGAAAATGCATTCGCATTCGCATTTGCATTACGCGTGTAAGGAATGTAGCTCATAGGTTTCAAGGTGTTTAGATTTTTTGTCGCATACGCATTACGCGTGTAAGGAATGCGCCCTTTACATATTCTAACACATGTTTAACGCCATGAAAGGCAGTGCTGCACATTATGTTCTCATTCACAGAATTTGGTGTCTTTTTCGTGAGATTCCTTTTTTCTCTAAAAAAATTAATCTTTTTTTTTTATCAGTACCAAATTCGGTTAAATTACAGAAAATTGAGCCCTAAAATCACCTTGTTTATGTAATAAATAGCAAGGTATCTGATTATGAACTTATTGGCGTTCACTCATTTCTGACCGTTGACTGCTACGATAGGATTTTCATTAGTTTATTTTTGTTCAGAAAGATAATGTAATATGTACTTTTATGCGGGTTGAACTACCCAAAGTCGGGTATTTTACGCATGTTGGTGCATTTAGAAAAGACCATTGGTATAATATGCATGTGTGGAATAAAAAATGTGTATAAGTAATATAATATATGTTGGATTGATGAGATTTTGAGATCATGTATTGATTATATAGACGAGGGAAAACACCATAATTTCATTGTTAGAATGCAGTTTGTGTTCCAGTATTTACGGTATGAGGTGGCTGGTTTCATCATGTATTAACATTTACACCCCCATCCTTATTTGTACAGGACTAAGTATATATATATATATATATATTCACTTGACAGTGGATATGGGCTAGAATGGTTAGTTCTGTACTCAGCATCAAATATATATATTATTTAGTTCTATACTGAATTATCTTTGCACAGAAATTTTGGACTAAGATCGTTCTTGATTTGTATTTTCATATTAAGATATCCAATCGTGTACAATTCAAAGCAAAACAGCGAAAGAACAAAAGAAATTGCATGGTAATACCTTTGTACTTATAATCACTGTCCAACCCCGTGTTTGGTTATGTGTGGTCAGTTGGAGAGAATTCTGTGGAATACCAACCGGGCGTTCTATCCCATATTCACCAGTTAATTTTGCAGTATTATTTCAACCAGTTTGTGATATTACAGTATTTTTGTAGCAAATAAAAGTAATTAGAAATATCAGAGATTAACTTGAGACTCAATTTCCATGTGGTGTTTACAAAGCAAGAGTTAGGGCCTTGAATTAAATTTGTCAATACTCTATTTTTCTTCTCTCTTTTTTTTTTTTGTTGGTTTAGACAACTAATATATTGATTTCACTAAATGTCACTAACTCAAATTGGTCACATCTATAACCCCTATATTATCTATCTAATCTATATTATTCCAAAAATCTCTAATAATTTAGTTATCTGCTATGCATTTTCTTAAATGCCCTACGGTTTCTCAAAGCTGCATAATACGGTAATGGTATCAGATTTTCAAAAGCAAATCACTTATTTAAATTTGAATGTACATAGCCATACTGGTGCACTCATTAAGCATTTGTTAATACATCGAAGGGCATACTAAGTCACTTAATAGATCCTGTTACTGTTGAAGTCTATTAGAGTTTTGACAAACATGCCAAAGTTAATTTTGTATGTCTATGCTGAAAATATCTGCTAATATCTTAGTTGCTTCAATGCAGTTACTTTAATCGAAAGTAAGGTATGTTATAACGATCAAACTAATATATTTATCTCAGAAACTCAAAACCGTCGGGCTATGCAATTTTAATATCCCGCTGTCGATTGCTGTGAAATAGCCCAGCACAGTTAAGAGTGAGATTTGTCACTTCTAGGGGGACCTTCACTGGTGCCTCACAGGCAGGAATCGCTGGTTCCCGGTTTGTTGTGGCATTTTAAAATCAAACAGTGGGGAAACCATGGTCGGCACAACTCATTGATAAACACTTATTAGAATTAATTCTTACCCGAATACATATTTCCACTTCATTGAAACACTGGTAGAAGGGCAACGTATAAACAAAAAAGAAACAAATTATACTCTGATGGGTACGGTTTAACAAAAGAATTCTATCCTAGTTTAAATATAATCTTTTTTTCCCCAATGAATATATCGCCATGATACACGGCAGTTCCTTCATCAGCTCTTGGACGAGGTGTACTATGCGTGTTGTGGAAAAATGCTAATGTATGTGAGACATGTAAGACACATTGGTTTGTGTTTTTATTACAGCTGCTATTCAACCAATTGTTCTAAGAAAATAAACTATTTTGTGGCTTGAACACCTATCTCACCAAGGGTTAGTCAGAAATGAATTATTGGCCAGTATCAGTGCCGGATTTAGATGAAGAGAGGCCCTAGTCTTTTCCACTTGTGAGGCCCCTTTAGATTTTGGGGCCTGCGAAGCCTTTTAGTAAATCCTGATTGGCGTGCTCAGCCGTGTACCGTGCTCAGCCGTGTACATAGACTCAACTCAAGGCATTGTCAATGGTTGTAAGTCACTAACCTTATAAATGTAATATAATGTTTTCGGTAAAGATGTTTTCTATATGTGTACCAAGCGATTTGTTTCTAGGTGGTGTGGTTTTAGAGATATTTCACTTTTCCTGGATTTTCTGTATAAACATTGCTCACCACCATTGACAGTGCCTCCTTGAGTTTGACGGTACGCGCAGTGCAAAACATTAGTTTTAATCAAAATTAATAGAAATCAAGAACCCTAACCTTATAAATTGAATATAATCTTTTTGTTGAAGATGTTTTCTATATGTGTACCAAGCGATTTGTTAATAGGTGGTGTGGTTTTAGAGATATTTCACTTCTGTATTTTCTGTATGAAAATTACTCACGACCATTGACAATGCCTTGAGTTTGAGTCTATGTACACGGCTGAGCACGGTACACGGCTGAGCATGCCACACCGGCACTGACCAGTATGCTTAGCAAATAGTTGCCTTACGTTTAAAGACCAGCGCCTAATTACAAGCCTAATCATCATTAGCACAGTTGGCAAACAGAAAACTTGTCAGTAAAGCTTGAAATTGTGACTACTCTTTATATGGTATTGGCCTGTCCTATTAATTGTTTAATAGGCCCTATTCACACGTAAACGGA
The DNA here is from genome assembly GCA_030323885.1 of Branchipolynoe longqiensis. Classification (NCBI taxonomy): domain Eukaryota; kingdom Metazoa; phylum Annelida; class Polychaeta; order Phyllodocida; family Polynoidae; genus Branchipolynoe; species Branchipolynoe longqiensis. Next base: position 41,365,278 of record CM059187.1, on the reverse strand, counting down.
AGCGAGGCTGGCAGCAATCACTCATTTGTTTATACCACAATGGCACTAATTCAAATGTAGTGAATTGAAATTATGTGAGGGGTGGAGGGTAGGTAATTATGTATTGAACTAACCATTACCAACGGTAATGATCACCAAAATAGTATTAATAATTAAATTTAACAAATTTTAGTCATTTTTGGTTGTGATTCCGTAAGCTATAGTGGTGCCACCCAGTGTGAAAACAAATGACAATGTTTATTATATAACTATCACACGCTAACGCCAAGGTATGACTCTATGTAAAATGGTACTGTAGTGGTCTGCACTGACCTCTCAGGCAAGTAACCACATAGACAGGTAGGCGTGGGGAGTGTATTGATATCAGGGAGCCTAGGTGGTGTAATGGTTAGCACACTGGCCCGGAATGCAAAGAGATGTGGGTTCGAGTCCCGCTCTAGGCGCAATATTTCCCATTTTCATCACCCCCACGACAGTACTATATTTTCCGTTTGTGGGTATGAATAAAATATTGTATATTAAAATGAATAAATAGGTCGAGAAAAAAAAAGCGGTAAAGTAAATGTGTTTTTTTAATTGCTGCTCCTCACTACCTCCCATGCTCATTTATGCTGTATATGGTGGGGCGGGAGTAATATTGGAAAAAATAACATCTCTATGTAGGGAGAGTAAATTATGTGTTTGATTAGGAGAGTCGGTCAGAAAAGGTTATACCCTAAGTCATCTAACTATGAAATCTGGTTCTCGGACCTTTTTGGCTAGTCGTCCATTTTACTAGTCTCACTATGAGCAATAAAAAACCTATACATTTTATGAGGAGTTTCGGTTCTTCTGAATATCTTAACCACTGCTCCTAATAAATACTATTGAAAATAAGCCCCTCTGCGCATTCATATTTGCAGTGTAAATATCATAAATGTATATGGCCGGAAGACTACTAGTAATTCATTCATATTTGCCGGGCCTACCACTGTAAGGTAGTTCTACGAAAATACTTATCGGTGCTACTTTAGCATGCGGCCTACCGCGACTTTAGCCATAACCCTAATTTGTTATTGTTTGGGGTAGGGTTAAAATAAAGCAGCAGCCACTTATATTTATTTACCTTTTGTACTCAATGCTTGCTGGCACGGACATAACGTATGAGAAAGTAGAAAATACATGGCTTTATTCGTACCTCAGACAAGATCATCAGCACGCAGACCGCTATCATATTTTAAATTGAAACCTAACAAAAGAATGCCAACCATATAGCCTAATAGTGCGAGCAAAAACTCTTTTGGTATGAATCAACTAGGAACAAGGTGTGGAGTCCCTGGTTTCAGTGTGCAATGTTTATCTCTATTGACAGACAGTTATCGAATCTAGGATGAGTACAACAAATCCCAGAAGATAGCAGCTATTGGATGTTGTCAATTCGACTTTCAAAGTATATTAGGCACAATCTATATACTTTAATCAAGTATTCACCCCAAAAGTAGCAATGAATAAATATTTGTTTGTTTGTTGTTGTTTTACGTCCTAGCAACATCTAAGGTCATATCAGGACGGGTACCGACTTGTGACAGTGCGCACTCATGGCGACTTTATAGTGCTGTCCCACTGGGAAACCAGGCCGCCGGCACCATGACCTGATATCCCACTCAGTCACATTATCCTGACACTGAGCACACCAGTCCTTGCCCTATCCTAATAATGCCGAGCGCCTGGCTAGGAAGCGACAAGTATCAATTTTAAAGTCATTGGTTTGACTCGACCGGGACTCGAACCCACGACCCCACGATCTACCAGCACGGGAGACGGACGCTCTAACCCACTCGGCCACCCCGTCTGGTCTGAATGAATAAATATTTGAACTATATATTTAGAATATTAGATTGAAAAATGATGTGGTTATTTCTGTAACCCAGTCATCTGACGTCCTCTTATAGGTTATTAAATGTTTTGTTTTAGGTGGGTTCTGTCTGTTTCTCAGTAAACAAACAGACAGAAAATAGAAGAACAAATCAGTAACGTACAAAGTGGGTTTATATCTGGAAGAGGTACACGTGAAGGGATTTTCAATATGAGAATGATTTTTTAACGTTATTGTAAAATGAACCAGGATGTTTGCCTGCTTTATTGACTATGAGAAGGCCTTCGACCGAGTCAATCATGAAATGTTAATCAAATGTTTACAAGATATTGGTGTCAATGGCAAAGACATTAAACTAATTGTGAACTTATACTGGACACAACGTGCATTTATAAAAATGGAGCAGGGCCTATCGGATGAAGTTATGATTAAACGAGGAGTTCGACAGGGGTGTGTATTGTCACCATGTCTTTTTAACCTGTATACAGAGATGATTTTAAGACACATCGAAGATTGCAAGGGAGTGACAATAGGTGGCATGAACGTCAACAATCTTAGATATGCTGATGACAGTGTAATACTAGCAGACAGTGAGAAAAACCTACAAGATATAGTGAATAGAATCAATAAAGCTGGAATACTATTCAACATGAAGATGAATGCCAGGAAGACCAAAACAATGGTTATAAGTAAAAAGACAGATAAACCAAATATCAATATAACCATAGATGGCACAAACATAGAACAAGTATCCGAATTCATATATCTTGGACAAAAGATTACAAATGATGGGAGATGTGAGGAAGAAATTAAGAGAAGGATAACAATAGCCCGAACAACATTCTCCAAAATGTATAAAGTGTTAACATCAAGTACGATATTAATACATACAAGGAAGCGTATTCTTCAGCGTTATGTGTGGTCTACTCTAATGTATAGGGCTGAGACATGGACAATCTCTAAGAAAATCTACAAACGTTTAGCAGCATTTGAGATGTGGACTTATCGAAGGATGATGAAAATATGGACAAAGAAGATCACCAACAAAGAAATTCTCAGAAAAATTAAAAATAAGAAACGCTTGTTTGCCACTATACAGACAAAGAAACTTATTTGTTTTGGCCACATCATTCGTCAGAGTTCAATGTACCGTACATTGTTGAAAGGGAAGGTGAATGGCAGCAGAGGGAGAGGGAGACCAAGAACATCATGGTTTACAAATATTTCAGAGTGGTCAGGCTTGAATTATTCACAGTCTATCAGAACAGCACACCATCAGGACAAGTGGAGAACCATTGCATCCAGCCCTCGACTAGAGGACGGAACTACTGATTGATTGATTGATTGATTAGGTGGGTTGTATTTTTACATTGGAATATTAATGACCATCTACCAAACAAAGACAGATAGCTGTCGTGAGAGGTGGCGCCCCCTGGTGTATGCAGCAGTACATTAAACTAAGACGAAAACCATTTGAGTCGTGATCACTTGGGAGAACTAGCGATGTTGTGAGCGATGATTAGGGGTCCTTCACAATTATCGACGTTTTCACAAGCATACAAACTGCGTTGGGAGGAGGTGGTTAAGACTCACCGTACGCTTTCTAAGAATTATTTTTTTAATGTTCATCAAATTAATGGCACTTCCCGACCCTAACAATAGTAACATCATATTTGGAGTGTCTGGACACTACATGATTACAGAAGCAGTCAACAACTTTGGCATGCATCATCGTCATCATCGTCACCATCATCATCAATATCTTAACCCTGAGAGTTGTTGGGGCATCACAGACTCTTTGCAACCAGTTTTCTTCAGTTTTCCCTGTTCTCTACTGCCTTCTGGGACTTGCCAAACTCCAGGCCTGCCCATTCCCTGATGTCGTCCCACCTTTTTGTTTGTCTGCTTTGTTTTCTCCCTCCTTTCACTGTGTCTTGCAAGATGATTTTGGCCAGACCTGATGAACAGGAAATATGACTGTATCACTGCAGTTTGCATCTCTCTATTGTCAGGAGATTGTTGTGTGGTACAATTGCCTGCTGGATCTAGGCACAAACTTCCTCATTGGTAGCTTGGTCATTGAATGAGACTGTAGTATCTTCAAAGCCCCTATAATACTAAGACGGCTCACTCCCTATCTCTCCCATGGTAATGTAAATTTCGCAGTGCCACCTTGTGGTGGGTTTGATCAGCCCAGGTGCTGGTTGGTGTTTCACATGTAAGCACATACAATTATATTATACATGAGATAGGTAAGTATGAATACACATCAATATGAAATTCCTATGAACAAATACCCATCAGCATCAGCATCATCATCAGCATCACTATCATCACACATCTTTCACATTCATATAATATGGCACCTGTTTAACCAAGAGAACAGCCAGCGCACCAAGTGGTGGGTTTGATCATTTTGATTACACAGTACAGGCTGAGTGAGCCGTCTTAGTATTATAGGGTCTTTGGTATCTTGCAGCAACACCTCATTTCCACGGGTTGTATTCTTCTTTGGAGCTCTGATCTGAGGGTCCATGATTCATAGGCATGCAGAAAGATGGTTCTGACAATGGAGCACATCAGTAATGTCTTTAATTGGACCTGAGATACTCTTGAGAGAAATACAAACTGGTTTCAGCCCTGTCTGTGCTATCCGAGAGAGTAACTCAGGCTTGGAACGTTCATGAATTGTAAAATATCAATTTTTTTTACTGTAGCCTATGCTTGGGAGGAGGGATAGGTTGTTATTGTTGTGAAAAAGTGTATTTTGTGTACGCTTGTGAAAATGGTGATTGTGAAGGACTCCTAATTAAAACTCAATACATACATTATCATGTTAAAAATATCCAACCTGTATTTAAAAATTAGCCATGACAGTGAATAAAACATGACTTATTTGTTCAAATCAACAACAATTTAAAAGCCATGTGTTTAAAATATCACTAAGCAAAACAATAATAGTAGGAGTACGTGTATTACCATAATAACTTAAATACATACAATTGAACAAACGGTTCCTTAAAAAAAATTAAAGTTGCATATTCGATGGTTTTGTGTTTTGGTAATTTTTCTGAGATAAATATATTAAATTGATCGTTATAATCTACCTTATTTCAGGTTGAAGTAACTTTTATATTAAATGGATTAGTTTTGAGATATTTGAAATTCAATCATGTAAACTTAGTTTTGGCAAGCACGCCCAAATTCTGACACATAGGCATTGCGTGTGATTCGTGGCGGGGGAGGAGGACCCCCCTCTCCCTCTCGCTTTCCTTCCCTGACCGTTGCTCCATTACGCAACCCCCCCCCCCCCCCCCCCCCCCCCCTCTCTCGCGGCCTTTATAGCCGGCCGCCTAAGCCAGTCGCCTCCCTCTGCCCTGCCTGATCGCACCCTTTTTCCTTTGGCTCTCCTCCTCGCCTCCACGCATCTACGCCTCCAGGCTGCACCACCTATGCCTCATGCACGCCTCATCATGCCAGCCGGTTCGCGACCCCAAGGGCGGCCGCCGAGGAGCACGCCGAGGCAGGAGCGCCTCCACCGCCTCACACGACTCAGCCTCCGTGACCTCAACCGCCCCCAGCCTCCAGTCGGAGGCTACCTCATGGGCTACCGCGGTAGACGTGCGTCCATCCGCGCAGGCCACGGCAATGCAGACCCAGGCGGGCGCCATGGATCGCCTCACGGCTCTTGTTGAGTCGATCGCCCTCGCCCCGCCTCGGGTGCCGGCCCCCGTCCCCGCCTCCCTCACCGATCGCCTTGCCGACCTACTTCAAGAACTCGCCGCCGGAGCCGGGGGGGGGGCCTGCACATCCGCGCCTCCTCCCCGCCCCCGCGACCCCGGCCCAGGACGTCCACCCCACATACCAGTGCTACACGAGGCGCAGCCTATACCCCACCCAGCAAGCCGCCTCAGCGGCCCGCCTCATCGCTACCGCATATGCCGCCCCCGACCGCTCCCCTGCATCCACAGCCGAGGCGGTCCGGGAGATCCTAGAGTCGGCCGAGGCGCAGAACACCTGGCGCAGAAAAGGTATTCCCTCTGGATACCTTTTCCCTCATGATCTCATCGAAAGGGGCGCCGAGGGGAAGGCGCTAAAGCGTGGAGAGGCTACCATGGAGGAATACAACCTCGCCCTACGCATGCTAGAGTCCCACCCGGCCTTCCCCTCGGACTCCCTCCCCGGACTACTACACCACAACATGACCGTCCTGAGAGACTGCGTCACCCATCCGTGGCCGACCGTCCGGCGGTACTCCGAGACCATATTCGCCTGAATCGCCGACGGACGGCTACCGGATGGGTGGCTCGACCCAGTCGCCATAAACTCAGTGCGCATGGACGTAATCACCGCCCCCTCCACCCCACCCCTCCCCCCAACCCTGGCCCTGAACCTCAAACCTCTCCCCCCATCGCCGACCTCGCAGAACCTGTCGCCGACGTAATCGACCCCGCAGTCCAGGATACTCTCCCTGCCACCCCCGCCTGCGGCCCCACCCCCCACGCCTACCGCCCCACCCTCCTCACCATATGGCCCCACCTCTCCGGAGCCGCATGGCACCACCACCCAACCTTCTCCCGCGCATACGACGCTCTCCGCGATGCGGGCTTCCCCAATTTTTTGGCCGCCCGCATCACCCTCCCCTCAGGCCTCCACATCCCCCCATGGTGAAGCCGCCTCCAGGACTATCACGACTCGGAACTAGTCGACCTCCTGGAGTTCGGCTTCCCAGCCAACTACTCCTCCGACACCCCCCCTCGTCCCAACTATACCAACCACCGCGAGCCGGCTGAATTCCAGACCCACCTCCGTGACTTCATCCGCGTCGAGCTCGCCCACGGCGGCCTGGCCGGCCCCTTCCTCCCCCCCCCCCCATCACACCCTGGTCCCAGGTCTCCCCGATGATGACCCGCCCCAAGTCCGATCCGTGCAAGAGGCGGGTCATCGTCGACCTCTCCTACCCCCCCAGTGCAAGCGTTAATGCGGGGATACCTCGGCGCGAATACCTCGGCCGCCCCCACACCTACCACCTCCCCTGTGTCGCTGACGTGGGCCGCCGCCTCATCCGAGAGGGCACGCGGGCCTACACATGGACGGCTGACATCTCCAGGGCCTACCGCCAGCTTTGCGCCGACCCCCTCTCGTGCCCTCTCTTCGGCATCACCTCGAGGGTGCGGTCTACGTCGACCTGGCCCTTCCCTTCGGATGCCGCTCCTCGGGCTCCGCCTGCATCAGGGTTACCTCGTCAGTCGCCTAGCTCCTCCGCCACGAGGGTTACCATGCCCTCGTCTATGTCGACGATTTCGTCGGCTGCGAGCTGACCTACCTGAGGGCCCACCAGGCCTTTGACGGCTTCATCGCCCTCGTCGCCACCCTGGGCTTGGAGGTCGCCTCAGGGAAGTGCCACCCTCCGGCGGTGCGAGTCACCTGGGTGGGCTTTGCTATTGATAGCGAGGCCATGATGATCCGCATCGCCCCCGACAAGGTGGAGCTCGTCGCCGACTGCGAGGCCCGGGTCACCCGGCCGACCCTCGGGCGCCAGGAGCTACAGAGTATCCTCGGCAGGCTTAACCACGTTGGCAGCTGCGTCCTCCCCGTGAGGAAGTTCGTGGCACGCCTCCTCGCGGCCCTGCGCAGCTGCTACGGCTTCACCACCATCACCCTCGGGGACGACGCCCTCCGGGACCTGAGGTGGTTCGCGGCATATGGCCTCCAACGGCCTCCACCTTCTCCACGCCCCCGGGACCCAGAGGATCGTCGTCGAGTGCGACTCCTGCCTCACCGGCGGGGGAGCCTACTCCTCCTCCCACTGCTACGCCCGAGGGTACTCCGAGGGCTTCCGGGCTCGGTTCCCCACCATTCACGAGCTGGAGGCTCCGCGCCCTCCTCCCGGCTGACATCGCGGGGGCCATTGTTGTCATCAACACCGACAACATGGCCTCCGCCGCCTCCCTCAACTCGGGATGGGCCCGTGACCCCACCCTCAGGACTTGCGCCAGGGAGCTCTGGCTCCTCGCTTCCGAGGGCTGCTTTGAGCTCACCATCCTTCATAATCCTGGGGCCGACCTCGTCCTCGCCGATGCCCTCAGCCGCGCCCATCTCCTCGGACGATGGGCGGGTATTGCCCGAGACGAGGTCTCACGCCTCAGGCTAACCTACACATACCCTGACCATGATGACTTCCCCTACCATCCCGGCCTGTAACTCCAGGTTACTCCGACGCCGAAGTCGCCGCCGTCGATCGATTGCGCCTCGCCTCCCTCGCCCCATCCACCTGGCAAAACCACTGCCGGCAGGCGCAGGGCTACGTGGAGTTCACCTCAGGCCATCGCTGTGATCCCCTCGCCCCGGCGCCCTTCGACGTCGCTGCCTACGCCGCCTCGCTCTACACCCGCGCCATCGCGCCGTGCCTCCATGCGCAACGCCATGTCCGGCCATGGGTCGAGGCCACCAGGGGCGATGCCACCGCCTTCACCTCGCGCGAGACGTCTCCCATGGGGGCGAGCGGATGTCCGCCCACGTCTCCCGCCCTGCCCCGCCCTTGACTCCATCCTGCCTCGCGGCCATTGCCGCTCATCTCACCACCGCCGGGCCCTCAGGTATCGTCCCTCGGGCCGCCCTCCTCCTCGGGTACTATGGGATGCTCCGGCAATCCAGCCTCCTCTCCCCGGGCCCCGAGGTCTGGGGCGGCCCGCACACCATCACCCGAGCCGATGTCGCGCCCGCCCCTGGGGGTCTCCGAGTGACCCCTCCGGACATCCAAGACCATCTCTCTTCCCTCGGGGGTGGTCGCCCTCTTCATCCCCGCCGAGCCTGGCCGAGCCTTGTGCCCTGTTGCCGCCTGGGCGGCCTCGGTGGCCCTCGTTCCCGCCGCCGATGTTGACCCGGCCTTCATCCTGCCCTCTGGCCGCCCACTCGACCCATGGACCCTGACTTCCATCCTCCGAGGCTCCCTAAAGGCCCTCGGGGTGCCCGCGCCGGACGGCTACACCCTCCACAGCCTCCGCCGGGGCGCGGCTCAGGCTTGCCAGAGGGCGGGAGTCCCCCTCGCAGACATAATGGCCCAGGGGACCTGGACCTCGGATGCAGTCCATGCCTACATCCCTCACCTCGCCGCCTCGGGCGCCCCTCGAGCCCTCGCCTCGGTCTTGGTGGAGGGCTCTTCGGGGCGCCTCCCTTCCCATGACAATTGACACTCGCTCCCAGAACTCTACCACTGACACTGTATATATCTACTATTATCTATCCATTCATTATATTGACATTTACCTCTTGTCCGTAAGATATTATATCCATTGATTGACTATTATATTATATCCATTGATTGACCATTATATTGACTCTCACACACTTTCTCTTATTCTCATATGCACTCCTATTTTGAATAAAGTGTGTTTATTCCAACTCCTGCCTTCCTCTCCTCCCTCGCCACATATCGGTCGTAATGCTTGCATTGCGTGTGATTTGTGGCGGGGGAGGAGGACCTCTCCCTCTCGCTTTCCTTCCCTGACCGTTGCTCCATTACGCAACCCCCCCTCTCTCGTGGCCTTTATAGCCGGCCGCTTCCATGCTCCTAAGCCAGTCGCCTCCCACCGCCCTGCCTGATCGCACCCTTTTTCCTCCACCCACTCACCCTACTATAAACATCTCTCTCCATTAGGTGGAGGGCTCTTCGGGGCGCCTCCCTTCCCATGACAATTGACACTCGCTCCCAGAACTCTACCACTGACACTGTATATATCTACTCTTACCTATCCATTCATTATATTGACATTTACCTTTTATCCTTAAGATATTATATCCATTGACTATTATATTATATCCATTGATTGACCATTATATTGACTCTCACACACTTTCTCTTATTCTCATATGCACTCCTATTTTGAATAAAGTGTGTTTATTCCAACTCCTGCCTTCCTCTCCTCCCTCGCCACGTATCAAACAGTAACATGTTCTATCAAATTGTCTCAGTGTTCCTTTCTATGTGGCAATAAAGGCTTAATATGTGCATCAATATCTAATTCTAAGCTAGATATCTAGAGTCAAATCTATATAATTATTTTGGTTTTGAAAATTTGATGCTTCATCGGACTATGCAGCTTTATTTAGACAAGACAACAACTAGTGTAGGCACCGGGCGTGGTGGCCTAATCGGTAGAGCGCGTGCGGAAGGTCGGGAGTTCGGTTCCCATTCGACTCAAACCAATGAATATAAAATTGATACATCTCACCTCCTAGTCTTGCGCTCGGCTTTAATATGATAAAGCATGGGATAATGTGACTGAGTGGGGCAGGGACTGGTTAAAGCTCAGTGTGGGGATAATGTGACTGAATGGGATATCGAGTCATGGTGCGGCAGCCTGATTTCCCAGTAAGGCAACACTATAAAGTCGCCATGAATGTGCACTGTCACAAGTCGGTACCCATCCTGATATGACCTTAGTTGTTTCTACTTATAATGCTAGGACGTAAAACAACACAACTAGTCTAGGCAAATACATGTAGGCCTACTTAATACAAGCACAAACAACTATACGATGCAGGTCGGTGTGGGGGGTGGACATCACACGCAAACATATCTTTCACTGCATGGAAAACAAACGCTACACAAATAAACCATTTTAAATTTTACCGCCACGAGGTGTGCGTGCGCGTTTGACCCCCCCCCCCCCCCCCCCCCACCCACACACACACACACTCCCTCGTGGCCTTGACAAGCACCTGTTTGGCCCGGAGGTCGCCATGACAACCGGATTTGGCTGTGCGCCACTCTCCTGTCACACACGCAGACCGACTGGGTTTGCTCAGCTTTAACCGCCGTTAAAACCGGGTCGAGCTGGATCGCCATAGAACGGGCAGGTGTTGCTAGTGCGCTACCGATGACACGGTGTGCTTGATGGTGTTATTTATCTGTGAAAGCGACGATTAGAAAGCACGGCAGGTGTTGCGCCACAGCTCTGCGCAACACGGCTACAACAATCGATTTGTTTCGCGCACCCACGTGACCAGCGCCGCCAAGCGGACCTGGCCGATCTGTGGACGGCATTCCTGCCCGAACAAGACCGTCGGGCAGCTTTATAAAGCCGCCGTGGCCTAGTACGGCAGCCACACATCTCCACAAACATGGCATGCACTGGACGTACCAACAAGGCTGTTGTCGACAGGGCCAAGAAAATGTTGGCAACCACCAAGGATCCCGTAGAGAAGTTGAGGGCAGCCTGCCTGACTCGAGGCGCAACGGGCATCAAGGGTCTCGGCAGGTGAGAGAGAAATATGGAGATATAGTGTGTGTGTGTGTATGTGTGTGCATCACCGTATGTGTGTGCCGATCAGCACATTATTAATCATTCAAATAACTACTCCTGCAAGGATCTACGCTATTATTGGTCGTGAAGGTTAGCCTCACTTTGCGTTCAGATTTATAGCTGGGAGGAGTGAGACAGCTGCATTGGACAAATATGCTTATTTAAATATTAAAGCCTGCAATAATTCCCATCTCTTTTTTATGATGCATATACTGATGTAGCCCTTGGTTGTATTAGATTATATATGGTATCGGTATCCACTCTCGGTGAGATCCATAGGTTCTAATGTAGGTATGCCTATATAGTATAGACCTATAATATAGGCCCCGAGGTGTGATTAATACTATGCCACTTGAAATATTTTACCCCGCAGGTAGGCAGCTCTTATTTATGTGGTTACAAAAAAATTGTATCGGTATCCTTTCCCACTGTGTATGCATCGTTTTCGAATTAAATACACGTTAATGCAAGGATAAGTAGGTCAAAGAACGACGTCTGTTGTGGTTAAAGATAAGCATGCACCCCCACGGCCATATACACTCACCTACTCCTTCTGGTCGTAGTAGAGAACCTGTCTTGACATGTTCAATTTATTTCATGCCGCTTCGAGTATACCAATGTTTCTTATGTATGTTTTATATATTATATGTGCATATATACTTATATATATAGTAGATCATAGATATATATATAGTGATTGATTGGTTGATGCCAAGTTTACACTGTGTTGACAGCAAAAAGGCCGTATTCACAGCAAAATGGGTTTAACCTTTATTCTGTTATGTTGTTATTTAACCATTACTTTTATACAAAATGTAAAAGCTCGCAATCAATTTAAAACGTGTTGTCAGGGAAGAGTTACAGAGACTGTGATGAATGAATATTAAGTCATGTACATTATACTTTGATTTGTGCTCACAAACCATCCATCGACAACCTGCAGGTTAGAATGCCTGTATTTATGTATATGCCTATGTATATGTATATACAGTATAACCCCGTTAAACCAAACTTGAAGGGACCCTAGAAATTTGTTTGGATTAACCGACCATTGGTTTAACCGAGCTTTTGCTTCGACTTTGACTTTGAGTAAGAGTCTATTGCACATGTAATATACAATGTACGTGGACACTGATTATTGTGTTTTATGTATATACAGTATAACCCCGTTAAACCAGGCATGGTTAAACCAAACGATCGATTAATCCAAACAACTTTCTAGGGTCCCTTCAAAATACTACCATTTATCATACAAAAAAGTCGGTGGGGTCTCAGATGACCTGATAACCACATGAAAGCTTGGTTTAATTGTACCGGAAGTGGCCTGGGGCCTGAAATTCTGTTTGGATTAACCGATAATTTGGATTAAACTACTTTGGTTTAACCAACTTTTTTTAATATGATAAATGATAGTATTTTGCCGGACCGCCGAAAAAAGTTTGGATTAACCAATCGTTTGGTTTAACCGAGCTTGGTTTAACGGGGTTGTACTGTATATACATTTTGTATAGGCTTGTATAACATGATATATAGCCCTCCCAATGTATGTCCAACTTTTAGCAGTATTTCAAAAACTATTTAAACTAAGTTATATGTTCAGATTCATGCTCCGTCAAGCACTCTCTATATCGCCAGTCCCAATTATGTGGTACAACGCATACTCTAAATCGTATATAGTGCATTAAGTTTTGTACTGAATTCTTTTTGCGCGTCCATTTTTCTGAGAGGTAATTCATTGTTGATTCCAAGTTGCATATCCAGCTAATGGTGATGTCTTCACACAGCTAAACCAATTTTTAAAAAGAGATGGAAGGCCATCCGCGCTTTCACTGATTTGAGCATGAACAGAGAAGTGAACAGTCCTTCATAGTCATACATAGTCATTCATATTCACCTCTCTTAGAACGCATGTGATGTTCTTTGTGCAGGACCTTCAAGATCTACGATGACGACGGCAACAGGTCCCTGGACCTGAACGAGTTTTGCAAAGGGCTGCAAGACTACGGCATCATAGACATGGACAAGGCAGACATGAAAGCACTCTTTGTGATCTTCGACAAAGACGGAAGTGGTGCCATCGATTTTGACGAGTTTCTTATTAAGCTACGGGTACGTACTAATTTGAATTTCGCTTATTTTATATAAATTATGCAGAGATCTACGCCATTATTAATATAGCATGCATGTTTATCAAATACTTGTTCACTGCTGATTATATAGAAATAACTATGTGGGTCGTTCTCAAAACCTGTAAACCTCATTTGTGGCATAGAATATCCCTAGGGCTAATGTGCGCACACACATATAGGGCCTCCATGTATATACATATATATATATAATAGTTATCTAGATAAATAAAGAAGAAGAAAAACATGATAGTAGTGGGTAGAAGATATATATTATGTGGCTAGATTTTCAGCAGTACAGCGAGTGAGCGTAACAACCGCTGATGTGATGATAATACAGCATATACATATATAATTATATATGCTGTATTATATATATATATATATATATATATATATATATATATATATATATATATATATATATATATAAATGATATATATATATATTTATATATCAGGGATGAAAGATCTCCGCGGTTTCGCGGATTTCCGCGATTATTTATATTTACCGATTAACTTTAAACATTAAAAAAAATTATATGTATATGACAACACTTGGGGGAGTTCGAATCCCATTTTTAAATGACCTTAGATGTTGCTAGAACATCAAACCCAAACAAGAGCTAGTCTGGTATGGGCGATAATACAGTCACAACAAGGTTAGTTGAAAACTGACTTCCGGTATTTTTCCGCGAATCCCTGACAGTGCTAAGTCTATGGGAGAAGATCCGCGTTATCGCGGAACTTTGCCGTTGGCGGCCTGATTTCCGCGATATTAGCCGGAGATCACTTTCATCCCTGATATATATATATATATATATATATATATATATATATATATATATATATATATATATATATATATATATATATATATATATATATATATATATATGCTGTATTAGCCACTAGGGCCTACTCAAGTATAATCCGGAAGATCCCATCTACCCCATCCCTCACTAAGTCGACTGGTTACCTCTATTCATTAAGTCATCTATTGATACAACCTCACCTCCCCACATGGCATCATCTACTCATCCACGTATCAGCGGCTGTTACGCTCACTCGCTGTTCCGCTGAAAATCTAGCCACATATATATATTATGGGTCACTCTCCTGAAAACTGGTCAGCATGGGATGGGATTTTAAAACATCAATAAAAATACGTCCTACTTATTTGTTTCCTTATACTTTTCATATTCATGTTCAGATTTGATGAAAGAAATAAGGGAAATAAAATAAACTGTGTGCAACTTTGGTCCTTTTAGTTATGAAGTGTTTTTGTACGAGGGACGAGGTTGAATCCTTATTAACATATTGTATTGCATTGATATATCAAACAAAACAGTTCCAAAATGAAAAAGGAAGTATTTATTAACATGTATGCATGCTTAAATTTAAAAAAAACTAAAATTTGGTGGCTTCAGAAATAACATTACAAATTTCCATCACATGTGTAACCTGTGGTGTCTGGCTGCCACACAAATATTGTACACTAATTATTCAGTGAATAAAACATGGCTGGGAATTACTTTTTTTATTATCAATATATGCACTACATATTTCTGTATATTATGCCATGATTAATATGCTTCTAAGTATGATATTATTTAATTCTGATTAGATTTTTAGCAGACTGTGTGGTGTCCTAAACATGTATTACACATGTGACACACATGTTATACTGCCATAAGACATCATGGACTACACCTTTATTTTTTATCTCATCAATTTATATTTTACATAGATGTAAAGGGGAGATTTCCAGCTTTCATTTGCAACCAAAAAATGTAAACAATTCAAATAAACAGCATATATATATATATATATTATTTATCGTTTTTTGTTGGGAGATTTCCGCCTAATATACTGTGTATGGAGCAAGCTGACAATGAAATACGAAGCCAACAATCTATCTGTGGCTTCTGATATGATAGAGGTTGGGGCTTGGGATGGAGAATTTGCAATATTTTATTTTAAACTAAACTAATTAGTTTCCATTTCCCCCACCATTTTCTCTCTACAAATTGCAGCCTCCGATGAGCATGGGACGTAGGCAGTTGGTTCAGAAGGCATTTCAGAAACTGGACAAAACCGGCGATGGAATCATTACCGCAGAGGACTTGAAGGGAGTTTATGACGTGCGGAAACACAAGAAGTACCTGAGTGGGGAGTGGACCGAAGAACAGTGCCTCGGCGAGTTCCTCAATACATTCGACTCTGATGACAAAGATGGAAAGGTATGATGGCGCGTTAATTTCATTAGGAAAGCCTTAAGCTGTTGAATATGCCACATGGTGGATGCCACCTGCATCTAATGTAGGCCCTATTGCCGCAGCAGGACGCTATCTAACTTCATATATATGCGTCCTCACAGTAGGATACAACCTGCATTTATTCATTACCACCAAAAGATTTCATTGCATTCATGTAGGTAATGTATGTCTACCTTAGACCACATATTATTCTAATTATTTATATATTAAAAAGATTTAAGTTGAGAATTTAAAATAGCCTTAAAGCGACCATGGCAAAGTGTGGAGAATGAGGCATTACAAGTCTACTATTAAAGCTATGCATTAATATTTAGTCTGTGACTATGAAAACAGATGAAATTATATGCATGGCGCTTGAGTGGCGTCCTTAAGGGCAAGAAGCGGCGGCATTAATGCAGTGATAGGTGGCGCTACACATGTAGTGACAGGTGGCGCCACAAATGACTTAATCATAATCACCCTAAGTGTGCCTTTGATTCTAATTCATAAATATATATCAAGCTAAGTGTTATCAAAATATATTGTTTTATATGTTAATCAAATTAATTGCGTTTGTAGAAAATTAATCTGACTAATTAGAAATCTTACCCTAATGCTTTACTAATTTAATGCATCGAATTTAGTAATTAAAAAAATATTTTCTATTTGATTACAAACGCTAAGGTTGGAGTAATTAATTCAGACAATTTAAGAAATCGCTTCGAAAAGAAAAGAAAGGAGTTTCCTTTCAAAATAGTTTCTATTTGATTATTAACGCTAACGTTGAAATCATTTACGTTGAAGATAATTTGGGGGAAAAAACCATCGCAGCCAAATATCATATCTAAAGCGACAGGAAATATGCAGTTTCCCAACATAAATGGGAATATTTTGAACCTTTCCAATGATTTAATAACAGCCGGCATGTGAGCAAAAGGTAAGGTCTATTTGCAGGATATTCTAAATTGTATGGTTGATGTGAACTACCTTTTCTCAAGTCATTAACTTGTATAGAATTCTAAACATGCTCAGTCAGTATACATATATGTATATATACACCACATTTAAAAGACGAAGACACAAAAGAAGAAAGTCCATTATAATTAAACAATATGATAACGGAATTCAGTCAATCCATTTTCGATATTGATTACATATTCTCTATGGCGATATCCATTGCAATGTTTGATTACCCACCCATGTGCGAGAAATAAAATTAATTAAAATTTCAGTTTGATTGAAATGACTAAATGCGGCGAGCTAAATTCGTTTAATAAATACTTTACAATATCACCATAATATGGCTTATGTCATAGCCCTCCATTTCAGGTAATAACTGTTTGATATAAATCAAATGATTATGTGATAGGTCAGATAGACAGAGTAATCGATCAAATTTAACCCATATTCAAAATTTCGGTATACCACCATAAATACAAAATTGAAAGATAATGATCGAAATTAATTAACGAAATATATTATTTTTAAACATACAAAAACAGACTGCCCAGTTTATATCATTCCTCGATAATTTATGATGTATGTGAATCCTGGCTGAGGTAGGCGATAAAGTGCAACCTGCACCAATTTTGCAGAACGTTTACAACCCTATGTACCAACAGAACTCAAACTGCTATATGTCGACCAAACTCCAATCCTCACACGTTGACAATAGACATAGGCTAGCGCTATAGCAATGCTCCTTCCAAAGTGCTGGAAAACTTGGTCCCGAAGACCACTCACCATCATTCACCACACACCTCATGACCTGTTTCTCTTCACTGCTTCTACTATGTACATCATATATACGTCTTCTGACAATCAGCCTCGAGAGCCAGTTGTAAGAAAGACACACAGGCGAAACGGTAAACACTATTACTATGCCCATGCTGGGCCCGGTGTGGTAAGGTCTATCCTATCAATCATATACTGTCGCGTTTATGTCGCTGTAATGTTTTGCCGCTATTAGTATTGCCCTTAGCCCAATGCGTCACTTCCAGTTGCGTTCCTCCCCATGTACCATGTCCAAACAGGTCCCTTGGGGCTTCCTTATTGACAGATGGAGGGGTGTGATGTGGGTGTGTGCAGAGGGAAGCTGTTAATATTACTGTCTTATTTCGTCGTATTTGGTTTCAAAATACTGGCTTCTGGAGTAGGCGCACTTATACGGTTTCGAAAAAGAAATTACAAAGTATTGTGGCGTTGTAGCTTTTTAGTAAGGAATAAAACCATCTTTCACTACACTCGGTACAGTAGGCCTACTTTACATTTGATACGACCCCCACCATCCCTCGGTCATAACCGGAAACCAGTAGCTAGTCTCTAGCCACAACTTGGTAACTAGCGGAGAGTAGGGGCCTACAACTAAGAAGTGACGTATTGTTGGAGCTTTTGAACAAATAAAAAAGCTAATGTTTGCTTGCAGGCGCTGAGAAATCGTGGCAACGTTTTACTATGCATATAAATATGGCCTACTTGCTTCGATATGTTAGGCAGCTGTTATCATTACTATATTGTGACTTGTCTTCCGCCGAAGGCACTGGGTATGACCTAGAATGGCCAATTCTTTACTATCAGGTTCGGTTTTCTAGTTTTGCACATCTATTTTTCGAAAAGGTGTCGTAGTTGATTTACATTTGAATTTGGTCAATTCAAATGCAAACACTGAGATATTTTCCCACATAAACT
This sequence comes from Branchipolynoe longqiensis, assembly GCA_030323885.1. Taxonomy (NCBI): domain Eukaryota; kingdom Metazoa; phylum Annelida; class Polychaeta; order Phyllodocida; family Polynoidae; genus Branchipolynoe; species Branchipolynoe longqiensis. The sequence goes on along the minus strand of CM059187.1, from coordinate 41,347,043 downwards.
TAAAGTTGCATGTTCCGATGAAATATAATTTTGGCAAAATTAAAACAACTACCTTCATTTGATCCTATATATCCAACTTGGATACTGGTGTATTAGCTAATGATTTGGGACAGCATATACAGAATAACCTGTGAATTTATAACATCACCCCTTTGGACACTCACTTTGAAACACCCATTATGCAGGGAGGCCATAAATCAATTAGCCCAATCTCATGACCTCATTAGAGCGAAGTAGGCTACTGTGCAGGGCCATACCGGAGAGCGTGTATATAGATAGGATTAGTAGGTTATCTCACATCACGTGGTCATCGCAAGTTGGGTTCTTTCAGCTCAAATTGCTCCAAATCTAGCTATTTTTCATAAAATTTACTCGGGACTAATGCATATTAGGATATAATGGTCAACCTGAGCTATTTGTCTCAAATATGACTAACAAATTCAAACGCCATCGGACAATGCAACTTTAACTAAAGAAGAAGCTATAGATCTTGGCATACCTTAAGAAGTAGATACAAAAGAAACAGAGAGAGAGGGGGGGGGGGGACTTCCCGGTGATACCTTAGGTTTGGTTATATAAAGTAGAGATATTTGATTATAGGCCTACTTATAAAGTAGAGATTGGACCTTCCTAGTCTGGACAATTATTACAACTGTTGTGCTAACGTAATTGACAAACAGTTAATAATAGTGCCGAATATAAACATGTATGAATTAATCTATTTGAGAATGAGAGAACTGTCGAATTTTACAATGGACTGTCTAATACCCCAGTCACACGAGGCCTGCGTTTGCTTCCGATCGATTCGCGACGTCAAAACGTCCTCCTTACGCCCTCATTAAGTGCTGTCGTCGTGAGGATGCCAACCTCCTGGCGTCCATTTCGGAAATTTGGATGCAAGGAGGTTGCTGCTGCTGCACGTGCAACCTCCTTGCGTCCTGTTCCGGCGGCGCCATTCAAAATGGTTGGCGCCCCTGGCGCTGCCCTGGGTTGGCGAGTTGCCAGTGAACTGGCGCCGATCTGGTGTCGATCTGGCGCCGACCTGGCGGCGCCAACACATGCGATGCGGCAGTCACCATGTGGTCGGCGCCATGGCGCCGTCCTTTCCCCAACCCGCGCTGCCCTGGCGCCGACCCGGCGCTGACCCAGCACCGCCCTGCTACTGACTCAGCGCCGCCCTGTCACTGACCCAGCGGCGCCCTCTCGCCGACCTGGTGCCTACAACGTATTTGAATCAATGTATCGAATTGGACGCTGGGAGGTTGGGGTCCTTTTGAACATAAGGAGGTTGGCGGCGAACGCTGACTCTCGTGTGACTGGGGTATTATATAGCTTGCTCTGTACAGCACGCACCCATGTATCTGCTGTTATGATTGACTGTCACACGGATAAGTTCCATAGTCACAATGAGCACCATGTAGAGGCTAGCATGCAAGATGTGTTCTATTATTAAATTTGCATTGTATCTCTAGTAACAAACAAACAAACAAAATCAATCAATAGTTATTTGGAAAATATGACAAATATTTAGGTCTTTTGACTTGAATTTGAGATTTCTAATATTATTTTGACGAAAATTTAATAGTTCAAATGTTCCAGAAAGACGTAATTTTTTTCCACTACTAACGCACTATAGTTTTAAACTTGTACCCGAATATCTTTTATAATACAACAATGTTTAATGCACACATTGAATGTTCATTACTGTAGTAAATATATTGCATTTTTTTAATTAACATGATGTCAATAATAGTATGTTCTTATAAGTTGTTTGATATGAGAAAGCTCATGGTTCTCGTGGTTTTTCTTTCTTAAGTTTAAAAACCTCACGATTATTAATCACAAGAATGGATCCAATTATATGAATATATATATATATATCCCGCCAACAGATCACTAAGGAGGAGTGGGACAGCTACTATGCTGGAGTCAGCTCATCAATAGACAGTGATGCCTACTTTGACCTCATGATGAGGAATGCATGGAAAATTTAAGGTAGGTTTTCATATTAGGTCAACTGTAACAAAACACTTATGTTTAGAAGGATAACTTCTTACTTGAATTCTAAGTAGAACATGTAGGCTAATCATATTCCAGGATGCATTGGTGATTGGTGTATCCAGAGGAGTACTGCACAAAGGTCTAGATTAATTTAGAATGTCCTAAGCAAAGTGTATCACTCCATTATTCAGGAATCAAAAGAATTTTGGAGTGGGAGGTGAGTAAATGCCAACGTAAAAGTGTGGATGTTTGCACACACAATACTAGTTTAATTAAATACATAAGTTGAGGCTATTGTGGATAAATGGTAGGGGACCAGGCTATCTATATTACCTGGTCAGCCCATCATGTGGTCTTGGCGAGACAGAAATCTGAATCACCAGTACACATGTTTTGGTTGGTTTGCGAAAATTATTGTTGATTCTTTCATTTCAAACTCTAAGGATAATGATAACCATTTGTCATCAAAGTTACTTCAGAGTAATGAAGAGAATGTTACAATGGTCAACCTGATATATATATATATTTAACTGAACAAATATGATAGAAATTCAAAAGCCATGAATTTTACCACATTTTTTAATGAGCACATTGGTGTAAGCACCAGTAATCAGGGATGGCCACATAATGGGAGTGACAACCCCTAACCGCAACTTGCAGCTTTAGTCCTTACTCAGGGACCGGCGGAATTTGGAATATTGTGAATAACATCCTCTTGGTGTGTATTGTAGATAGCATGATGGGGTTTCTATTGCTTTCTACCTAGGAACCTGCGGCTGTAGTGTCTGTCACCTACTTCAACAGGCGACTCGTGACAACAGAGCATAGAGTGACTCAATGACTGCACATCGTGCCATTTCTACCATCTCATTGCACCACACCGCTGGCAGTCTGGTCCCCGGCTCTTAATGTAGACAGTCGAGAAGTAATCTGCACTGTCCGGGATCAGACCGGGAGCAGTCTGTACCAGTCTCCATTAATGGCAGACAATGACCAGCATACGCGGACAGGAACCAGCAGGAGGCTGTCTACAAGGCTGGAAGAAGGGGACCGGTCTGCACTGATAAGAACCAGCAGGGGGCAGGCAGTATGTAAGCCTGGAAGACGGGGATCAGTCTGCACTGAAGGGGACGCGACGCCCTGGAGCAGTCTGCGACGCCAGCCTGGTTCACATCGCCGAACACCCACCGCCATGCACCACGTGACCACTGCTCACCACAGCGCCCTCTATGTACAACTGCATATAGACCACATGTTTTCACACTACATTCGCAAGCCTCTCCTGAAAAAAACTTTGCACCAAATGGTTGGATTCGTATTATTTGGGACTCACATTAAGAGGTCATATTCATTATGATATATTGCATTGCTCAGGGGTGAGACATTCTGTTGGTATAACTAGTAAGGTATTGATATTATATTATGAAATATATGTATGTACAAGGAAGGTCACATGAGAAGAATTATATATAACAAGCAGGAGAAATGATGTATCACAAAGAACCATGTATCAGAAATATATTACGAATAATAAGCATACATCGGTAGATTAAAGACATTGTTTATTAAAAGATGCACGATTTACTAGACATATTTGACTTTATACATTGCCATAATACTAATAGAATCTTATCAGTTGTTTTAGTGTGGTTTTCAACCCGGTGTTGCAGTTTCCGAGGCACACCAGTTTGCCAGGGACACATCCATTCAAATGCATTGTCAACGGCCGTGAGCAAATCTTCATACAGAAAAGGTCAAATATCTCTCAAATTACACCACATAGAAACAAATCGCTTGGTACACATATAGAAAACATCTTTACCATAAAGATTATATTAAATTTGTACGGTTAGGGTTCTTGATTTCTATTAATTTAGAATAAAACTAATGTTTTGCACTGGGCGTACCATCAAACTCAAGGCATTGTCAATGGCCGTGAGCAATCTTCATACAGAAAATGTGAAATATCTCTAAAACGACACCACCTAGAAACAAATCGGGTTTCATAGATTGGTTTGCGATTTCTGTTCTCCTTCCAAGCCCCCTGACTTACGTACATTACTATGAAATCTGACAATCGACGAGCTATAGGCCTACATAGATTGTTGATATATAGTTACAAATATAAGATAATGTCAAGGTGCGCACTGCTCTCAGCAGGAAATACCGTTATTTACAACTGAAGTAAGACATTATCCCATATGCTACCTGCATTGTAGACTCGATAAGAATATATCGACATTTACAGTAAAATTGATACCGTGAAAATTTGGAAGTCAAAACCAACTTTATTCCTATGTGTAGCTCATAAATTCTACATTTAAGCATAATGTAAGGATTTAGAAATTTTACAAAGAAAGAAATTCAAAAGTAAACATTCATGCCATTCAATGGATTGAAAATGATAGTTTAAAGTATGCGTGTACACCCTATAGGTTTATGCTTATGGACATTTAAAAGTAACTATTTTAATGTTCTCAATTGTATTTTAATTGTGTTTTAGAAATGTGTAATGTCTGAGGGATGCCTACAAATATACACACATTTCAGTTGTTCCTTTAGATATCCCTTCTAACTCTCGTTGGACTATACTTACTTGTAATATATTAGTAATCAATAAGCATACCACAATCTGTAAGCAGTGTACTTTTGCCTGGCTAGTCATTTATTGTATATTCAGCTTGTTGTTTATTTATCTATAGAACGAATCATTTTAGTGATAGTTGAAAATAAAGATCAATGTTTTATGTCATACATTGGCGTTTGTGAAGACTTTATTCAATGTAATTCTTTTAATAATGTAGGCATGCTAAGACAATCTTATCGGAATGTTCTGTAATGAAGAAGACATCAGTGTGACCCTAGATAATACATACATCTTGCTATCTAACTTAAGCTGCTAAACACCCATCGAAAATACTACTATAATTTGTTTTATCCACCCTCCGCCCCCAATCATTTCTTCGACTATTTCGCTACTCCGACATTTGGCTGCTAGCAGCAAAATATGAGATTAACAAGGGTTTACTGCATATTGCATTGACTACATGCATTACAGTTTACAACATATATTGGATTGGGAATAGTGCATGTCTTTAAATTGAATTGAAAATATACCATTTGGAAACAGAAAAAAAGGAATAACACCCTTATTTGCAGCGTTTCATTGGGGATGAGATCTACCAGTGGGTAGTGGGTATCGGAATAATTAGCAGACTAGAAATACTGAATTATTACTAAAATCATACATAATGGTAATTTTCTCCTCTATGCCTTACCCAGACATCTCACCAGGGCCGGCTTGGGGGCCTGAGGGTATGGGGCCCAATGGGGAACATGTTTAGCGGAGCCCCCAGGTTCAGAGCCAAAGTCAGTTTAAGTGAAATCATTTATTATTCAAATCTTTCTCCTTTTGGTGGGGGGGTCTTAGAAAACAAAGCATAACAGTGTGCTTAATGTCTGACTTATGTCTGTATTCTGCTGTACATAATTTAGCAGACATAAACATTAGCTTGCAAGATTATGTTGGTTTATGACAAGACATAACAGAGTTGGCTCTGTTAGAAATAGAAGGCAGTTTTACTTGGCAAAACTAGAGTAGATTACCTAAGCACGGGAACCCTTGGGGGGGGGGGGGGGCGGATGAGCGGGACGTAGCTCAGGCGGTAGGGTGCCCACATGTGAAGGTGTCGGTCATCCGATTGATCCTGCTCAGTGAACCCATTTGCAGTTTGGGCTATTTTCCGTTCCAACCAGTGGTCCACAACTGGTTCATCAAAGGATGTGGTATGTGCTGCCCTGTCTACAGGAAAGTGCATATAAAGGACCCATTGGTGCTTATTGGAAAGAGTACCTAGCCTATGTGGTAGCAGCGGGTTTCCTTCAAAGAAATATGTCAGAATGACCATATGTTTGACGTCCAATAGCCAATGACACAAATCAATCTGCTCTAGAGGCGCCATTAAATAAAACAAACTTTCCTTTTGTGGGACTCCCTTGGGCGCGCACGTTACCGGGTGCGGTGGCCGAATCGGTAGAGCGCAGGCCTACGGTGCGGGAGATCGGATTCCCGGTTAAGTCAAACCAATGACATAAAAAATTGGTACTTGTCACTTCCTAGCCCAGCACTTGGCATTATTAGGATAGGACAAGTACTGATTGCACTGTCACAAGTCGGCAACCGTCCTGAGATGACCTTAGATGTTGCCAGGACGTTAAACTCCCAACAACCAACCAACCCTTGGGCGCGTGCCCTAATTGGAAGAAATTAGTCCAATTGACCTGCACCACACAAACCCGAAACAGCCAGGAGTAAGTAACATTGTATGTTAGCCCGATCATCATGTGCTATTTATTATGGTACCCAGTTTGAGCGGTAAGTAGTTAAAAAACATGACTCAAAACATGGTTTTATACTGCAGGTGTCCTCAAATAAATTTTCAAAATAAAAGCGGAATACCGCATAGACCAACAGACGAGTTTTGTTATTTCGCTGATAATACAACCAACCCCCTTTGGGTTAGCTTAGCCTACTATAGTCCTACAGCAGCTGCTACTGAACTCGTGTAGTAGGCTATTCCATCTGCTAGATGGGATGCTGTGAATAATTTAAATGCCACTTGTATTCAATCCACGCATGGCGCTATAAATTAATCCGCCAGGTAACACCCTGGTCGTCATGCTAAAGGTAGACCATGACGCGGGTGGGCGTGCTCTTGTGTTCTTTTGTTTAAAACACATTAACTACATAAGTGTTCGCGGCGATGAGAGAAATAATCCTTACTCCGAACAACCAAAGTAAATATTATTTAGATACAATTTATTGTATGAACTTAAGTTTTGTTACAGATTTGACACTGTTGTAACAACGGCACTAGGTTTTTTTCTTTTAATTGAGGCTGTATTTATAACTGTCCATAGCATATAAGCCTGGGTAATCAGGCTTGTTTTCAATGCTGGCCAGCTGTTGTGTTGGTGTTATCTTATCACACAGTAGCTGCTGATATGGTATTTGATTGCCTGCATTTCAGGAGCAGATAGATAGTCTGGTTAGTATATTTTAATTTCTTTTTAATTTTCTTGGCAATTTGCATCACCAGCTCTGCTGGTACTACGCAAGTGTGATTGGCCCCATAGGCGCAGTGCTATAGTGGGTCTCCTTTCCCAGTTAGTGTAAATAAGGTGTCTTCCCCTTTTCTAGTTCTATATACCCATCTCTTACCCCCCCCCCCCCCCACCTCCGCAATAGTCAACCACCAAATATTCAGCTCATTACTCTTACCATGCAAAATTAATTTTGGCAAGCTTGTCAAAACTCATGACCTCATAGGCTTCTGCAGTAACAGGTTATTTTTTTTATGGTGACAAATGTTTAATAAGTGCACCAGTATCTAAGTTAGAAATGTAGAATCAGATTTAGATAATTGTTTTGGTTTTGAAAATTTGATATTTTCATCGGACTATGCAACTTTAAATGCTAAATAAGCATTACTGTGCTACCACCCAATTAGTGAATTCGGTAATGTATCTGACCTTACTGACCCAAGATTAATAATGCACTACCCCACTACCAGATCTCCTTACATTAAACATCTCTTCACACCCGTCTGTCATGTCATCATTAATCTAAAACCTCTTCCCAGTCCACATAAAGCTGCCCATCTACCGAAACAAACCGACGCACAAAGTGATACTTGTCGGCATCTTGCCTAATGCTCCGCATTACTAGGTTAGGCTAAGAGGGCTGTCAGGATGTTTGTTGTTTTACCTCCTGCAACATCTAAACCCATATCAGGACGGATACCGATGTGACAGTGCGTTCTCATGGCGATTTCATAGTACTGCCCCACTGGGAGACCAGGTTACTGACACCATGACCCAATATCCCACATAATCACATTATCCTGATAATGTGATAACCAGTCCTTGTCTTATCCTATTAATGCCAAGCACCAGGCTAGGTAGCGACAAGAATCAATTTTATAAGTCTAATGTGACTGAGTTGTATCAACAGACACTGTATCAATAGCACAGTGGTCTGGTGGGGGAGCACTGCAAAGAGGCCATGAAGGTGCACTGTGACAAGTCAGTAACCTGATATTGATAAGTATGTACAAACTCCAAATCGATCAATTCAATAAAGTATGTTCAAAGTCCAAATCCATCAATTCAATAACTTGACGAACTGCATGTGGTATTTATTGTGAACAGAATGAAGCGTTTATTGACTACTTGTAGAAATGACATTATCCGCATGTCACCATGGTGGCGACATGGGTTGTGGGTTTTGTAGGTATGACATGACGACGGCTGAGATGGACAGCCTGCAACGACACCAACATGAACAGTCAGATTACAATTTTATTTTACCATAAAATATTCGTATCGTGGATTTGGTAATACCCCAGTCACACAAAGCCTGCGTTCGCTTACGATCGATTCGCGACGTCAAAAACGTCCTACTAACATCCTACTTACGAAATTTTAGATGCAAGGAGGTTGCAGCTGCTGTACTTGCAACCTCCTTGCGACCAATGCGGTCGGCACCATTCAAAAATGGTTGGCGACCTGGCCCTGACAGGTCACTGACCTCTTAGGTGTTTGAATCAATGTATCGAGTGGGACGCTGGGTGGTTGGCGCCCTTTTGGGTGTTGGAGGTTGGCGGCGAATGCAGGCGCTCATGTGACTGGGGTGTTAACCCAAACGCATCTCTACAAACTAACAATAGATAACTAAACAAAGTATCTAAACAATAACAATAACACAAGTTAGGAAGTTACATGGGATGCATACAGATATGTCATGGATATGATTGCTTATAAATAAAATAAAGGTGATGGACCATACATGAGTTACATAGGTTATAGCATCATAGAGATATATAAAAATACACAAAGTACAGTATAACCCCCATTAAACCAAACTTGAAGGGACCCTAGAAATTTGTTTGGACTAACCGATCATTGGTTTAACCAAGCTTTGGCTCGACTTTGACTTGGCTTTGGCAAAAAGGTGGGTGCATTATGAATGTATTATACAATGTATGTGGACACTTTGATTATTGTTTTTTGTATATGTATATAAAGTATAACCCCGTTAAACCAAGCTCGGTTAAACCAAACGATCAGTTAATCCCAACTTTTTTCGGCGGCCCGGCAAAATACTACCATTTATCATATAAAAGTCTTAGATAACCTTATAACCACATGAAAGTTTGGTTTAACTGTACCGGAAGTGGCTTGGGGCGCGACAATTTTGTTTGGATTAACCGACTGGTTTCACCAACTTTTTTTATATGATAAATGATAGCATTTTCTGGGCCGCCGAAAAAAAGTTAATCGATCGTTTAGTTTAACCGAGCTTGGTTTAACGGGGTTGTGCTGTATATAGTGATGAATAATCAGGGATGAAAGTGGTCTCTGGCTAAATTCGAGAAAATCAAGCTAAGATTATGACACTGACTAGGACATTTGAGTGCAGTTGAGGTGGGATATAATGGTTGAGATGCAATGGAATGTTGTATATAATAGGTGTAGTAACCATTATAAACTATTGGTGAATAAACGCATAGCTCGTTCAAGTCATATGGCGATTGTGTCTTTTGTGTGCCCCCCCCCCCCCCCACCCCACCCCTCGTCAATTATGGAATAGTTTGCCAGAAGAGTTAGACGGGCCCGTTATAGGTCGTGACGACGGGAACCGTACTCCGACAAATGCTCTCCAACCACATCCATGCTTAGTTTTTAGGTTTAAGCAAACAGATATGTGTGGGGAGAGTAATAGACTCACTGCACCAGAACGGGTCAGTGAGAGTGTTGAGGTCAGTGGTGGGGGGGTTCTGAGGCTTGGACTAGCTGAGAAAATGGCTATGTGAGTGGAGAGAAGGGAGAGTAAAACTGAGGAATTTTCAAGTTTCTTTAGAGTAGTTCAAACAGGAAATATATTTGCTTTAATGTAAAATATATGTTAGTACAATTACATTGCCTAATTCAATCAGAAACACATATAGAAGGAAAACGTTTTTTGTTGTTGTTGAATGTAAAAAGGAGTTTGAACCCACAAGACCAACAACTTCATATGTTATACTTACATAAAACTGCTGAGCATTTGTTTTGTGTCCTCAGAGGATCTTGCATTGGCGAAGCTGATGAAGGAACAGTATACGGCAGCCCAGGCGCACCACTTCATCTGCAAATTCACACGTCCCGAAATATATGGCTTTAGACATGTGTGGGCATACATTCTAGTCTGAGATAAAATTGCATAGTCCGATGGCTTTGAGTTTCTGACATTTACCTAAGATAAACATATTAGGTTCGTTATAATCTTACTTTAGTTTGAAGTACCTTTAAATTTAAATAGCTTACTTTGGAGATATTTGAAGCGAAAACATGTGAAATTAATTTTGGCAAGCATATGAACATGACACGATAGGTTTCAGCAGTAACAGGCTCCATTAACCTTCTATGCGGGATCAAATGTATTAATAAGTGCACCAGTATCTAAGTTGGATATGTAGAATCAAATGCAGTGGTTTTAGTTTTTTTAATTTGAAGTTCTCATCGGACTATGCAGATTTAACGAGCAGTGCTATTTTAACTATGGTGAAGCCAAAGGTTTCGGGACCTTTGAAAACAATGTCACACATGACGACTATCACTTATGCATCCATATGCAAAACCATATCTCATGAGGGGGCTTGTTTTGTTTTATTTTTTAATGCATTTGTACTCAAGTAATTTAATTATTTGCCATCGGAACTAAGTTCAAGTGATTTTACACAGCACCAGTGATATTTGACGGAGCAGAAGACAGCCTAGTATCAAAGTAACACGTGTACAATAATAGCATGAATTGCATCTAAAGACATTGGTATGTGGGTTATTCTGCCAACTTGTAAATGGGCGTACAACAGATAAATAGTAAGTTACAAGAAGACTATGCAGGGACATAGCATAGGTCCTTCTGTGTTTTACCAAAAAAGTAGATTATTAGGACTTTCCAAAAGAAGGATTTTTGTTTGCTTTATCACGTCCTTAATTTGTTTCTCGAGAGGATGGGATGTAGCTCTACTATATGGGTGCCTGGCCTACCCTTTCTAATCATGTTTACATAAACCTAACTTCGCCCTTGGGATATGGATTTTTGATTCTTTGTGATAACCTCTTTATTCCACACGAGTATGATTAATAGGGATTATATTAAGTCTTATATGAAGTACCTACAATAATAGATGATGTAAATTAATGTCCACAGCCTATACTTCATATCCCAAAAGGTAAACAGCCAATAGGCGAGGAAACAATCACAATATTGCAGTGTATTTTGTGCTTGGATAAGAGTCATAGAGGAAGCCCAAACTCAAAGTGCGACTAGTGACCTGGTCTTTTATGTGCTTGCCTTTTTCTTATTTGGGAATCACAATTTTGTGATATATAAATCCTTTACAACAATCATATAGCCATCTCCAATTGGTTAGGTGTACCCTAGCCCACAATAGCCGCCTTAACCAACATAGACAGAAAATGAATAGAATTTCTAATAACTTTTACTATTTCTGCTGACTGAAGAGCATTTAAGCCCAATATTCGCTGACTAATTTCGTTTGCTGACTGCTGAAAGCACTATTATAGGGGAAATCAGCTTATTGGTGACGTTTCTACCTGTGCGATGACCTCTTGCCCAACATCGCAACACATAATTGGAAACTGATCCTATTCCCAGCATGTCTTTGCAGGAGCCTAGATCATCGTACCTTCATCATGAGGCCACACATGCTGAAGATCATGCCAAGCAGGTTCATGTAGTCAGGAGTGGGGTCGTCCAGGGGGCCCCCAGACGGCGGCGCTTTAAATCTGAAAATTGAACCAGACAGGGCTTACCGTCAGAATATAATTAATTGGGCAATGGGTCCTTCAAAATCGCCCGGAACAGTTGCAGGACTATGGCAAGCAATTCTCGAATATAAAATATTCTAAGTTTTCTGCCTATATATTGACCCAAAGGCCTTACTTACTACAACTGCCTCTGTTTGATTACTGATTTCAAGATCGGTATTATTTATTAATGATAAGATATTAAAGAGAATACAGTAAACTCAATGATTGATTAATTTGGATTTACTGACAAGCCTTTTGTATTCTTTGACCACGGAGGATGTGGACTTTGTACATTATACAAGCCAGTTAATCAACGAACATCAATGATCAATAATTTGTCTCACAGCTACGCAACTAGATAAATGATGCACCTCTAACCGTACTCAGGCTACTGTAATATGATAATGGGGTGAATGTTTTACTTACTAGGGACCAAGCAACCAGAATATTTCTACATAACTGGAGTCCATCTGGGATAACTGTACATGAACACTGCCCATTCCTTTACAAACGTTATCTTACATTTATGATTTTGACCAAATGTTCAATCTATATTCACCTCCACTCCAGAGTCATGTATGATCATGTATTAGATACCCTCCACCCCGCCCGTGGCACCACTATCGCCGAACCAGTTGGACTCGTACAACTTTTTGCGAGCTCATGAGGCGATCCAGTCGGGAAAAGGCACTCCACCCGATGCATATGTGCAGTACCATCATTGTTACATCCCTTTTGGAAATGCCATTGATTTCAGCAATAATAGAGAATACTTTCATCGTTGAGCGACATTTGAAAGACATTTTAATAGGCTCTTTTAGTCTTCTGAGGTGAAATTTAAAGGAAAGGAGCCAATAACCAAAATTTTAACCTCCAGAATGGAAATCCTTAGCACTTTTCTTCCTAGAAATGATTTCACAATAAGCATAACATGGCCTGCAAATGTATAACATAACCCGGTATTGTCAGTGTTTACCCGACTTTTGTTCCTGCCAAAATCTCTTTAAGTCTTCCGGGGTGTACTTCAAAGGAAAGGAGCCAATAAAGGCAATTTTAACCTCCATAAAGTGAATCCTTAGCATTTTTCCTTCCTAGAAATGGTCTCACAATAAGTATAACATGACCCACAAATGTATAATATGGCCCTGTATTGACAGTGTTTACCGGCCGGGACCCTCCTTAATAAGGCACTTCTCTAATGCATTAACTAATTATACAAAACTGCAAAAGATCTGAAAGTCAACAACTTTCAAATGCACATAACTCACTCAAATTTTGGAATATTTAGAAAATTCAGAACCCTAAACAGAAAACCATGTCACTGTGGCAGCATTAAGGGCGGTTGATGTATGGAACTCCCAACATCTCCCGAGCAGCCACTGCAAGGTCAAATAGTTTTGTGCCTGTCTTGACATGTTCTTGCCGGTGTGAAACCTCTATTTGCTCCCTGAGAGAGTGCCGCTGGTAACTTGCAAAAGCCAGCAGCACTTCAACACTTTTACAGGCAGCTTTCATGAAATGTACAACCGCACAAAACACCATACCGGCTCGGTCGTCACCCGGGTTACCAAGGAGGGCGCTGCTCAAGCTCATCTTCCGTCGATAGCGGAAAATCAGCTAGGAGGAACACAATGCAACTCATGGACGCAACTCTCACAGCAGAGAGCTAAATGGAGAGCGGCAGTCAAGTAATGAAAGCAGTCTTTGTCGCATCGCGCCCAACAGCATGATGATGATGATAAATACGAGTAAGAACCGCATTGCCTAGGTATGTGCGCAAACACCGACTAGCGGCGGATATTTTCTTACAACCAAACTGATCCAGCCAATCGCACCTTTTTTTTGGATGTGTCTAGAAAAATGCCTCTATGATTGATTTGCATTGGTCAATCTTGATTATTCTTGTCTATTATGTAGTATGGGAATCCCTTTACAGCTTAGTTTAACAATATTTCAATTTGGTGAAGTTTTGCTATTCCAATAATAACTTCAAAAGTTTCACTCAATTTCAACCTGCAAATTCACCCTTTTATATCAATCTGGAATTTAAAAAAAGTTAACTGGAATGTGTAGCCATTATTAATCTTATATACTCTTGAGTTTGGGGAAATTGTGACGAGGCACTCAGAATTGGCGCGAGGTGGAATGCAATAGAGGAGCTACATGTGGTGGCTTATTGGTCAGAGAATGAGTCAATATTTGGGTCACAGAAATCTAGTGCTTATACCTTAATTTTATGTAAGAAAATAATGACCAATTTCAGAGTTGGAAAAGGCCATAACTTCCTTAATACTCCACCTAGTCCCATAATCTTGGTGTCATGTTAAATGGCGTTTCAAGGTCTTTCCAGTGGTGCCTTTTGTTTTATTATTGAAGGGGTTTTACATTTTTTGGCACATACCTACATTGCCTATGAATCAATTCGACAGTCAGTCTCAATGGCAATGCTACCTCGCTAGCTGCCTAGCATAATGTTAAATAGTTACTCCCATAGACTCGACAGTCACACTGTACATAAAAGAGCACCCCTACGTAGAGGATCACGGGATCAAGGCTACGCCTACGAGAGTAACTAAAATCTAAACTATTAACTACTTTAACTAGTTCAAGTAGTTGCAAATTGGAGTTGTGGGCGTGGACGTCCCGCATCCGAATCAAAACAAGTGGATATGGATAAATATTCTTGATTTGATGGTTAAATCACGTGAATATAGACTAATACAATACCTGTGTATTTTTGCAGACCTGCGAGGATCATTTGAGTTATTGATAGAAGACATTTTAAATACAAATTAGTGCGTGTCGGGTCCGAAAACTAAAACCGGAAGTAGCACACCGGAATAAACTGGTCACTGCTGCACATACTAGAATCGCCACGAAAACTTACCGAACACCAGCAAAATCACGATTAGTTCAGTATTCTACCGTTAGATGGCAGCAAGTGAATCTATTTCGAAATGTGTTTTACCTGATTGGTAATGCACTCTTTCAGACAGGATTTGGATCGTTTTTTCCAAGTAATAAAGTAAACAACTTAATACTAAGAAAATGAACACTGGACATTTCTAGTATCACTATAGTTACGCATAGTTTCCCATAGTAGTTATATTAACTTTCATGAGAACTGCAGGAGCGACACAACATTTTCCAAAAATCACTAAACCAAAGAAAACTTCCTCACCCATGGAAGGATGGACATGTGTCTCCAATCTTCAAAAAGAGTAACAGAAGTGACCCAGGAAACTATAGCCCAATCAGTCTAACAGCTGTAGTGTGTAGGTTGCTGGAATCAATAATAAAAGATTCTATCATGGCTCATCTTGTCGAAAACAACCTCCTATCAACATAGCAGCATGGCTTTGTGCAAGGAAGATCTTGTATGACCCAACTATTAGCATGTATTGATGAGTGGTCCCGCATTATTGATGACTTTGGAGATCTGGATGCTATTTATCTAGATTTCCAAAAAGCATTCGGAACTGTTCCACATCAGCGACTGCTAAAAAAAATTGCATGGCTATGGCATAAGAGGAGATGTCCTACACTGGATAAAGGATTTTCTGAGTCACAGAAGACAGCGAGTCATTGTAAATGGCAAACCATCAGGATGGTGCTCGGTGAAAAGCGGAATACCTCAGGGCAGCGTGCTTGGACCAGTCTTATTTGTGATATATATCAATGATTTACCAGAAGTTGTACATTCTATGGTCCAAATGTTTGCTGACAATACCAAAGTATTCCGCCGCATGGAGAAAGGTAGTGACTCAGGGGACTTGCAGAAGGACCTCAACAACATGCAGAAGTGGTCAAGTGATCGGCAGCTGAAGTTTAAATGCAAAGTGATGCATTTAGGGGCCAAAAACAGCAAGCACATCTATGTAATGAACGATAGTGTGAATAATGTTCTGTTCTCCGGAACAAATGATAGAAAAGGACTTGGGTGTCAAGGTGGACAACAAACTGACATTCAGCGACCACATCCAGGAAGCCGCCAACAGAGCTAATGGAATACTGGCCATCATTCGAAGATCGTACACATACCTAGACAAGGAAATTGTGCGCAGACTGTACACATCCCTTGCACATCCACTCTTGGAATATGGAAATGTGTGGTCACAACTCTACAGGAAGGATGCTGAGTCAATTGAGAAGATCCAAAGAAGGGCAATGAAGCTTGTACATGGATTCGATGAAATACCCTATGAACAATGTATGGGTCATTTGAAGATCCCAAGCATGTACTTTAGATGGGCATGGGGGGCATATGATTGAAGTATTTAAATATCTCCATGGTATCTACAAGACAGGCAGCCCCCTTATCAGAGACTCCAAAACCAGGACCAGAGGACACTGAAACTGAGGAAGCGGTACTCCAGACTGGACCTGCGACACAACTTTTTCGGCTTTAGGGTGGTTGACCTGTGGAATGACTTGCCGGAGAGTGTTGTAGCAGCAGAGTCGATGAACTGTTTCAAGTCCCAACTGGATGCATACTGGTCAAGCATTACGTATATCTTGGAGCCAGTGACAGTTGCTACAATCCACCACATCTGAAGAACTGCCCACATTTCTATTAATTAAGAGCGCTAACAGGAACAAGGCCTATTATAGCTGTATCCTATTGATTGATTGATTGCCCAAAACGACCATGGGAGTAACCAGCTAGTGCTGCCATCTAATGGGAAACTATTAAATCGATCATTTTCAAAACGCTAATTTGCATTCATGCGTACAGAAGCCAACATCCCCTCTCATTGGCACCGAGTTTCAACCACCCACCGTCAATAGACGGGTTCGCCATTCCAGCGGCGTGGTGCATTGTGGGATGCGTGGAAGAAAAAGAAACCCACGCAAAGCACATGTCACATGCTAATACACTGGGTGCAGCTATGAAATGTGATAGTGTTAACTCATCAGCTCTTGTTTGAAACATAGAATAGGCCTACCAACTAAAAAAAATATATAATAAATTAAAATGTTAATTTTTTATCCAGGATTGCAGTTACATCAATCTAATCAGCACATCTTATGCCATCTGCATTTAGATTTAGACAAATCTGGGCACTCAGACTAGTGTCAGAGCCATAGCCAGTCAGTTTTACTTATTTTATTCAGATCTTATGGTTAATGATATATGTAGAACTAGAAAATGAATAGGGTTAATCAGATATTGGTTATATATTTCTCTGAAAGAAGTATCTGTTGACACATTTGCCATTTTAATATTTAGAACAAGAATTAATAATGGTGATGACGATTGTTTTGTGTGGAATTGTAAGTTTCTTAGCTCAAAATGCTGAACTATGGCTAGTTGTGTCTTAAATATATTCATTATATCATTATATTGCATGTGTGCGTCTTTGTTTTAATTGTTAATGCCAATATTTTATATATTTCAATTATTTTAGAATAAAAGCTAAGTTTTTCTCAACCCGTATGGGCAAAATCTATGGCCGTACGTCTGTGTTTTGCTCCCGACGCCGTTTTCAGTGCATGTCTATAGGCCTATCAGTTTCCCATCCGCTGGTAGCACTGCCATCGCCAGTCAGGCAATTGCATCATCCACACGACTCCCGTGTTGACTGCCACATCGTTTTCAAGAGAAACTTGACGTCGACTGGATAAGATCCTAATTGTTTAGATAAAAGATTCACCACTGACGCTGTATCTACCAATTGTTATGCTGGTGTGTGTGTGTGTGTGTGTGTGTGTGTGTGTGTGTGTGTGTGTGTGTGTGTGTGTGTGTGTGTGTGTGTGTTTGTGTGTGTGCTTAAAAAATAGAAGTTAATATTGGGTGGAGGGGTGAAGTGAGGTGGGGTAAGTAGGTCGATATATATCTTGATCAACACATTGACAAATGGCAGCATGTGATTCTTAAGATATGCTATGGAGATCAATAGCTTTACCATGTATACACCACACCCACTCGAAGAATTCCCTTTAGTGTCACACAATGACAAGGCATCAGTTTAAGTCACCACAACTTTCGAATCCCAATTTAGTAGCACCATAATAGGTTAGCTTGTTTTTAACATACATGGTCAAATCAGGATGAGTATCGACTTGTGATAGCGTGTACTCATGGTGTGATATATGCGTAATAGACGTCTAGACACATCTGTAATATATGCAGATGAGATGATGGAATGGAAAAGTTTGGCCGGCTATGGTTTGAGCCCTGGAGGGGAATAAAGTCATTCAGTATCCAGAAGTCAAAGTGTTCAGACGTCGTACTTTCACATGGTGTCAGATGTGGAGGCAATGGTGCTTTTAGGCCCATTGCTTCAGGCTACCAACAAAGACAGTGTCGCATTGCTGTGGTTCACCAGGCAGCAACTCCCTGGTAAACAAATGAAGCAGCATTAACAAGTTACTGTGAGTTTGCTCTACCACAGACAAGCAAGCAGAACGCCATATCTAAATGGACAGATTGGAGGACAGGGCCTGGAAAGATGGCACACGGATGCCTAGAGGCAGACACGACTGCACGGATGCCAAGAAGCACAGATGCACAGATCGTCGACAGAGACGAACGGCTGTAATGAAAACGGTCAGGATGAAGACGCACAGAACGTCAGGCCAGCTAAGCAACAGGTGAGGCAGCGAGCAGTGAACACGGAGCACCGAGATGCAAGCATCGGATGCCAGGCCACTGATATTGATATATAATTCCATCATAATATTGCTATGGACTAGTTATTAGTGATGGTAATTGTTTTGTCGATGGAAAGAAAATACAACTGAATATGTATTTTATTGTGTCATTATGGACAATGTGTTTTGTGGAGGCTAAGCAGCTGGACAGTTCAAAGGACTTCAGTGCCATAGTGCGCTCGGACACTCGCTAAACCTGTGGGTTAAGTTAATTACTTACTTACACCTACTCGCTTAAGTTAAGTGCTTGTATATTTTATTGTATTACTGTATGATGAACGAGTAAACCTGGTATGTTTTATGGGGATTTTGAAACATTTCATGTCTCAGAAATACTTTGAGGGAGGGATGTGATATATGCGTAATAGATGTCTAGACGTCTAGACACGTCTGTAATATATGCAAATGAGATGACATCTTGGAAAAGTTTGGCCGGCTATGGTTTGAGCCCTGGAGGGGAATAAAGTCATTCAGTATCCAGAAGTCAAACTGTTCAGACGTCGTACGGTCCTGCTTGAATCGGTCAGGATTTGAACCATCAAACAACTCTTTATCAATGAATGGCACCATAATATCATGTATGGAATTACCAAATAATGAAACTATCCGGTATTTAGTGGAATAAATTAAAATTAAATACTACTTCAGTGGTCGTCACCTATTGATTTCCAATATGAAACGATTCCCACTTCCTGTGGTTTACATTCATTGTTATACATACTAGTCTTTGTTAAATTTCTTTATATATACAATATAAAAAAAAGTTTCGCGAGTGAAGGCTGCACTAGCCCAAAGACCCTAAAACACTAAGATGCCTCACTCCCTATATCTCCCATGGTAATGTAAATTTAGCAGTGCCATCTTGTGGTGGGTTTGATCAAGCCAGCTGCTGGCTGGTGTTTCACATATAAACACATAGGCCTACAAGGCGAGATGGTGAGTTTAAAATAAAAAGAGAGATAGATTCATTTGGATTTGGCCGAGGTTGCGCCTACTGCCTGGTACCCCCCTCCCCCCAGCTTCACCCCCCTTCCCTCCCCCCTCTGTCCCACCCTCCGCACCCTTACCCCTCCCATCCCCACCCTCTCTCTCCCTTACCTAGTGCTCTGACATGACACTTCCCTCTCCTCCTCCCTCCCTCCCTCTCCTCACCCACCTCGATCGGTGCTCTCACACCACACCTCCCCACACACTTCCTCTCCCCACCCACCTCAGTCAGTGCTCTCACACCACACCTCACGACCCCCTCCCTGATGTAAGACGGGGGTGAGGGAGGAGGGAGGAGGGAGGATGGGGGTGAGGGAGGTCCCCTGGTTGTGTGTTGCTACTCCTATAGAACTCCCACCACTACCGCTACCCCCAACATGCCCCTCCACCACCATCCACACATTCTGTGTGGTGGGGGTTGACATAGTGTGGTTGGGGTGTAGGTGTGTGTAGGAGGTGTAGGTGGTGGAGTTGTCGGGGGGTCTTACAGAGTGGCACCTCACAATCTTTAGCATCCCTAAACCCCCACCACACCTGCACCACCGCCACACACCTACACCCTCACCACAACCACACACAAATACACCCCCACGACACACTTACACCCCCAGCAAACACACCCACCACAGACCTACACCCCCACCAAGCAACAGCAGGGTTTCTTCTGACACTTGAACGCTATAAAAATGATCAAACCCACCACTTGGTGCGCTGGCTGTTCTCTTGATTACACAATACAGGCTGAGTGAGCCGTCTAGTACCTTCCAAGGCCATGTCAGGACAGATACTGACTTGTGACAGTGCACACTCATGGCAACGTTTTAGTGCTGGTCCACTGTGAGACTAGGCTGCCAGCTCCATGCCCCAATATCCCACTGTCACATTATCCTGGTACTGTGCTAACCAGTTGCTATCCTATCCTATTAATGTCGAGCACTAGGCTAGGTTAATTTGTATAAGTCCTTGGTTGGGATTCAAACTACTTTCCACACGGAAAGCAAACCTATAAAAATCATGGCTGAGGAGTTCCTTAAAAATTGAGTTATGGATTATGATGGGCAGTTCTGCAAACCTGTCCTGTGAGAGTGATAAGCACGGATTCATTTTAGTTGCTTGTAGTGTGCTCGGTTTAGTGTTTAGATGAATAGCCTGGTATCCGAAAACAAATGTAGTATAATACGGTTCAGTAAGATGCCTTTGCAAAACGAACTCACAACAGAATTCAACATGAAACCTACCTGCCACCTGCTGTGAACCGTGTAAATGTTCCCACTGGAGTCAATATATTGCTCTTAAAAATAAGATGTTAGCACATTAACTACGTTTACCTACGAATGAACATTGTTTATTATTCAATGATTATTTTAAAACACACAAAAAAGCCGATTAATTTATGACAGCATAGTTTTAATATTTCGAGTGTTCTCCAATAATATCTTGTTCCATCTACGTCAGCCAAATAATGGCTAGTTTCAAAGTCTTCCAACTATACACAAAATCGTTAAAAGGGGCGATCGGAAGCTCCATTTTTTTTATCTCAGGCTTCGATCAATCCTTTTCCACACTTTCTTCTCTACCCCAAATTATAACATAACACACCTCTTAACACGTAACCCCTCCCGTACCCCCACAATAAAAAACAAAAATGGATATGCGCTAATGATAGTAACATTATGACGGAGCGTCCCTTACAGGGACGCCCCGTGGTGGTGTGGATTGTGGCGCATGCGTGATGATGAATGCCCCCCCCCCCCTTTCCCCTGCGCATGCCGGTGAGTGATAGTCGTGAGCACCAGGATGACGACAGGCGCCCCCACACATAACAAAGAGCGCAGCCCGCCCATAGTCTTAACACGGGGCAGGCGGCAACCCAACGTCAGCCAATTACCTAAGTTCCAGGAACAAGAGCGAAGCTTATATAATAATCCAACTAGTCAAGGGGTAATGATAAACTATGTCATGTAATTATTACAAATTGAAAGGTTAAAGCACACTCGCCTGCATATGGTATCACTTTGAAAGTAGTGTGACGATTTGCTTCGCCAGCTAAGACCGGTTTGACTGACGGTCATAGATGAGGAAGTCTTTGGGGACAGACAGCACAGTGAGAATTGGATGAGTGGTTGGTGCCGGTCAAACAGGTTCATGGTCGTGGTGTGCTGTGCAAGCAGCTCAGTTTGCTGCTCAATGAGCCAGATATCAGTGTGTTGCCTAAAAAATAAACCCAGTTCCTAAGAGTAACCCGCAAAGTGCTCAATGCAGTTGCCAGTAGGCTGTCCCAAGAGCACTTCCTGGTGCTTCTCAATGAGTAACTCAGTAGGTTGCTCAATGAGCAGTTCAGTGTGTAAGCACAACCTCACAGAGTGTGTAAATGCAGAAGATGTGCAGTAGGTCATTGACCACAGTCCTCACGGCTACTTGCCCTGCCTACTAATGCCCACCAGTATTCACGGCTACTTTCCCTCCTTACTAATGCCCACCAGCATTCATGGCTCTTGCCATGCCCACATTTCCCACCAGTACTCATGGGTACTTGCACTGCCTACATTGCCAGCAAGTACTCACTGCTATTTTCCCTGCTTACACTGCCCATCAGTACTCTTGGCTACTTACCCTGCCTACATTGCCCACCAGTACTCACGGCTATTTGGCCATCAGATATTACCCACCAATACTCATGGCTGCCTGCCCTGCCTACATTGCCCACCAGTCCTCACTGGTACGTGCCCTGCCTACGTTACCCACCAGTATTCACGACTACTTGCGCAGTAGGCCCAACGAATCTCATCCCCTAGTACAGTCAGCTGACGACTGGTCAACCAACTGGCACCCACAGCAGATGCAAAAAATTAAGCATAAATTTCGCTCTCCAAAAATCTGTCCGAGTAAATTATTTTTACATAGTAAAAAACTAAACATTACCACTGGTGGAACTGACATGGCATCGAAACCATTATCACCTTGTATCATTAGCTACATGAGAACTAATTATACTTGAGGTAATGGCATGAAAGGGCACAGTGGTAGCAGGAGACACTGGGTTCATTCAATTGTAACAAACATGGTGGCAGCCAACGCCACAGCACACCACAGCACATGAACATGGCAACCGACATATGAATGATGATATGACTCACATCCTCACAACATACAGTGTACAAGATATAGATATTTATATATATGTATATATATATAGTGTTAACACATACAAGCCCTGATATTCCCACAAAGAGACACAAACATAAACAAAACAAGCAATGTTATTGACAAATGCTCCCGGCGCACAATTTCCACATACTCTCCTTCCGCACAGTTTCTACCAGTTCGGTAAGTCCAGAGCCCCAGCCTCCATCGCCACGACATTAACATACCGCATGGGCTAGGCGGTATGCAACCAGGCAGGCCAGCCAGTGCACAAGGAAGCCAAGCACAGTCTGACAAAACCCAGACAGACATGAGTGGGCCCGACCCACAATGCAATGCACACAGACGAGATCCGGTGAACACGCTGCAGCACAATGCAAGGACCCAACCCATTGCAATCTGGGCAGGCCGAGCCTCCACACCGACCGCCCTGTTACTCTACGTCCACACTGTGCCGCCATCACATGACGTCACGGTGTGACGGTGTCTCCTTCTCAACTGGTGTCCTCCTTTTGCTACAGCTCCACAAAACAAAGATAACAAAAAAAAGTCTCCGGGTGGCGAGTGTTCGGTTAATGCCCAGGGTGGGTCTGGTCGTCAGCCGGGTGGAGTGGTGGTAGTCGTAAATACAACTTTCCTAATTTCTTGTCACAGGTTTCTTCTACTCCAGACCCAACAGCTCAATGTCGAATATTAATGTAGCGTCCGGTGGTATAGTGGAAAGGGTTAAGGCAACTCACTGACAATGTCAATATAACAGTTCCAGTATATCAGTTACTAGACAGCAAAGTAGGCCATCATGCTGCCTGACAGACTATTGACACTGGAGGTGGGTACGACCCAACAACAACACCAAGACCAGATATTCATGTGTATCTATCAATTTTGGACTATTTTACAGTATTAGCACTGCACTCTACGCCACAATGATCACAGTTAGCCATCTCTGCCTGATTGCAGGCCATATGTAGTTATTACTAATATTAGTGAGAGATCACAACGTGTAGCCATGCAGAGAAGTGCCCCCCCCCCCCCCCCCCCCCCACGTTCATGAGTGAATGCACACCAGCAATCAGGTCAGTGTTACATGAGATGATTGAGAATTACCGACGCAGAAGAAAGCAAGACCCGTCATTGTAACTATAATATGGTCCGTCATTAATTGAAATTGGCTAACTATAGCTGATTTACCACAACGCCAAAAAGAAATGAAAAACAATGAAAATAGGACGATTAACATTTTCCTTATATACAACAGCTCAAATGAGACAAGGCCTGTTCTCTCAACAGTTCGCCGCCTCTAATACTTTTTCAATATTCAAATGCGATGCCTTTTCAATTACCCATACAATGGCCCTGTCACAAACAAAGAGATCCAAACAGCCTCAATTAAACAAGGAAACCGAGGAGAAAGATGGCGGGGTTATGACATGGCTCACGCAGCCACATTGCACACATCATGCGGTCAGCACTAAATCGATGCTTGCCATAAGCTTCCACATGGTTTAACCCTTCTCCCCCTTTTTAATGCACCACCAAGAGCCTAGAAATAAATTAAAATTGCACATGCTAACGAGAAATGTGTCTTATAGATGAAGAAAGATTATGCAAAAAATTAATTTAAAAACGGAGGAATAAGGTTGGTGGAGTTTTACCTCCTGGTAACATCTAAGGCCGTGTCAGGGCGGGTGCCGACTTGTGACAGCGCGCACTGATGGCAACTTTATAGTGCTTCCCCATTGGGAGATCAGGCCACCAGCACCATGACCTGATAACCCACTCAGTTATATTATTTGGACATTGAGCCAACCAGTCGTTGCCCTATCCTAATATTAATAATGCCAAGCTAGGAAGTGATTACATAACCATGTTTTAAGTCATTGGCTTGACTCGACGAGGGTACAAACGAGAGACGGACGCTCAACTCCCTCGGCCATCCATCTGGTCGAGGAGAATGCTTCCTCAGGCTGCTGGGGACTGACCGTACAGAACAACTGTTCAACAAGCATTTTTCTCTTAACATATGGCATTACACATTTTAAAAGAGCTAGTCCTTAAACTAAAACGCTGCTAATTAGACGGTCAACTTGACCCAATTCTCATTGAAATAAGCAATACAGCGTTTGCCCACGCTGACTAAGCCTCAGCATGAGTGACTATAACTTAAGTCTCATAACTAATTACATACAACGCATTTTGGCAGCAAATATAACTACACCATACCATACGATTGAGTAAATTATAAACACGCAGGCCTATCCCTTTCTCCCTCTATCGTTTTTCAAATTAATTTAAAATTAATTGTATTTTAATTTTTTTTAAAAAAGGATATACTCCAGGATAGCCTCGTTTCCCATACGCCATATCAGGGGTGACTATCAGCTTAGCACGTTCACCAAGGCTCATCTGAAACACATCAGAGTACAAATATATACACATCAGACAGCTTTTCATTGAACTTAGCATAACCAATACAAGAAATCATGCAGGAAATCTAGTTCATTGATTGATCAACATCACCGATAAAGTTCAGGGATGAATTTGGTTGGTTGTTGGTGTTTTACGTCCTGGGAACATCTAAGGTCATATCAGGGCGGTTCATGGATGAAAGTGGTCTCCGGCAAAAAATGGGGGAACCAAGCTGAGAACCTGGCGCCATCTAGGGGGTTCCAACAGAACCAGGCCATGGTTATTACACCAACGGCGAATTTCCAAGAAAACGCGGATTCCCCGAAAGGGAATCGCGGAAAATGCTGGAAGTCAGGTTTCAACTGCCCTTATTGTGACTATCATCGCATATGCCAAACTTTCTATGCACGATCTGAAGTCATAAAAAACGTGATTCGGACAAACCAATTGCTGTCATATACGGTGGTATTTTGTGACATTAATTGGTGAACATACAAAAAAGATCAAAATCGCATGAATCCACGAAATCGTGGAGATATATCAACCCTGAAAGTTATATACATCCATGCATATTACCAGTTTTTATGGGGTTTCCCACCTCTTTACAAATTTCTGTCAATACATACAATTTTGAATAAAATGCATTATTTAGATTGGCAAGTCAGGATATCGCAAAAGAATCTTTTTCTCGGTAAAGATGCATAGAGCTCATATGGTTCGGGTACCTGCATGTCTATAGGTCATTTAGGCATAATAATGCCAGCCTAAAGTAGGCCTGACAACACCAGCCGGAGTATGCCAACATCATCCACGAGCTGCTGGATTTTTAGATTTTCTATTTTAAACCAGACGCTACACTATTAGCATGCACGCAACGCTGTAGACATTAGAAGTGACGTCACCAGCCATTGAAAGCTGCCTCAGTGGCCGAGGGAAGACAGGCATGCTATAATCACAACTTTCAAATAAAATTGGTAAAAACAACGATGAAACAAAACAAAAACACCTAATCAACTTAATACTGAAAACGTAATTACCTAAAAGCATATACAAGAAATTTGATGTTTCTTTTGTTTAATCAACACGAATCAAAAATCAACTTGAGGTATTTATTTTCATTTTTTAATTCTAATTCAGAGAAAAAAAATAAATATATACTACAAACCTGTGTGATGCCGTCATCCCAGCCTGTAGAGAAAAGAAAAGTGAATGTAAAACTACTAGTGCAACAGCAACAACCACTAGTATTTCTTGTACTAAAAACAAAACCCCCCACAAATATCTTGTTTTTGAATGTCTCTCTGCTGAGTATTTTTATTTGCTACGGTCATGGTTGGTAGATTCGGCTGCTTGCCGGTTTCTGCTAGCAGGGCAGAAATAGGTTTCATTTTCATTGGTTCGCTACCTCCTAGCCTCCCTCAAAGGACAGATCATTCCCTGTTACAGGATGATCAGAGGACATACAAACTTGGACTATTGAATTCATCATTGTGGTGCACCTAATTACAATGGATTAGTGATTGACTTGACTATACTGGGTTCCTTCATTTATTTGTCGAATGTTACCATGCTTAAATGGCAGTTGAGTATAAATTAATGCAGTAGAATAAACTCACATTTGATGTACAAATAACTTGATTGTGTTTTTCATATCAGTTGTTTCTGCCAATTTCTCTGTTCTTGAAACCATAATAAATTCTCAACTAGCAAACCTTAAGAAGTATCGCATAATCTTAATATAAATTTAGGACATCATTGCTGAACCAGTGGCTGCACCATTTTCAATGGATCCATTTCCGGAATTTTCATTTCAGTCACTTTCCATTTGCCGTGCGGCAGAATTAGGTTTCTTCCAGCAGAAACCCAACCCTCGCTATGGATTCAGTTTTGTTATCACAAGTGCTTGACGTGGTATGTCCCATTGCAAAATGAGAACATTTACCGATTAGTATTACCATTTAGCATTACGATTCCATGGTAACTCACTGACACATCTACTCAACTTGTAAACCACAGCTGCTCATGTGGCTCTACCAACAATACATGCATATATGGGTCGTTCTTAGAAACTGTGTACCACTTGAGGTAATTTACTTGAAATGCATATTTCAAAGGAACCCATTATTGGAGTGCCAATATTTAGATTTCATTATTTAGCCCAATAATGTGGGAGATAGTTTAGATCAAAAGTAAATGTTAATATTGTGTATTATGTATCTTATTGGGATGGATGTAGCTAAATAAATAGAAAATTACATCACTAATTTGTGACGTTGTCAACAGCATTGAAAATAAAGTGTTACAAACTTAATGAAAACCTCTGAACAACAGCACATTTCACTTCAAATGGTCATAGACAATGTCTTCATTAAGTTGAAAACATTTATTTCTTTAAAAGAAAAAAAGAAAAAAAAGTTGACCTTTTCTGGAGTCATTAACATCGTAACATTCGTTTCCACTTGCAAGTACTATCAAACTCTGCATCAAACACTGAGTACAGATACAGTACAGGAACTATTTTCACCATTTCACACTCTATGCATGGACCCAGTTATGGTATAGTAAAAGATCAATCCTGAAATTGCCCCATAACATTGAAATTTGAGCCAAACATTTGTGTAAAATTGTTGATTCCACTTTGACTGTTACCATGCTAATATTTTTCTGCTTTTCTCTTTAATCATCACAAATAAGACAAAACCATAGCAATGAGGTTTTAAATTATTATTTCTACTGTTTATAAAGCAAGTGGCATGTGAAATGTCCTAAAAATGTCAAGCTTTGTATGGAAAATATTTGATTTTGGAGTCAGATTGGTTTCCATGCTATACTGTTATTTATTGGGTGTGAGCATCATTTGACCTACTTAAAAATGTCAGAATATGTTTATTTTCAATTATTCAGATGCAAAAGGACATACACTTTCAGGTAGCTTGTATATATATAGACTTGGACAGTATTTTGATTTTGTGGTACTGATGTCACAGTATTGGTACACAACTTCTGAGAACGACCCATATAGTGATTAAATAAACTACATGACGAATACAATCACAATGTTCCACTTCGAAAAATAATCCCTATATAATCACATATAACTAAATATAATTTAAGCAATATTAAACACCCTGTACAAACAAGAATACATAAATCACTATTTTGCAGGGATAAAAATGGTATCTGGTAAAAAAAACACGGAAATGATGCCAAGACATTGATGCCACCTGGCGGGTTCCGATAGAACCAATGGCGAATTTCCACGAAAATGTGGATGATATCACCCTCGTGGAGATCTTTTATCCATGATCATGGTCCCATTCTAAAATTGTCTAGAAGAGTGCGAGAAAGTAAGAAGTCAATGCTAACGCACTGATAGCGCTGTGAATGGGCTGCAGTTACACTGAGCAGTTCAAGTATGCAGATAACCAGATTAACCTGCTCCCCCCCCCCCCCACACACACACACTCGTCTACCAACGATCCATTAGTGGACTACTTGTCCTATCACAACTGAATTCTGATGTACAGCATCCTACTCATCCAGTATAGATTAAAACAACAGATAAGGTGCGATGCAAACAAGCACCTACAAACTACTGGTATATTCGCCACATAGGTGTTGCTCTAGACTGCTTTCCCTAAAACTCACCTTTCAACACTTCTCCTTTTCCTATTCTAAATTTGAAAATGGTGTCACGGTCGCGGGAGGAGTCGAACTTTTTTCCACAGGAAGCGATCATACCTGGAAACACATGAATACAAAGCTAATCTAATAGAACGTGTTACTGCTGAAGCCTGTGGTGTCAGAATAGCGATATGCATGCCAAAAGTAATTTCAATCTCACTTAAAATAGC
Organism: Branchipolynoe longqiensis; assembly: GCA_030323885.1. Lineage (NCBI taxonomy): Eukaryota > Metazoa > Annelida > Polychaeta > Phyllodocida > Polynoidae > Branchipolynoe > Branchipolynoe longqiensis. The sequence goes on along the minus strand of CM059187.1, from coordinate 41,318,115 downwards.
CCAAAAGTTAACCATTTATAATAGAAAGAAAGTTTGTTTTATTTAACAACGCCTCTAGAGCACATAAAAACTAATGCATTGAATCCTGCACACAATTGTCTGTTCGAGCAACATGACGAATCCAGGTATGAAGCCAGGCCGAATTACATCCGGCCACTGAGGCTCCGAATGAAACCTCATTTGGAGGCCTTGGGCGTGGATTTGGAGGTGTTGGAGGATGCCAAAGTCCCAGAACATCCCCTGTGGTCGTTGAGAAAGCCATCGGTTATCCTCCGACTCACGGAACTGAGGAAGTCTGGGACACATCCACTCGAGTACCAAGGACTGCATGCAGAGATTCAAGGCCAGTTTGCAGACCACCTCTCCATATACACTGATGGTTCGAAAGACCAAAGCCGGATAGCTGCTGCGGCAGTCTGCCGACGGGAAAAATTTGGTGTACGTTTGCCCGATCAGAGCTCGATTTTCACTGCAGAAGCCCGAGCACTCCTTCTCGCTTTGGAGTGTATCGAGGTATCCAACCACACTAACTATGTTATATACATTGATTCGTTCTCTTGCCTCCTGGCTGTTGCTGGACTGAAAACGAATCACCCTATTCTAGCAACGGTCATTTATAAAATGAACCAACTGACAACGGATGGGTATGACATCCACCTGTGCTGGGTGCCTGGCCATGCCGGCATACAAGGAAACGAACGAGCTGATCGGGCTGCGAAGAAGGCCCTGAAGTGTGATCTTGAACCGTGTCTGATCCCTCACTCTGATCTGAAACCACTAATAGCCACCCACATAAAATCCAAATGGCAACATGAGTGGGATGAAAACATTAATAAACTTAAAGAAATTGAACCATCTGTGGGAAAGCCACCACAGACTCATGCGGGAGGTCGGCGGGACCAAGTGGTCCTTAGCCGCTGCCGTATTGGCCACTCGTGGCTTACACATGCTTTTCTGCTCAAGGGGGAACCTCCCCCTGAATGTATTGGGTGTCAGTCCCCGCTGACACTCAAACACATTTTTACTAAGTTGCGTTGATTTTTTGGCCCTGCGCCAACGGTTCTACACTGCAGACAGTATGCATGACCTTTTTACTAAGGTAAAACAGGAAAACATTTTAGCCTTTTTGAGGACAGCTGGACTGTACCACCTCATAGTTTACTAAATAGATTCTATCAATTATTAATAAAACTTTTCTTTTTCTATAGGAATTTGTTTCCCTTGACCACAAATATATGATTGTGAGCTTTCTAATTTAATGAGTGTCTATTGGCACATACTTGATTGTCTGCTTTTACATGTAAAAGCGATGGTTTGAACAAAAAACAAACATTTCTCGCCGTGAATATGGCCTATGCTGCCGACACGGCGTAAAGTAACCACCAATCAATCAATCAAGCACATTGATTTTCATCATCGGCTATTGGACGTCAACCATATAGTCATTCTGACATATTTCTTTGTGGAGGAAACTTGCTGCTGCCATATAGACTACTCTTTCCGATAAGCAGCAAGGGATCTTTTATATGCACTTTCTTAAAGACAGCACAGCACATACCACAGCCTTTGATGAACCAGTTGTGGACCATTGGTTGGAATGGAAAATAGACCAAACTGCAAATGGGTCCACTGAGCAGGGTTCGATCGGATGACCCAAACCCCCACAGGTGGACATGCTACTGCCTGAGCTACGTCCCGCTCCCCATTTATAATAGAAGGCTATCAAATTGCTACCCTTTGCTACTGTAATGTATACATTAGCAGGAAATGAAACTAATTGTATGCATTAATACCATACATATATATGCTTAATACAGCTTATTAATTTCCCTACTAATATGACATTGTGGAAATTCGTGAAATAGCAGAGATATTTCATCACAGTCTAATTCGGAATTCTGTTGTAAAATATGCCCTTTCGTCGACTGATCAAGACTCTTCCCAGTGGGATTGCACTGTAGGACCAGGCACTGAGTTATCCACAAAAGCCTACACCTACACAAATCAGAGTGAAACATCCACGGTACACACATATAGTCCACTATCAATAGTAATAAACCAATAATCTGTAGCTGGTAGGCTTACAGTATTTTCTATTCATACATTCAATTTCCAGCTATTCATCCAACTGAAAATTTCACAAATACTGTACGGACCAACCAGCACCCACCTACTCATTTCATACATTGTAGCTTTTATACACTGTATTATATTAATTTTTATCTAGCAAACAATATATTTCACAAATACTGCATGGATGATAGACCAACCAACACTCTTTTCATGGCATATATACAGGGCGTATACAAATCTTAATTATGGCACGTTGTTAAATTCATTGCACCAAATTAGACAATTCAGCGCTCATTTCTTGAATTGCACTAATCCATCTAGCACACACACAATGCTGATTTTATTGTGTTTAAATGTTCCTTAGTTGCTTCTCCAACCCAAGAACATTTCATAACCGTAAAGAGGAGGACCAATTTAGCCTGTCAATAAATAAACAATTGAAAAAAACACCACACCCCACCAAAACATGACAGGTTGCAACGTGACTATGTAGTCTATCCCCATATGAGGAGCACCACTGTCAGGACATATCCAGATTTTCTATCAAGAGTCAAAATCATTCCAGACACAATAGGAAAATGTAAGTCAAGCGCACAGACGTGGAAATGAGTATGCTCAAGAGTTAATTTTAATTAGCCTAAGTAGAGAATTCGCAATAAGCAAAATTAACAACAAAATACAGGTATTTTTCACATGGAATATCAACCTCCCACACCACCAGAAGAATGTAGACATTTGCCGTAATACTGACCCCAACCCACCACACGCCTTAACTTCCTACATGTATACGCAATCTGTAGTGACTGACCCAGGATTAGAAATAGATAGACACCCCCACCGCCACACACACATACCAACCAACATCTACCGTAGGCAACATTGGTTAAACACTGAAAGCTAGTGTTTGATATCTATCCCGGGTCAGTACACTACTGAAGAGTTGACATTCAGTCATTCATTATTCTGACACTTAGCCAACTGGCCATGTCTATAACATCAAGCAAAACGTTAGACACGGTAGCGGCAAATAAGCAGCAAAACTGTAATTTGACTCGGTACCGGTGTGGCGGTTTCAGCCGTGTCCCGTTGCTTCTGCGCATGCGCGGATTTCACATCAACTTGGGTCACCCGAGCCACTTATTGGCGCATGCGCACATCCTACAAACTCGGGTCGAATAATCGAATCCGCTTCTCTGCGCTCGGGTGGACAATTTAAAATTATTTTTTTTAATAACCGATAAAACTACAGCAAAATAGGATTTAAAGTATTTTATGATGGCCTAGTTTAGCTATAGTTCCATTTCATTAATCTAAGTTATTCTTTTTTTGCACAAGGCACGTGTATTTGTCGACTCCACTCGCCATGTTCTATTTGAAATTCTGATGACTCGGATGACCCGAGTCACCCGGGTAGTGTTAATGGATTACGGCCATGCTTATTAGATTCTGACGCATTCGCAGAAGCAATGGACACGGCTGAGCACGGGACACGGCTGAAACCGCCACACCGGATCGCTCCCATGACCTGCCACAATGGCAGCAGACACTATAACAAGTCAGCTATCCCGATTGGCCAGCTAATCACTTTGGATTACAGTGAACTTGTGTAAATAAAATTAACATGTAAGTTCCAAACCTCCAATAATTAAAAAAAGAAGAAAAAACACTCACCTGTATAATGTATGGCCACAATCTGCCCGACCTTGGGGAAGGTACACCCTAGAAAAAAAGAGATCCAGCTGTTACATACTCAATTTCTGCCAACAGGATTCCCAGTTGCCAAGCCTGCAACTATGTATGTATGTATGTATGTATGTATGTATGTATGTATGTATGTATGTATGTATGTATGTATGTATGCATGTATGTGAAGTGGGCGTGCCTACTCGCCTTGAGCAATTTGCGCACTCGTTCCATGGGCGCGCAAATTGCTTCCGCATGTGCACGCGAGGGTTCTCGGGGGTAAAGCGTTGCTTGGCGACTAGCTAAGCAACGATAGAAGGTCGGGCGTTCGGGGCCTGACCCGGCAGACGTGTTTATGCGCGTTCTGTCATTTCTGCCGATATTTGGTCTTTTTCTTATCTAAATTCTAAAACTAATGTAATCAAACCACACGGGAGGGAAAGGGAGTTATCTGCTCCTTTAATAGGTATACATATTTCGCTGGTATCCTTGTTAGTTATGGTAAGAATAAAGTCGTGAGCTCTTGTGAAGGTGGACTGGGACGTTCCTTGCATTCTTTACTATCCTCCAGTATTACTGTAGATTAACCGCTATGGAAAACCTGATATTCGATTGCTTTATATGTAATTAAGGGCCTTAAGCCTAAGCAGGCCTTATGCAGTTACTTAACCCATCTGCGGGAATACAATGACAAACTCTAACCGAATCTAACGTAGTGTTACTTTAGGGCGGAAATTAACGACATTAACTTAGAACTGATTATCAGTGACAGCGGCGGCATCCCTAGCCGTACGCGTACTTCTGGAATTATTCAGTAACATAATTAATATACCGAAATGCGAAGGGGACAGCCAGTTAGTTGAAATAACCTAACTTATGGAAGTAGGGAAACTTTAGGCCTATAAATGCGCTCGACGGCAAATTGCGTATGTAGACGAAACTCTGGCTTTCCGCATTAAGCACGGGGAGGACACCGACGGCGACGGACTAACTGCAGACGGGAGGAGGAGCCGCAGCAGCCCGCGGCAGGCCCAGGAAACTCACATGGAAATTATTACATAATATTACATAAAATTAACACGTTAGGCTCGCCTTAAGCGGGGGCAGAATAGCCGAACGGTTAAATATGTATGTATGTATGAATTTAAAAAAAAAATTCTTCATGGCGATATGGTAAAGTAGGTCTATGGATAGAAACAACACACAACTTATCTTCATTTAATACATTGGTGAGTAGTAGTAAGAATCATGATTATGTGTTTATAAACAGGGCCAAAATCTAAAATTTGTTGAACACTCCGACCTATATACAAAGAAAGTAAAACGATGGAAAGGTTATTGCATAATTGTTTTCTTCAATGTGCTTGGATCATTTCGTGTTACACAGATGGAAGCAATGTTATAAAGTTGCTAAACTTGAACGCAGACCATGACGTAACTCCAATGCTATCAGTTTAATTTAGCTAGCTTCCGAAACTAATAAACGGGAATCGACTTCACCTTTATTTATAGTGACACAAGAGTTCCCTCTGCTTCAAACAACGCATCAGACAATAACTGCTTAATGTCGACTGACCATATACTGTGATGAACATAACAGGGTACCACGTGCACGAGTTACTAATTGGTACATTACTAAATCTAATTAATAAGCCAACAAAACATTAAAAACACTGCATAATCTGGAAGGTGCGATGGAATACACCACGTATGATATAGAGATTGCAGTTATCAAGGTCAAGCTTATCTATGATTGCACAACATTAGAGAACAGATCCTAATGATTAATCATAATAGACATTGTCTAGAATAGATATCGAACAGTACGTGACTAGATATAAATAGAGTTATGACCATCACTTGACGTATGATGAGGTAGACATTGTACTCGCCCATATCGCTTTTATCGGGTCATTAATGCTGTGTCAAAATAGTGTAGTCTGGGGCTAGTGCTTGTCAAAAGATTTCGGAGTGATTGCTTATTTAGTCTGATCCTACTGCATCGATGGACTGGGTCAGTGGGTACTATCTAATCGATTTTTATCTGAGCTGTTCTGCCATTTGCTCTAGTACCAGTACGTCGCCTTTGCCATTCACACTCATGACCCAATTCAGGCACCAGACACATGCTAGACGACAGTCTGGCTGGCGTGAGGTCCCAGCCACAACAACCAACTCACTAATTCATGCACCCTCATGACCCTGTCTGCACATCAGACTCAGTGACGCCCCACCACCAAGTCTAATAAACTAGCCAGCCGACAACAATGTCAATGCCTCCATGACCATGTGGGGAGCGTGCAAACCAAAGTTTAATACGAGAGGGCAGAATAGCGGATATACACTACGTGACTTGCTAATCACATTCACAATTCTAGATCCAGGATTCAAGACAGCAGAGGCCAGTTGCAAGCCAACAGACTGTCTGCAGCTGACAACCCCCGCCCTTCCTCCCCTACCCACCCCCACCTAGTCCTACACCCACATTGCGTCACGATGCGGACAGCAGCCCTCCCATGCCTTTTGCTGGTGTTAACATGCCGACAGCACCTGCATATATTTGGGCAAATTGAAACCGCTGAAATTACGCCGTGTAAAACGCTGTTAATAGCTTACGAATATTATTTCCGTCGATATATGTTTGATGTCAGGAACGGTCGGTGTTGGTGATGGTGCGAATGGCCACACGAAGCAGCGTAGCGCAGGGGACCACACGTCTGGAGATTCTATTTTCATGATAGGTCAAGCGACACCTTACGGTCAGGCGTTTAGATAATAATATGATACACATACCGTCTCCTGGTGATACTGGCACCACTTCCACTCCCATTTTACGGCCCGACCGCCTTCCTCTCCTTTTCCGCTCCGGACTTCTAGAAAAGGTTCTCCCAGACACACAGACAGACATGATCTTAGACTACTCTCGGCAAATCACGGACGGCGACGAGACTAGGAAGCCGCCTCTAACCGTGAACCTACTGCACGACGCATTGCTGGAGAGTGCAACTGGGTCACTCTCCTGAAAACCGGTGTGACATGGAGAGTTCAAATCTAATATTAGAATTTTAAACATTTTTTGGTTGCAAATGAAAGCTGGAAATCTGCCCTTTACATCCATGTTAAATATAAATTGATGAGATAAAAAAATAAAGGTGTAATCCACGATTAAGCTGTCTTATGGCAGTATAACATGTGTTGCTCAGTTATAACACATGTTTAGGACACCACACTGCATAATCCAATGAAAACATCAAATTTTCAAAACCAAAACAGTGTTTTAGATTTGATCCTACATATGTAACTTAGATATTGGTGCACTTATTAAACATTTATCGTCCAACAGAATGGAATCCCAAGCCAATTTAATAGAACCTGTTACTGCAGAAGCCTATTGTGTCAAAGTTTTGGCAGGCTTGCCAACATTTTATTTTGTACATCTGCATTTCAAATATCTCAAAAGTTAGCCATCTAAACTAAAAGTTACTTCAAACTAAAGTAATGTACATTATAATCATAAACCTCCTATATTTATCTCTGAAAATGACAGAAACTCAAAACTATCAGACTATGCAACTTTAATAGAAATCTAAGCAGAATTAAATAATTTCATATCAATCATGGTATAATATACAGAAATATGTAGTGCTTATATTGATAAAAAAAAGTTATTCCCAGCCATGCTTTTTTCACTGAATAATTAGTGTACAGTATTTGTGTGGCATCCGGACACCACTTGTTACAGCTCTGAAGGAAATTTGTAATGTTATTTCTGAAGACATCAAATAATTTTTTTTTAAATTTAAGCATGCATACATGTTAATAAATACTTCCTTTTTGATTTGGGAACTGTTTTGTTTGATATATCAATACAATACATTATGTTAGTAAGGATCCAACAACCCAGATAGGACAGAGCCGTCGGGCCGACGGTGGCAGCACCATTGGGCCAACATTGTTTTGTCCACTGACCCATCATTGGCCCAACAGTGGCAAGCCACCCATAGCAGGATATGCCACCGTTGGGCCAATGGTGGCCCAATGGTGGAAAGCTACCCAGCAAAAATATAGGACTCATATGGGCCCCATATAGTTTTCCCAAATAGGAATCTGGATACCAAATGGAGAAGATATACAACTCCTGTGTCACAAAGCAGTTACCATAGATGACTCTGCGGGAGAAAACACCAATTAGAAAAAAAAGTCTAATATCAGACAGGTGCATGCACGTCATATCAGATATTAAGAGAAGACACTAATCTTGGCTAAAAGGTTAGCTAAGATACCCAGCACTCCTCACTAAAACACTTTGCAATGAAAATGGTGTTTCATGATCACTGACGGGCATTTGTCATTTCTCACTCTCTACTGACCTGTTCCGAAAGCAACTGTATTACACCGCACCTTTGGTTGTTAGTTCGGCACATTTTAACAGCTTTCTCAACCATATCTTTTTACCGCTTAATGGATGAGGGAGGCTCTGTAGTTGCCTGTCTGTTAGCATGTCATAAAGCTGGTGGGCCAATGGTGGCAAACGCCGTTGGGCCAATGGTGGCAAACGCCATTGGGCCAACAGTGGCAAATGACATTGGGCCAACGGTGTTTGTTCACAGCTCATTAAACACCATTTTCATTGCAAAAGCCTTTTGGTTAACATTAAAAAAATAATTGACCAAAAAACACAGATTTAAAAAACAAAAAAAGATGATATTTTACACCGTCAGGCCCGACGTCGGGCCATTGGTGGTGGCCCGACGTGAGGCCGGTTGGGGCCCGACGGTGGCAAATATGTTGAAAATGCACGGCAACCAGCGGCAAGCCACCACCGTCGGCTTGACGGTGGCCCGGAGGTGGAAGGTATGTGGTGACCATCCGACCGATAACCACCGTCGGCACGACGTGGCCCGACGGTGGCAAATATGTGGCGACCGTCCGACCAATAGCCACCGTCGTCCCGACGGCTGTGTGCTATCTGGGCATGTCCCATAGGCCTGTGTCATGTTACAAATGGCTGACTGTAAAATGGCATTTTTCGGTACAAAAACACTTCATAACTAAAAGGACCAAAGTTGCACACAGTTTATTTTATTTCTCTTATTTCTTACATCAAATCTGAACATGAATATGAAAAGTATAAGGAAGAAAATTAGTAGGAAGTTTTTTTATTGATGTTTTAAAATCCCATTCCATGTTACCCATTTTTTCAGGAGAGTGACCTAACTGTGAAAATTGGGCAACACCAGAGAAATCATAGAGTAGAGTCTACCCTATTTCTATGGTAACACAACAGAACTAGTTTTGTTCGTTTGTAGGCCACATACAAAAACAACTTGTTTAGCGTCCACTCATTTCAATTCTTCCAGGTCGGGCGGGAGGTTTTTGATATTTTATTTTGTATGTAGAATGGCGGTGTACAGGACGACTGATTGGTTGTTGGAGTTTTACGTCCTGGCAACATCTAAGGTCATATCAGGATGGGTATCCACTTTATTGTGACAGTGCACACTCATGGTGACCATACAGTGTTATATCCCACTGGGAAATCAGGCCACCGGCACCACAATCCGATATCTCACTCAGTCACTTTATCCTGACACTGAGCTAAGCAGTCCTTGCCCTATCCTAATATGAATAAGCAATGCTTATGACCGACCCCGCTAAGCGATCGGGGAATTATTTATTTATTTATATATCAGCACGAGTATATTATTAACCAATCGTTGTCATTATGCGATTCAACACAAGTATATAAATGGCGGCCTCCATATGGCTGTTTCCGGTTCCGGTTGCTGGATTTTGGTGAATCCATTTTCCACCTCTGAGTACAGGTACTGTTTATGTATATATGTACATGTGTTAGTTATTAACGTCCCCCTTGGGAGGGTCGGTAATATGAATAAGCAATGCTTAGGACCGACCCCCGATATAACTACAGCAAAGTATTTTATGATTGCACATGTATTTCTTTACTCCACTCGTGGTGTTCGATTTGAAATTCTAGCAACTCAGGTGATCCGAGCCACGGTCGTTCTTTCCGCGGAATAAACTATTAATATTTCATTTGTGCATCCATGTTTATGTCAAATTGTTCTTTATTTCTTTTAATTTTGAATAAAATCAAGGTTTTGAACTGCGCATATCGGCAAATTCTATGAAAGCGGGCATTTGTTTTGATATATTATTAACCAATCGCTGACTAGTTCAGCTGATATGCGGAGGAACACGTACACTGGTCCCAGTGATGTCATCGCACCATATATGGAAGGTCTGTCGCGAGGGACCAGTGTAGTTGTTTTGCAACTTGGCTTGCTACTCTGCGGCGACGCATCATTAAGGCGTTAGGCCAATCACTGTCGCCCACCCTGCTTGCTGTGTAGTGTAGTTCGACGATCTATTTCCGTTTCCATTTGCTGGATTTTGATTTCTCGATTATTCAACACGAGTTTACAAATGGCGGTGCCCAGAGAGGGCTATTTCCGTTTCCGTTTGCTGGATTTTGGTTATTTCATTGTCCACCTCTATGAATACAGGTATTGTTTATACATATATGTACACGTGTTAGTCCTTAGCCTCCCCAGTGGGTGGGTCGGTATTAATGCTGAGTGCCAGGCTAGGAAACGATAAACTTGTACCAATTTTGCATGGCATTGGTTTGACTCAACCGGGAATCAAACTCCAGCCATTCCGCATGGGACTGTTGTGCCGTGTGAGCTGGAGAAGCCACAGTCTTGGCCAGTATTCCAGCGGTGGCACGGACGGCCATCCATATTGTAGTTAAATTCCGGCCGCTGATATTGTTGATACGCCGAGGTGGAGGCCGACTCGTTTTTGTAGTGGTGTTCTCCCTCCGTGCGGTGCTGAGGTGATCTTTGCAGTCGTCTCCCTGACGTGATGCGCTTTTGGGCATGGAGGCTTCTACATCCTGTCAGGGAGGCTTCCCGCTGGACGTCCTTTATTGCTGTCGGGTCTCTCCATGCTCTGGGAAGCCTGCCGTCATTAATCATGTTAAAGATCCTTTCGGACCACGGCAGACAGGTTTCCCAATCCCAGTCCCATTCCCCGGCCATTTCGACGACGTGTTCCACATGCTCGGCCAGGGGCTCGACCCAGCTGCGAGGGGCGGTCGAGTCCTTTGGCATACTGTGACGAAAAGTTTTCTCTACTCGGTCGCTCCTTGTGACGGGAGGCGGCATGGCGGCAGCTGGGTGACGAGCGCGACGAGGTGGCCGACGAGTCGTGGCTCTGGGAGCGCCTCCTTTTCTTCTTGGAGGTTTCCATTGCCTCCAGCATTGTCCTGTTCACCTCGGCCTGTGGTGAACGAGCCCGGGGGCTGAGGAGTCGTAGGGTGTCTGGAGAGGTGCTGAGTGAGGCTGGGGTGTTGGCTGTCCGGCTGCTAGAGACAAATAAGTGTTCACACTTCCTGTCTACCATTCGATATTTCGCTATTTAGTGATGTTTGAAGGAGTCTCCCCGGTGGCACCACCTGGGTTCGATCCCTTACCCACCATGCCCCTCCCGGGTTTCCTGCGAACCACTTATCTAGATTTAAACCTACATATCGTGGACTCATTAAGTATGTGTTGCAACATAGAAGGGCATATTATGTCAATTTAATAGAACCTGTTGTTGCTGAAGTCTATGGGATCAGAGCTTTGGCAAGAAGGCCAACATTAATTTAGGTATGGGTGAATCGTTTATATTGCTTACACTTCAAGTTAGCTATTTGAGATCAAATACTTCACACTAAAAGTAAGGTTGATTATAATGATCATCCTCGTGAATAAACATAGAAACTCAACATCATCAGACGATGCAACTCTAATCAACTATTGTAACAAGATCCAAACAAAAACCAGACATCACATCACCCTCAGAATCGCACACACAACACAGTACAACACACAAGAAGCCTGCCAGTTCCATTCTTCACACAGACTACCTCTGTCTGCACCTCGCACATATAACCAGATATAACTAACACCACGCCTTCTGCCTTGTGCGCCGCGTTGTGTGGTTCGCATTTTCGCACCGGAAGTGTCCTCACAACTTCAAACGCCTGCGCACGCGCAGAGGTGACCTTGCCTCGCCTCCTGTTGACCTTACCGGAGGGGCCTCGGTGAAGGCGGTCATACGTTGCTGGGCGAAGACATAAGGACACATCATGATCACTTGACTGTGTGCATAAGGAGCACGAAGAGTACTAACAGACCAGAGGATGTCTACACCATCAAGCTACCGATGGTACCCAATTCTGGATTCTGTCCGTTGCATGCATGGAATAATTACTGCCGACATATGCGGGTGCATAAGGGTGCCCCAGCATTCATACTCTCGAATGGGGTACCTTTAACTGCTCACGTCTTCATAAAATGCATGCAATTGATACTGAAATCAGAAAAACGAGCGTGGTGGCCGATGGTGACGTCACATAGTCTACATTGTGGGGCTGTGCAAGAATATGCTCGAATATGAGTTCCTCTGGACTGTATTAAGATAATAGGACACTGGAAATCAAATAGTATCTTCATCTATGTTAATAACAAATTTATTAGGTCTGGACCATCTGCTCTCCTGTCCCAATTTGGCTGAGAGTAGATGGTCCTTTACCCCATGCTTATATGTGGAAGAATGAAATGAAAGTAATGATGTGTGTCTGGTGTGCTACAGAAGTATGACCGTGATTCAACCCATAGCTGCTGTTACCTGTCTTCAATGATCAAGATATATTAATTATTTGAATAACTAATCTGAATATTTAATTAGATAGTTCATAATAGGAAACTTCTCCTATCTGCAAATAAGTAAACATAAAGCCAGGCTTAATTGAAATCTATTGTGCATGTTGCCGGCAACATGTGTAATTCAAGATTCTGACTACGGGCTTGATATTATGAATACCATAGATACCATTCGTAGCATGCATTGCTAGGATCGAAGCTGACTTCCAGCAGTAGATTCAAAGACTAGATTCATTCCCTACCTGGCCATCGACGAAGACAGATCATTGTCATCAAGTAATTATCCTGAGAATTTTATCCATCCCACCCACCCATACTTTATCATAGCATTTGATAGGGCTGAGATCTAATGGTCCCTTTTTTACTCCCTATGAAAAATGATGATGCTTGTGTACTGAAAGTGCGTGTGTGTCCCAGATGCGAGTCGCCTGGGTGACCGTGATCCACCCTTAGCTGCTGCCTCATGTCTTCAATTTCAAGTACCATAAAGAACCCTGCATTCAAGCTTACATATCATATGAATATTATGATAGAACTAATAACTATTGACCTGCACATAAGTAATGAATAACAGTAATACTATTGTCGTACCGCCTGGGTAGCTAGAATAGTTAAAAGCTAATATTCTCAATTGTATTATTGAGAGGAGCTTCAATGATATTGTCTTATAAGTGACAGAATTGTGGATGTTACGCGTAACATTAGTAATTTACGGCGGAGACAGGAACCCCACGAACTGACTTACACCGGCGCGGTAGCGCCATCTGGCAGAAACCCTGTGATACGCTACAAGCATAACTTAGTTCCTGGGGTTCCTCCAGATGGCTCCACGGGCAGTTACTGCGTCACGCGACCGCCAGACCGTTCCAGATTCGATCAGAACCACGCAGCCGCCGCCATCACAGCACCCCTCTCGTTTTCTTCGAATAAAATAAAGCGTATGAGTCATCTGTATTGATGATGTAACCGCTAGATTTAATTATACATATCTAACTTAGATGCTGGTGCACTTATTAAAGGCCCTGTCACATTACGGCGTATGGCGGGAGCGTATTGAAAACCTACGTAAGTCCTGCGGGTGCCGGCCTATCATGACCTTTGGTGACCTATCGGGTGTTTTTGAGCATATGCGTAACCTATGAGGAGCGTACGAGGAGCGTATGAGAGCGTACAGTGACATTTTTTGACGGTTTTGATTGGCATATGGAACCTATGCGTAGTGTATGCGTAGCGTATGCGTGGCGTATGCATAGCGTATGCGTAGCGTATGCATAGCGTATGAGCGTATGAGTAGCATATGAGTCAAGATCGATGTCGAGACCTATGGCATACGCTTGGAATACGCTGTGCATATGCTGTGAATACGCTGTGCATACGCTAGGAGTATGCTCCCATACGTAACTCGTAGGTTATGCGTACGCTACATATTCTAGAGATACGCCGGTGACGCAAGTTGAGCGTATGCGTAACCTACACCGGCGCACCCCTAGCGTACGAGGAGCATACACTGGCGTATGATGAGCGTACACCGGTGTATGAGTAGCGTATGAGTAGCGTATGAACCATGCGCTCCCATAGGTCGATATTTTTTGAGCATGCACAACAAAATTTGGATGGACGGATGGGAGAAAGCGTATGGCGGCGTACAATGGCATACACCGGCATAGGCCGGCACATGATGGCCTATGCGTAGCGTATGGCGGCGTATGCAGACGTATATGATGTAATGCGCCTACGCCGCCGTACGCTGTGGCAGAGTGGTTAGAGTGTCTGACTTTTTTCTAGGTCAGACTACTAATCTGAGGGTCGGTGGTTCGATTCCCCATGCCCCCAGCTCTGCCAATTTGGATTTCCACCGCTGTGTATAACTTACAGCGTCATCAAAGGCCGGTTGCTCTCATACCATGTCTATGTGGTGTGGGAGGTTAAAAATCCCTTGGGTCGGTAAAAGTGTAGGCTCGGGCTTTCTATAGACCAGCAGTGGAATGAGGAAGACCAGTCGTCTATGACTGAAATTTCCCCTGCTTAAACAACTAATGGCCTAACCCCCCCCCCCCCCCAAATACCCTAATGTGACAGCCCCTTAAACAATTGTCATCACATATAAGGGGATACTGAGTCAACTAATATAACCTGTTACTGCAGAAGCCTATGGTGATAGAGTTTTGGCAAGCTTGCCAAAATTAATTTAGCATGTTTCCCTTTCAAATATCTCAAAAGTTAGCGATTTAAAATAAAAGTTACTTCAAACTAAAGTAAGGTAGATTATAATGAACAACCTAATATGTTTATTTCAGAAAATGAGAGAAACTCAAAACCACTGGACTATGCAACTTTAACCAGTGATAGAGTTATCAATGGCTACTGTAAAATTGATTAAGCCTGATTAATAAATTTATTAGCCCATGAAAAATGAAATTCCTGTGTCTGGTTTTGAATTAAAAATCCTGACAACGGGCTCCATAGTGATGCATAACATAGATACCGAGTGCAGTATAGCAATCGAGAAATCTTTCGAAGTTAACTTCCGGAAGTAAAATTAAAAGGTTCTTCACTCCTCACCTACCAGTCGATCACTGCAGTACGTTGTACACAAGCTACTCCAAAATATTTTACCAACCAACCCACCCATAACATCTTTTGTTGTAGTTTGTGTGTATGGCTGAGAGTAGATGGTTCTTTACCCCATCTTTATATGTGGAAGAATGAAATGAAAGTGATGATGTGTGCCCGGTGTGCTACAGAAGTAGGTCCGCGATTCAACCCATAGATGCTGTTTCCTGTCTTCAATGATCAAGATATATTAATTATTTGAATAATTAATCTGAAGATTTAATTAGATAGTTCATAATAGAAAACTTCTCCTATCTGCAAATAAGTAAAAAACAAAAATGTCAGGCTTAATTGAAATCTATTAGGGTTGTACTACCCTAGAACTTAGTGTAGAAATTGATTAAACCTGATTAATAAATTTATTAGGCCATACAAAATGAATTTCCTGTGTCTGGTTTTGAATTATGTTCACAAAATATTAAAATTTAATTCTACTAAAGCCGTGTTCACACACACAACTTTAGGCCGACTTAGATAAGGTGAATTAGATGAAGCGAATTAGTGTCGTGTCCACACACGGAGCGGTTTAAGGCGGAAATCGATATCTGCGCATGAGCAAGTTCATATGAACCAGCACCAGTTTCGGTTAGTCGACGTCGGCACGAGAAAGTGTGGGTTCAACCTAGATCTGTTTCGACTGAATCATATTGTTTTGGAACGGTCAAAACTTCTGCTGGGCAGTGAAACCCTAAAAATAAATGATGAACAAAATATCTGTGCACAGCTAGCAGTTTCATAGAGCAAATTTACCGGAAAGTCAACAAACTCAGGTCTCGACTGTGACGTGCTTAAGCCGCTTCAAGTAAACCGCTACCGTCCACACAGGCAATATGGGCCGACTTAAGTTAGATCGCTTCATATAACCTACCTCGCAACATGGTTTACTTGAAGCGAATTAGTTGAGGCGAATCAGCCCTAATCCGCCTTAAGGTCGCGTCCACACGCCAAATGTGAGCCGAACTAGACAAGGCGAATTAGTTGAAGCGACTTAACTCCTACCCCAGTCACATGAGAGGCAGCGTTTGCCGCCAACCTCCCTACGCCCAAAAGGACGCCAACCACCCAGCGTTCCATTTTGAATGGCGCCGTCGGAAACAGGGCGCAAGGAGGTTGCACGTGCAGCAGCAGCAACCTCCTTGCCTCCAAAATTCCCGAAATGGACGCCGGGAGGTTGGCGTCCTCGCGGCGACAGCACTCAATCAGGGCGTAAGGAGGGCGCACGGAGGATGTTTTTGACGTCGCGAATCGATCGTTAGCGAACTCAGTCCTCGTGTGACTGGGGTATCCCGTGTGTGAACACGGCTTAAAATAATGAAGCATTGTCATATTATTTGCAATGACACAACAATAACGTATTGCGTCACCTGATATTGATTTGCAATTCTCAAAGTTGGCATATTTCAGGCACATTTCGATAACAACATTGCTTTGATTTGAAACCAAGGGACAATAACAGAACACTCACACCTCTGTGTCTCGATAACATATTCATCCAGAACTACTTTGTGTCTAGCTTTTGAAATATCCACGTAGTCGGGTTCCAGTACCCATCTTAACCGCCAGGTGGCGTCTGAGCACTGTGGCGATCTCTGTCTATGGGAAAAGGGGAGAAGGGGAGAAGGGGCGACACCCTGGGGAAAAGGTCAGGGGACCAGGCTATAAATTCATCGCCGCTGACGTAGTTGGACAATAACAAAAACTACGCAAACTGGTCACTCGCCGCCATATTGGCAATCGGGCGAGTGCTCATCTTAAAAAAAAAAAATGTGTCAACCATTTTAGCACTTTAAAAAAATGTGCCAAGCACATAGCTGGAATCTCTGATAGGTACGTATTTATAGCATGTTAAGCCCCCCCCCCCCTATCCCCAACCCACCACGGAATTTTTAATTTCTACAACTTGAGCGGAAGTACGAGGACGAGAAGTGCAGGCATGCTCGAATATATTGCTAATAATAAGTAATATTAATGCACTGAAACATTAATTGCATTGTGACTGCTACTGGAATTTGTTGACAATTTCTACATTATTTGGCAAAATGTATTTTGATGCATGATACCCGATGTAAGTTGGATGAAGATCTGGTCCAGTAGCTACATAACATAACATAACATAAAAATAATCAGACGACGGGTACATGAGGAAAATAAAAAATTACTATAGTACTATGCATATGTTTACTCCAAAATTCAGTAGGCCCCCCTATGGTATAGAGTAGATAACAGATTCACCCTGTACTTGTAGTACACCGGTGAATACCAACCCTATATAAAAGCTGTCGAAAAAGCGGGGAAATGAAATGAGAGCCTAAATTCACAACCTAAGGCTAAGAAGCAAAACTTCTTCTTTATTTATTCCTTCATATTTCCCCGCAGCCTTTGAGTTGAAAAATATAATAAAACATATAGTTTAATAGCATTTAAAGGTGAAATCGATGGCATTCTATGGCCACCATGTTGCCTTTTTGCATTCTTTCCCATTTCACCAACTCTGTGCTGATATAAGTACACATTTGATACAGGTTCCACGCATTCTACTTCCTGTTCCATACTAAAGCTATTTTCGCCAGTATTTAGACTATGGTGTATTTCACCCGTGTACTCCAAGTACAGCGTAAATCTTTTATATAGGTATAGAGTAGGTACAAGATTCACCCCGTACTGCTGCAGTAGGGGTGCAAATCAACCCTATGTAAAAGGTGGCGAAAATGCGGGTCAAAGAATTGGGAGCCTAATTTCACAATCTAAGAAGCAACATTTATTCTTTACATATGTATTATTGAGAGCCCGCTACCTTTGAGTTGAAAAATATAATATAATATCTAGTTTAATAAGATTTAAAAGTGAAATCGACGGCGTTCTGTGGCCGCCATCTTGTCTTTTTGCATTCTCTCCCATTTCACCAACTCTGCGCCTATATAAGTATCCATTTGATACTGGAGCCACAGTTTCTAGGCGATGTTCCATACTAACGCTATTTTCGGCCGTATTTATATAAGGCTGGTCTTCACCCGTGTACTACAAGTCCCGGGAGAATCTTTTATCTAGGTATAGAGGTGTATGGGAGAGCCAAGTTATCAACCCTAAAAAAGGTACAGACACAACAAAACAGAGCCTTGAATATACTGTATAGCAAAGACTATCTCACCCCAACTAAATGACTTCATAAAGACCTGGACTTAATGGTAACTGACATTTATAAAATATACATTGCAAAATTTGTTTACAAGCAAAAGAATGGCCTCCTCCCTGAAATATTTGATAATCTCTTCAAAGAAAACAATCAGGTCCATTCCCATAACACATGGCAGATAAATAACATACATCACAAACACACTAGAAACAAATATATGGCAAAAAAACAACTAAAAACCAAGGAACCAATATCTGGAACTCAATTCACACTATTCACGCATGACCTAATTCGGCATCAGAACGAGGCTGACTGCGCATCGGGTATTGGAAATTGCCATAAGACACTGCTGTGTGCCGATGTGTATGAACTACTACATAAATTATAAGAGTAAAATTTGAAGATATTCACTTTTGAACCTTTCATATTCATTTTTGCATACCTTTTTTTCTATTTATTGGTCAATTTTCATGAAGATTGATGATCATATGCATTTCAGTAGGCAATGTCAAACAAAGTCGCTCACCTTGGCTACCAATCTTTTCTTAAATTCAAAATTGCATAACTTTCTTAATATATATATATACTAAAATTTTTTATTTTAACCCTTTTAAAGCTTTTATTAATTTGTAATTAGTTTTATTAATTTGTAACTAGTTGTTTAACTGTGTTACACAGATAACTACGCTGACAGTGCTGCATTACATGATACCACCATAACTATGCAGACTTGAAGTTGACAGTCACATTGTAGTTAAAGAATGGGAAAATCACCATGCAAGGGTCTTCGTGAAAATTGGCCAATAGATAGAAAACAGGTATGCAAGGATGAATATGGTAGTTTATAAAATGAATACCTTCAAATTTGAGTGATTTCGAGAGGTTTTGGTTGGCAAAAAAGTATTCGCATGACTTTTCATGCAGCGGCGCCTCGCAGATGCGTACATGGCCTCGGTCTGGTTTCAACATGGCCACGGCGTGAATAGTACAACGTTTGAACACTTTGACTTCTGGATACTGAATGGTTTATTCCCGTCCAAGGCTCACTGAACCGCCCGCTAAACTTTCCATGACATCATCTCATTAGCATATCTTACAGACGTGTCTAGACGTCTATTATGCATATATTACATCCCCTCTTCAAAGTATTTCTGAAACATGAAATGTTTTAAAATGACCATCCACTATATATATACATACCCAGTAAAATGAATAGCACAATAATACAAACATATATATGTGTACTTAGCTTAAACCACAGGTTCTAGCGAATGCCTGAGCGCACTATGGTACTGAAGTCCTCTGACGGTCCGGCTGCTTAGCCTCCATATGATATATTGTCCATTATAGTACAACACACACCAAATGCAGCTGAAAATACAATACTTAAGCCTAACATGCACATGTGTTCGTGTGTATATATTCAACGTGACTGACTCCCTACTGGTCTAACCTGCTCGCTGGCCTAATCACCCAATATGACCTACTTAGATTAGCCGCACTGTTTACATTTGGCTGCGACGCTGACATACTTTCTGTCTGCTCGACTGGTTCGGGCTGCCTCCCCTCGGGCCCCTTATAATCTGAACCCTGTTCCTGTACAACATATTCTGTGACTCATTCAAAATCTGATATTCTCTCCCTGAAACACCTGTACGACCTAAAATTACTCCTTTTTTCCACTCTCCTGCATTATTCTTGTATCTTACACTGTCCCCAACTCTCATAGGCTTGTGCGGCTTACCGCATTTCTTGTCATGAAATACTTTCTGGCTTTGCTGTCTTTTCGCTGTCTGTACTTTCTTCGGATTTTGTGTTTCGGGTATCAAGATTTCTTCCGCCATCGGCAACCTCCCTCTCAGCCTTCTGCTCATGAGCAGCTGAGCCGGAGATGCATTCAAGATGGGTAATGGAGTGTTTCAATAGTTTAACAAAGCTAACTGAAAGTCTGTATTTGGTTTTGCGCATTTCTTTAATATGTCCTTTACCGTTGGCACAAACCTCTCCACCTGGCCGTTGCTTCGTGGATATTGCGGACTGGAATATATGACTTTAAAACCATAGTGTTGCGCAAACTCCCTGTACTCATGGCTCTTAAATTGCAGACCATTGTCCGAAATGACCTGACTAGGAATACCGTGCCTAGCAAAATTATCCTTCATTGCCTCAATGAATGTGACAGACGACGTATCTCTCAACAACGTTACCTCTGGATAGTTTGTGTAATAATCCACGGTTATAAGGTAATTTTTATTGTTTAATTCAAACAAGTCTGCTCCTACTTTCTCATACGGCTGACAGGCTATCGGATGGTTTATCAACGGCCCATTATGCAAACTCTTCCGGTTGTTCTGGCAAGTGTCACACTGACTGAATTTTTGCTTGGATTTCGTTACGTCCAAGTGTGTTTCGTGTAACGCCTCAATCATTTCACCTCAGAGACCCGGAGGGACCACCACCCGATTGCCTTTCATGACTAGATTATTTTCTACTGTTAACTCGTCTTTGTGTGGGATGTACTGTCTGAGACACGGCGGTGTCTGTATGCGTGTAGTGTCCCACCCATCCTCAATGTGTGTGCTCAACATGGACCTGGATACATCTTTTTCATACTCTCTGACAATTTTACTTAACAAACTTGACGATTGCATGTCCACTGCGGCAACGCTGAACGTGTTATCGAACAGAGTCTCATGACCTACACTGGCACTGTGTGCTCTGGACAACGTGTCTGCAAAAAACATCAGAGAACCCTTCACATGACACAGTTGAATATTGTAGTTTTGCAAATGCATTCACATTCTCTGCATTTTGGCCGAAAGTTTGTGAATTGGTTTTTGCATTATCGGCACCAATGGCTTGTGGTCCGTTTGAATTTGAACCTCCTTGCCAAAGATATAGTCATGAAATCTCTGGCATCCGAAACATATGGTGAGAATTTCTTTTTCTATCGTGGCGTAACCACACTGTGCTGAATTGAGCGCGCGAGATGCGGGTGCGATTGGCTTGTTTTCTTGCATTAACACAGCACCTAGACCTGACTGACATGCATCTACCTGAATGACAATAGGCTTGTTTACATTGTAATATGACAACACAGGAGCAGTTCTCAACTTTTCCTTCAACTTATCAAAAGCACACTGCTGTTCGTTTTGCCAGTGCCACGCCACGTCCTTAGCGAGGAGCGTGCGCAGTTGTTTGGCAATCTCGGACATGTTAGGTATGAACTTGTGCACATACCCAACCATGCCCAGGAACCGTTGGACGACTTGTTTGTTGCGTGGCTCTGGCATGTCTACGATTGCTTGTATTCTGTCTGGATCAGGCTTCACACCCTGTTGGGTAAGTTGATGACCTACATACTTTACTGTGGTTTTGCATAGCAAAGATTTTGTCTTGTTTAATTTGAGATTTACCGACCTAGCTCGGTCAAGCCTTGAGCCTCTCGTTGTGCTCCTCCACTGTTGACCCATATACCAAAATGTCATCTGTGACTATCCCGATACCGGGTAGGTCGCCCATGACACCGTGCATTTCCTGAATAAAAATGTCACCAGCTGTTTTGATGTCAAAAGGCAGGCGGGTGTACCTGTACCGGCCCCACGGAGTGTTAAATGTGCACAGACACAAACTTTCTTTATCTAACTCTATTTGCCAATACCCTGTCATTGCATCCAAAACTGAGAAATATTTTGCATCTGCCGTCTTGGCAATAATTTCGTCAATTGTTTTGGTAGGGAAAGGCCCTCTCTTTATCGCTTTGTTCAACTTAGTCGGATCCAGACAAATCCGTATCTTATTTGTTTTCTTTTACGATAATTATAGAATTAACAAAATCGGTAGGTTAATCCTGCTCAACTATTACACCCATTTCTACCATGCGATCAAGTTCACTACATACTTTACTTTGAATCGCAAATGGGATTCTTCTAGGCGGATCTATAACAGATTTATCAACATGAATGACATCATTTGCTTTGATCAGACCTAAACCTTGAAACACGTCTTTGTATTCGCTTACCAGCTGTTCAGCCTGGGCGCTGGGACTGTCGTTCGGCTTGGAAATGTTTGTCGGCACGGCAGAGTGAACCTCGTCGACACGCGCCAACAGGTTCAATGTCACACAAGCCTGTTTCCCCAAAATAGGCTGACAGTTCCGCACCACTTGGAACCTGAAGTTTCTGCCATTCACGTCGACCGACGCCTCACCGTCAGGAGTGATCCGATGTCCCGAGAACGTCACCAACGAACACCTGGCCTTCGCCAGCTGCCCCGTAGCGACTCTGTCGAAGACGTTCCTTGGAAGCACGTTTGCCTCCGACCCAGTGTCGAGCTTGACCTTCACCGGATGACCGTTCCCTCGGACGGGTGCGTACCACAACTCGGCATCTTGCTCGGCACCGCGGTCAACGGCACCGACGAACAGATCCGTAGTCAAAATGTTGACCTCCGCCGTATCTGGGTCTTGCTCAGCGTTGTGAGGGTCGGGCTCTTCAACAGTAACCTAGATGACTCTGCCAAGACTGCTCTTGCAGACCTTACCAAAGTGCCTGATCTTCTTGCAGGCTATGCAAGCTTTGCCTTTCGCTGGGCAGATTCCCCGGCGGTGTTCATATCCACAGTTCTGACAGCGGTTCTTGAACTCTCCTGCATCCGCACCGCATGGATTCCAAGATGGCGATTTCCAAGATGGCATCGCCAATGACCGGACCACAGGTGCACCGGTACGCGCAGTAGCATAGTTCTTAAGAAAATCCATTTCCTTACTCTCAACATCTGATTTGGTGTCCTCCAACAGATCCGAACTGAATTCACTCATTTCACACATACGCACACACTTCTCCAGAGTTAATTCAGTAGTTTGCAGCAGGTTGTTACGCAAATTAATGTTTTTAACGCCAGCCACCAACCGATCGTGCAACAGCCACTCCTCCACTGACGCGTATTCGCAATCCTTTACTTTATCTCTTAGTGCTGTGATGTAAGTGGCCATAGTTTCTCTAGCTGGATTATGCGATTTAAACTTGTACCTTGTTATTATCAAACTGCACTTGCCTACACAATATGTCTGGAATGCTTCTGTGAGTGGTCCGATCCTGTGTCGGTCAGCGAGCGCGATGGACATATTGGTGAAAACCTTTTGCGCTTCTTCGCCAGCGACGTGAAGAAAGATGCAGCATTGCACTCGTTCTGTCTTCAATATGACACCTGCAGCAGTGGCGTATATGTCATATGCTCTGATCCTTGTTTTCCAGTTCGATCTTGCCGCAAACCCGGCAGTGTATTAGCGGGCGGCATTCTTCCTCATCTGACACCATGTGAAAGTACGTCTGAACACTTTGACTTCTGGATACTGAATGGTTTATTCCCGTCCAGGGCTCACTGAACTGCCGGCTAAACTTTCCATGACATCATCTCATTAGCATACCTTACAGACGTGTCTAGACGTCTATTACGCATATATTACAAATAGTGTGAATACCAGTAGAAATTAGAAACCTTAAAACTATGAAAAACTTCTGTAAAAAACTAAAGATAAGTTATCTCAATGCATACTAAATCAATTACCAGTAAAGAATATATATAATACAACATAGTTGTCATTAACTAGTCGCATAATTTAAAATATCAAGTGCCTATGGCAAAGAACATAAAATTTATCCCTATTAACATAAATCCAAAATAACTACTGATACTGCATGTAAGTACATGAATCCATGACGCAATATACATATAATATTCCTATCATGACTTTGTTTTTTATTAACTGTGAAGAGACGCATCAGTATCTCATCATAATCATTAGTTAAAAATGTAGCATAAGTTTAATCATCTGTTATTGTCATCATACACTTGTTCATTCACATCATGGAGACCAGCTAGATATGCATCACTTTTCTGGGATCCTTTCTGTCTGTAAGGAATTTGTATGCATTTATTGTATCACCTCAGTTTATTGTAAACATACCATGCAGAGAGTTAAAATAAAACAATTGAATTGAATTGAATAACATAACAATCATAGATGTAGGGCCTACACTAGATAAAAGATTCACCCATACTTTGTAGTACACGGGTGAATGACAACGTAGTCTAAATACTGCCGAAAATAGCTTTAGTATGGAACAGGAAGTAGAATGCCTGCCTCCAATATCAAATGGGTACTTGTATTGGCACAGCAATGGTGAAATGGGAGAGAATGCAAAAAGACAACATGGTGGTGATAGAACGCCGTCGATTTCACTTTTAAATTCTATTAAGCTAGATGTTTTATTATATTTTTCAACTCAAAGCAAAGGTAGCGGGGAAATATGGAGGCATATAGAATAAGTGTTGCTTCTTAGATTGTGAATTTAGGCTCTCATTTCATTTCCCCACATTTTCGACAGCTTTTATCTCAGGTTGGTATTCACCCGTGTACTGCAAGTATGGGGTGAATACTTTATCTAGGCCTACACATGCTGGCCAGTACATGATATAGGTATGTGTGAACTGGTTTTGAATGCATTTGATCTCAATGCCAATGGAACATATAGGCCTACCAATGGAAAGAGCTTGACTGGAATTTAATCACATAATTATTCACATAATTATTGTCACTATATGTGTTTACTACCTCCACCTGTTTCGACGGACTGCCACATAAGCCGTCCTTTTCTGGCATTGATGCACCACAACCAACATCATGATCCGCACAGTTAACAACATACATATTATTTGTCACACAATCGACGGTAACAGGGTCTGCAACCCAAAATTTTACAGGGTCATCAAGCAAGGCGGTACCTAAATTCTTTTCATAGTCACCATCAACAATCTCCGGTACATCTAAGGAGCAAGGCGTCTCGCGTGGCACATCTTGGGTGCCATCTTGGAAGCCGCTCGTTCCAGCGCGAAATTCAAAGTCAACTAGGTCAACGGTCCCCGATGCACCACTTTGCACACGCGGGCACACAAGTCAATTCCTCTTATTTTTGCAATCATTTATGGGATGAGAGCCTGATTTGCAGCTCAGGTACTTATGTTCATATTCGCATCGGCGTACGCTGCATCCGTCTTTGTTGTAGTTGTAGGCATAGCAAATCTTCCGGGAATTGTCATAGTTCTTACTCGTATGTGTAGGCCTAGTCGGTCAGCGTGCCTCTTTGCTGCTCCGCGTATTTTCTAAATTAAAATACAGCAACGATAGTTCATGATCTCCCATGGTGAATGCCTTCAGCCCAACATCCATTACCTTGTCCCTGATTGCCTTGTCATAACCGTGATAGGCATGATCTGTATAGGTGGCTGTCGAGGCATGCATGCATATGTACGCCACATGCCCGATATATCGCTCGAGATCTTCATAATCAAACCCGACTCGCTTCCCACACTTCATGCCCCAGACCAGGGCCATGTAGACGAGCTCCATCACCGAAAGTATTTTTAAGCGCTTCTCGTTCATAGTGTATTTGTTTAATGCAAACTTACTGCGCTTGCGCCTCCTCCTTCGCCTCCTGCCGGAGTCACTGTCTGACGCCGAGCCCTCATCCGAGCTGCTGTCTGTAGGGGAATCGTCCGGGTCACCGGCCGCCTCTGCCTTCTTCTTCTTCCCGGATGGCTTCTTCTTCGCTGCCTGCACCACCGTCACTGTCTCCTCCTCCGGCAATCCGGCGTCCAAGACCGCACGCTGCTCCTTCTTCCGGCGCTCTCCATCGCAGCTCCCTCTCCTCGTCATCCTCCTCATAGTCTTCCACCACGAGGCGAGAACCCTCACCGGCGCGCCGCGTGGATGAATCCGGCGCCGCCAACTTCTCTGCCGCCTCCGCGGCATCCTCCTCGCCTGATGAAGGCAGCTCCACCTTTACCAACCGCTTGCCGATCCTCATCCGCTTGCACTTGCTGCCCCGGGGGGGCTCCTGCTCCTCCCCACACGCCGCACATATATCGACCGGCATCTTGCACGCTAGGTAGGTAGGTAGGTACGCATGTCAGCCTCAAGCTAGAACTCGGATTCAAATGGGCCGAGTATACAGGAAAGCCGTTGGAGCTGGCGGGTACGCGCATGCGCCTGAGATATTTCCCGACTAGACTTGCCTCAGTCCTCCTAGCGAGCACTGGAGGCGGAGCGCATGCGCATGACACATGGTGGCTAGACTTGCCTCAGTCCCTTCGCCGAACTGCCACGCCGGCCCACCAATGCATGGGGGTAGCCGGTTCGAATCCCCACACCCGATATTCAAATCAGGGAGGGTTCCATCCTGAATAATATTCGTATAAATGCTTTATGCCACACATCATTTTTCAAAAAAGTTATGTTGATTTGAAGTTGGGAAAGTACCTTTTTGGCCCCTTTGTTCTATACCAGTAGTAAAATTGCTCAAAGCTGTGACCCGACATCCAGATTTCGGATTTCAAATTCAAACTCCCATACCTTTTAAAATAAAAGACATATTTAGATGAAACTTGTACTGTATATTTCACATAACAGCAGCTTTGTATTGGTTATGTATGTATTTAAAATAAGTAAATATTAAGAAAGCTATTGCAAATTTGGATATAAGAACATATGTGGCCCAAATTCCAGAGGGAGGAAGAGCTTTCAGTGAACTCGGCGGCCGGGGTGAATCACTTTGTTGACATCGAGTTTTGTGCATTCTCAAAATGCATCTGTTAATTACTCAATCTTCATGAAAATTGGCCAATATGTAGAAAACAGGTATGCGAAAATGAATACGGTCGTTTCATAGATGAATATCCTAAGATTTTAAGTGATTTACAGAGATCTTTGATAAACAAAAAAAGATAAAAAAACTTCGGAGCAATTTTCATCAAACTTCTCGTTGACAAAATCAAAAGATTTAAGGACCCAGATGAAGAACATTTGATCTATATTGTGCAAAAGACAGCTTGTTAAGGCCCTGTCACATTACGGCGTATGGCGGGAGCGTATTGAAAACCTACGTAGGTCCTGCGCGTGCCGGCCTATGATGACATTTGGTGACCGTTCGGGTGGTTTTGAGCGTATGTGGAACCTACGAGGAGCGTACGAGGAGCGTATGGGAGCGTATGGGAGCGTGCTGTGACATTTTTTGACAGTATGGGCCATACGCCCTTATAGGTCGAGTTTTTTTGAGCATGCACAAAAAAATTTGGACGGACGGATTTATGAAAGCGTATGGCGGCGTATGCCTCATACGCTTCACATACACCGGCATCTGGCGGCATCCATTACC
The DNA here is from genome assembly GCA_030323885.1 of Branchipolynoe longqiensis. Classification (NCBI taxonomy): domain Eukaryota; kingdom Metazoa; phylum Annelida; class Polychaeta; order Phyllodocida; family Polynoidae; genus Branchipolynoe; species Branchipolynoe longqiensis. The sequence goes on along the minus strand of CM059187.1, from coordinate 41,290,663 downwards.
TTGCCGGCGTCCAAGACTGCACGCTGCTTACGCCGCCATATGCTCCCGCAAAAAACCCTAATGTGACAGCCCCTTTAATAACTTTAAAAGTGTCCCCGCAGCAAAGCAAAAAGTAACACGCATAACGCAGTGGGTGCTATGCCGCTGCGGCCGGTAATCACGATTTCGGCCGGAGCGATAGTCGGAAAACACCGCGATGCGCGCACACCTGTATACATGATACTACATGATGATAGCGACTCCATGATGACTAACGTCTATGTCTTCGATGATACATTGTAATTTGTAAGCCTATTGATGCTGATAAGAGTGTCGTCATGTAGGTGCATAACTATTAACAGTAGTTTATAAATATTTATATTGACATACTCATTTAGCATTACTATTTCTGCAAAAGATATTAATGTTGTTAGTAATTTAGCATTACCATTTCTGCAAACAATTATTTAAGTTGTTATTACTTGTAAAAAGATTTATTTATTTCTGAATGAAAGAATAAATAGATGCTAGCAATTAAATTCATTTAGTTAGTTTAGTTTAGTTCAGTTCGAGCATGTGGTGCTCAGGCCAGGTCGTCAACTCCGCCTTGGTCATCTAGTGTGGATGCAGTGATCATTGCGGGCAGCTTTGTCATTTCCAGCAATAAGTTGGTGTCCGTTATTGTCAGGTTGGTATATCCTGGGATTCTTGGTAGATCTGGGATGGTTCGGAGATATCTGTCAATAAATTTGTGTTTGAAGCTGTCTGTGCTGCAGTCTGTCTTGTTTCTTATGTCTTGTGGCATGCTATTGAAGAAGTTTGGTCCACATACCATGAAGCTTCCTTCTCTGATTGTTTTGATCACACAGCTAGCTTGTTACTCTATTTTTGGAATCCTACAGAGTCTTCCCTTCCTTTGAGATATATGGTATTTTATTCCTGGCTTGGGTGCTTTTCCTTCTATTATTTTCCAGATATATATGATTCTGTACCTTTCCATTCTTCTTTCTTGTGAGTTAATTTTGAATAGTTTGAGTCTGTCCCAGTAGTTGTGTTCAGATAGAGTGGGGTTTTACTGGTGTATTTTCTTTGTACTTCTTCTCCTTGTTGCATTTCTCCAATTTTGTGCGGAGCCCAGAGCTGGCTACAGTAGTCCAGATGTGGTTGGACTAGACCGTTCCAAAGTGTTTGCATGATTTTGTGGTTCCGTGTCTTAAAGGTATGTTGGATCCATCCACACATTTGATTTGATTTATTGCATACTTTTGTGATATGGTCAGTGAATGTCAAAGTATTATTAATCATAATACCTAGGTCCCGTACGCATTGTTTCTCTCCAATTTGATTTTTGAGAGGCCCAGTGTAGTTGGTAGTGTCTTTTATGTCTTGGTTTTTTCCATATCTGAGTAATTCAAACTTTTTCTCGTTAAAGAGCATGTTGTTCTCTTGTTGCCACTCATATACTCTTTGTACGTCAGATTGGAGTCGTGCTACGTCTTCCTCTGATGTTATTCCATCTGAGATTCTAGTGTCATCGGCAAAAGACAAGACATTGCTGGATATATTCCCATCGATGTCGATTAGGAGGATTAGGAAGAGAATTTATTTAATTCCAATGTATTAACAATGCAGTTGTAATCTTTTTTTTTATATATATATATATATATATATATATATATATAGGCCTATTTCAAGTTGGCATAGAACAAGCTGACAGATTGACACAAATAACGAATAAGCTGCTAAATGTCAAAATCTAGATGTAAACAATTATTTTTTTTAAATCCACGAACATCAAAGTTCCTATTAGTGTTGTCTGTCTTCATGATTATAAAGTATATATACGTTTTATTTATTTTGTCAGTAATTTATTTATACCCATATATATCATGTTGACATTATTAACCATATCTGTTGTTTCAGTTGTTGTTCAGAGATATTCCCAAGCTATGAATTTGTCCAAGCTGAATAATAACGATGAGAGCAGGCAGCGAAAGGCCAGGTATTCTATAATCAGCGACCAATCTCTACAAGCCCTTGAAGGTTCCAACTATGAAGAGAAAATGGAGCCGTTCACGAGGGCCATTAATGACATTACGTTCTTTGAGCTCATTGACTCGCCAAGGAGAGGTACTGAACTCGTTGAGTTATAGCCACTTAAATGCATAAATGGTGATGGCGACACAATTCTTCTTTGGGTAAAACAATGTAAAATTACATACAGTAGAAAAGGTAAGGGGCCATCCAAAGTTTTCAACATTTTCACTGCCGCACAAAGTGTCCTATTTTTCCAGACCTTTCCTCACCCCCGCCAAATTAGTACATATCAACATTTAAATATTTTGTTAAATACAATGTTTTAAATATAAACATTTTATTAAATGATAAAAGTTCTATTTGACTGACCGCCCCCCAGTCCTCTTCCCCGTCGTATGCTTTGTATGATAATGAAATGTTGAAAACTTTGACTACCCCTAATTGAGTTGCATGAATCACCGATTTGGAGCTGGTGGAGGACTGGCATCTGGCAGTGTGCACTCATCGAAGCTTAACAGTGCTCCACTGGCTCCCAGATATAGTGCCACTAGTGCCATGGTTTGATATCCTAATCGGCTCATAATTCCGAATTGTGGTTGATCCGGCGGGAAGCCCGAGGCGCCCCCTACCAGACCTTCCCCCTCCTCCTTCCCGCCATTACCTCTGACCTGCATTCGGGCCCCATCCTCACTCAATGGATTTAGTCTCAGACTCAACGGCACCGTCTCCACCCACATCACCCACGTTAAACAGCGGAAACGCACTGAAAAAGTCACCCAAGTTAAACAGGATAATGCAGCGCTCACGTAGGACTGCAGCTCCTAGGGGCCGCCCCACTAAGCGTGCCCCAAAGAAGCGAACCGCCACGCCTCCGGCCGACCTGAGCGTGTCAACCGACTCGCAAGATGGCGGCGCCTCCCCGACGCAGGCCGTCCCACAGCCCCAGCCACCGTCCCCGACCCGCCACTCTAAGTGGGTTCGCAGGCCTACGCTGAAGGCGAGGCAGGCAGACGGGCTGGAAAAAATGCAGCTCGCCATCAACGCCATGGAGGAGCGGTGGATCACCATGCAAAAGGAGGCGGCGGAGCACAGACGGGAGGCCGCCGAGCACCGGAGCCAGCTCGCGGCTCAATCCCAAGTGCTCGCGGAAGCCACCGCCGCACTCGCCGCCGCCACTGCTGGCGCGCGCCGCCCGGAGACCCAGCCACCCCCGGCTACCGTGGCGGCACGCCGGCGCTCACCCTCGGCTAACCCCGCACGCCCCGGCCGGGGACTCGCCCACACGCCGGCCGGGCGCGATCACACTCGCCGGCATCGCCGTCGATGGCCTACGACGGCCGAGCCAGGACCCGCACTACGTCCTACCCTGCCATCGAGTCGACCACAGCACGCTCAGCCCCTGGTCCTCGCCGTCACCCACGCCTCCGCGACACACCACCCCCCCGGCGCCGCGACGCCCCACACGCAGCCGCCCGACACACGGCACGCCGCCGACAACACGACACCGACGACTACGGCCGAGGGGCACGGTCGACGGCGGAGGAGGCGGTGCGCCTCATCGTGGCAGCGGCCGACGGAAAAAACCACACCCGGAAAAAACCACACCCGGAAAAAAGGTATGGCCGCCTCGCGCATATCAGCACCTGCGTAGTCGCGGCTCGGAAATTCATGGGCCGCATCCTCTGGGGCCTCCGCGCCGCCCCCGCCGCCGGCGCCGCGGAGATCGACCCAGAGCTCAAGTCCGCTGGTTCCGGGACTTCGCGGCGGCGGGGAACGGCGTCCATCTCCTCCCGCCCCCCGTCCGCCCCACTTGGACCATCGAGTGCGACTCCTGCCTCACCGGCGGAGGCGCATTCTCGGCGGATGCCTGCTTCTCCGAGGCCTACGATCAAGAGATGATCGCGGCCTACCCCTCCATCCACCAACTCGAGGCCGTGAACCTCGTCATGGCGGTCCGCGCCCTCGGCCCCGGCGCCCCGGGGGGATACCGGATCGTCGTCAATACGGACAACGCCGCCTCCGCGAGCGCCCTCGAATCGGGCCGCGCCGTCGACCCGACCCTCGGAGCGTGCGCCCGCGAGCTCTGGCTACTCACGGCGCTCGGCTCCTTCGACCTCGCCATATACCACAAGCCCGGGGTCGAGCTGGTCCTGGCGGACGCTCTCAGCCGCGCGCACTACTCCCGGGAGGCCCTCGACCTGGTAGAGAGGGAATGCCGTGGGAGGGGGATCCGTAGGGTCCGGGTCCGTCACTCCCCCGACCTGTTCACGCATAACCTTTGAATCTTTGCAGACTACTGGCGCGTGCGCCCACGATCACCTGATGGCGCTCCGCCGGGCGGCCCTCGCCCCCGGGACCTGGCGCAACGGGATCGGCACGCCAGGCGGTATCTGCAGTTCGCCGTCGAGCGGGGAGTCGACCATCTGGCTCCGCCCCCTACGACGTCGGGCAGTTCATCGCCCACCTGCACCGCCTCTTGCCCTCGCCGGCCTCCGTCGCCAACGCCCTCTTGGGGCGCGGGCTGGGTCAGGGAGGCGGGGGGCGACGTCGCCCCCTTTGACGCCCCCCTTCCCCTCACAGGTGAAGCGGGGCGCCCAGCGGCTCTTCGCGGCTCCGAACCAGCTGACAGATTGACCCACATCACGAATAAGCTGCTAATGTCAACATCTAGATGTAAACATATTTTTTTTACATCCACGAGACATCAGAGTTCCTATTAGTGTGTCTGTCTTCATGATTATCAAGCATATATACGTTTATTGATTTTGTCGTAATTTATTTCCATACCCATATCATATCACTGGTGGCATTATTAACCATATCGGTTGTTTCAGTTGTTGTTCAGAGATATTCCCAAGCTATGGATTTGGTCCAAGCTGAATAATAACGATGAGAGCAGGCGCGAAAGGCCAGGTCATTTCTATACTCAGCGACCAATCTCTACAAGCCCCTTGAAGGTGTCCAACTATGAACGAGAAAAGGGAGCCGTTCCACGAGGGCCGTTCAATGACATTACGTTCTTGTGAGCTCATTGGACTCGCCAAGGGCAGAGGTACTGAACTCGTTGAGTTATAGCCACTTAAATGCCTAAATGGTGATGGCGACGACACATTCTTCTTTGGGTAAAACAATGTAAAATTACATACAGTAGAAAAGGTAAGGGGCCATCCAAAGTTTTCAGACATTGTTCACTGCCGCACACAGTGTCCTATTTTTCCAGACCTTTCCTCACCCCCGCCAAATTAGTACATATCAATTTAAATATTTTGTTAAATACAATGTTTTAAATGTAAACATTTTTTAAATGATAAAAGTTCTATTTGACTGACCGCCCCCAGGTCCTCTTCCCCGTCGTATGCTTTGTATGACAATGAACATGTTGAAAACTTTGACTACCCTAATTTGTATGCCATTGAATCACCGATTTGGAGCTGGTGGAGGACTGGCATCTGGCAGTGTGCACTCATCGAAGCTTAACAGTGCTCCACTGGCTCCCAGATATAGTGCCACTAGTGCCATGGTTTGATATCCTAATCAGTCACATCATCTTGTTAGTGAGTCAACCAGACCTTGCTCTAGCCTACTAATGTCAAAATCTATGAGTGAGGTAGTCACTTGACAAGCACACTTTTTTTTGTATGGAAACACCCCGACCCCGGCTGCTTGAGACTAGAATGTAACTCGTTATCATGGTTTGTAAACATCCTGGCAATCCTGGAAAATCCTAGAATTTCATGATTTTAAAATCCAAGCCTGGGAAAACACGATCTTATGGAAAAGTGCTTGAATTTAACCAAATATTATCAAAATAATAATTCGATGTTTCATTCTTTGGTGGATCCAACATACTTATGTTTTCTATTGAATGTTTTTGAATTGTTGTACATGTTGGCGGAGGCTAACATGGGTAATTCACTCATGAGGCTAGTTCTATTTCTGTCCTGCTACTGTTCTATTTCTGTCTTCCTCGGTTCTGCCGCACACCCCTACACTCACTTTCACACAGCACGCCCTGCAGCACACTTCGCTTCTCGCTTACTATACTCGTTCAGCTGTTCCCAACGTTCCTGTACTGGCTTCTCAAGCCATGCCACTGACTCGGAAAAGGAGAGGGAGGCCTCCCTTGTCAAGAGAGCCTTCGAGAACTCAACCTGAGAGGCAAGTGCGTTCTTCATGTGACCCTGCTCTGCATTCTGACTCTCCTGACTCACCTCCGTCACATTCGGAGTCCGGGCAGGATATAATTAGGCGGCTGACGCGTGAAAATAGGAAACTTACCAGAGCTGTCCGGTCTTCTGTGTCTGGTAGTGACCTGCTGTCAACTCCCGGCCGGAGGCCCAGGCCTCAGCTGTCACTGTCACCTTCCCGGCCACCTCCCCGCACCCGCTCCCGGTCGTCCCGCCGTCACTCCCCCGCCGATTCCCCCCCTCCTCGCTCTCCTTCCTCCTCCTTCTCCCCAGTAGGATGACGACAGCACGTCCCTAGGGCTCTGTCTCGGTCTCCTCCTTCCCTGGCTCAGTACCGGCGGCATGCCCCCCCCCCCCCCCCCCCCCCCCCCTTCATTCCGCCAAGGCTGCTCCGTCCTCCCCCAACTCGTCTGGAAGTGCTCGACCCGGTTCACCTTCTCGCAAGACCTAAAGGTACGGACTTGTTGCCGCATTTGTTTGTCACTAGAGGTGACGGGTTCAAGAAGATAGCATTGGGTGAGGCCACCTGGGCGGAGTATTTTACTTCTATTAGGGAGGTTACAGCACAGCCTTCCTTTCCTGATGCGTGGTGGCCAGCTGTACTGCAACATGAAAAGGAACTCTCAAAAATGGAGATTAAGTGGGATTGGCCAACATGTCGGCGCTGGTCCGAAAGTGTGTTCCAAATGGTGGAGATGCCTTCTTGAGGATTTTCCATCTCCCCTTATTCCAGTTCCTACTCTCACTAATCATGCACCTGCAGCTGACACAGATTCCCATACTGTTAATTTCATTGCCACAGAACGATGCCATGGTGCGATTCTTGGCCCGTTTGCAGCACCCCCGTTTGTTCCCTGGACTGAGATTAGTCCTATGATGACCCGTCCCAAAAAGAATTCATCTTCGAGGCGAGTCATAGTAGATCTGAGCTTCCCACCCGGGAGGAGTGTTAATGCAGGTATTGTGAGGAGCTATTTTCAGGGCCTTCCCTTTAATTTCACATTGCCTTCGGTTAATACTTTAACCGACAGATTAACGATCTTGGGTCCTAATTCATGGCTTTGGTCGGCAGATTTAGCCAGAGCATACAGACAGTTGTGGGTATGCCCACTTTCAGCTCCACTCCTGGGTTTAACACTGAATGGTCTCTTCTATGTTGATATAGCTCCTCCCTTCGGCTGCCGTACATCAGCACTTGTCTGTGCGAGGACTACCAGGGCGCTGGTTTGGCTCCTGCGGAGGTAGGGTTTCTTTAGTCTGTGCTATTTAGACGATTTCGTGGGTCTTGAGTCCTCCTATCAAAAGGCATCCGCTGCATATGATAGGTTCATGCACTATGCAGCCACACTAGGTCTTGCTTTGGCCTTAGATAAATGTACTCCCCCAACCTTAGCCCTTACCTGGTTAGGGTTTGATATTAATACTGAGTCGATGACAGTGTCACTGCCACATACTAAAGTAGCTGAGGTCCTTGCCGAGTGCTGTGCCTGGAAACTTAAAGTTAAAGTGAATAGGAAGCAACTTCCGAGTCTGGTGGGTAAGCTACAACACTTGTCTAAGTGTATCCGGCCAGCAGCCAGGTTTACTAACAGGGTTCTAGCTGTGTTGAGAGCAACTCCCTTTATAGGCCTTCATGTATTTGATCCTGCCCTCCTCAAAGACTTAGCCTGGTTTGAACAATTTGCAGCATCATTCAATGTAGTACTTCTGCCTCCTCGCCCTGGAGAGCTATGGGTGGTTGAGTGCGATTCCACTCTCGGTGCGGGTGCAGCATTTTCCAAAACACACTTCTATGCAGCAGATTATCCCCTCTTTCATTCCCCCTCTTTCATTCCCCCTCTTGGGGAATGAAAGAGGCGGAATGCAAGAGGAGGGGAATGCAAGAAGGGGGAATGAAAGAGGGGGAAAGCAAGAGGGGGGGAACGGAAGATGGGGGAATGGAAGATGGGGAATGGAATATGGGGAATGGAAGATGGGGAATGCAAGACGGGGAATGCAAGATGGGGAACGGAAGATGTAGAATGGGGAATGGAAGATGAGGGACAGAAGAGGAGGGACGAAAGAGGAGGAACGGAAGAGGAGGGATGGAAAACGGGGATCGGAAGAGGGAGAATGGAAGAGGGAGAATGGAAGAGAGGCGAATGGAAGAGGGGGAATGGGAGAGGGGGTAATGGAAGAGGGATGGAAGAGGGGGAATGGAAGAGGGGGAACGGAAGATGGAGAATGGCGAATGGAAGAGGAGGGACAGAAGAGGAGGAACGGAAGAGGAGGGACGGAAGACGGGGATCGGAAGAGGGGAATGGAAGAGGAGGGATGGAAGAGGGGGAACGGAAGATGGGGGAACGCAAGAGGGGGGAATGCAAGAGGGGGGAAAGCAACAGGGAGGAACGCAACAGGGGGGAATGCAAGAGGGGAACGCAAGAGGGGGGAACGCAAGAGGGGAACACAAGAGGGAATGAAAAGGGAGGGAATGGAAGAGAGGGAATGGAAGAGAGGGGAATGGAAGAGGGGGAATGGGAGAGGGAGAATGGAAGAGGAGGAATGGAAGAGGGGGAATGGAAGAGGGGGGAATGGGGGTTTTATACGGGAGGTGTGTACCGGCCTTTAGACGCGTGGCAGACGCGTCCAGTGTGTTCGCTATTTACGCGTGAGAACCGCATGACGCACGCTTGTACTTGACGCACGCGCGACGCACGCGTCCAGTGTGTTCGCAGCTTAAGGCATCATGCTGCCCTGATGTCCGTGTACCAGAGTGCACTCGCTCCTCGGACTTGGTCGAATAAGGCTACACATCTGGGGTGCTACCTCCGCTTCTGTCATCTTCATAGAGTCAAGCCGTTTGTTCCAAGCCTATACGATCTGCTCTCCTTCCTCTACCACCTCTCCGTGGTGCTCCGGTCCCCCGGTGCAGTATTTAATTACTTCTCATCCGTTACGTTGTGGGTGTCCTCCGCCCCTGGTGATCATGACCTATTCAATGCACACAAGATTCAAGTGATGAAGAAGGGTATCTCTAACAGTTCCTCTCATGTCCCTGTCCAAGCCCCTCCTCTCCCTCCTCCTGAATTCAGTAAGATTATTCGTTTCCTAGTACTTTCGCCTGAGTCTCCCCATGTTATAGTGGTAGCTCGTATTTTCGCCTACATGACACTGTTAAGGCAAAGTAACCTGTTAACGATCAAGTCTGGCCGCTCTCCGCATACCCTTTCCTGCTTTGATATCCGCCTCAAGCCACACGCGGTCTATATTTGTGTCCGTTCCTCCAAGACGAGGCCCTCCTCAGCCCCTCCACTCGTATTCCGTCTCCCTGCCATTCCAAATTCCCTGTGCTGCCCAGTTAGAGCCTGGACCCTCTATGTAGCCACCCAATGCCCTTCTGCCCGAGACCCTGCCTTCTGCCTTCCTGGTCACGTACCTCTCACTCCTCCCGTCCTTACTGTCGCCCTTAGGATGGCCCTCATGGGATCATACCTCACCCTGACACCCTAACCCTCCATAGCCTTCGTCGTGGAGCAGCTCAGGCCTGCTCTAATGCCGGACTTCCGCTCAATCTGCTCATGAAGGCCGGCACCTGGAAGACTTCTGCCGTCATGACCTCCCTTCCTTCACGGAGGATCACAGCTGCTCCATCAGCGCTCGCACAATTGTTGGGTGAGCGCTGATTCATCTTCCGTTGCCTCCTGGCTCTACATTGAACACTGAGGCCTTACCTCGATCTGCTCCAGTCAGAAATTGATGAACAATAGGGTCTCTGTCGCCCAAATGCCTTGAACTGCTCAACCACATTGGTTACGATTACTTTTGATTAAATTCCTAAAACCACTTTGTCTTCTCTGTCTTCTGTTAGCGGAGTGTAGCGAATTTCGCTCACGAGGCTAGTTCTATTTCTGTCCTGCTACTGTTCTATTTCTGTCTTCCTCGGTTCTGCCGCGCACCCCTACACTCACTTTCACACAGCACGCCCTGCAGCACACTTCGCTTCCCCACCCACCCTCTTTCTTGGGGGGTGAGCGCTGATTCATCTTCCGTTGCCTCCTGGCTCTACATTGAGCACTGAGGCCTTGCCTCGATCTGCTCCAGTCACCAATTGATGAACAATAGGGTCTCTGTCGCCCAAATGCCTTGAACTGCTCAACCACATTGGTTACGATTACTTTTGATTAAATTCCTAAAACCACTTTGTCTTCTCTGTCTTCTGTTAGCCGAGTGTAGCGAATTATCCTGATTTACAATGAAATATTCCAACAGAATTTAGATATAGGCCTATTTATGAGTATGACTAGAGCTACACATTCGCAACTAACAACAACTGAGTGCATATGATGTCCTTAAAAACATAGGCTACATGATGTCTTGGAAAAGTACTGGGATTGTCCTGAAAACTTTATGGCAAGAAACTTGGTTAGGTGAGATTGTAGGTTTTGGGTCAGGGTGTCAGATGTATAAAGTGTAGATTAATCATGTATCAACAGTCATAACCTATGGCCATTTTCATATTTACCAGGGATTAACGATCCCTGCACTTTGCATAATTTCCACCAAACAAGTAAGACTCAAATCATTATGCTGCCATTTTGTTGTTATTATTATTATTAATTATTATTATTTTCCTTTTTACAATTTTCCCCACAGGATGCTTAGCCTGGGTCAAAGCCAGAGGCATTCGGTTTTTCATTGATCACTTCCGTCGTTATCGGTAAGTATCCTTTATATATTATATGAATCTAGAAATTGGACTATGTTGGTGCTATAGGCTGCATGGGTAGGTGTAGCCAAAATACTACTATACTACAATGCAATACGAACCAATACAATAAAATAGTGCAATTGTGTAATCGTAGTGCTGCTACCCAATGTTGAACATGTAAGCACAGTTGAATGACAGTTTTGAGTTATCTTACAACGTCTAGAAGAGCGCCTATCATTGTAATAATATCTATGGTTGCACTATGATGTATATGACATGCATTCGTGTGCACGTTCTCTTTTGAATGCCAAATATGACAACGAGGTATCTGGGGTGGTCATGGTTCAGAATAATATTACTATAACATTAACATCTTACAGGCGAAATGATTACATATAGTGTAGCCCGCTTTCCTGATTTGTCATTTGAATGCCTTTATAATTCACGACACTCGGACAAAGTACTAGGAAGTCAAATGTAACAACAATGATTTATTGATTATGAAAATCAAATAAGTTAGCAATCAGAGTTCATGTGATCGTGCCGCAGGGGCGTGCAGGAGGCTGGCTCCGATAACAAGGTGTCAGTGTGTTGACACCTGAAGGTGGATGGCACCTTGGGGACCGAGACTGGTGTCTTCAGTGGTGTGGTCCATGGCTAATGTTCCGGCTAGTTGCCGTGTCAGTGTCTGTAGCGAGATGGTGTACATAATCAGAAATCGAACAATCATGAAATGTTAACTGGACCTCAGCACTTAACCCAACAATAGGGAAAGCGCTGAGGGAGCCCTTGAAATCGGGGTATCATTTGTATTTGACAGCATTACTTGACCAAGAGCCGGCGTGCTTTATGTCTTGCAACGGAATGTTAGCAGCAAGGCAAGCCTGTGTAGCCCCTCTTCTCAGAATATGCAAGGTGAAATCGGCTCGTTCTGGGAGAACGACTGAGGCAGCAATGTTGAGCACTCTCGTGAGTGCACGGGAGGTAAGGTAATCTCCGGAGGGAAGGACAAATGCTGGTGAATGTCGTGGTAGGGCAAGAGGAAGGATATAGGACTTCCAGGCAGTCAGCGGTCAACAGAGAGAAGCGGGCTTGGCCGGGAGGGAGAAGAGGAGAGGGGAAGCCTAGAACGAGGACGTGTCTTCGTTGAATGAAATGCTACTAGGATAGAATCCTGGAGGGGTAGGACATCATGGATCATGAGGGTGTGATGGCCAATTTCAGCCTCTGACATGGCGGTCAGATTGCTCTTCCGGACTAAGGTCAAAAACCCTATCAGTAAGGCGGCAATAAAGACAGATGCATCCGTGCCGAGTAAGGAAAGAAATGCAATTATTCTTACCAAATCACAAGGGGACAAGGGAATGGCCCTGTGGACTATATGATGAGAGAGTCTACTTAGGCCTCTCTTCAGGATGCTGAGTTCATATGACTTAAATATGTCCGAACAAACTGAATTATGGGACAGGCAGGTTTTTACCGAACTCAGATAGTTTTCAGCAGAACCTGGAGCTCGTAGCCTATCTGCAAGGTATGACCGATAGGCCAAGATGTCGTATAATGAAGGACTGAGCGGAGAAACCCCATGGTCGAGGCAGAACCTGACATAGACTTGTATGTGTAGCCTCTTGTTTCTGCGTGTGCCCTCTGCCAACGCGGAGGCGTAGCTGGAGACAAGGTGCTGATACTCAGCTATTGAGTAGCCTGTATGGGAAAAAAGCAAAAATAAAAAGAAGTTACTCAAGGTCAGTAACGAGTTATAATTCAAAATCAATCAGAGCGAGATCAGAGCAGAGTAGAATGACGTTCCAACCTTGCTTGTGACAGCAGCGTACGAGCCGCTATACTGAGTGACGCCCTACTAATCTGCGGGCGTAACGGTGGTCTACCTACCTTCTTGTGCGGCGGCATATCGAGACTGGTTCTGGAGTTAAAGAAAGGTAAAGGAAATTAGTGTTGCTTGTACGAGAGCCAAGGTGGAAGTGAGGGAATACAGGTGGCGGAAGTAGGTCAGTGTGGAGGTCAACCTTGCCTCGTTCGTGAATTAATTATGTTGCCTCGTCAACATATCTATTGAGCCCTCTTTTGAAACCTACTTTTTGTCTGAACAGCTAGTACACATTATGTACAGCACTGGGTACATTCCAAATATCGAATTTGCATCCCTCATTACTCAATATTTATTACTCATTACTCATTATTGCCACTTTCGAGATAGATAGATAGATATATAGTTAGATAGATAGAGTGATCATTATAAACTTTAATATTCTTTTAGCAATTTTTATTTGGCATGTACATCAAAACCCGGACTCCACTGGCTTCAATAGTAACATATTCCCTTATATTCTATGCAGCAAACATGTGGCAGGGGTAGTACTAAAACAACCAATCAGATGTCCCTCCAAATACTACACCTCAATTTGTTCGCAAATTTGGCGACTTCCGTATGATGTACGATCGGCGATCGGTTTAATCAAGCCATTTTAGGAGTTACAATCTCCTTGTTTTTTTAATATGGTCTATAAGAGGGTTGCCTGAGCTAAAAACAAAAGTATTAATGGAAAAAATAAATAATGGCCAAGTTTTTATTGTCAATTTATTGCATGCTATATCTTTTGTAGAATTTTGAGGAATCCCCACTCATGGATAGTTTCTCACCCTATCGCTTAAGGTTCCATACTCCGATGGGTTTGAGTTTATATCATATTCTGAGATAAACATATTAAGTAGATCATTATGATCTACCTTATATTAGCTTGAAGTAACTTTGATTTAAAATGGATAACTATTGAGATATTTGAAGTGCAAATATACAAAATTAGGTTTTGGCAAGCTTACCAAAACTCTGACACCATAGGTTTCTGCAGTAACAGGTTCTCTTAAATTGCCTCAGTCTTCAATTCTATGTGGTGACACATCTTTTTTATGTGCATCAGCATCTCAGTTATATATGTTTTATTAAAATTTGATGTTTTTATCGGACTATGCGGCTTTAATACGTGCAATTCGAGATACCAAAGTGGCTGTCCACCGAGCCTAATCAAGGCTCTCCCGCGCTACGGTGGGGTGAGGTACACAGCAGCAAGCCAGAAAATTGATGCAGTAGGCCAACAGCTGTTGATACACGGCGTGTGTGGGCAAAACATGGGTCATGTTGCACACATATAGGCGTGCACGGTGGTTGCTATGGTTACTAATTAGATTAGATTCTCCACATTATGTAACTGAGATGTTAGTAGTTATCAGAGGGTGGAGGTTGGAGGAACTCTGAACATGCATAGAGGGACAGGTGTTTAGGTGATGCAGAATATCACAATTTCATAGCAACGTGCACTTGAAACAAATATGTCTACTAAGTTTAGCCTACTAAAAAGCCTGCTAAGTTTAGTCTTCGAAAAACAAGTGTTTTGGGGTTCAAAATGGGCTTGAAGATATATATATATATATACAGTAAAACCTCTCTAACAGACCACCTCCACATATTGACCACTCCCTTATATCGATTGCTTTATTTGGGTTCCAAACCATCGCCCATGCAATACCATTGTAATGATAAAAAAAACTCCCCAAACCGGCCACCTCCCTAAATGGACCATTTAAAGTCGGTCACATGGTCGGTCGATTTAGAGAGGTTTTACTCTATATTGCCTGTAGTGAAGACTAATCCCACCCTCGGTTGTGTAAAACATACCAGATCCAACCTGTAGTCCCCCGCTCCCAGCAGGCCCTACACCAATCACATGAGACCTTACAGGTTTTAGAGATTTCAACTGCAAGCAATCTCTCTTTACGCCTTCATTACAGTTCTTCAAGATATCTATGTGGCACAATGTGTTGGGGTAATGGTTAAGCGATTTACCATTATCCTGACATTGAACCAACCAGCCATTGCCTTATCCTAGTAATGTTGAATAGGCAGGAAGGACAAATTTAACTCGTGTAAGTCTTAGTTTGGGATCAAACTGATGACCTTTCATAGCCTACTTATTAATAATCCGCATACTCAAGATTGCATACAACTTTTGAATACAATCATTTATGCTTTTCTATTGCATGACAGGAACACTGATGACATAGATGCAATCTGTAATGAGATCCGTGATATACAAATGGCACAGCACTCTGTCGAGATGAATTCGAAAGAGCTATTGCCCCACATGGGCTTTCGGCACAAAAGGCCATTCCACACCAGGGGTGGAATGCCCAGCATTCCAGAAGAACCAAGTACCTCTCAGGCCTTCGATGGACGACACAGCCTGTCCCCGTTATTCAAGATGAGTCACCCCATAACGTGTCCTCTCACTGACATGTCTTCTAACCAGTACCCAAGTCAATCACTCCAACTAGTGGCCGTGCACCACAATGCGAAGCCAGTTTCCATAACTGAGGTTGTGGATTTTTACCCCTCACTATCTCCGAGTTGCAAAATGTTGTCATCTGAACACCAGAGGGAAACTGAAAGTTTAGCAGCATTCTCCCAGACAAGCATGGCTGTTGACGGGAGTACAGTTGTAGTGAATGAGACAAGTATAATTTCTGATAAGGGTAAAGACGAGAGCGAGAACAGTGATGCCGCTGCGTTGTTCCCCGAAATTCTTTCTCCCACCAACCATAGGACTGTGATAAACATTGAGATTGAGTTGACAGATAATAGCAAGAACAGTAAGATGGCAGCTTTGCGTCCCACACACCAAGCTTCCAGCAGCCAGCAGGACTTGGTAGTGAATAAGGCGGTGCTGTCTGATATGAGCAAATGCAGAGGTCGTGTTGATTCCTGCCCAACAGTTGTGGTCCCTACCAGTGAGATTGAAGATGATAGCAAGAACAAGAACAATGCTATTTCTTCTTGCCCTGAACTCAATGCTAACGACAATGAGAACAACATCACACTTAAAAGCATTCAACATGAGATGCCAGATAACAACAAGGCTTTTCTTTCTTGTCATGCAGTCTTTGAGACCGGCAGCCATGTGCCAGAAATGAACAATACAAATGAGTTTAGAGTTCATGAGACTGCAATTACTGGTGATACTGAGAGAACCAAGATGGTTGCATTGTGCTCTCTGGTCCCGGTTCCCTCGAACCAGACTGCTTTGATAAGAAGCGAAAGCAGAGAAGATATTGCTTCTGGCCCTACAGTAGTCTCCTCTAGCATCCAAAGTGATGTGATAAATAACAACAGTGAAATTTCAGATGATATCAAGAGTAGTGAAGCTGCTGTGTCTTGTCCAACAATCGATGCCTCAGGTGGCCATAATGTTGTGATAAGCAATAACAGTGAAGTTCCAGATGGGTTCGAGAGCAGCAATACAGTTGATGCATGCCCTGTTATCTCGGCTACGGGAAGCGAAGGGTGCCTGGTAAGCAATGAAGATAAAGCTGCTGACGTGAACAAGAACCCCAAGTCCAGTGGTTTCTTATTAACTGCCGAGGCCACTTCCAGCTACATGTCCGCGCTAGGCAAAATGAGCAAGGCGCAGTATGAGAAGGAGAGCAGAGAGATTCTTTCTTCCACTACCATGAATGCTCTGGAATGCAGTGCACTTGCCCGTCGTAGGTTGAAACAGCTATCCATCTCTGACGCAGCTGTTTATTTCCCCATACCCGTGAATACCATAAGCCCGATGGCCCAACTGCACAATAGGAGCACCTTAAAAGGTGAGAGCAGCCACTCCTTTCCTGAACTTGTGGTTGTTGGTAAGGGCTTGACTCGGAAGAACAATCCAAGTCAGAGTCCTTTTAAGAATGAAAGCGAGGACACTGATGCTACATTCACCACAAGTGATAAGCAGCACACAATACAGAACTATCCTCGCATGAAGCAGGGTTTTGTAGATGAGACTGCTGTGATGCAGATTGCTAATAAGAATGAGGTGACAAAACACAGTTCGATGCATGATAGCCTTACTGCAAAGTGGAGTGAGACTGCCTACTCAATACCCATCACCAAGACTTCTAGTTGTTTCCAAGCTTTTCCAGGAACTACTAGCTATAAGGCACAAGTGATGAACCCGTGGGAAAAACAGACTCCAATGGATCAGACCCTTCCCACCATTACAGAAAATAGTAAGCACGTGGCAGTGGCAACCCGTGCTTGCGCAAAGCATATTCCCAGAGCTGAAAAACCTGCTGTCCTTCCAGCAATACCACAAATGGTGGCTTTGACGATGCAGCCAACCACTATTTCTGTGAACGCAATGGCGGCAAGCAAGCAGATGGATTCGCTAGGCAAACTGAGCAGGATTCCCGTTATGAAAAAGGACATAAATCAGAGTCCTGTTACTTCAAAGCAGATTGATGCTTCCTGCTCCAGCCCAATAGCAGTGAACAAGGCTGCTAGCTCCTTCTCAAATATTCCAGTAACTACTAGCTACATGGCAGAGACGATTTGCCAAAGGACAAATCAGATTTCTATGGCTCAGACTATGACTACTCTATGCACAATTCCAGAAGATGGCAGCCATATGGTATCAGCTATCCACTCTACTGAAAATCTGATCCCTACTACCAAGCAGGCTGCTTTAGTTTCAGGAATAACAACACCTCACAACCGAGTGGCTCCAGGTATGCCAACAAGCTGTGCCTCTCTCAGCACAATGACTGTCGCCCAACAGATGGCTTTGTTTAGCAAAGACAATGAAGAGAAAAACACTGAGCAGAACAATTACAGACCCATGCTCCATACTCAAATTGACTCTATCCGCTCCAATGTAGGCGCATTGTCCATGACCAATACTGCTGGTCCCTTCCCAATTATTCCAGGAACGACTAGCCATGTAGCGCGGACGATGCGCCCAAGGGCAAAACAGATGCCTCTTGTGGAGTCTATTACTACCCTACCTACAATTCCAGAAAATAGCAGCCAGATAGTGTCAACAATCTGTAATGAAAATCCGATTTCCGCTGAGCACGGTTGTACTATACAGGTAATGAAAACAGGCCTGATTAGGCCATTTGTGAAACCAACTACAAAGCAGATAACAATGTCTAAAGTCACTCTTTTAAATCAAGCTCCCAAAGCTGCACCGGCTCCTTTGACTCTGGGAACTTCGATACGCAGCAGCCAACAACAATCATTGGGTAGCCAGCGAAGTGAAAATCACATTTTCAGGACAGAGTCCGCTTTCCAACAGGTGACATTGACGAACAGAACTAAAATGCAAAACATGAGTGAGAAGCTCATTACTGGAGAAAATGTGAAAATTCGGAAAGTGAGCAGCATCAGTGAGAACAGCAAGAAGATGATGAGGTTGGACAAAATTGACGAGCTGAGTATGGTGGAGGAATGGGATGGAATGGGTGAAATGGTCAGTGTGTCTGTGGTGGATGAAGAGATGGAGACGATGTTGAAGAGCCAGGGAGAAGAAATAGCGTCGTATGAGGTACAATTAATTGGTGAGAAACAGACAACAAAGGAAAGGGAGACATGGGGTGACAAGGTGTTATCACCCGTCTTCTCAAAACGGGCTCTCTAAGGTCACTGTGCGGTGGAGAGAGGGCACCTCACTAATTGAACTGCCACGTTTATTACTCATAATAATAATAATAATAATATTAATAATAATAATAATAATAATAAAGATGAATGTCACAACTAAATTCGAATTAATGAGAAATTGGTTATGCAATTGTGCGTTATTATTTTCGTAGTGTGTTTGGTTTTTTAAGTCTAGAATGGATTTAGTAATCTAAGCCCCCTTTTCTTTACAGAAATAGTACCATTGTTGCTCTGGTGGATTACGAGCAGCATGCCTGTTCATTGAAATTCTCTGAAGTTTTTAGATTGATTTAATTTGATTAATTTATTATTTTGGAAAATATAAAATTATCACAAAGGACCTAATGGTGATGATATTTAATATTCGCAATTATCAAAATGCTATATAGTACTCGCAATACTACCAATATCTAATAGGAATGGTTCTAAGGAGCAGACTAAGACTATCCAGACCAATGTGACCTATTCCTCTCTTAATGTTATTTTTAAATAGGAAAACACCAGCTTCATTTCATTAGGTGGGCTGAGATGTTTAAAATTAAGAAGTTGAGCTATGTAATACTTGCTTACAACCTACGCAGAATCGATTTAACATCAATTGACAATTAGGAACTATGATGCCTTAACCAAATTTGATCATATTGATCATATTTTGTCATGAAAACAATTTTTCTCTCTATATTTTTATGTTTTGCTCCAAGCAACACAACTCAAGATAATAATAATAATTTCTTTTAAAAGACACGAATCATCTCTCTCATGTCTCAGCATAGAGATCATAGAGAACAAGAAGATCGACTTCCTTAATTATATGATTGCTATTTGTATAGCATATCACCAGTGTATAGGGATTCTGGGCCAAAACACGGAAAAGGTCACAAGACCAAAGTTTTAATACTTGGTTTTCAGTGTATTCATGTAGGCAGTACTGTAAATCAGACTTATGCTGTATTTGGAGAGCTTTACAAAGAAAAGATTTAGGTTGGTTAATTAGTGGTGGTGATTTAGCGCCATTCACCACTAACTAACTAGTTACAGCCAGGTACAAATGGTAATATATTTCTTGTTTATGCATTGTGAACACAACTGTGATTTTTTTGTTTTTTTAATGCAGTAAATATATTATTCTTACTTCAGATGAACTGTCATTGACATATTTATCAACATGCTTTAGTGCTGGTGTTCTCAGGGGTGTCGTCGCGATATACCAAGAGGTGACACCACCAGTCGCCAGTTGACTACTTGGTAGAATGTCTACAGCACCGACTGGCCGCTAGGGGATTACAGTTGAGTAGTTCGATGGTTTTTAGTTTCTATCATTATAATCTACTTTATATTAGCTTGAAGTAACTTTGATTTAAAATGGCTAACTTTGGAGATATTTGAAGTGTAAACATACAAATTTAATTTTGACTTGCCTGCCAAAACTCCGACCCAACGAGGTTCAGCAGTAACAGGCCGAATTAAATTGACTTAGTATATAACAACAAATAATAAGTTTGCTGTCACCAAATTCATTCTTTCTGTCGCCACCATTTTGATTGTGTGTGTTTTATTTTGCATTCTCTGCCAATTTCTCAACTTTATGCCAATTTAGTAACACAGCTTCAGTAGGAATTAATTGTTGATAACTGTTGAGGTAGTCCCAAGCGCACCTTTTGCTTGGATTTAAGCAGCGTTCTCATTCATCCTTAATCTGGGTAGGGGTGAATCTTTTGTCTAGACTAGATATGTCTACTTTTGGGGCGAGTGGCATTGGTAGCAGGGTTGATCCTTTTCTTTTCTTTTGGTAAATGATCATTTGTATTCGGCACAAAAGGTTGTTTATTTTCAATGCCGGGTCATTGGTCTTCCAGCCATATTATGTTGCATTCATTCACATATAACATATTCTAATATAAAGAAATGTTTCTACAATGAAAAGGAATTACTGCTATTAACCCCTAGAATTGTGAGATAACAGGATACATTACATTTCAATTTTTATATTTAATTGGTTGACTAAAATTAAGGACTTGGGCAAATTTGTAACTTACCACTTGTCTCGTGATGCTTCAATATCATTAGAATATTGCACGGACCGGTTGGCTGAATATTAAGACTGAGCGGGTTATTACATTCCACAAAACACCTAGTAAGTGCTTTTCAATTGTGTTATTGCTCATTCATGAAAAAGAACTAGAGGGATACTCTGCCAAAGACCCTATAATACTAAGACGGCTCACTCAGCCTGTACTGTGTAATCAAAATGATCAAACCCACCACTTGGTGCGCTGGCTGTTCTCTTGGTTAAACAGGTGCTATATTATATGTATAAATGATTATATGAATGTGAAAGATGTGTGATGATGGCGATGATGATAATGATGCTGATGTTGATGTGTATTTATTCATAGCAATTTCATATTGATGTGTATTCATACTTACCTATCTCATGTATAATATAATTGTATGTGCTGACATGTGAAACACCAACCAGGAGCTGGGCTGATCAAACCCACCACAAGGTGGCACTGCACAATTTGCATTACCATGGGAGAGATAGGGAGTGAGCCCTCTTAGTATTATAGGGTCTTTGACTACGCTAAATTTGTTAAATGAAACATGTCAATCTCACCGAACAGCATTCTTTCATTTACAAAGGCCTGTCACATTCAGTGAATAACGTTTTCGTTAAAAACATTTTTTAATTACCCGGTATGTAATAGGATTTTCTACCAAGCATTCTTTTATAGTTTTTAACGTTTCTATCTTTTTAATATTAACAATATCATCTAGATACCTTCGGATAACTGTTGCTGTAATACTAAGATCTTCAAGGAGAGGCCCAGACTTGAGGTCATTTTTCTTTTGAGTGACAGATCCGAAATGGTTGAAGCACCAATGGTAGAAGCATTTGAGAGAAGGCTGTATAGACATTGGAGAGGACACCCACAATTATATGACTTCAGGGCACCGTCGACCTCTATATGTGTGCAAAAGAATAGTTTGTTTTTACCATAATGAGCTGGCATTAGAGGCCCAATAGGGTCTAGATCAGCCAGAAGAGGATCTCTAAGTTAGCAGTCTTCTTTTGGTGTTTATCATTAGCTAGGATGGTGATGTAGCATCCTAAATTAATTAATCATAATAACTTAAAAACGCAAGGAAACATACAATTTACACTGTAATCCAGGTAATTATTTAATCAAAAATACAGTTGTTTAGTGGAAACTGTCAGAAGGTAGGTCTATGACAAAGAACCGTTACCTGTTCTGGAGAATGTAACCGCTAAATAATATACACTAGGTAGATCGACTCATTTGATTAAAATTAAGGTTATTACACGCAGTCTAGCTTTTTATAAAGACTATTTATGTACTGGTACTGATAGACGTAGTTAGGAAGGTCTAAGTAGTGTACCTTAGGCAGGAGTCAATTTTCACAAACCATGTGTTTGTAGATATTAGGGAGGTTGAAGCTGCATAATCCGATGGTTTTGAGTTTCTGTCATTTTCTGGGATAAATATATTAGATTGATTCTTAATCAATCTACCTCACATTAGCTTGAATTAATTTTAATTAAAAAGTAAAAATGGCTAACCTTTCATATATTTGAAGTGCAAACATGCTACATTAATTTTGGCAAGCACACCAACAATCTGACCACAAGTTTCTGCAGTAACAGGTTCTATTAAATTGACTCAGTATTCCCCTCCATGTGGCAACACAATCATGCCAGTATCTGAGTTAGATATGTAAATTTGAATTTAGGTAATTGTTTTGGTTTTGAACATTTGATTCTTCATAGGACTATGCAGCTTTAAGACGAACCAGACATGACCTATTAATGAATGACCTCAAGGACCGCCCCCTCCAATAGTATACCGCTGGTTTCTTATGCGAGTATTTCCCTATATATAGGTAGCTCACTTAGGACATAGATGTAGCCTAATTTTCACACATTTTAAACTAGGACGTCTTGTTGCCTGTACTAGTAGTAGTAGCAAGAGATATGGAAACGACCGGAGTATTCCCACCAGGTGGCACCACCTATCTAGATAGGCTATTTATAGCATAGCAGTTTCAGCCACTTTAGGGCATCATTGTTAGGGGTTAGTGTTACTGTTGGCACTTTAATTAATTGAGAAATTGTCAAATTCCACAGTCACTGCCAAACCATTCCTCCTCTTGGTTTCGTGGTAAAGCAAGTCTGCAATGGACTAATCAGGTCACACATAAAGGACTCGTTGGATACCTATGCACCATTCTCCTGAAAAACAAATGCTGAAACATGGAATGGCAAAACTATATGTTATGTAAGACCCTAATTTTAAATCAGATACTTTCTTGGAAGTATAACCTGCGATTTGGTTGGTTCAAATATGGGACAATTCGATCCTCCCACCACAAGACTACAAAATAGAGCACTTAAGATATGTCTGAAGGTGGAACATAGACAACCAACTGATGATCTCCATAGGAAAGCAAGAGTCAACACACTAAATGACAGGAGAAAAGCGCATTTCAAAATAGCAGCATTCAGGGAGACAAGGAAGCCTGGGAGGGTGCAGGTAACACAAAAGGCAACAAGAGGTAGTGATGTCCCCAGACTGATAAGAAACAGCCAAAAACAGATCATATGAGAGGAGTACCGAGTACATGAAGGCAAGAGAATGGAATACACTGGGAGTTGAAGAAAGAAGTACAGGGACAATAGAAACATAAAACATTAATCAAAAGAGAGCACTGCTAGACTAATGACAACAACAAATAAAATGAATTAAAAAAGAAAAAGAAAGATAGATAAATAAATAAATATAAAATACACTAATAATTCAAGCAAAGTTTTACATACAAAAGGACAACTTTAAACTTAAAATCAAAACCTAATGACCACTAACACAGCAAGGTGAAGACATTCAGAGAAATTAACTATTGGTAACGAAACAATTATCCGATGTAGAACGAACAAACTCACAGAGGTTTGGAGGATGTGGGAGAATGGTTACAAACAGAGAAAGAATGCATGCAGTAGTTAGCTACAGAACAACTGAAAGTGATAAAAAGAAGGGGAGTCACAAGACTATTACTGTCTAGCGGCGAATACAAGTCATTAGACTTAACCATTATGGGCAGCATAAATATACCCATCACAAAAAAACAAACCAAAAATGTGTATTTATCAATTCACTTACACTGACCCATATCATAGAGGATGGCATTATAGGCCTATTGTAAGCAAATTTGTGAAGCTTACGAAAACCTTGTTTTCCATCATGTGTAAAAAAATGTATTATCATCCAGCCTGGGCCCGTATGCATGACGCAGTGTTAGCTTACACTTGGTGTGTTTGCACTAACACCGCTCCTTGCGTACTGAGTTTTCGCCGCTAACCTAGAAATCCCTGCCAAAACCAGTTTTGGCTCGCTAACACCACGTCATGCATACGGCCCCAGATAAACCACCCTTATGTAGGCCTACTTAGTAAATTGGCATGCTTTCCGATAGTTCTGAAGCTTGTGCAAAAGAATGACTGAATAAACTAACTTAACGTGAAATGCATGCACATTTAAAGTAACAATTTCTGAACTATTCAACAAGTATTTCGCGATTCAATCCCTAGCCTAGTCAAACCAAAGAATTACAAAACATTACTAGGAACACACAAGGACTGCTAAGCTTAGTGTCAGCATAATGTTATTGTGATGCGGTGTTCTGGTGCCAGCTACATTGCATCCCAGTTAAGCAGCACTATAAAATCACCGTGAGTGAGCACTGTCACAAAAAAGAGTTCATTTGTTGGTTGGACGTACTCATTCACTCACTCACTCACTCACTCACTCACTCACTCACTCACCCACTCACAACTACAACCCTGTTCCAAAAGTATAAAACCTAATGCTAAGGCAGATTTCATGGTTCATTAATCATACATTTTAGTGTTTCGCCGTCAGTATTTTCGCGTGCGCACGCACTATAGATGTGACATTATCAGTTCTAGGAATACTTCTTAGTTAAATACGTAATCAATACGTAATCTCCTTACATAAATTCGGCGATTGTTCACTTCTTCCAGCATTCCAGAAACTATGATAACCACATTATGTTTACTAGTTTGTTTAGGCTTTACGTCCTAACAACATCCAAGGCCATATGAGGACAGCCCTACTGTCTGCATTGATTCTCCTAGCTACCATACATGGCGTTCGGCATTATTTAAATAATAGGGAATAAGGCAAGGATTGGTTTCCTCAGTGTCACACTAATGTGCCGGTGTAAGTTGTCCTGGTGCCGGTGATACTATATCCCAGTGAGGAAGCATCCTTATATGGTCTTAGATGTTGCTAGGATACAGAATCCCAATCACGCCTCACTATCATTGCTAGATTAACGTTGCAGTCCGATGGTTTTGAGTTTCAGAAATTTTCTGAGATAAATACATTAGGTTGATCGTTATAATGTACCTTATTTTAGCTTGAAGTAACTTTTATTTTAAGTGGCTAACTTTTGAGATATTTGAAGTGCAATCATGCAAAATTAATTTTGCCAAGCTTGCCAAAACCCTGACAACATAGCATTCTGCAGTAACATGATATATTCAATTGCCTCATATTCCCTTCTGTGATGTGACAAATGCTTAATAAGTGCATCAGTATCTAGCCTAGATATGTAGAATAAAATTTAGATCATTGTTTTGGTTTTGAAAATTTGATGATTTCATTGGACTATGCAGCTTTAACTTAGCGATTTAAAAAGACACCTCTTTCTTCACTGCCCTACCTCCAAGCTGTTAGATCTATGCAATCTATAGATGAATGATCTCTACATACCTTCTCTCTCTATACCCATGTATAACCCCCCCCCCCCCGCCAAGAAGTCTTACATATATTGTATTTTTATTTCATCAATAATCCCAGACCAGTATTGTTGCAGGAAAAAGACACAAGGTGATGTCATTTTCTATTCTATTCTAGTGATCATATAACGTATTAACCCAAATCACTAGGACAAATTATGGTTCCTGGTTTGAAAACCCGTCTTGAATATAAGCAATCAGGCTTAACCGACTAGCTGTGATGGCCACCATTTAACACATGGCGGGAGGCACTAGGGTTGGTCTGCTAATAATAATATTTTTAAAATGCTTTAAAAAGGGGAGGGGTAGAGAATAATAGAAAATAAAATTGATCTAATTTCTGGATGGCTGCACCACCTTAGGATATTGGAATAAAGACTAAGTTCCAGTGAATAGACCCAGTATTTATCCCATGCTGCTCAAAATAATAGGTATACAGGAATGAAAGATCTCCGCGTTTACTGGATTTCGGCGATTTTCTTTTATGACCTAAGATGTTTTTAGAACATAAAACCCTGGAAGGTTGACCTCTTGTCTCAGAAATCAGGCTGCAGGAGTAACTAATAAAACACAATCAAGAAAGGATTAGGTATAGGTGACAACAAGGACAGTTGAAACCTGACTTCCGGAATTTTTCTTCGATACCCTGACAGTGCTAATCCTATAGGGGAAAATCCGCTGTTTCGGGGGTATTAGCCATTGGTCCTCGGTCTGATTCCCCCGTTTTCTTTTGTCGGAGAACACTTTCACCCCTGATTATATGAGTTGACATGGTGAAGTTGGATGGCCATCCATGTGTTTTTCTTTTTGAAATTATATTGCTTTCATCGAATTAGGCATCTATAATCCGAGTGACCATTTGATCGACCAACTGGTCCCTTGTCATAGAACTATTCTACGCATTCTGTTGACATAGTCATAAAATTGGTCCAGCCTGGTCCCTTATCACACAAATATTCCCTATCGTACACTGGTCCCATGTCCGACTTTTGACTGGTCACGTATTCACAATAAACCCTTGGCATGTACTGCCATGATTTAAACACTGGTCCTTTCGACACCACTGATCGTTCATTTGTCATACCCTAGTCATACGAGGCCTGCATTCACTTACGATTGATTCGCGACGTCAAAATGTCCTCATTGCACCCTCCTTAAGTGCTGATGCCGCAACACGCCAACCTCCCGGTGTCCATTTCTGAAATTTTGGACGCAATGAGGTTGCAGCTGCTGCACCTGCAACCTCCTTACATCCTGTTCCGGTGGCGCCATTCAAAACTGGTTAGTGCCGATCTTGCACTGACCTCATGGTTGGCAAGTTGCCGGCGATCTGGCGCCGACCTGGCGGTGCAAACACATGTGATGCCGCACTCACCGTGTGGTCGGTGTCAGGGTGGTGACTCAGCACCGCCCTTTCCCCAACCCGGCGTCGACCTGGCGCCGACCACGTATTTGAATCAATGTATCAAGTGGGACGCTGGGAGGTTGGCGGCGAACGCTGGCTCTCATGTGACTGGGGTATTAGAAGACTGATTTATTGTTGGGCTTTCTTGGTCACTTACCACATGCCAACTATTTATCGTTCACTGGTTACTTATGATATACTGATCCCTTGTCATGCAGGAGTAAATACCATTTCGTCCCTTTTTGGCATTTCATTGCAATAATTTGAATGTAGATCAAAATATATTGCAATACCCATTTTAAACGGACCAGGTATAGGCCGCTGAGACTCGTACCGTACTCCGACAAATGCTCTCCAAACATACCTTTGCAGGTTTTCAGATTATGTAACTGTAGATGTGGGGGGAGAGTGCTGAAATCGGTTGCTCCTGTTGTGTTGTAGTTAGTCCAGCAACACTGACAAGGCTTTTAGACAACCATATAGAGAAAAATGTTAGAATTTGCAATCTAAAATGCTAAATATAAAGTGCAAATGGTTAATTCTCATAAACAGCTACTTTTTGTGTGAATAATTGATTAAAACATGGATATTACTAGACTTTAAAAGTTGAATTGAGAGCTTTCTGTGGCTGCCATCTTGGTGGTTGCCATGGCTTGCCTGCATTTGGGGAACCCCTCTAGGTCATGTAATGAGGGAATCTCACCCATGATGTCATTCATACATCACAGATCTCAACTCTCCTCCCACATGTTCAGTTGCATGAACTGAAAAAACTAAGCAAAGGTATGTTTGGAGAGCTTTTGATGCTGGATTCGTTTTATGTGGGTGAGGTATACCCGGCGACTTTAATAGTCACCCAGACATTATATAATTATATATATGTATATATTAAACCAGGTATGTGTATATAATATAATAGTAGGATTTATAAAGTGTATATATGTATATACACAAACATATATACAGACATATATTATATATATCAAATCAATGCCTTGAGTATCCACAAACCTTAATACATTGTTTGAAACAAAATACACAAATCAAATAAAAACATAATTATGAGTGCGCATTGCACAAATTAGCTACCATATTCATTGCCACTCCTCTGCTTACAATAGTTAATCAATAGTAAACATTTAAAAGGCAGGGCCAACTAGCTACTACCAACATAAAACTGGCACTAGATGCCAGAAACAAAATCAAGTCCTCCAACAAACCCCAGCACCACAACCAAGTTGACTGCTCTTGGGCAAGCCACTGGTTCTCCGCCCCTTCCTGAACCTGCTGCTGCCACTCCTGCTCTTCCCCTCCTGCCTGTTCCAGTTCCTATGTCTCCTGCTCATTCTTTTCCTCCAGTACCTGATCCTCTCCCTCCTGCTCCTCATGCTCAGGATATCTTGCAACATGAGAGTGCAGCTTTGGAAGTAAGTCGGCCGGAAGTTGCCGACAATAGCTAGCTATCGTCTCATTAAAAATAAACACAAAGAAACCCATCGTGATGTCACAAACAACAATAAAAGTCGACTTCGCGATATCGCATCTGCTGGATTGTCTTCTTTTAAGCAGAAGAAAGAGCGATTGCTTATTTCCCCGTTCGCGACATCACATTTTGTTTGATGTGTGTAGTGGGGACGGCAGTGGCGGTGCGGGCGGTAAGAACGGTAGGGCTCGTGGTGGTAGGACTCAAGGCACTGGGGCGGCATCTAGCACGGCCCACCACCACGTGTACTGATCACGTGACACTCTCATAGCAGTGTTGTTGTAAGGCCACCGGCAGTATGACGACGCCGGCTTTGTGGTCAGCCGCCGCCGCATTATATTTGTTGCCCTTGCTGTTATTTGCGCTGTTGCTGTTGTTATTGTTGTTAATCCGGAACTGGTTGCTGGCGGTGCGGCCGCTCAGAGAGCCGCTCACCCCGAAGATGTAGACGCCCGACGTGTCCATGGCGGCGTTCGGCTTGAAGGACTGGCCGTGGTAAGTGCGCGCGTGCCGGGGCTTCGTCTCGACGCTGACAGTGCTCAGGGCCGACGGGTCCTTCCACCGGCTCAGCGAACCGTGCGACTTGCGGGCCCGCACCTTGGCGTGCCTGCAAAACGGAAGTGTGTGGTGATGTTAGTGATAAATTCAGGGATGAACGATCTCCGCGATTTTCGCGGATTTCGGCGATTTGTGATATCTACTGATTAAGGTTAAGCAAAATGGCAAACAATCAGGATGTATGTGACAACAGGTGGTTAGTTCGAATCCCGGTCTTATATGACCGTATGTTTCTAGAACATAAAACTCAAACAAGACAAAGTTACGTATTGGTGATAATATAAACACAACAAGGATAGTTGAAACCTGATTTCCGGCATTTCCCCACGATTCCCTGATACTAGTGACAGTGCTAATCCTGTGGGGTAAATCCGTGTTTTCGCTGAAATTCGAGAAGGGTCCACAGCGATGAAAGGATGAAAAACGAGTTCCCACTGGGTAATATCGAGCATACCCTTGCAGGATGAGTTTCCCATTCATTAAGTAGTGATATTGTGTGATTTAAACAGAAATCAATGTAGATCAATTTCAAATATACTTCAAACAATTTAATCTGTGCAAAGGATACATAAATATGTGATAATGTCTGAAAAATAAACTAGACAAATAATATTTGACTACACTGCTAGCTCTGTGGAGGTCTAGCCTGGTCCCCTGGCATTCATTTGCATGGGCAGAGGCACAGGGGTTTTCATCTATTATCACTCACTTTCCAACCTGGTCCCCTAGCCTTTGTACCGGTGTCGTATTTTCAGCGGCCCGTCATTCTCAGCGGCCCGTCGTGGTCAAAAGACTCGTGGCATCGCCGGCTACAAGCTCAGCTGGTGCCTGGCAGTGTTAGGGACCGATTACGCCGAAATCTATTGAATGCGATCATATTTAACAGAATTACATACTCAAATAATGAAATTTAATTAAATTAACCTTAAATTCCAAGCGATATTAACGTAGCAGCTCGATCAGCGTCGAATGGCCGAGTGTAAACAAAACAAATAGCAGTGCTCGCGGCAACTTCCGAAAATCCGCGCATGCGCAGAAGCGACGACAGGCCGCTGACGATGACAGGCCGCTGACAATACGACACCGGAAACAAGTTCAAACGAGTTCAATCATATGTGACATTCGCCGTCGGTGTAATAAACTCGGCTTGGTTTCTGCGATTTTTGCCACAGATCACTTTCATCCCTGGATAATAAAACCCTTTCCACAGAGATTGTGCACTTAGCTGACACGCAGGGCGCAGGTGCACTTTGGAAACTGAGTGCTACGTTTGTGTTGAGTTAACATTTAATGCCATTCATATTGGATACTAATATGCATAATTAATTAATAAATCAATAATATTGATAATAATGATAACAAAGAATAAAATAAGAAAGTAACCATCATTGGGTGATGTTGCCTTGGTTTCTAGATCAGAAATCTAAACATGGGTAGCAGGTTCGAACCCGGGTCGAGTCAAACACAATTAATGATTTAAAAATTGGTACCTGTTGGTACCCCTAACCTGTCACTTGACATTACTAGGATAGGACAATGAGCAGTGGAATGAGGAAGACCAATCATCCACGATTGAAATTTCCTCTGCTTTTTTAAAGGTATATATACACA